>OX383290.1:2862166-4129392 GCA_947523025.1 Dryobota labecula
TGGCTTTACGAGTGCGTTTCTCGTGATCATTTGCATATTAATTAAAACGTTAATTGTGTCTTTAATAATAAAGAGTCTAGTGTTGTTTACAGCAAACGCTGATATTCATGTGAAAACGTTGATACCTATGTTTAACTGGTTAAAATTTTAAATCTGCTAACGAAATCATAACCATGTTCACTTAGGTAATTATTGAGTAGGGACTTAAGGGAGAATCGCTAAGGTAGCCGCGATATTCAAATATTAACTCGGTAGTGTTGTTAACTAAAGTCTTAACTCTTAAATCGAAAGCGACAGGGTAGCCCGTGAAATTCAAATATTCTTACGTTTTTAGCTATTTCCAGGTCAGTAGCATATTGTATGTTGATCAAATATGATTCACGACGGTAACTAGTATGTAAGTATTTACAAAAATTAAATTTAAAAAGTTCTTATTGAACTTTTTGCATTTTAAAGGTAGGCAAAGATGAATCTACCTACACCTAAATCTTAATACTCAAGAGGTTATCAGAGACAGAAAGAGGTTCCTTTACATAAAGCTTCATTAGAGGTACTTAGTAGGTAGGTACTTAGCGAGTTACTTAGTCTTTTCCAAATGTTTCTACTCTTATTATAACGTTGTCAGTTAGTTTTGTATTTAGGTCATCTCTTGCGAGGCGAAGCATCTTCATCTCCCATCGTCAAATTGTAACACACTCGGAATGACAATCTAAAAACTTTGTCTACTCGACTCGATAAAGCATTGGATATTGTTCAGTTGTAAACTGACAGAGATTTTCATTCTGAGTCTGATACATAAGCAATTAGATTTTCAAGCAAATTTTTTTTTTTTTAACTCGATATCCTGCCTATGCTAGCGAATCGATTTCAGTCTAGGCTAGGCTTAGTAAGCCCGAACCTACATCAGTTACATCTCATCAAGTCATAAGGAAAGCTAGCAAAGATTAATTCCAGCATTCACATGACTGGTATCTACTTCAATAGTAATTTCTATTTTGATCGGAGATTTTAAAATCTTGTTCAAAGCGGACACAGCTTTGTCCAATGAGGCGATGCACAATGTAACAGAAGAAACGTTTACATCTATCACTCTCTTCTTTTTTAAACGAAAGCGTGCAATTAGATTCGGAAAACTAGGAAGCCAGGTTACAGAAGAGTTGTAATTATTTTAACGTGTGAAGTAATAATAATTCATGTTGTGTTACACGCCTGTCGCGCGTTGCAGCCGCCACGTCACTGTGTTGTTGTGCAGAAGCGGCGCAGGCGGCCATGACGGTCGGCGTGGCAAACGTGCTGTGCGACGAGCGCCCCGCCCCCCTGGCGTGGCCGGCCCCGCCTCCAGCCGCGCCGCCCGCTCCCCTGTGGCCCTACCCCGGTGAGTCACCTCCTACTGATATCTGCGACCCTGGTAGCTACGCGCCAACTGCATTGCGAGACCGCCGTTTCAGCGATATCGGACCCCGGCCAGAAATGAAAATTTAACACTGGCGCACTAATTCCTAAACCGGTATATCTATCTATCTCTTTGTTTTATTCTAAAACTAAAAAGAGATAAAAAATAGGTCTAAGGAAAAAGGCGCCTAATTCTGAATGAGAATGCCGTCCGTTTAGATATACCACCTCTTCAGTCATGTTGCTTTGGTAGTAGCATTGCAACTGTACTCATCCGGTCAATTGTCGTCGTTGACCGGTTTCGGTTAACCGGCCAAGTGAGGTTGCTGCCTGCTTCACGGGATCGTATGAAATATGATGTCTTTTGAAATCGGTCGGGTTTTATAATGACGGCAAATTCGCGCGTGGCTACTTTGGCACTTTTTTTAATTTCCCTTGTTTTTGTTTTCTTTGTAGGGTTTCTTTTCGGCTTGTGCTAATGTCCAATCAAGTTTTGCGTGAGCGCAACATGCTCACTTAGTCTGTTGTAATTGTAGAATTCTAGGCATCTTGGGGTTTATTTATAAACGCTGCTTAAAGTTAAATAATGATTAGCGACTTTTTAACCATACATTTTTAACGTTTGAACGTCACTTAACTTTAAGCAACGTTTATGAATAAACCCCTTATTTTTATTTCAAAAAAGTGCAATTCATTGATAAGTGTAAAATATAAAATCCGAAATTACCTCTATCAAAATATCAACTTATCTAATTTTATTACATCGATTTGGATCTGATACAACTACCTGAATAAAGACAGCTAGTACGCTTATCCAAAAGGCACATAGCTAGGGGCGATTAGGAGTACAATATTCGAGCTTAAAAAACCAAGATGAACGTTTCTAACACTTTTATAAATCATTAAAATTCTTACGAAAATTTTGTAAGTATGTCTATTTCAATAACTCACAAACCATTTTTACCATAACGTAATATAATATACGTATGCGGAACCACGCCTAGGTCGCTGCACGAAACAGCCTCACTCCGTAACCCGATCGCGTTTATAATGTCGATCGGGCCACATCGGGTCTTTTCATCGGGAACCGAACTTTTTTATCTCATTCTCATCATTAGGTATAAATTAATGAAATCCCTTTGCCATTAAAACGACGGGCGTTGAGTTTCGCACTCACCTGTACTGATTGTACTGTTGAATGAATGGACGCACAGGTACGCTCGACGACAAAAGTTAATTGGTGAATGTGACGAAATACGATCGAGTTGAATGGATTCTGAATATTATGAAATGTGGTTTCTAATTGCACGACTCACAAGCTAAATAGCATTTGGTCGTATTTTACCTATAGGTTCTTCGTGGATGGAAGGAAAATGAAAGTTGCCGGGTCAAATTAGGAAATCTCTCGTCAAATCAAAAAGTGAAGCTTCGTGTAACTGCACATTGGCCAAATTAAACAGTCCGGCCCGAGGTGATATTAATTATTAAGTATCACATCACACGTCGTGGTGGATGAAGAAATGGTTGCCCTCGTATGATATGATACGAGTAATTCACAAGTGGTTATTGCTGTTGAACACTGCAATTATCCTTTAGTCCTTCAACAACAACTAGCTGAAATATTACGTGGCATTCATTATTCGCAGCTGAAGCCTGCGGCAAACGCACTTGACGATGTTTATTACCTATATTGGCTCTGTGGCAAATGCCTAACTTTGCTATCAAAGATCAGGCAGTTCCTGTGTCAAACATTTTTAGGGTTCCATACATTTAGCTCCCTTCAAAATGGTTGAGCTGAATGGTGCTAATCCATGCGTCATGTTCGTGAACGGGCGCCGTCAGTTGGGGCTGGTCATCTCTTAGCTGCCATGGGTTATTTTATTTTATTTTGTTTCTATTTGTTGTACCTACTCTGGACGCTTTTAACGTGTAAGTTTTTATTATTTTTATTTTTACATCGTTCTCACATTTAGTTTTAAATTCAACATTATAGATGTAACGAATACTTTTGTAACAATTTAATTTAAAAGAGTGTCCATGGAGTTTCTTGCCCGTTCTTCTCCATAGGTACCTACGCTTTGGAATGGGAATGTAGCTTCATTTTTCTTACTGACCGACTCCTTGACAATTCAAAAGTGCCTGTAAATGGTTTAATTGAAATAAATGATTTGAGTTTGAGTTTGACAATAGGAAAAAAACGAAGCCCTTATTCTGCTGCGCGAGCAATAACAGCAGTATCTAAGTATATTTTTGCTCAAATTGAGTTACGTAAACATAGATTCGGAATAAGCGCAATGAGCTGATTCCCAATCTATGTTTAACTAAATTTGGTATACTTAGTGCTTAACAGCACTAAGTATAATTTTTGTCCAAATTTGTCGTGCATGCACGGCCGTATTTAGGTATAGGATCACTCGTGTGTTTGACTGTGTATCCGTCTGTCACAGCCAATTTACTCCGAATCTATTGGGTTGATTAAGTTGAAATTTGGTACACTTATGAACTTCTGTGACCCAAAAACAGACTTGTAACGTAAATAAATGAATTTTTAATATTGGCGTCACTTTTGGGAGGCAAAATAGAAAATAAAAAATAAAAAAAGTACTGTACCCAGAGAAGACCCAGGAGTCTATGGTCTTAAAATAACATGGTAAATCTCTCAATATTGTGCGTACAAACTTACAGTATTGTACTTAGTTGGAACGTATGGGAGAACTTGTTTCTCAATTACAATGTTAAGTTTGTTCTTGGGATAAATTAAATACATCTCAACTACGGAACCTTTCATTGTGTGTGGTCCGACACGCAAATGGCCGGTTTTTTGTGACATCCTCAATTTCTTGCAAGCCTAGTCCTTATTCTCTTTTTATCGTGGTTCTTTTAATGTCGCACCTTTTCAATTGTCCTCCTATGTACTTATTAATTCTAATGCAGATGGTACAAACACCTGTCTATGAGACAACAAACAAAGTTATTCATAGTTTTTAGTTACATAAACATCCGGATATTAATGGGTTTATTTGTTTATGTTTATTCGTATTGACTTTTCATTCTTCACAAATGCTAGTTTGAGTTAAGAAAATTACGGAAATTAAGAATAATAATTAATTATTTTATTAAATTAAATTAATTATTTTATTGAATTAATTAAATTATTTTATTGAATTAATTAAATTTAATTTAATTAATTAATTATTTTATTAAATTAATTATTATTATTTGGTGTCTTAAGGAACTTAGGTACTCGTAGGTAGTCATGTAGGTAGGGATGCTCACTTGTTTTTACACGATTTCTTACTGCGAAGTTGAAGCAAGGGGTAGCTTTTTACTCGACTGCGCGACGACGCAAAGACAGGCTTATGTTTTTGCGTTTTTGCGTAGTACTACCTACCTATCTTTTTACAATGATCTATTCTATGCTAGTTAATTTTATCTCTCTACTAGCCATACCCCGCGGCTTCGCCCGCGTGGCTTTTTCTAAAATTGAGTAGCCTGGTTACTCCTTGTCACATCAGCTAACTGCCAGTAAAAGTCCCGTCAATATCAGTCCAACCGTTTCGAAGATTAGCCGGAAAAAACAGACAGACAGACATAAATAGTAGGTAGGTAATTTTTTTTTTGTTTTATGTATAGGTACCGTATTATTTCATAAGCATTTAGTAAAAAGCTGTTATTTTGACATTACATACAGACACTTACATTTTATTTAGGTAGGTGTGAAAGTTTGTATGGTTGGATGTTTGTTATCTACTCAATCACGTAAAAATGGCTGAACGGATTTGGAGAAAATTTGGCACACTGATAGTTTATAATATGAATTAACATATAGGATACTTTTTATCCCCGTAGTACGTTCCTGTGGAATAATTTCCGACATGGACGCGGGCGAAGCCGCTACTAAAAGCGTAATTATTAATGACGTTGTTGTCAATACAATATTATCAATTTGCGATCAAACAGTTATAGATTAGATCCGATACTATAGAGGGTTATGACTTAAGTACCTAATAAAGGTACCTACAATAAATTATAGATATCTACCTACGATTGTATTACTAATCAATTCAATAATTCAAAGTTAATCTGTAGCACCAGCGGCAATTGTCCGGTTAACGGATTATTAACAAGATATAGTTACTGGATAATAGAGAAATATTACCCATAGACATTTGAATAGATTAATAATAATAAGTCTGGTTTGATTCATTTCCTTGTCGCTTGTTGAATTGAAAAACAACTTTATAGCTTTAAATTTGCATGGTCAGCTAAGTACCTAATACCTAAGTAGGTAGGTATTGAAAATAGAAAAAAATAATTTTGTGAAAAAAAATAAAAAAATATATCCTTTCGAATTTTGATTCCGTGCACGAAAAAACTCTTTTTTGGCAATTTCTTATCTAATTGTGAGAAAACTTGAAATAATCGAAACATTAAGTCTGTGTAACTACGAGTATAAAAGTACAGTTTTCAAAGTGCTTAACCATTCGTGTCAGTCACAGCAGCTTTTAATAGTTTCATCATTTTTGTGCTCTCCAAAGTATAGTTTATTTCGCCATTGATTTACTTAATGAAGATATTGTATAATCATTAAATAAAATTTTGATTATATTTCAAGGATAGCTGAAGACTAATTTGTGATTTTTGAATTTCTTGATATGATTTGCTAAATATGTAATAGGAAAAATATATATTACTGACGAGGTTTAAAACAAAAAAAGGTTTTTTCAATATTATTTTTCTGCTATATTTTGTATGGAAATTGAAAATAGTGGTTCCGCCACATGCAAGTAGACCATATAATGATGTTGATGATGTTTTTTAATGTTCAAAATCAAAAGTAGTTTCTTGTAGAATAATGATCAAATGTCAGTCTCGCACATTTTTCGGAAAACTTGTTGCAAATATTAGTGATTTACCGTGAATACTTAATTTATTTGAAAAATCCGTTTCAGCCACATGCAAAACAAAGAACACGACTTTTCAAATCTCAAATAATTTTGTTTACATTTTTGTTTCCTTTCACACAAACAATGAACAAAATTGATCAAAATCAGTCGATTTCGTGCACGGCCTCTTAAGTAAAAAGTAAAATAGGTATGGATATTATTCCCAAGTTCTCAAGAAAATATTACATTCTATGGCCATAAATGGCAATCAGGAAAGAAGCAAAATTAAGACTTAGGTAGGTACCTAAGTCCTACTCGTACTTATCTACATAATTTGCCGGCAAACACGTTTCAACTCTCAAAGTAAAAATAAAATAAAACAGTTTGTAGAAAAAATGGTTAGGTGATCCACAAACCGGTTCTTAACAAACCACTTAAAAATTATTAACGCGTAAACTAATACTTGCGATACAGTAATCACCGAATATTTCTCACATATCTACTGACCACTTTAAAATAAGTGACGTCATGTGTCGAGGTAAAAAACTATATCGTCCGGATTCATCGCTCACTCGCATCCAGCCGCGAAATCGTTCCCCACGAACGGAACTCTGTCACTTCCACGCCATAAATTATAACACCATAAAAAAACATAAAAACTCATTTATCGATAAAACTGGAGTCGACTTACGTGCAGCCCTAACATTTATCGCTCCGCCCACAAGACTCCGCCTCCTCGGCGTCTCGGCCAATAAGAAGCCGTCGCGCCTCCAAAGGCAGTGCTTCATCTTCGCCGCCTCGATCTTTTTAGTGTTGTGAATGACTTTTTTGCGTTTATGTTTTTCTTGTAATAACAAGTGGTGCGGTAATGGCGATTTTTGCCGCGTCTTGAACGCACGCCGCACGTTTGACACCTCACGCGACCGTTGAAGAAATAACGTTCGCTACAATGATTGATGGCACCGTAATTGGTGCCTTTGATAGGTACATAATTATCTGATAGGGAAATTAACCGAAATTATAATTGAATTGGTACCTATTTATAAATAGGTAGTGTGAGAACAACTTAAGTAGGTACCTACTTAAACAGGAAATACAAATGATATCTTGATAGAGTTCATTTTACCTATTTACCTATCACAATTATTTCCAAGTTCCAATCCTAATAGGTAGGTAGGTAACGTCAATTTCCAATAGGTCGGTACCTACTATAGGTACATGTCTGCCTCTGTGGTCTTAGTGGTAAGACCACCTGTCTTTGATCCAGAGGTCGGTTCGATTCCCAGCGGGGGCAAAATATTTTTCTCGGTTTGGTTGGTGGTATGGTGGCTTGTTCCAAGTCTGCCGTACCATCTATATCTAAGTCTGTCGCCATAACAACAATGTTAACAGCATTTTTTGTGTTTCGGCAGTTAGAGGTAAGATAGCCAGTTCCTCTGAGGTTGAGGATTCCGGGTGAAGCTCGCTTCCACCTTCCGCCTCATCATCACTTACCATCAGTTGAGGTCATGGTCAATTGAGCTTCCCTGAAGATGATAAAAAAAAAACATACCTACCTATACAGCTGCTGCTAGGTACCGAGATGAGCGCGACTCAAAGCGAGTTGACGAACAACCTTTGCTTGTATTCAACAAACAATCATCTCCGCCTAAAGCAGCCAGACATATCCTGTTGATATGATAGACGTTGATAAATGGTTGATTCCTGTAGGTATAGGTATCTATACCTACTCCATTTGAAATAAGATTAGACATTTATATAAAACTTTTTTTACAGTCCGTTCAACCGATTTTGACTTCTATTCCGGAGGCATAAGGTTGGCAAAATGGCAAAAAAGCAAAAAAGTGGTTACAATACCAACTGTTTACTGCAGCTGCCATTTGTCATGCACTGAAAAAATATTTAGGCTAACTACTTCGCCTGTTTCAGGAATAATCAAAGTTTGACAAGACTTTATAAAAGTTACGTAACTTGATTTAATAAAAGTGATACACAACAGCCAGCACAGGTTTTGGTTACATGTTGCATAAAGTTATGTGGTCACTTTTTTGTGTTACATGTTGACGAAAGTTTGGTTATGTATATGTAAACATTTTTTTCAGTGTGCCACAAACGCAATAGAAGTCAAAATCAGTTGAACGGACTACTAGGTCGTAGGTTTGAACCCAGACAGGCGCTTTACTTTGTGTAAAATTATTTCATAACCACTGCTCTCAAAACGGTGAAGGAAAACTTCGTGAGGAAACCGGCATGTCCTAGCACCAAAAATTCGAAGACATGTGACATCCACCAACCGCACTGGACCCACGTGGTGTATTATGGCCCACTGTCTCTCACAGAGAGGAGGCTGTGTTCCAGCGGCGGGAACATCAAAGCCTGATTAGATTGTAAATTATAAAAACGAAAAAATTATTGGCACTTTCTTGTCGTACCGTACCTACACTGTTTGATCATTCGATGAATACCCTGCCTTTATTCAAGACATGAACCGAATGCAAGTGAACTATTCTGATTCTGAAAAAAGTCAATCGGGTATTGGAGGATATGCTGGTGATGATTCTGTCATTTGCTTAAGAATTTAGGACTTCGAGTTGGGCCACGGAGTAAGTAGTGAAAATGGAGCGATTACTAAAAAAAATCCGATTGGACATCTGCTGGTCTATTCTACAAAAATATCACCGTGAAAAATTAGATGATGTGAACTGTCATTCTATCAGCAGTGCTAATCTGTAACCATCTCACCGTGAAAACTTAGGTGATGTGAGCGTGGAGTGAGCTATCAATGTGCTGCACACTTGAACGGTTGCCTCTTGTTTAGGCCCTCTGGTTACTTAGCATTAATTTGGTAGGTATTTAATGAAAATGGAGCGATGGATCACTGAAAACTTACGACTGGACGTTATGCACACTTAGTAGGTAGGTAAAGGGAAAGTCGTTGTAGAAATACAAAACGCTTTGAAAGCAATTGCCACTTGTCTAGGCCCTCAGGTAGGTTTAATCAAGTTATTAAAGATTATTTTCTCCTATTCACCCAAGACACTCTAAATATGATGAAAATATTGTTAGAATTTATTGTTCATCTTGGTTTGGTTCGCCAGAACTCGTTCGAGACCCAAGTTTAGAGATAGCTCTATGTACTGTTCATACTTAGGTAATTATTTTGCGTAATTGGTATTTTGTTGGAATAAAGTGAATTCTATCTAAGTGTAGAATTAAACCATCACCCATTTAAATTATGAGGTTCCATTTTTGTAAAACAATTAGGAAGTTGGGAATTATCTCTTACACTTATTTATTTCGGGTCGGTTACATGACATATACATAAATACGAGTAGTAGGTACCTACCTCGTATTTACGAGAATAAACTCAAAATAAAAACGATATTATAATGCAAAACATGAAGCCAATAAAACTTTCAAGAACTTGAAAGAAAAGTTTTTTTGTTATAACTGAAAAAGTTTTTGGGGATTTTGTAAGGATTTTCTTGTTCTTTCCAAGATTTTGTTTAAGAGTCGCAAGCGCTACTGCTGAGCATGAGGTCCTGGGTTCGATTTCCAGCTCGGGCAAAGTGTTATTGGGTTTTTTCATTAGGAATTTCTTAGCAGCAGCCCGATGTCTAGATTTGTACCCTGTTGATGGCAATAGACTCGCCCCCTATTATATGGGACATATAACTGGCGAAATGTGGGTGTACCTACTATGGGACACCTCAACCTAACCTTTCGGGGAAACATGGTGTAATGTTATGTATTGTTTTGTTATTGACGCCAAACTGGGATTAAGGCAGGTTAAAATACTTCTTATTTCTCCTTCAAATGGCGATTATGGTTTCATGGAGAACTTGCGTAGTCCTGACTACATACTTATTTTACGTTTTGAAAGCGACGTGTCGATGTTTCTAAATAGGTAGGTACACAACTACATACCTGTCGAAATGTAGCAATATACCAGACTCGGTTGTCGCGTACCTAAAAGAAAACCATCTCTTTAATAAGGAGATTTGGCTCAGCATCGAAATACTGTAGTACCACCTCCGGGCCATCACTCATCTCACTGCTTTAGCTGGGCACTATGTAAATTAAAATCCAATGCCTTCAGAATGGCTGCTTTACGGTTACCGACGTTTCTAAGCTAACTAAGCGTTTGTTATTGTGATGGGATGAGTTTCATCTCTTGTTTTACTCGTAAAAGAAGGCGAGCGTAAAGCTAAGGCTGTGCAGTAACACAAGCCAAAAGTGAAGTAGCCTACCTACTTCATCTAATTTTATTGAGAAAATATTAAAAACCGTTAGCATTATGAACTTTATTTAAAATTCAAATCAACTCACTGTATTCAAATCATTTCTTAGTTATGACGACTCATCTTCAATTCCAAAAATTAACTAATAAATAGGTCCACAAACTTTCATCGAGGCACCTTCCAGTAAAAAATACTTCACATCGTAAATATCCCGAACTATTTCACATTCAACGCATCACTCAATTTAAACTAAATCAAACTATTAAAAAACCGGCCGCTTTTCAGAAACGTTTAAAATTAAAGCGATGCTAATGGTTTCGTTCTGTCTCTTTTTAACGCACCTATTTCCTGTATGCACTGTCTTGGTCGCTCTCGGTAGGGATGTGAAATGAATATTGGATTAATTGGAACAGTAAAATGCAAGTCATTAAGATGTGTTTCGTCGCAGAGCTGGGCATTTCAAAATGAATTTTAAGCAATCAATGGGAATTGTTAGTTGTTTGTTTTTTATCGATCGTCGTTTACGTTCCGATTTTGGTAATAATTTTGTCTTACTGTGCTTGTGTATGGCGTGCATCTACTTATTGTAAAGTTAATTTTGAAATAAAATCAAGTGTAATCAAAGACGGCTTTTATTTTGCCATGTTTGGCGTATGAACAATCAAATTAATTTTACATTTGCGAAGGTTTTATTGCGGGTGTACTCTGTACTTAATTGTTATTCATTATAACGTTTTTTACTGTTTTTATAATTTTCCTGCGTTTATTTTAACTACATAGGTATAAGATAATTTATTATAACACCTATAATAGAAATGGTAGGTAGGTAAGCAGACATTAAGGTCTTACACATTTTATGTAAATCGCTACAGACTTTATGAATTATGAATGAAGTAACGATAAAAAATATTAATTACCTTTATGTAGATTAATACATAGACACCTAGGCAATGTGTCACGAGCAGAATAGACTGCTTAATTTAAAAATAAGTCATAAAAACCGACGGATTGGTAATTATTGTTCAATTTTAAATTCATAGTTCCGTGGCATTTTTTTCCTACGTTTACTGCCATTGGAAACACGACATAAAGAGTAATTTCCCACCGAAAACATTAACATTCCTGCTCGTCTCCGGAAGTGCGGCCGCTGAATATTAAACGATCGGCTTGTATGCCGTATTGTGACTAAGTGATGAGCTATACACACGGACTACTAAATAAACTAATGGAGTATTGATATGCGGACGAATGTGCGCCTTTTGCAGACATCGTGTATAGAAGGCTGTACGCAAGATAACGAGCTTGATTCTCCAAAAATGTGCATATTGTCACTCCATTCATTCATTACTCCGTGATCTTCGCCATTAATACAGCGTAAATGTCCGCAGTCGCTTTAATGTTATGCCTTGGTAGGTGTTGAGAAAATAATATTACAATGGAATTTTAGAATCCGTAATACCCTGTTTTACTTATGTACTACTTTAATTGGGCATTACCATTGTCCAATTAAATCCATGCTCCATGCACTTTTTTAATATTTGTTAGTATTTTATGCGAACGTCTATTCACAATCAAACTTATGTTTCCAGCTCAAGTATCAATGGAAAGCATGATGGTGGGTGGGGTCGGAGTCGGCGGCGTTGGGTCCGTGGGGGGCGGCATGTCGGGCGGCTTCCAGCTGGTGCGCGAGCCCACGTCCGGCGCACTGCTGCTGCTGCCCGCGCCGCCCGACCTGCCGCACGCAGTGGTCTGGGGTGGAATGCCCTACCAATCAGCACCACTGCTCCTTCCTCAAGCGCCGCACCCCTCACACCACCTGCAACTGCTACCAGGCGACCTCCTCGCCAGCACAGCAACGTTACAACACACTCACACACATTCTACGCGCCTAGTAACCCTCGCGCCTGCACCTCCACCACAACCCCACCCTTCACACACAGCAGACAAGAGAAAACCAATCATGCAGCCGCTCATCACGCCACATTTAATAAAAATCGAACCAGAACCACAGCATGAAAAACCACAACCGACTTATGCACCAGAACCGGTTCAGCAGCCTATGATCACGACGCACTTGTACTACCAGCCTGATTACTCAGAGCAGGCGTGTCGGAGTCAAGCGACATCACCGGCTGCTCCGCCGACGCCACCTCCTGATGCTCCTGAACTCCCGGCACACAGGGACGCGTCCAACCAAACTGATCACATTGACGAGGAGGATGACTCTCCAAATCACGCCGATGAAGATGAAAGGGACGTAGCATGTGTTGGGGTCGCACATTACCCTGAAGACAATATGATGCAAAGTCACACGCAATTATTACACCATCCGCCTATCGATCATGCAGAAGAATCTTCTTCGGAAGGCCTACCGACTGTCGGAGGTGTAGAAAAAGCAATAGATGCAATAGAAAGAGACGATTGCTTAGACAACTCAAGTAGCAATGCTTCTAATGAACTAGTGATAGACACGGCAAGAACGACACCAGTTCCACATCTTCCACAAAACACCAGACCACCGGTAGATGTAAGCGGTTTAGAACTTCTGTCAAACAGTATTGAACAGTTCGAACGCACTACACCAGGAACTAGTATGCCAACGTTAGATCCGGTACCATTGACCGTAGATACGAGAACACCTACTAAACTTAATATTTTAATAAAGACATCACCGAAATCACCACTGAGAACTGAAGCAGAACCTCACAGGCGGTTCGAGTTTCCTCCAACAGATCCCAGTACCAGTGAACAAGGCAAGCCTTCTCTTGACGGCTTGGGCTTATTATGTGCTCTAGCAGAACAGAGGTTCATGGAGGAAGTAGTGGAAAACCCGCCAGCAAATATGCCTCTTACATCCCATCCCTTCATTAAAAGTGAACCCTTATTAAGTCCCAGCGATAGAAGTCGCTCGGCAGATTCTTCTACAAATAAAAAAGACAGACATAGACATAGAGATGGCGATTCTAGTGGCGAAAGGAGAAAAATAAGAAGTCATGACCGAGAAGAAAGGTTACGACACAAACTGGAAAAAATGCGTCGACACAAACGAGATAGAGAAAGAGACGAGGGAAGAAATAGTGGAGGAGAGTTGGAGACAAGTCTGAGACGCGTCACAGCTTGTTCATGTAATTCTGTGACGTGTACGCATAACACTAACGTCCGGTCAGCTCATGCGCTCGCCAGTGCAATAGAAAAAGACATGCGTGAGAGACTGTTAGCATTGGAAAGACAGTTTGATGAGAGAAAAGCCCAGTTAAAAGCTTTAAACCCGCCTTTACCCACATTATCAGTGTCTACGGCACCATCCACTCCAGCATTGTCACCTGACTCTGACAGAGGATCATCCAAGAAACGTAAAGTTGGAAGACCACGGAAGGTCTCCAGTCCAGACTCCACCGAAACAATAGTAGCAAAGAAGCCAAAATCGAAGAGTAGTCTTGTTGGTTATCTTTTGGCAAAGGGCAAGCTCAAAGGTGGCATATTGTGCACGAGAGGAGATCCTTCGAGAGAGGAGGTCAATCGGACAAGCAAAGTGCGTCCCAAGTTGAAAGCTGAACCGATCATGAAAGCATGTTCTGATCCGGAGGAAGCCGAATGGGCGCTGAACCGGTCAGCAAGCTCTTCTATGGAGAGTCTCAACGAGGTCCGACAGAAGAATAGAGAGAAAGTGGACCGCTTAGCTCGGAAACATTCGAGGGATGACATACCCGAGCTTGAGTTCGCGCTACGACGTGCTAGTGCTTCAAGTGATAGTGACAAGGAGAAGCGGCGTGCGAAAAAGAGACGAAAGAGTCACAAATCAAAAGAAAGGACGGAAGAGGAAGCAAAGGAAACACCCGTAGAGCCGGCGGCACCACCACCGGTGTCAAAGTGTACTTTAACAGAAGACAAAGTAGATCAGTCGCCTCGAGTACTTACGGCTATGGGAGGGCTGTTTTATGCAGGGAAGCTGAGCGCTGTGACCGCACCCGATGTGTATGCCATTACTCTTGATGGAGAACGAGGGAACAAACCTCATATTATGTCAAGAGAGGAAACTTTGAGAGATGCTGTAAGTTATCTATACCAAAGACGTTTATTAATAATTGCATTACATTGTAGTGTTAAAATCATATTTATCATTTCTTCACTCATTTTAGATCTTGGAAGTAAGCCCCACATCAGTAACAGAACTGCCGTCTGGAACGAGAGTGTGCGCGTATTGGTCACAACAGTACCGATGCCTGTACCCTGGCACCGTGGCAGTCTCGTCTCCAGACCCTCACGATGATAAATTCGTCGCCGTGGAATTTGACGACGGTGACTCGGGCAGAATTGCTATCGAGGATATTAGGTTCTTGGAGCCAAATTATCCTGTTGTAGGTTAGTAACTAATCTATCTCTCTTGTTAGTTATATTACTCTAGTACTTTAAGTTCTATCTTCTATATTCATATCTTCTATAATTTTCAGAATATGAAAATCCGTTGTTTACTCTTGGTAAAAGAAGAAGAAATACCAGTGTTAGCGGTGTTAGTGCAGAAGAGAAGAAAGTCGCCGTTGTTTCTATCGTACCTCTTACGACAAGTACAAGTACTGAAGTTAAACCACCAGCAACAGAACCGGTGGTTGGGACTCCAAAAGAAGATGAAGACAGAAAAGACAGAAAAAAACTTAAAAAGCATCGAAAAGACAAAATAAAACGTCATTCTAGTGAGGATGATCCCAACTCAGCGGATTATGTGAAGAAGAAAAAGAAGAAACATAAATGTTGTGAAGAACACTGCAAACACAGAAGACATCATAAGAAACATCATAGGAAACACAGGAAAAGACATCACTCAAGTTGCAAGGAACATTCTAGTTCATCTGGTGACGATCAGCAAAGAGTCAAGTCTTCTTCTGACTATATAGACTCGAACAAATCGAATGAAGACTCGGTTGACTCAAACGACAGACTTTCCACTTTGATCGCAGTGGAGAAGTCCCCAGAAGACAAAATGAAGACTGTGATAAAGAAGGCGGTATTGTCCAAGAAGAGTTTGGTCAAAAACGCCGTTTTGGACTTTAGCAATTTGGGTAAAGTCACATTGAAGAAGGAAGAAGAGAATAAAGACAATTTGAAGGATAGTGGAATAGTATTAGAAGAAGAGGCAGCTACTGCTTCCACGAGTGACGCCAAAAAGGTCCGTAATTAATCTAATAATTTTGTTTTGCTTTTGTTTGTTAGAAAGCATTAATTCGCTCTCCAGTTTTCCTCAAGTTTACTGATTTATGAGTTTTTTGAAAGAGTTCTCTAAAGGAGGAATTAAAGGATGATATCCACCAAACGAATCGTATAGCATCGGTTTGGAAAGGATACGAACGGATGCGGCGACAGCCGATCGCGTCCGGCAGGATGTCGCCGCATACGACCAGTTCCGTATCGTCGCTTGTGAACGTATCCGTTTCTGCGCCTAGTCAAATAGTTTCATTCCTACTGTGTTGGCCGACGAATACGACGATAGGAGTACGGAGCCGATCGCGCGTCGCAGCATACTTTCGGCTACGATCGCGTGTCTCGGATGACGCCCGCGGTCAAGCTGCTTTGCTCAGCTTGGTAATATAAACTTTAAATACTGTGTACACGATTTAATATCGTTTCAAGATTGTAAAATCCGTTCCGATCCGATGCGATGCTCTCCGGTCCAATGTGATGATGTTTTAAAAAGACGTAGACAACAGGTGTAGGATTTATGAACTTTATTTTCGATAGGATTCATTGTTAAAGCATGCCCCTCCTTACGCTAATACGCACACACATTTAGGCAATGTTCTTCACCGCAAATTGGATCTTCTGTCTTAATATTTGTTTTCCTTTTTTCTAATGTTCCTTCTGCCTGTCCTGCCTCCGCAGAAGGCGAAGCGCCGCACCGTGTCGGCCACGTCGTCGGAGGGCGGCGGCGCCGGCGTCAGCAAGATGGCGGCCTTCCTGCCGGGCGGCGCGCTGTGGCGCTGGCACGGCGCCGCCTACCGCCGCACGGCGCGCCCGCGCCACCGCAAGCTGTTCTACAGGGCCATTCAGCGGGGCGAGGAGCTCTTGAATGTACGTAAACAACTGCTTATCATCATCCTCCTGCCCTTATCCCAATTCATTTGGGGTCGGCAACATGTCTTTTTCTTCCTGCCGGGCGGCGCGCTGTGGCGCTGGCACGGCGCCGCCTACCGCCGCACGGCGCGCCCGCGCCACCGCAAGCTGTTCTACAGGGCCATTCAGCGGGGCGAGGAGCTCTTGAATGTACGTAAACAACTGCTTATCATCATCCTCCTGCCCTTATCCCAATTCATTTGGGGTCGGCAACATGTCTTTTTCTTCCTGCCGGGCGGAGCGCTGTGGCGCTGGCACGGCGCCGCCTACCGCCGCACGGCGCGCCCGCGCCACCGCAAGCTGTTCTACAGGGCCATTCAGCGGGGCGAGGAGCTCTTGAATGTACGTAAACAACTGCTTATCATCATCCTCCTGCCCTTATCCCAATTCATTTGGGGTCGGCAACATGTCTTTTTCTTCCTGCCGGGCGGCGCGCTGTGGCGCTGGCACGGCGCCGCCTACCGCCGCACGGCGCGCCCGCGCCACCGCAAGCTGTTCTACAGGGCCATTCAGCGGGGCGAGGAGCTCTTGAATGTACGTAAACAACTGCTTATCATCATCCTCCTGCCCTTATCCCAATTCATTTGGGGTCGGCAACATGTCTTTTTCTTCCTGCCGGGCGGCGCGCTGTGGCGCTGGCACGGCGCCGCCTACCGCCGCACGGCGCGCCCGCGCCACCGCAAGCTGTTCTACAGGGCCATTCAGCGGGGCGAGGAGCTCTTGAATGTACGTAAACAACTGCTTATCATCATCCTCCTGCCCTTATCCCAATTCATTTGGGGTCGGCAACATGTCTTTTTCTTCCTGCCGGGCGGCGCGCTGTGGCGCTGGCACGGCGCCGCCTACCGCCGCACGGCGCGCCCGCGCCACCGCAAGCTGTTCTACAGGGCCATTCAGCGGGGCGAGGAGCTCTTGAATGTACGTAAACAACTGCTTATCATCATCCTCCTGCCCTTATCCCAATTCATTTGGGGTCGGCAACATGTCTTTTTCTTCCTGCCGGGCGGCGCGCTGTGGCGCTGGCACGGCGCCGCCTACCGCCGCACGGCGCGCCCGCGCCACCGCAAGCTGTTCTACAGGGCCATTCAGCGGGGCGAGGAGCTCTTGAATGTACGTAAACAACTGCTTATCATCATCCTCCTGCCCTTATCCCAATTCATTTGGGGTCGGCAACATGTCTTTTTCTTCCTGCCGGGCGGCGCGCTGTGGCGCTGGCACGGCGCCGCCTACCGCCGCACGGCGCGCCCGCGCCACCGCAAGCTGTTCTACAGGGCCATTCAGCGGGGCGAGGAGCTCTTGAATGTACGTAAACAACTGCTTATCATCATCCTCCTGCCCTTATCCCAATTCATTTGGGGTCGGCAACATGTCTTTTTCTTCCTGCCGGGCGGCGCGCTGTGGCGCTGGCACGGCGCCGCCTACCGCCGCACGGCGCGCCCGCGCCACCGCAAGCTGTTCTACAGGGCCATTCAGCGGGGCGAGGAGCTCTTGAATGTACGTAAACAACTGCTTATCATCATCCTCCTGCCCTTATCCCAATTCATTTGGGGTCGGCAACATGTCTTTTTCTTCCTGCCGGGCGGCGCGCTGTGGCGCTGGCACGGCGCCGCCTACCGCCGCACGGCGCGCCCGCGCCACCGCAAGCTGTTCTACAGGGCCATTCAGCGGGGCGAGGAGCTCTTGAATGTACGTAAACAACTGCTTATCATCATCCTCCTGCCCTTATCCCAATTCATTTGGGGTCGGCAACATGTCTTTTTCTTCCTGCCGGGCGGCGCGCTGTGGCGCTGGCACGGCGCCGCCTACCGCCGCACGGCGCGCCCGCGCCACCGCAAGCTGTTCTACAGGGCCATTCAGCGGGGCGAGGAGCTCTTGAATGTACGTAAACAACTGCTTATCATCATCCTCCTGCCCTTATCCCAATTCATTTGGGGTCGGCAACATGTCTTTTTCTTCCTGCCGGGCGGCGCGCTGTGGCGCTGGCACGGCGCCGCCTACCGCCGCACGGCGCGCCCGCGCCACCGCAAGCTGTTCTACAGGGCCATTCAGCGGGGCGAGGAGCTCTTGAATGTACGTAAACAACTGCTTATCATCATCCTCCTGCCCTTATCCCAATTCATTTGGGGTCGGCAACATGTCTTTTTCTTCCTGCCGGGCGGCGCGCTGTGGCGCTGGCACGGCGCCGCCTACCGCCGCACGGCGCGCCCGCGCCACCGCAAGCTGTTCTACAGGGCCATTCAGCGGGGCGAGGAGCTCTTGAATGTACGTAAACAACTGCTTATCATCATCCTCCTGCCCTTATCCCAATTCATTTGGGGTCGGCAACATGTCTTTTTCTTCCTGCCGGGCGGCGCGCTGTGGCGCTGGCACGGCGCCGCCTACCGCCGCACGGCGCGCCCGCGCCACCGCAAGCTGTTCTACAGGGCCATTCAGCGGGGCGAGGAGCTCTTGAATGTACGTAAACAACTGCTTATCATCATCCTCCTGCCCTTATCCCAATTCATTTGGGGTCGGCAACATGTCTTTTTCTTCCTGCCGGGCGGCGCGCTGTGGCGCTGGCACGGCGCCGCCTACCGCCGCACGGCGCGCCCGCGCCACCGCAAGCTGTTCTACAGGGCCATTCAGCGGGGCGAGGAGCTCTTGAATGTACGTAAACAACTGCTTATCATCATCCTCCTGCCCTTATCCCAATTCATTTGGGGTCGGCAACATGTCTTTTTCTTCCTGCCGGGCGGCGCGCTGTGGCGCTGGCACGGCGCCGCCTACCGCCGCACGGCGCGCCCGCGCCACCGCAAGCTGTTCTACAGGGCCATTCAGCGGGGCGAGGAGCTCTTGAATGTACGTAAACAACTGCTTATCATCATCCTCCTGCCCTTATCCCAATTCATTTGGGGTCGGCAACATGTCTTTTTCTTCCTGCCGGGCGGCGCGCTGTGGCGCTGGCACGGCGCCGCCTACCGCCGCACGGCGCGCCCGCGCCACCGCAAGCTGTTCTACAGGGCCATTCAGCGGAGCGAGGAGCTCTTGAATGTACGTAAACAACTGCTTATCATCATCCTCCTGCCCTTATCCCAATTCATTTGGGGTCGGCAACATGTCTTTTTCTTCCTGCCGGGCGGCGCGCTGTGGCGCTGGCACGGCGCCGCCTACCGCCGCACGGCGCGCCCGCGCCACCGCAAGCTGTTCTACAGGGCCATTCAGCGGGGCGAGGAGCTCTTGAATGTACGTAAACAACTGCTTATCATCATCCTCCTGCCCTTATCCCAATTCATTTGGGGTCGGCAACATGTCTTTTTCTTCCTGCCGGGCGGCGCGCTGTGGCGCTGGCACGGCGCCGCCTACCGCCGCACGGCGCGCCCGCGCCACCGCAAGCTGTTCTACAGGGCCATTCAGCGGGGCGAGGAGCTCTTGAATGTACGTAAACAACTGCTTATCATCATCCTCCTGCCCTTATCCCAATTCATTTGGGGTCGGCAACATGTCTTTTTCTTCCTGCCGGGCGGCGCGCTGTGGCGCTGGCACGGCGCCGCCTACCGCCGCACGGCGCGCCCGCGCCACCGCAAGCTGTTCTACAGGGCCATTCAGCGGGGCGAGGAGCTCTTGAATGTACGTAAACAACTGCTTATCATCATCCTCCTGCCCTTATCCCAATTCATTTGGGGTCGGCAACATGTCTTTTTCTTCCTGCCGGGCGGCGCGCTGTGGCGCTGGCACGGCGCCGCCTACCGCCGCACGGCGCGCCCGCGCCACCGCAAGCTGTTCTACAGGGCCATTCAGCGGGGCGAGGAGCTCTTGAATGTACGTAAACAACTGCTTATCATCATCCTCCTGCCCTTATCCCAATTCATTTGGGGTCGGCAACATGTCTTTTTCTTCCTGCCGGGCGGCGCGCTGTGGCGCTGGCACGGCGCCGCCTACCGCCGCACGGCGCGCCCGCGCCACCGCAAGCTGTTCTACAGGGCCATTCAGCGGGGCGAGGAGCTCTTGAATGTACGTAAACAACTGCTTATCATCATCCTCCTGCCCTTATCCCAATTCATTTGGGGTCGGCAACATGTCTTTTTCTTCCTGCCGGGCGGCGCGCTGTGGCGCTGGCACGGCGCCGCCTACCGCCGCACGGCGCGCCCGCGCCACCGCAAGCTGTTCTACAGGGCCATTCAGCGGGGCGAGGAGCTCTTGAATGTACGTAAACAACTGCTTATCATCATCCTCCTGCCCTTATCCCAATTCATTTGGGGTCGGCAACATGTCTTTTTCTTCCTGCCGGGCGGCGCGCTGTGGCGCTGGCACGGCGCCGCCTACCGCCGCACGGCGCGCCCGCGCCACCGCAAGCTGTTCTACAGGGCCATTCAGCGGGGCGAGGAGCTCTTGAATGTACGTAAACAACTGCTTATCATCATCCTCCTGCCCTTATCCCAATTCATTTGGGGTCGGCAACATGTCTTTTTCTTCCTGCCGGGCGGCGCGCTGTGGCGCTGGCACGGCGCCGCCTACCGCCGCACGGCGCGCCCGCGCCACCGCAAGCTGTTCTACAGGGCCATTCAGCGGGGCGAGGAGCTCTTGAATGTACGTAAACAACTGCTTATCATCATCCTCCTGCCCTTATCCCAATTCATTTGGGGTCGGCACATCACATGCCTATACCTTCTTAGTCAAACGAAATTTATTGAAACATTAAGTTAATTATGTATGATTAGATATGTTCCTCATACTATAAGTTTGGTTTTGAGAGTCTTCGTTCGGCTCGCTGACGCTGAATACAGTGAATAAATAGGACTATACTATAATAATTATGGAATCAAACTTTCTTGGGACACAGACGTTGTTTGGGAACCGAGACTTCTTCCCAGCTAAAACAGTAGGGAGTGGGGAAGGGCGGGCGTTTTGGAGTCTGACTTTTGTAAAAAAAAAAAAAATTTTTGGTTATTCAAAATAATGAAAAGTTATATATATATATATAAAATTATATATTTCGTATTTTCGTTGTGATCAGCCGACCTATTCAGTTAGAAATTCACGGTGAAGATATAAATAGATGAAGTGGGCTATCATTCCACCTTATGCTAGGGATACACTATTGACAGCTCACTTTTTATTATTTATTTATTTAACATTGTAAGTACCTAACTTATGAACTTAGCCCCACAAAACCATTGCAATGGTTTGACTGTGGGGTCAGTGAATCTCACTTAATCTAAGTTTTCACGGTGAGGTTTATACATAATAGACCGATATATCCCATCTGACTAATAAGGTGTATTACTTGCGAACCCTACTTTACACCCTTTTCGCTATCTTCTTTCCAGGTTGGTGATGCAGCAGTGTTTCTGTCAACCGGACGACCGGACCGGCCGTATATCGGCCGTATTGTGGCTTTGTGGGAGGCGCGCGGTGCCATGGCAGTGCGCGTCAAGTGGTTCTACCACCCTGAGGAGACTGTCGGCTGTACAGACCAGCTGCACTACCCGGTATGTCGCCCGGATGTAATAAAAATAATGGATCTAGAGATCACTCGGCCATTCTGTTATTATTATGACATCATGAATTCCTAGTAAGATAGATTAATTTTATGCCAATAAACCAGGACAAGGTTAAATAAAATATTAATAATAATAATTAATAGCTGATAAAAATAAAATACTCATGAATGACCTTTTCCTTCCTTTTCAGGGTGGCCTGTTTGAATCTCCACACACGGACGAGAATGACGTTCAAACGATATCTCACAAATGCGAGGTGTTGCCGCTTGCTCAGTACAAGGAGCGCATGGGCGACGACCCGGTCAAGTACAGCACAGTCTACGATAACAACGACGTGTACTATCTAGCAGGAAACTATGACCCAACGCCACAGACCTTGCGAATGGAACCAGACATACCGTTCGCGAACAAAACGACCTAAGCGGAACTGTCTCCCTAGTACTTTGACATCAACGTCATTGTAATCGAGTGAAGGAAAATGTAATAAAAATTGCAAGTTTAATTTTACAGTTCAATAACGATCTTGATCGTTTAATGTTTTATTTTATAATGTCACACTACAGTCGCTGTATCGTGGCGCCGTAATTTAAAAGTACACATTTTTATCTATCTCGGTGTTAGCGTGTTTAAAATAGATTTTTGCAATATTAATGTGTTTCTTCCATTAAACTGATCGTAGCTTGGAGATTCACGTAATACAGGTCTTAAAGTACAATGTAGATTTTTGAGGCTCAAATTGTGGCAATTTTTTCACATTCACCCGTCCTTAGGAGACGACTTATATTGACGTAATAAAACTCGAAATATCTCTAAAAAGTTACCCTCCTTACGTTATATTTAGTGGTACCCATTTGGAATGTTGAATTATTCTGGTTTGTGGGCCGAGTGTGAGGCGATGTTGATCTGTGTGAACTGTTGGTCGACTGTGGTACGACCGAAGGTGATGACATGTGATTTTATTTTTTATACGTGTAACGCTGTAATCTCAGTGTATAGATGTATTTTTCATGTATATTATTCAATTAGATTTTATGTATACGTAGTTTTCCTTGGTATAAATGTCTATTATCTTAAAATGCAATACTTTTTCAGCTAGTCCCCTCTTTTATTCAAAATTTACCAGTGATTTACATTAGTCTTATTTTGGATAATATCGGAGAAATAACGAAAATAATGTCTTGCGTGAGGTTCTTGGAGCTGTTTGTTATATTATTGTTTTAATCAATGTTTTTTTATATTTTTCTTGGTTGATAATTTTATGTTAATTGAAGTATACTTTTATATCGAAATGGTGCTAGACGCTTGATGCTACTCGTTTACGTTTCGCCGTAGTAACTTAAGATTGTATATAAATAAGTTTGGAAAACTAGTTGGTATGTTTAACTTTACGATTCGTTCTGAATTTTCATTTCATCTGCTTGTACTCCTAAAATGTTGCCATTTTACTGTAAAACTTTTATATATATTTTTAATTAGTACATAACTATATTATTTCGACAGGGTATCATTGAGCCCTGCTTTTGATCCTTTTATTCATATCTTGAAGTTTACTGGACTGATAAGACAGGGATGTAGGTAGGTCGACCAAGGGTAGGACTGTAGGGTAAGTTTTGTACGAATTGGCCAGGGAGGTTTAGAAGAAAATGTTGCAAATCATTCAGCCTGAAGGTCGAACGTTAGAAAGTTGTAATATTGTTATACTGAAAACTCAAACAACAAGGGAATGGTATTTATAGGAGAATATGGCCAAATGAGTGTAGTTGGCAGTTAATTAAGCTTGAAACAATCAAGTCTCCAATTGATTAATTAAAATTAAAAACACAATTTTATATCATTTGGCGTGCGTCGTACTTTTGTTAACGATTAATTAATAGCTTTAGATATAAGTTTTTTTGTAAGATTTAAGTTAATTTCTTTATAATTTTGCATACTGACAAAAAATGAAATATTGGTGACAAAAATTGAGACAAATATATTAGAGAAACAAAAGTGCGAATTTCGGTAACAATATTGAAAATGTGGTATTTTTATATTAAACGTAAAAGTAACATTTTTATTTTTAAACTTAAGTATGTGAAGCGAAGTTATTATTACAATAAGTACAAACTTGTTGATGAAAGATATTTGGCTCGGCCCAGTGTACGTATACTAACACTGGTTTAATTCATTAAAAGTTTAAAACAGCCTTAGAAAGCAATAAACGGACGATATATTATTGCATGCTACAATGGTGCCGATTCCCTTGTTCACAAACTAAACTTAATTTAAGTTCAGTGCATCTTTTTCTTTCTATCTCATTAAGAAAAGGACAGAAGATAAATTTTAGTTTAGTTCTGTCAAATTAATCAGCGCTTGACATATTTTGTCGTAATTTTAGTCGGCAAGTTTTTAATCACGTCTAAACTTGTAAGGAGTAGTGACAGGCGCTGATTAATTTGACAGGACTAAACTAAAATTTATCTTCTGTCCTTTTCTTAATGAAATAGAAAGAAAAAGATGCACTGAACTTAAATTTAGTTTACTTTGTGAACAAGGGAATCGGCACCAATATAAGACTGTTGTAAATTTTATGAATTACTCCTATCAATTTTAGCGTGTAATAGAATGGGGAAAGCCATAAAAATATTAGAATTAAA
Organism: Dryobota labecula; assembly: GCA_947523025.1. NCBI lineage: Eukaryota > Metazoa > Arthropoda > Insecta > Lepidoptera > Noctuidae > Dryobota > Dryobota labecula. Next base: position 2,886,907 of record OX383290.1, read on the forward strand.
GATTAATAATATATCAGCATTGATAATATAAAGATTATAAATACGCTTAAATAAAATATTTTTGGCTGAATTTGGTGTTTTTATTGAAACTGCACATATAACCGCACCAGACTTTATTGTACTTGTAAAATGGTTGTTAATACATGTCTGTCTTTAATAGTTAATCAAATTAAATAAATTAAAATACACAAAAATATCTTTGTCAACTTTAGGCAGAAGAAAAGAACAGGTACCTCATAAGTTATTCCGTAAATCTATACGAGACCGTTACAGCTATTGAAAATGGTAAAATACAACGTAAATATTAAGGACTACCATTAACTTATGACCTATAAACTTAGTTCTCAGTTTAAGCTCAACAAATAACTTCCCTTTTCCCATTACTAATGATCTCGTAGGTGTCGTCATCGATGATCTTGTACACATCTTGCCGATAGTGTTTTAGGTTGTGAAGGAACCTTATCGAGCTCTCATCCCTGATCTTAGTCATCACTGACGGCAGGGTTTCTGTTTTCGCTTCTGTAGCTAATGAGGCGTAGTATTTTTCCTGGAACAAGTTTAAAATAACACTATTTAAGTAAAAAAGACGTGTGGCACTCGGGGACTGCCGCGGTAAAGCTATTGCATAGCATTTTGTATCAACTTATGCAATTATAATTATTTATTTATTTTATTTATGCAGTATTTCTTTTTCTTTGATATACTTTCTATATACTTTCTTTGATATACGGTATTCTGGATTCGGTCCCCGCGCTCAAGGCCCGCGATAGAAGCTATGCAATAGCTTAAAAACAAAATAAATAAGTGCTGAACGTCGTAAAAGTGTATAACTACGTAAACAAAGTCAAATACTATTCAAATATAAGCATAATAACAACTTTAAAATAGACGAAAGTGTTGAACCTAAAGTAATTTTAAATAAAAAAAGAGTGACAAACTGTTTTGACAGCGAAAAAATTCCATGTACATGAGTCATTTCCAACCGTCTAGTCCAGTTTAAAAATTGTTCAACTGGAATGGTATCAACTATTTGGCAAGCTTTAATTAAGTCTTTGTAGCCTTGCGGTGCAACAGGGGAACTGAATATACTCATAATCGACTGGTCGTGAGTTCAAACCCCACTATCAACAATCACTTTTTGTGAAGATCATAATTTTATAAACTAATATTTATAAGAATAAAATACGCAGTACACAGAAAAAAGGAACTGCCAGAAATTATTAGATCACTAGAGGGTACTGGGGTAGTAAAATAACCGTCGGAGTGGGGAGCGTGAGGTTTTTTCGTTACGAAATTTCTGGATTCGGTCCCCGCGCTCAAGGCCCGCGATAGAAGCTATGCAATAGCTTAAAAGTGATTTTAAACAAAGTCAAACAATGACAGTCGAGAAAAAAGGGAATACTTTTTAGTTTGTAGGATTCTCATACACCACCTAAGAAATATAACACCTAGGTAATTTAAGAATCTGTTGAACATGGTTACCTATTAAATGCCTAAGGTACACTACAAACAGGTTAACATTGCAGAAAAAGAATAAAAAGAGATAAAAATACACTGATAAAACAACAAAGGAAACGATAAACACAAACAAATGACCACTACAGAGGAAGTACTCGGCAAACTTGGTTAGTTAACATTTTATCCTTGTTTTGATTATAGCAAGGAAGACGCATCGATACTCGCAGTGAACGATCAAGGCAAACATTCGATAACCTCCAACTAGGTTGAACTAAAGTGTAACAGAATAAACTTTCTTGAAGTAAATGGCAAAGTCAGTCAGTAGTGCGAGATAAGTGCCGATTGTATCAAGACGTGGCGCACGGACTATAGTAATTTTATTGAACATTCTGCAATCGCTTGCGGTTTCTGAACTCCTGGTATTTGTATATATTTGATTGCTGTGTATATGAAAAATAAATAATGTGTCTTTTGTTTTTTTTATTGGAATATATGCAAAATTACATCCTCCCTTAAACGAGGTAAGTTATTATTCAATCATTTATTGTGGAATAAAATAAACACTCATATTACGAATCTATTCAATGAATTTGTGCGAACAGTGTTATGTAAATACCAGTACCTACCTACAAAATCAACACATACATCAATTGTTAATGAAAGGAGTAGGAACGGTAGGATCTTTTTAAGTAAATTGACCAGAATATACCTAACTAGTAGGAAGTCTTGTACTAGGATTCTAGGACTTTCATGGTACCGACGTAGGTAACTCTGAGAACTAGACTAGACTAGAAGAAATGTTTCACGCAATGGTGAAAAGCAGTGCAATTTGGAAACATATTATATACCCCGAAACGACAGAGGATAGGTACGCGGTACATAGGTATACCTATACCGGAAGAGATTGGCATTAACCAACGTATAGGCAAACCAAGGTATTCAAGACATGACATGACAGAAGAAGTACGACAACGGTTGACTGCCAGCCAGAATGTCTGATGACACAGTAAGAAGAGACCTACAGGAACCAATGGTCGACTAGCTCACAATAAGTAGGTGGGTATACTTAATAATCTTAAACAGAAGATGGCTATTAGGTACTTAGATGAAGCAAAGAAATGGGCATGGCAAACAAGACAGCAGAAGTACGACAACGGTTGACAGTAAGGAGTAAACTGCAGGGATGAAGAGGAGCAATGGTGGACTAGCTCACAATTCGTATATATTCGGAAGTATAGGTAGGTATACTTAATAATCTTAAAAATAATGGCTGTTACTTAGATGAGCCAGATAAATGGGCATGGAAAGTGAAATAGGCCCCTCACAAGGTTGACCGATGACCTGGTGAAGGTCTCAGGAATCCGATGGATTTGGGAATAAAAGTACCGGCCGTTGTTGCGATGGATCGGGAATGTCTACGTCTAGCTGTGGAAGTCTATCTGCTAAATGATGATGATGATGAGGGTATAATCAGTAGGTATGGTCGAATGGATCCTGGTAAAACTGGAGAGCCCAAGAATGGCAAGGAATGGACGTAGGTTTGTGGAACATGGAACGTGCTGTAAGCTATAGAGGCCTATTCAGATATAAACGATGTCGCTGTCACGCTCGGTAGCGATACCGACTCGGTACGCGTTATCGCTGTCGCGCTCGGTAGCTGTACTGGCCCAAAGTGACTAATCAGAAGGCGGACCAGTATCGCTAAACGAGTTATATCTGAATAGGCCTTAACTGATGCAAACGACAAACCGTGTTGTTGAATGAATTAGCAATAAAACGCAGGTTAGCGTTTTGCCAACTGTTACAGTTTGTTAGGAAAACAAGTTGATGAAAATATTAGAAAATCGCCAGAATAAAAGTCATGTAAATCACTGCGTTTAACTAAAACATAGAGACTTAAGTTTTTGCAAAAGAACTATAATAAAAAAACGGAATGTTTTCTATCTTAATTCACGGTGGATTGGTGTCATATAGTTACATTGCTTACATAGAAAATATCCTCCTTATTTACTCTAAAAGAAAACAAAATCGTTTAGATAACTTTTATTGTTTCGTATTAAATTTAAAAAAGATACAATCACTGGAAGCTACGAGTATAAGTATGAGTGAATATATTAGGTGGTTATACAAATACAGTAACATATTTTATTGATTCCCTTCATAAAATACGGTACCTAATAGTTTCGATTATATTTGATCGAAGATTAAGATAATATTACAGAATATCTCAGTAACAGATAAAATTATCATCATCTAAGATACAATACATATCATTCCTATAGTCTGTGAGGTTGTCTAGGAATTTCTGGCTGCTGTCATTGTGCACCTTGGTGAAGACAGTTGGCAGGGGGGCTGTGCCTGACTCCTGAGCCAGGGACACGTAGTAGTCAGCCTAGATGATGGATGAAGAGATTTATATACGAAGAGCACAGAGATTGAATCTCGCAAACGCTTATTTAATACGCCAAGCAAAATTGAGAAGTTGTTTGATAGTGTTTAGTACAATTATAACTAAACACTATCAAACAACTTCTTAATCTTAATCTACTCATTACTTTCGTTTCTATTCCATGTTATAGTACCTACCTATACTAACATGGAATAAGTAATCGAATAAGTAGTCGAATATAACTCGTACACTGATTTATTATTTGTTATTTTTGTAAAATCGTCTGCTTTAACAATATTTGTAAATATGTGAGCACCTGGTGTTCGTAACACATAATAAGTTATCCGTCATTTCTTAAAAATTGTTTTTACCTATTGTGGTACAGTAATTTTATTCTAGGTACAACGTCTTCACATAAAATTATATACTTAATTGATGTATACAAAGTATTGTAAAACAGTTTCAAAGAGTAAAGGTGGAGTTTCTCGCCCATTCTTCTCCTACGAATCTACCTTTTGGAAGGGGCAACTAGAATCAATTCAATTTCCTTAGAGCCATTTTTGTGTTTATTTGAAATAAATGATTTGACTTTGAATTAAAATGATGTCTTTCTATTGGCTTAAGTGTCTGACCGTAATTCTTTCCCGATTTCCTATCGGTAGGTATTATAATGTGAAAGCGTGGGGAAGCACTAAATATTTTAAATACATTATTTTTTATTTTTGCAATGAACCTAGCAGGTCTGCAATTTTTTTTTAGGACTAGCTTGCGTTTACTATGACCCCAAATTATTACAACAGCTCTCCGATGTCGCCTTCGGCAAGCAGGTTCTATTTTACGACAACCATGTAAAGGTTGCATTCCCTTTCACATGCACTCACTACCTAGTACCTAGCCAGTAGATATATTATATAGTAGTTGGCCTCTAAACTGCGCATAGACGTCCAATGATGAAATAGGACAGTTTACAACCATTAGGCAAGGCGATAAATGCACTGCTGCTTCGAAGGTCAAAAGCCAAGCTATAAATAAGCATCGACGGATGATCAGTAGTGAATTGTTTTTCTTATCTTGTGTATATACAGGGTCAAATTAAACTAGCTAGCTAAACTCCGCAGACGTGATGAGTCAAACACGACAAAAAACAGATTTGATGTTTTTTTTATAAATAAATGATAAATGATTGTATTACTGTAAATAGGTTTATACAAACACTTTTACATGTCAATCATATTTTAAAAACTAGATGAGGTCGGCGTTTCCTATCTGACTACTCTGAGAAGAAAGGCCGAGACAAACTCAGGGATCACAGTCTCTTTTACAGTCCAGACATAATCTTGGTCAGATTATGTGACATCTAGATTGATGTCTTTTGAGGAAACAAACTACACAGATTGAATGGACCTGTCCAGTCAGTGCAATTGTCAGTAATCGTGCAGCTCAACGCATAACTTAAGGAGTTCAACGATTCGACGAATAATTCCAAAGAATGAACATTAGGGGGCGCCTAAATTACTCAAACTGCCAGGCCATGATTAAAACAAACTGAGAAAAAAAAACATTTATGGGTCAATGACCGGTGGTAGTGTTGTTACTTGTAAGTTGATAAAATCTGTTTTATCGTGTTGAGATATAATATTCATAACGACTGAAGTTTATAAAAAACATTAAAGTGATATTTCTAATTATTTTCTTTTTTTGTTTTATCTTGTTTACAGTGCCGGTTTTAGCATTACCGGTGCCATGGGTGAGGTTTCTATGGCGCCCCCTTTCTACTCTCCAAATTCACACATGTGAAAAAACACCAGGTGTTTTATTTTTTTAAACAACCGGTTATTTCTATAAAACTTAAAACAAAAACTTTTTTAGCCTTTCTATCGTCAAACTCTCATATAAAGGCATCAAAGTCTATGTTTTCAGCAATTTCATTTTCGATTGACAAAGTTGCCGAGTTTGTCAATCTCGATTGAGATAATGTCGATTGCAGATAAGTTTTTATCAGCTTAAGCTTAGAACAAGGCCTTTCCCCACTCGCTACTGGTATAGTGACCAATATTCTCAACATAATGCAAGGACAAAACAGGAAACCAGACATGAAGGAGCGCCCCTTCAAGCCTGGCGCCCTTGGGCGGTCACCCAACCGCGCCCTACCCTAACGCTACTACTGCTTGTTTAGATATCGATATCCACCGATACCCATTAGGGGCTTGTGGCTATGTAATAACAGCAAAACGGGTCGATCGACCAGGATAAGCTACGCTTGTTGCAGTTGGCCCGTGGATGGGTGACCATTTTTACATACCAAGACTTCTCCATGCATCGGAAAGCACGTTAAGCCGTTGGTCCCGGCTGTCATTCGTGGATCTTTGACAGTCGTTACGGGTCTGACAACCAGTCTTACCAAGGGGTATCGTGTAACCCAGTAACTGGGTTGTGGAGGTCAAATATGCAGCCCGTATAAAATACTGGTATTCAGCTGCATCTGGTCAGACTGGAAGCCAACCCCAATATAGTTGGGAAAAGGCTGCAGATGTTGAGTTATCGATACCCATCATATCTGGGTTTATTCCCATCTCTTCCTCTATGCGTTTACCTATAAAAGTTACCCATCTCTTGTATAAACGCACAGGGGAAGAGATGGGAAGGGGAAGAGATAGGACTAAAGCCATATCTGCGGAGTTTCGCTAGCTAATTTAATTTAACCCTGTATGATAACGGGCTAGTTCCAGATAGAAGATAGAAGAAGCACTGATAAAAAGTTCAACATTCAACCCGCAATTACCCTTACCCGCGGAAAGTAGAATGTGGTAGTATATCCATAATACCGGTAAAATTGGCGTTTTGGGCGATATTTGGAATTAAATAATTATATAAGATTTGAGTAGATATATTTTCTGCAACGGCAAGAATAGGAATTTAAATTCTATTCTACATTTGTCGTCGGCAACGTAGCATATCTATAAAAATAAAACCGGCTAAGAGCGTGTCTGGACCACGTACAATTAAGGGTTCCGCAGTTGGAACGAATTTATCCCAAGAACTAACTTAACATACTTAACATTTTTTTTTTGTTTTTGTATTTACCGAAATTGCAATTTTTAGATTTAAAATTTAAGTTTTTTTTTTGTTGTTTGTTCAAGCTTTGCTGCAATGGTTACTTTATACATATAATCTTATAACACGTGCTATATAAGTCAACCATTTATGACGGGGATCGGAACTGTTTCTCCTAAACACAGGTTATTTTGTAACCTATCTAGGTAGACAGTACGGCACCCACTAGATTTTTAGAAACTTTATGTTAATCTAGTCCTATTTGAGCAATAAATCTTTATTACTTTTGTATTATTATTATTGTTGAAATACATGTTCTCCTTATAACTTACACGCCTTAACTCTACAAGCCCTAACTTCACAAACTCTTCACCTTATTCAAAATTAGTGGCTTGGCCGTCTAGCTACTATAGGAACTATTTTATAACAGAAAAGTAATGAACAATGAATAAATTTTTCACCTTCCGCCCATGCGACGGTACGAAGAAACGGAGAAACGGTGGCTTCGAGAAAAGATAGGTAATGCTTCGCTTGGCTCGTCTTGGCAGGCCGCACTACCGTGCCCCCAGATATATTTTTCTGTTATGGATTAAGTTGTTTCTGTTTACCTGATCCGGCCCCATCATATGCGCCTGTCGCTTGGTGTACCCCCTGGCGGCTCGATCTCGCTTCTCCTCTTCCCAATGTTCAGCCATCTCCTCAGGAGTCGGCAGGCTGAAGGTGCCGTTCATTGAGCGCACGTAGTAGCGGACCTGGATCAAAGAGGTTTACGTTTAAATGAGGTTCTGCTGTAGGTTCATCTTTCTGTGTTGGTATATTTGTCTGGTCTCGAAAGTTTCTGAACAGAAGTTGGGTGCTTCAAAACCACGTTTGATTTGAGATAATACCCTTCAGGCCTGTCAGCTCATCTTACGAAGATCCAGTGTGATATTATTAAACACCAGTCAGATTGATAAAGTAAGTTCAAACATAACGATAACGACGCAGCATAAAAGAAATTTCTTACAGAAAACCATTGGATTGTAAGAATCATATGAAAAGGATAAAAGGCAGTTTGGCACAAGTGTTCAGTCTTGTGATATTATAGTTTACCTGTAAATCGAACATGGAGAAGGCGCACACGTAGTAGGGCACGCCGATGAAGCACATGGAGGGGTGGTTCATGTTGACCACATGTTTGTACAGCGGCTCCACACAGTTCTCTTCTACCACGATGTTACACGACTCATGCAGGAACGGGAAGTTGTATAGGTAACCTGGGGAAAATTAATTAATGACAGTTCAAAATGGTCTGACTATTCCTTATTTATTTATAAATGTATATTGACTTGAGTTTATGCGCGCATTTATTAGTTAAAAGTTAAAGTTTGGGGAAGCCAATTTATATATTAGCAAAACAACAATAATAAAAAAGGGAGAGGAAAGAATCAGCAAGGGCATCAAGGGGCATCAAAAATTCTTCCGCATCGCTGTCAACAGGAAAAGTGCCCAAAAGGCTGGCAGCATTGCAACGTTGTATGGCAATGCTGATTCTTTGGCCAAGAAATAGACCAGGCCTCTGGTCACATGAAGAGTCGACCAACCGCTTGGCGATGTCTTGAAAAACTAAGTAGGCACTTGGACCTAATGAATTTATTTTCTTAACTTGGTCAAATTACGTTGAAATAAAACTTTCACTCAAAATAAGACGACATCAGAATAGGTTTATACGGTACCCAATCAGAATTAGTATCTTCATTGAAAAAAAGCAGGACTCACCAGTACATAAGAACACAACATCAATTTCATCTTCAGTGCCGTCATGAAAGCAAGCTTTATTTCCGTCAAGCCTTTCGACATCAGGTTTCTGTTCCAAATTTTCAGGGAATACCGTCCGAGGATGATCTTTTAAATGATGGCTGAGGATAACTTTTTTGGAGACGCTGGTTAGCTCCAATGCGATGTCCATGCCCGAGGGTCCGGCGCCGATAACTAGCACCCGTTTGTCGGTGAAGACATCAGGCACTCGGTAATCGTGGCTGTGCATTACGTCACCTGTGGAATGTTTTGTCTTATAAAACGATATATATTTTTGGACTTGGATTATATTTTAGCAAAATTTTGCATTATTTGGTAAAATACCATGAGAAGCTTTGATTAATTGTTACAAGACTGCTTTTAAAAAAAGGCGTGAGTTTAAGTATGTAAGACTGCTTTTCTGGATTTGTAACGTCTAGTGCGGCAGAAGACTTTACAATGCTTGCTTACATTCTGCAGATGTATCTTTCCAAACATTCAATCCTGACCAACCTTTGAATTCCTTCAGCCCTGGTATGCGTGGTATGAACGGTGTATTGTAATGGCCGTTACAGACGAACACATAGTCGTATTCCCTGGTCTGCGTGACTCCGGTGATCATACTCTTGAAGGTTACATCCCACAGCTCCTTCCCGGAGGGATCTTGTTTTGGTATGACTAGCTGCACGTGGTGGCTGAACTGTGAACGAAAACCAACATTACTCGTAACATTTTAGAGGGCTTTTGTTTTGAAACTGGGGTCGTGAATGGTTGGAAACTTCTTAGCGAAGGGCAAATCTACATTGGTTAAGCGTCCACCAACTCTTAGAAAATTATTTTTATCAATGAATGGATTTAAGGATTTTAAAGTTGGGGTATTCTGCAGTTAAAAATCTCGGACACTTTCTTTGGTCAAGTCTAATATTATTCAAGCAAAATAGTGGTGATACCTTGATTTTCTCCGTGACTCCATGTTTATCCGCATACAGTCTCAGAAAAGCTAACATGTCCTTAGCAGGCAAGTAAGACTTGTCACTCTCCGGTACCGGGAAGTCAGGAAAACCCATTATTTCTTTAGGAAGGTTAGTTCTGAAATAGAGAAAAACACTTAAACATTTGAAACACGTTACCTATTAGTTATTTATGCAACTGTTGTATAATAAGGGGTATTAATACCTAATGAGTGTTTTAATACCTAATTATTACAGTTGCATACAAGACTTTATCTACATCCATGACATGAATACTCTATAAAAGGTTCTGAAACAGTTTTTGCAATACTAATATCGATCAAAAATGGCGGGATACGACGCTATGGTATAGTATAGTGAAACGTGCGTGCGTGACCACGAATTGAATAGTGAGAATGGAAGGGAGGACATCATCCTCCATTAAACAGATGAGTAAGGAAGGGATCATCATCCTCGTAAAAGCAAAGGAGTTGCATTATGAAATTAAGTACAACATTATAACTCCTGTTTGGATGCTATTATGGTTACTATGACACTGGGTGTTTTAATGTTGGCAATAAGCTTACTGTTTCAGAAACTTTTATAGAGGATTTATACAATGGGCGTAGATAAAGTTTGTAAAATATCAAACATTATCTTTTATATTAATTTTTATGTCGTCCTTTGTGTTTTGGATTTAAATTCACTTCTAAGGAACCTTTGACAGAGTGTATGCATGGTGAAATCATGATGGTTATGTGAAACTCATGTGATTGACACCTGCAACCCCTGAAACCAATCACCCCTGGGTTGCCCTTTGGTTTCATGTCATTGAAGAAATTAATGCAGACTGAACTTTTAGCCTGTGAATGAACAGATAATAAATAATGCACTCTGAGATAGCAATTTTACGGTACCTACCCAATTAACTAACCGTAGCTTCGGCAGCTACAATGTTGTAATCAGAGCTACCAGGGTTATTTGAACACACTGGAGATACGGATACAGGTACGAAGCGGATCAATAAATTGCTTTATCATTGGATACAAGAATTCCGTCTTCTTCACTACAGTTGACCCTTGGTTGTTTGTCGTATTATCTTCTTATAACTACAATTAATGGATAATTAATATGACACAAACAATCCGGAGCCTGTAATCGCTACCTTGAACCATGTGGAATTGTAAATCAATTTCGATATAGTGGGAATATAATTGTTCACACTATTTCGAAATTGATTTACCTACTGTTCCGTAATCGGAACAGTTAATGGAAATGTTTAGACGGACGTGGTCAAGTAAACATTCCACAATTAGTGTATGTTAGAGTTCGGTACGCTAAACCTAACTCAGTCTTGCAGCTAACTAAACATTGTCAAAACTATCAAATGATGTCAGCAGTGTTGAGTATGTAAAGTCTTAAATGCATCCTTGAGTCTGCTATTATTTATCACGATTTAGGCTTATTCTGGGCTCACAGAACAGATGGCAGATGGAGCCGAAAGGTTCTGGAGTGGCGACCGCGTACCGGAAGACGTAGCGTTGGAAGGCCTCCTACAAAGTGGACCGATGACCTTGTGGCCGCAGGAATCCGCTGGATGTGGGACGCAAAGAATCGGTCGAAGTGGTGGTGCTTGATGGGGAGGCCTATGACCAGCAGTGGACGTCTTTCGGTTGAAATGATGATGATGATGATAAGGCTTTTTCTGAGAGTCGCTATTACATGCAAATTTTCAAGTTGCCTTTGAAATTGAAATGAGAAAAGATGGCGGCAGTTTAAGATTTCTGTTCAAAACTTGATAAAATCGACGACTGATTTCAAAAGACGTATTTTAGATCGTAGGGAACATGAAATTACCTATGAATAAAGTACATTATGTGGTACGGTACATTTGATCACACATTTCTCACGATAATAGAAAATAGACTCTAACCTAATCATGTTTCTAAACACACATTTCTAGAGTGTACGAAATGCTCGATAATAAGTCCCAGCAAGCTATGCTGCCCTGATAGCCTTCGACCCTCGATAGGAACGTGTCGTAAGCTGAGATCTTGTTGTTGTTGCCATGCTGGCGTTAAGGACCAACCAATAAATAAATTACGATAAAAACTGTTTTGTGTACAATGGAATGGTAACATCTTGATAACGTATACAGACAGCCTGCCAGACAGACAAAACAATTTTCTTGTAAATTTTAATGAATGCTTCTTTCGGCATGATTGGACTTTTCCAGAACATACACTCACCTCAAACTCTTGTACATGCTGGTGTGAATGGGCAGCCCAAAGTCGTCGTATCCAACATCCTCGGTGTAGACCCAGGTGCCGCCGAGCTGCGGTGCTTGCTCCAGTATGTCCACCTGGCTGACGCATGGCTGTTCCAGAAGGTGGCGAGCTGCACACAGGCCTGCCGCGCCCGCTCCGATCACGCATACACGAGCCATTGCTGAAGAAAAGATAGTAAGAGCTATGAGTTCCTGGAATCTTTCTCAAAATATGAAATACTAGCTTTCGCTCGCGGCTCCGCCCGCGTAGATGTCGGTTATCGCGTATTAAAGTAGCCTATGTCCGTCTCCATATCCCAGGCTACATCTCTGCCAAATTTCATGACGATCGGTTCAGCGGTTTAGGCGTGAAAACGTAACATACAGACAGACAGACAGACAGAGTTACTTTCACATTTATAATATTAGTATGGATGAATGAAAGATTCTTCGGCTGCCTTTTTAGGAAAATTGTTGTCAAGGAAAATTAAATACAGTAGTGTACCTATTAAATAAAAACAACTTTCTAGGACAGTTTTCTCTTAGGCTAGCAACGAGGTAGAAGTTGGGGACTTATGTCTGATGAGTCCCCAACTTATGTCCGATAAGTCCCCAACTTATGTCCTGGCAACTCTTATCAGACTAAACGCGTAGTATCAGTTCGTGCAAAAAAAAAATGTAATAAAGTAGGGATAATATCTTCCGCTCATTTTAAACTCATATGAACTCAAATCATAATAAAACCAACAACTATATCGGGGCAATGTCTTCCATTAATCAGATTTCAAGAATCATCACTTGCCTTCACTAGGTTTGACTGAACTCCCCCGAATTTTGTTAATAATAAAAATTAAAAATAAACATTTAATTCAGACAATTTTTTGTCCATATTTTGTTAGTATTACATACAATGTTGGTCATGATGCCATCAATCAACGCATTAGGTAACTATACTTATAAATAATTGAAAATAAATTAAAGTGAAAATAACATTGAATTATATAATCTATATATATAAAAGAAAGTCGTGTTTGTTACAACACTTATTTTCGTTTCTGATTTGTTGGATTTGTTTCCGTCCCGAATAGCAGAATACATCTTAAAAACAATGAAAACTCTATATGTGTAATGAATACTTAATCATTTCAATAGATGCTGATTTGTTTATTACATGTCAAACATTTGTTGTCCAATCCTGTCAAATAGTGTAACAACTATTTTTTTTTTTTTGGAGCTTATGGCCTGGTTGCTGAGACCTTTAAGCCACAATTTTATTTTGTTCTGAAGACATCATGTGTGCGTTCAGAAATTTATTTTTTGTAAAATGTCTACAAAGTTCAGGCACTGTTATATTTGTTTGTTTTGGACATTAATTTTCGAAAATTATTTATTAATTATTTAATTTTTAATTCCCGAAAATAATACCTAAGATTTATTCTACAGTAAAAAACATAAAATCATCGGAAAGGAACGGAATTTAGGGAATAAAAAATCAGTTGGTAAAGGTTATAAGATTAAGGAAAAAAAATCTACAGGTTAACAAAAGTGTAAATGTCTTTTTATAGGTTGTCTATGATTTTTCTTGATAAGCTATTCATACGTAGTGATTATATACTCTTTGAGCTATTGTCTATGTCTCGAAAGTTCAGGCACTGTTATTATATTTGGTGGTTTTATGCGAGTGCACATTTTAATAACAATGCCGCGTCCTAGAAGATCTAATCTTTCCCAGCGAAGCCGTAATGCAATTAGGCAACGGAATATCGCGAGTCAATTATCTGATGGAGAACGAGAAATTGCACGAGAACAGCGCCGCGTTAGTATGGAGCAAACAAGGGCCATAGTTCGTGCTTCTAAAACACAAGAGCAAAGAGAGGCAGCCCGTGAAACGGCTAGGTTAGAAACGAGAAATCGTCGAGCTTATCGTACAGATGAACAGAGGAATAATCTTCGAAGTGCAAGAAGAAATGGTTCAAGTATTGATTTGAATCGAGCAGCGTTTCTGTATGATTGCACCATCGACTACAGCTTGCATCGTTTAGTTTGCATTGGTCCAATGGACGTTGTTTGCCAGCATTGTGGAGCATTGAAGTTTGCTGGTGAAACGCCTGGTTTGTGCTGCCTTAGTGGTAGGTAGGGTAGGTAGGGTAGGGTAGGGTAGGGTAGGGTAGGGTAGGGAAGGTAGGGTAGGTAGGGTAGGGTAGGGTGGGGTAGGGTAGGGTAGGTAGGTAGGTAGGTAGGGTAGGGTAGGGTAGGGTAGGGTAGGTAGGTAGGGTAGGGTAGGGTAGGTAGGTAGGTAGGGTAGGGTAGCGTAGGGTAGGGTAGGTAGGTAGGGTAGGGTAGGGTAGGTAGTTAGGTAGGTAGGTAGGTAGGTAGGGTAGGTAGGTAGGTAGGTAGGTAGGGTAGGTAGGGTAGGTAGGGTAGGGTAGGGTAGAGTAGTGGAGTTTATACTATAGCTTTTGACAGAACGAAGTCTGTCGGGTCAGCTAGTTGAAAATAAATTAGAATGAAAATAAAATGGATATTAATAATTTAAAATAAATTAAAATTAAATTGAACTAAATTAAAATTAAATTGAGATAAATCAATTAAAATACAGAACTTCAACAGGCAACATGCAGCCTGATGAGCCTTCCCACAGCTGCCGATACTGGTCTATGGTTAATTCTTCAATGAATATTCTATGAAAGAACGATCCTGTTAGGACCCTCCTGTGTAAATATATTATATTATACTACGTGGACTACCACGCGGGCTCAGTGCGGGTTGGTAGATGTCACATGTCTTCGAATTTTTGGTTCTTTTGTTTTTATTTTATTATGGGTTTGCTCCTCTAGTCTAGGTCAGAGGTGACAGAGACAAAGTCGACGATGGAGTGAGCTTACCCAGAAGAACCCTGTTCACTCTCACTTTGAATTGATAAGGGTTGTATGCGTTCGGAAACACAGACGTAGGCAGAGAGTTCCACTCCTTTGCTGTGCGCATTATAAAAGACGTTTGAAAACACTTAGTGCGAGTTGGTGGAATATCAACTAGGTACAGTGCGTCTAGAGGTCCAATGGTAGAAGGAGGCCGGTGGAATGAGGTCGTGGAGTTCATGGGCACACTCGCCGAAGTACAATCTGTTGAAGACCGAAAAGCAGGCAACCTTGCGGCGATGAGCCAAGCTGTGAAGCTTGGCATCCACCAGTTTTACGACGCCAATGAGCCTCTTAGCTCTGCGTTTCACTGAGTCAAGCGCAGCAAGTTGGTACTTAGCTGAGCCATCCCAAAGGTGGCTGCAATACTCCATGCAGGATCCGCAGTTTGAGCTTTGCACTCGATGGTGGAGCCGAAGTTGGGACCAGATGTCAACTCCATGCCTAGGAGGTCAAGCCGATCAGCTACAGGAACAGATCTACCCTGAAAAGTAGGAGTTTGGTCAAAACGACTCCTTTTAGAGATAAAGAGATACGCCTGTGTTTTGGTGGCATTAAAAGAAACCAGATTGTCATCACCCCACTGGGAGACAAGGCTCAAGGTCAAATCAGTCCGCTCTACCATGGCCTCCCTCAGGGAACGAAGCTCAGCCCCGCTGATTTTTACGCTGGACAAGTATCTCTCTGAAACGGTACTGTCATCCGCGTACCCAACAATACCAGGCAGAAGCAGGTCATTGATGTGCAGCAGGAAAAGAGTTGCAGAGAGAACAGATCCCTGAGGATCTCTGGCATCAATAGCCAGGTTCTAGGATATGCCGGTTTCCTCACGATGGTTTCCTTCACCGATTTGAGAGCAGTGGTGATGAATAAAGTAAGGCTTGGGTTCGAACCTACGACTTACAGCTCGTAAGTCTGGGCCGTTGCCACTGGGCCACCACTGCTTTACAGTGGACAGGAAGACAGGAACATAAAGCTCCTCAATCGTTTTCTCTGGACGCCAGTAATTGTATATTCTTTTGTGAAAACAACCGGATGTACGAGTATGTAATAAAGGCGGCGATAGGCTTTTAATCTTAAGATCACGTCTAAACGCTACTCGTTTTAATGATTTGGAATATATGTTAAATTAGAGCATTTTCATAATAACTTAATATATGAATATTTTAGATTATGTTTTAAATATTACATAATGAAATTTATTTGAAAAGTTATGTCTAACGCGGATAAAAAACTGACAATCACGCAAAATCTATCGAGCGTATTTTTCTGAACCTTTTTAATGATTATTTAATTATTGATTTTTTAGTATACTTGTTTGATTAATAATACCTTTTGCTTTATCCATACTAATATTATAAATGTGAAAGTAACTCTGTCTGTCTGTCTGTCTATCTGTCTGTCTGTCTGTCTGTATGTTACGTTTTCACGCTTAAACCACTGAACCGAAAGTCATGAAATTTGGCAGAGATATAGCTTGGGATATGGAGAAGGACATAGGCTACTTTTTTACATGATAACCGACATCTACGCGGGCGGAGCCGCGGGCAAAAGCTAGTGTATAATAAATTAATAATGTGTCTTATTTGGGACAGCGCTCCTGGATGGGCAAGTTTGGCTGGACGTAGGTACGACGCGACGCGTTGCGTGAGCTCAGTACAGAACACGCAAGCTAACCACTTAAGGTCACTATACTTCATTTATAATAGCATTAGACAGAAGTTAAAAAAGGTTATTTTTGATGCACACTTTATAACAAAAGTACAATAAACTTGTTATAGTTACGATTGACGCCAAATCGATTAAAATGAATTTATATATCAGCTATCACACTTAATTGTAATCATTTAAAAAAACAACCATATGAAATTAAGTGGCTTTCATTTAGATATATTATTTCATTCCAATTTAAAATTACAGTGCCTATGCTAAAAACCTAAAAGAAGCAGGAGTCAACAATACTGCAACGCTTTTTGTTTCACTATAATCCTACCAAATCTAAAATGTTACTTAATCCCTTCATAAGCGGTGACAGCCGGTGATTTCTAATTTTACTGGTTTATGTCGTCTGTGAAATTGACTTGACAATGTTCTAAGATTGTCATGTATGTCATTTACTTGTGAATACTTTGTTTGTTATTGTTTAATTTTCGTGATTTTGTTGTTATTTATTAAAATAATAAATAATATTTAGTTATTTCTTTGTTATTGTATTGTTATCAGTGTTGTCATTGGCTTGTTTGTACAAAACGTTACTTTTTTTTTGAGCTATGAGTGATCCCGGTGCGGGACCGAGTGGTTTACAACATACATATCGAGCCTTTTCAGGAAGAACATCGTAAGCGCCAAAATTCCCAAAAAACGGTTTTAATTATTAACCGTCAGATCAACTGATTTTGAATCTTTTGTCACTTACTTGAGTTCAAAGAAGAAATGGTAATTAACTTTTTTTAATTACGAAATTTTCATCGTAAGTTACAACCCATTCGGTTTTTTTAACGTAACCTCCACCGACTGACAGATCGTTAGTATAGTACCTGTCTCTTACGATATAATCTTAGCTTAATAATTTTATTGCAAACATCCTACTTGGCACTTACGATAATAAATTATGCAACGTAAGTGAAGTACTTGTCGCTTGCGATAGAAATAAAATGCGTTTTGCGTTTAGTTGTTCGTGAACTGTAACATTATAATAGTGTAATAAATTAAAATATGAATGCCATTAACTTTGGTTACTATAGTAGAAAACTTACCTTGACTTTAGGTTAGTAATAGAAATAACGAAACTGCTTATTATTTTATGGTTAAAAGAATCAACCTAATAGTTTAATAGTGAATCAAAACGCACTTGTAGAAGTAGTATAGCATCAAGACAGGTTTCAACGTGTTTTAAATTTGAAGATTTTCGTCACTGTGTTATACCTTCTTCACTTATATTTTGAAAATTAACTATTGATGAAACGGAAATGAAAAGAGGGTGTAATGAAATCTGAACTATTATCTTTAAATACCTTAAAATGGTTGACGAGAGAAGGACCCAAAATGAAGTTGCATTATACTGTGACAGTTGCGCAGGACAAAATAAAAATAAAGCCATGATTGTAATGCTGTATTATTTCATGCAATATCATACGAGTTTTGTTGAAAGGCTGACTATAAACTTCCTCATTCCTGGACATACCATGATGCCAGTAGACTCTGTGCATGCAACAATAGAAGGATTTATACAGAAAAGAACTATTTACGCACCATCTGAATGGCAAACTTTGATTGGAAATGCTCGGACAAATGCCAAAAAATATGAGACAATTCTTTAAAAAACTAATGAAATTAAAGATTGGAATTCCTATGCAACAGCCTTCTTACCAAACAAAATTAAAATACAAACAAGCAAGCTCCGTAACGCTAGATTTGAAAAAAGCGACAAGTTCTATCTGAAATACGACTATGATGGACCCGAACAAGCTGTTGATGTGTCTTATATTGAGGTCTCGGCAGAATCAACAAGCTATTCGTGAACCTAAAACTGCTTACACTGAAAAAATTCCCATCTCGAAGGCGAAATACGAAGATTTAAAGAAAATGTGCGTAAGGGTATCATACCAGAAGTTTATACAAAAGAATATCTGAATTTGCCCTGCGACAGAAACACAAGAGACGCTTTACCTGAGACTGATGAAGACGAGGACTGATGACTCTTTTTGTATTTCATTTTATTAATAAAGCTCAAATTCACTTAGAAGTACCTACAAAATTTTCTTTTTTTTTCTTTTTTGTATTTCTGACTCTTTGTCCTTCTCTGCCTGGCATGGTACCTCGTAAAAACAGTTTAAAAAAAAAGTCACAAAAAATATTTCTACTATTTTATGATATTTAAAAATTATCGTAATCGACATAGTCATATCAGCTCTACATGATAACGGTCATCAGTTTTAACGTAAGCGACAAATGTATGTGATTTTATAGTACTAAGTCAAATCTTAACATTTGAATTAATAAGGAGGTGCCCATATAACGTCAAGTAAAAATTTCAAATTGATGCTGTAAATATTTTGAGAAATATTTAAAAAAAACGTTCTCCTGTAAAATATGCAAAATGGCGGTTACGATCTTCTTCCTGAAAAGGCTCGATATAAGTGCCGAGTCTGACCAAAGCCAACGGCGAAAACAACGTGGTCCAAAAGTTGACTCCGACGAAATAATAATGTCTCCCAAAAAAAAGAGAACACTGCGTGCTGTAGAAAAACAACCTGTGATAAATATTTTTAAGCAATTGGAGTCCTGGCCTGCAGATACTCCTCATTATAAGACTGAGATGATAAACAAAATCGCAGAAGTTGCCGGTAAGGATGATTCATAAAATTATTACTATAAAAATATTTGAAACTAACATGCATTGTGATAAAATGTATTATATTTGAGAAACTCCGCACATGATTTTATTATTTACAGGTGTATCTCGGGCTACTCTGTCCAATATTCTCAAAGAGTACAACATAAAAAGTCGCCTGCAATCTCCCCCTCCCCAACAGAAGCACATGAAACGTGATGATTTTGATGACATCACATTTAGTGGCATATGCAGGAAAATTCATTCCTTCTTCTTTAATAATGAGTTGCCCACCTTAGACAAGATGCTGGAAGCAGTTAACAGTGACGAGTCTCTGCCAGATTTAAAAAAAAGCAGTCTCTATAAAATAATGAAATAAACATTAAAGTTCACATAAATCAAACGGAGCAGAAAAAGTGCACTCATAGAAGTCATAGACAAGCAGGAGATCGTCCTTTGGAGACTAAAATATCTTCATGAAATAAAAAGGCTAAGGAATAAAGGAAGGAAAATATATTATTATTTAGATGACACTTGGCTAAATGAAGGTACAGTGCTTCTAAATTTCTTAACAGCTATTTATGCACTAAGCAGTGTATGACCTCTTGCATTCAATAACATTATACAGTTAAACATAATTTCATAAAATTGGTTCGTGAAATGAATGGTATTTATATTAATAACCTTTTATCATACAAACAGGGCCTCAAGTCTGCTATTACAATAGTGTCAGAATGGTCTCGCCATTGTGAGTATTTGACAGTTTTTGTATGGCAAATCTGTCAAAAACTCACAATGAAGAGACCATTCTGACACTATTGTAATAGCAGACTTGAGGCCCTGGTCACACGAAAAGCCTAATATGGCATGACACTAATAATAAGTCTTCAAAAGAAGCACATTGGGAAGGTCTATCTGTTGGTTTAAAAAATCCAACTTATAATCGGTTATACTGGTATGTATTTTATGGACTGTCCTCGCCATAAAAAAATGAACACCCCATTGTTATTGACTATTAATTAAGTAATACATATTATATTGTATTATGAATTACCGCATGCAAAGCGAACTTTTAAAGTTATACATTTTGTTATAGTATTTATCTATGACCTATTTCCAGCAGTGAAATTATATAGGGGGTACGGAATAATTGACTTGTATTAATTTTATTTCACAGGGTTTGTGAAGGGTTTTTAATGGATGCTGCATTAATATTTGATGCAAAGAAAGGTGATGAAGATGACCACTCCGAAATGGACGCCTTCAACTTTAATAATATTAATAATTTATTTATTTACACTTCAAGACACAATCATCTGTGTAGCCCTGACTCTTGTACTAGGATTTCCTGTTTCATAAGAGCCAGTCCTCTCAATTTACAGGGAATATGTTATAGAAGCGCGATAGACAAAAGTGAAAATGGTTCAAGTTAATTTTGTCAAAAATTGAGAGTGGCGCTGTAATTGTTATGGACAATGCGCTATACCACTCAAGGACATTGGAGAAGCTGCCAACCACAGCTACACGAAAGGCAGATATACAGGAATGGTTTAAAAGCAAAAATATTCCCTTTGAGGAAAAAGATCTTAGGGAAACTTTATTAGAAAAAGCAAAAATACAAAGACATTTATACTAAAAGTTTGTTGTAGATGAGATGTCTAGAGAGAAGGGTATTTCAGTATTGCGCCTCCCACCCTACCACTGCGAGTTCAACCCTATAGAATTAATATGGGCTCAAATGATGGGGTATGTGGCTCAACATAACAAAACGTTCAAATTAGACAAGGAGAAACAATTACTCCCACAAGATCTGGATAGTATTACGCTAGAACGATGGCAGTCTTGCGTTGCTCATGCAATTAAAGAAGAAGAAGAAAAGTTAAAGCATAATGGATGATGTGGTAGAAAGATTTATTATTAGGTAACGTCGGTGAAACTTCTTCAACTTTATTCTCTGATGATAGTGACTAAATTATATGATGAAGACGAAGAAGTTGCACCAACTATTGTGTGTTGAAAGTTGTTGTTTTAAATAAAATATTGTAAAAAAAAAAGACTTTTATTTCCTTTAATCTTAATTAAATTTAAATCATCACGACGTAATCGTTTGTTTCATTCATTCGTTTCGTTGTAAGTAATGTGTGATGAAGATGTTATTACGACCTATTTATCAAAGTTATGTTAAAACATTTTTAGTTTAATTGTTTAAACTTTTAACTTTGAATAAAATGTTTCGCACTCCTGCTTCTACGAGCCTCTTTTTTCTAATGCTATAGTAAATGGAGTATAGCATATATCTGCGTCTTAATTAGCGCTGTTTACAAACAGCTTCCGATGTGAAGAAACTACCTTCGATCCAAATAAAGGCGTAAAGGAAGGAATCGTAAAGTTAAGGTCACATAACATGCCGCATATTGTATTTACTGGCGATGAACTATGGAAATATATCGTGTGGCACATCAATGGTAATACAATTCCATTATAGAATACATTACACAGATTAAACATGTCAGCAATGAAATAATAAATCTACTGGATTATGTTACTGCAAAACAATATCTTGATTTTAAATTACACTTAAAAATCTCTCTGTATGTAGTTTCATGGTACAAAAACTGACACAACTTAAGGCGCTATGATACGGCGCTCGGTGGCCTCGCGCATTTGGTAGATATTTAAACATTATAGTAATTATTTTAATCATTTTATCAAGACAATCTTAGCGAATTGTGCTAAACAATCTTACTACATTTACTTATATAGAAAATAAGAAAGTAAATCTGATTTGCAGCTTTAAGATTGTTTAAATTCAAATTCAAATAATTTATTTCAGATAAACATCTTTAAAATTTTAGTAGTAGTATAACTTAGCCTAATGTTAGTCTTAAAAATTAAACATTGCGAAAAGGGGTAACTTTGTTTTTTTTCTTTCCATCCAGCAGTTTATCTAATCGTGTTATTAAAAGCGATTGCTTGTCCGCCAGATTCTTAAATAAGGTAAATCTTTCTTCAGAATTGTCTAACATTGTTTTTATGTTTCCCATGGATTCAAAAAACTAGTAAGCGCGGTCTCTGACGAGTCATACCGCCTTAATGTTCATTGTAACGATTTCCGTTATCAATATCGTGGCAAAAATCCCTTACAAATTGGATCACTGCCAGAATGACGAAAGATGGGTGAAGAGATCGTCATATGTTTTGATAAGGAAGTAACAAACTTGCAGTAAAGGGTATAAGTTCATTGAAAGTATGTGTGTGGGGAAACTATGATAAGAAGTGATCTGAACTAGTTACTGGCAGACTAATGCATCTGCGGATTGCGTCACTGATAACAGCATAAGATATTTGTGTTATTCATTCCGTCACAATTATTTGCTTACTCGTTTATGTTTACCAAATCTTGTATTGGCCTATTTCTTATTACAATTATAATAGTATTATTACTATTATATACATTTCCTTCGAAACTTTAGACAAGTCTCGAATTTTTAAATTCCAAATCTTGTTTCCATGAAAACACATCTTTAAGGCGGTTTGCTAAGGTAGCCTGCGAAATTCAAATTTACTTAAGTTTTTTGCAATTTGCTGTTTAGTGTCAAGTTGTATATTGATTAAAATATGATTCGCGACCGCAAAAATATGGCTTCACAGAATTATAATCATCAGAATCAGCAATACAACTCCTTAAGTTAGAATTGTCATCAAATGTCATGATTCCATGAAATAGTCATTCGATAGGATAATATGAACTTAGAGAGTTATACGTTTTTAAACTGTCATGGTCACTAATATTATTATTAACACAAACGGGATATTTACCATGTTTATTTTGTGTTTTTTTAGGGTAGACCATTTTGTCTGCTCATAAATACCCACCCGCAATGACTTCAGTTTATCAGTGATCATGGTGCTTGCAACAGCGCCGAAATATCGGGAACTCATAACAAATAATAAACATGACAAATATCCCGTTTGTGTTAATAATAATACTTAGAGAGTTGTATTGATGATTTTTATGATTATACAAGGTTATTATGGTAAATCACTAACTAAAAATTTAAAGGTGTTAGGTAGAACAACGATATATTTAAGGTTTATTTTTGGTAAATGTAATATGTTTTGTAATAAAGTTATAAAACAAAAGTTGTTGTTTATGATGGTAGTAAAATAGTCTCTTTTTTTTTGGGTGGGAAATGATCAAATAACCTCTCCCGGTCTAGGCGGAGCGGGAGGGCGTATCGGCTTTTACTGACTAAACCCCACCCATGTTCCTTCTGTTGCCTGAGTGCCAGGGCCACGGTATCCCTTTCGGACAAACCGCAACCCTGGCAGGCATCGGTCCTAGCGGACCCCGTCAGTGCGTCCTGACATCTCTTTGAGGCGCGCGTGTAACACAACGCACCGTCGACCCGGGCGTCCTTGCCCGCGCCTACGGTGGCCGGGAATCGGCTCACAGTACAGATTAAAAATAATATGATATCCTTTATTTTCATCCTATGTCCTCTTCATCTTATCAAATCCTCTAAAACATAAAACCGGAGATGGCAACCCTAAGTACGGCAGTCCTGAGAGGTTGTTAGTTTTACCAAGACCGTGTCTATCTATAAATTAATATTTGATACGGCCGCGAATTATATTAAGATCAACATTGTATAACCTGCAACTGACCTGCATATTGTAAAAAACATATGAAAATATGAATTTCGCGGGATACCCTGACGCTTCCGCCTTAAAGTCTAAATTTAGTTATAAGGTGTTTTTCGAATCAGCATCCTTTCACCACATCTTACTGACTTCAATCAATGTAGATAGTTAGTTAGGTACCTGGTACAGGTAACTTGATATGTCTTGCGAAATTCAACTTGCTAGCTAATCGCAAGCAAGCTTTACTCAACCATAAATTAAAGATTGCTTTCAGTGTAGTTTGCAAAATGAATTTAGCTTCCTGTGATTAGGTACCAATATTAAAATTTCGTAAGCGCGATTATCTAGCTAAGGTCCTATCATTTGCCGCTCGGATCGAGCTAGAAGTCAATGAACGGTAAGCAATCGACGTTTATCTTACATAATTCTAGGTACAGTCGCCAGCACACCGAGTTACGACAAACTGTTAAATTTTCTCATTTGATTTTGTACTTAACTATCAACATAGATAGATAGAATAATCTTTATTATGTAGGTACACCATAAAAATTACAGATATAAATGTAGAACTGTTACATTAGGGTGTCACAATGGGCGGTCTTATCGCTAAAAGCGATCTTTTAACATTTTAAGGTTTAAAATCGTTTAGAGAAATTTGACAGTTTCGTATATAACCTGATGTGCTAACATAAACTACATAACAAGTAACTATATACATAATTATATTATGAACGAATCTTTTCTAAATCAGTCGACAGTTTTCATAGAAAAAAAAAAAAAAAAAAAATAAGCCGACGCCAAAAAAAACAGTACCTACAAAGTGCAAAATAACTTTAATTTCCGAATTCAGTGGCTTTGGTTTTGTATTTTCGTTTTTTGCCACCGACTTCCGAAATTAAAGTTTTTCTATTGCTTACTTACTACCTGCTATGTAAATAACAGCTACAGGAAATTATTATAACAATATCATACACATCGACTAAGTGGGAAAAATACGTTTCGTAAGAAGCCAACTTAAAAACTACCCAAGCTAAGTTAATCAAATTTACATGGGACCACCGCGCAAGCTTCCAAGAATTTCGAAAATCGGATCCACGATTGACTAAAATATCGATGGAAATACGTTTTTTTTTAATAGATACAGACGAACATAGAACCTCCTCCTTTTTTGATGTCGATTAATAAAATATGTATGAAGGACTAGATAAGGAAAAGGGATAGACAAAAAAATATCTACTTCTCATGGAAGCAACGAAATTCGTGGTTTTATCCTCAACGGGGATGCTCCTGGCCTGACTGGCTCATCTCACCTGATGGTAACTGATGATAAGGCCGAAGGTGGAAGCGATCTTCACCCGGAATCTTCAACCACAGAGGATCTGACCATTACTATGACTATTATAATTTTCATGACCATTCAATATCTTCTACATAGTTTTCAATCAAAATCAAATTCAGAATATTTTATTTCACTAAAACCTACATGGGCACTTATAAACGTCAGAAGCAGGTGCACGCTTCTAATTGGTCGTTTCACGGTTACTTTTTTAAAAATAATTGGCGTTTACAATTTAAGTACTTTTGTGTGAAAAGTCTTTTCTTTAGTTCATAAGTTGAGTTCAGGGATCCTTCAATCATTACATCAGATACAATAATTAATTATTAGTTTTCTATATTATGGTTATCATCTCTAATCGTGTCTTTAAAAGGTGTTTTGTGATACTATCACTTCATGCAACATACTATATGTATTTCTGGCGACCTCCTTCTTTAGATGAATGTTAGTCACCCAATTAATTTCATCATTAAACATTATAGCAAAAAGTACAAGGAAAGACTGAGCAACCTCAGCAATACATTAGCTAAAGATCTATTTCAAGACAAAGACCACATAAAACGCCTTAAGAGATAGCATATACTGTCGACCAAAGGAACTGAAGTGTTCCCACATGAAGATGGTGTAATTCACTGGAATTGAAATAAAAATAAAAAAAAACCCACCCCAGATCACATCTAATTATGGCTAAACAGCCGATTGTAGATGAAAAGAGGACAAAAAAAAAAATATATAAAAAAATATATATATATATATTGGGGCTTGTGTGATAAAGATGAAATGTATTAGATAAAGAGTGAGATGCGGTCATGTCTTGGTGAACGTATCGGAACTTATTTAAAAAGCACAGTGCCTTGTGATAATAAATTGATAACAGCTTAGAATAGGATAGACCTACAGAGGATTGCGGGAAAGACCGACGGGGTAATTGCGTAGATACATAACACACGTAAAATGACAATTGATCGTAATGGGTTTCAATTTGACGGTTCTACCACGTCCATTGTTATTTACGTTGTTGAGCAGACAATTTTTCAAACGTAAGAAGCAATGGATTTTCCAACTCGCACTAAGCGTTTTCAAACGTCTTTTATAATGCGCACAGCAAAGGAGTGGAACCCTAAGCTATTCAAAGTGAGAGTGAACAGGCTTCATCTGGGTAAGCTCACTCCATCGTAGACTTTGTCTCTGTCACCCAGATCTAGACTAGAGTCAAGAGCAAACCCAAAGTAAAATAAAAAAATAAAAATAATGAATTAGCAATCTGCTTCAAAATCATTAAGATTGCGATTGTGTCTTACGCAATTAGGGTACAGGATTGACATCAGCTTTTCGGTAGCCCATGTCAGTCCGTGTTTTTTTGACTTTTCCATCATCGTTATAGAATATTACTTTGTCTAGGCCCCCTGGTCACCTACCTAAACTTCAGTTGGGTCATCTTCACAATTATTAAATACTGCTGCGTGGCTTTTTCTAAAACTCACTTTTTCAAATTCACAATTATTCCATATAACATTAGCTATCTGCCAGTGAAAGTCCCGTCAAAATCGGTCCAGCCGTTTAGGAGTTTAGCCGGAACAAACAGACAGACAGAACGACATAATTTTTTTAAATTTTTTTTATGTACCATAGTATATACTTTCATATGCATTTAGTAAAAAGCTGTTATTTTGACATTAGAAACATACACGTCAATTATTATTTATTATTTTTATAAGATAGAAATCAAGTGATGCACAGTTTTAGTAATTTAGGTCGGATATTGTTAAATAAATCTATTTGAGACTAGCTGACCCGACAGACTTCGTTCTGTCAAAAGCTATTTCACTGTGGCAGTTTGTCTACGCGCAAAGGAAATATAGTATAAACTTCACTACTCTAACCTACCCTACCCAACCCTACCTACCTACCCAACCCTACCTACCTACCCTACCCTACCTTACCCTACCTACCTACCCTACCCAACCCTACCTACCTACCCTACCCTACCTTACCCTACCTACCTACCTACCTACCTATCCTACCCTACCTTACCCTACCCTACCCTACCTACCTACCCTACCATACCCTACCCTACCCTACCCTACCTACCTACCCTACCCTTACCCTAATAATATACACAACAAAAAAATAATTAGCTTCATATTTTCTGACCGTTTAAACCTTCCCTGGACTACGACAAACATTTCAAAACCAAAATCAGCTAAATCGGCCTAGCCGTTCTCGAGTTTTAGCGAGACTAACGAACAGCAATTGATTTTTATACATATAGATAGATGAGTTCTGAATTCCGGATGTATCCGCACAGCACGACAGACTTTCCACGTAAGTTTCCGACCATAATATAGAATATTATCTATATTATAGATAATATTATAACCGTGCGAGCGTGAGATGACCTTATGAACTATCAATGTAGTCACAATGTATGAATCATTACGCCTGTATTGTCAGAAGAGGTTGGCAGAGGTGTTACTTGTGTTAGTGTAATTATTAACCGCACATTATGTAGTAGTAACAATTTGACATTGTCAGTGTCTTTATTTTTGTAGAGGTAAGGGTTAATTTCGTTGTTACCGCTGACATACGGTTGACTGTACCCTCGCATTTTTTTACTGTTTACTAATAATTATTGGCCAAAAAGGAAGGAAGGGTGCCAAACGGAGCCTTATTACTAAGCCTCCGCTAGCCGTCCGTCTGTCTGTCAGTGGACTGTATCTCATGAACCGTAATAGTAACAGTTGAATTAATCACATATTATGTATTTCTATTGCCGCTATAACAACAAATAATAAAAAATATATAATTTAATAATTAAAGGGTGGTATAATTTTCGAAGTTTTTAAACACGGTACGGAATCCTTGGTGTGTGAGTCCGACTCGCACTTGGCCGTTTTTTTCGTAGCTTTCGATGCAATGATATTGCTAGGCGAGACAGGTCAGAGTTAATTTAAGTATGCCGACTATTAACCTACTTCAATGGAACAATTTTAAGACTGTCAATTTTCTTTAGAACCGTTTTTGAAAAAGGAGGATTCAGTATGTATTTTTTTCAGTCAAAATGATCAATTAAATTTTTTGGGAACTTAAAAATTATATAGTAGAAAGTACACATTAATATCGGTCTACAGGATCTTATCAAATACACAATATTATAATGACTTGAATACCACGATGTATACCCCCGTTGGGTCTTTCGTTTCTAATAGAATTAAGTGTTAGTACACACAATAGGTTTAATAAACATTAATGTAATATACAATAAAATATTGTATAGAACCTACCTTATTCTCAGAAATAATCACTGGTTTAACAACAAAATACAATGCACTGAAATGTCAAAAACTGAAACTGATGCGTATAATCACGACCTCACTGGGCAACGTTTGGTAAGCAAATGCGGTTGACGCATGCGCGATGCGGTTTTATTTACATGAGCTGCACACAAATTCCGCGCCGAAACATTTGCTGTCAATCGATTTCAGTATCAGTAGGAATGCCTTATTAAATGCCTTATTAATTATTAATGCCTTATAATAATAATTATTTATAATAATTATAATAATTATTAATGCCTTATTAATATAGTAAAATTATGAAGGTTTTTAGATTTAATCGAAGGTGCGAACAACATAGTTAATTTTGGATTGCATTGACGTGTCTTCGCTAAATAATTGGGACAGTGAACAAACAACCTGATAAAATCTACTTAAAATTTAGCACACCACAATCATTTTTACACTCATTTGTGGCATTTCGATGATAATTTAATGATGACCTTCTGAAATTGGACCTTTTGCCTCATCTATCTATCTTCTATTTATATAAATAAAAATCAATGTTTTTATGTTTGTCTTCTATGCCTTCCTAAACCATTGATCAGACTGTGATGAAACCCGCGAGATCGCCGCGAGGGTTTCCGGTCCAAAAAAAGGTCCAAACACTTTTTTAGTTTACGTGCCATTGCAACGGATGCAGCTAGGTTTGAATAAATCTGAAATAGACTGATCTATGGCACTTTCGCAATACAATACTCTCAAATTTAAAACAAAATCTCTTTTTTTTGTTTTTGTATATCCTTGTAATTTTCTTCTGGATGCTTGTCAGTTTGCCCTTTTTTCTTATTTTAGTTATGACTTGGCAGATCAGTTACTCAAGTCATAGGACTTCATAAATGTAGATAGGTATGGTAATAATAAACATTAGAGAATTTCGTAAAAGGGCCGAACCTATTGGCAACCTCGTGATCTGTCTGACTGTCCTAGATATTGCTGCCAGCCTGGTAGCTATTTTAACGGGACCTCTAATATTATAGGGTTTCTGCTAAAAATGCATACAGAGGGGAGTTGCGAGGGACCAACTCAAAGTGGACGCTATGCATGACGAAACAAGCCAAGCGCGTTGCATAGCCACCTTCCGGTGTGAGCGAGACAGCAATATAAACAATAACGCTGTCCTTATCTAGTGAATTAGGTTTGTTCTACAGTGGTAACAATTTTCACAAGCACTTTTTTTTAAATTAAATGAAACGCGAAAACGTGCATAATAATATCGGTTTTAAAGTTAACTAAACCAATATTGCCTGAAATCAAGTCGTACTAGCTGCTGCCCTCTGCTTCGCCCGCGTTGCTTTTCCTAAAATAAAAGTAAGTTAACGCCTAAGTTACTCCTTTTAACATCAACTATCTGCCACTGAAAGTCTCGTCAAAATCAGTCCAGCCGTTTCGGAGATTAGCCAGAACAAACAGTCGGACAGACAGACAAACCGACACACGTAAAGAGTAAAAATATAGAACTGTTTTTCTGACATTAGAAACAAACACTTCAATTTTATTTTATTGTATAGATTACTTGCTAAGCCGTTGTCCTGGGCCTCAAGTCTGCTATTACAATAGTGTCAGAATGGTCTCGCCATTGTGAAGTATTTGACAGTGTTTGTATGGCAAATCTGTCAAAAACTCAAAATGAAGAGACCATTGCAACGTTTGTACATTAGTAGACTTGGCCCCCTGTTATCGCGGTGCTATTCTGTAACCATCTCACCGTAAAAACTTTAGTGAATTGAGCGTGGATTGAGCTTCCAATAGTGTCAATCCCAAGCATCATCAGGTGGAATCACAGCTCACTTCAAACTCGCTTCACCTAAGTTTTCACCGTGAGATTTTGACGGAATCGCACTACTGATGCTTGGGATTGACACTAGTGCTCACTTTAAAATCACTTCACATAAGCTTCATCTAAGTTTTCACGGTGACATTTTTACAGAATAGACCAGCTGTATTATCATCATCTCAATTAAAGTAATATCAAAAATCTCAGCAATCATCATCATTTGCCTATCCTTTTCCTAACTAAAGCCAAGTCAAAGTTTTTTTTCAAATAGGCATAAATGGCACTTTTGAACTATATGCATATGTTGGGGTCAGCTTCCAGTCTAACCAGATGCAGCTGAATACCAGTATTTGGCATGGAGCATGCCTATCTGACCTCCGGAACACAGTTACTAACGGTTAATATCTTGGTAAGATTGGTTTTCAGACAAAAAAATCTGCAATATTAAACAGAACATTATTTTCAAGCGTCGAAAACTCATTGAAAGTCTAACATTCCTTTATAATTTTTATAATCTGATGAAATAAACTATCGGTTTACAAGAGGCGTGTCGAAACGCTAACCAATGCGTAAAGTGAAGGCATCCATGTTGCGATGTCGTAGAAATTTGTTGATTATGAGCAAACAACGTGCCTGACGCAACATGGAGACGCCTTGCATTAGAAAGAGAAGGAAATGGCCTTTACTAAATAGATAATACATAATACTTATACTCACGCCTTCTTCCTATAGGGGTAGGCAGAAACTACTATAATTCTAACAATTAGAATTCTAAAGCCGATTTCCTCACGATGTTTTCCTTCACCGTTTTGAGAGCAGTGGTGATGAAGTAATTTACAAAAATAAAGCGCCTGTCTGGGTTCGAACCTACGACTTTACAACTCGTAAGTAGCGACCGTTACCAGTGCTCTATAAAAGAAAGAAAAAAATAAAAATTGTTTATTCTGCACAAACAAGACGCACATTACATGAAAAATAGGCAAAATACACATACTAATACAAAGTAACCAAAAGCCTCGTATTCAAAACAAATACATAGACGTAGAATCCGTAGATAATAATGTTGTCCTTTAGGTTACAATAAAACAATAATACTATCCATCTTATTTTCCTGCAGTGCTATTCTGTAGAAATCTCACCGTGAAAACCTAGGTGAAGTGAGCTTGAATTAATGAGCTGTCAATAGTGACAATCCCTAGTCTCAGATGGAATGACAGTTCACTTCGAGATCACTTCACCTAAGTTTTCACGGTGAGGTTTTTACAGAATCAACCGGCTGTAGTAGGAACACATAGATACAGGAAGTCAGTACCTACTGGGTTACATACCATATTGTGTGTTTCTGATGTAACACGGAACCTCTGTACCAGGCGTGCAACGAACGAAAGAGATGTTTGTGTTCATGTATAAGACGATGACGCGATGCGGTCGAAGAGATCACATGCATTTTATAGATGACTATCATAGTTTTACAATAGCTATTTAGATTAGGTATGTGACATAATTATGTGTTCCGTTGGAAACATGTTTTATTTAAATACCTACATATGTACTTACGTCTACCTACTTACTTTATTTATTCAAATAAGAATGTATTTCTTAAAGGAAGGTAGGTACAATTAAAAATATGATAAGTTTGGGACTGAATGAAACATGTAGAAGAATTTTCCTATACAAATAGGATCAACTTAAATAACAAAAACAAACATGTTTGTTATTTAATTCTGCGATAAAGCCCGCTGAGTCACTGTGCTGCGCTGTGTTTATGAATTGATTGGACTATTTGGTAAATTAGATGAAAACGTAAATCAACAAATCTATTTACCATAAAACGTCACAACGATGGATGCCTTAGGAAGTTAGGACATCATAGGATAACTTTTATGTCCATGGTAACTATATGATTCCGTGGGCTTAGTCCACTAATCCCCCCTGAGAGAATCCCCCTCAGTGGAAAAAACTGAACCCTAATGTAAAAAAATCACTTTCAGGGGATCTTGGAATAAGTTATTTTTTGTTTTCTCAATTCTAGTTTTCCCCCCTTAGCGGGATTATCAGGGGTGAATTCTAGACTGTTTTCAGATTCCACTTTTCCTCCTAAGGGGGATTTTCAGAGGGATTTGTGGAATAAGCCGATTCGTGCCGTACAGGCCGTATCTAGTATCTATCGACCTCCACGCGGGTAACAAGTTAAAAATGCTAGTTAAATAAAGAAAAACCGGCCAAGTGCGTGTCGGACCACGCACAATGAAGGGGAGTAGTTGGGATGAATTTATTCCAAGATAAAACTAAACATTGTATTTGAAAAGCATTTTCTCGAGTAATTTATGCCAAGAAAAACCTTAAAGGCACTTACAAACAGGCGCGACGCGCGACGCGACACAAAGAGACCGCTCGTCGCGCGGCACACGGTGTCTTTGTGTCGCGTCGCGTGTCGTGCCTGTTTGTAGGAGTATTTACTCGGTAACTTGAAAAGCCTTCTTACTGTAGGTACCTGCTGTGATTTTTTTTCATTTTTTTTTTGGGAATTCCACGGAAACACTTATACGTAGCTAATAGAAAGAAAACGTAGTGCCCAGTAGGTACAAAAGATAAAACAGCCAAGGTGTTATTACCATGCCAATATCGCCACGCTTCTTGAATCTTGGCAATAAGTAGGTACCTATGTTGTTCTTTAGTTTGTCACAGCACAGTAGGTACTAGCTATGATGGTGGCAGATGATAAAAATTAAACTACGTCAGTTCATTTCATTGGCGTTCGTCTTTGTATGATGCTATAATTTATGAATTTAATAACATTATCATGTAATTTATTGTTGGTCAGGTCACGAGGACATGAGGTTATTTTAAAAAGTACCGTACACCAAAATATGCAAGAGGTTAGTTGTTTTATTTGACTGCCCTTGCCCTTTCATCTATCTTTTATACCTACTTATAAAACCTACTGACATTCTGAGCACTAAGGAACTTCCAGTAGGTATTTAAAAATAAATTATGAATCTTTTTTCTTCGGTGAAGCATACTATCTACACGATCCAAGATTTCGTGAATTATTGATTGATTTGTTGACCATGTACTAATTTCACTGTACCTATTTTGATTTCTTGACATTTTTGTAATAACTAAATTTGACATGTAAAATTATTTTAAATTTAATGCCAACACATACTACTAATTCCTTTGCTTTGCTTTTCTTAATGAACTTAAATTTAGTTTAGTTTGTGATCAAGGGAATCGGCACTATTGTGTGCCTATTAGGTAGGACATTATATTTGGAACTTAATTTTTTTGTTAAGACCTGTAACAAACATATGCCCACAATAAAGATATTTTGAATAATAATAAAAAAATACAATGTTTGAATGTTTGTCCTCTATTTGTTCCTAAACCATTGAACAGATTGTGATGAAACTTTGTTAAGGTGTTCTGAGGACGCTCGGGAGGGTTTCTGGCACAAAAAAAGTTCGACCAAACAATTTTTTACTTAGTGATAAAAACTAAAAGAAAAGAAAGAAAGAAAGAAAGAAAAATGCATTTATTGGCATTACAGCAAAAAATACACCTTAAAACTATGAAAAAAACAGAAAACAATGATTATAATGCCAAAAGGGCCTCAGCTCAGCATAATGTCAGATGACACACAAGGTGTACCACCTGACGCTGATTTTCAGCTGCAACCCACGAGTGCCATACGCTAGAATAATAAAAACATAGGTAAAAGTGTCCCTACTGTCCCTACTGTGTGTTACTACTTAATCCTTGTATGGTGGCTAACACATCAAGTTACCACAAACTGGCAAATTTTCTCGTTCGATTTTGAACTTAATCATCAACATTTTAAAGTTTATAATCGTTTGGAGTTTGACAGTTTCGTATAGCTTGATTTGCTGGCCACTGTACCTAGAATAAGTTCCCATAAAAATTTGACATTGTATCAGCAATTCAACCCTTACTCCACCAAATCCAATCCAATTTATTTGGGTTTGGAGCTAAGGCGCAGTATGGCTTCTCCTTCCAGCCGTCATCTTGGCAGTATGTATAAGCACTTGTTTTGCATCTTTTTATAAATAACTTAGATCTTCTACACTTACTCTTCTTCTTTTTTGGGTTCCGTACCTTAAAAGGAAAAAACGGAACCCATATAGGATCACATGTTAAGTGTGTCTGTTTGTCACAGCCAATTTGCTCCTAATCTACTGGACCGATTAAGTTGAAATATACGTCTAGTTATAAACACAACATATTATTAACTTTCTTGACCCAAACACGGACGTGTAACGAAAATAAATGAATTTTGAATATGGGGTCACTTTTGGGGGGTACCTACCTAAACTAGAAAATGTAAAAAAAAGTTTTGCAAACTGTACCGTGTGACATATAAAATGGAAGGGCTATAGGTAATTGTAAGGATTTCAGATAATATTTTTTATAATTTTAAAATAAACACTTTTTAAGTTATTTAAGAAAATAGATTAAAATTGACCATTCCCCTCAGGCTCAGTAGTTTCGGAGATAAGGGGGGACCCCTTATCGCGCAGGTTTGCACGTTGTTCTTCACAGGTAAAAATAACCTTGTTCAAGGCATACTGCCAGACTTTTTACACGTGCAGCCTGTGGGCCAACTTCACCCTGCGGGCGTACAACGCCCTTCGTGTCCAGTACAACAACGCGTTCAGAATTCTGTTGGGGCGGCCCCGGTTTTGTAGCGCATCGGCGATGTTCGCTGATGCTACCACCGATGACTTCTACGGAATAATCCGGAAAAAGAGTGCATCGCTTCTGCGTCGCTGTAGAGGCAGCTCGAACGGGATCCTGAGCGTGTTGTCCGAGCGGTGGGATTCTCCTTTCTTGCGGAGATAGCTGCAGCTGCATACCAGCGCCTGCACGTATATATACAATCTTTGACTTTGGTATTAAATTTTCTTTGGACATATTGTGACATTTCATTTTTCAATTAAATTTTGGTCATTTTGTGACACTTCATTTTTCAATTTAATTTTTGACATTTGCGACATTTTCTTTTGATAAATTGAATCATTTTTTAGTTATTTTTTTGAAATTTTTGTATAATTTATTTATAATTCTAAATTCATTTTCATTTTCTGTAATTATTTTATATGTCTATTAATTTGTAAGTAAATAGTCCGTAACATTTATAGTGCAAGCATGGCAATTTGTAAAATTCCTTTTATTTATTTTTTTTAATCTCCTTTCTAGATTAAAATTGACCATTCCACTCCCTTATCTCCGAAACTACTGAGCATTAAATTTTGAAAAAAAAAAAAAAAACACAAAATAGTTATTTCTATACTTATAGATTAAGTACATGAAAACTAATAAGAAGTCATAATATAACATGGTAAATCTGTCATTATTGTGCGTACAAACTTACATTTTCAGTTGGAATGTATGGGAGAACATGTATTTCAACTACAATGTTAAGTTTGTTCTTGAGATAAATTCGTCCCAACTACGGAACCTTCATTATAGGTGGTCCGACACGCACTTGGCTGGTTTTTCTAATATCGATGGCGCCGCAGAAAAATCAGGTGCACAATTTACAGTTACGCAGATTGCGGTATTTAAAAGATTAGGCGTTTTTGATTAATATTTAGAAAAATACATCGTTTGTTAGTTTATGCTTCTTTCTGCCTGGTATTGTTGGGTACGCGGATACCGTTTCAGAGATACTTGTCCAGCGCAAAAACCGGCGGGGCTGAACTTCGTTCCCTGAGAGAGGCCATGGTAGAGCGGACTGATTTGACCTTCAGCCTTGTCTCCCAGTGAGGTGATGACAATCTGGTCTCTTTTAATGCCACCAAAACACAGGCATGTCTCTTTACCGCTAAATGGAGTCATTTTGACCAAACTCCTACTTTTCAGGGTACATCTGTTCCTGTAACTGATCGGCTCGGGCTCCTAGGCATGGAGTTGACATCTGGTCTCAACTTCGGCTCCACCATCGAGTGCAAAGCTCAAACTGCGGCCAAGAAACTGGGTGTCCTAAATAGGGTGAAGCGATACTTTACGCCTGGACAGCTTTTAACCCTTTACAAAGCACAAGTCCGATCCTGCATGGAGTATTGCAGCTACCTTTGGGATGGCTCAGCTAAGTACCAACTTGCTGCGCTTGACTCGGTGGAACGTAGAGCTAAGAGGCTCATTGGCGACGTAAAACTGGTGGATGCCATCGCCTCAAGGTTGCCTGCTTGTCGGTCTTCTACGGATTGCACTTCGGCGAGTATGCCCATGAACTCCACAACCTTATTCCACCGGCCCCCTTTTACCATCGGACATCTAGACGCACTGCAAGTTACCACTCCTACTTAGTTGATATTCCACCAACTCGCACTAAGCGTTTTCAAACGTCTTTTATATTGCACACAGCAAAGGAGTGGAGCTCTCTGGCCTGCGTCTGTGTTTCCGACCGCATACAACCCTAATTTATTCAAAATGAGAGTGAACAGGCTTCTTCTGGGTAAGCTCACTTCATCGTAGACTTTGTCTCTGTCACCCAGACCTAGACTAGAGTCAAGAGCAAACCCTTAATAAAATAAAAATAAAAAAGCTTGGCCTCATCAATTAGCGGAAAGGTAACTAAGTAGGTATCTACCTAACGATAAACAATTAAAACTATATACTCGATTCTGTAAATACTTATCTACATTTTCCGGTTTTTAAAAGTCGTCATTTTGTCAATAATTCAAACGCCTACCTAAACCTAAAACTAAAAATACTCAGAAACTCTGAAAAAATAATTAGTGCATCTTTGTGCATAAGTTAACCTCAGCATGTCACAAGTCAGACATCAAAAGAACCCAGTAATAATCAATTATACTGGTTAATCCAGTCCTTTAACCGGTAAATCAACCAGTTACAGTCGGTAGAATGTGACTTGAGCCTAGATAATAGGTTATCTACGCAGCATCCAAGCCTCACGTACACACAGCCACAAATCGAGCTATACATTTCCAGCATAAGCTGACCTCTCAATGTACGGAAATCCTATACAATGCGAGATCAGCCTAAACTGGAAATATATAGCTTGATTTGTGGCCGTGTGTACCTACGACCCACTTTGAGATCATTGCTTGCTAAATAGATGTTTTGATTGTTAAATATTATTTATTGGCCTAATTAGGCATAAGTATTACATTATTCCTATACGTTTATCGTTCGTTGAGTTATATATAAATATTTCATTCACAGAGACAAACAGATTATACCAAAAAGATAACGACACTATTTTAAATAGCACCAGCCTAAAATAATAACATTTCATAGCTTGATATTATTTTTAAAGAAAAATAGATTAATTTTTATTAAGGCATAAATGGCTTTTCATTTATTTTTCTTCGAAATTGGCCAGGTTTATGATTTTTTTGGTGCATGGATGCAGCCACGCACATGACGCACACACACAACAATAATGAAAAGTAAAAAATAAAAAAAAACTAAGAATTAAGGAATCACTCCGTAAATATTTTAATAGAAGAAATTATGAAATTAAATTCGTTTGTGAAGGAAGCAGCATCCTAATTCGCAAAATAAGTACATACTGTCAATCCTTATTATTTTGGATAAGCGTTGTTCACTTTGTCATTTGAGTTTCCCTCACAATTACTATAAAATACAGTAATCAAACATAAAATATCTATCAGAACTTCGAAATGATAACCATAGCTATATTTTTCGTTATTAGTGTTAAAACATCGCTTCATGAATATTTTCACGATTGTAGAATCTACCAAAATGAAGTAAGTATCCAAACGCAAGCTCTGTCGTTGTCCTGTCATTCTGTCAAACGTCAATGTCACCGAAGTGACATTGGCTTGTCAAACAAAGGCAATAGAATGGGAATCAATCGTAAACAATAACAAAGTAATAATGTAATTCTATCAATATTATATAGATAAGATTATTCAAATGACATAAATGTGCGAGTATCACGTGTACAGAGATGCTATAGTGAACTGAAAATGGATGCTGACGACCCTCGTAGACCACTTTTAGGTACGTAAAAGTTTCTATAACAAAGTTTGAACCTTGACTCATTGTTTCGTTGTTATTCCCTTGTAGAAATCAATAAAATGAACACTATTATCATCACTTTTTAACTTGCTTCTGAAGAGAATTGTGTCTACTATCAAATAAACCTACTCTTTGTCTAACCAGTCTATATAATCAATATGTCCAGTGGTTAGAAACGATAGGTAGGATATTCTCTTTATTTTGAACTTCTTTGCTGTTTTAATAACTCATGAAGGCATCTAGAACTTTTCAATAGAGATAAAAGTTGAGAATTATTGTGTCTGTCTATGGATAGGATAGGTCATAATAGTGTCTTCACTTACACGGTACCTACCTATTGCAAGACAATGGTCTTGCCTATTGTGCCTATACCAGACTATACCTAGTGTGTTTACCTACCTACCTAGTAAGTTCTAGGTGTAATATAACCTATATTTTAAAGCAGAAACAGGAAAGATTAAGAATTATTAACTTATATTAAATACTTAAATTGAATTCTACAGAAGTAGCTCTTCCAAAGATAGGCCAAATAAAACCTTAATTCTTCATTGGGGAATGTTTAGTACATTTATTTAGTTATTTATATTTTTATGTGTGGTGGTATGGTAATTACAAAAGACAGGCTTCACACCATAAGACATTATCTAAAGGCCAACATTTCTGGTAAAAAGAAATGCCAAAAAAAAAATTGAAGTGTCTGTAAGGTCAAAATAACAGCTTTTTAGGGTTCCATAGTCAAAACAAGGAACCATTATAGTTTCTCTATGTCTGTCTGTCTGTCCGCGGCTTAGCTCAGAGACCCTTAGTATTAGGAATCTGTAATTTGGCATGGGTATACATATTAATGATGACAAAGTGGTAAGTAAAATAAAATCTTGACAATTTTTTTTAGGGTACCTCCCCTAAAGTGGGAATGATATTTTTTTTTCTCGCCTATCCCATGGTGTATCATTGGAAAGGCCGTTTAAAAATATTGCAGGTTTGTGAAAACCATCGTTCGATTCAGGGATCCGTTTGCGTTAAGCTTTGAAGAATTTTTGTTAGAGGCAAGTGTTTCCCTCCTGTGTGAAATAGTTCACAGTAGTAGTATTTATATAATATACGTATAACGAAGTTAAAAGGAAAACTATCCCAGCTAAGTAGGCTTTACAAGTTACCGAGTAACAGTCGACCAACTTACATTTACAGTTGAAAAACATGTTCTCCCATACATTCCGTATCAAAGAATATGTTTTTCAACTACAATTTTAAGTTTGTTCTTGGAAAAATTCATACCAGCTAGGGAACCCTTCACTGTTCGTGGTCCAATACGATTTTTTTTTATTAAATGCATTTGAAAGTGTATAGTACAATAAACATGTTTTTATTTTTTCTGCTTGTCTGTTTGTTCCGGCTAATCTCTGAAACGGCTGGACCGATTTTGATAGGATTTTTACTGGTGCTGATGTTATAAGAAGTAACTTAGGCTACTTATTTTTACTTTAGAAAAGCCACGTGGACGAAGCTGCAGGCAGCAGCTAGTAGATGAATAAAACGTAAAAAAAAAATGCCTACCTTTATTGTCTACTACTAGGCAAAGTAATATTAAATCTTCTGTTAGATTCAACAATAAAAATCAAATTAAAAAAAGAAAACTGTTTAGTCCGTCAATCAGATAATAAAAAAATATTAAACACGTATTTTTTGCTTTATCATAATAATAAAAAATGACTTAGATAAAACACATTAAACGTGGGGACAGGGCCTCAAGTCTGCTATTACAATTAGTGCTTCCAAAATTACGGATTTGCTAATTACGTAACTAGTTACGCATTTTGATGCTTCAATTACGTAACTACGTAATTACGTACTTAACTGTTTTGATTTTTTAAAGCACGATAAATTCTGGGCTTATTACGTATTTTAGAAGTAAAAAATCAAACAACTTCAAATGAAAAAAATTATAATATTAAGGAATTAAAAGTAAATTACAGATTAAAATGATAATTTTAAAATTAAACTCAAAATCAAAATCGTCAATCAAATCAAAATGTAATATTTTGATTTGATTGACGATTTTGATTTTGACTAAACTCAATCAACAATTCAAACAAAACATGTACCACGCACAAATGGTTTAAAAGTAAGAAACAATATAAAATATGGTTATTTTTCCAATCTTTGTTCTTGATAATATGATCTCATAAATGATAACGAATGCAATGTTCTGTCACCAAGGGAACTTCTTAGTTTAGAACAAAGATAGCCGGCAGAAGAAAATGCCCGTTCTGCTTCAACACTAGTAGGCATTATACATAGTAAATAATTATAAGCTGCTCTTAGGAAAACTTCACGACCGCCGCCAGTGCTATCGTAGATACACATTTCAACTCTGATGATGGATTCAAGATCTGTGTTTACTCCAGATTTGTTTACTGTAGACATAGTTTTCTGTATTTCTTTTTCTAGTTGCTGTGCAACAGTCAACTCGTCGCCACAACCATCATTAGCATCATTGTCATCTGCTTCGGAATCTAAACTCATTTGTGTACTTGTAGGCGGTGTAAATTTGAGCCTTTCTAATAAGTTTGCAACATATGTTCTAATATAATCCGACGTCGGTTTTGTAAAAGTTTCTGTTTCTTCGGTTTTATAATATTCTTCATTATTATGCAAATACTGCAAGACACCAGACACATTTGTTCGCCTTTCTTTTATTCTTTTTCTAAGGGATACAGCAAGCTTGTCACTGAGCCCATTGGACTGAGCATCAAGCTTATTTAACATAAACTGAAGCGCAGCATCTGCTTCTAACAAATTCGAGTCACGGCGACACAATGCCATCACTGTAGTTTTTATTATATCTAAACTATGATGAATGTTATGTAGATCTTGTATTTCTGTGTCTGTGAAACTTATATTTGATTTTAAGTCTAATAAAGCCTTAAATAAACTTGATTTCAATTTCAGAAATCGTCGAACCATATCTGATAAGCTGTTCCATCGCGTTTTGCAGTCTAGTATAAGATCGAGGCTTTTACCATGCTCTTGTAAAGAATATTTTTGCAACAAATCGGTCTTCAGTGGTGATTTTTTGAATGATTTAACAAGTTTTCTTACTTTTACTATAATATCTTTGTACAGAAACTCTGGTTCTAGAACTCTAGGTACTTCTATGAAAAGTCCGCCATCGTTTTCTTCAATTTCTTCAGTGTCAGTATCTGAAGCTTCATCTTCTAGTTCTGGTTCAGTAGTTGTACTTTTCCGTGTCTTATATAATACGTCCAGCACTGCAAGTTGTATTCCGTGAGCAAAACACAACTGATGGTGACCATCAAAATTTTTGCCCATTTTAACCATAACACTGGCTCCGTCCGTTGTGAATGCAATTATATCTTCAAGTTTCAAATAAAAGTCATTTAGATGATTTTCTAACAGTACAGTTCCAACGTGAGCTGGCATTGAACCCTTTATCCTTACTAGTCCTAAATTTTTATATTTAGCTGGTTCTAGGTCTTTATTATGAATATTTATATTCATATACCTCCGGTTCCGGGTAGAGGTCCATTCATCAAACGTTATAGTAAACCGTTTTTTTTGGGACTTCATATCTTTAAACTGATTTATTAATTGTTTTTTTATGGCACAACTCTGTTCCAGGACAATTTTGGTAATAGTTGAAGGAGATTTCGGTAGATCATAGCCAGATTTTTTGAAAACATACCTTAGATCTTCAGAAGTACAAAATTTGCTTAATGGGATGCCATCCAATGCTGCCATTCTAGTCACTATAACGTCCAAGGAATACTCAGTGGAAAAGTAATCCGTTAGTTTAGTTTTCTTCGATGGAGGTTCTAAACTTTTTCTTGCTTGAAAGCACGATGAAGTACTTGCCCTTTGCGCATCTTGCTCTTGTGACATCTCGCCAATATGTTTAGCACGCATATGTGTATGTAGTGCTCCAGTAGCACCACCAGGAGTCTTCAAAAATTTTTGACAATGTTTACATTGGACACTTTGCCCATTTTCAGCCCTCAAAAAGTGTTCCCATATAGCTGATTGTGTGCGTTTGTTCAAAAACTCCTTATAAATAGTCTTCTTTACTGCAGACCTAAAACAATATATAAATATTTCATAATTTAATAGTTAGGTAATACATATAAATAGCATCTATAGTTAGGCACTACACTTAAAACGGGATACATTTACATACGTACCGTGAACTCATAATCAATGTCTATTTGCACAGACATCTAACAAGCAACAATAAAATAAAATCGCACATATTTTTTTTTTTTTTAAACGTCGCACCACACTAGGAATTACTGCTGTATCGTGGGTGCACACACAATCATGTAAACTAACATACACAAGACACCCAGACCCGGAACACCTATCTGTAGGTCATACAAATATTTGTTCCGTACGGGAATCGAACCCGTGACCCGCAGCGCAGCAGCCAATCACTCAACTACTGCGCCAACCGTGCCGTCAACAATATAAAATCAACTACTAAATTATATGTATAAACTCTCACACAATACCCTAGAAACAAAGTAAGTAGACAAGTAAAGTAATGTTAAAATAGGTACTTACATTTTCGTTGAAGTATCTCTACTCGTGTATGGTGATATCTACTTAGAAACTTGTAATGAAAAGCTTCTGAAAACCAAGCGTCAAACTTTGCGGCACATACACAAAATCACAAAAGTCAATAAAATAAGCTTAGAGCAGGCAGGACAGTATCTCGCAGGTGTACGTAAGACGACTGAGTACCGAGTATTGAGATTGTTTCTAAATTCACGAAAGTAAAGAAAAATGTAGGGAGTTCCCTTAGCTTGCTCAATCCACAATATTAAACTTTATTATCTACGAGGTAGATCAAATACTTGCGAAACACTTATAAACTTTGATTGTGTTACGTACCGAACTATCCACAACCAACGGGGATTCCCTTCGTTTCCCGATTGGTCAACAATGAACTCTATTCTGTACGACTAAGAAATTAAATCTTGCGGACTCAAATTGGAAGTTATAAAATAAACCCCGGGAATTCGGGGGATACCCACAGAAAGGGTTTTGGTGTTGTCATAATGTAAGTCGTAGGTTAACTAAATTAAGGTAAATTGTAAATACACAGATAAACCCATGCCTTTTTCCCATGGAGTAGGCAGAAACTATAGAACTAAATAAATGGGTACCTAACTTAATTAATATTATCCTATAGTTACGTTATTACGGACTGCAGCTCTTCAGTTACGTATTTGTGAGATTTCTAAAATCTGTCCGTAATTACGTAATTGCGTAATTACGTAATTACGTAATGGAAGCCCTAATTACAATAGTGTCAGAATGGTCTCTTCATTGTGAGTTTTTGACAGATTTGCCATACAAACACTGTCAAATACTCACAATGGCGAGACCATTCTGACATTGTTATTATAATAGCAGACTTGAGGCCCTGGGAGCTCGTACGTCACAGCTACGTATAAAATTTAGCGAGCAGTGTCGTCATGCCACATTTGAACTCAATGTATCGCCGTAATGTTTTGATTACGTAAAAAAAGGAAAAATAGGTGTCCTATATTTTTTTATTATCTACATGCATGATGGACAAAACAAATTTTTGTCTTCATCCCTATTGTATCCCTTGTAGCATAATCAGCCTACAAAGTCAAGAAATTTCACATGGACGAAGTCTCGGGCAGAAGCTAGTATTTATATATACATACCTTCATAGTTGTAGACTGAATAAACAAACAATAAAAATAAATCCTAAACTGCAGTATAAACACCTTATCTATGTAAACTTAAGCCTGCTATAAAATAAAAATAAAATGATCTGTACTTTGTAAGTACAGATCATTTTATAGCAGGTAATACCTGATATAAAAAGAAATCAACAAGCATGACATTGTAGGAAATATTGGCAAAGTAATGTTTTTATTAGAAAGCCCATTCTAAAATGCGCATTTATAAAATGCACACATGTATGTTATCAGCAATAATTACTTTAAGTCAGCAAAACCAAAACTGAATATAATATATTATTATGAATACGTAGGTATTAATAATTATGTAATTCTCTGTATTTCTTATTTTTAGAAAAAGGA
The DNA here is from genome assembly GCA_947523025.1 of Dryobota labecula. NCBI lineage: Eukaryota > Metazoa > Arthropoda > Insecta > Lepidoptera > Noctuidae > Dryobota > Dryobota labecula. Next base: position 2,931,266 of record OX383290.1, read on the forward strand.
AAAAGTCTTTGCGCATTATAGTATGTATGAACTTGTAATAAAATCTCTTTGGCTTATACCTACTATTTGTATCTGGCTGGTTTTGATATCACTGAAAAATTTTAAATTTTAAAGAACATAATTCCAAATTCAAATTAGGAAAATGTGTGATTTTCATTTGTTTTTCGTACTGTCAAGATGAGTGAATCTAATGAAGAAATTCGATACATTTTAAAATTTTACTGCAAAAAAGGTAAAAATGCAACGCAAGCCGCGAAAAAAATATGCGATGTTTATGGACCTAGTGCAGTGTCTGTGAGAGTAGCACAAATTTGGTTTAAGCGTTTTCAATCCGGAGATTTTGATGTCAAAGATGCACGTCGCTCTGGTCGCCCTATTACGGATAAAATGGATGCCATTTTTGAAAAAGTGGAGCAAGATATCAGTAGTTACGACGTAGCTGAAGAACTGGGAATTCACTACAAAACAGTTTTGGCATATTTGGCACAGGGTACACAAAAAGGCTCGATATTTGGGTACCTCACGAGCTCACTGAAAGAAAACCTAACCGTGTACTCATTTGTGATTCTTTATTACGACGTAATGAAACCGAACCATTTTTGAAGAAGCTGATAACTGGTGATGAAAAGTGGATCACGTACGGCAAGAACTTGCGAAAAAGGTCGTGGTCAAAGGCCGATCAGGCTTCACAGACTGTGGCGAAACCCGGGTTAATTCGCAACAAGGTGATGCTGTGTGTGTGGTGGGATTGGAAGGGCATTATTCATTATGAGCTGTTACCACCAGGCTGGACCATCGATTCTGAACTCTACTGCGAACAACTGATGAGATTAAAGCAAGTTGAGAGAAAGCGGCCGGAATTAATCAACAGAAGGGGTGTGGTTTTTCATCATGATAACGATAGACCTCACACATCTTTAGCCACTCAGCAAAAATTAAGAGTTTGGCTGGGAGGTGTTAATGCATCCGCCGTATAGTCCTGACCTTGCCCCTTCAGGTTTCCACCTGTTTCGGTCTCTTCGGAATTCTTTAGGCAGTGTCAGGTTAACATCACGAGAGGACTGCCAAAACCACTTGTCGCGGTATTTTGATCAGAAGTCCCAAAATTTCTATAGCAATGGGATCATGTCCCTACCTGCAAGATGGCCAAAAGTTATCGAACAAAATGGTACCTACATACTATAGTTAAATGTAAATAAACTATATTAGAAATGTTTTGAATTTTCTTAAAAAATGCGAAGAAACTTTTTCCCCAACCTGTTATTTAGAATAATAATTATGTTATACTTACTGTCAGCTGTGAAGCTACCTTATAGTGTACGTAACGGGTAATATTTTCTTTGTAACGATTTCTTTGATCCTTTAGCTATCGAGTGGTGTAATAAAATTTTGCTGCAACACCAAACTGTATCCCCCGATTTTGTTATCATCAGTTTTCTGAATTGCCTCATCCTTTGAAAAGCAAATTTAAAGACGTATTAACGTAATAAAAAACTTAAAAAACATTTTTAAATTTTTGATATTTACCTAATTGTTTCAAGGAGATAACCCTCACTGGTTTATTTAAATCTGTTCAAAGGCTATGAGGCTTATAGTCCAAATTATCTTTAGTTTATCATACATTTTCATAATGCCTTGATTCCTCTTTATTGACCTACATTAAATTAATGAAGTCTGACTGTCTGAGCTATCATAGCGACTTGTATAGAAAACAAACAATTTGACATTCTCATATTAAACAAACGACATGTCATTTGTCAAAATCAGTCAATCAGTTAGTTTTTGAGCTACGATCGAACATCTATCCTACATACAACGTCAAATTAAATTAGCTAGCGAAACTTAGCGTGATGATCGATATGATGGAGATAAAACAAAAAATAAGATTTTCTAAACTCGTAATTTTAAGTAAGTAGGTACTGTCACGGTCACATCTGACCACTTTGAAAACAAAATCCCTTGCACACGATGACCATATCCGTTTACCGCCCCTTTTTTGCGACGACCGATAAAAAAAAAAAAACTTTTGGTTAAATCAATTTTTCAGGATCTGTTACAATGATCACTGATGTAGTGATGTCTGACCATTTCGGCTGGTTTTTTTACGGCTTTTTTTATTTCCAAAACAAAGTGCTCCGCAAAAATCTGATGCTACAATGCTATTGGTTGATGAGCGTTAGGTAAGCGTTACTATAGCGGCCGAGCGCTGCAAGCAGGAATAGGCCTTACGGTGCACGGTCCACCGGCGGATCTTTAGAGCTAAGGGGGTTTATTCATAAACGTTGCTTAAAGTTAAGTGACGTTCAAACGTCAAAAATGTGTGGTTAAACAGTCGCTAATCATTACTCAACTTTAAGCAGCGTTTATGAATAAACCCCATAATGTGTAACATGACAAAAAAAACTAAAATCCACCTAAGTTCCAAGTTGCCTACCTAAGTTCGAATCCACAACCTACGACATGCAAGTCTGGGCCGTTACCATTGGGCCACCATTGCTCTAAATCAAACTGACACCACTGAGCTACCATTGCTCGGATATAAACAAATGTGTGTGTGTTCCGTGTGGTGCCGGACGTAAAGAATAACACCACCCCATTTCCTCCCGTGGGTGTCGTAAAAGGCGACTAAGGGATTTACTAGAGAACGGGCAGCAGCGTTCTCTTTGTATTTTTAACACACCATACTGCGATCGCCAACCCGCCTGCCAAACGTGCTTATTATGGCAAACCCCCCCCCCCCCAATTGGGGGAGGTCTAAGTCCAGCAGTGGGCGTCTTTCGGCTTATATGATGATGATGAAACAAATGTGATAATTATGTAATTAAATCTGCGTATTAATTGTTAATACCCACAACCAAGCAGGTTTATCGCGCGAGTATTATCAGTATCACGAACCAGAAGTAATTATAATTTATGCGATGTGAAGAATTTTATGTTTATTATAAGCGTACCTATTAGTTGCATGTAAAAAATGTTCAATAAAAAAATAGGAATGTCCTTGAAAGTTGTCATGTCATTCTGCAATTCATACGACATTTTAATGTGGGGAGATTCCCCTGGATCTGTCCTTCCTAAGGTGCTCCTTCACCTGGAGCATTCGCCTGTAATGTAACGAACTTGTAACATTGTTTGTTACAACTTATAACATCAATGTGCACCACTTGTAATTGACCGTGTCGTGGACGCGGTCTGACATTGTGGAATCAACTAAGTAAACTAAATGATCGAATCTGAAATGTTACATTACAGGCGAATTAATGTTTGTAACATAATGCTTAAATCGAATCTGTAACGTTACATTACAGCAGTGCTATTCTGTAACAATCTCACCGTGAAAACATAAGCGAAGTGAGCGTGGAGTGAGCTGCCAATAGTGTCAATCTCAAGCATCAAGTGGAATTACAGCTCACTTCAAACTCACTTCACCTATGTTTTCACCGTGAGATTTTGACAGAATAGCACTACAGGTGAATGCTCCCGGTGAGGGCGCACCGTAAGAAAGTTAGAGGAGTTGATGAGAGAGAGTTAATGGTTTGATTAAAAAAAAAAAAACTACACTACCGAATTGGGACACTGTAATGGTAGCGTATATGTATGTAAATAAATAAATAATAAAGACATAAAGTACGTATTATAAAATATATCTACACTGGTGCAAGCGAGCTTCCAGAAGTGATCTGCAGCAATTTCAATATCATCTCTTGAATTATTGATAAAGTTTCTTAATCAGAATAATATCAAACAAAACAATCTCACGGTCATTTGTTGGCATTGCTGTCTGGTCTGGCCAATATGACCAATGTTTAGTGTATATCATCCAACGCTGCATTTGTTCTCAAGTGGTTGGTTAATCTATTAAGCAATAGGGCGATGAATGTGTGTTGACGTTGGTTTATCAACATTTGGACTAAACAAAGGTTGGATAACCAAGACGTGGTCGTAACCGGCTTAGTATGTTTTGAAACTCCAAAGAAGGTGGTTGTTTAGTCCGTCGCGGAATTTTCATACGATTTATCGTATTTTTACGACTTGTTGAAAATGGTTTTCGAAATGTAACGCGTTAACATTGTTCCAGTTTGATTTGTGTTCTGTTTCATGTGAAAATGATTGAAGTTATCGGTAATGTATAAACTGTTTCATAAATATAATAGTTTGTAATAAAAAAAAATGCCGGAAATTACTATTTATGAATTTAATGCTTAGATACATAGATATGAATTGAAAATCTTGTTTTGGTTATTATTTGATTTTTTCGATAAGATGTGGGTACTTAGGTACATACAATGGGCATGGTAAATCTTAACCATAAGGAAATCTTTGATGATAATTTCCTCCTTTATTTGCCGCTGGTTGTGGTCGTCTTAACTTAAAGGATCCCTAAGTTTTGGTTTAAAGTTGCTATAACAATAATCTCGTAGCGTAATTTTTAAAGTGGATAGCCATAGAGGTGTTATGAATGACTCTTCCTCACAATACAGAGTTGGCAGATTATTTTGTTTTCGGGATACTCTACGACATAAAAAAAAAAACGTAAATTATCAGTAGGTTTTTTTTAAAACTTAAATTTCAAATTATGTTTATAACAATGATAAATAGAAAATGTATTTTAATGAAAATACGTTACATTACTATTACTATACTAATAAAAATGTAAATATCTGGATTACCCTGGATGTGAGGTAGTTAAGGCTTCAGAGGAATATAATAACAATATGTAATACATTACCTACTTTTGAATAACTTAGTTATTTTACTATCTCTGAAAAGCGGGACTGAGCCTGTCCCGCGCGGGACTTTTAATTTTGAGCAAAAATCGGGACATCCCGCCAAAATCGGGACACCTGGCAACGCTGTATTAATATAAACAAGATATCGCAATGACGTAGGAAGCTGATTTGTCTCAATAAAACTGTTGCAGTCTAATGGTTCGTAATCAATTCTAAGTATTTTTATTATGTCACGTATAAATATTTTCATACCTACAATATCACTCGTTTAGTTTTCATTGAAATTAGATTATAGACTTCTGTCCATAGATTCTCCAAGATTAATCATGGTCCTATTTAATATACTTACCTGACATAATCAGCCTATTCCCACTGCTGGGACACAGGACTCCTCTCTTCGAGAGGGAGAGGGCTTTAATCTACCACGCGGGCCCAGTGCGGGCTGTCAATTATGAATTTTTGGTTCTAGGCAGGGTTCGCCGATATAATATCAGCGGATATATATCAATTGATTTTTTCCTGTTTTCTGAACTAAACATTTTGGAGATTAATGTTTACCCTGGCCACACGTAGCGAAAAACTTCAGTTCAGAATAATTTACTTTTTATGATTACATATTATTATTAAAATTAGTTGATTTATCCTATATATATAAAAGAATCGGATTTTAGATATTTATTATAAAAATCGGATTTTTTCGAACCCTGGTTCTAGGACATGCCGGTTTCCTCACGTTTTCCTTCACCGTTTTGAGAGCAGTGGTGACGAAATAATTCACACAAAGTAAAGCGCTTGCCTGGATTCGAACCCACGACCTACAACTCGTAACTCGGGGCCGTTACCACTGGGCCACCACTGCTCTAAATCAAATTTCTCTGACAGTGGGACATATTTGTTACGAAATTACAAAATTGTCACGTTTTTTCTACCCTATATTAGCTGTGCTCCACGGTTTCACCCACATAAGTCTCAATTCCGTGGGAATATCGGAATAAAAAGTATACTATGTGTTAATCCAGGTTATAAACTATCTGTGTGCTTTCATCCAAATCCGTTTTGCCGTTTTTTCGTGATCACAAACCAACAACCGTTTGTTGTGAGTAACAAACATCCATCCATCCTCACAAACTTTCGCGTTTATAATATTAGAAGGATAGTAGGATTTGTCGAATTTTCGCCTACATTCCTGGCATCCTACCCTGGTATCACAATTATTTCATCGTCACAATTTCAGAAGTGGCGTTTGTTTAGGTATACCTACTTCTTGATAGCAATCTCTAAAGTATGTTTGTAGTGTAGAAAACACACTTGTAACCGTTTCACGTATCTATTCAAATCGTTCTATTGTTGTTCCCCAAGGACTTGACACATTCCGCATTAGTTTTCCTAATTGCTTTAAGAAAACATACCTACACAGTGTGACAAAATATTTTTTTGTTTGAAACGTCGGCAGATTTGAACTGATAGAACTGCAGCTGATTTGCTAATCAGATATTGGATGGCAAAGTGGTAATTGCCTAGGGTTGTCAACTTTTGTACAAGAAATAAAGTATGTTGTGGTAAAAGTGGGAAAACAAACAGTATCTCGGAAAAATAAACAGCATTTTAAGTATTTTTTTAACGTTTTAAATTGTTACATATTTAATTAATTAGTGCCACTCGCGCAACTCATCAATTTAGCACCAATTTGGAAGGCTTTATAATCCTAACTAATATTATAAATGCGAAAGTAAGTTTGTTTGTTTGTTTGTTACCTTTTCACGCCCAAACCACTGAACCGATCATCCTGAAATTTTGCATATATACGTTGTAAGGTGTACAGAAACGGACTTAAGGTACCTTACATCCCGAAAAAAAGTACTGTTCTCGAGGAAAACAACAATAACGTTCTTATGATAATAGATGGCGCCACGTGTGTTTCGAATCATGATTGAATTATATTGTTATAGAAACTTTAGTAGTTTGTTAAGAGTTTTTTTTACAGAGCAAGCAGAGTACAATCCGAATTGGTTGTCAAATTCTAAATTAACGCGAGCGAAGCCGCGGGCAAAAGCTAGTGCTTTATAAGGCTTTGTAACCAAATAGACGAGTAGATTTTTTTTAATAAAATTTATTGAGCCTCTGTTTTTGTCGTCTCACCACTCAGATCCCCTCTATTGTTGGTGAATCACTTGGGTTAGGTCAATTATGTGTTTCTTTGTCTTGCTGTTCAGTTTTCCAAGGCGTTTTTATTTCGGAATTCTAGTTAATCGGTACTTTAATAATCGGAATTCGTAATTTTGATGTTCCGAATTATCATTAAGTCGGACTTTTTGTTATTCGGTCTATTAAAACTCGGTATTTTGAGAATAGTAATTATAAACGTTAGGAATACGAGTATTGAAATTTTGGAAATAAAAATAGGATGAATGAAAAATCGGAGTTGTTATATTAGGACTTTTGAACCATTCGGAATTATGAAAATCGGTATTTTGAAATTCGTATTTGTGACTGACGGAATTAAGTTTTTCGTATTTATGTAGTGTACCCGTTTTCCACGTTAGGGAAAAAGTTGAAATGTCTCATGTGCTTCTAAACCTGAAACCCTCAATCCAGAACATATAGCAAATGCTCTTTAGCTGCAGAAATAGGAACATAGGAACAAGTTAATTAACCGTATCACAATAGAGTTTTCAAACAATCATAGTTTATTTCCTTAATCCTCTCAGATAGTTATGTTAAACCTAGTTAAACATCAAGTTAAGCCTAGGTTGTAGTGATACATATCAGATTAGCAATGTTTAACTTTCCCATAAGTTGACAGTCACTTTATAGCTAAGAAATAAATCTTTTAGTATGTTTTACTTTGATTTTCATTGCGATTATAAATGAAACAAAAAATAACTGATTGTTGATCCGTTCTTTTACTCTCTGTTTGCTCTCACAATATACGTGGTAGGAGCTTGATAGCATTTTAAAATATCATGACGCCTTGTTTCCCCGAAGGGTTATAGTGAACCCACATTTCGCCAGTTATGATTCAGTAAAATGTAATAGGGGGCGAGTCTATTGCCATAAACCGGGCACAAATCCAGACTCCGGGCTGCTACTGAGAAATTCCAGATATTAAATCCCAATAACACTTTGCCCGACCTAGTAATCGAACCCAGGACCTCATGCTCAGCAGTAGCGCTTATAGACAATAGCCTTTTATAGTTACCTGATCAGAGCGGGGTATTTGTGTAACACACTACCAGTAGCCGATTTATTTTATCACACAGGGGGACGTCATTACGTATTCCGAAAGGTAGTTGTTGAAAATCAGCGCTTTGATGGTAGGTCCGTCCGAAGTCACAGCATTTTGCTGAGCAACGACTTGTTCTTGCACAGATGCGACGCACGGCTAAATTGTTCTTGTTGTTTTTTTGTTACAAAAGTAATTAATTTTCCACTCTGTAATCAGCATTTTGTTTTTGGTTAAGTGCGTTTTGTTTGTGCAGAATAAACAATTTTTCTTTCTTTTCTTTTGTAGGAATTGGTTTCATTTGGACAGTTCAATAACATTCATAGCGTTATTTACGTTGTTGAGCAGAAATAATTCAGATTGTGATTCATAGTATATGACGCAATTAAGGTACGTGTACCTAAGAAGTACTTACCCACTTCAACGTGTTGCTCCATAGATCATGAATCTTCAAGATCGCCTGTTAATAAAATTATCATTGGTATTTATCAGTTCGTTTTATGTTATGTAATGTAAATAGCAAGGAACTGCTCGTTATATAGTAACTATTAAATTGTGAGAAAACAAAATTGGCAATTCCATACCTTTGCACATACTTAATTATGTATTTTAATTAGAACGCATTTTTTTATGTCAGTTTTTATTAGTTCCACCTGAATGTTTGTAACGAAAACTTCGAACGCGATTTTGACCCACTTCAAAACTTCAGATTGAGCTCAAACTACGCACACTTTATCAAGGACCGATGACAATAAAATAACAAAAAAAAAAAAAAAAATGGTTTTATAAATAATAAATAAATCAAAGTTTAAAAAACAAAAAAAAAAAACAAAAAACACGGTTTAACGATGAATCGTTTCTAAAAAGCAAAAATATAATATTAGTTTAAAAAACTAAAAAAGACAAAGCGTCTTTTTTAGTTTAAACTGAACTAAAAAGTAAAAAAAAAAATTTTAGTATAAGAATGAAATAATTAACGAGAAAACTAATGTTAGTGTAGAAAAGCGTGGGGTGCTCGATATCAGTTGTTATAAATATTTCATTGGAACGTTTTCTAAAAGTACAGTTAGTATGAAAATATGGTATAATGCAGCCACGCTTTTTTTACAATAACATTAATTTTTTCGTTCTTATAAGTACTAAAGATTATACCATTAAGCTCATTTTACCATTAAAGCGTGTTTTTTAGTTTTTAAACTATAATTTTTAGTGTCCTTTTCTCTGAAATCATAATTCACTTCTCACTTTCTACCTTTCTTTACCCAGGAAATGCCCAGCAGACAAATAGCAGACTACGACGGCTGTCCTCAAAGCTCTGTAGCATGCAGTCATGGAAAAGAAGGTTGCCTATCACAATATGGCTGCCAAAGTACAGCTTCGAGTTCGTACTGCGAGACGCCATCGCTGGTAAGATACACGTTATAACCCTTTTTTTTTTTTTTTTTTTTTTGGGTGGGAAATTATCAAATAACTTCTCCCGCTCTGGGCGGAGCGGGAGGGCGTGTCAGACTTTTACTGACTAAAACCCACCCGTGTTCCTTCAGTTGCCTGTGTGCCAGGGCCACGGTATCCCTTTCGGACAAACCCGCAACTCTGGCAGGCACCGGTCCTGGCAGACCCCGTCAGTGCGTGCTGACATCTCTTTGAGGCGCGCGTGGAACACAACGCGCCATCGACCCGGGCCTGGTCCTTACCGGACGGCGAACTGCCCATAGCTCGCCGTCCGCAAGCCCGCGCCTACGGTGGCCGGGAATCGGCTACCGATTCCCGCCGCCCAGGGCGTCTCCTGCGGCGACTAGGGGCGTGAGGGCGCATAGAATGCCGCTCCCTCACGCGTTCCGCCTCCTCCTTCGCGAGCATTACTACTTCGCAGAAGGAGGTGACTGCTTCCCATGCACTCTCGCTCCGGACCATGGCCTGGACCAGGGCCGGACGCGAGAGATCGCCGCCGCCAATCGCCTCCGTGAGGACACGGCGGTGCTCTGCCCAAGCCGGGCAGACCTCCACCGTATGCTCCACCGTGTCCTCCGGGCGATCCACACAGTGGTAACACCCGGGCGTTTCCTCCCGCCTAATCCGAAACAGGAACCTCCCGAAACACCCGTGTCCAGTGAGGACCTGTGTCAGGCGAAAGGTGAGGACGCCGTGGCGCCTCTCTAGCCACTCCTCAAAGAGGGGACTTATCGCCACAATTGTGGCGTGCCCAGCGCTGGGTTGCAACAAACGCACCCTCCATGTCGCCATGAGATCCCGCCGGAGCTCTGTCCGCTGTGCCGTGATTTCTCGCGGCAGCGGAGTTACGCCCCGGCGTTTCACCTCCTCGCGCCACTCCCATAAGTGCGCGAGAATTTTTGCCTCCAGATCCCATGGCGGCAATCCGGCAAGGAGGCTCGCTGCCTCACCGGAGACCGTGCGGTATCCCCGTACCAATCTGATGGCCATGACCCTTTGGGACGCGTTCAACCGGCGGGCAGGTCGCCGCTTCAAGGAACGCGCCCACACCGGTGCCCCGTAAAGGGCCATGGACCGCACGACCCCAACATAGAGCCTCCGGCAAGAGGCGTTTGGACCCCCTAGATTGGGCAAGAGCCGCTTCAAGGCAGCCCCGGCCCGCTCCAGTCTGGGAGCCAAACGTCTGAAATGCTCCACGAAGTTCCACCGGCTATCGAGGACGAGTCCCAGGTACTTCATCGTCGACTCGACTCCGATGTGAACCCCTCCTACCGTTACTTCAGAACCCGTCGGTGGCGCATTCCGAGGACCATGAAAACACATGGCCTCGGACTTGTGCAAGGCCACCTCGAGTCCCAGTTGCCGGATCCTCTCGACGATTGTCGCAACCCAACGTGTCGCTAATTCGGCCGCCGCCTGGTGCGACCTACCCTGCGCCAGGACCAGCGTGTCGTCAGCGTAGCAAACTACACTGACGCCACCCGGCAGGTCGGCGCGCAGCACCCAGTCGTAACCGATGTCCCACAAGTGCGGCCCTAGGACCGATCCCTGTGGGACACCGCACGACATCTCTCGCCGGTTCCACTCTCCCTGGTGACCGGGGTATATGACAGCCCTGTCCTTCAAATAGGCCTCGACCACTCGACAGAGATAGGTCGGCATCCGGTGATACCGGAGTGCCTCCCTGATGCAACTCCAGGGCAGGGTATTGAAGGCATTGGCGATGTCAAGCGACACCGCCAAGACGACCCCACCCCGGACCACCGCATCCCCCGTCGTAAGGGCTCGCACGCGCATGATGGCATCCACCGTGGAGCGCCCCCTGCGGAAACCAAACTGGCTCTCCGCCAAATCCGGCCCCACCCGCACGAGCTGCCCGACAAGGCGGTCTGCAATGACTCTTTCAAAGAGCTTGCCCACCTCGTCGAGCAGCACGATGGGCCGGTAAGCGGACGGAGAGTCCGCCGGGCGCCCCTGCTTCTTAATGAGGACCAGTTTCCCCGTCTTCCAACGAAGTGGAAACTGGCCCCTCTCCAAGCATGCGCTTAGGAGCCCTCTTAGTCGAGGCCCTAAAGCGTCCAGGGCCAGAACCCAGGCTTTCCCATGTAAGCCGTCGGGTCCTGGGGCGGTATTTTTGGCATTCAGCCTACGTACCGCTACTGTCAGATCAACCTCGGTCACCTCCGGAACATTGTCGTCATCGTCTGGGTTGTGGTCCGTATCGGGTACCGCAGGAGGCGGAGTCATGGGCGGGGGAGTATGTTCCCCTCGCGAAGGGAACAGAGCGCCCACCACGTCCTCCACGAGCTGGGGCCGGAGACTCTGCGTCAGCGGGGGAGCCCATGGGCGGAGTTTATCCCGCACCATTTTGTAGGGGCGTCCCCACGGGTCTCTGTTCAAAGTCTCCAGCGACTCCTCGCGGGACCGGTCTCTGGCCCGCAGGATCTCCGCTCGGAGGGCAATCTTCGCCGCTCTATACCCCTCGTACAGCTCCGCCTGAATGGCTTCCGTATCCGAAGGGCGAATACGGAGCCTGCGGTGCCTGGTGTACCGGTGTCGCGCAGCAACGCACGCCTCACGTAAAGCGCTTAGCTCCGGCGACCACCAGCACACCTGGCGTCGGGCGCATCCGGGCTGGACTCGGGGCATTGCCACGTCACATACTTCGGACATGGCCTCCTGGAACCACTCTGCCTCACTGTTGATGTCAACAGGCCTGTCCGGTGATGACACCCAGGCCTGCACGATAGAGGCTTCCAGAAGGAGCTCCCGGTCCAGCTGCTTCAACGCCCACCGCGGACCACTCGGGGCCTGTCGGACCGGCGCACTCGAGGTCTGGGCGGAGACGTCAAACCGGATGTACCGGTGGTCAGAATAGGTCTCCACCCCCTCCATGACGCGCCAGTCGATGACACGCAGCGACAGAGCAGGGCTGGCGAACGAGATGTCCACCACTGAGTCACCCCGCATCCGCACACACGTGGGGACAGAACCCCGGTTTAGGACGACCAGGCCTGTCTCCAGAGCCCAGTCCTCCACCATCCTGCCCCGTGCGTCCGTATACCGGGAACCCCAAGCCAAATTCTTAGCGTTGAAGTCCCTGAGGACGAACACAGGTAGGGCACGGAACCCGACGACGACGGCTCTCAACTCCACAAGGGAATTGTGGAACTCGGCGAGAGTTCGGTTCGGGGGTTCCCTGTAATTGGGTCTCTTTCAGTCACAATCTGAGGGTAATGAAAGATATTTAGTTTTTATAATCCATTTCTTTTTAGGTTTGTAATAATCATCTATTCAACAACGTAAATCACGCAATGAACGTGGCTGAACATTGCGATCAATTGTCATTAATATGTGTAATACGCAATAACAAAAAAAAAAAACTACATGGGCATTTATGAAACGTCGCAGAAGCTTGGTCCACGGTTTCAATTGGTCGTTTCCTATGGAGAAGAACCGGCAAGAAACTCCTGGTTAATTAATTAACCACGGCTGCAACTAAGAATTTTCTAAAAACATAATAAAACTTGGCATTGTTTTCCCGGATGCATGTTAATTTAATCACAACGTGTTTTGTTTAGCATACATTTTGTTACTAAAGGGAAATTGAGATTCAGTGAACATCCTGTTAAGAGATACACTAGCTTTTGCTTAGTAGGAAAATGTGTCCTAAATAGGTACTTATAGCAGAAACCTGACTGAAGATTTTGGACAAGGACTTCGATTACATTAAACAGTAGGTCTTTACCTTATATGAATTACCAGAATGCTCGAATTCGTTCGCCTGACCGACAAATAGACCGGTTCAGTGATGACATAACGTTCGATAACCTGCTCCAATGTTTCCGTTTTTGTAATTATACAGTCGCTTCGTTTGTTTATACGTTAAGAGGCCGTGCACGAAATCGACTGATTTTGATCAATTTTGTTCATTGTTTGTGAGAAAGGGAAACATAATTTAAACAAAATTATTTGAGATTTGAAAAGTCGTGTTCTTTGTTTTGCATGTGGCTGAAAGGGATTTTTCAAATAAATTAAGTAAAATATCATGAAAATATCATCAACATCATTATATGGTCTACTTGCATGTAGCGGAACCACTTTTTTCAACTTCCATACAAAATATAGCAGAAAAATTATATTGAAAAAACCTTATTTTGTTTTAAACCTCGTCAGTAATATATATTTTTCCTATTATTTAGCAAATCATATCAAGAAATTTAAAAATCACAAATTAGTCTTCAGCTATCCTTGAAATATAATCAAAATTTTATTTAATGATTATACAATATCTTCATTAAGTAAATCAATGGCGAAATAAACTATATTTTGGAGAGCACAAAAATGATGAAACTATTAAAAGCTGCTGTGACTGACACGAATGGTTTAGCACCATGAAAACTGTACTTTTATAGTTACACAGACGTAATGTTTCGATTATTTCAAGTTTTCTGACAATTAGATAAGAAATTGACAAAAACGAGTTTTTTTCGTGCACGGACCCTTAATTGGACTTAGTTTTGCACTTAAGAAAGTAAAAAAGAAAATTCGACCCACGTCGAGGCCTACAGATATTTTTTAGGGTTCCGTAGTCAACAAGGAACCCTTATAATTTCGTTGTGTCCGTCCGTCTGTCTGTCTGTCCGAGGCTTAGCTCAGAGATTATTAATGTTAGAAAGCTGTAATTTGGCATGGGTACACATATTAATCACGCCGACAAAATGGTAAATTAAATCAAGTGTCCACCGCCCCTGCCAGCTAAATGGTTGTTGTTTTGGATATGTGAAAAAATACACTGCAGTAGTACGAGTATAAGCATATAGCGAAGTTAAAAGAAAAAACTATCACAGCTAAGTAGAGTTTACAAGTTAACGAGTAAATAGTCGACCAACTTACATTTGCAGTTGGAATGTATGGTAGAACAGGATTTTCAACTACAATGTTAAATTTGGTCTCGGGATGGATATGTAGTATATTAATGTAACAGAAACACCCCATTTTGTCTGACCTGGGAACCGGGCAATACCAATTACTAGCTCGTGTTGAGCTGGTGTCGTTTTCTTTCTCGTGTTCGTCCTGATGTGCACCAGGGTCACAGAAGTTCAAACAATACACTGTTTTAGACTGGTGAGAAAATAATCAGCACATTACCTTGTTAAGTGCCAACTAATAACCGTAATATCCTGTGCGTTTAGAAATTTAAGTATCTGTTTATGATGTTAAACCTCCGTAAACATACCGCGGTTGTAAACTGAGCACGTCTGGGATTTATAGATAATCTCTGAATGAAGTAGATGTTATCTTATCTTCTCACGGAATTATGGAAACAGTGTAAGTATAGAACTGATTTAAATCCGGCTTCTTTGATAAAATCTGGTGTGAAGCGGATCTGAGGGTGTAGGAACATTTTTATTTTTGGCACGCAGCTTCATGTGTGGTGCCTACATAATGTAGGTGGTCTTGTCTTGGGTCAATGACCGCGATTTATGGTTCTTAAGTTAGGTAGGGACCTTATTGCAAGCAATGAGAACTGAGATCTGAATGACCAAAATTCTTGTGCAAAATCTGATGAGGACTTGCTGTAAAATTGCTGTTAAAACTCGTTTTATTTACAGTTAACTTGCGAGTGGTTGTCTAAAATAATATTAACCGAAAAATATTGAAATAAAAAAGAAAGTTAAAAACCAAAAAACCCAACACGACAAAATCGCTCACTAAAAACGTAGGTATTGCCTTTCTTTTGGCTTTGCCGTAGTCGGGTAAATAGGTATAGGTAAGGAGACACAAGATTTTAAATGGAATGGAGTAGGTAGTACCTACAAAAAACGTTGACCGACACGCGCACTGGACGCCTGGCAGATGTGAAACATCAATAAACAATAAAAACCTAAAACGAATTATGGAGTAAAATAAAGAAAACACAGAGTTTCGTTAATATAATCAATTTATTTTTCTTATTGTTTTAATTGTAATAATAATTACAGAATGTATTATATTTAATAGAGAAGCAAGCAAGTGTATAGTATACGCGCGCGCACATACAAGGGAGTCGAGAGCAGTGACGGCATACGAGTCGGTTTTACTGCCACGGTGCCCTAATAGATGTTATACATCATAAAAAGTTGGCCGTCACGGTTCACAGAGATGTGAAACATCAAAATTTATGGTTATGGAAATAATGTAATGAAAGAAAATCAATAAATAATTAAGGAGAATAAATTAATGAATGAAAAAAGAATGATATATAATACAGAATATAAATACAAGACAAATAAATATTTGTACTATAGATTTTGGGGCATCACGGCATAAGTGAGCGTCATGCCGTTTGCCGTCACGACGTACAAGTCTGTTTTACTCCCAAGGCGCGCCTATAGATTGAGTGAGTGTGAGTGTAGTACTAAGTTTCATATTAAAATATGTATGTTTAGGTTAAGGTATATTTCTATGGGCCTATGTTGCCTGAAATAAATGGTATTATTATTTATTATAGATGTTTCACATAAAAAATAAATTTAAAAAAAGTTTATCGAACACTTCACTCGATGTTGTAGGTACCTATTTTAGGTTTAAACAAGTTTAAATCTTAAACAAGTTCTATAAATCTAAAAATTGATTCAATTTGTGAAGTTCATAAGCCGTATCTGAGTGGCTGGTGTGTACCTACCTACAGTGTTTTATATTATGTTGATGTCTAATTTATTCATTCACAAGGCGTTGCATGTGATACAAAAATAAACGTAACACTCTTATGCTTAGAATTTCGCGCAAGTTTTTTATATTGTTCTTATTATGCGTGATTGCATTCATAAATCATATGGTTGTATTGATTACTTTACGGAAATACGATAACATCTCCTGTTATTTGGAATGAACGTCGAAGAAGTAGAAGCGTTTGTTTGTAATGTCGAAATATCAGCTTTTTACTAAATGCGTAAGAAAGATGTACTTAAGGAAATAATAGCAAACAAAAAAAAAAAAATTGTCTGTTTTTCTGTCCGTCTCTTTGTTCCGGCTAATCTCCAAAACAGCTGGATCGATTTTGAAGGGACTTTCAATGGCAGATAGCTGTTGTTATAAAAAGTAACTAAGGCTATTTTAGAAAAATTCACGAGGACGAAGCGGCGAGCAGCAGCTAGTCGGAAATATAAATCAATAGCTTAGTGGTCACCCTCATTTGCTGGGCATGACGACTACGTCGTCCTTTAATTTTTTTTTCATACAGCCTCTAACCTTTTCCTGATTTGCTGGGTTTGACTTGAGGAAAATAAATTATTTCTTAACTTGACCTTGTGTGTGGAGGAAAATGAGCGTTAAAACCCTTTAGACATTGCAAAAGCTGGTACCTATACCCAAAGTCTCAAATTCAGATCATTTATGTAAACAAAGGGGATACATATCAAACAAATATCTTCGTAATGGTAATTCGAAAAAAAAAAGGTTCCATTTTCTTTTAAGTACTGAATTTAAGAAATAATAATTAAAAAATAATCATACCGTAATTATTTTTATAAATTTTCGGTTTTAAACATAGTTATTAAAAAAAACAGATTTTCTAGTACTAAATATTTTATGATACTGGTAGCAATGCAGGAGATCCAAACATTTTCACATTTTTTACATCTTCAACAACACTAATATTACAACTCTCATTCCTAGATTCATATTGTATTATATATGAATCTAGGAATGAGAGTTGATATTGCATATCTAGCCACATTTTGGATGAAAACGGCTGTAAACTGTTTCGATTGGAAATCGATTTTGGGAGGCCTACGTCTAGCAGTGGACTTAAAAGAGCTGATTATGACGATCATAGGCCGTGTCTCCGACACACTACATAAAACATTATTTGGCAACGGTATTTTGTTTACATAGTTCTTATAATTAATTTACTTTAATTTCATAGATGATTATTTACAAAAAAAAAAAAAAAAATTGATAAAATGTTTTGTACCACTGTCCTGTCATTTTGACAGTGACATTTCTTGACATTACTTTGTTTACATAAATTATCTGAATTAGAGACTTTGGGTATAATTGAGCACCACACATAAAATGACAATTGATCGCGACGTCATTACGTAAACGCCGGCTGTCGCTGAAAACCAGCGTTGGGGCTCTGTCTTGCATGGGGTCGCAGCATTATGCTGAGCGACAGCCGTTTTGCGTGGATGTGACGCATTTTTCCCTCATAGTTTTCTTATTTATTTTGTGCTTATGTTCTTTTTTTGCGTCATGTTTACCGCAAATAAACGTATATTCTTTCTTTCTTCTTCTTCTTTCGATGGGTTTCATTTTGACAGTTCACCCACATCCATTGCGTTATTCACGTTGTTGAGCAGACGAAGTTTTCAAAATTATGAAGTAATGGATTAAAAATATCTTTCAAAACTCTCGGATTGTGATTGAAGTGTGTTAGGAATTAGGGTGCTGGCCGATAAAAAGGGAATTTGTAAAAGACATCTTTTAACTATTTGTTTTCTAGAAGATGTTTATCAAAATTAATCTGTTTTTTTTTTTGCAGGTATCACAGTCGGTTTAACCTCAATACCTCAGGGAATCGCGTATGCTATGGTAGCTGGTTTGCCTCCACAGGTAATGATATCTTTTTATTACTTTTGAAGGTTGGAATTGATGGCGTAGGTCTGGTGATTCGGTGTTAAGGACATCTCCACGCAGCATCTTTTAAGGACATCTTCACTCAGCATCTTTTTCTGTTGCTGATTCCAAATAACTTCCAGCCTTTCAGATTTGAATCTTTTTATCTAATCGATGAAAATTAAGGCATATTTTTTAACACTTAAACAAGCTGGTTATACACCGTGCAGGAACTAATCTCAAAGAAGTTAAACAAACATATCCGTTAAACAAGCTGCCAAATGGTTGAGTAATTCAGAGGTTGACGAAAAAAACGTAAAGAAAAACGTGGTATTTTGGCCCTCTATCCATCACCGTCATTCAGCCTAAAGACATCACTGACAGACACAAGCCTTTCTTTACCATCGCCACATTGTCCTGTCCTGCGCTTTTCGCATCCGATTCCTTGCCCATCTACCAAATTTAAACATTTATTTATTTATCTTCTTAAGCCGGTTCCGCTGCGTTAATTTTTCTAACAAAACATGTTACTAAAAGGTTATGCTAACAAAAATGTTAGGCCACGCCCTCAAATCGGTTAGTTAACAATGTTATGTTTGTAAAACACGAAATCATGGCGCAGCGGACCTCCAGCACGCAAGCTAATCGCTGAAGGTCACTAGCATATATCTGCGTCTTATACGATACTTACATCATGTATAAAAAACTACAAACAATGCATTCCTTGTGGATTCACTCGCAGAACAACAGAATAAGTCCGTCTCAATCGCTATGAGGTTGAGCGTGCAGACATGACTACATTCACGCCTTCACATGTTCCAATCTTCTTTTCAGGTGGGTCTGTACTCCAGCATATTCCCTGGGCTCATGTACATGCTGTTCGGGAGCTGTAAGGATGTCACAGTCGGCCCCACCGCTATCCTGGCTGCCTTGCTGGCCAAGTATGTGGCCAAGTCAGCTGACTTTGCGTACTTGGCGGCTTTTCTGTCGGGATGCGTTATATTACTGCTCGGGATACTACAGTTAGGTGAGTGGAATGATAATTACCAAGAGTTCATTGCACGCTGCCTTCATCTGGATATGGCGATTTTTAAGGAAAGTACCTCATTATAAATACATATATATATCACAAATACCTTTGAGGTATTTGCAAGTGCAAGCAAATGCAAGTGTGCGTACCTACACTAGGCATTTGTCAGACATATTGTGTATCGCATCATCATTTATTACCAAATATGTATGTAGTTAGTAAAAGTCAAAGTCAAAGTCAAAGTCAAATCATTTATTTCAAATAGGCACGAAGATGCACTTTTGAACGTCAAAAGTTACATGAATAGTTAATTGATTCTAGTTGCGCCTTCCAAAATGTAGTTATGTATGGAGAAGAACGGACAAGAAACTCCATACTTACTCTTTTAAAATGTTAACAATAGTTTGTATACATTAATTAATATTTATAGGTGAAGACGATGTACCTAGAATAAAAAAATAAAAAATAAATAATAAAAATTACTTACCATAATTGGTAAAAATAATGAAAAGTGAAGTAATAACAGAAAAAAAAAACAACATATAATAAGTCAGTGTGTCAGTTAAATTTATATTAATCACAGAAAATAAAATTAATATCATAAAAATTATAAATTATACAGTTAAATTAGCAACCAGTTTGATTTTGTCTAAAATTGCGGCCATTCCACTCACTCTTACAAAGAAGAGGCCTGTGAGGCCGTCAGTGGCATATTATAGGCCGATAATGTTTTGCTGAAAATAAAACCCAATTCATTGAGCATCAGACCAAAACTTTCCATCTTCTCCAATTAAATATCATTAAAAACACAATAAAAAAAATTGTTAGTAAACTAACAATCAACAAACTTTTGTGGTGTGGGTTCCGACTCATCACCTGGACACTCATGAAGGATAAATTTTGGCCGATGGGTATCGTGTATCGGCGTTTTCGCGGAAGGCTCATGACACCACGACTCACTGCAATACGTCGCCGACCCATCGTAGTAACTATGTATATATTTTGTAGTTTATTTTGTATGTTTTGTCTATGTTAGTTGCCTGAAAATAAAGCTATTATTATTATTATTTAAAAAATGTCTGACATATCTCGGGACCCTGGGATCCCGGACCTTTGGAAGGCGTACGAGGGGCCGAAGCCAACTCGCAGAGGCCCGTTACACGCTTGTAATGAAATGAGGCACCAACCGAGATCATCCCTGTATGCACAACGCAAGTGCACCCAAGGACAACCCCCAGTTGGTGCAGGACTATAAACAAAGATATTGGATTATGGGTTTGGGTGGCTAAAGTGGCCTGGTTACTTAGAACTATGGAAAGACTATGGCCCCTGCCTGACCAATGTCATATTTATACTATACACAGATAAAATAGCAACGGGGGGGCCATTACTGAGTGTGCACTTAGTAATGGGCCCCCGATAACGGTCGCTGGCACATAGTGACGTAGCGACAAGAGGGCAACATGTACTGAGCGGTATTCCACGGCTATCAGGATAATCCCGGAAGTACGGTCAAGATCCCTATCAGCATCTTGCTGGAATACTTTCTGCCTCCTAGCACGTTTGGTCTTGCGAATCGTCACTCTAGCCAATAAAGACAAGAAAGAGGTGGGAGCTCTGTTCCTCATCAGTATTCACTCCAGCCGGCCAATATAGACAAGCAAGAGGTGAAGAACAAGAATTCTCCCGGGAGGTAGGGATTGTGGGGTTGCTTCTGCCCAACAGCTCGCCACATACTGCCCTGCGCGTTTATGTATCTCTCTTGGTCTAGCTCCTCACCCTAGACTTGTTTCGGCAAAGTAGACTTTACCGGCACAGACCTAGAGTTCGGAGCGCGCAAGCCCCACCACGATGTCAACGTAAAGATACGGCGGTGGGGTTATTATTATTATAATACACAAAACCCATCAATTTACCTGTAGTAGAATACTCAACGAAAAAACTTATCCAATACGTACACACGTTTGGCGTTTCCGAATAACCGAAAAGGTTAAATATGAGGTTATGAGGTCATCGGAATTTGTGACTGTCAAAAATTGTTCAAACTTATCGATGTACTTATTTGTAAAAAAATACTAGCACAATTTCATGATGAACTGGAAAACTGTGGCTCCTGTATGAATTTCCAGTTATCAGCTCGTTATCACTCTGGAAAGCTATTGATGTCAAGTATATTCATGTACTGTTGCAATTACTCTTGGCAACATTGTCCTACTGTTGCAAACTCTTATCAATGGGCCGCCCTTATGTAATAGCAATAAATACCTTTATTGCATCGCCGAAATAAAAAAAATAAAACCGGCCAAGTGAGTGTCAGACCACGCACAATGAAGGGTTCCGTTGTTTCCAAAAACTAACTTAATAATGTAGTTGAAAAACGTGTTCTTCCATTATCTATATACGTCACGGTCTTCTCTAACTGCAAATGTAAGTTTGTACCCTAGTACCATTTTTTGTTGGCATTTAGTTGGGCCACTTACCTCTGGTTATTTGGCAAATGCATACAGTTGGCGGGCAGTTTCGGTGCGGGTTGGGCCCAAAACTGATGGCCTACTTGGATTTGCCTACGAAGGCCCAACTTGCGATGGGGCCAACGTACATTGTCCTACGAAGGCCCGACGAAAACGTGTTATGGGTAGGCCCAACGACACATAATACATTTAGGCAAGCGGTTGTATATTGGTTGGTTATATGGCTGGTTTCAGAGCGACGCGTCTCGCCAGCGCCGGCCGTACACGCGTCGCTGTACATGAACCTTATCGGCTTCAAAATAAGGTTGGTTTTAGCGATGTATTTTGAAAAACCAACCTTATTTTGAAGCCGATAAGGTTCATGTGCAGTGACGATTTCTACACGTTTTGTAACACACATGCATCGAGTCTACCGTGGCGTCATCCATTCTTCACGCACCACACCGAGTTCCCCACCGTAACCATCATCGTCGTAAAACTCGACAACTGTTGGCGTATGGAAGCCAACGGCAATTGCTACTAGGGTAAAGGCTTGATCTTTTAAGAGCTCCAAGGGACCGTAGACCTACGTATTTGATATTTATTTTAATTTGATAACTCCACGCGTTCCTGAGAAAATGGGTCTTGACAGACTGACGGACAGACAGACAATGTAGTGACCCTTCAAGGGTTCCGTTTTTTCCTTTTGAGGTGCGGAACCCTAAAAACGAATTAATTTTCGAAACGAGATTTTGCCAATTCTTCAATTTATCTTCGACGTTAATCAACTTTTTAATTGTTAGTTTAAAAAAAAGATGATCGATTAGTTATAAATGTATGTTCTTGTTACTTGAATCAAGTTTTGAATTTCCTTAACAAAAAGTCTCTACGTTCCCATCAAAGCTAATTTATAGAAGCGATTGCTTGGTCTTTTTCTAGGTATATGTGATCAACGTGGATTTGAAACTACGATAATAATAATTATTATATGTTAAGTGTTATAAAATATTTATCTGCCGGTTTCATCACAAACTCAATTGTAAAACCAAAGCTTTCCGAAACAACAGTCAATCATTAATATCGTACTTCTTATCGAATAGTGTCGATCATATTCAAATTTCTCTATTAGCATAACATCTATCGCATGTTAACTTACTACTACGGCATCTGTCGCCATGTTACGTAAAGAGAAAGTGCTGTTTATGTATGCAAGACACTGAACTTCTGTCGTTCAATGTTTTTGTTGAGAAACTCGGTTTACTAAAACATATATGAACAGTACGCTACCATAGATAAATAAATAATTTATTTGGTGCACACAAAAGACAGGAGTCCAGCTCAGCGTATGTTGAGCAATATACCTGCATATTTTATTCATGTTATCCGGAAGAAAAGTACAAATTATCTATGTAAATAAATAAAATTGTAGTGTCTGTTTGTAATTTCAAAATAACAGCTTTTAATTAAGTGCGTATGATAGTTTATAAGGTACTAAACTTAACAAAAAAAAAAAAAAATTTTTGTCTGTCTTTCTGTCTGTTTATTTCGGCTAATCTCCGAAACGGCTGGAGCGATTTGGGCTGGACTTTCACTGGCAGATAGCTGATGTTTTAAGGAGTAACTAAGGATACTTTTATTTCATAATAAGCCCCATATGAATAATACCAGCTTTCATATGTATGTTGCAAAATATTCAAAAACTTTTAAAAATATGTCCAAAATAGCTAAAGCTCTTTATAGTAATAAAATAAAATCAGCTAATGATAAAATAAAAACTACTTAGCAAATAATAAATAATGAAACAGGTAGGAAAAAACAGCGAAAGACTGAATTTAATTTAGAGACTGCACATGGCCCCATCAACTCTGATGTAGAAATAGCTCAGGAATTTGAAAACTTTTTTGGTAATATTCCCCTTAAAACTACGGAAACTTAAAATTACTCATCCGCGCTTTCTGCTGCTTTACTTAGAAAGAATGTAAAGGCATGCCCTTTGGAGTTCAGGTTTCAGCATACAAACCCCCACGCTGTTATAAATAGTATTATAAAAATAAAAATAAACTAATGATTTAAATTACCTAATGTTAGAAGTAGCGAATGTGACATCATGTTGAATGGAGAAATACTGGAATTTATTAATCAAACGGTTTTCCTAGGCATCACGCTAGACGAGAGATTACAATGGGGACCTCATATAACATCTCTTGCGGGGCGGCTAAGCTCGGCCGCTTATGCTGTTAGAAAGATAAGACAGTTAACAGATATAGAAACCGCGCGTTTGGTATATTTTAGCTACTTCCACAGCATAATATGTCGTATGGGATTTTACTGTGGGGTCGGGCTGCTAACATTGAATTCATTTTTATTTTGCAAAAGAGAGCTGTCAGAGCTATTTATAATCTACGTCGC
This sequence comes from Dryobota labecula, assembly GCA_947523025.1. Taxonomy (NCBI): domain Eukaryota; kingdom Metazoa; phylum Arthropoda; class Insecta; order Lepidoptera; family Noctuidae; genus Dryobota; species Dryobota labecula. The sequence continues at coordinate 2,955,158 of OX383290.1, forward strand.
CGCGAATTTCTTAGGGTACATCCAGTAATTCCAGTATGCCCGTTTTGGAACGCAGTGTGGTGTTCCGAATTTCTGTAATTAATGTACTTTAACTCACACAGTGACTTATTATATATGTTAAATTTTTAGGAAAATTATCTACTTTTTAAATCATTATTTTTATTAATTATTTTAGAATGTTTGTAAATATGTGAGCATGTTACATATTCGCACAGCATCTAAACCGCTGACAAGCATTTACCCAGTTACCGCGAATTGCAACAGCCGCGGACACGAGGCGCCGACGCAGCACAACGTGCGACGACATCGCGGCCTCCGTGAATTCGTTAACCGTCGACTATTTTTGCCACCAATTAATATTGCAATTTTTTATAAAATACCTAAACTAAGTTAAACAAATTTTGTATTCTTTTTAATCCTCCGGCTACAGCCTTCGTAATTAGCACCATGTATCTATCGCATAATTAATTTGTCTGTCATTACTTCACTTTTCATTATTTTTTAACAGACTTCAAAAAAGGAGGAGGTTCTATGTTCGACTATATATATATTTTTATTATGCGTGGACACCGATTTCTCCGTCAATTGTGGACCAATTTTGAAAATTCTTTTTTGGCTTGAAAGGGTATGCTTTCAAGGTGGTACCATTGTCACCAAGCCAGAATCTGATATGGGGATCCCATAGAAATCGAGGGAAATCTTCAATTTTTATAGTAATTTCACCGATGTCTCCGTTAATTGTGTACCTATTTTGAAAATTCTTCTTTCCTTTGATATAAGAAGCTTGCGCGTTGATCCGATATAAATTTTATAAACTTTGAATATGCAGTTTTTAAGTTAACTTCGATAATATACGTATTTATTACAATTCGTTTACATAGCAAGTAGTGGAAGATGAAATGGTGTGGGGTAGGCACAATAACTAAAAAGTGAAGAATATTTTTTTTTTCACAAAAAAAAGTAGATGGACTTTTTACCTATTGTGGTATAGTAAATATTATTCTAGATACTTATGTACATCGTCTTCACATATAATTATTAATTAATGTATACAAAATATTGTAAACATTTTAAAAGAGTAAGTATGGAGTTTCTTGCCCATTCTTCCCCATACGTAACTACATTTTAGAAGGGGCAACTATTAATTATTTTGTAATTTTTGACGTACAAAAGTGCCTTTTAGGTGCCTATTTGAAATAAATGATTTGACTTTGACCACGCGGGCAGCAGCTAATGTAACATATACCTACACAAGGTTTTTTAAACATATTGTATGTTTTTGAGTAATGTGTGGCATACGCTACCAGTTTTGCAGGACATTTGATCCTGCAAAACTGGTAGCGTAGACCGAGCGACGGGTCGTTGAGCTCCCCAAAACAGGGTTGAGCTACACGATGACCGAAGCATGCGTGCCCTCTGGCAGGAAAAGTTACGGTCAACACAAAGCTGCAATGTTGTTTCTTCAGAAGGGCATTTCTAGACATAGCAATACATTGTTAGACTCATATAATAACGTGTGTACCATAATACCGTGAACAATGAAACTAATTGCTTGTTGTTCACGGTTTTTATTAGATGTTTTGTTTAAGTCTACCATTTCACTAGCTTACCGAGAGCCAGATTTTGTTAAAATAGCCTTGATCTCAATGAAACCAAAGCAAGGGCAAGGCCGTGCATTCATCCGTGATGTTACAATGTTTTTCATGATGTATACAAAGGTGTAAAGAGGAACATTATTTTTATTTCGTTGTTTTGTATTAGTTAATGTTAGGTGTTATGATTACTTTTATTGACTTGGAAAATCTTGTATAATAGGCGATACAAGACACGCTAGAACTGCACAAACAGTAGTTTTATCACTCAATCAAGTAATCTTACTTTCGAAATCATGCTAATGATTTTGGCTATCTTCTATCATCATTATTATTATCATTTCTGGCAGTAAACTATATTTTATGTGGCCTATATATAATCCCACTGCTGGGACACAGTCCTTCTCTCAGATAGAGGGAGTGGGCCATCACGCGACCCAGTGCGGGTTGGTATATGTCACGTCTTCGAATTTTTGGCTCTAGGACATGCCGGTTTCCTCACGATGTTTTCCTTCACCGTTTTAAGAGCAGTGGTGATAAAAAAATTGACACAAAGTAAAGCGCCTGTCTGGGTTCGAACCTACGACCTACATCTCATAAGTTGCGGCAATCACCATTGGGCCACCACTGCTCTTTCCTCTACTCTGTGTGGCCATAATTCTAATAAAATAATATTGTTTCCAGGTTTTCTATTGGACTTCATATCGAAGCCAGTTATCAGCGGATTCACGACAGCGGCCGCACTTCAGATCAGCGCATCCCAACTGAAGTCACTGTTCAGGATACAAGGTAACACGGCCCTTTATTATTAAGAGTACAGAACTCTGGCGTTAATATCACATCCTGTTTAAAAAAGAAACTGTCACACAGTCATGCGTGACAGAGATGATGCTTTTCAAAACCGGACTTGTAACTAAAATACAATATACCATATTAAAAATCGCGTTGATACTATACCTATATTTATGCATTGAGAGAAGATAAATTAAACTGTATCATCGTGGGCCAAATTACCACTATGTTGGAGCTCTGGCACAGCCAGAAGGCGTCGCGGCAGATCCCGTAGAAGATGATGGAACGAGCTGGACAAAACGAGCGACCAATAGCCCTGGATCGCAGGAAATTGGAAGTCATGGGGAGAGGCCTTTGCAGAGCTGTGGGATGACACAGGCCACCAGTTGTGACTGTTAGCCTGTATCAGGCCATTGTATTACATTTTATGAAAAAAAGAAAGAACAAAAATATACAACAAAAACAAGCAAAAAAAAAAAAAAAACTTTAAACAGCATTGTGTACCTCACGGCTGCGCCTAATAGGCCCAGTTCACTATAAATGTCAGACAACTAGTTTGACGCTGGTTTTCAACTGGACCTTATGTTACAACGATGTTTTACGGATGTAAATCATTTTTGCAGTGTGTCCAAATATTTAAATAAAAAAAATTAATAGATTTTTGTAACAAATAATAATAAAATCGTTTAGATATTTGTTTAAAAATTATTAAAGATAATATATAGTGGTTGTTAAGGAAATAAATAAAACGGTATGGTTGCACAAGCAACATACACGACTGTCGTCAATTAAACATTCAAAGTGATCGTGTCTAGCTTTCGATGCGTAGGCGTCTTCTAAATGTGTCGATCGTTTTAATTGCTCGAATAGGTGGTGGCAGGTTATTCCACACTGGAAGCCGCCTATCAGACAGAAGTCATCACGTTTACAGCCACACGTCATTTAATGAAGTGGCTTGTTTACAATTGCCACTTGATGGGAGCAGCTCAACAACTCGTAACAGAAATATATCAATGTCTTAGTTACAATGTATCGTTACTGTCGCACTTTAGGGTATTTTAACATTGATTAAGTACCAATTCGAACTATCCACTTAACTCACAGTGTGATTAAAGTACGATATTTCAAGCTACGAAAATCAGGGTTTACAGAAATAATGTATTTATAACTTGTTTATATTGTGCAGCTGATTTTACTTAAGCTAACTGACTTCAGAACAGATAGTTTATAGAAGAGAAAAACAGGCGATCAGCTTGGATTTTGAAATAAAAATGTAGGTACTTATGCTATAATAATCATAATTCACCTAATAGACCAGTTTTATGGTTTAGATAAATATTGTATAGAACCGAATACTTAGTTTTATATATTTTTTCCAGGCTCATCGGGTGACACATTCTTCGAAGCCATCATCAACTTCTTCAAAAACTTGAAGACGGTTCAGCTATGGGATACGGTGTTAGGCATAAGCACCATTATAGCTTTATTGTTACTGAAAGTGAGTAAAAATTAAGTGAACATCACGCCTGCATCCTATAGGGTAGGCAGAAGTTTAGGTTACACTCATTTCACCAATAATATCTAAGTTCTATGAGGCGTGCCTGTTTGCGACGGTAAAAATCCATCTTATGTGCTCTTAGTATTTAAAAAAACTCTAGGAGAAAAGAGTTGCTTCTCTTTGAAATAATCCTACTACAGAATGGCCTATTTATAGTGGTCCATAAGTTTTTTTTCTCAGACACAAAAAAAAACCGGATGAAAATCCTTTGCGCGCCGGAGTTGGCCCGGGGGCCGTAATTTACCTATCCCTGGTCTAGGACATCCCATTGATTCACTTAAACGCTAAATATGTCCGCGAAAATCAGTAGTTTAGTTTTTTTTTAATGATTGCTCTAAATCGAATCAAATTTGGCGTGTAAGTACTCCAGACATGTAGCTAGCAAGCAATTATCAATTTTTGAGGTTATTCCCAAATGGTAATATGGTTTAAGATCTTTGGGACAGCAATATTTTTTGTCTATGCTTTCCTCACGCCCCACGGTAGTTTTTAAGACTATAGCAAATATCTTGTAGATTTTTTTTTCATTAGTATATTTAGTGTACAATAACTTAATGGTTGTGTGGTGGTGAGTGGAAAATAAAAGATGAAATGGTTACTACTCACAGTTATAATATCCGTTCAAACACAGAAATATATACAGTCACAGTATTGAAATTTAAGATAATATTATTGAGTCGTGACAGCGAGATCAGAAAAGAAAACATTTTTTTATTGTCAGTTTGACAGATTGGCCAGAGATATTAAATATAATAAATTGTAATGAGTTTTATATGTTAAGGATCGCCACATATATTTGAAAATAATGCATTATCATTCAAAAATTCAAATAGTTCACCAAAAGGTCTAAAACCATATTACCATTTGGGAGAAATCTCAAAAATAGCTCATTGCTTGCTAGCTTTTTGGACCACTATGTATGGGCACACGTACTCGTATAATATTATAATTGTGAAAGTTTGTATATTTGAATGTTTGTTACTCAATCACGTAAAAACGGCTGAACGGATTTGGATGAAATTTGACACACAGATAGTTTATAACCTCGATTAACACATAGGATACTTTATCCCGGTAGTACGTTCCCGTTGCATTATTTACGACATGCACGCGGGCGAAGCCGCAGGAAAAAGCTAGAATTCTTATATTTTTCTTGTGCTACTTACAGCGAGCCACAATAGCCGTGTCGGAGAGTACTCCTCCATGCCGAGCACGGCTGGCAGGTTGCTGGCTCAATGTTGTGCGCGCACGAAACGCACTCGTTGTGTTCGCAGCCGCCATACTTGCCTTCGTGCTCAACTTGAAAGGACTGACTCCTTTTGCTCTCACAGGTTAGTAAATACACCACCTGTGATTTTTGCAATCCTGGTAACAGAGTGCACTTCAAACCTGGGGTCAATTAGTTAGTGCATCACCTGTATTAGCTGCGCTCCTGGTAGTGACGCATAGCTTTCTGAGCGCGCGGTGTTCCAGTTTGTGGCGTGCGATGCACGATGTATGTGCTTGTCGTTCGCTCATTCACGCTTTACTCATCAGCCAGCCCAGCAGCTCATAGCCTGCTGGATATGGGCCTGTCCATTGCACCCCGGGGATACTTTTCAATAAAGCATTTATTCCCACAGGTACAATCCACGGCGGTCTGCCTAACTTCGGCCCCCCACCGTTCAGCACAGTGGTAGGTAACGAGACGCTGTACTTCCACGACATGCTCGGCGTGTTCGGGGGGGAGGGAATGGTCATGCCACTCGTCGCCATACTGGAGAGCATTGCCATCGCTAAGGCTTTCGGTAAGATTGTTTACATTTAATCGATTAACCTACCGAATGTAGATACGAATTGATGGGTGGGTTCTTTGTCTGATCTGTGGTTAGTGGAACTAAGAAGCAATTCGCATGTAATTATTAGAGCCACAACGTCTACTAACCTAACCATTCCCGTCGCCTAACCCTTTGTACAGCTGGAGAAACAGTTGTAAAATTATTGTGTCGCTGATTGTGGCATTATTGAAAACGTCTAAAAACGTCTAAGTGCTCATACGCCCGAGCTGCAGTTGCCTCTTCCGTCGACGGCTGCAGTTGCCTCTGCCGTCGACGGCTGCAGTTGCCTCTTCCGTCGACGGCTGCAGTTGCCTCTGCCGTCGACGGCTGCAGTTGCCTCTTCCGTCGACGGCTGCAGTTGCCTCTTCCGTCGACGGCTGCAGTTGCCTCTTCCGTCGACGGCTGCAGTTGCCTCTGCCGTCGACGGCTGCAGTTGCCTCTGCCGCCGACGGCTGCAGTTGCCTCTGCCGTCGACGGCTGCAGTTGCCTCTTCCGTCGACGGCTGCAGTTGCCTCTGCCGTCGACGGCTGCAGTTGCCTCTTCCGTCGACGGCTGCAGTTGCCTCTGCCGTCGACGGCTGCAGTTGCCTCTGCCGTCGACGGCTGCAGTTGCCTCTGCCGCCGACGGCTGCAGTTGCCTCTGCCGTCGACGGCTGCAGTTGCCTCTGCCGTCGACGGCTGCAGTTGCCTCTGCCGTCGACGGCTGCAGTTGCCTCTGCCGTCGACGGCTGCAGTTGCCTCTGCCGTCGACGGCTGCAGTTGCCTCTGCCGTCGACGGCTGCAGTTGCCTCTGCCGTCGACGGCTGCAGTTGCCTCTGCCGTCGACGGCTGCAGTTGCCTCTGCCGTCGACGGCTGCAGTTGCCTTTGCCGTCGACGGCTGCAGTTGCCTCTGACGTCGACGGCTGCAGTTGCCTCTACCGTCGACGACTGCAGTTGCCTCTGCCGTCGACGGCTGCAGTTGCCTCTGCCGTCGACGGCTGCAGTTGTCAGTTGTGACCTAGATTTGTGCAAGATTAATGGCAATGAGATCGCCCTATTACATGGGCTTTAAACTTAATCGGCAGAATGTACAGGCGTGATGTTTTATTTTCCTGTTTATAGCCGGCAGCACCACAGTGGACGCGACCCAGGAGATGCTGGCCATCGGCATGTGCAACTTGGTGTCGTCGTTCTGCCAGAGTATGCCGTCTACTGGCTCGTTCACTCGCACGGCACTCAACCACGCCAGTGGAGTGGTCACACCTGCTGGCTGCTTCTTTAAAGGTAATTAAAAAATTAAATTTAAATTAAAAAATAACTACGATAAAAATGAATTAAAAACAGCAGGTAACAATAGTAAGCAACTTTGGAAACATATTAAAAACGTCACCAATATGTCTAAACAGCGTGAAGCAAATTCGAGTTTACTGCTTACTAATCCTTCACCAGTCTTGTCAGCTAACAACGTTAATAACTTTTTTGTCAATATTGGGAAAACTCTTGCCGAACAGATTCCGAAACATTATTGTGACCAACCTTTTCAAAAATCAATCAATATCTGTAACCTGAAATCTTTTGTTATGCTTGACACTGACGAAGACGAAATTACTCGAATCATTTCTGGGCTAAAAGATGACTGTGCAGTTGGATTGGATAACATAAGCAATAAGATCCTTAAACTTTTTAAGCATATATTGGTACCTCCTTTAACGCATATTTTTCGAATCTGTATTTCCAAAGGAATTTTCCCTACTTGTCTAAAGAAGGCAATTGTAATCCCTGTCTTTAAATCTGGAACTAAAGACTTAGTTAATAATTATAGGCCAATATCGTTACTCCCCTCAATATCAAAAATATTAGAGAAAATTGTAAACAGTAGACTGGTTAACTATCTAGAAAAAAAAAACTTTTTGTCCTCTGCGCAATTTGGTTTTAGAGCCAAATTATCTACAGCCGATGCGGTGCATAGCCTGACCGATTACATTTCAGAAGAACTCGGCAAAGGGAACCAGACCCTGGGAGTATTCCTTGATTTAGCCAAGGCCTTCGACACGGTGTCTGTTTCTGTTCTTCTAAACAAATTACAGGCCATTGGAATAAGGGGAACGCCGCTGAAACTATTCGCTGACTACTTAGATGACCGATACCAATGTGTTAGAATAGATAATATCACGAGCGCTGAGCAGAAAAGTACTGGTTTTGGTGTTCCTCAGGGAAGTATTCTGGGCCCCACACTATTCCTGATTTATATTAACGACTTGTGCAATCTTAATATTAAAGACGGCAAAATTATATCATATGCCGACGACACTGCATTAATATTTACCGCTAAAACCAGTAGCGAACTGTTCCAAGTCGCTCAATTAGGTTTTAATAATGTGACTAACTGGCTTCAAAGCAATTTACTTACACTAAATGCTGACAAGACAAAATATATTCACTTCTCCATGCGCAAGCCTCAACTTAACATTGCTAACCCTCAGTTATATGCTCATCAATGTGGTATCCGTTCAGTCAACATGTGTAATTGCCCTTTTATCCTCGAAACGAGCAACATAAAATACCTCGGAGTAATAATGGACGACACACTGTCTTTCAGAAAACATATTGATAGCTTAGTTAAAAGAGTACGCAAATTAATATATGTTTTTAAAAAATTGCGAACATTTGCAGATTCAAAACTAATAACACAAGTTTATTTAGCCCTATGTCAATCTATAATTCAATACTGCATTACTTCATGGGGTGGCGCAGCAAAAACCAATTTACTTCCTCTTGAAAGAGCTCAGAGAGCAATTTTAAAGGTAGCAAACTTCCATCCCTTTTTCTTTCCCACTGATCTGCTTTATAAATCCTGCAACGTGCTGACTGTTCGCCAACTTTTCATTATGCACTTAGTATTAAAACAGCACACCATGCTTACCTACACTGCTGACATTACTAACAAGAGACGGAATGATATAGTATGCGCATCAAATTTCACCTCAAAACATGTCTTTGTGGAAAGATTTTTTACATTCTTAGGCCCATTTCTGTACAATAGATTAAATAGAAAACTAAGTATCTATAAATTGAATTATTTTAGCTGTAAAAAAATTATACTTAAATATTTACTAACCATCGCCTATGCACAGACAGAAGAGCTACTTGTTGTTTGCAAATAGAAACTCTTACATGCAATTTTACTGTTACTAACCTAAATTAGATTTCGTTTTCACTTTATACTCATTGTTAATTTATTACATTAAGTATTTATGCACTTCCTAGCCTGAAGCACAGGTTCAACCTAGTTCAGGCAAATAAGCAATTGTGTTCTATTTTAATTGTTAAGGAACTTATTGTAAATGTGCCCTTTTTATAAATAAACGATTATTATTATTATTATTATATTATAATTCATTATTATTATTTAGTAGTAGAAGACTATTATTATTATGTTCTACCATCATACCTACTTGTTCCTGCCGCCGAGCAGCTTTATAGTGTTACTACAGACACTGCAGTCCAGTGGCGCAGCTACAATTATCATTAAAGGGAAGCCGAAGAAAGTTCTTTAGTTCTCGATATGGCGATATGGCGGATAAAAATAACTACAGGCCTATGTCGCTTGCAACTGTAGTGGCGAAGGTATTTGACGGTGTGCTTAACACACAGTTAAATAGACACGTAACACTTCATGATAACCAGTTTGGTTTTCGACCTAAATTGTCCACAGAAAGTGCAATACTGTGTTTAAAGCATACCGTTAAATATTATGCGAAGAGAAAGACCCCGGTATACGCGTGTTTCCTCGATTTATCCAAGGCCTTTGACCTCGTTTCGTACGACATCCTCTGGGGGAAGCTGAAGAGCACGGGCTTACCGTGGGAACTCATCAGCATGCTCCGGTACTGGTACGGGCACCAGGTCAATAGTGTCCGATGGGCGGGAGCGATGTCGGACCCTTATACTAACGAGTGTGGCGTAAGGCAGGGCGGTTTGACCTCGCCTACGTTGTTCAACCTCTATATGAACGAACTGATCGTCTCGCTCAGCAGTCAACATGTCGGATGCTATATAGACGGAGTTTGTGTCAACAATATGAGTTATGCGGATGACATGGTGCTGCTGAGCGCGTCAATCTGCGGGCTGAGGAGACTACTCAGTACATGTACGGATTACGCGCATGGACATGGGTTAAAATATAATGGGAAGAAAAGTCAATACATGGTTTTTCAGGCCATCGGTGTGTCGAGCCCTATGAACATTCCGAATGTTAACCTCGATGGTGTTCCAATAGACCGAGTGTTCCAATTTAAATATCTAGGGCACCTACTCACCGAGGACCTTAAAGACCATGCTGACATGGACCGGGAGCGGAGGGCACTGTCTGTGCGAGCCAACATGATAGCCCGCAGGTTTTCGCGTTGTACTCGTACTACTGCTGTGAAGGTCACGCTTTTTAGAGCGTACTGCACATCCCTATACACGTGCAGCCTGTGGGTTGACTATACTGCAAGGGCATACAGTGCCCTCCGTGTCCAGTACAATAACGCGTTCCGGGCGGTGTTGGGGCTGCCCCGCTTCTGTAGCGCATCAGGGATGTTCGCGATGGCACGCACTGATTGTTTCCACGCTTCTATGCGCAAGCGGTGTGCGTCCCTGGTGCGCCGGGTGCGGGCCAGCCCCAATGCTATCCTGCTAATGATCGCCAACAGGCTGGACTGTCCTTATGTCCGGCATTGCTGTAGCAGGCATGTTGCTGTTCCAATGCCGGTTAGAAAATTATAATTTTGTGTTTTTATTTTATTTTATTTTTATGACCAATAATGTAATGAATAATAATAATAATAATGTATTAAATATCTTGTAATTGTAATCGAAATTGTATACCAAATTATCTGTATGAGTCTTGTTACCTGATTATGAATAAATAATAATGATAATAATAAACTCTAGATAACATCAAAATTAATTAACTAAAAAATTAAAGTCATTCCTTTAATTTTGTAAATTGCATGCCATCTATGATCAAGTAACATAACCAAAGAGACGCTATTATTACACAAACAGAATTGTCAATGTTTTTACAGAAATAAAACGATAGTATTAAAGATTATAGTTTTATTACTGAAAAACATTCTATTACAAAAATATTCTAAAAAAGAACAATCATTCATTCGATCTCGTTCTCGCCTATGTATTTTTCTAGTTATGTCCCTGTCTTAACTCGCTGTAGTTCGGCTTCCTTAGTTACCTATGACGCAGCATTGCGGGATACGAAGTCACGTGTGTTCGTACCTACGAATTTAGTACTGGATTCTGACACACGACGGTCGGCTTATTTTGACGCTGATGTTATCGGAATTCTTTGTGTACACAAAAAAAAAAGCATATTGTAATGTTTGTCTTATGTTTAAACTGGTATAAAATATCTGTAATGTGATGTGATACACAGGTGTACCATATTATTTGGCAGTTGTTCCGAAGGGAAGTCGATAGGAATCGGGTTGTATGAAGGCTGCACCCCTGCTATAGTCACATGAGACGCACCTGCGATGCCTCTAGTACTGCAGATGTCCATAGACGGCGGTGACTAATGTCTGTTCCAAAGGTATCCGTTGAAAGTGTAAACAAACCCAATCATTCACTAAAGGGATTTTGTAACACATTATGTATTAGAAGGTTTCAACGTTAAATCTCACAAATTTTTCCAAGAAATATTGTTTGAATAACATTACCCGTCAAATGATCGCCTACTAGAAGCCGTTTGCATGCAACCGCTCAACGGTTTTCACGATTATATTTATTTTCGTTACGAGTGTAGTTTTTCTAATGAACAAGCGCTGGTTCACGCGATATTTGTCGGGTAAAATTGTACTTAATTGTAAAATGAAAGAGCTAAAATGAATGAGATGAATATGTAAGGAGTGTAGCAGGTGGCGTTCTATAGTTTCTGCCTACTCTTATGGGAAGATGGCGTGAGTTTATGTATGTAATTGAAAAATCATCGACGAAATTGAGGTTATAAAAGCTTTGATTGAGAGAGATTTAACCTTTTAACCGCCCCGGTCGGATTAATACGACAAATGTTTTCGTGCCCGTGGCTCCTCAGTCGTATTTATACGACTGAGAACCTATGTTCGTTTTGTGCTTTTTATTGCACGACCATATTTGTCGTATATATTTATTTTGTAGATTTATGAGCCGGGCGCTGGGGGCACGGCAATTGATATAAAACCAAGCGGTCAATAGGTTAAAATAATTAAATCAAAGCACTCAATTTCTAAGTGGCATTACAAATTGACATCCACACGTACTTTACAATTTCATCAATCTTTTGGAAAAGACCATACTTAACATCAGCTGGATCGTCGCCTTGCATGCCAATATCACACCTACAAGATGATGTTATCTCTTCAGCGATGTTGGTGCTCCTGGCGGTGACGCTACTCGCCGACGCGTTCTACTTCATCCCACGCGCGACGCTGGCCGGCATTATTATCGTCGCGATGTTCTCTCTCATGGAGATCGCTATTGTGAAGAAACTGTGGCGAAACAGCAGTGAGTAGCATAAATTAAGTTTCACTTATTTTTATTCAGTAGGTATGAAGTTACATAGAAAACGATCAATATTTTTAATTTTATTTATCATTGACATTGTGACGTGTTTATAATAACATATTTATAATGTAAGTACCATATTCTGTCAAACAAATGATTATGATTATTTCAATTGAAAACGTAACCAAACGGTGCTAGTTAGATTTTGGTCCGAAAATCAAAGCTGATAGTGAAAAAAGGATTTCTTTTGTGTTAAATCGCGGGACGGTAAAATAAAGTCAACCAGTTGGCCTTTTAATTAATCAATTTAAAACTAAGTTGAGTAGATTTATTTCAAGACAATCCACAGTTTGTTGTTTAAAATCCATAAAACTTAAATTTTTAAAAGTGCCACAACTCCTAAGTTATTGTATCGATTTTGTTGCAAATTCGTTCTGTGGATCTTCGAAAGTCAGCTGAATTATTAATAATCCAAATATATAGTTTAATTACTTTGATTTTGAGTAAACATGTTATTTTTCTTTATTCTTGTGTAAATATAGATATGAACAGCCGATGTATTCTATAAAAATATCACCTTGAGAACTTCAGATTTTTGACGTGAGCTGTCAGTGTCAATCCTTAGCATTAGGTAGAATGTCAGTTCACTTCAAGCTCACTTTTTAGCACGGTTTGGTTGGTGGTAGGGCTCGTTCTCAGTCCGCCTGGCTAGCTGCCACCAGTTTATCAAGTCTGTCGCCATAACAACAATGTTGATAGCATTGTTGTGTTTCGGCAGTTAGATGTAAGATAGCTAGTTCCTCTGTGGTTGAGGATTCCGGGTGAAGCTCGCTTCTACCTTCGGCCGGAAAGCTCGGAACATATCGGCTGTGGTTAAAAAACTTGTCGTAAGTTTTTATGTTGCGGTTTTTACAGAATAGACCGGCTGGTTACCTGTATCGAGTCCGTGTACTATCCCACAGAAATAGAGTTGCTAGTGTACCTAGCGACGGTGATAACGGGCGCGGCGGCTGGCCTGGAGTACGGCATCGTGTGCGGCGCCGCGGCCGACGCGGCGCGTGCCCTTGCGCACGCCGCGCGCCCGCCCGTGCGCGCCGCCGCCTTCAAGGTAAGTGGCTGGCTGAGATGTTGCGCATACCAAGTATGCTCATCCTCGCACACATTCTTCGAGTTGCTCGTAAGTTTTAACCACTTACTAAATACACTCGCACCACCTCGTAAAACTCACGATTAGTAAAGTCTCACACCGTTATGGGTAAGTAGAAAAGACGTGCAATGCGGTGCATGCGCAGGAAAGCGTCGCGACGCGACGTCACTCGAACGCATTGTGCGCGGGACTAACAGTAAACGTAAACTAACAGTAACAGTAAACGCCGCTCGACCTGCCGCCCGTCAGGGAAGTCACACTTCCGTCACCCGCCACGTGCGCCGCCAGGCGCGCGCGTCCATCGATATTATTACGAATAGATTGTGTCCATATTTTGCTGATTTCAAGTCGGACAAAAAAAAAAAAAGAAAAGTATTGAACAAATAATGGAAATGTGTACTATTTCTGAACCACAAAAAAAAATGCGCATTGCTTAATTTTTTTTCCTGTACATGTCATGCTAAGCTAACCTGAAGTAAATCATTATAACCCTATACGCGGAGACTGTGTGTTACAATAGTGTACAGCTAGCCGAATCGCTCGATGCGAGCATTGCGAGTGCATGTTTACCAACAAAGCAGTGCAGTCGTTTTCTTTTTTTTTTCTTTTTCCAATAACAATAACTAAATAAAATTTATGAAGCACACAAACCTCTACGTCCGCCGTTCTGAATGAAAATGGAGCACGCTTGAGTCAATAATGTGATTTGAATTTGGAACCTGAATCGAAAACTTTACTCGATAGCATTTAACTTCTTGACACCTTTGTGAATTGATGATATCACATTTCTAAATTTGAACAGATATCCTATGAAAATTTCATTTTCGATTATTTAAATAGGTCGACCTCGTTATTGCTTTACCACCTACCTTTTAAAGGTTGTATGTCACTTGCACGTCATAAAACGTCTATTTGTCTATGTGAAAATTGGATAGTTTCAACCTGATTCAAGTTTCAATTGACTGGGAACTGTTGTCAAAAGTGGCAAACACACTTTACTAGCTGCCCTGTACAAGAAAATGGACCCATTTACTGTAATTTGGCAGAAATCTTCAAAAATCGTTGTTCCAAATTTATGCTTTCCCACAGGTGGGCAACCAAGACTGCGTATCCATCACGTTGTCGGGCGCGCTATCCTACTCCAGTTCGCAGCACATACAGAACAAGATACGTCGCCACGTGCCCACGTACATCGCCGTGGTGGTTATCGATGCAAGGCAGCTCTATTCCATGGATTTAGGAGTCGCTGAGGTAAGACCAAAAAATGTTAACAACACAAAAGTCTGCGACTGTACGAATATAATACACTTTTGGATGCAGTACCTTTTTAGTTCTTTTTATTGTTAACTAGCTTTTGTCCGCGGCTTCGCCCGCGTGGATGTCGGTTATGGCATAAAAAGTACCCTATGTCCTTCTCCATATCCCAGGCTATATATCAAATTTCTAACAATATTAATTTTAATGTGATTCACTATGTGAATAGAAACCGAAACAAATGATTTAATATAATACAAGTACTTATGTTCTTTACCTAAAGATAAGAAATACAAAACCAAAATACGAAATTTCACTCGAATTCTTAAAGCAATCAATTGTAGGTACCAAATTACAACACGAAATAAAAATGCGACACTAATAATAATTTTCAAACAATTCATACCAACAAAAATATGAAAACAAAACGAAATTAACCTCCGAAATGTCGCATGATACACCGTTTGTGTTGAGATCAAAATCGCTCGAAATGTCTAACGAACACCATTGGTGCATATCTGTTCTCAGGGTCACGTTCGCAATTGGACGAAATATTTGACATTTATTTTGTACTTGCAACACGATCTGGCTGTAGAATTCGATTAATCGACTAATACTTGACCGGTATTAATAAATTTTAGCGGGAACACAACTAAACGAACGAAAAAAAAAGAAAACAAAATACGTCTGTACTCTGTGGTCGTGTGGCGGTGTGGCGCGATAAGCTTATTGTAAACATTTATCAAGGTTATACGTGCGTAAAGTAATGGATTCAATGAGAAAACGGTTTAATCTTAGAAGAATCTTATACAGAATTCTGAGAAATAAGTGTAGATTTCGTATTGAGTGCTAGTTTATCGAAAAGTGATAAATATGTCAGTGAAAAAGTAACGAAAGTTTTGTAATGCACAAATTTTTGTCATATGGCCGCCGTGTTTAGTAATGTTTTTATGATAAATATTCTTGTATACTGTTTGAAATACACATAAATAGCTAGCTTATTTATCTACGAACATAATTTGGCTAATGGCTACTGATATTATAGCGTATTGTTATCGTAATCGTATTTCCAAGAGTAAAATTCGGCAAACAAATACTTACAAAAGACAATAAAATGGATATAGTACGTTATCCTTAAGAGATACACATATGCCATCGCGGACTTTTTTGAAGACCTTTATAAGATACACAATTCCACCATACATTATTTTGTTATATCTCAAAGGGTTTTCGTTGAAAGCTCCCAGACGGCTTATTATTTTCCGACATCTCCAACAAATATCGTTAATTTATACAAAAATGCATACAAAAACTTAACAAATTATATACTAAAACTTTCCTCGAGAACCACGCTATCCATTGGTGAAAACAGCATAAGAATCGGTGCAGTAGTTTTTGAGTTTTTCGCGAACAGACAGACAGACAGACGCGGCGGAGGACTTTGTTTTATAATATGTAGTGATATTGCTATAAAATACCGACACCCAAAACGTCTGTAATCTACCCCAACTTAAAAAAAAAAAAAAAACATGTAAATTGCAAAACTAAATATTTGAAGATTATTTACAAAAAAGAAAATTATCAATACATGCATAACAGATTACAAAACAATCAACAAAAATTGGAATATCTCTTCCTCTCTTTCTAATTTCATTTTATCATTTCTTTTGCAGAACTTGATATCTGTGATAGTAGATCTAGAGAAGGGAGGCCACAAGTTCCTGTGCTGGAACTTCAAGGAAGGCCATCAGCAGTTGATGGAGGACATCCATCGAGGGTTCCAGAGCCACTTCGTGGACGGACCGAGTATTGATCAACATGTATTAGGTTAGTAAATAATTGTTTGAACTGTGTATATTAAAAAAAAAAGGTTAAAATGGTTACCATTTACCAGATCAACGTTGCTCTTAACTCATGGTAGCTATACACATTACGATATACTTGCGCAAGTTTAGACTTTCACAAGTTCAGACTTGCACAGGTCTCTTTAACACCGAATGGCTCGGATACTTGTGTTAATTTATCCCACACACGTTAATATAGACTTGTGCAAGTCCAATTTTTCCTAAGTGGGTATATCGTAAAGTTACCTGCATTAGAGTGCAACAAGGATCTGTTGGCGCCTCAATGACATTGACAAGGGGAGTTGGTAAGCATTTGCGAGATTTTGGCGCTAGTTCTGATTTTTGGCCACGCGCCAAAAGATCCCTGTAGTGTTGTGAAATGAAATGAAATGAAATCGTTTATTCTGTAAATAGGATATCGGAATCACTTTTACACGTCATATAAAAAATATAAAAACAAGCTTGAGGAAGTCGACATTTCCTATCTGACTATCCCTGAGAAGAAATGGCGAAACAAACTCAGGGGTCAAAGTCTCTTTTAAAGTCCAGACATAATCTTGGTCAGATCATGTGAGGACCATGTAGATCCGTGTCTGAAATGGTCTTTTGAGGAAAGAACCACACAATTTTGAGTGGACCTGTCCAGTCAGTGCAAGCATTTCTCAGTAAACGTGTAGCTCAAATCAGGATTTAAGGAGCTCAACGACTCGACGAACAATACCAAAGAAAGGACATTTGGGTAGGCCGCATAAAGTACTCAAAATACCAGACCATCATTAAAACTACTTGAGAAAGAGGAAAAAGCGATAAACTTAAAGAAAACAAATGATCCACATAGTGCTCACATTCACAATAATTAAAGTAATATATGTAATACTTTTCAAAGTAAATATTCATGTCATTTTGTATATAATATTTAATAATGTCAATAATGAGGTATGTATATAAAACGTTGTATAATTATTAAAATGTCAAGTTTTACGGTTTAATCAGAAGGCTTTAAGCAGAGCGAACAGTTCAATCCCAAGATTTTTGTCTTCTAAATAATCAGAAATTTTATAGTACCCTTTTTTGCAAAGTTTGGTTTTAATACAGCTTTTAAATCTTTTAATGGGTAAGTTTCGAATTTCAATGGGAAGTTTGTTGTAAAAGCGTATACATTGACCCATGAATGAGTTGCCTACTCTGTGGAGGCGAGTGCGATGTCCAGCAAGATTGTGTTTATTTCTGGTATTTAGACTATGAATATCGGACATTTTCTTAAAATTTGATATATTTTTGTGTACATACAATAGATTTTCAAATATATATTGAGAGGCTACAGTCAGAACATCTATTTCTTTAAATTTTTCCCGAAGGGAATCCCTTGCACCAAGGTTATAAATGGCTCGAACAGCCCTTTTCTGTAAAACAAAGATTGTATTAATATCCGCACAGGTTCCCCAGAGAAGAATCCCATATGACATAAGACTATGAAAATAACTAAAATAAACAATTCTGTCAGTATCTACATCAGTTATCTGTCGAATTTTTTTAACAGCATAGGCGGCCGAACTTAGCCTTCCTGGCAATTTTTCTATGTACCTTCGCCCAGAATTAATAATGTATCTGAATCCCAATCTTGATTCGCGATTTCTGATGGCTGCTTGTGCTCTGGGCCGTTGATTGAGTACAGACAAAGATTGAGATCAAGATTGCAAGAAGAGAGAGGCTTGCCCAGCAGTGGCTGAAGTCGAGCTGAGGATGATGATGATGATAATGAGATGATACATTATTATTTTAATCATCTTTGCTCGTTACGCAAGCACGAAGAATCGCCGCTTTCTTATAAAATGTACTAGGAATACATAATAGCGTAAGATGGGTTACAAACTTGCATCGCAACTAAGACCTAACTGCGAATCCCTCAAAATTATATGTCGGCCGCCTAGAGAATGCGTTCCTGACACCTGTCAGTTGGACCCGATTAGGAACTAATAAAGATTAAATTCGTGAAACACGTTTTCTTTTGTACTCAGCTTACAGGTGTCAGGAACGCCTTCTCTCATCGACCAGAGTATAGGTACAAAATAATATTTTCACATCTCATGCTCTAAAACTTCGTATTTATATTGTGCGTAAGAAAAAAATACTTTATGCACTAGAGCATAAAAAGCGACTTTATGTCGTAAAGTCGCTTTTTATGCTCTAATGCATTAAGTATTTTTTTTTTCTAAGACAAAGATAAAATCAAGCCTAACAGCCACACGCACAATAAAACGTCGCAGATTAAAATCGTTATTTTATTTCATTTGCTTTAATTTATATCACTTCCATGTTTTCTATCGTTATTTTATAAAACCAGATAAAATAGTAGATATATACATACGTCTGGGGGTAAAATGGCTTTTTTTGCACTAGCTGTACAATCTACTATTTATTATTATTGATTTTATGAGCATGTCTGTGTTCTTTATTCACAATGGTCGGTTCAAAAAATTTGCTTATTTCCTTCGATCAAAAATATTACGACATTATAATCCCTTTTTCAGTTGCCCCACGTAACTGCAACGGTCACACCGATGTCCCGCCAACTATTTCGAGGCTGTGATAATCGTAGGCTAACCCAAGTATGTTTGGGTCACCCAGTAATACCAGATACCAGAACAGCTGACCAAAACCTGGGTAAGTGTGGAGAGTGGGTAGCGGAGCTTTTCACATTCAAGACTGCGTAACTGTTTGTCTCTCTATCTCTTTCTAGCTTTTCTATTCTTTTTAATAAAAAAACTAGCTTCTGCAATTGAAATTTTCTTAAGGACTTCTAATAGTTCATTATGATATAAGTGTGCTGTGTTGGTCATTACACTCGAGGCGGTATTATTCGCGCGAGTTGCAGACGAGCGCGATAAGGGAGTCGAGTGTGTAATGATCAATGCACACGCGTTTCATACGACGTTTTTCAACACACTTGCGAAGAAAAAAACAGACTTGTTGTAAAAACTTTTGCTACAATAATGTAATTATAGAGATGATACATTTAGATTTATAATTTTCTTTGTTGCCAGGTACTGACTATCCGGACGTTTTTTTAAAAACTGTTCAACGTCGGTTGGTCACAATACTTTAGATTTCGTATTTTTGATAGTAACTAACAACACAACGAAAACGTTAACAAATATTTATGGAAAATGGCGCGCTGGTTTTGTATTTTTTTTTTCGCGCGCCCCTGTTGCGATGCGCGCGCATGTGTAGAGCAAGTGTGTTGAAAAATAAATTATAGCCTATGTTACTTCCTGATAATTTAGCTTTCGATTGGTGAAAAAAAAATCGGTCCAGTAGTTTCGGAGTATTCGATACAAACCAACAAAAACTCTTTTCTCATTATAATTTATTACTAGCTTCTGCCCGCGACATCGTCCGCGTGAAATTTCTCGTTCCCCCGTTCCCGAACTTTTCTTTTCGTAATTTTTTTCGCATGTTTTGATAGTTATTCTGCTATTTGGGGCGGAGACCAATCCAACAAATCAAAGATCACAAAAATCGGTCCAGCCGTTCTTGAGTTATAAATGGTGTAAATAACCCGACTTTGTTTTATATATTTAAGATATTATAGACTACAGAAAACCTAACCTTCGTAAACTTCCAATCCTGATTCATCAGTCCCTAGAATTATCATCATCATATTCGCTGAAATATGTCCATTGCCTCAAGCATCGACGCAACGACTGGTCCGATGAATACATAAACATAAACTCGTCTTTTTCCCATTGGGGTAGGCAGATTCTGCAGAACGCCATCTGCTACGACTCTTAGGCCTCTGCCTCGAGTCTTGTGGACGGCGGAGCGGCGGCGGCGGCGGCGCGGGAGCGGCAGGATCTAATGCGTAAAGTCCAATGGACCGGCCCTCGAAAGCAGCGGCGCGGGGGCGGGCAACGAGCGGTGCACTCCAGTCAAGCGGTGGCCGCCCGCGCGTCTGCATTGCAGTGTTGTGCAATTTATTATTGTGACGTTAGGAATAAATTTTAATCAAAAAGATGTTGTCGCCGTTGTTGAGACGAGAGTTTCGTTCGCAAATAAAAACAAATATCTCAATGACACAACCACGAACACAACACTACGCCGCTATAGTGCCGCGCGATCTGCCCGCTGGTTGCTGGTTTCGAGAACGGGTCTGCGTTGCCCGCGCCGCTCCCGCGCTGCCGCCGCTCGCTGCCCGCAACATTCGAGGCAGAGGCCTTACATACTCCTTTTGCCTCGTTTACGTTCATATAAGCACGCCGGTTGCGAGTGCTACGCACCTGACCTTTCTGAAGAACATCACCGATTAGGTTACTAGGAAAAGTTTTTAATCAGTACGCAAATTTTGACAAATTAAACTTAAACGTGTTTTATTATACACCTATATCTTATTTTGATATGTCTTAGTACAAAAAATTTAATTATCGTTAACGAAAGATGTTTATTTTGAAACTGGTTTAATGGATACTCGGCGCGCAACGCGCCGGCGGCGGCGCGGTCAGTGAAGCGGAACGCAGTAGTAGGTACATATCAGCTGTGCGCTCGCCCACCGATATTATTACGAATAGATTGTATCCATATTTTGCTGATTTCAAGTGGATAAAAAAAAAGTATTGAACAAATAATGGAAATGTGTTCTATTACTAATAATGAACCACCAAAAAAAAATGCGCTCTGGATAAAAACTTATCCTGTATATGTCCTCCTAGGGCGTTCCCTCCCGGCGTTTCCAATCACATAAGGCAGATGTGAGTGGAAATCTGCCTTATGTGAGTAGAAATCTTTTGTCATTTTGACCATCTAACTATACATTTTAAAACCGACGAATAATATTGTCATTCAACATCATGTATCAATATTACTGACATTAAAATGTTTGAATACTGATTAAAAGTATGGAATACAGTTCGAAAACAAAATATACTTTTCGAATATGTACTCCGTTCCCGATTTAGTTTCCAAACAGTAAACAAATTATGTGCTTTTGGAAAAACAACTTTAAAACAAGTCAGACGGACTTATTCTGTTGTTTTCTCAGTGAATTCACAAGGAATGCATTGTTCATAATTAGTTATAGATATTAGCATCGATTAAGTTATGACAGGCGCATTAATCACATCCTGTATGGTAAATGTAAGTTGATAAATAAATAAACTTCAAACTTTTTTGCACTACAATTTCAAACATATTTATTGTTTTTCAATAGTTGTAGTCATTGTGAAATTAACTTCATTTACACAAGCATTCATTTTTGTGCCGTGTGGTGCCGAACGTAATAGGACCACCTCATTTCCCCCCGTGGGTGTCGTAAAAGGCGACTAAGGGACTTACTAGAGTATGGGCAGCAGCGTTCTCTATGCATTTTTAACACCATACTGCGATAACCAAGCCGCCTGCCAAGCTTGGCGATTATGGCAAACCACTTTGGGGGAGGCCTATATCCAGCAGTGGACGTCTTGCGGCTGAAATGATGATGATGATGACACAAGCATTGATGTTCGTTCATGTGGAAATAACATTAATTTGGAATCAAGAATCTATATAAACTAATATAAATTAATATTTTTCAGTTTCCGCTACATAACTAAGGAAGAACATAAGTTCTTCCTTAATTACCGCTATATCTACTCTCTACGCTTGCCTTGCATCTTCTTCTTCTACGGTATTTTTCTTATAATGGGCTTCATAATATATTTTTTCTTTTCAGGTATTGATACCACCCGATAGTCAACTTCTGTTAAGACCGATACTGATGTTCATGCGACGTACAGTCAGTACTTCCACTTGAACTATGAAAACAGCCCTTTCTGCTACGTAATAAAAACGCTGTCAAATTAGAACTGTTATTAAGCCATAATCGTAATTAAGCTAAGTTCGTTTAGGCTTTCTTCCGCGTCTTTTCATACTTCGGTTAACACCGCGTACTAAGCGAAACGAAACGGATGTATGAAAAGACGCATAGGAAAGCTAAACGAACTTAGCTTCGTTTCGCTTCGTTCCCAGTGTGGCGCTTAAGTGATGTCATTGTCAAAGGTTTATCACCAGTGATATTATGTCATTTGAAAACCAGTTTATGAATGAAAACCTGCCCTTTCTTAGCTGTTATTATAGACTTATTTTACTTAAGTCCCGTATTATACTTTTAGGTGCTCAATTGTTAACATTCCACTAACAAGAGAAATATACAAGTTTAAATTAAATTGGTTGGCAAAACTTCACAGACTCAATGGGTTTACCTAAATAACAAATAATGATTAAAAAAAAAAACGAACATAATTTTCTAAAACTTATAATTTCAAGTTACTACAGGTCATTGGCCGCCTTGTTCCAGCCACTGCTGAGTACGCCTCCTCCCTTTTACGCCATGCTTCCCTGGTCTCTGCGAGTCTCATCCAGGTCTTCCCCGCGATCTTCTGTAGGTCATCCACCCACCTGGCTTGTGGTCTAAAACAAAAACTAATAACTTCAAGTAACTACTTGAAATTATGAGTTTCCCCATCAAATACTGTGAAGTTTCTCTAATTAGGGTTTTCTTTAATGACCTTCACTAGGTGGCAACACTGAGACGTCAGGTCGTCTTTTGACAGGTAGGTCGCCAAGTCCTACTTGTCAAAAGTGTCAAAGCGCCTATATTTTCTGAACGAATGAAACGAATGATGAACGTCATCATAATATTATAAATTAGTTTTCGAAATGGAAGACCTCATTGTCATAGATGCGCCAACTGACTGCGTGAACTTTCATGAAAACCCTCATTAATTTAATTTGACCTTGAATTTCGCATTTGTAAATAATTGAATATTTTAAATGTAAGTGATACTGAATGTGATAAAGTATAATCATTATGAAAAGTTACTTGAATCTGATTGTTAATATCCTTATATTTTTGGTGTACTGTTTTATTGAAACTATTTATAGTGCTAAGCTTTGTTTTCCAGGAAAACCGGTGCCGTCATATTAAAATTGCCGTCATGAAAATCTGTAATTTTCAGCAGTATTTAATATTAAGGGGGAAGCAAATTCAAATATTCTTACGTTTTTTTGCAATTTGCAGGTCAATAGCAGGATGTGCGTCGTAACTAGTATGTATTTACAGAATTATAATCATTAGAATCAGCAATACAACTCCTTAAGGCGAGGTTCTTTAAGTTAACCTCTAGGAAATGTAATTGTAGTACTATTTTATTTAGAAACGGTAATGATTAAACACGTGAAAAAATTATATGTTGTTTTTGAGACCTTTCTGTAGGTGCGTGGGGTACTCGTTACATAATTGGACAAAATTCGCTCGAGGAAAAAAAAAAAAACAAACACCCTTATTTTATAGATTAAAACTCATTTTATTTCAATATTATACTACTTTAATCGTCTAAGATGATGTAATGTCCGTCGGGTTTAACGTTGTTAATATCGTAAAACATATAATTTTCAACCCAAAATTAACGAAGTCCACGTCACAACTTACTCGCGCCCCGGTGCCACCTCAAGAACAAGAATGCACAAATGTCACGATTTCATGAAATAGTCATTCAATAGGGTAACTTGGGTTGAGACAGTTGTATTGTATTGATAATTTTAATGAATATAGTTCCGTATTTTGATCAACATACAACGTAATACGTGTCAAATAAATCTCTGTACGAGTATTAATTGGACAGCCGTTATTGTGTGACTGTTCACTGCTTTCTTAAGACACTGCTTTAGTAGTCATTGACGGGCGCAAACTTCATTTTAAAATATTTATATATTTTTGGATTTGATAAATATTATTTACTTAGTACAATTTGTTGATGTTTTGTAAATACGGTTATTTTATTATGAAGTTTTAATTAAATATTTAATTAATGATTTGTTGTTTTATTGTTTTTGGATATTTTTTATAAGAATTAAAACAAGAAAAACTTAAATAAAATAGGGTTAACGATCGTTCAATCCTTGTTAACCCTGATTTAGTATTGTATAGGTAGGTAAGTAAAGTAAGTAACTGCGTCGTTGGTCTTGTGGGCGCAAACACGACTGTTGAGAGGACGGCGGTCCTACTTTCGATTCCTAGGTCGGACAATGTGTTCTTCTATTTTCCATTTTGTTATCATTGACCCGGGGAGTCTGGATTCGTGTCCGGATAGTGGTAAATTTGCAGTAGGCTCGCACTCTTTTATTAATGCCAGTTTAGTCATACGTACATAGACATACACACAACATCACACACATTTACTGCACCTACACCGCACAGATACACACCCGCACACACTACTTATTAATATTATTAATTATGTCACTTTCTGTATTTTTTACTTTTCTGTTTACTTCGTAATTGGCGTAATGTTTAGAATAATAATTATGTTTCTATTTACCAGCTGTCATGTCTCATGATGTCTTGTCAGCTATGAAGCTGCCTTATATATAAATAAATAAACATAACTGGCGAAATGTGGTTGTACATACGGAAGCCTTAAGCAAAAAAATTAGTAAGTCAACATAATGCACTGTACAAATTAGCCCCGATGTTAAATGTTGATGCGCTGCTAACTGCCTATCACGACTTAGTGTCCTGTAACTTAAGATACGGAATAATTTTTTGGGGTAATTCAACAAACAAGGATGTCATTTTTTAAACCCAAAAGAGGTGCCTTAGAACTATTTTTGGACTTCATGTTACTGAGAGCTGCAGACCTTTTAAAAAAAAATATAAGTTACTAACCCTGGCAGGGTTAGTAACTTATATTTTTTTTGTTTCACGTACATTTTAGAGACCATTATGTTTGTCAAATCGAACCCACATCTATTCCCCCTATTGTCAGATAAAGTCATTCGGAATAGACGCGACAATAGCAAACTTTGCAGTCCTAGATCCAGGACAGTTTTATTGCGGAAATGTATAATCTGTATGGCACTGTAGCCACAACAATCATCATAGCACACCACCACGTTTTTGACATCTGATAAAGAAACACTGAAGCAAACAGCCCTGAGAAGAACTGACACCACGTTTTTGACATCTGATAAAGAAACACGGAAGCCAACAGCCCTGAGAAGAACTGACACCACGTTTTTGACAAGACGTTAAAGAAACAGGAGTATCAGATGCCACACGCCGACAACGTGTTCTCTGACAGTCAGTTCACTGACATATGTAGATCTTCACACGACGGTGGCCGCCTCGGAAAGGAAGCGCGGATTATTAGGCACCAATATTTATGTTTTCGGCGCGCACGCCGTGACGTCGCGCCGACACCGCTCACGAACACACAGGCGACACCATGCGGAAACCATTTGACAACAGTCCGCTATCGTGTGATTGGTTAAAAATACACTACCTTTATTTGTCGTATCTTTTGTAAATCATGGACTAATTTAATGTACACGATTTTATTGGATAAGTTCACTTATTGTAAATAGTATATAAGTCGCGTTATTTTACCAAAATATATTCTTTACATTTATACATCAACGAGTATTTTCTTCAACCTTCTGATATCAAGAGTCTCCAAAGCACCAATCCTTTACAATACGTTGCCAAAATATTGGAGGGAATACACAACAGAAAAATTAAGAAGTAGTTTATAAAACCTCCTGTTAGAGAAAGCCTACCACAGCACTGACGAATTTCTAACTAATAAATTAATCTGACTTGTGTGAATTATGTAGATTTTATTTATAATTACTTTGACTTATAACTGGATACCTAACTTTTTTTTTTTTTTAAACACTAGGATTTCTCCTGTATCGTGGGTGCGTTTACAAACATTTAAACTCACATACACAAACAGCCAGACCCGGAATAACTACTTGTAGATCATACAAATATTTGTTCCGTGCGGGAATCGAACCTGCGACACGCAGCGCAGCAGTCAATCGCTTAACCACTGCGCCAACCGTGCCGTTTATTATACATTTATATGACGAGTTGATGACACTATTCTGTAGTACATTTGTAATATAATAATTTGATTTATTAAGTTTTAATTTGATATGTTAATTGCTTGTAATAACGAGCTGCAGATGATGTTGATTCCATCTTTATTCTGCAAAAGAGGGCTGTCAGAGCTATCTACAACCTCCGCAGACGCGAATCTCTGAGAGAGCTGTTTAAAAAAATTAACATTATGACGGTACCTTGTCAATATAAATATGAAAATATTATGTATGTTCGAAAAAATCTACATCTTTTTAGTAAAATAAGTGACAGGCATAATTTTAACACTAGAAATAGGAACAAATTAGATCAACCACGCTTCAGATTGTCTAAAGTACACACTTCTTTTATGGGGTACTGTGTAAAATGTTATAATAAAATACCACTCGATATTCTTCAACTAAATGAGAAGAAATTTAAAACGTGCATTAAACGCACACTATGCAGACAAGCATATTATAAGTTGGATGATTATATCGTAGATAAAAATGCTTGGCTAAATGCTGGTCCTGCTCCACTGCCACTTGGGCTCACTAGATAAAATTTGAATACTTGGAAGTTGCTTCCCCCTTTTTTTATTTTATTTTATTTTCTGACATTACGAACTTAATGTTTATTTTGTTTTTATTTAAGCATGTTTTTATTGATGAATACTCCAATAGATAATAATTATTTTCTTTTTTGGTAGTAAATTTTTATTAATCTCTCAAATACATTGCAAACTATAGTTCTGTATAATTTAGCAGCATTTTTTTCAATTTTGTAAATGTGAATACCATGGAGTCGTTTACTATGTTATTATGATTTATGTTGACTTGAAAGAGCATGGCAGTTGAGAGTATGTCATGCTCACTTAAATGTTTCACTGATGGTGGCGCGTGTGTTGGATCATTCGGTTCCCTACAAAATGGTTGAGCTGGATGGTGCTGATCCATGCGTCATGTTCGTGAACGGGCGCCGTCAGTTGGGACTGGTCATCTCTTGACTGCCAGGGCTTATTTTTAATTTGTAATTTTATATTTTGAATTGTTTTATTAGTTTTTACATTGTCTCACATATAGAAGCAACAAGAATAATGTACCCAGGATTATGTAATATCTTGATTTAAAAGAGTGTCCTTGGAGTTTCTTGTACGTTCTTCTCCATAGTGATCTACGTATTGGAATGGGCATCTAGCTTCAACTTGCCGACTCTGACTAACTGACCGTCTCTTTGACAATTCAAAAGTGCCTGTAAATGGTTTAATTGAAATAAATGCTTTGAGTTTGAGTTTGAGTTCAAATCTATAATTATTTGATGTTTAGATCCTACTAATAAAAATAATCTACCTAATTATATTTGTACGTCTTTAAGGCAAAACATGACTGTAAAATAATTTAATGTAACATCCTGCATGCCATGTGTGTGTATACTTATGCTTTGGACAAATAAATGATCTTATCTACAGTCCGCGAAATTAATTGTTAAGCGAATTGAGTCTACGTCAATTTGCCGTGTGCCTTCTCATAATAGAATGACAGTTGTGGTTGCAATAAGGGCGAAAGCTCACACGCTAAGCATCGGAGAATTTGCGACTGTATCGATGCTGCGTCGTAGAAAAAGCGGCTAAATCGCCGATCGCCGATGCTACTAGTAGATAGGTAGGTACGCTTTGTGCTTTGGCCCTAAACGGACAACTTAAGTTGATAGTCAATTTGCATAACAATTAATTTACCTGACTTTATAAATACCTCTGTCCACCCTTTCGGAAAATACAGGCGTGATTGTATGTAGGTAGAAAAGTAATGGTCTTGAATCCCAGAAGGAACAATGTCGGTATCGTCTCATCGCTGCCTGAAGTAAGCCGTCGGCGTCGCACAGGGCCTTAGCCGCCAATCCCAACCATTTATTTTAAATCGTAAATACCGAAGCAAGGCTTTCGTCTCGGTGCCTCGTTCACTTTGATCGTTTAGTTCGAACAAATATGAAGTGCTTAGGTACAAGATTTTTTTTTTTTTGGATTTCCGTTCCTCAAAAGGAAAAAAACGGAACCCTTATAGGATCACTCGTGTGTCTGTTTAACGTCTGTCACAGGCGATTTGCTCCGAATCTACTGGACCGATTAAGTTGAAATGTGGTACCTACACTTATGAACTTCTGTAACCCAAACACGAACGTGTGACGTAAATAAATGAATTTTGAATATGGGATTCAATTTTTTTATTTTTTCTAACTACCGTGCGACAATCAAATGAAAGGGCTTAATGTGAGGGTCTCGAGTATATTTTAAAATAATTAGTTTTAAAGTTATTAAAGAAAATAGATGAGAATTGACAATTCCCCCCTGTAATTTTGAAAAAACAATAGGTCCAGAGAATATTTTCATCGCATTTGCAAGGCCTCATCGGCTTCTTTACTTGTGTCAAGTTTGCAGCGGTAGTTACTGGCATTCTGCATCCCAACTGCGTAACACACTTCTATCCCAATCCGAAAGATTTTGAAGGAAATTTGTAATCCCCTGCTTCATTTGTTGGAAAATTCGCCTGCTCGACAACGTAAATACCTATATGCAATAAAAATGGTTGAATTGTCAAAATGGGACTGCGAGTCTCAGGAATGCGACACTTTTTAATAAATTCCCCCTTTCAAAATTACAGTAATCTATGTTATGAAATCGCCTGTAATCAGTTAGTTTCAGATACCCACTCAAGTAACTGGCATACAGTAAACATGAACGTGAACGAGCGTTTAAACTAAATCCCAGTTAAAATTCAGCGAGTTAAGCCTATCTGAGTAATGGCCGACGATTTCGATGTGACATAGCTTTAAGTAAATAAATAGACAAATGTAGGTACATAATTTACGCATTACTAATTAGTTGGTAATCCCTGTTGATTGGAGCCTTATAATTATCACCATCGTTCATTTGCGGCTCTTCGGATCATTTGAATTACGACGTAGGTACATAACCTAACTGGGTTCTTCCAATTGTTTTTTTTTTGTACCCCTAGCAGTTTGAATTTGTGCTCAGTTAACGGGAATTGGCTTGCCACGTGTAGGTAAGTATAATTAGCCTATAATGTTCTCACTGCTGGGACATAGGATACATCTCTTCGAGAGGGAGTGGGCTATAATCTACCACGCGGGCCCAGTGCGGGGCATATCTTCGAAAAATGGTTCTAGGACATGGTTTACGGTGTACAAAAATAGTACATTATTGCAAAGGCCGGGAAATAGGCAATTGCAGGTCGAGTATGAGTATGAAGGCCGAGCCGTGGCCGAGGCGAGGACTTCACTAATACGAGACAGGCAATTGCCATTTCCGCCGAGGTATATATAGGTAGTGCTTTTCTCAAAAGAATGCAGAGAAATAAAACATTGCTGGAGCGTTGTAATGTTCCAAATTCAAAAAACGCTCCTGCAATGGGTTTGAATTTCTTTGTCCGTAAATTCGATACTTCGCGTGTTCTTTTTTCGAAAATAATGACAACATTTCCATGCATGTTTGAGGAAAAAAATTTTACTTGTTGCCCTATAATTTTGCGGGATTTTGTAATCTAAAAGTTATAGCTAGAGATCGTATATTCGCATGTATATTTACCTAAAGTTAATATTTGGTTATGAAATTATGGGCGGCTTCTTATTTTTTTTTGTCTACCTATATAATTCCCGGGATTCCATAAAATCCGGAAATGCACAACTACTCGGATACATGGTATGAAAACGACCCCTTTTAAATACGTGGTATGAAAACGACCCCTTTTAAATACGTGGTATTATTTAACTTTACACTATTAGCTAGCATTCGACACTATGTTAAAAAAAGTAGTAAGTAAATTTATCAATTTCGGAATCGCGAGATTTTTAGGATCGATACAAAAGTGCATTCCATAATATCCAACACCTGAACGTAAGTAAATATATGTACATTCAATTCTATAATAAGAACTCTAAATTCGTCGATCCCGGAATCGCGGGATTTTTTCGATACAAAAGTGCATTCTATAATAGCCAACACCTCAACTTTAGGTAAATATGCATCCGATTATCCGATCTGTAGTTATATCACACAATTTAAGAACAAAGTCATTATATCAGATTGACTCTTGTTTTTAATTTATTTTAGTATTTAGGTTTAGGGTATGGTTGGGTGCGGAC
The DNA here is from genome assembly GCA_947523025.1 of Dryobota labecula. Lineage (NCBI taxonomy): Eukaryota > Metazoa > Arthropoda > Insecta > Lepidoptera > Noctuidae > Dryobota > Dryobota labecula. The sequence continues at coordinate 2,985,734 of OX383290.1, forward strand.
GGCGAGCTATGGGCAGCTCGCCGTCCGGTAAGGACCAGGCCCGGGTCGACGGCGCGTTGTGTTCCACGCGCGCCTCAAAGAGATGTCAGTACGCACTGACGGGGTCTGCTAGGACCGGTGCCTGCCGGGGTTGCGGGTTTGTCCGAAAGGGATACCGTGGCCCTGGCACACAGGCAACTGAAGGAACACGGGTGGGTTTTATTCAGTAGAAGTCTGACACATCCTCCCGCTCCGCCCAGAGCGGGAGAAGTTATTTGATAATTTCCCACCCAAAAAAATAATAATAAAGGGTATGGTTGGGTATATTGGGTATCTGTGTTTGGTAGTATGTGTATGTATGAGAGGGAATTCTTTGCCCAGTAGTAGGATAACACATGCTAGATAGAATTAGATTAGATTTGTATTGGTATATGTATCCAACATAATATAACAACATTTTAATTTTAACTCTTCTTAATACTCTCAACAGATTGAGAGCATTAATACTTGTTTTTTTTCTCATTTTTGTTTTATTATTTTAAATAATTTGGTAAAATACTGAATTGGTTAACAAAATTTTTTTTAGGTTATCAAACATAAAAATAACTCATTCATACCTACTGATCTATTTAATTGAAATATGAAAAGAGCAATAATAAAAAAACTGGAGCCAATTTCTAAAATCTGTTCGTAGTTACATAGTCGTGGGTTTAAGTTTAACCTAAAACCACTTTTAACAAGAGCAACAAAATCACTGTTGGCTGTGTTATTGACGTTCGTTTTTCGTAAATAGTTGAAGTGTAATAAGGGTACTAATTTATTCTGCATACCAGGATAGCAATAATTCAAGGAGCATTTAACTAAGTCCTTTAGTGTGGGGTGGACGGACGGCATCAGATGCAAATACGTACCGTTGCTGCATAGCCTGCATAGCTCGCTATTTGCTAGTTCGCGCTAAATGCTTTATTGCTTAAAGTAACAACTGCATGATGTCCTGGTATCTTAAATTAGTAGGTCATTAATGTTATTTGCAATGAAGATGAGTTTCATGATGAATAACTCCCCTTATTTTTATTTCATTTTTCCGTGGATTATCCCAGCAAAAAACCGTAAAGGTTTACCATTTTTTGGCAACAAGATGATCCAGTGTAATTAACGATGCTGTCATCCATCAATCAGGTTCAGCTCGATTTCACAACTTAATCAGATGACATGGCGTAAATATGGCGTGCGCCGACGTAGCGACGGCTATCCGGTTGCTGTGAAATATGATGCGCAATAAAAGAGATACAGGGCTTTTGTGTTACAGTTAACAGGGAGATAACAGATTTATAAGGTGTATCTATTCAAACACGAAATATTAAGAGATACAAAGAGAGAGGTAAAGAAGCCATCATGGAGACGATTTTTTTTCAAATCTCAGTATATTATTAAAAAAAAATATGATTAATTATCAAAAGGCACCGCGCTCGAGCCGCCACCGACGCCGCATCCAGGCGGGTCATTCATAGAATAAGTAAGTAAAGGTTTTTTTGCAAAATGTCTCAAGCAATTTTAAATTTTAATAATTATCTATGTAAAAATAAAAAGACTTAGATAAAAAAAGAAAAAACGCTGCTATGGCTTTTTTACCACCAATACTTAGATAAATAAAAAAATAAAAAATATATAAAATAAATATTTCGTGTACGAATAGATACACCTTATATACGTGGATTATAACTAAAACAGATGCGTAAAGAAAAAATTTTTTTTTCAATAGTAAAGCCCGGTCCGCTGCGCCTTGTTTTCATATTCTACAAACACATAACATTGTTAGCTAACTGATTTGAGGGCGTGGCCTAACACTTTTGTTAGAAAAAACTTTTACTGACATGTTTTGTTAGATAAATTGGCGCAGCGGAGCTGGATTAAGTAAGTAGCTAGGTACGCAGTTTCCTTTGGAACTCTTCCACGTCATCAGTAGATAGGTATGTACTTATTTAAGGGTAGTAATAAAAGCTCCGAAAAAGTATTAAAATATGAGCATAGGTACTCAAAATATGAAATTTACTGCGTTAAATGCTACCTTTCCGACAGCTTATAAGCGAATACAAATAAAGAAACGACCGAATAAAATACTGAAAATTCCGAAAACTTAATACTATGTTTTTTTTATATTTTTTATTTATTCTTTTAGTAGTTTACATACATTGTATACATTTAAGTTGGTGCCAACATAAACTCATTAGAGTTTCACCGGGCACCAAAACCATCGACTACATAATTTAAATAACATAAGAAGGTACTTGCTGTAACAGTTCTACATTTATATCTGTAATTTTTATGGTGTACATAATAAAGAGTATTCTATCTATCTATCTATCTTGCTCAACAAAACAGGTAACAAAAATATAACGAGGGTGTAAGCGAAATAATAACAGTTATCTATTAACGAGCGAACATCGGTGACCAATCAGGGCCTCAAGTCTGCTATTACAATGGTGTCAGAATGGTCTCGCCATTGTGAGTATTTGACAGTGTTTGTATGGCAAATCTGTCAAAAACTCACAATGAAGAGACCATTCTGACACTATTGTAATAGCAGACTTGAGGCCCTGACCGTCAGGTCCGTCCTTAAAACAGAAGTGGTGGAGGAATGTTTTTGAATTGGTACAGGTTGATCCTAAAAAGTATAAATGTCTTTATTAGCTTTAATATTTTATTTTTTTGTTGTTTGTTTGTTGACGTAATATTTTTCCACCAGCTTAGTCACAGTTCTAACCTAATCTAACAACCTATTTTACCCAGTTTTAGTAAATGACGAATCATACCTACAATCTGCCGCAGAAACGTGAGCCGAGCGAGCGAAGCGAGCGGTGAACATATGTTTTTGGAAACTTAGTATTTTTTTCGGAAGTTAAGTATTCTTACACAGCTTAGTTAGTATTACAGTCAACCACAGAGCGCTGGAAGTTAATTTGTTTTTCGGAAGCTCTATTATTTTCCCTTATTTAAGCAAAATATGTTTCATGTAGGTGCTTTTGTATTCTCGTTCCATTAAAACGCTGCGCGTTCGGCTTTCGGTGATTGAGAACCGCTTATTTTAAAGTCTCATTCTGGAAAATAAACGAGATTTTTTAAAATTAACGTCGCTTTTTGTTGTCTGAAAGGCTTGAAAGGTAACCGCTTCGCTTATACTATATACTAGCTACTGCCCGCGGCTTCGCCCGCGTGACTTTTTCTAAAATAAAAGTAAATACTAAGCCTAAATTACTCTTTATAACATCAGCTATCTGCCAGTGAAAGTCCCGTCAAAATCGGTCTAGCCGTTTCGGAGATAAGCCGGAACAAACAGACAGACAGACAAAAACTAAAAAAAAAAATATGCTTTTTTTTGTTATAGGTAAGTACCGTGTACTGTACACTTCTATATATTTAGAGCGTTGAATTTAAATATATTTATTTTTGTATGAAAGTCTGATGAATTATTAATGTCATAGAACAAAAGTTTGTTTATGATTTTAGTAACACAGTCTTGCGAGGTTTTTTAGTGTTTTACCAATAACCCTGCATATCTTCTTTCATATGCATTTAGTAAAAAGCTGTTATTTTGACATTACAAACAGACTTACACTTCAATTTTATTTATTTGTATAGATCTAGATGTAGGTATTAAGGCTATACCTACCTACTACCTAGGTAGGTCTTGAACTGTCTCAGTACCAGACTTCGGGTCCGTGAGTTTCATTGAAGAAACCATTCTAATTATTAAACTACAATTAGAAAACTCATGAGTATTAATTACCCCATGTTCCCTTGATCCATCGCTACATGTACGTACAAGAAAACTCCCCTGCTCCATCGCTACATGGTACCAGGAAAACATAACATCAGAACTGTTACCAAATTTATAATAGTGCAGCCCAGCCGTTATACATCATATGCTATACTATACATACTATTACGTTGTTTACACGAAAAACACGATAGCCAATTAAAAGGGGTAGGTAGATATGGTATGGGAAGCAATGTAAACCAATTAGCGACGTTAAAATATTCACGGCAGAAGTGCTAGTGAAAGGTTCTTTTGAACCACTAGCGTAGGTATCATCAGTTTGTGTTAGTATGCCGAGACACGACACCGTGGCACCCGGTAAGTGGCAAATATCGATTTATGGCTAACGTAATTGAAAATTTCTTATGTTTAAAATATATCTTTTAAAAACAAGTGTTTTCTAGTGCATATTTTTAGCTTTTTTGTTCTTTAGACTGACTGAATATTTTTGGATTAGGTATACCAATATAACATCAATTGATGTTTGGGTAGAAACTAAAAGATTTTTAAGTCAGAAAAAGCCAATGTCAAACTCCTGGAAATGTTTTTAAGATTGATTTTCTTGGAAAAGAAAACCTAAGATAAACTTTTCTGCTAGTAATTTGAGACAGGTTTTCCTCGGAAAATTGTCTCAATTTTGTCGTAAAGTCAATGATCTATAATCTAGACTAGATCATTGACTTTACGACAAAATTAACTAAATTTTAGATGAATAGATTATACATAGGTACCAGACTTTTATAAAAAAAACTGTTATTTTTGTGTAACTTCACACGGTTTTCACGACTTAACAAAATATCGAGATTTCTTTAATATACCTACTTCATCATTTCAGCCGAAAGACATAGGCCATAGGCTGGACATAGGCCTCCCACAAGCACCGCCACTTCGACCGGTTTTGTGTTTCCCGCATCCATCGGATTCCTGCAGCTTTCACAAGGTACTTTGTGGGAGGCCTTCCCACGCTACGTCTTCCGTACGCGGTTGCCACTCCAGAACTTTTGGCTTCAACGACGGGCGTTTCTGCGAGCAATGTGGCATTGCCACTTAAGTTTAGCCATTCTTCGAGCTATGTCGGTTACCTTGGTTCTCCTGCGGATCTTTTCATTTCTGATATATACATATAATATTTTTATATATGTTTATACCTACTTATTAAAGTTTAATAGTAATGTTATTAATATACACATCGTTGAGGGGCTCGTGGCTGAAAGATAACAACCGCACGGGTCGATCGAAGGGTTCAGTTACGCTTGCCGCGGTCGGTTCGTGGATGGGTGACCATCCATTACACATCGAGATCCCTCCGTGCCTCGGAAATTTCAATTTCATGGGCTACTTTAGCGCGTCCCCCTTAAACAAGAGCTTTGCAAATTGCAGGACCCTTACCACTGGTGCAGTTCATAAAACCACATTATTATTGAATTCTCCATTGGCTGGCGTTGCGTGAAATTTCCAATAGTCTGTGAATGAGAGGCTGGTAATGAGCTCCTTGCATTCAGTTACGTTTGACACAGATGTTGGCTGCATCTCTATTATTCCACGAGCTATTGTGGGGAGGAATGGTTCAATGAAATTGATTTATGGCTTGACAGTTTTATATGATGTTGAAAGTACAGCTTTTTGTGTCGATCAGACAAGTTTGTTACGAGATAATAAAAGCAACTAGCAGTCTCTGATTGAGAAATTTCTACTAAAGGTTTTTGGAAGAACGGGGGTGGGGGGGTAAATGACTGACGTAGGTAGGTAGGTAGGTAGGTACACCAAACTTATTTCATACTTACCTACGTGCTTACATATCGAAAGCATTAAAACTATAGTTTCAAACTATGTCAGAAAGTAATCTGAAGGTAAGTCAGAAGCTTTTAAGGCACTCCGAAGGGGAAAGTAGTTCCAAGTTCCCTGTTGTGTCGAACTTTCTGGAATGATGTCACGCGGAAACCTGTATCGTCTGTTTGTGTTGTATTGTTGAGCAGCCAACTGGGGAAATTCTGGGAAAATTAAGGGAAATTGATGATAGCTTTGCAGGGGTATGAATTGGTGTGAAAGTCATCATTTGTGTGAATAAGAGAGATTATACAGGACGTATAAGCCATCCCACATTTTGCATTGGAGTAATGAGACACTTTCCAATGGGGCCCTAATTAAAATGGATTAGTAAATAGTACTATGTAGGTACACCATACAAATTATTAATTACATTATTAGGTACCACTTGAACTATCCTAGTTTATGGTGGTAAGCCCTAAGGACTTCTAACCTGCCGCGTTCAAACAAACTTTGTACTAGGATAGCAGCAAACCTAAGTAGTTCACAGATGCATAAACAAATCAAATTGACGTCGTGTTATAGAAGTTTATAGAACTTACACTAGAAGTAAGCGAGAACTATCGTAAACAAAAAGCCCGAGGCGAAGTGGCTGTTTAAGTGCTGGTTAACTTTCTCGTTAGTTGGTTAGTTAGTAGATAATTGTGCACGTTCTGAACTGGGTTCGAGTTCAACTTGTGATTGAGTGTAGCTCGCGAGTGCGGGCTAGCCGCGGCGAAAGAGTTGGGGAGAAGCGAATTTGATGAGGAAAATTAAAAAGTTGAAATTAAAAACATCTAATATTATTCTGCTAGTTTCCGCAATAGAGTCCTAGATTCCTAGTAGGTACGTGCTCACGTACTTTGTTACTATAAATAATATAACAATGCTAAGGACTGACAGTTTATTAGTAGGTTGTCAACCAAAGGATATAAATTACAATGGTTATAGTATTACCTACACAGGCATTTGTTATTATTTTGTTATTATAGTATACATTTTATACTGCATACTGATCAGTGTGAATTAGTAGAAAATGTGATGAGGTTCATCATCATCATCATTTCAGCCGAAAGACGTCCACAGCTGGACATAGGCCTCCCACAAGCACCGCCACCTCGACCGGTTCCGTGCTTCCCGCATCCAGCGGATTCTTGCGGCTTTCACAAGGGCATCAGTCTACCTTGTGGGAGGCCTTCCTACGCTACGTCTTCTGTTACGCGGTCGCCACTCCAGAACCTTTCGTCCCCAACTGTTCTGCGAGCAATGTGCCCTGCCCATTGCCACTTAAGTTTGGCAATTCTTCTAGCTATGTCGGTGATGAGGTTCTTAAAATAAAAACGGAAGACTTGTCTCAATAAAGAACTTAGATAGATGAACTACTTTTCATCATTATGTACATAGGTAATAATGTTTGTTATTTAAAGTTTAAATTAGTTCCCAATATTCTTTCAATATTGTTTCCACTTCTTTTAAAATGAGGAAAGTGTCGTGATGAAAGTTTTAAGTATGAATGTGGATAGCTTTATGAGTAGGCGAAAACAAAAGAAACAATGGACGGACTGATTGGAAGATGGTACGGCTAGAAAAGGAGTGACTACCGAGATGACGAGTGATAAGTATCTATGGAAGAAAAAGACATGTTGCGCCGACCCCAAATTAATTGGGATATAGGTGAAGAGAATGATAATCACGTGAAAGTGATTATCATTCTCTTCACCTATATCCCAATTATCCTTTTATTGACAAAAAGGCAATTATCGCTACTTTTCCCACCCCTGCTTTAACAGTTTTAAGACATAATGATAACCATAATCATTCATTCTAAATTGTACCTAGACTATAAAGCTTTCTTACGAGTGCTTACTCACTCCTCCATTACTTAAATTACAATTTATCGAGTCCCAAAAGGAAATCTAGTGAATTTTATCTACAAGTTCATATCCGATTCGCCGACCCCCCCCACACTCCATGATTTTTAATATATGTACTACTAAACTATAACATCGACAACGTTCCGAGCTTCTGTATGAAATATTCAATACTTTCATATGAAAACTTGTATTTTCCTCTTCAACGGTTTGAGGGGCAGAGTCATTTCATGAAAGAAATATTGTATTTTTTCTCTCTGCCCGCGCTCTGTCATAAAAGGGATAAAGATAGCGCGCGACGCAGGTTTTATTTTCTCTGAGAATTTCATATGATACGTTTTATGGAGGGCAACGTCTCTGTTGAAAAAATGTCTTCACTGTTTGTGATGCGGTGTCGCAGATTGTGTGGTTCAATGTCAGCTTTCGGATATTTTTCATTGTTCTTTCCTTTCACACTATGAGGCGATGGAAAACCCTGAAACGGGTAACGGATCTAGGAATCTGATCTACCAGGGGCTCATAACTCATAGAAAGTGGAAAAAAAGTCGATCACAACACTCGAATGCCAGTTTAAAATTAGTAGTACACAGTACAGCTTGAAATAGAAAATGCAAGAAAAATCTAATTTATATTGCAGAAGAAAACATCGCTCAAAATATCGTATATATATGTATCAACACTATATTTAAATACATTACATCGAATAGAAGCGCATTCTATTCAACCGAAAGTAATTAACTGAACAAGTTTCTTTGAAGTATTTTTCCAATGTTGCTTCCATTACAAATGTCGGCATTTTCCTCGCAAATCTAGACGACTACTTGTAAATTGTGATGCCAACCGTAAAATTAGGTTTATGATATTGAATTGTGGGACCCAAAACGAGAAGAAATGTTGCGCCTAAAGGCTCACGAAACGTTTTGATCGATCGGTTACGTCTATGAAAGAACTTGCTTCAAAGCTTCTAGAAATGAGTTCATCTGGAGCCGAACATACCAAAATTATAATTGAAATACCTAACATTGTTCTAATGGAGTTTCGATTACTGTAAGTTTAAATTATTACAGAAGTATTCTAGAAAATGAAGTAGCCAACACGCTTGTATTCCCCGATCGGATAGGCAGAGATCCTACATCCAAATTTCGCCAGATTTGTTGATTTGTAAGTCCCAAGTGACCATCTACCTACAAGTCACCTATCTTTTATTAGATAACTAGTACTTTGTGGAACTAAAACGTGTTTGTTTGTTAATTCTAGCTAAAAACCAAAAAACCGGCCAAGTGCGTGACAAACCACGCACAGTAAAGGGTTCCGTAGTTGGGATGAATTTATCTCAAGAAGAAACTTAACAACAGTTGAAAAAAAAGTTCTCCCATAAATTCCAACTGAAAATTTAAGTTTGTACGCACAATATTGAGAAATTTACTAAACATGTTATATTAGGACCATAGATTTCTTAAAGGTGATCCTGTAATCTTTAAGTGTAGGACTATTATTTGTATATTTTTCAAAAATTTTGACTCACTAGTTTCGGAGATAAGTGGGGTAATGGTAAATTTTCATCTATTTTCTTAAAATGCATTTCTTAAAATACTTTAAAAGTATTTATTAAAAAAACAAAAATATATATATACTTGAAATCCTTAAATAATACAATAGCCCTTTTATTTGATATAATAAGAATAATAATAATAAACATTTATTTCAGACCAGGTCCATATTTTGTTAGTAACAATGTACTTAAAAAAAACTTAATTACTTTAAAAGAACGGTACAGATTGCAAAACTATTTTTTTAATTTTCTAATTTACCCCCCAAAAGGGACCCCATATTCAAAATTCATTTATTTTTGTTACGCTTCCATGTTTGGGTCACAAAAGTTGATATGCGTATCAAATTTGAACTTAATCGGCCCAGTAAATACCGAGCAAATTGGCTGTAACAGACGGACAGACGGACGGACAGATAGACTGACAGACACACGAGTGATCCTATACAGGTTCCGTTGTTTCCTTATGAGGTACGGAACCCTAAAAATCATATATCACCCTCACAAACATTACACAGATCTATACAGGAGTAAGTACATATTTACGGAAGTACCATTCAGGGTTCTTGAGATGCGAGTTGTCGAGATACACTGGGGTCCTTCACGATTGTCACTGTAAGTGGGTAAGAGGGGGCGGTCGAGAGCCGAAAGATCCCTGAGTTTTGGGTGATGCAATATCATGAGTTCATGACGTCACTGGGCTTTTACAGAAGGAACAATAGTTGATTACTCTGCTGTTGTCACGACCTTCTTCACTGAAAGAAATGTTTGCATAACTGTAACAAAAGTTTTGGTTACTGTTTACACAAAAATTGTGACTTGCGAACTAGATTTTATCTGTTACAAAACCCTGTTTTGCGCACTACAAAATCAGTTTTGTTAATTTAGGCAAAGTTTATTTCCTTGTAACTAAAGTTGAGTTATTTTTGAAGTAACTTAATTATTTCGGCTTATTATTTCTTTCAGTGTTGTTGTTCTTATCAATCAATTACCATTTATTTCGGACAGAATCCATATAAGTATTAGTAACAATTTTTTAAAGATAAATGTTAACTGGTACCTAAAACAAGAAAAAATCTATTTCCATCCAGTGTGCGTAGGGACAGTCACTTAGATACAATCATTTACAAAATGATGCTTGTAATCCCGAGGACTTGAATATAAGTGAAATGTACTGATCAGGTTTTCAAACCGTAGTTCAGCCCCTGGACCTCAGGGTAGGCACAGGATTTTCAGGAATTTTCTAATGCCAGCCCAGAGTCTAGATTTGAGCTGGCTAATGCTAACAGGCTCGCCCACTGTATACAAGTTTCGTACCCTGACGGCAATACAAGCTCTATGTTAAGAAGTGTTTATGTTTTAGAAATAAATACATAGTGGCACGCTACACGATACCCTACAGAAGCGTCACGTAGCAGGTCATAATTGTGTCGAGTGTTGGTACGTGTCACGGGCGAATCCGTGACCGAATTATAGCCCGCAATGGAAGGCCTCTGTCTCTCTCCAAGCCTATGTTTATTACAAGGATTTGTAGATAAAAATATTCAGGTCACTACATTTTCTTCTGTTCAGTTTGTACGAGTAAAGGCCTTTGTGGATAATTTTAAGTAGGTAAGTTTTTATACGAATGCTGACATGTTTGCAAAAAGATAAGAAAGTGATATGAATATGGCCGAAGCAAAGTCGTTTAAATATACTGCCCGGAGTCTGTTTAAAGACTTCCAGGTTATAAAAGGCAACTTTCAGATTTTCATCAAATGCAATATACCTACACCGTTCGCCAATGAGCGGAAGGATACACTCCATGAGGCAAGCATTTCAATGCAAAAATTTTATTCAGACATCGTATAACATCGACAACCATGCAGAGAAAATGTAAAATACGTAGAGAAACGAAGGAAAAAGAAGAACAATTGTATGTAACAACGATAATTTTTAGTACAAACTTTAGTTTCGCAACAGTGCCCCTAACATTTACAACTAGTTTAAACTGGCTCGGACCGATGTGCAACTTTAAGCGGGAACGCTATTTACACATTTTGTCGGCAGTCAGCAGGGGTACCGGGTACTGGGGTGTATTTGTAATCATGTTTCTTGTTTCACTATCCAGATGGACTTTTTGCTAAGAGACTGATGAATACTAGGCAGAAGCTGTATTGTTTATATTAATCAGAAAAGGTTACTATTCGTTTCAAAACGTCAAAAACTATCATCATTGCATACAATCACTTAGTTATTGTTGGTGTTTATGTCCAGCATTAGTATTAAGGGTTTAAAAATTCATTGAAATTTTCATCTGGAACCCTAGTGAAACTACAAAACTTATTGTTATTTCCTACCCATTAATCTTGGAAACAACACTAACTTTATTCTTATACTTGGTATGTTTCGCAAGGGTAAAATATCTAGGTATAATATTATATTTCTTGGTATTGGCATACAGAAGGACCAACCAGTTTGTGACTATAAAATATCGTGTCATCACAAAAACTATCTTTCAGTGAACATCAGAATCAATGGCGATTCTGAGGAACTGGGAGATCATGTAAAAGAGGCAGACACGATAAATCTATACAAATTAGCAACTAGGCTATTTTCTAGTTAGGAGTATTAAAATGCCGAAGCCAAAATATAACTAAAATAGTAAAAAGGCCAGACTAAACATAAAACTTTTAGAACCATGATCGCCCGTTTCCAATTAAACAAGCTATCAGATTAATTGCTTTTTCGACAAACCTTAAAATTCGGAAGCGAATTAATGACATTCAACAAATGTATATATTTTTTATTTGTCAGGTTTATAATATGATGTAGGTATGATGAATGGTGGTGTTCGAAAAACCATTTACTTGTGTACATGCGGAAATGTGAATACATCAGTCATACACGATGGAAAAGTGGGAAGTACGCGGTACAACTATCGTACGTAATATGCGTTCATTTTTATCTGTCGTGGTGGAAAATGCACTGTCAAACAAATGTATAATGTAGTCAGAGCCTAAGAGGCTTGCTAATGTAAACTGATACGGTTAATTAAACCGGTAAATATAAAAGTATTTCATTTGTTTAGTTATTTTGGCTAACGAAATGTTACCACAAATTGTGGCGTAAATTATCCGGATTGTAACATGAATTAATTTTATTGTTTGTTACCACGACTTCTATGACAAGACGCTTGCGTGGGCAGACTAACATTCCAGAAGTACTAAGCTAACATAAAGCACCAGCGTCACTATTCGCTAGGCATGGAGGTGGTGTGAAGCACTCGGCCTGTGACTCGGCTCGCAAGGCTGTTTACAGCACGGTGCTATAGCTTAGAACAAAAGTAAGGGAATTATAACCGACCAGTTTATGTAGGCTTTTCTGCCTTTGGAGATACACTACTCAATGTAATACACATGTTCCATTTTACTACAATTTTCTAAAAATAACAAATATTTATTTTACAAATAAAAATAAAAATAAGGAGTTGAGACACCTTGTTAACAGACAAAGTTTGTTTATATGTATAAAATCATCGAAAACGCAAAGCTAATTTTTTTAACTGTTTTAAATTTAAGGGAACAAAAAGATCGCAACTCGCGAAAATGTCAAAGTGCAAAGAGAAAAAGGAAAACAAATTTGACACTGAGTTGTGTCAAATTTGTAAACATTTTGCTAATAAAAGCGCTTCGATACTGTGCTTCGATATATTAGTGGATTTTTCTTGACGACTTGGCTTGTATGGACATCTGCTTATAAACATTGACCTGGAAATGTATTGGATACCGACGACAAATCCTTATCTGATTGAACCTTGCACGAAAATCTGGACTGTTTACTTGTTTGTGAAACGCATTGTTATTGTGTTGTTTATAAACATGATCGCGAGCAAGTGTTGTGTAAAAATTGAAGATTTGTGTATTAATTCTTTTATTTATAATTGGTGTAAAGATACAAATAAATTATTATGTGGATCACGTGAAGATTATGATGTGGAAGACAAAATTCAGGACTTGGCCTTCAATTATTGTAAAAAAAGATTGAAATAAAGTATGTAACATTGTATCTAATGTTTTATTTTTAATAACTACCACATATTTATCTAAAAGGAAAGGAAATAGCTATATACGGTTCATCGAATGCTTCATGGATTGTTGTTCTTACTTATTCCTAGAGGGCGCCATGAAATGTTCGAGTGACGTCTCTATCCTCCTATATATAAATGTACTCTGTGGTTTACAGGCTGAACCTCAAATATTGCGGTTACCAAGGCGACATGAACAGACGGAGATAATAAAGGCGTACATTGCGTGGAGCTGCAGTGCACCCAACAGGTGTATCGGGGCGCTTGACGTAGCGTTAATCCGTTCAGTGACGTGCCCGACTTGTACGAAGATAGCATGTAAATCGTTTGTAATTTTATAGTATTAAACTATGGTTGTATTGCTGTGTAATCAAAATTTATTTTTTATTTTAGGATAATATTTCTTGTGATAGATAGGGTACGCGCTTTTTATCCTTTTCTTACTGCAATAAATGGGTTGTTTCATGTATGTATTTATACGGCCAGCGGTTCATTTACGCAGTCAGGTTTTTTGATTACTTATTTTGAATTAAATTTTTTGTTTCTTTTATAAATTCAAAATTCGTGTTTCCTGTATTTCCACAAGAAACACATTCCTTATATCATTTTAATATGCATCGGCGTCCCCTGGAAAATGCCAGATCGCGAAAATTGTTCTTCGAACGAAGATTTGTAATCAAATCTATGTGAAAATGATTTAACATTTATGAAAAACTGTGAACATTTTTCATAAAAATATTAACACGTTGACTGTCCGTGCATTATATGTAATGTATTTCTGTTGTAAAACTTACTTGTTACGATACTTTTTGTTAGGTTTTAAATGTCATTTGTAAGGTCGATAAAAAGATGTTCGAAGTTTTAAATTCTGTACTCTCAACTAGAAGTTTGAATAGCAACCATTTTAGAACGTTTACTGAGTTTTTCATTTCCCTTTTTCACTCTATTTAGTTAGGAACGTGATTCTTCAGACCACAATTACAACAATTTCCGACTCAGCCATGACGTTCGTGCATTACATGTAATGCATTAGGTAATACAAATTACATTGGCTTTTGTGATTTGGACGTTTGAACTAGACAACATATTTTGGCAGACGTATAGACAAGGATACAAGGAAATTAAAAAACCGAAAAAAAAAAATTTGCTTGGACAGTCAACGTGTTAATAATATAAATACACTAGCAATAAAGTTACGTTCTCAACCCGAGGGCGGGATGTCTCTCGGATGTCGGCGACAGGCTACAGACAGGCGCAGGCTATCTAAAATACCCCAATGCTAACAATATAGCTTACATTTATTTACCCTCAACGAAATACAGGGTACACTAGTGCAGTGTTTAAAATGGCACCTAGTTCACTTCGCTTGTTTTTGGAATCATGTTCGGTTTTCTATGACCAAAGTTAAATGTTTATTCCTGAATTTTTAGATGGTAACAGGAAAGCGTAGCGAAAACATAGATTGATACAAAAGTGTATAGATTGTGTGAAAATTATGGATATCTCAATAGTAAAAACCGGCCAAGTGCGTGTCGGGCCACGCACAATGAAGGGTACCGTAGTTGGGATGAATTTACCCCAAGAATAAATTTAACATAATAATAATAATAAGTTTATTTATGCATCAGTTTACAAAAAGGGGTTTAGTGTTTGGAGCCTCCTTTTAAGCAAACAATGCCTGTGTTAGGAGACTCCGCTCTTCCATAGTACAGCATAATTACTTAATCTATTACCAAAATTACAAAACCATAGGTACTTAGAATATCAATAAAAATAAGTATGTTAGTGAGAGTACGATTCGAGTGTGAATGCCTGTGCGTAGTGTCATAGTGTGTCTGTATGTGAGAGAGTATGTGAAAATGTAAGTGAGAGTGTATGTGTGAGTGTATCTGCTACTTTATGTGCTCCAAAAGTGCCTCCGTGTCATTATAGGTAAGTGTCTTTAACCAATTTGTTATTATTGTTTTACAATCATAATTCTTTTTTGTGTATATGTAAATATTTTTGTTTATTTTGTTGTATAGTTGAGCAGAACGTTTATTAAATTGCCTACCAGCAAACATGGTTTTGGTCTGTGGAATGAGTGCAACCAAATTGAAAAACATGTTCTGCCATACATTCTGTATGGAAGAACATGTTTTTCAACTACAAGTTTAAGTTGGTCGATTATTACTCGGTAAATTGTAAAGCATACTTAGCTGTGATAGTTTTCATTTCAAATTCGTTATACACGTATATAATACTTCTGCGACTTCGTCCGCGACTTTTTGCAGCCTATATTCTGCTCCAAATTAATCTCTGGCTACCTGTGAAAACTACATAAAAATCCGTTCAGGGTTTCCGGAGATGTGCGTGAACAAACAAACAGACAGACAGAAAATAACTAAAAAAATATCGCTGTTTTATGTTCTCTTACTCTTCTTTAGTTATCCTCTTTATACTTTTATTACTTTTCTTCTATGTACAGACACACCGATTTTACTGTTTTATTATATGTATAGTTAAAGATTAGAAGATGACGGTTAATTTTATTTCTGCAAAGTAATATGAGCTCTATTAGAGCTCATATTACTTTGCAGAAATAAAATTAACGTAAGTAGCAAGTACCATTATTTTATGAAAAAATAGTTATTTGAAATCTTAATAGATGATTTGCAATTTAACGGTTATCGGTATCTGAACGTTTTATTGTTTGTTTCCTTTTTGGGCCTACTAGGTATCGAATTTGAAAATGGATTCGAATCGACTTATCGATCTCTCGCTTTTTCGTATCGAAGTGAAAGTGACAGAACAAAGTGAAGTTCAAATCTTTGGAATTTTGTGAGTAGACCCAGCACTGTTCTCGACATTAAAAAATAATATTTAAAAAGTTACTTTGTCTCACGCTCGCTGCAAAATCTAATTTTGCTCACTTTCTTTCTTCTTTTTCATACAAACGCTCATACGTAATTATGGCGTTGGAACACATCTTTCAATAAAAGATTTGAACTAATTGGTATCATGCACTATATCTAGGTTTCTATGAAAGCAAAAAATTAAAATTTGGAGAAACAAATTCAGTATAAGCCTCCAAAAATCTGCTTTTTGCACACATTTTACCTGAACTTTGGCCGTTCATAATGTACTGATAAATTGTAAAAATAAAGAAAACATCTCCATTCCTCCTCGTATTTTAATCACTATTTTGGTGTTTGAATTTAGAACGCATCAATATATTCGACAAATCTATACTAATATTATAAAGCTGAAGAGTTTGTTTGTTTGTTTGAACGCGCTAATCTCAGGAACTACTGGTTGGAATTTAAAAATTATTTTTGGGTTGGATAGTCCATTTATTGAGGAATATTATAGGCTATATAACATCACGCTACGACCAAAAGGAGCGGAGCATAAATTAAAAATGTTACAAAAACGGGAAAAAATATTCCTTTTTGAGAGCTTCCGTTGCGTGCGCAGCGTAAATGGTTTAAGTTACGCAAATATCATGTATGATGGAATTGTTCCTCTTTAAATGTTCTAAAAAAAAGTCCGCGACAGCATATGTCTATCTTTTAAGGTTGACTCACTATAACCATTTTTTATGGTAATCAAATTTGTTCGAAATTAATGCATTATTTACGAAGGAGTTTTCATAAACATGGTATTAATCCTTATCCAAATAAATACGTTATTCATCACAAGTATTTAATTTTGAACAAAGTTGCCCTTACATCATTTAATTTCAATGAATATCTTAGGAGATATAACTGTTTTATAATAACTCCGCAGCAAAATAATGATCAACTCTGCGAAGTAGTCTATTCTAAAGCTGAAGAGTTAGTTTTTAGGGTTCCGTACCCAAAGGGTAAAATGGGACCCTATTACTAAAACTCCGCTGTCCGTCTGTCTGTCTGTCTGTCCGTCTGTCACCAGGCTGTATCTCATGAACCGTGATAGTTAGACAGTTGAAATTTTCACATAATATTATGTAATTCTGTTGCCGCTATAACAACAAATACAAAAAAACCGAAAAAAAAAAATATATTTAAGGGGGGGCTCCCATACAACGGACATGATTTTTTTGCCGTTTTTATGTTTTTGCCGGTGCCGATGTCGGTTATCGCGTAAAAAAGTAGCCTATGTCCTTCTCCATATCCCAGGTTACACCTCTGTCAAATGTTATGACGATCGGTTCAGCGGTTTAGGCGTGAAAACGTAACATACAGACAGACAGACAGACAAAGTTACTTTCACATTTATAATATTAGGATGGATGGTAAGGAACCCTTCGTGCGCGAGTCCGACTCGCACTTGGCAGGTTTTTTGTTTTTGAACGCGCTAATCTCCGTAACTGCGAGTTGGATTTGAAAAAAATGTTTTTGCATTTTACAGCCCAATTCTTGAGGAAAAATTACATTCCTATTAATTATTATATTATTAGGACACAATTTTTTTTTTTAATGAAAGTTTATGCGAAAACGAAGTAAAAGCATGGGCAGGCAATGTGATGCGACGGGGTGGGCCGGGGGACACGAAATTTCACGCGGACGAAGTCGGAGTCGGAGTCGGAGTCGCGGGCAGAAGCTAGTGGTTTATATACAACCTCCTTGTGAAAAAAAACTCCTTGAGCACAAGGAGTTTGTATTGAGTATTTTTTCACAAGGAGGTTGTATATAAACCATTTGTCGAATATATTGATGTGTTCTAAATTCAAACACCAAAATAGTGATTAAAAGTGCTTTTTATAACTCCTCGAGATTTGATTTTTAGACATTTTAGACAAGGAGTTTAGCATTAGAATAAAAAATGTTTTGTATTCTTTGCTGTCATTAGTAAATTGGCGCTATTTTGAATACTGTAAGATGTGAAGATGTGTTAACACTTAAGTTTATGAAAGAGTGGGGGCCGATATATTTTCCTAGTTACTTTTAATTTTAGTAATTGTTTCAATTTTAAAGTGCATTTTAATTTATTTACGCCCGGTTTCTCGACGGCTGTTCAAATCTAAAATTAACTAACCATGTGTCAAATATCTTGTTAAGTCGAAAACGAGTTGCACGAACGTTAATTAAGTACTTTGATTTAAATCGTTGATCACTTAACACAACAATCAAATTAGTACAAAAATCCCTTGTTAGAATTTGGGTTTTCCGAAAGAACGATTAAGCTTGAATGTCATGTCAAGCAGCTGTCAAATGTTGTGTTAGCTAATCTGTCGAGCTTGGGCGATTATTTTTGCGTTCCCTGTGATTTTCTGTTTTCTTTGGATATTTTCTAGTTATAATTAATAAAACAACTTCGGCTACCCATAGCGGACTCGAGATTCATTAATTTTCTACTGGAGATTTGATAACCGAACAATTATATTTCTTACAAACAAACGGAACCTTGAGGTACTTACGAAGGATTTCACGATTTGTTTGTACACAAATCAGAAATACACATATTATATATTTAGGTACCAATAAAAACGTACAATAGTTACTTACCTATCTATTATACTCAAAAGTGAACATTTCTCGCGTTCTGAATAGTTTCTCCCTCTTGATGTCGATGACGATGCCATTATTCAATCATCATCATCATCATTTCAGCCGAAAGACGTCCACTGCTGGACATAGGCCTCCCCCAATTGGGGGGTTTAGCCATAATTGCCATGCTTACTCGTAGCAGGCGGGTTAGTGATCGCAGTATGGTGTTAAAAATGAATAAAGAACGCTGCTGCCCATTCTCTAGGAAGTTCTTTAGTCGCCTTTTACGATACCCACGGTAAGAAATAGGACGATGCTATTCTTTACATCGGCACATAATTCAATGAAAAGCACTAAACAATTTTTTAATTTATATCTCTAGATACCTCGAACATTCAAAACTTTCAATAAAATGCCGCCTTTAGAAATGTCAACAGTGTCAACTTGATATTAAATTGAACGAACTATTTATCAAAATGAATGAAGAATCCGATGTTGCAATACACATAATCTATTTTCGTTAATCAGTTGACATTGATCGTTGATTAGTTAATTTTATCGTAATCGCCAATTCAGCAACCCAATTTGATTTGACTGTTCTGTTAATTTAACAGGTTTGTTAGTTGATTATAGATTTGAATAGCCGTCGAGAAACCGGGCGTAAATCTTCCTTTTTTCTTCACTAAATGTCTATTTTCGCTTAAACGTTTATTTTACTCGTAGTCATGGTATAAAGTATAGTATGCAACTCTTGAACGGATAGAAAAAATTATATCGAGGGCCATGAATCACACGCGCAGCTCAGGATTCTAACACTTGAAACACTCGCTGCGCTCGTGATTCAATCATCATGAATCACTCCCTACGGTCGTGATTCAGTCGTTAGAATCCTTCACTTGCTCGCGATTCATCTGTGGCCCTCGCTTTAAATACATTCTTTATTCACTAATTGCATAATATACTATTTTTCCCCGTGAATAAAAATTATGTTTGATTATGAATGAAATAAAGTAATCTGTCGTTTTATCTTCAATGAAAACTAATAAAATATCAGTCAGCAGCTACCAGGTCGTCATAACTAACCGTCGTTAATTTTAAGCGGGGCTTACATCCGCGGTATAAAATTACACCCATTTATATCCATGGCCGTGTGAAATTGGATTGCTTTACTTAAATTGAAATCTCTATGTTAATGTCCTGCGAGCGTGGACAAATAGTTCGTGGTTTTGCTATGTTTTATTTGTATACGATCCTTCAATAAAAGGGTTTTTGGAAAGTTTAGAACTAGACCTATTATAAAAGTAATTTAATTTGGAGTTTTCATTTGGGAATCTTGTTATAACGGTATATAACGAGAATTTTGTTATTTCGTGGTAGGTAATGCCATCATTTTCACGGTGCTAATAGTGAATAACACTCGAGATGAAATTCGAGATCAAAAATGTAAACAAAGGTGTTGCCAATTTAAAATAATAACGTCAATTGTGTAAATTGCTGAAAAGTACTAAATGATAAATGATTTTATTTCTGTAAGTAGGTTTTTACAAACACTTTTACACGTCAATCATATTTTAAAACTAGATGAGGTCGGCATTTCGTATCTGACTACTCTGAGAAGAAAGACCGAAACAAACTCAGAGGTCACAGTCTCTTTTAAAGTCCAGACATAATCTTGGTCAAATCATGTGAAGACCATGTAGACTGGTGTCTGTAATGGTCTTTTGAAGAAAGAACCACACAGATTGAGTGGACCTGTCCATTCAGTGCACGATTTTGTCAGTAATCGTGCAGCTCAACTCAGAACATAAGGAGCTCAACGAACAATACCAAAGAAAGGACATTTGGGCAGGCCGCATAAATTACTCGAAACTGCCATACCATGATCAGGAAAAAAAAATATATATACTGAGAAAAAAATAAAAAAATAAACAAAGACCCACATAGTCTTCACATTCACAATAATTAAAATAATAACATTATACTTCACAAGTAAATATTCATGTCAATGTGTATAAAGCAATCACAATAAAAAAAGTTTCAATATATGTATAAAATTTGGAGCAGCTCAATCCCAAGCCTTTTTGTCCTCAATATAATCTTTAATGGTATAAAAGGCTTTCTGGCACAACTTACGTTTAATGAATGATTTGAATTGATTAATGCATTGACATATATATTACTGCGTAGATTAATGCTTAGATCTTGAACGTGGCTTGAAAGTTTATTATAAAAGCGTTTACATTGACATCTGAACGAACCAGCTATTTTCTTGAGCCGTGTTTTAGGTACAACATATATGTGTTTGTTCCTAGTATTTATATTATGGATATCACTGTATTTTTTAAACAATTTTATGTTTTTATGGGCATATAAAAGATTTTCAAAAATATACTGAGAAGGCACAGTCATAACATTAATTTCCTTAAATTTCTCTCTGAGGGAGTGTCTCGAACTTAATTTATAAATTGATCGAACAGCTCTTTTCTGCAAAACAAAGATTGACTGAATGTCGGCGGCATTTCCCCACAACAGAATACCGTACGACATTACACTATGAAAATAACTAAAGTACACTAAACGGGCTGTCTATAATATAGTGTTAAAATTATTAATAATAATATAATAATAATGACCTTTATTTATACAAAACTGATTGTAGTACATGTAACAGTTATTACAACGACATGCATATCTTAAACAGGAATAGAACGTAGTGTAAGTCACTTTAAACCTGAAAACTGTGTGCAAATCAGCTAAGTGACGTACACTACGATAAAAGAATAAAATATAACTGTTTGAAACAAAATCCTACAAATTTATTTTTATGATAGGTACTGGCAATAAGGCAGAAGCTCTAAACATTTGGACTTACATTTATATTTTTTTATTTGCAAGATGTTTTCCTTCTAATTCTCTTGATTCGTTCAAAATATTATTAATAATATGGCAAAACTAATAAGAATGATTAGGAAAATCTTTACTATACCCAAAGTCTCTAATTCAGATAATTTATGTAAACAAAGTAATGTCAAGAAATTTCACTGTCAAAATGACAGGACAGTGGTTCAAAACATGTTATCATTATTTTTTTTTGTAATTAATCATCTATAAAATTAAAGTGAATTAATTATAAGAACTATGCAAACAAAATACCGTTGCCAAACAATGTTTTTTGTAGTGTGTCGGAGACACGGCCTATGATTGTCATAATCAGCCCTTTAAGTCCACTGCTGGACGTAAACCTCCCAAAATCGATTTCCTCTCGAAACAGTTTACAGCCGTTTTCATCCAAAATGTGGCTACTTACAATAAGAATCTATGAATGAGAGTTGTAATACTAGTTTAGTTGAAGATTTAAAAAAATTGAAAATGTTTGGATCTCCTGCATTGTTACCAGTATCATAAAATATTTTATACCAGAAAATCTCCTTTTTTTAATAACTTTGTTTAAAACCGAAAATGAATAAAAATAATTACGGTATGATTTTTTTTAAATTATTATTTCTTAAAATAACTTACTTAAGAAAATGGAACCTTTTTTTCGACATTTTATGTGAAGTACCATAATTAAGTTATTTTTTTGATATGTGATAACATATCAAAAAAATAACTTAGTATCCCCTTTGTTTACATAAATTATCTGAATTTGAGACTTTGGGTATACTCGTAAGTACCTCTAAAACGTCACTTTGACAATGACATTTTTTTGTTAACATTTTTGATCTCGAATTTCATTTCCGAGTATAGTACTTCCAACTGAACAGACAGCTGTGCTGCTGGGGAGTTTGTTGCGCCACTTCTTCTTCCCAGATAAAGCACTAGAAAGTGGTGAAAGGCGGGCATTTTGGGGGACTTTTTTGTGTAATTTTATCGCTGAAAGAGATAAAGATCACTTATTTGTCCAAAGTATGAGTGGCTCAAAACTGATTCCTAACCTATTTTGGATGAATGACTTTTGATTTTGTCATGAATTTCACACTTTTCAACAAGCACAAGCACACAAATGTTTGTACTCGCTTTCGTTAAAGTTAAGAAGGAAATCGTAGCCTTAATTACAAAAGTTGGGACCTCTGACATTCGTTACTCGGGTATTAATATTCACAAATCAAAGTGGGTCGAGTTCGCGAAGAACGCGACAACTTTAGACAGATTTAATTGACTTCCGAGAAACTCGTACAATCTTCACTTTTTTAACACTAACATACTTTGAAACGCGGGAAATTGATTACTAAGAAGATGAATTTAAGGTGGTTCAGACGTGGCAGAGAGAAATTTTATTTATTGATATTATTATTTATGTACACACAGTAAAATATATATAGGTACGATATTTATTCGAGTACAAAGGAACCTACTGCTTATTTCTTAAGAAATTTCTTCCAGCAGATCTGCGAAAGGAGAAATGAAAAATAAATGTGGACAAGAGGTAGTGTGTGAGAACAAGAGATAAAATTGAATGAAAAAATATAAATATGAATTTTAATGATTGTTTGTTCGTCTGCTGTCTTGTTCATTATAATATGGGCCACAAAAGGGATGAATGAAAATGAATTGCATGCATCTGAGTTGAGAATACTAAGAGAGATGTGTGGTGTTACGCGAATGGATAAAATAAGAAGTATGAAAATGCCACCGGTGACAGAATAGTTGGATGTAAATCGGTTGACATGGTATGGACATGTAATGCGGAGGAGTGGCACAAATGTAATAATGTTGTGAGGAAATATTTGAGTATGAATGTGGATGGATAATTGGCTATAAGGCCGTTTGTGCACCGCCACCGCCAACGAGATACGAGACTATTTGAACCGAACGTGACGTCGCGTCGTCGTGTACAGACACAAGCACCAATATGTATACACTTAGCAAAATTCAAAAGCAGTTTTCTCGTAAATAACGATTGCAACTGAGATGAACTTACTCTCTCTCTTACTTTATAATAGTATAAACTTATACTATTACTAGCTTCTGCCCGCGACTTCGTCCGCGTGAAATTTCGGCCCACCCATCGTGTCGCATTCGCATCCCGTCGCTCGCCCGCGCTAAAACTTCGTTATCGCTTAGCGTTCTTTCTGACTTCCGTTCTTTTCGCTTGGCTTCTAAGGATCGTAGCGTAGATATATAGCCTATAGCCTTCCTCGACAAATGGGCTATCCAACACTAAAATATTTTTTCAATTCGAACCAGTAGTTCCTGAGATTGGCGCGTTCAACCAAACAAACAAACTCTTCAGCTTTATCCATACTAATATTATAAATGTGAAACGTCATGGATATAACCTGGGATATGGAGAAGGACATAGGCTACTTTTGTATGCGATAACGGACATCCACGCGGGCGGAGCCGCGGGCAAAAGCTAGCAAATTATATAGCTGGCCCGCGCAACTTCGTCTGCGTCACCTAGTCGTAAGAGAGAGAGTGGTTTAAGTAATGAATTTTCTACTTATTTTGTTGCGGAGTTATTTTAAAATTATGATATCTCCTCAGATGTTGATTGAAATCAAGTGATGTCAAGGACAATTTTGTTTACATTTAAATACTTGTGATTAATAACATATTTATTTGGATAAGGATTAATATTATGTTGATAAAACTCCTTCGCAAATAATGAATTAATTTCGAAAAAATTTGATTACCATAAAAAAAGGTTATAGTCAGTCAATCTTAAAAGATAGACATATGCTGTCGCGGACTTTTTTTTAGAACTTTTAAAGAGGAACATTTCCATAATACATGACATTTGCGTAACTTAAACCGTTTATGCAGCGCACGCAACGGAAGCAGGAGCTTCCGTTGCGTGCGCTGCATAAACGAAAATAAAATTATTCCTTTTTAGGAAAAAAGGAATAATTTTTCCCGTTTTAAAAAAAATTAAAGTAAATGATAAATTTAAACAAAATTGTCTTTGTTGTTGGAAAGTAATTGCACACGGTGAAAAATTAAAAAAAAAAAGTACTTTTATCGATAAATATATGTTTTGAAATGATTGATATTCCTTAATTATAGTATTTTAATGTAACACAATTATTTTATCTGTGATATCATTAATAAAACAGTACCTTTTACTCTTTTTTTTTTTTCATTTTACTGAACAAAAATCAAAATCAAAATCAATTTTACTGAACCTCTTAACTCTTGAACGGGCAAGTATGGGCACGCGCTCATAATGTAGAATTGTAGCCAACAAGCCAAAGAATAAGAATAAAGTAGTTTTCAAGCAAGACCTGTCAAGACTTGGCCAAATTTTAGCAGTTTATGTTTCATTCCATACAACAAAAATTGAAATAATTATTTTCCGGGCAAACTATCAGTTTTACAGAAAAAAGTTACCTAACAATTATTCATCAAAATGACAGATCTTTCGATAAGTATTAAAAAAAAAATGGAATTTGTAAAAAAACCCCAATGTCCCTCATATAGCAGTTTCAAACCACCGTGCGGCTTCTGCGTCCCGTCCTGCGTCTCTTCTGTGTGGTCCGCGCCTAAGATTCGATGCTACGACGCTATGTACTATCGAGGAAGTTCATATCTAAGCACCTTAAAGACTATTTCTGCTTGCAGCGCTCGGCCGCTATAGAAATCTCATCAACCAATAGCATCGCAGCATCAGATTTTTGATGCGTCCCTTGTTTTTGTGAACAAAAAAGACAGTAAAAAACCAGCTGAGGTAGTGCGTATTTTTTCAATGGAAATAAATATCAATGGACCTTCGTTCGGTCGTAGTTCGAGCACGTTTGGGACAAGTTTATGGGTTTTTTTTGACGAATAGGTTTTCTATGCTGTCAGAAAAGTATAACATTAGCATCCAAAGTTGAGTAGTTTTCTCACAATTATATAGGAGTTTTTGGGTGAGAGGCGGAAAATTTCCATAAAATTTTAAAAGTGCAAAACCTTTGTTTTAAATTAGCTCTAGTCATAAACCCCTTTTCAAGTAATGCACCTAATTACAAACCTGTAGACAAAGCAGTTTGATTGAATAAACTGGGAGCTTACTCATGAACCACTTAAAATTATTATAATCCGTGCCTAAAGAAACACTTTATAATAATATAAGTTCGTTTCCGCATTGGTCAGTGCGGTATCGTTTCGGTATAGTATGCTCTGCCGCAGTAACGCACTGCTTTCATTTATCAATTAGTGCAGTACAGCTTAGATTGTTGAAATAAAGACGCTCGCCTATATTTCAACGATCTAAGCTTTCGGTACCGATTCGGTACCGGAAGCTTACCGAGCGCCTATATTTTTACCGAGTATACCGAGCATGCTGTAAAACGCGTGACTTGAGCGGGTAACGCAATGGATGTTTCTACACAGCTGCAAAAAGAGAATTTTGTTGAAACAAAAAGTAAAGTATAAAAAAATAAAAAAACTTTCTCATCTTTGTTTCTTTTGTTCTATTCCTAGTGTTCGAAAAAGGGTCAGACATCTGTGATCATTGGAACAGAGATTTTAAAACACACGAACAACAAAAAAACTTAAACGACAAAATATTTGCTATGTATTTTCGTTTCATTGGTCGAGGCCAAAAGGGGCGTTAAACAGATGTGGTCATCGTGCTCACGGGATTTTGTTTTGAAATTGCTTAGATATGAAGTTCCCCCATAGTACCTCAAGTTTTCAAAAAACAATTCCATATTTTGAACGAGAAACCTTTAATCTACTATATAAAAATAAGTCGGGTTTTCCTTCCTGACGCTATAACTCAACAACGCCTGGACCAATTTAACCAATTCTTGAAGTCCAAGGATGGTTTTACGTTTTTTTTTTTTTTTTATGGTTTTTACGATATACTATGCTTTTGACAGAACGAAGTCTGTCGGGTCAGCTAGTTGCCTATTAAATTTTGATCATTGTGTTGTCTACCTGAAAACTTGCACAGTATCTACTTATTTCAAACAAAAGAAACCACTAAGATCAGCGCAACATTCTATAATATAAGTACCTTTGGGTAACCTAAAAACTACAAATTACGAAGAAAAAAAAAAAAAAAAAAAACTCGTTCCAAGTAGACAAGTTTTGATATTGGCTGGATAGAATGAAACTATAGAAGCATTGAATAAACAGCGTAGCAAATATAACAGTTATTGCGGGGCAATACTATAGCGCTCCGATAACAAGCCTAGTTATCGCTTTAATTTTAAGTAGAAAATATTTTGTAATAAAAACTGTTTTATGAACTAAGGGCGAACTTCACCAATGATCTCTGAACGCGAAAAGGGTGAATCTCACCAATGACTGAACCCATCAGCACATATACACCAGCAGGTCAATTCTGTAAAAATCTCATTGTGGAATCTCAGGCGAAGTGAGCTTGCAGTGAAAATTCATTCCACCCTGATGCTAGGGATTGACAGGTCACTTCAAGCTCCCTTCACCTAAGTTTTCACGGTGAGATTTTTACAGATTAGCAGAACTGATTCTAGGGTTTGACACTATGAACAGCAATTCAAGCTCACTTCACCTACATTTTCACGGTGAGATTTTTACAGAATAGCAGAAGATTCTAGGGTGTGACACTATGAACAGCTCAATTCAAGCTCACTTCACCTACAGTTTCACGGTGAGATTTTTACAGAATAGCAGAACTGTAGTGCTATTCTGTAACCATCTCACCGTGAAAACTTAGGTGAAGCGAGCAATGAGTGAGCTGTCAATAGTGTCAATCCTAAGCCGGCTGCCAACCGGCTGCCGGTCGATTCCGGAAAAATCTCACCGTGAAAACTTAGGTGAAGTGATCTCGAAGTGAACTGTAGTTCCATCTGAGACTAGGGATTGACACTACTGACAGCTCGTTCATTCAAGTTCACTTCACCTATGTTTTCACGGTGAGATTTCTACAGAATAACACTACAGGTTCAGGAGCTGTCATTGTCATCATTGTTGTAGAATATTTACACTAACAGCTTTTGATCGCGTTCAGTTTTTTTTTTGTGAAATTGAAAATAATAGATATGTTGAATATTTAGCTATTATTTACATTAGGGTGTCCCTTATATGACATTTTTTTTAATTTATTTTTTTATCCATACGCATAGCCTCAATTTTTTTTATAAATGCTAAAATATACTCAAATATGAAATTTCAGCTTTCTAGCATGATCGCAACCCGTGCCGACTGAGCTTCAAAATTTATTTAAAATCGTGTTTAGTCCTATTATTCTGATCTGCTATAAAACTAATATAAATGCAACAAATTTGGTGAGTATGAGGTAAAATAAAATAAGGTAAACATTAATCTTTATTTCAAAACATAAAATTATAACAATCAGCCAGGGTAACTTCTCTTTAGTGTAGTTTTTTAACAGTCCAGATACAAATTTCTATGTTCCTGGGCACAGCGCAAAAAGCATTGTTTTTGCTCTTCTTCTGCCGTGTTAAGTAAGGTTTTGAGTTAGGAATGCATTAGACTGTTTTTAGGAGGAATTTATAAACATGATGACGACAACCGAAAACCAAAAATTCACTCTCTAATGTCTGCTCCAAACCAGCACAAGCTCCATTAAAATGACCAGTATTTTAAGCTTTTGTATCGCAGCACATTATTTGAACTTAATTATTAAGGTTCCAGTCAAAGAGCAGATGAGACGGCTTTAGGTTGATGTTATCCAGAAGAACTCTCTAGTTTTGGCACTGCAAGAAGCTGTTCTCTATCGTCAAATGAAGCAATAATGGGGCAAACGTTCTTCTTTTGAACTTCGTACATCCAATCCGGGTAATAATTTTCCATCCCAATGGACTGTGACTACGTCAGGTACCTTGTTTTGAAAGTCAGTTTTATTGCTTCTGCCCTTGTTATTCTCGTCTGAGTACAAATTCGCTGAATCGAGGATTTGTCAATAGCGAAATCGTCGCTACTCAGACCAAGCGCTTCTACGAGACAGCATGCAGAAAGTAAATGGAGTCTCTATGCTTAACTGACATCGATCTAAAATTGCGACAAGTTTAGGCGTTATAATATCCTTTCTACCTCTTTTTTAACTTTTTTAGGGCAGGGAACGTCTGGCAACCTGAGTTCAGTATTCAAAATCTGTTCTTCGTCCGAATTTTCTAGATTATTATTAGAAGATATTTGAGCTAGAAGTAGATGCAACAGCCAAAAACTCTCTTTGTCTCACATTCCTTTCCTCCTCTTCTAATCGTCTTTGCATTACTCTTTCTTCTTTTGCCGCCAATTTTTTGTCCACACCACCTAAGTATTCCGGTCGACCTGGCTCTCTGTGTTGCCTTAAAAATACTTTGTCTTCCTCTATTTTCATTCTCTCAAAAGCATCAGCATGTGCAATATCAAATAAGTTATCAAGGTTAATTTTAAAATTATTTTCACGGTTCTTGGACGTGTCCCTGAGTTTTCTTACAATTTTTTGCAGTTCTCTCCAAACATGAAATATCATGTTTGGAGAGAACATTTTGTTTATCACTCCGTAATTCCATCGACATCTTTATACAATTAACAATAGCGCATTAATAGTTAAAAATCGCGAATGAAATGACAAATTAAACACGTAGTTACAGTGCGCAGCGCATTACCCGCGCAACTTATATGGAGAAGTTTAAATCGCAAGTCGGCACGGGTTATCGTTTATAAAACGGGCTAATAATTTTTTCTAGACAATATTGGGTTATTATGAAAGTTTTAAGAAGGTATGCGTAAAAATATATAGAACTTAAAATTTAAGGGACACTCTAATTTACATACATGTATTTCTGCCAAAAAAATAAGTGTAAAAGGCTAGCTCTAACTATCCTTCTGCCTACCAGGGTCACATAATAGGATAGAGGAAACCTGAACCTATATTTGCAATCAGAATTGCGGTTACAAACACAATCAACGCGGCAGTGTCAATACGAACAGTTGCGTTGAATTTACACAGTTCATTCCTATTGTTTTAATAGCCAAACTATTAATCTAAAATTGGTGCCACTTGATCATTTCAGACTGAAATATAATTATAATTAATGTCATGGGTATGATTAACTGGCACTCTCTGATACTCATGTGGTCCTGGTAAATTACTGAAGAATAGATTTGAAGACCAGTCTGTTAGAGATGAGTGGCCTCATTCAAACCAAAAGAACACCATAAAACCTATTTGAAAGGCACATTTAATATCCAGGCAAATACTAAAACCTAAGACAAGAAAAAAACTAGAATGAACAGCGAATATTTTATTTAAAAACAGTTTATCAGCGAGCGTACTCAAATTCCTTGAGACCATAACACTGTTAAATAATATATAAATCTACTTAGCGTCAAACTTAAAGTTAATAAATAAAAACTATTTTCAAAAACCTACTCGACGAATTACTTGCCTCCCAGAAACTCACAATGGATGCAACTACTGAAACTTTTTATTTATTCAACATCCTACATTATTATAAAGTGGAAACTTGGCAAAAATTTCAACCCTCCGCGTGGTTCGCCTCGTACGTAATTAAGTCACTTAATTAAAAACTGAATATTATTTTCTTGTAAGTTTCTGTTTAATATTTCGTTATAATAATATTGGGAACTCGAAACAAAAAGTAAACATGGTAAATATCCCGTTTCAAGTGTTAATAGTAATGTTAGTTGTTTTTTTTTTGGCATTGACAAGCAATTAAATTGGAAAACTCACATTAAGGGCGGGTTGTTTCACGTACACTTGACGCACGCGTATCCGTCATAAATGGCGCTAACTATCGTCAAACCGTTGTTTCACAAAATTATGCCCTTGACGTTCGTTAAAAAATAACGATTACAGTGACCCACTGGTTAAGGTCATTTTATTCTTCGACATTTGAAGTTTGACGATCGGTTTTATATACAGTGAAACAACGCTTTGTATTTGACGTACGTTAAACATCATAATGTAATCGTTAATATTTGACGTACGTATGTTACGTTAACGAACTGTTTGAAATAACCGGCCCTAAGGCTTTGACTGCCAGACAACAGACACAATAGAAAAACTATTGTTAGCGGTCACCGGTGACCGCGGTGGCAGTCAATATGTTCGAACTATGTAAAAAGATTTGTACTACGTCATATGCTCTTTATAAGTTGGCACCGACTGTCAACACAGATACTTTACTTACAGCATATTACGGGCTTACTGAGTCAGTATTAAGATTTTGAATAATTTTCTGGGGCAATTCAACCCTGAATGAAGGTCACTGCGTTCAAAGCACAAAAGCGTTGTATACGGGCTATGTTTGGGTTACAATCTACTGACAGTTGCAAACCAATGTTTATACAGCACAGAATTCTAACACTTCCGTCACTCTACATATTAGAAATTTCACTATTTTTAAAATCCAATCCTCATTTGTTTCCTCTTCGGATTAATAGCACAGACAGAAATAGACGAGAGAAGTATAGACTTTGGGTGCAATCACTCTCCGCCAAAACAGCATTTCTGAGAAAAAGTGTAATAGGCATGGCCCCACTAATTTACAATAAACTTCCTAATTCCCTTAAGGAAATGAATATTAATTCATTCAAGAGAGAGCTAAAAAAATTGCTAATTATTAAGGGATACTATAATTATACGAAGTTTTTGAATGAAAAATTTTGAATTTAGATAATTTAATAATGTATTGTTTTATTAATTTTATTGTTTTAATTAATTTTTATTTTGATTGAGCACATTTTGTACTGACTGTAATTATGTTTTTGAATTGATTGAATTTTGGCTATATATTCCTAATTTATAATAATGTCAATTAAATACTATACTATTTTATACGCTAAAAGGCAAAACATGTTGAATCACCTATTTAAACTCGTTTCCATCCATATGTGCATATCTATGTATCATGACACACATGTTTATATAAATAAATGCATCTTTATCTTTATCTTTATTTTTAGTGACCATGATAATTATTATGCAGTCGAAAAAGTAGCGGATGTCCAGAAGATTGATCATTTATATAGTACCTATAGGATATTATATATTAGTCGTGGTTATTAGTAAAATGTCTCAAGAGTATGTATGTAAGAATAAAATAAAATGAAAATGAAACAAACCACATTCTTAGAGCTCCACAAATTCTATTGATGTTTTGCCAATAATTACCAAAAAACTGACTAAATTTATCTCATACGCTAGCTACAATATCAAATTCAAATTAATTAATTTGCTAGAATGTAGGTACATATCAAGATTAGACTAGCGTGGCCCAATCACATTCTACCATTACATATGGTGTGCAAATGTGTCATATTAATATTTAATGTAGTCATAGTTCAGTTTAAATTATTAAGTTTCATGTACATACATACACTGATTAACATTAATAAAGAAAAAAAGGAAAATGTCCAATTACGAATATAATGCAAAGTCCATACTCCTTAATTACAATGTCACGCTTCATTTCATCTTAACCATTGAATTAATTAAGCATTGAATTCAAAATCAAAAATCAATCAAAATCAAAATATTTTATTTCACATAAACCTACATGGGCACTTATGAAACGTCAGAAGCTAGGTGCACGGTTCCAATTAGTCGTTTCCGATGCAGAAGAGCCGGCAAGAAACTCCACGGTTACTCTTTAAAAAATAATTGGCTTTACAATATTATCAAATAACAGTGATAATAGGTATGGGAGGACAGTGTAGGCCTTTCAACAATTACCAGGTATATCAAAATAGAAAAGTGCCAACAAATCTACACTCTACTAGGCCTACAACGTTCTCACATTCTAAAAATAGAAAATAATCTAAGTATATAAAAGATTAATGACATGATTGCATATCTGAATAAATATCATGTCCACAAAAGCCACTAATAAAGAATTGGAATTCGATTTGTAGGTAAATAATGTCAAATAATGAAAAGATTATGTCAAGGAAGTATATAAAAAAAATTTTGTTGAATCTAAATAAACATCGTTATTTGGGAGCAGTTAATAGACATTGACATAGTTATGTTGTTTATGAGGTACCAGGGAAGCCACATGTGCAGAAGGAATTATTGCCAAACTTCCTTGTCTTCAACGTAGTCTTTTATCTTATAATATGTTTTTTTGATAAGGACACATTTGATGTGGGTTTTGAACTTTCCATCGCTAAGTTTTGTAACCGACTTTGGCAACTTGTTATAAAAGCGGATACTGTAAATGACTTGCTAGTTTTAGTTAATCTGAATTTGGGTATCACAATTTCATGTTTACGACGTGTATTTATATTATGGAATGAAATTTAAATTAATTATTATCATTAGGTGTGTGATACATGAATATTACGACCTTAGATCGACCTTTTCTGCCCCTTATGACATACATTCGTTTAGATCATAAAAACAATTTTCCCTTTGTTAACTTTTTTTGAATATAGTCAAGGGCAAATTTTTGAAAGCGTCTGTTAATTTATTATGCACCTTTATAGCCGTTCCTTTTGTACAATCCGAGTCTGCATTGTGGCGAGGATATGTTTGTGCTTATTTTCATTCCTAGGAGCTACATTCCTTTTAATTACATCTTTAAACTTCGTGAAATATACTGGATTGGTTCGTACAAATGGCATAATTCTTTAATGTACATGCACGGTAAAGGCAAAATATTATATTTGTTGAACAAGGGCTTACAGCTATCGGTAAACCAGGCGCCACAGATTGTACGCACACATTTTTTTTGTACTCAAAAACAAGTCAACATTAAAAAATCCGTAAATAATTTGTTAACTTATTATATCTGATAATATGCTTATGATTCACTCACATGAATTAAGACAATAAAATGCAGCGTTTACAGCTGAAAAGTTTACAATATAGGATGGCATCATAAAAAAATCAATTTCATAAAAATTATTCTCTCTTCTGAAATTTCACCCATGTTCCATTCATGGCCTTGATGGTAAATAAAAATGTTTGAGGCATCAACTTGATCGGGTCCAAAGTCTTCTCAGTCTTCACAATGGAGAAGTTCAGCAATATTTGGTAAATTAGGACTTTGAGCTCCATCATCGCGAACCTCATTGCTGTAACAAACCTCCTGTTAAAATATGTATGTCTGGGACAGTTTTTTTCCTGGAAATATCGTACCTAATGCGTTCTAGTCCTGTCCTGTCAAAGGTTACTAAAATATGGTGCAGTTAGTCATATTTAGATGTTCATAGGATGAAAGACAAAATATGACTTACCGATGCAAATTCTCGGCCCACCTCCGAAGGGCGAGTAGGTGCCCGGTTTAATGTTGTGCTTGTTCTCGTCAGAAAATCTCTCAGGATCAAACTTGTGTGGGTCAGGGAAGTATTTCGGGTTAATTTGTATGCAGTTCACCATGTTGTAGACGAGGTCACCGGGATTCAACTGTCAAGAGTAGGTAAATCCATTTTTAGCAAAGGCAATAGTGTTGAAACAGCTAAGTTTGAAATACGTATTGAACCTTCTAAATTCAGAATGCCCATTCCTACTAATCAGTACTCATTGTGTAAAGAACCCACAAATGAAAAACATAGTCAATGTATTTTGTATAACTTACAGTGTAAGGCTGTCCCCCCTCCCTTGGTGGAGGTAGCTCATAGGTCTTCACGCAGATCCTGTCCATAAAAACAGCTGGAGTCCACTTCCTTAGGGTTTCTGAAAGTAACAAAATTTTATTAGACGAATAATTATAACATCTTGGAAGAAAGAAAATATTTCCAACAAAAAACTATCAAGTATGTATACGTTTTTACGTACGTAAATCGTCAAGTTTTTATGTTCGATTTTTCCATAGTTTGTGATTCTGATGATACCCGCAATTATAATTTATTGCTTGTTATGTTTTTGAGTTGTTTTTGAGTTATTTTCGGTGAAATTTTACTAAGTAGAGTATCTACCAGCAGATTTTGCAACTGACCAGGGTACACTGATATATTTTAAACCTAAAAAACCTTAAAAAAATCATTTTCACGATAAAAGTGTGTAAAGTGACCTACCGTATATCACACAGTCCAAATATTTGAGTTCGCTGAGACTATCGAACGTAAGCCCTTTGTCCTCTTTTAGTTGTCTGCATTCCTGGTACAACCGCTCTTGGACTTCGGGATTTAAGGCAAGCTCGTGGATGGTCATTACCAGAGCAGATGCTGTAGTATCAAAGCCAGCAACGAAGAAGATGAACACTTGGCCAGTTAACTCGTCTGGAGACCATTCTGCAAAGAGTAATAGGAATCAATTAAGAATTACATGTCCCACTATCACTTCAACTTGCTTTGCTCTAGATGGTGATTTTTTGGTGACGCTGGTACTATCTGGATAATTTTATTCTAGATCTTATAATTTAACAAATAATCGTCGGCAATATCTCACTCCATAGGATTCTGAGGATCCCGTATGTCGTGCAGGACGCACTGGTTGAAGACAACAATCTTCGAACATTGCAGTCGCATAGGCAACGTAAAGACTTGCTATAGTTTCCGCCAATGTTGTTACTTACTCGCATATTGTTACTATGGCAGAATGTTACGCAGATATTTACCTCCCTTAGCCTCCATGAGCAGTTGAATCATGTCGGGTCGCTTCACGTGTTCTTTCTTTCTATATTCCATGGTAGACGCCACAAGATTTCTGAAGAAATTGTTCGTCTTTTCGGGGAGGAAACGTATGCCTAATTTCTGTATGATATACAAAAAATATATATAATTATTAGTTATTTACCATACTTGTTGAACCCATACACCATGCACTATTGGTTAAACCTCACATGCCATTTACCTTATTAAATTCAGGGAACGATGTAGCTAAAATAAATATTGCTCTCTGTTTCAGGGTGGAATCAAAGATTTTGTTGCCAATTCTATAGAACTCATTGTCCCGATCCTCTAGAGAGTTGATCTTGAGGCCGAAGCCAGCTGATGCGATGACATCAATGGTGTACCGATGCATCAGGTCGTCTACTTCAATGTTTTCAGACTGATGATCTAAAAATAATTACCGCTTTAATATCCGAGAAAATAAGCAATCCTGTCTGTAGTTTTTGTAAAATTCGGTAACCTGTTATGGATAAGACATACCACGGAGGTACTTGATAATGTTGTGGGTGTTTTCCACAATTATGGGAAGCATCAACTTCATTTTGGAACCAGTGAATGCTGGGCTCAAGGTGTTCCTCATCTCTCGCCATCTCTCACCTGAAAATATATTAAAATAACTAAGTAATGAAAACATTCTACCATATCCGCCGTTATGGTCCCTGAGACACGTCCCGTTATAAAGAAAGAGTTCTTTGCATAATAAATCTCCCACTCCGAAAGCGGTCCAAAAAGTCAATTAAGGACCTCAGGACCTTAGATAAATGATAGGTCTCGCTGCGCTCGACAGCGAGACCAATCATTTATCTATGTTCAGGGTTCAGGACCTATAATTTTCGCGGGATTTGGATTGTACCGGGTACTATCTTCGGGTATCCAAATACAATCGAGTTGATTGTATAACTCCGCAACATTGGCGTAGTTTGTATTGAAATCTAGAGGCTATTTGGATCGAACACATTTATGAACACCACAATTATTATAATAAACGACTTTTTCTCCTTGACGGAACCGTTTGAAGTGACATATTCTAAACAGTTTTACTTGAATCTTAAAACACTGTCATGTAGGTATACAACCTCCATCACGCACCCTTAATCAGATGCATGCGCAAGATTACATTAAGTACCTACCTAAAAATTATTACCTACATGTGCATGCACCCTTAAACTACTTAGTTTGCACACACCCTAAGTACACAGTATATTCAGCTGGAGCTATCGTTCACTGATGCACAATCTATCTTTATTACTTAAGTTTGTTCATAACACAGCTCTACAAACAAAAATTACTAAACACAAACAAAATAAAATTTTCTATTACTCGTACAAATCATAACAACTCAAAATAAAATCACATCAAAAACAATATTAGCTAACATCATTACATCACACATCGCTCGCCCCCTTAATAGATAATTTTTCTAAAAATTCCGTTAGTTTAGGGCCTGGTTAAGATTTTGTTAACATATTTGATACCATATCTTGTGAAGGCATATATTTTACCTCAACCGCTTCATTGACTACAGTTAATGAGGCGGTTGAGGCGCGAAGCTATAGCTTCGCAAACGTAATGAAACCTGTGTTTAGTCCTGTTATGGTTCATCTTATTTTTTGCTATTTTATGTGCTGATTGATTGTCATTGTAAGTAAGTTGTTGTTGTTGTTATTGTAAGTCGGTTACGATGGGGTGTAGTAGGGTTATCAGAAGTCCAAAGAGAGGGCGAGGACTCGATAATCCTCAAATCCGGGAATTTGCTCTATTTCCGGGAGGGCGACCAGCAGTCCCAAGTTGGTGTCGGGTTTATCGTCCATAAGTCCCTTGTGAGCAACGTGGTGAAAATCGAGAGTGTGTCGACCAGGGTGATGTACCTTATACTCAGAATATCCGCAAGATATTCGCTGAAGGTCGTACAGGTTTACGCCCCGACCTCGCCACACCCCGACGATGAGATGGAGACCATGTATGAGGATATTTCTAGAGCCATGCATGGCTCTAAAACTCACTTTACCGTTGTCATGGGGGACTTCAACGCGAAACTGGGCAAACGAAATGATGATGAGCTGCGAGTGGTGCAATTTAGAGTTGGATGTAGGAACCACCGGGGTCACCTACTGGCCTGTTTTTTGGAGAAGGAAGGAATCTTTCTGATGAACTTATTCTTCAGAAAACGTGAGCACAGAAAATGAACCTGGCAGAGCCCTGATGGTGCAACAAAAAATGAGTTTGAATTCATTATGTCGACGAAGAAGAAAAGAAAAGAAAGAAAGAAAGAAAAAGTATTTATTGGGACTCATACAGGAAGCAAATCTTCAATGATGTCTCTGTGATCAACGCGGTGAAAACCGGAAGTGATCACCGTATGGTAAGAGGCACATTGAACCTAAATACTAAGCTGGAAAGATCTCGACTGATGAAGTCCACGCTCTGCCCAGCACCGATCCAAGTCCGAAACCCCAAAAGCTTTTAGCTCCAACTTCAGAATTGTTTCGAGTGCCTAGGGAGCTCCGTGGACGATTATAACGATGGGTTCCTGGAAACTGGTCTAAGATCTTCAAGACCCGTCGTACAGGTAGAAATAAGAAGCTCTCTGATCCTACTTTACAGATAATGGAGGAGAGGCGTGAGATGATCCTGCAGTCTTCAGACGATGCGCTCAAGTACCGGCAGCTCAATAAACAGATGTCCTTGAAAACCGATCTTCGCCGTTTTAATGCAGAACGCATTAAGGACTCAATAGAGCGGAATAAAGGCTCCAAGGTCTTTGCAAGAGATCTGTCTATTAGGCAGAGCCAGCTTGCGAAACTGAAGACCGACGATGGCAGGATCGTATCCGCTAAACCTGAGCTGTTGAGAGAGATCGAGAGGTTCTATGGACAGCTATACACGTCAACAAGGAACCCCGTTACGTTTATCTGGCTAAAGACCCAAGAGCTAGACTGACCCGACACTACACCGAAGACATCCCGGACGTCAGCTTGTACGAGATTAGGATGGCTCTGAAGCAGCTCAAAAACAACAAGGCGCCGGGTGATGATGTAATTACGGCTGAACTCCTAAAGGCCGGCGGAAAACCCGTTCTTAAGGCCCTCCAAAAGCTGTTTGCTTCCGTCATACTCGAGGGCAAAACGCCACAGGCATGAAACAGAGGTATGGTGATACTTTTCTTTAAGAAGGGCGATACTGCCCTACTTAATTAATAATTATAGGCCCATCTCACTTCTGAGCCATATCTACAAGCTGTTTTCAAGAGTCATCACGAACCGTCTCGCGCGCAGGTTTGACGACTTCCAGCCTCCCGAACAAGCCGGATTCCGTAAAGGCTTTAGCACCGTAGACCACATACATACACTGCGGCAGGTTATATGGACGACCGAGGAGTATAACCTGCCTCTCTGCTTAGCTTTTGTGGACTACGAGAAAGCCTTCGATTCGATCGAGACATGGGCTGTACTGCAGTCTCTTCAATGGTGCCAGATCGACTATCGGTACATCGCCAAAAACAAAAAAACGCCACTATGTCAGTCCGACTCCAGGACCAGACCTCGAAACCTATCCTTCTGCAGCGAGGTGTGAGACAGGCAGATGTTATCTCTCCGAAACTGTTCACCGCTGCACAGGAGGATGTCTTCAAGGTTTTGGACTGGAAAGGGGTTGGTATCAACATTAATGAGGATTACATCACTCACCTTTGGTTTGCTGATGATATAGTTGTCATGGCTGAGACTATGGAAGACCTCAGTACAATGCTCGATGACCTCAGTAGAGCTTCCGAAAGAGTGGGTCTTAGAATGAACATGGACAAGACAAAGGTCATGGCAAAGGCCCATGTAACACCCACTCTCATGAATATCGGAAACGCTACACTCAAAGTTGTGGACGAATATGTTTACCTAGGAAAAACTGTCCAGTTAGGTAGGTCCAACTTCTAGAAAGAGGTCTGTTGTAAAGAAAGATCCTATTAAAAGAACATTAAGAGAAGTATAATTTTTTATTAATAGAACCGAACAGCAATAAAAAGAAAAGTAATATAATATATGACATGAAGAGAGTAAAGAGTATAACAATCAAAACTTTTTGTATCTTAGCAGGTACACATATAATAAGTATGAATAAACAACATGCTCCCTCAAAAAGTTCATTGCATTGTACTGATAAAACAAAGTAAAAATTATTATTACGAAAAACTAGGATATATACAACTGCGATGCTTTGTTGGACCCAAAAGTTTCGTCAAAACATCTGCAGGTAACCTGTCGGTGGGCATATACCTAAGTTTAACGGTTTTATCGTTAACTTTTTCTCGGACAAAATGGAACTTAACATCTATATGTTTTGTCCTGTTGTGATTAATAGGATTCATGGCAAATTTTTGTGCACTCTGACTATCCGTATACAAAACTATGTTAAGCGACTCACCTGTTATATCGGATTAAGTTATAATCGTTTTAAGAAGCACGCATCCTAACTCCGTTATAAAACGTGGTTACCTTTCATCTGCAGCACGCTGCCAGCGAACAGAGGATCCGACTCTTCGGTGAATAACTCCCGGCGATCAGTGAAGTGATCGAAGTCTTTGACGGTGATGGTCTTGATC
This sequence comes from Dryobota labecula, assembly GCA_947523025.1. NCBI lineage: Eukaryota > Metazoa > Arthropoda > Insecta > Lepidoptera > Noctuidae > Dryobota > Dryobota labecula. The sequence goes on from OX383290.1 coordinate 3,025,366, forward strand.
AGGTCAGGGTCACGGATCAGGAGAACCGGCATCGTGTACTCCAAGAAACCCACATATCTTGAGATAGATATAAATGATTATGTGGCACACAGATCAGGGAAGCATGGCACATAGGAGAGTAGGCCTATACTCATCAGTGACTGAGACAAGGCGCTGCCAATGATGGTGATGATTGTTGTGAACTCAAAAGTTATTTTTATATATTTCTTTATTTATTACTAGCTTCTGCCCGCGACTTCGTCCGCGTTAAATTTCTTGTTCCCCCGACCCACCCCGTCGCAACACATTGCCTGCCCGTGCTTTTACTTCGTTTTCGCATAAACTTTCATAAAAAAAATGGTGTTCTAGTTAATAGGAATGTAATTCTTCCTCAAGAATTGGGCTGTAAAATGCAAAAAGATTTTTTCAAATCCAACTCGCAGTTCCAGAGATTAGCGCGTCCAAAAAACAAAAAACCGGCCAAGTGCGAGTCGGAGTCACGCACGAAGGGTTCCGTATCATCCATACAAATCCTTATCCTTACTAATATCATAAATGTGAAAGTAACTCTGTCTGTCTGTCTGTCTGTCTGTCTGTATGTTAAGTTTTCACGCCTAAACCGCTGAACCGATCGTTATGAAATTTGGCAAAGATATAGCCTGGGATATGGAGAAGGACTTAGGCTACTTTTTTACGCGATAACCGACATCCACGCGGGCGGAGCCGCGGCCAAAAGCTATCCATACTAATATTATAAATGTGAAAGTAGCTCTGTCTGTATGTCTGTCTGTCTATCTGACTGTATTTTACGTTTTCACGCCTAAACCGCTGAACCGATCGACCTGGGATATAGAGAAGGACATAGGCTACTTTTTTACGCGATAACCGACATCCACGCGGGCGGAGCAAAAAAAAACAGCAAAAAAATCATGTCCGTTGTATGGGAGCCCCCCTTAAATATCATTTTTTTCTGTTTTTTGTATTTGTTGTTATAGCGGCAACAGAAATACATCATATCGCACCTTCTTTTCGAAACCGTTATTAAACAAAATAAAACTAAATTTTACAGTAGAAATAATTTACGATATTTCGTAACGGTTTCGAATTAAAGGTGCGATATGTGACAATTTCAACTGTTTAACTATCACGGTTCATGAGATACAGCCTGGTGACAGACGGACAGACAGACAGACAGACGGACAGCGGAGTTTTAGTAATAGGGTCCCATTTTACCCTTTGGGTACGGAACCCTAAAAACTAACTCTTCAGCTTTAGAATAGACTACCTCGCAGAGTTGATCATTATTTTGCTACGGAGTTATTATAAAACAGTTATATCTCCTAAGATATTCATTGAAATTAAATGATGTAAGGGCAACTTTGTTCAAAATTAAATACTTGTGATGAATAACGTATTTATTTGGATAAGGATTAATACCATGTTTATGAAAACTCCTTCGCAAATAATGCATTAATTTCGAACAAATTTGATTACCATAAAAAAGGTTATAGTGCGTCAATCTTAAAAGATAGACATATGCTGTCGCGGACTTTTTTTTTGGAAATTTAAAGAGGAACAATTCCATTATACATGATATTTGCGTAACTTAAACCGTTTACGCAGCGCACGCAACGGAAGCTCTCAAAAAGGAATAATTTTTCCCGTTTTTGCAACATTTTTCATTTATGCTCCGCTCCTTTTGGTTGTAGCGTGATGTTATATAGCCTATAATATTCCTCAATAAATGGACTATCCAACACAAAAAGAATTTTTCAATTTCAACCAGTAGTTCCTGAGATTAGCGCGTTCAAACAAACAAACAAACAAACTCTTCAGCTTTATATATTAGTATAGATTACACTCCAACGACTAGTTCACCAAAAACATTATGGAACATGAGTTAGTTTTGATGCCTATTTACATATATACATTATGATTAACTAAAAAAAAAAATGTGAATAGAGAGTTTATTTATTAGACTATATTAATTTATTGATTTTATTCCATCACAACGACTTTCACGTGAAACGGTTCGGAGACGGCTTTGTATGGGGCTTTCCCGGCGAGATGCCATTAAACCAGTTTCAAAATAAAGATCTTTCGTTAACGATTACCTAACTTATTTTTTTATACTAAGATGTATCAAAATAAGAAATAGGTGGTTAATAAAACTCGTTTTAGTATAATTTGTCAAAGCTTGCGCATTTTTATGTGCCGCAAGTGTTTCAATAATATCCATTGAATATGTTACCTTTCTTTTTGATTATTTAATGATAATAATTTTGCTAAAAGTACTGAGTGTTTTATTTTAAATCAGTTACCTCCAGATTCAAAACGTCATATTTTCTGAAATATACGACGTATCTCAAACCCAAATTCACCAAAAGATTGTCCCAGGCCAGAGCTTTATGTTCTGCATATAAAATGTATGAAAATCGTGTGCATTAGTGATGTTTTGAACGCTGATGTTGAGTGATCTTTTGTTTTGAAAGGCATTACAGTGTGTATCATTTTTGATACACACTGTAATAACAAGCGTGTGCAAAAATAATACACTGGCGGTTAACGTGTTAATACAGCAGTCTGGTGATCATTTGAAGTAAGAATGAATCTTGGCACGTTTTTATAATATATATTTTTTTATTTTATATCCGGCCCGCCAATTACCGCGCGGTTTCTGAAAACGGGTCAATTTTGCGTCCCCAGGTTTATTCGGGGACACCGGGACGAAGAACCGAAGAAAGGGACGCTCCCGTTCAAAACGGAACGTACGGTCACTTTATCCATAGGACCATACAGAGTCAAAAATTTTACAAAAAAAAAAAAAAAAAATGAAAAATAACTTTAATTTTGGAAGTCGGTGTCTTTAGTTCCGTATTTTCGTTTTTTGCCACCGGCTTCGGAAATTAAAGTTATTTTTCACTCTGTAGTGTTTGTTTTTTAACAAGTTTTTATCGAGTGCATCTCATGACAATTCCAATAAGCCCGACACGGCTAGGATACATTGTTTTATTACGGAGTTCCGGTGCATACCTTCCAGCTTCATCTTCAGATCAGTTCGATGGTACCATTTTCATCAGAATTATTTATTTAAATTTGCTTCATAGTTGCTTAACTATCTTAATCGAGATATCTTATCGCTACTCGTGAAATACGTATCATTGACGACTTCCAGTGGCCATCTGTGGTCTTCTTCATCAGTTCCGGTCCACCAAATGATACTTTCTGAATGCAAATGCTTGATTTGTTGATGAAAATATAAAAATCGCTATATGAATGCCTATAAAATTTGAGGAGTTCCCTTATATCCTCATGGATCCCATCATTAAAACTAGATTTTGGAAATGGGACCAATCTGGACACATATCCTTTCAAACAAAATAAGAATCATCAAAATCGGTTCATAAACAACGAAGTTATCCGCGAATACACACATAAAAAAAATTGTGTATACATATACGGTCAAATTAAGGAATCTCCTCCTTTTTTGAAGTCGGTTAAAAATCAAACAGGTTGCTAATTTAATTGTATAATATTATTTTTATGAAATTATTTATATGATAAGTTTAACTCGCACAATGACTTTTTTTTAAAAAAAAAATGGCCTTCAAAAGTGCCATTAATAAATGAAAAAAATTATAATGAAATAAATGCTTTGAATTTGACTTGCCATTTATATTTTTTAAAGTGTAAGTCAACAAACATTATTAGATAATTTTCCAATGATATGGGACTTAAAAATAACGCGAAGGATCTACTACGTGTATTGGGTACACCTAACCGTTCGAGGAAACAGGCGTAATGTTATATTATGTATTTACTAAATAAAGGAAGTAAAATTACTCACTTTTCATCCGGAAACGCATCATGGACCTCTTGCATGTTATCCAAAAAATGCTTTTTCAAGAACGTTGTATTATACATGTTACCGAAAAACGGTAAACCTGGACAAGTTTTCACACCTCGTTGTTTGAAGAAGTCGTGTATTTGTTTATAACTGTAGATATAGTACCCTACTATGGCAGTTAGCAGAAATATAAATATTTCGAGTATCATGTTGATGTGTCGCGCGCCGGGAGCTGATTGTGATTGTAGACTGCGCACGGGCATACAGACGAGACGAAGAGAAGAGGAAATAGAGGGATATACGGCTCGGCGTGTCATAGTTCGTTAGTGTGACATGTATAGGTAATATGGTAACTTCTGTATTCTGTCAAGACTCAAAAATAACCAGTTACAAAGCCAAATTACTAATGAGTAGCCGGAATGTCGCAACACTACTATTCAAATGTCACAGCACTAGTATTTATGTGGCGGTTCGTACAAGATGCGACTTACTAACGCGATATTAATTAGTTTGTGATTAAAGATAAAAGATAAAGATATATTTATTTCCTCATAGGTTATTTGAATTGTTTTGGTTGCCCATTGATGATTTGAGTTTGTAACACGTTAAGGCCGATCGTCCACGACACTACTCAACAGTAAGGCTGAACCCACATTTGGCGTGCGCGATCCACGGGCGTGCGAGTAGCGCGAGCCCCGCGCGCGCGTTGCGCGCGCGCTGCGTGAGCGTCGGGTGTTGCCGCCGTGTGACGTGTGTGAGGCGTGCGCGCGGCGCTCACCTGGGCGTTTAACCCCCTTCAGATAAGTCAGTCACAATTTGGCCAGTGCCGTGTTAGCACACGTCGTTGCGTTACTGTTCTACAATTACTAACAAAATGGACTCAGACTAGGAAACACTACTGTTAGCTTTGCTACTAAAAAGAAATAAGACACGTTGTTCGAGCTACGCTGTACATTGACCTTGTGGTAGTTTGTACGTCACATTCATTTATGCACATCAATATTGTTTAGCTGTGCATTCCTTTAACATAGCAATTGTGTAATTATATTCAGTAGCAATAAATCCATCAAGGGAAATCATTCGTCTACTCATTTACATAACATAACATAACATCGTACCTTACAAGTACGTTAACATAACAAGTGCATAACATTTTCACTGTTGGGCATTACACCCCAACACACGTAATAAAAAGACTAAACGCCTCTGGCAAGATACATTATGGTCTTCTTGTTCACAAGAAAGTGATTACTATATTTTGTATTACTTTTTTTTGCGGCGGGGATAGCGGGCGAAGGGGTAAGAACGCGACTCGAGCGTCGCGAGCGCGCCGCGCGCACGCTGCACGCACGTCACACGGCGGTAACACCCGACGCTCACGCTCGCGCTACTCGCACGCCCGTGGATCGCGCACGCCAAATGTGGGGTCAGCCTAAAGACTCGTACAGACTCGCGCGATATCGCGGGCGCGACAAGCAGAGACAAAGAAATTGTTTGTGAAAATGTTTTTCCTAACATTTTTCATCCTAACAATCACAATTCCTAACTACTCTGTCTCTAATGTGTCATAATTTCGAAGCATTCAACTTCATAATGTCAGTAGCAATAAACATTCCTCGGAACGCGCCACTGACGGGTTCCGAAGTAACGGTAGGAGGGGTTCACATCAGAGTCGAATCGACGATGAAGTACCTGGGACTCGTCCTCGACAGCCGGTGGAACTTCGTGGAGCATTTCTAACGTTTGGCTCCCAGACTGAGACAGAGAGCCGGGGCTACCTTGAAGCGGCTCCTGCCCAATCTAGGGGGTCCAAACGCCGCCTGCCGGAGGCTCTATGCGGGGGTCGTGCGGTCCATGGCCCTTTATGGGGCACCGGTGTGGGCGCGTTCCTTGAAGCGGCGACCTGCCCGCCGGTTGAACGCGTCCCAAAGGGTCAAGGCCATAAGGCTGGTACAGGTATAAAACTGAACTAAGCAATTAATTACTGATATAAAATTCAGTTTATATATCCACATACAGGTTTATCGGTGGCCAAATAACTCCGCACGCATTTTGACCGTGAACGTGGAGAACTGAATAACATCATAATTTGTTAGTTACAGGATACAAATGAAACTTCACATACATTTGAAGGCAGTTACAAGCTACAAAATAACGTTTAAAGTAAGTCTTAAGATCTCTTAATTAGAGTGTTAGGACCTATTGAAGTGTTTTTATATTTAATTAAATAACCTTTAAACGGTGCAATTTAAAAAAAAAAAAAATTATTGCACAATTAATTACAACGAATTCCTAAGTAGTTATGTACAAAAGATGATAAGAATCCTCTTAACCGTTTCAGAGATCCAGCAAAACCACAAACGTTACTCCAGCAGGATCTCAAATAACTTCGCAGCCGAAGAAAGAACAAATACAAAATAAGGTGCAACATTTAGGTACCTCGTCTAGACAACTAATTATATAAGCTAATATTTGTTTCAATATTCCCATTTAAAACAAATGTCTGGCTGCGGTAACGTTATAAACGTTACCCCAGCAGGAAATGTTTTTGTGAAATAACTAAAAAACTATGAGTGCAACAAATTTAAAAATGTGCGCAACAATTACAGAAGCTGGGCAGATTTAAATGACTATTTTCGACATTATTTTGCTGGGGTAACGCACACACAATAAAGACTGATTTCACAATAAAAACACGTATTTTAATGGTTTTATTAATGTCATAATTGAACTTGCGTTCAATACCGGTATTGTTACCGTGATCATGGTATTGACTTTTCCAATACCGGTATTGAAAAAATCCGGTATTTGAAAGCCCTAGCTGTTGCCAAAATGTTCATCTTAATTTGTTCCTCATTATCCTGACAAAACTTCAACTTTTGTTTAAAAACTTTTCTTGTCTCTCATTTCTACAAACTGCTGCCCCGTGTGAGGTTTACCATGCCACATCCAGTTAAGAAAGGCCCTTTGGCGTCAGCGTCCCTGACATACACACATCAAAAAAAGTTTGTGATTACTAGCATAAGCTGATATAATTTTTTTAATTGAACTTTATCAAGGTAAATTCTTTGTTGTGTGTTTTCTTTAAATAGAAATACCCTATTTGAAATAAAAAAATAAAATTATTTATTATTTTTTATAAAAAAAAAGAGTAATTAATCATAATGTAATTGTAAGAGAAATTTGATAGAAAGAAAAAGACTGATTAACCAAACTTAAACAACAATTTATTTATAAAAGGTTTATATTCAATATAATATAACTCATCCCCTGGCTCGAACACATGCGGTGATCCTCCTGGGCATGCTGAGAATCAAGTTATCCAGCATTTCTTGGGGTAACCTGTCCCATTCTTGAATAGCGGCTTCCCTGAGCTCTGGCACTAACTGGGGACGTGGCTGACGGTTCCAAACAGCTGGCCTAAGAGCATCCCACGCGTGCTCTATTGGATTTAAGTCAGAGAAGAATAATCATAATATAATGTACCGTACCTAACAAAAAAGATTTCGATTTTTCAAAGTGATCGCAAACTTTTTTTGATGTGTGTACCTGTTCCACCCCAAGTAGCAATCAAATGTCTTAAAAAGGTATTGTAGAAGGCAAGTAGACGAATTCCAGATGTTGTCTTGGCTAAAACTAATATGTCCCTCAAGATTTCTCCAAGGTACACTCCAAGGGTCAGTTAAGTAAAAGTGGGCACAGAATTTAAAAAAGAGTATCGTATTGCTAATGGGGTGAAAAGGGGTAGTCAATTTTACAGAAGAGGATTTTACTGCCGTGGCCTGATTAACTCAAAAATTGGTATAAACCCTCAAAGAATTTAAATTCCACCCCGGGTGGTGGTGAAAACAGAGAATATAGTTTATATGAAAATCTTATTCTTTTGGTTAGTTAACTTTAAACTTGGCACAAATACTTTCGTGAGTAAGTAATAAAGTCTGTCATTATTCGTTTTCAAACTACCCCTCAAAGGGGATTGGGGGTGTCAGTTTGTATATATAATATGAATTTCAACGCGCGGTCCGATTAACTCGAAATTCGGTATTCACACTTGAGAGCAAAAAATAAAAAATAACGTGTATCAGGGTTTTTTGAAAATCTACCCTTAACGGGGTAAAAAGGTAGTAAATCTTAAAGGGGAGGAATTTACTATGTGTGTGATATGAGTAATTAACCAACTCGAAGATATCGTATTGCTAACGTTTGCAGCACTTAAAGGCACAACGAGGGAGTAAATTTTTTATATTTTACAACACGCCGACGAAAGCCACCAGATGTTTTTAATCTTTCCACTTCATCGATGTTTCTACTTGGTTCTATTTGAAGAGAACGTCCCGTTAAATGTATTTTTAAACTTACAAATTTTAGTAAAAAAGGAATAAAATTATTAATAATAATTGCAAAATTTGTTAAAACTAACTCTAAACTTTTTGAAGGTAAAAACAATTTTAACAAACGAAAAGTCACCCAGTATTTATTGATAATCCCTGTACTTAGGATAGAACTATTCAGGCGCAGTTGCCTGTATATGGCGCCACTTATTTATAACTCATTACCTAACTGAATAACAGAATTACCTTACAAAAAATTCTGCGTGGTTTTCAAAAAATGGTTGATATCGCATGCTTTTAATTCAATCGGTGAATTTCTTGACAAAAAATCATGTCAGTTACTACTTTAGGAATGCATTGTAGTCACTTTAAGTTATTTAAGTTATTTTGGTAAGTAATCTTACCTTACTATTTGAATAAGTAATGTGTGTGTGTTTTTTTTTTTTTGATTCGAATTGCCATTGACTTGTATAAAATGTTCTTTTCGTTAAAATTCTTAACGCTAAAACTCGAATTACTCGTAAATGCCAAATACCAAATTGTTATTAATTTGTCTATGTTGCTGTTTAACAGACTAACATTAAATATTTGCATGCCATTACTGCATGGCAGAATGTGTCTTTGCACTGAATATTATATTAAACATCTTTTGTACCCACCACATTTTATGCAAATAAATGATTTTGATTTGATTTGATTTTGATTATACTCCAGAAAAACAGTTCCTAGAACTCGGTATTACAATTATCTTAAATTTATCTACATAATCATTTTTTTCTTTGGAAGTCTAAAAAGATACTTCAATTACTTATTACAATTCAGTTTTAAGTGAGCTTTCAGATAATCTGGTATAGTAAAACAATATTTTTAGTACACTGTAGGCATACTTAATACAAACTAGTTTTGAGAATGCTTAACCTGGTTTTTTTGTATTCCTAATTTACTTAAGTAGCGGTAGTTTAAAACAATTTAGTATTAAAGAAAGAAAAGACTAACGAAATCCTTTTGATTCAGCAAAATCCGACTTTAGAGAAAGTACAGATAAGATTTAATCACTATTCTTGTTTACTACTTGGGACCCAATCACTACGCCGAGCCCTCCTATCCCTTAATAAACTAGAGCTGCCCTCTGCCGCTTCCCGTAGCGACGTCACAATATTAATGTACAATGTATTAATTTATCACAACAGTTTCCGAGTTCAGATGGAAAGTCTACATTTTTAAGTTTCTCCATACATAACCTATAGTAACAATCTTTTTTGTGCTGAACCTCTTTCACCCCATATAGCATTATCAACTATCTTATTCCTAGGTTTAGCTGATGGATTCGTTGGCCTAACTATTCCGAGGTTAACCTGAATGGCAAGTGGAAAATGGTCAGACCAGTAAATATCATGGTAAACTTCAAAATTCCCTAGTGTTTTCCACGCTGCTTCAGACACCAAGCAATGGTCAAGTCAACGTCTGCTCCCGCAGAAATCACTGACAAAGGTATAAGTATCAGAGTCTATGTCGGACTTAATGTAATCGGCACAGCGCCAACTCTGTTCATCACAAAAACTTAATAGTTCCCGACTAAACAATTCACCAGGGTGCGCATTATAGCATCTCACTCTCAACGATAGCAGCAATTTCACTGAGGCACTCACAAAATTCATTTAAGTTCTACAGATTAAACAATAACAACGTGCGATCCCTGCATGTCGCTTTGACAGCCGCGATACGATCACTCATACAAGGTATTACTGAAACAGATGTAAATACCGATTTTCTCCATAAAAGAGCCATCCTACCATATGGCCTTTCCTTCACCGCTGATGCACCGCAGATTTCCCAAAATAACCAAAGTTGTCATCAAAACTATCCAAGTATTGACAACTCATGCGGCAACAACCAGGTTTCCTGCAACGCAATGACATCCACAGACTTACAGAGGTTTTGTATATATACGATTGATCTCTTTAAAGACTTACAGTTATAACTTACAAATTTAGTAAATAACTTATTGCTATCATTAATCAGTGTGCTATTCATTAACCAGACTTATTATTGAATGTACTGTCACTCGGCTGAAGGCCACACGCCAACGTACAACCCCAAAAAGACAATTAAAAATCGCTGAGCAATTGATTCCGTGGACCACAGAAGTTCGCTATCTTGGCGTTACGTTGGATAAAAAGCTCAACTGGACAAGGCATGTCAATAAATTACGCATTAAAGGAGCTCAAGCACTCGGTTCTCTCAGTCCTATACTTAACCGAAAAATTAAGCTCAGCGCTAACACCAAACTTAGGTTATACACCACCCTAATTAGACCTTGCATCACCTATTCTTGTCCGGTATGGAGTAGCACTTGCCAATCTAATTATAACCTGTTACAAATAATTTAGAATAAAGCAGTTAAAATTGCGTTTAATACTCCGTTTAAAACTAACCTTAAAGAAATACACACAAATATAAAGTTACCTAGCATTACTAAATTCATTCTAGAATTAACTCGTAAATTTTACAACAAAAATAAATGTCATCAAAATAAATTGATTGCTAACATAGGTCAAATTAAATTGAGAGACTTGCGACAAATCGATAGATACGGTACATACAAGCTTCCCCATCACTACGTGTTGTTTGCGCATAATACTGATAACGTGTCGTAGCTGGGCCCGTACGATGCGCCAGCGCTTCCCCGCTCTCACCCTATACAGGTGAGCGCGCGAGGGGCGCGGTGGCTCGTGCCGCGCTGGTTACACGCGATCACCTGAGCTACCGCTTGCACTGGTCGACGGTCGCACTTACGCTGTGCGCGTAGTTAAGTATTTGCTGCTACCCCCCTCATGTTATAAATGAAATTATCACAATAATTTTATGTTAATGTTTAAGCTTTAATTAATAAGCGCCTCATGGTGTAATAAGTTGTAACCATTACTATTAAATACTTATAAAGGTGCTCTTAGCCTGTAAAAGTGTTGTTATTAATATTTGTGTGACTGTGACTTTACTTTTAAGTTCTACAGCTATGTATACTTTTATGTTAATAAAGAATTTTTCTAAACAAAACCCTTTTTTTTTGGGTGGGAAATTATCGAATAACTTCTCCCGATCTGGGCGGAGCGGGAGGGCGTGTCAGACTTTTACTGACTAAAACCCACCCGAGTTCCTTGAGTTGCCTGTGTGTCAGGGCCACGGTATCCCTCTTTCGGACAAACCCGCAACCCTGACAACACCGGTCCTAGCGGATCCCGTCAGTGCGCGCTGACATCTCTTTGAAGCGCGTGTGGAACACAATGCGCCGTCGACCCAGGCCTGGTCCTTACCGGACGGCGAACTGCCCATGCATAGCTCGCCGTCCGTAAGCCCGCGCCTACGGTGGCCGGGAATCGGCTACCGATTCCCGCCGCCCAGGGCGTCTCCTGCGGCGACTAGGGGCGTGAGGGCGCACAAACTGCCGCTCCCTCACGCGTTCCGCCTTCTCCTTCGCGAGCATTACTACTTCGTAGAAGGAGGTGACTGCCTCCTATGCACTCTCGCTCCGGACCATGGCCTGGACTAGGGCCGGACGCGAGAGATCGCCGCCGCCAATCGCCTCCGTGAGGACACGGCGGTGCTCTGCCCAAGCCGGGCAGACCTCCACCGTATGCTCCACCGTATGCTCCACCATATGCTCCACCGTGTCCTCTGGGCGATCTACACAGTGGTAACACCCGGTCGTTTCCTCCCGCCTAATCCGAAACAGGAACCTCCCGAAACAATCGTATCCGGTGAGGACCTGTGTCAGGCGAAACCTTTCTAGCCACTCCTCAAAGAGGGCCTTATCGCCACAATTGTGGCGTGCCCAGCGCTGGATTGCGACAATCGCACTCTCCATGATTTCCCGCCGTAGCTCTGTTTGCTGTGCTGTGATTTCTCGCGGCAGCGGCGTTACGCCCCGGCGTTTCACCTCCTCGCGCCGCTCCCATAAGTGCGCGAAGATTTTTGCCTCCAGATCCCATGGCGGCAATCCGGCAAGGAGGCTCGCCACCTCACCGGAGACCGTGCAGTATTCCCGTACCAATCTAATGGCCATGACCATTTGGGACGCGTTCAACCGGTGGGCAGGTCGCCGCCTCAAGGAACACGCCTACACCGGTGCCCCGTAAAAGGCCATGGACCGCATGACCTCAGCATAGAGCCTCCGGCAGGAGGCGTTTGGACCCCTAGATTGGGCAGGAGCCGCCTCAAGGCAGCCCGGCCCGCTCCAGTCTGGGAGCCAAACGTCGGAAATGCTCCACGAAGGTCCACCGGCTGTCTTGGACGAGTCCCAGGTACTTCATCGTCGACTCGACTGCGATGTGAACCCCTCCTACCGTTGCTTCGGAACCCGTCAGTGGCGCATTCCGAGGACCATGAAAAACACATGGCCTCGGACTTGTGCAAGGCCACCTCAAGTTATAGTTGTCGGATCCTCTCGACGATTGTCACAACCCAACGTGTCGAAAATTCAGCCACCGCCTGGTGCGACCTGCCATGCGCCAAGACAAGCGCTTCGTCAGCGTAGCAAACTACGCTGATGCCGCTAGGCAGGTCGGCGCGCAGCACCCATTCGTAACCGATGTCCCCACAAATGCGCCCCAGGACCGATCCCTGTGGGATACCGCATGACATCTCTCGCCGGTTCCACTCTCCCTGGTGACTGAGGTATATGACAGCTCTGTCCTTCAAATAGGCCTCGACCACTCGACAGAGGTAGGTCGGCATCCGGTGATACTGGAGTGCCTCCCTGATGCAACTCCAGGGCAGGGGATTGAAAGCATTGACGATGTCAAGCGACACCGCCAAGACGACCCCACCCCGGGACACAGCATCCCCCGTCGTAAGGGCTCGCACGCGCATGATGGCATCCACCGTGGAGCGCCCCCTGCTGAAACCAAACTGGCTCTCCGCAAAATCCGGCCCCGACCCGCACGAGCTGCCCGACAAGGCGGTCTGCAATGACTCTTTCTAACAGCTTGCCCACCTCGTCGAGCAGCACGATGGGCTGGTAAGCGGACGGAGAGTCCGCCGGGAGCCTTTGCTTCTTAATGAGGACCAGTTTCTCCGTCTTCCAACGAAATGGAAACTGGCCCCTCTCCAAGCATGCTCTTAGGAGCCCCCTTAGTCGAGGCCCTAGACCGTCTAGGGCCAGAACTCACACTTTCTCAGGTAAGCCGGAAGGTCACCATGCCGCTCGGTTGCGCTATTATAGTAAACAAACCTACGGAAGGATACTCCAGCGGGCCATAGATTCACATCCATAAAAACATTCAACTCCTGCTTAGGTACTAAAAATTTATAAGCCTCGTACCCCTTGTTCTTTTTCATAATTATCTATCTTACGTAATACAACTTCTACATTCGTTTTTTTCTTAATATACGTAACTATGTCTTCCATTTTTGTTTCCTTGTTTACATAATAGATGTAAAAAGGCACATTAACATCAGTTGCCTTAGAAGTACAATGAGGCAGTATATCTGCCTTGCCTTTCAACCTAACAAAACGATTTTTTAATCGTCTCCGTTGTAATTTAATCCAACTTTCATTTGGCGACTAATTTTTCTATTCACCGCCTTCTCGCAAAACATCTGACAATTGTTTGCGCTTGTGACGATCACAAGTCGACGATCTATGTGTTTTTACACGCGCCAATATCACCGCTCAGCGTCACGGTGGGCCTCATTGCTCCTTCTTTTGTTTCCTTCGTCGCCGCTGGTGTCTCTGTCTCTGTTGCGCAGACATAACTCCTGGTCGAAACCACGGTAGGGGCCACCACGCGCTCAACATGACCCCTTCCGCAACCAGCGTTGTCATTCTCTGCCTGCGTGCGCGCCGCCGCCGATGAGACGACACTATTACCTACTTATAATAGTATCGTGTTGCTTTCACCTCCTTCATACCTGTTAATCGCTTCGGTCGTTGACCTCTCTGTTATAACATGTTTGCCAACTGGACCACTCTCGTACTCAAAATTATTGTCAAGTAAACACGCTCCTCTTGTACGATTTCAATTGATGCTCCTATATCCGGAATTGCTCGATATTTTCATTTCATTAAGATCCTCCGTCTTGATGTATTTTTCTTTAATAACAGCCACATCTTCTTGTAGTTTAATAATGGTGCCGATTCTCTTGTACACCGAACTGGACAGTTGTGTTCCACTATTTAAAAAACTTAAAATACTGCCACATCCAGCACTATATATTTTTTAAATTTACATCTTTGTACACAAAAACAGACATGAATTTGACTTGTTTAATGATGTTATATCCAGACCCAGCCGCAAAGTGCATATGCTTAATGTTCTTAGGCGTAGAATAAAATGGTTTTCTAATAATGTATACTGCATGTCCATTATTGTTTATAACAAACTAGCTTTTGCCCGCGGCTTCGCCCGCGTGGATGTCGGTTATCGCATGAAAAAGTACCCTATGTCCTTCTCCATATCCCAGGCTATATCTCAAAACCCTAACTTAATATTAATTTTAATGTGATTCACTACGTGAATAGAAACCGAAACAAATGATTTAATATAATAAAAGTACTTATGTTCTGAACGTGAATGAGTCTTTACCTAAAGATAACACAAAATCAAAATACGAAATTTCACTCAAATTCTTAAAGCAATCAATTGTAAAAACAATGTGAAAACAAAACGAAATCCTCCGAAATGTCGCATGATACACCGCTTGTGCTGATAAAACGCTCGAAATATCTAATAAACACCATTGGTGCATAACTTTTCTCAGGGTCACGTTCGCAATCGGACGAAATATTTAACATTTATTTTGTACTTGCAACACGATCTGGCTGTAGAATTCGACTAATCGACTAATATTTGACCGGTTGACATTTTAGCGGGAACACCTCTAAATGAACGAAAAAAAAAAAGAAAACAAATACGTCTGTACTCTGTGGTCGTGTGGCGGTGTGGCGCGGTGCTTAATGTAAACATTCATTAAGGTTGTACGTGCGTAAAGTAATGGATTCAATGTGAAAACGGTTTAATCTTAGAAGAATCTTATACAGAATAACTGAGAAATAAGTGTAGATTTCGTATCGAGTGTTAGTTTATCAAAAAGTGATAAATACTCGTATGTCAGTGAAAAAGTAATGAAAGTTTTGGAATGCACAAATTTTGATCATAAGGCCGCCGTGTTTAGTAGGTAATGTTTTTATGATAAATATTCTTGTATACTGTTTGAAATACACATAAGTAGCTAGCTTATTTATCTATGCACATAATTTGGCTAATAGCTACTGATATTATAGTGTATTGTTATCGTAATCGTATTTCCAAGAGTAAAATTCGGCAAACAAATACCTACAAAAAGACAATAAAATGGATATAGTATGTTATCCTTGAGAGATAGACATATGCCATCGCGGACTTTTTTGAAGACCTTTTTATGATACATAATTCCACCATACATTATTTTGTTATATCTCAAAGGGTTTAGACAGCGTTTTCGTTGAAAGCTCCCAGACGGCTTATTTTTTTCCGACACCTCCAACAAATATCGTTAATTCATACAGAAATGCATACAAAAAGTTAACAAATTATATACTAAAACCTTCCTCGAGAACCAAGCTATCCATTGGTGAAAACAGCATGAGAATCGGTGCGGTAGTTTTTGACTTTATCGCGAACAGACAGATAGACAGACGAGGTGGAGGATTTTGTTTTATAATATGTAGTGATTACCTGATGGCTTTAAAACTCTCAGCCTCAGAGCATTTAATGTAAATTATTTAACTTTATTTCAAAGAAATGTTATTACTCTACTGAAGATTTTATGAATGAAAAATTTACCTAAATATTTGACATTATTATCCTTGACCTTATTGAATTTTGTATTATATAATACAATATAATATAATACTCTTTTACAAATATTGTTCAGTTTATTTAAATTATTTACGTAAGGCAAAATTTACATCTTTTTAGAAAAAGAGGTGAAAGACATAATTATAGTACTAGAAATAGGGACCTATTAGCTCAACCAGGTTTCAGACTGGCTAAAGTAGACTCATCTTTCATGGGGTACTGTTTAAAATGTTACAATAAAATTCCTCCCCACATACTTCAACTGAATGAGACTAAATTTAAATCTTGTATAAAACGCACACTATGCAGGCAGGCATATTATAAGTTGGGGGATTACATCGCTGATAAAAATGCTTGGCTGAATGCTGGTCCTGCTCCACAACCTCAGCTAGTTAATTAACATTTGACAATCATGTTGGAGCTGCTGAAGATTGTAAACTATTTTTGCATTGTATAAACTCAATGTCCTTGAATTATATAATTGCATAGCACAGGTGTGAGTACTATGTACTATAGAGCTACCATTTACCGGGTAATATGTCTTTTATTGACTTGAATGTGCCCTGGCGGCTGAGAGTATGTCATGCTCACTCAAATGTCTCGCTGGTGGTGGCGTGTGTGTTGGATCATTAAGTTCCCTTCAAAATGGTTGAGCTAAATGGTGCTGATCCATGCGTCATGTTCGTGAACGGGCGCCGTCAGTTGGGACTGGTCATCTCTTAGCTGCCACGGCTTATTTTAATTTTTGAATTGTTTCTATTACGGACGCTTCTAACGTGCACGTCTTTCTACATTGTTCTCACATGTATAACTTCAACATGAATGATGTAACCCATATTTTGTAACAATATTTTGTTTTAAAAGAGTGTCCATGGAGTTTCTTGTCCGTTCTTCTCCATAGGAACCTACTACGCTTTGGAATGGGCAACTAGCTTCATCTTTCTGACTGACCGACCCCTTGACAATTCAAAAGTGCCTGTAATTGGTTTATTTGAAATAATTGCTTTGAGTTTGAGTTTGAGTTTGAGTTTGATTTGTAATTTTAATTCTAATAATTAATAACTTAATTTTGATGTAATGATGACCCATAGTTTTACAAACCATATTTGTACGCCGAAAACGGCAGAATATTATGATCGTATTACATAATGAACCTAACAACTTTGTACAATATTCTGACAATTAAAAGCACTCTATTCTCTTCTATTCTATAACTAAACTAGCTAAATTATCATTAAAATTCCTTACTTTTGGCTATAAGAATCTTAAAGCTATTCTGCGAACAAGTCTCTAAATTTAAAAATAACTTTGGCACAACGAAAATCGAATTTGACAATCGCGATTCCACGTGGTATTTTTTTATCTTTGACTTTGCATCGTTGTACTTGTTTGCCCTACCCCATGAAATTTTTTAGAGCCGGAGGCGCGCTTGGGGACGCGGGGCAGCCTCGACGTGTTTTTTAATGGTATTTTTCACTTATTGTATGGAAAAAAAAGGGTTTAGGTGTTTTGTAAAGGGGGTCGAAATTTTCATTACTTTTGCGGTCGGACACACCATTTTCGAGGTAAAAGCAAAAAAAAAAAAATAAGGCTAGGTGTTCCCGGCCATTCCCGTATCCCCCCCGGCTGGCGGGGCATGCGGGGCCCGCCAGCCAGGCGGGCATGCGCCGGGAGTTTGTGGATGTAAAGGCTGAGCCGGTTTCCCATGACCCTCCCATCAAGGCGATGAGGGAACTCCGCTGAGTTTTAGTGGGTATACTGCCATTTTGGCAGGGAGTCCCACATACCCCGTCTCGTCCCCCGGCATGCGGGGGGATGCTGACAGCCTTTGAACGCGGAGAAGTTTATTTGGTCCAACCGACTCAAATCGATTGACTCTTGCATCCATTTTCAAAGTACGAGTAACCACCAGAAGACGTCCTCCAAACAGCCACACGGCATATTCGTCATTACGTCAACGCCGGCTGTCGCTGAAAACCAGCGCTGGGGCTCGGTCTTGCATAGAGTCGCAGCATAATACTGAGCGATAGCTGTTTTGCGTGGACGGGACGCATTTTTCCCCCATAGTTTTCTTTTTTTTTAATGTTTATGTTCTTTATTACGTCATGTTTTCTGCCAATAAACGATTTTTCTTTCTTTCTTTCTTTCTTTTATTTTCACATTCAATGGGAATCCCATGGGAAGATGGCGTGAGTTTATGTATGTGTATGCATGCACCACATTTTTCCGACCTGGAAAACGGGCAATACCAATTCCTAGCTCGTGTTGAGCTGGTGTTCAATTTTCTTTATCGTGTTCGTCCTGCCGGTCTATTCTGTAAAAATCTCACCGTGAAGTGAGCTTGCAGTGAGCTGTCAAAGGTGTCAATCTCTAGCATCAGGTGGAATGAAAACTCACTTCAAGCTCACTTCACGTATGTTTTCACGGTGAGATTTTTACATGATAGATCGGCTGATGCCAGGGATTGACACTATTGAGAGCTCACTTCAAGGTTACTTCACCTA
This sequence comes from Dryobota labecula, assembly GCA_947523025.1. NCBI lineage: Eukaryota > Metazoa > Arthropoda > Insecta > Lepidoptera > Noctuidae > Dryobota > Dryobota labecula. The sequence goes on from OX383290.1 coordinate 3,043,865, forward strand.
AGTTTTCACGGTGAGATTCTTACAGAATAGATCGGCTGATGTGTACCAGGGTTACAGAAGTTCAAACTAAAACTCACGCCGAGTTTATGGATGTGCGACTATATTTGTGTACTTCTGGCAACACACATTTCGCAGATGTTCACGTTTAGTGTGCAATTACAATCGTCAGCTTGGACACATGAAGTGTCACCAACATGTACGGTGTTTTAGATCTGTGTATGTTCAGTGTCCCGAACAAATACGAGTATAAATGTTTCACCAAATAAAAAAGTACTGGTTCAGGCCACTGTTTTGAACAGGGCTTTAAAAACCGGTAAATTTTCAAAACGTTACCTTGTATTGACAGAGTTAACGTTATTATTAAAATAACGGTAATCGATTTAACGTTATTTATGCGACTATTAATTTTATCGTTATTTTAAACGGGTGAGATGTAAGTAGTGGGCCCTGAGGCATGCGGCGTGACGGGAGCCTGCCCGCACGCCTCTCTGATGCCGTGCTAATCAAAACGTTGCCTGAATCTGCCTGATTCTTACCCACAGAACGGCAACGTAGCTAAATTAACGTTAGTTATCGTATTTTTGTTAATGTTAAGTAACGTTATATTACTGGTAATGTTATCAAGTAACGTTAAATTTTTGTAACGTTAGTAGGTATAACATTGAAATTTAACGTTACGTAACGGTTATTATTTTGTTATTTGGTAACGTTAACAAGACCTGGTTTTGAAACACATCGCTGCCACTGGAAATACAGGCAGGATGTTAGGTTATTCCAATGAGGTTATATAATACTAGAGGACAGAGTCCTATTAACAATTTCAGAAAAACGTAACCACTTACGAGTTTAAAGTCATAGCTTTGAAACGGATACATAGCTTATATCAGTCTGTTAAAATAATCTGTTTGTCTCATTTCTTCTACCGTCAACGTTGGAATGACACAAGTCATTGTCATCGGAAAAACGGCCAGAGTTGCCAATGATCAACGTAATTTCCCTAGAATTAATGAAGGTATTTATTGAATCAGTTACCACTAAGAAAAATATCTGTAATAATAACATACCTACCAACTAAATAACAATGTACAATAAACTTAACTAAATAAAACGAATAACAAAATAAACTAAAATAAGGCGTCGAAAAATTCCTCAGCATCGCTGTCGACTGGTAATGTACCCAAGAGACTGGCAGCGTTGCCACGTTGTATGGCAACCCGTAGCCTCTGGCCAAGGTAAAAGCCAGCCCTTGTGTCTAGGAAGTGTCAACCAGCCTTTTGGAGATTTCACTAAATAAAATATGAGCACTGGGACCCCACGGCCCGAGGGTTTCAACCCCAAACGGCTCGAAAATATAGTTACCGATAAGGTTACTATAGTGTTGTATGTATTCGTTTAAGGGGTCTTATCCCTTAAACGAATACATACAACACTGCAGGCCAACTTTAACGTTTTAGTTGCGACCGGGTGTTCAAAACGAGAGATATTGGTGCCGATTCTCTTGTCACAAAACTCTCTAAACTAGACTAAAAATCACCACAAAGTGTATTCCTATCAAACGACGATTTCCAATTCTGAAATTGACTAAAGTGACACAACTTAACTATATTTTAGTTTGACAGCACTAAGATGGTACTGAGTTTTTAATTTAGTGAAAATGGCAATTTTGCTATTCTGAATTTGACAATTATCTGTATTGTTTTTTTTTTTTTTTTTTTTTGCTTTTACCTCGAAAATGGTGTGTCCGACCGCAAAAGTAATGAAAATTTCGACCCCCTTTACAAAACACCTAAACCCTTTTTTTTCCATACAATAAGTGAAAAATACCATTAAAAAACACGTCGAGGCTGCCCCGCGTCCCCAAGCGCGCCTCCGGCTCTAAAAAATTTCATGGGGTAGGGCAAACAAGTACAACGATGCAAAGTCAAAGATAAAAAAATACCACGTGGAATCGCGATTGTCAAATTCGATTTTCGTTGTGCCAAAGTTATTTTTAAATTTAGAGACTTGTTCGCAGAATAGCTTTAAGATTCTTATAGCCAAAAGTAAGGAATTTTAATGATAATTTAGCTAGTTTAGTTATAGAATAGAAGAGAATAGAGTGCTTTTAATTGTCAGAATATTGTACAAAGTTGTTAGGTTCATTATGTAATACGATCATAATATTCTGCCGTTTTCGGCGTACAAATACGTAAATCAAGTGATTTGTTAATGTTGGCTTCATAATTATCTTTATCTTGGTTCGTAAAAATTGCTGTACTACGAGTATCATCTGCAAATAGTACCATTTCCTGTTTTATAATTTTCGGTAGATCATTTATGTAGATGATAAACGAAAGAGGTCCAAGAATACTTTCTTGGGGCACTCCGTACAGAATAATTCTAGGATCTGACATATATGTTTGTTCCAAATTTTTTTCTTTTGTTATTTTTGTTATTTGTGTTACTTGAAATCTGTTTGATAAATACGATTGTATAAGGTGCATTTCCTCTTACCCCATATTTTTTTAATTTGTTCAAGAGTATTTGATGATCCACGTGATCAAAGGCCTTTGACATGTCCATAAAAATGGCCATTAAATGCTGCTTGATCCAGTCCTGTCATTACATTCCTTAAAAAGTTAAGAAGACGCTGCTAGTGGATCTGCCTTTACGAAACCCGAATTGTTCATCTGCAAATATGTCATTAGCTTCAAAGTAATTGTATAAGTTATTATAAATTATTTTTTCAAATATTTTTGCAAAGACCGGTATTAACGCGATAGATCTGTAAAATTTTATCTCTTCTTTGTCCTTTTTTTTAAATATGGGATTCATAACCGTTAATTTCAGTTTCGAAGGGAACAATCCGTGTTCAAGGCACAGATTTATAATGTGGCTAAGTACTGGTGCAATGAGATCCGATACACTTTGAACTATATTCGTATTAATATTATCGTACCCTGTACTATTAGTATTTTTAAGCATTTTTATTATTTGGTCTACATCAAGAGGGTTTGTTGGTTTCATGAAAATTGAGTTGGAGTTATTGTATGTCAATGTTTTTAGAGCTTTACCATTGTCCCTAGGAGTCGGTTTTATATCATCAATAAAAAAGTTGTTAAATAACTGAGCTATTTCTGTCGGATTTGTAACTATTCTATCATTTACTTTTATTTGGTTTATTACTTCTTTAGGTGTTATTGTCTTGTTATTGTTAATGATTTTAACAATAACAAATATGTCGCATTGATATTAAATACATTATATTATGTAGATGATGTTCTGCTTCAATATCCACTAACATTTGAATATGATGTTCTCCCACTTCCAGATACGTAGGGTTCATGGAAGGCATGAAGCCGGTCATCTTAGTGAGGGATCCTGAGCTGATTAAGAGCATCACCATCAAGGACTTCAACCACTTTGTGAACCGAAAGGTGACATTCCCTAAGGAGATTGAACCGTTGCTGGAATCCAGCCTCATGAACAAAGAAGGTCTGTATAATTTTTATATTATTATTTTTATTTTTTAAATTTATTTTCTCAGGTTCCTAGAACCTGGTATTTTATTAAAATGTTTTGTGCTGCGTTAAAATTATTGTCTACATCTACCTGTAGGAATTTGCGTACTATGCGACATGTGTTTAATATAGCTGCTTTCTGTAGTGTAAGGTATGTATATTTGGAAAGATTTATTGTATTTAAACTGATGAATAGTTGTTTAGGGATAATACCAGTCGTTGATACCACTATTGGGACTATGGTTACTCTGTTCATTTTCCAGACCCTGGTAATTTTTTCTTGAAGTTCTGTGTATTTTCTGATTTTTTCGGTGATAGTTATCTGTATATTATTGGTGTTTGGGACTGGTATATATATTTATGTATTGTCGCGTCTACTTATTCCTAACAAATAAAAAGGTAAAAGTAGACTGAACAATTAGATTCAATAAATTTACAGGGGAAGGTAAAAATACAATTATTAGTTTTAAAATTAAAAAGACCTACCTAACATACACTCTCTGGAAGCAAGAAGGAGGAAGATTAGATTTACAATACTTGGAATCCAGTCGTAATCCAGTAATCAGGGCAGCTCCGAAGAACAGGCGGCAGGGCAGTTCCAAAGAACAGATGTCAGGGAACCTCCAAAGAACAGTCTTTAATTGTTGTGTGGTCGAGTCCTTTGAGTTGCTGGTATCCTAAATATTTGTTTAGACTCTGTTGGTTCCATAGCTACTATTGTGTCGGTGTCGCTGATTACATAGTTGTCGGGTTTTACTTTTACTATTAATTATTAATTGCATATTAATGCAATGTCCTACACTTATCCAATCCAAATTGCATATTAATATCCTGACAAAATGTTTCGTTACTTCTATATGAGTTTTCATTTCTTTATCGGTTTCAGCATATAACTTAATGCCATCCATATATACGAGATGCGAGATAATAGTTTCTTCGATATTGTGTTTAAAATGATATCCAGTTTGACACCGATTGAGTAAATGAGGGGTTCAGAGCGAGACAGAACCAAAGAGGGCTCTTGAGCCCTCTTTATTATGTAATCTAGCTGTTTAATATGTAATTTCAGACTCTGTTATTTCTTTAAATTCCATTTCATCTAGTTGTATTATTTATGAAATCCGAGAATATTTTGAAGGATTAAAGGTACCGTCTAACTGATCTCCCTTAAAAGTATTCTTTATGAGTATTTTTACAAGGACGAAACTCAAGGGTATACCTATTTCCAATCGATTGTTGAAAAAAACACTAAAACACGAAGTCGGAGCCATAAAAACTAAAATATAGATCTAAAGACACCGGCTTCCGTAATTAAAAGTTATTTTTCACTTTGTAGTAGTTTTTAGGGTTCCGTAGCCAAATGGCAAAAAACGGAACCCTTATGGATTCGTCATGTCTGCCTGTCTGTCCGTCCGTATGTCACAGCCACTTTTTTCCAAAACTATAAGAACTATACTGTTGAAACTTGGTAAGTAGATGTATTCTGTGAACCGCATTAAGATTTTTACACAAAAATAGAAAAAAAAACAATAAATTTTGGGGGTTCCCCATACTTAGAACTGAAACTCAAATGTTTTTTTCATCAAACCAATACGTGTGGGGTATATAGATACCCCATACAAAAAATAGGGTTAAAAAAATGATATTAGAAACCTCAATATCATTTTTGAAGACCTATCCATAGGGATAGGTCTTCAAAAATGATATTGAGGTTTCTAATATCATTTTTTTCTAAACTGAATAGTTTGCGCGAGAGACACTTCCAAAGTGGTAAAATGTGTCCCTCCCTGTAACTTCTAAAATAAGAGAATGATAAAACTATAAAAAATATATGATGTGCAGTTACCATGTAAACTTCCACCGAAAATTGGTTTGAACGAGATCTAGTAAGTAGTTTTTTTTTTTTTTCAACTACAATGTTAACTTTGTTCTTAGGTTAAATTCATCCCAACTACGGAACCCTCATTGTGTGTGGTCCGACACGCACTTGGCCGGCTTTTTTTAACTAAGTCTGTTGTTTATTTTTTTTATTAATAAAAGTTTGTATTAATCACTTTTTAGTTATTGTACCTACCTCACACCAATTCGTCTTCCACTACCTGTTATGTAAACAACAGTGACAGGGAGTATTATAACATCATCAAGATAGACAAAGTGGATTAAATACGTATGATCGAAGTTAACTTAAAAACTTCCCAATTAAGTTAATACAATTTACATAGGACCACCTTTTTCTACCAAATGAACGAAGAATTTTCAAAATAAGTAGGTACACAATTTTTTTTTTTTTTTTTTAACTTTGCCCCACACTAGGAATTTCTCCTGTATCGTTTCAGTTTAAATGTTTGTAAACGCACCCAGCGTTTACAAACATTTAAACTCGAACCCGCGACACGCAGCGCAGCAGTCAATCAAAAAATCAAATTTTATAATAAACTTCCAAGCCACGTTCAAGATCTAAGCATTAATCAATTCAAATCATTCATTAAACGTAAGTTGTGCCAGAAAGCCTTTTATACCATTCAAGATTATATTGAGGACAAAAAGGCTTGGGATTGAGCTGCTCCAAATTTTATATATTGAAACTTTTTCTTCAATGTGATTGCTTTATACACATTGACATGAATATTTACTTGTGAAGTATAATGTTATTATTTTAATTATTGTGAATGTGAAGACTATGTGGGTCTTTGTTTATTTTTTATTTTTTTCCTTCTCAGTATTTTTTTTTTTTTTTCCTGTTCATGGTATGGCAGTTTGAGTAATTTATGCGGCCTGCCCAAATGTCCTTTCTTTGGTATTGTTCGTCGAATCGTTGAGCTCCTTATGTTCTGAGTTGAGCTGCACGATTACTGACAAATGCGTGCACTGAATGGACAGGTCCACTCAATCTGTGTGGTTCTTTCTTCAAAAGACCATTCCAGACACCAGTCTACATGGTCTTCACATGATTTGACCAAGATTATGTCTGGACTTTAAAAGAGACTGTGACCTCTGAGTTTGTTTCGGTCTTTCTTCTCAGAGTAGTCAGATACGAAATGCCGACCTCATCTAGTTTTAAAATATGATTGACGTGTAAAAGTGTTTGTAAAAACCTACTTACAGAAATAAAATCATTTATCATTTATCAATCGCTTAACCACTGTACCAACCGTGCCGTCAAATTGACGGTGAAATCGGTGAAATTCCTATAAAAATTGAAGATTTCCCTCGATTTTCGTGGGATCCCGTCATCAGATTCTGACTTGGTAACAATGGGACCACCTCGAAAAAAGGAATTTTCATAATCAGTTCACATTTGACGGGAAAATCGGTAGACATACATGAAAAAAAAACATACATACAGTCGAACATAGAACCTCCTCCTATCTCGAATTCGGTTAAAAATGACTCCTTACAGCTTTGCCTTTCTGGTACTCCAATGAATATTATATATCTTTGTACAGGTGACGATTGGCGCAAGATGAGAACCCGCCTCACTGGAGCCTTCAGTGGCTCCAAGATGAGATGCATGATGCCTGTCATGATGGAAATCAGCAACAGGATTGTGACAGCCTAGGTGTTCAGCAATAAGGGCAGGAGGATCACCTCCTCCACGTACTTGCATAATCTTAGCCGCAGCAGGAAACTGTAGCGTCAGAAAGTAGTACATTCGTCTCCAGAAAGTGAAGGCCACTGCTTTTTCGCCAATGGTGATGAACTCGTTGTGCCTATCCTTGATTGAGTCCACGTGAAGACCGAAGCCAGTAGAGGCGATAACGTCAGTGTTGTAGCGACGCATCAAGTCTAAGACGTCTATATCTTTGAATTGATGACCTGTAAAGACATGTAAGTTACTAACGCTCTCGGTGTTGCGGTCGGAAAATATATGAATGAATGAATGATATATATATTTGCAAGAATATAGGTAGAAAACATAAGTTCTTAAGATCTATGGGTTTCACTATATTCGGCATTTCAGCTGTGCAAATATTTAGATTTTACGTCTTGGTGATACTAATAGCATGCAGTACATATTTAGTAATTAGCAATAACATAAAAATACAAATAATATTTTCTTAATTTAAATTCAGATTACAATGCAAATAATAAATTTTAAATCAAATACAATTCTATTCATTTAAAATAATAATTTACATTAATTAAGGCTACGAAGGGTTTTTCTAGAGAATGGGCTACAGCGTTCTATGCATTTTTAACTCCATACTGCGATCGCCAACCCGCCTGCCAAGCGGGGCGATTACCGCAAACCCCCCAATAGGGGGAGGCCTATGTCCAGCAGTGGACGTCTTTCCTTTCGGCTGAAATGATGATGATGATGACATTAAAAATAGCGATCAGTAATAATGATGTCATGTCAATAAAAAATAGCAAAAATAATGAAAATTATTCAATATTATATTTATGTAATGTCAATAATAAGATGTCATAATAATTATAATAAATAAGTTTTACATTTTACACTCAAAATACTCATTGATGGAATAAAAACATCTCTCACACAACCAGTTAAATAACTTTCTATTAAATTCTAAGTCTGCAGCACTTCTAAATTCTTCCGCTAAGTGGTTATATATTTTCACGGCCGTGGTATTACAATTTTTGTTGCATACTTTTAGTCTATTACCCGGGACAACCAGTGTCTTTTGTGCTATTTTCTATTTGACATAGCCTTTTCATCTTTTTCGATTTCAAATACATATAAAGCAAGCTGTATCTATTAAGCATCCTTTGCTTAATAAATACAGATTTACAAGAGGTTACTTAAGATTAAAAATTGACCTTACACACTTTTTTGGGCTATGAATGCCCTCTGGGCATTTGTTGAATTCCCCGATACTTATTCTTTAGCTTAAAACAGAACAAACATTGTTATGGTATACCAATAAAGCTGTTTGTCTGTAAAATTTTTGATCCTCCTAAGCTCAAATACGAATTTGTTTATTAGCTACTTGAGCTTTCTAATTGCAATGTCTGTCCATAACTACTCCTAAAAAATTGGTATTTTAATTTCTTCCATGTCATCATTATTGTATTATAAACTTAATTTCATTTCAAAGTGCAAAGTGAAGTGCTACTAACATATTTTTAAGTCTTATTTACTAACAAAAGTTTTTACAATAAAAATATATATAATATGTTTAGGTTAAGGTATTTATGTATGGGCCTTCGTCGCCTGAAAATAAATGGTTTTTTTTTAATGCTTTTGACATATCTCGGGATCCTGGGGTACCGGGCCTTTGGAAGGCGTCCGAGGGGCCGAAGCCAACTCGAAGAGGCCCGTTACATGCTTCTAATGAAATGAGGCACTAACCGACGATTATCCCTGTACGCACTATTCAAGTGCACCCAAGGACAACCCTCGGTTGGTGTAGGACTATTGCAGGATATGGAAACAAAGATATTGGACTATGGGTTTGGGTGGTTAAAATGGACTGGTTACCTAAAACAATGGAAGGACTATGGCCACTGCCTGATCAACATGTTTTACACACGGATAAAATGGCAGGGGGTGACTTGCACACTCAATAATGGGCCCCCGGCGCGGCGAAACGGTCGCTAGCACATAGTGACGTAGCGACAAAGCGGCAACATATCCTGAGGTGCTCGAGGAGTGGATAGGTATTCCACGGCTCTCAGAACAATCCCAGAGCCCGGAAGATGGTCAAGATCCCTACAAGCACTTACTGGAATACTTCCTTCCTCCGAGCACGTTTGCTCTTGCGAATCTCCACTCAAGCCGGCCAATAAAGGCAAGAATGAGTTGGGAGCTCAGTTCCTCGTCAGTGTTCACTCCAGCCGGCCAATAAAGGCAAGCCAGAGATGAGGAACATGACTTCTCCCGGGAGATAGGGTCCGTGAGGTCGCAACTGCCCAACAGCTCACCACATGCTGCCCTGCGGGTTTCTGTATCTCTCTTGGTCTGGCTCCTCACCCTAGATATGTTCCGGTAAAGTAAACTCTATCAGACAAACCTAGAGTTCGGAGCGCGCATGCCCCACCACGACGTCAACGTAGAGATACGGCGGTGGGGTTATTATTATTTCATTTCCAAATTTTTTGTGGTTATTAGATGTAAAAAATGATATAAATTTAGTTTTATTTGTATTTATTTTTAAGTTATTAGCCAATTACGAGTAAATAAATCTGTCAATACTTTATTCGTTAATATTTTACTGTTATCTAGAGTTTTCTCTTTTGTCAACATGGTAATATCATCCGCAAACAATATAGTATATTGGTTCGTGGAGTTGGGCAGTTCGATTATATATGTATATTATAAACCATAAGGGACCAAGGACACTTTTTTGTGGTACACCAAAGTAGTTTGCTAAGTACGGTGACCTAAAAGTTTTCTGGGTGTTAGCTTCGAACCCCTTTTTTTAACCTCCGTGCATTGTTGTCGGCCTCTTAAATAGCTTTCGAACCAACTATATGCAACGCCTCGTATGCCATATTGCTCAAGTTTACGCAATAAGGTTTCATGACATACCATATAAAACGCCTTACTCATATCCAAAAATACTGCTGCTGGGATTTATTTTTTATTTATAAACTGGGGCTAGTTTAAAAAAAAATAGTAGATCGTCCGCTTTGTCACTCATGCTTGTTTTAGTCTCTATTTTAGACCTGGCTGTTTGACTTGGGTTAAAATATCTAGTCCTTTCACAGTTATTTTACCATTGATTTTGTGTCACTGTCGAAATCAAAGTGATCTTTATTTTCGCTGGAATTAGGTTGCTGCTTAAGTTGCTGTCAGAGGTAAAATAGTACACAATAAACAGTAAAATAATGGGATGATTATTTCACTTCGGTTTTAATTAATGTAATTGCTATTATTTATTTTATTATACCCCCCCAATTGGGGGAGGCCTATGTCCAGCAGTGGATGTCTTTTGGCTGAAATGATGATGATGATTTTATTCCTATTTTCAACAATATTTGACTAAGTCAAATATAATAACTATTGTTGCAAATAAAAATATGATAAAAAGAAAAAAACCTCCTCTTGAGGATCGAACCCACGGCCTGTGTTTATGAGTCCGATACCTGATTCTACCTACTTACGATGCTTATTAAAATAACGTAAATTTTAGCAATATACTGAACCGGCTAAAATCATGCGTTTACTGCCTGTCACAACAAAAGATGACGAGACGACGACGAAGGACGGTATGTATGTCTGTGTTGTGAGGTCTCATTAGTTGACTGCGTTAAGATATGACTCACACAAACAGAAGTTTGCATTGCTACGTCCATAGAAATATGATCATTAACGTGCTATTGCACTTATGACCGCTGACTGTACATACTAATTCAATGCATTCACATTGCGAAATAAATGAAATTGACAAATGCCGAGCTCTACATGGCCCATTGTTTCAGGAGAACATCGGCTACTCTATTGGGGGATTCAGGAGCAGACATGACCCAGATTATAAGACACGGCGGCTGGAAATCTGATGTAGTAGCAGACGGCTCGATTGAAAATTCTATGTATATGTATAAAATTCGAAGTTCTGACTGACTGACTGACTTTATTTTTATTTTACTATGGGTTTGCTCTTGACTCTAGTCTAGGTCTGGGTGACAGAGACAAAGTCTACGATGGAGTGAGCTTACCCAGAAAAAGCCTGTTCACTCTCACTTTGAATAGACAAGGGTTGTATGCGTTCGGAAACACAGATGCAGGCAGAGAGTTCCACATCTTTGCTGTGCGCATTATAAAAGACGTTTGAAAACGCTTAGTGCGAGTTCGTGGAATATCAACTAGGTAGGGGTAGTAACTTGCATTGCGTCTAGATGTCCGATGGTAGAAGGGGGCCGGTGGAATGAGGTCGTGGAGTTCATGGGCACACTCGCCGAAGTACAATCTGTAGAAGACCGACAAGCGGGCAACCTTGTGGCGATGAGCCAAGCTGTGAAGCTTGGCATCCACCAGTTTTACGTCGCCAATGAGCCTCTTAGCTTTGCGTTCCACCGAGTCAAGCGTATTTTAATCTTTTTATTATATTTTATTTTTGTCGGCACCCTACGACAATTATTGAGGCTATGCCTAAACCCTTGAGGGAAGCCTCCGGGCGTTTAGAAAAAGGCCCTTGTCAGGGCCAACCAAAAGGCCCTTCTCAGGGTCAACCAAAAGGCCCTTCTCAGGACCAACCAAAAGGCACTTATCAGGGCCATTCCGAAGGCGCTTCGGCGTCAGAGGCTAGCCGCGCGCCGTCTGCGGCTAGCGTCTATTTGCTGGACTCGGACGACGAGTCCATTTTAAGTGAGTCGGACTCTAGTTCGACGATTGGTCGCCGGGAATCGGGGAAGCGGGCCCTTGAGGGAGGTGGGTCCGGGGGTTCCTCGAAGTCGAGAAGGCCGTCACAGGCGAAGACCAAGAAGCCTTCTTCTGCTTCAACTTCCACCCACGATTTAGACCTGCTGGACGCCGAGCGTCAACTCGGCCTAGCCAAGAGGGCGCTGTCCCAGCAGGACCTGGAGGAAAAGGTCGCTGCCAAGGAGCGGCAGGCGTGGGCCGCCAGGTCGAGGGCCGGTTACGGTGCATCGAGTGTGCTGTACGCCGACCACTCACTGGCGGTACTAGAGCGCATGGCGCTCGAGGACAAGGAGGAGGTTCTGGAGGTCACCTCCAAGTCCTCAAACCTGAAGGGGACCTTCCAGAAGGCCCTCAAGTGCCGGGCCGTGAGCATGCACGGCATCGTGGCGGAGCTGGTGCAGCGCACGGCCACCGAGGAGACGCGGCAGCTGCAGGCGAAGGTGGATCGCCTGCAGCTGGAGGTTAGCCAGCTGCACCAGAAGCTGGCTGAGGCCACGGCCCGGCACGCCCAACCTGCCCCAGGTCTGGTGGTAGGAGGCCACTCCTCCCCTTGCAACATTGAGGATGTAATCCGGAAACGGCTTCGCCCGCCGCTAGCAGCGGACAAGGGTCCTACGCCGAAGGAGCCGGAACCTGCGCCTGTAGCAGGCCCAGCATCGGGTGTGCAGCCCCAGGCCCCGACGCCCTCCAAGGGCAAAGGGAAGGGTAAGAGGACCACTCCTCAGACCCTTGCCACTGGCACGGAGGGATCGCCTGCTGCTCCAGCAGCCCCCCCGAACTCGCAGTGGGAGGACGCCCTGCTTCCCTACACCACCCCGTCCAACCAGTCGTGGACGGAAGTGGTCAGGAGGGGAAAGGGCAAAAAGCCCGCTGCAACTGCTTCGGCAGCCTAGAAGGCTCCGGCGGGCGGGAGGAAGTTGGTTCATCCCAAAACTGCGGCAGTCGTAGTGACCATCACCCCGAAGGTCGTGGAGCGGGGCGAGACGTACGAGTCCGTCCTAAGACGAGCTCGTGTCAACGCGGATCCCTCCCGACTGGGGATCGGTGGCATCACTTGCCGCCGCACCTTAACCGGAGCCCGAATATTTGAGTTCGGGGGGAAGCAGCGCGGCGCAAACGCGGACCTCTTCGCGACAAACTTGCGGGAGGTCATTGCGGATGTGGCAAAGGTCGCCATACCCGTCAAGACCGCAGCTTTGGAGGTGGCCGATCTGGATGATTCGGTCACCAAAGAGGATGTGGTGGTGGCCGTTGCGGCGGCTGGAGGCTGCGACGCTGGCGCAGTAAAGGGGGAACCATCAGGCTCGGCCGCCGTGGCAGGAGCTGCCAGCCGCCCGCTAAGAAAGGCATAGTGCCGGCGCAGGTTCGCCCTGTTGCCACCACCGCCACTATCGCCGCTGTAGCTCCAGCTCCAGCGGCGGTAGATGAGGAGGAGGGTGCGATGTCGGAATAATGGTTTCCGACTACCGCATCCTCCAGGCGAACACCAACTGGTGCGGCCATTGCCTAGTGGTTGGTGAACGTAGCGGTGGTCGCCGAGCCCTACTCGATCCCCGGCAGCTGGCTGGGTGACGAGGACGGCTTGGTGGCAATAGCGGCGCGGTATTCCACGGACTCCCCTCCCCGCTCGCTATTAGAGAGGGGACCGGGATACGTGGCTGCCGCGTGGGGAGAAGGCATCTCTGACTCCTCCCAGGTGGTGGCCAGCAGGCAACGGGTGCGGGAGCGCCCTTGCCTGTATTGCACAGGCCTCCACCAGTGTCGGACGGGAATGGCCAGGTGTTTCCGGCCATTCCCGTAGCCTTGGGGGGCATGCGGGGCCGCCAGCTAGGCGGGTACGCGCCGGGGGGGTCGTGGATGTAAAGGCTGTGCCGGTTTCCCATGGCCCTCCCATCACGGCGATGAGGGAACACCGCTGGGTTTTTTAGTGGGTATACCGGTTCTACCGGGGAGTCCCACATACCCCTCCCGTCATCCGACGGGAGGGTATGCGTAATGCATTTTTCCCAGCAAAAAAAAAAAAAAAGGGTGGGAGGCCGCGGCGGGAGAGGAGTGTTGGTATTGCGATGAGCCGTTCATTGTTTTCATTCATTCATTTTTAGATTATTATTATTCATCCAATTTATTATTGACTAGCTTCTGCCCGCGACTTCGCTCGCGTGGAAGTCGTAAATACCAGCCACATTTTAATAAAACTTCCCTGAACACTACGTTTGTAGTTTTGGTCACAGCAGTCAAAATATACAGAGAGAAGAGGATTTGGCTGAAATTTGGCACACAGATAGTTATTGTGACGTAGGCAACCACTAAGAACGGATTTTTACGGAAAGAACCACTAAGGCAACCACTAAGACCGGATTTTTTTTTTATTACGGAAGTGGTAAAAAGGGTTGATTTCATTTGTTTGAAAAATCTTATTCCTTAAGTTAATAAACATTCTGACTGATCTATTTCAAAATACATTTACATTCCATACATTGTAGGCGAGCTCTACGAAGGGCTTTAAAGAGGTGAAAAAGTGGAATTTAGACTGTACGAAAAAAATTGGTTGTCTGTTTAGTTGGTTTACGGACGATAGTTTAACGTGACAACGTCATAACAAAACACTGATGCGGCGCAAGCGGACAATGAGCGTAACGGGACATTGAGTGTAACGGGAAAATGAGCGCAACGGGACAATGAGTGTAACGGGACAATGAGCGTAACGGGACAATGAGTCATCCTTTTTCGTGCATGCAGCTGGCGTTCATCGATTTATTAGACGTTGTCACGTCAAAAAATCTATTTTTGTTTATAAACTTGAAACTCAGCACAAATACGTTCTTAAATAAGACACAAAGTTTGTCATAATTCGTTTTTCAAAACATCCCCTCAAAAGGTTCTCATTCTTTTGACATAAAAAAAAGGATTACGAGTATATGGGGTTTTTGAGAATTGATCCCAAATGATTTTTATTTTTAAGTTTTTGAATTATTCAAAAGTATTTTTAACCTCGGTCATAGGGTACTTTCAATCCCGGTAGTACGTCCCAGTTGGATTTTTTCCGACATCCACGCGGGCGAAGCCGTGGGCAAAAGCTAGTTCAAAATAAAGATAAAATAAGCTGCCGCATTGGTGACAACATCAAACTAAAAACTCCGTTGATAACTGATCCTTAGACACCTTTGTTACCACAACCTTCCACATCAAAACACTATTCATCTAACCCACTGCCTCAAGCACCACCTTCACCAACTTTCACGATCCAAAATGGTCTTCAGCAGACCCAAGTTTCTGAAACTTTACTTTACAGTAATACTCAAATAAACTATACCTCAACTTCAATGAATGTACCGAATAAAAACATAACTTTGTCTTTCCACAACCGGTTCAATGTATCAAATATTACCTTTAACATTTTTAATTGTTTTAAATAGGTCTACTAACTGTAATTGTATTTTTAATAAATACTTTGATTCTAGTACTACTCGTATATTGCTTTTTATTCCCTCGTAGATGGTGTGAAAAGTAAAGTATTCTCCTCGGGGATAAAGGTGCCTTCGTCTGGGGCGACCATGTATCCCACGCTGCACTCAGGATTCTTGTCTTAACTCCCTCGCTTTGCTCGGGAGTTAACGCTAGCATCCTTCGTTTTGCTCGGGATTCAATACGGCGCCTGCTACATAAGACGTTACTTTATCACCTTGGTGCATAATCTACTATTACAGTATTGAAAATCGTTTCTACTGTATTCATCCCTCTTATCAGGGCCCTGAATAATAAACGTTACAATCCGACAATTTTGTAAATAAGTGACATATTTGTAAAGTTTTATGACAAGTGCTGTTTAATAAACCTTACAATTATGTAAGAATATTACAAGTGAAAACACTACAAATATTACCATTACAAGTGCTGTTTAATAAACGTTTACAAGTGCAGAAAACGCCTGTAGATTTCGATGACAATATTGTACCTACAAATTTGTAATTGTAAGTTACAATTTACATAAAATGTAAGTTTTTGTTGAAGATTCTTAAATCGAGGGTAGATTTCAAAAATCTTTTTTCTTTTAGATTCGTATTTAAGGTTATTTCCTATTTTCATTACCAAATATTCGATGGTAGTTTTCTGACCCCAAAATAACAATCCTTTTTTTTAATAAATACAACACGAACAAAAATAAAAATCCAATAACATTACAAGCTACTTACGAGTACTACATACTAATATTTCTCAGTCTCTCATTAATTAATTTCAAATTTTTGTATCGTGGATATGTCATCGTCTATCGAATACAGACATTTCCCCAATAGGAACATTATTATAATATATCATAATATTAAACAGAAACTTGTAGAACTGTAACTTGTAAAATACAATTACAATTTACAATTTGTAAAGTTTTATTGAACAGGGCCCAGGTAACTTTATGCGTACTTTCCAAGTATGAGAAATACAAATTATAATTATACCTTTCAAATACTCCACAATCCTGTTGCTGATTTCCATCATGACAGGCATCATGCATCTCATCTTGGAGCCACTGAAGGCTCCAGTGAGGCGGGTTCTCATCTTGCGCCAATCGTCACCTGTACAAAGATATATAATATTCATTGGAGTACCAGAAAGGCAAAGCTGTAAGGAGTCATTTTTAACCGAATTCGAGATAGGAGGAGGTTCTATGTTCGACTGTATGTATGTTTTTTTTTCATGTATGTCTACCGATTTTCCCGTCAAATGTGAACTGATTATGAAAATTCCTTTTTTCGAGGTGGTCCCATTGTTACCAAGTCAGAATCTGATGACGGGATCCCACGAAAATCGAGGGAAATCTTCAATTTTTATAGGAATTTCACCGATTTCACCGTCAATTTGACGGCACGGTTGGTACAGTGGTTAAGCGATTGATAAATGATAAATGATTTTATTTCTGTAAGTAGGTTTTTACAAACACTTTTACACGTCAATCATATTTTAAAACTAGATGAGGTCGGCATTTCGTATCTGACTACTCTGAGAAGAAAGACCGAAACAAACTCAGAGGTCACAGTCTCTTTTAAAGTCCAGACATAATCTTGGTCAAATCATGTGAAGACCATGTAGACTGGTGTCTGGAATGGTCTTTTGAAGAAAGAACCACACAGATTGAGTGGACCTGTCCATTCAGTGCACGCATTTGTCAGTAATCGTGCAGCTCAACTCAGAACATAAGGAGCTCAACGATTCGACGAACAATACCAAAGAAAGGACATTTGGGCAGGCCGCATAAATTACTCAAACTGCCATACCATGAACAGGAAAAAAAAAAAAAAATACTGAGAAGGAAAAAAATAAAAAATAAACAAAGACCCACATAGTCTTCACATTCACAATAATTAAAATAATAACATTATACTTCACAAGTAAATATTCATGTCAATGTGTATAAAGCAATCACATTGAAGAAAAAGTTTCAATATATAAAATTTGGAGCAGCTCAATCCCAAGCCTTTTTGTCCTCAATATAATCTTGAATGGTATAAAAGGCTTTCTGGCACAACTTACGTTTAATGAATGATTTGAATTGATTAATGCTTAGATCTTGAACGTGGCTTGGAAGTTTATTATAAAATTTGATTTTTTGATTGACTGCTGCGCTGCGTGTCGCGGGTTCGAGTTTAAATGTTTGTAAACGCTGGGTGCGTTTACAAACATTTAAACTGAAACGATACAGGAGAAATTCCTAGTGTGGGGCAAAGTTAAAAAAAAAAAAAAAAAATTGTGTACCTACTTATTTTGAAAATTCTTCGTTCATTTGGTAGAAAAAGGTGGTCCTATGTAAATTGTATTAACTTAATTGGGAAGTTTTTAAGTTAACTTCGATCATACGTATTTAATCCACTTTGTCTATCTTGATGATGTTATAATACTCCCTGTCACTGTTGTTTACATAACAGGTAGTGGAAGACGAATTGGTGTGAGGTAGGTACAATAACTAAAAAGTGATTAATACAAACTTTTATTAATAAAAAAAATAAACAACAGACTTAGTTAAAAAAAGCCGGCCAAGTGCGTGTCGGACCACACACAATGAGGGTTCCGTAGTTGGGATGAATTTAACCTAAGAACAAAGTTAACATTGTAGTTGAAAAAAAAAAAAAACTACTTACTAGATCTCGTTCAAACCAATTTTCGGTGGAAGTTTACATGGTAACTGCACATCATATATTTTTTATAGTTTTATCATTCTCTTATTTTAGAAGTTACAGGGAGGGACACATTTTACCACTTTGGAAGTGTCTCTCGCGCAAACTATTCAGTTTAGAAAAAAATGATATTAGAAACCTCAATATCATTTTTGAAGACCTATCCCTATGGATAGGTCTTCAAAAATGATATTGAGGTTTCTAATATCATTTTTTTAACCCTATTTTTTGTATGGGGTATCTATATACCCCACACGTATTGGTTTGATGAAAAAAACATTTGAGTTTCAGTTCTAAGTATGGGGAACCCCCAAAATTTATTGTTTTTTTTTCTATTTTTGTGTAAAAATCTTAATGCGGTTCACAGAATACATCTACTTACCAAGTTTCAACAGTATAGTTCTTATAGTTTTGGAAAAAAGTGGCTGTGACATACGGACGGACAGACAGGCAGACATGACGAATCCATAAGGGTTCCGTTTTTTGCCATTTGGCTACGGAACCCTAAAAACTACTACAAAGTGAAAAATAACTTTTAATTACGGAAGCCGGTGTCTTTAGATCTATATTTTAGTTTTTATGGCTCCGACTTCGTGTTTTAGTGTTTTTTTCAACAATCGATTGGAAATAGGTATACCCTTGAGTTTCGTCCTTGTAAAAATACTCATAAAGAATACTTTTAAGGGAGATCAGTTAGACGGTACCTTTAATCCTTCAAAATATTCTCGGATTTCATAAATAATACAACTAGATGAAATGGAATTTAAAGAAATAACAGAGTCTGAAATTACATATTAAACAGCTAGATTACATAATAAAGAGGGCTCAAGAGCCCTCTTTGGTTCTGTCTCGCTCTGAACCCCTCATTTACTCAATCGGTGTCAAACTGGATATCATTTTAAACACAATATCGAAGAAACTATTATCTCGCATCTCGTATATATGGATGGCATTAAGTTATATGCTGAAACCGATAAAGAAATGAAAACTCATATAGAAGTAACGAAACATTTTGTCAGGATATTAATATGCAATTTGGATTGGATAAGTGTAGGACATTGCATTAATATGCAATTAATAATTAATAGTAAAAGTAAAACCCGACAACTATGTAATCAGCGACACCGACACAATAGTAGCTATGGAACCAACAGAGTCTAAACAAATATTTAGGATACCAGCAACTCAAAGGACTCGACCACACAACAATTAAAGACTGTTCTTTGGAGGTTCCCTGACATCTGTTCTTTGGAACTGCCCTGCCGCCTGTTCTTCGGAGCTGCCCTGATTACTGGATTACGACTGGATTCCAAGTATTGTAAATCTAATCTTCCTCCTTCTTGCTTCCAGAGAGTGTATGTTAGGTAGGTCTTTTTAATTTTAAAACTAATAATTGTATTTTTACCTTCCCCTGTAAATTTATTGAATCTAATTGTTCAGTCTACTTTTACCTTTTTATTTGTTAGGAATAAGTAGACGCGACAATACATAAATATATATAGCAGTCCCAAACACCAATAATATACAGATAACTATCACCGAAAAAATCAGAAAATACACAGAACTTCAAGAAAAAATTACCAGGGTCTGGAAAATGAACAGAGTAACCATAGTCCCAATAGTGGTATCAACGACTGGTATTATCCCTAAACAACTATTCATCAGTTTAAATACAATAAATCTTTCCAAATATACATACCTTACACTACAGAAAGCAGCTATATTAAACACATGTCGCATAGTACGCAAATTCCTACAGGTAGATGTAGACAATAATTTTAACGCAGCACAAAACATTTTAATAAAATACCAGGTTCTAGGAACCTGAGAAAATAAATTTAAAAAATAAAAATAATAATATAAAAATTATACAGACCTTCTTTGTTCATGAGGCTGGATTCCAGCAACGGTTCAATCTCCTTAGGGAATGTCACCTTTCGGTTCACAAAGTGGTTGAAGTCCTTGATGGTGATGCTCTTAATCAGCTCAGGATCCCTCACTAAGATGACCGGCTTCATGCCTTCCATGAACCCTACGTATCTGGAAGTGGGAGAACATCATATTCAAATGTTAGTGGATATTGAAGCAGAACATCATCTACATAATATAATGTATTTAATATCAATGCGACATATTTGTTATTGTTAAAATCATTAACAATAACAAGACAATAACACCTAAAGAAGTAATAAACCAAATAAAAGTAAATGATAGAATAGTTACAAATCCGACAGAAATAGCTCAGTTATTTAACAACTTTTTTATTGATGATATAAAACCGACTCCTAGGGACAATGGTAAAGCTCTAAAAACATTGACATACAATAACTCCAACTCAATTTTCATGAAACCAACAAACCCTCTTGATGTAGACCAAATAATAAAAATGCTTAAAAATACTAATAGTACAGGGTACGATAATATTAATACGAATATAGTTCAAAGTGTATCGGATCTCATTGCACCAGTACTTAGCCACATTATAAATCTGTGCCTTGAACACGGATTGTTCCCTTCGAAACTGAAATTAACGGTTATGAATCCCATATTTAAAAAAAAGGACAAAGAAGAGATAAAATTTTACAGATCTATCGCGTTAATACCGGTCTTTGCAAAAATATTTGAAAAAATAATTTATAATAACTTATACAATTACTTTGAAGCTAATGACATATTTGCAGATGAACAATTCGGGTTTCGTAAAGGCAGATCCACTAGCAGCGTCTTCTTAACTTTTTAAGGAATGTAATGACAGGACTGGATCAAGCAGCATTTAATGGCCATTTTTATGGACATGTCAAAGGCCTTTGATCACGTGGATCATCAAATACTCTTGAACAAATTAAAAAAATATGGGGTAAGAGGAAATGCACCTTATACAATCGTATTTATCAAACAGATTTCAAGTAACACAAATAACAAAAATAACAAAAGAAAAAAATTTGGAACAAACATATATGTCAGATCCTAGAATTATTCTGTACGGAGTGCCCCAAGAAAGTATTCTTGGACCTCTTTCGTTTATCATCTACATAAATGATCTACCGAAAATTATAAAACAGGAAATGGTACTATTTGCAGATGATACTCGTAGTACAGCAATTTTTACGAACCAAGATAAAGATAATTATGAAGCCAACATTAACAAATCACTTGAAGATATTATACAATGGTTAAATATATACAATCTAAAAATAAATATTGAAAAAACTAATTATATGACTTTCACAAATAAAAATGCTAATTCAAGGAGAAACTACGTATACATTATAAAGGCGAACCAATAAAAGAAGTGAACATCACGAAGTTTCTTGGTATTCATATTGACTCTGAATTAAACTTCAAAATGCAGGTTGATCATGTTTGTAAAAAGTTAAACCAGTTTTCATATGCCCTCTATATGCTAAGGAAAGTTGTTAACGAGAGAACATTACTGAGCGCTTACCATGCATACGTAGCTTCTACAATAAAATTATGGTATTGTTTTTTGGGGAAATTCAACTAACAGAGAGTATGCTTTTAAGGCACAAAAAAAATGTGTTAGAAGCATATGTGCACTTAAACAGACCAATTCATGTAGAACAGAGTTTACAAGATTACACATTTTGACTTTACCTTCACTATAAATTTATGAAGCAGCAGTAATGATAAAACGCGATTTAAATAATTATGACACACTGGGTAAGCTCACTCCATCGTAGACTTAGTCTCTGTCTCCCAGACCTAGACCAAAGTCAAGAGCAAACCCTAAGTAAAAAAAAAAAATACATTGAGAAGTACACGGTATAAAAAAGTATTAAGCGGAATTAAGTGTAGGACAGTTAAGTTTGAAAAGAGTATATTTGGGATAGGAGTAAAAATTTATAACAAACTTCCAAATTATGTAAAAAGCAGTGTAACCTTGAATAGTTTTAAAAACAAATTAAAAGGAATTCTTGATAAGTAAAGCCTATTATTCAATCAATGACTTTTTTAATGACAAATATACTGGTAACTACGAACTACACCTATTGATAAGCTATGCTAATGTCTCAATGAGTAATTTAATTTTGTAAGACGTCAATAAGTAATTTAATTTTAATTTTAATGAAATCAATGAATAATTTAATTAGTATGAAATCAATGTATCTATTACTTAATTTTTAAATCTGTCTTTGTGAATGAATAACTATATTAATGCATAATGAATGATGGACGTTGACTTAGGACGAATAATGATTTTAAGGTTAAATGAATATAATGGAACCAACATTAAATATTGTAACCATTATAGGTATGTTACAGCGATCCTGTATAATATTCATAAGAACTGATATTTCACTTGTGACAAACAATAATGAATTTGAATTTGAGAAAATAGACATAGAAATTTGTAAAATTGTGGGCTTGTCTTGTCGTCTGTCGGTTTTTAACCCCCGATGGAAAAAGAGGGGTGTTATGAGTTTAACACGTGTGTATCTGCGTATCTGTATATTTGTGTATCGTGTATCTGTGTGTCTGTGTGCGTCATTGTAGCTCGTAGCAATCAGTTCAGCCGTTTGAAGATTGACGGCACGGTTGGCGCAGTGGTAAAGCAATTGATTGCTGCGCTGCGTGTCGAGTGTTCGATTCCCGCACGGAACAAATATTTGTATAACCTACAAGTTGTTGCTCCGGGTCTGGCTCTTTGTGCCTGTGAATTTAAATGTTTGTAAACGCACCCACAAAACAGGAGAAATTCCTAGAGTGGGGCAACGTTTATAAAAATAAAATAAAAGATTTTCAGCTCTTATTTCTAGTTGATGAATGGATGTGAGCATCTTCCACAGAGCTATTGAGTCGAAATTTGGTATTCTGATACTTCAATGATATTAGAATATGGTAACCTTGACCTGATGCTGCAGCATCATCTAGAATTTTCAGGATACCCAACTCCCTCACCAACTTATTCTCAATTCTTTATTGTGTACCATAATATTTAAAGTTGGTAGGGAAATAATTATACTAGTTACAGGACCCTGTCGGGCACAGCATAGATCAAATAGAAGAGAGAAGAAAGAACAATGGCCGTTTAATGTGATTAGTTTTATTATTTGTTAAGTAGTTAGTAAGTTATACTGTTTTATTATTACAGAATTGAATTTAAGAATTATAATTATTGTTTTATAAATTATATACAATTATTTATTTAGTAACATTTGTAAAAACCCTTTATTTTGTAAATTTTGAAACATTATTGCTTTATTTGATTATTATTTTTATTTATTACGCAATTAATATTTAATTTCCCTAGGGTAAGTTATTTATTGGACGCTTCATATTTATTGACAAATTATTTTACTTAAAGAAAAAAATAAAAAATAATATATAAAAAAAAAAAAAAAATTACTACAAACTTGAGCGTTTGCAAAATATATGTATTCGTTTTGTTTTTAACCTTAAAAAGTATGATCACGTTTCTATCTTTCGCAAGATACTCAAGTGGCTCCCTATTCGACTTCGCAGGAACACTCGAATATTGTGTCTGCTATTTAACATCCTTCACAACCCTTAAACGCCATCCTATCTGCGACAAAGCTTTTCCTACGATCGTCCTTCGGATGCACCTTGCAGGTCGCATCTTAGAAATCTCCTTAGACTCCCTCCCCACTCATCCGATTTCTACTCCTACTCATTCACTGTGCACGCGGCTCGGTTGTAGATTTCACTGCCACCTGACATTAGGGACTGCCGAACTGTTGCAGCCTTTAAAAGAAGAGTAAAGGATCACTATCTTTCCACTTCGTCATAGTTGCATATTATTATGTATTTATTATTTTCCAGTACATTGTAGTTCTCAGTATACATTTGAGTGATATTTATTTTAGAAGTATGTATGTAAGTATATTCTCTTATTGTATGTTTATAAGTATTTATATTAGTGTATTTCTGCTATTTTGATTTTATGTATATATATTTTTTTTCTCTTCTACACTTACTTACGTTGTCTACATCTCTGTATCTACTTTCCTATCGCAGGTATGCTGGAAGAGATTTCATTAGAAATAAGCATCACCTTTGTACGTACGAGTATTTTTCTGTTCCTTTCATCTTGTCTGTGTGTACATAAATTGTTAAATAAATAAAATTATTATTAACACGAACGGGATATTTACCATGTTTATTAGTTGTTATAGTGTTTGTGTTTTTAAAAAAGTTCGCGAGCGGATACAGTGAGCTTCGTGTGTCGGGAACAGAATCGAGTTGCGAGTGACAGTGGTAGCGGTACTGAGAGCAAAAAACGAACAAGAAAGAGGGTAGACCGTTTTGTCTGCTCATAAACACCCACCCGCAATGACTTTAGTTTATCCATGATCATGGTGCTTGCAACAGCGCCGAAATATCGGGAGCTCACAACAAATAATAAACATGGTAAATATCCCGTTCGTGTTAATAATAATATTAGTGACCATGACAGTTTAAAAACTTATAAATAAAATTATTTTTAGTAGGTATGTAGGTTATCTTTAATAGTGAGTATTCGCAGTTTTTGTTTTTGTACTTATAATTTACTAGCTTTTGCCCGCGACTCCGCCCGCGTGGATGTCAGTTATCGCGTAAAAAATCAGCCTATGTCCTTTTCCACTGCGAAGCAGTAATGCTCGCGAAGGACGAGGCGGAACGCGTGAGGGAGCGGAGGTCTGTGCTCCCTCACGCCCCTAGTGGCCGCAGGAGACGCTCTGGGCGGTGGGAATCGGTCCGATTCCCGGCCACCGTAGGCGCGGGCTTGCGGATGGCGAGCTCTGGGCAGCTCGCCGTCCGGTAAGGACCAGGCCCGGGTCGATGGCACGTTGTGTTCCACGCGCGCCTCAAAGAGATGTCAGTACGCACTGACGGGGTCCGCCAGGACCGGTGCCTGCCAGGGTTGCGAGTTTGTCCGAAAGGGATACCGCAGCCCTGGCACACAGGCAACCGAAGAAACACGGGTGGCTTTTAGTCAGTCAAAGTCTGACACGCCCTCCCGCTCCGCCCACAGCGGGAGAAGTTTTTTGATAATTTCCCACCCAAAAAAAAAAAGGCTATATCTCTGCCAAATTTCGTGACGATCGGTTCAGCGGTTTAGGCGTGAAAACGTAACATACAGACAGACAGAGTTACTTTCACATTTATAATATTAGTATGGATCATATAAGAATTCGCTGATACTCTATAGTATCAGCGAATTCTTAAATGAAAAGCTAAGCTTTTCCTTATAAGCAAGTGCTACTATTAGCACTTGCTTGCAAGGAAAAGCTTCAACTTATTGATAAAGATAAATTTTTATTTTTATGACTTTTTATTACGGGTAACTGATTATATTTTAACTATTAAAAGGAGCACTCAATCCATACGCACACGCAAAGAGAAACGAGGATAATTATTTAGTAAACAGCTTCACTTTGGAAAGAATACAGCTGTGCAAATTTTGGCAAGTTTTGTGCGTAGCGTGTCTACTAGTAACGCCAAATAGACAAGGCTTAGAATTAGCAATAATTAATGTATGCTATTTTAGAAAGGATAGCTGCTGTTAACTTTCTTTTATGATTAGCCGACTGCCGCGGCGGTCCGACCGGCTGAAGCGACGACGCTGGGACCAAAATATTACCTACATTTTATATTAAACATCAAGGCCAATACATTTTTTTTTACTTTTTACATGTTTTTGTTTGTGTCGGGGGTTTATAAAAATTTTGATTTAACTTTTATGTTCAATAGGCCCCAGGTGAATTTCAGTCTGCTTGCAAAAGAGTTTTTTGGTAAAGCACTACATACCACCAGTTTTTTAAGGAAACCACAGGAGAACCTATAGTTTCTTCACCCGTAGCTTTTCAGATGGTTTCTCTATTGAAGTTGTTTTGAAAATGTTTATTGTTATCTTGGGCTTTCAACTGGTTAAGTATTTATTACAACAAACATGCTGGTTTGTGCTGTTTTTGAATGTCGTGATGGCCCGTTGGTTAAGGCCTCGCCTCTCATGCATGAGGTTGTGGGTTCAAATCCGAGCAAGTACCAATGTGACTTTTTCAATTCATATGTACTTTCTGAGTTTATCTTGGACATTACTGACATCGGTGAAGGAAAAACATCGTGAGGAAACCTGGACTTATAGTTAATATAAGTCTGAAATCGCCAACCCGTCTTGAGCAAGCGTGGTGATCAATGCTCGTGCCTTCTCTGTATGAGAAGAGGCCTTTGCCCAGCAGTGGGACAGTTATAGGCTGGTATTATTATGCTGGTTTAGTAACTAAAATAATTAACTTACCTTTCATTCGGGAATGCCTTATAAACAACATCAATGTCCTCAATCAGGTGTTTAATTGCAAAAGTACTCTTAAAGGTGTTTCCAAATATCGGCACACCTGGCTTGAACTTTATTCCACATTTTGCAAAATGGTAATGCAATTGCTTATACTCGTATATCAAATAAAATAAAACTACAACAAAGGAACAAATAACCAGCTCAGTTATCATTGTTGAAATGGTAATTTTCGCGATGTAGCATCTGTATTTATATCAAATTTATTTGCTGTTGTATTAATTTTTATTTTTATTATCTGCTTTAGTATATTTAACGTGTTTTTACTAACGCTATCAAAGACAATGAGCGAGGCACAATAGAAGTTTTATTATTATGACGGTTTGCTGAAGTATCTAGTATGTTTACCTACCTAACTAATAAGTTCTAGGTGTAATATAACGATAAGACTGCCCAGTGTGACACCCTATGTAACAGTTCTACATTTTTATCTGTATTTTTTATGGTGTACCTACATAATAAAGATTATTTTATCTATCTATCTGTGTTGATAGTTAAGTACAAAATCAAATGAGAAAATTTTACAGGTTGTCATAACTCGGTGTCAAAGTCAAAGTCAAATCATTTATTTCAAATAGGCACGAAGATGCACTTTTGAACGTCAAAAATTACATGAATAATTAATTGATTCTAGTTGCGCCTTCCAAAATGTAGTTATGTATGGAGAAGAATGGGCAAGAAACTCCATACTTACTCTTTTAAAATGTTAACAATAGTTTGTATACATTAATTAATAATTATAGGTGAAGACGATGTACCTAGAATAAAAATAAAAATTACTTACCACAATTGGTAAAAAGAATGACAAGTGAAGTAATGACAGAAAAATTTATAAATGCGATAGGTACATGGTGCTCACATATTTACAAACATTGTATTGATTTTATATTAAAAAAAAAACATATAATAAGTCAGTGTGTGAGTTAAATTTATATTAATCACAGAAAATAAAATTAATATCATAAAAATTATAAATTATACAGTTAATTTAGCAACCAGTTTGATTTTGTCTAGACTCTAAATTGTCCTATGGAGCAGGACCAGCATGTTTCCAAGCATTCTTATCTTGGATATAATCCTCTAATTTGTAATAGGCTTGTTTACAAAGTGTGCTTTTTATATGAGTTTTAAATTTTCTTTAATTTAATTGTAATATATCAGAAGGTATTTTATTGTAGTGTTTACATTTAACACAGTACCCCATAAAAGATCTATGTACTTTAGATAATCTTAAAAATGGTTGATCTATTTTATCTTTATTTCTAGTATGTATTAAAATTATGCCTATCACTGATTTTATTAAAAAGATTTAGATTTTTCATACATACATAATATTTTCATAATTGAATTGGCAAGGTACCGTCATAATATTAATCGTGTTAAATAGTTCTCTAAGAGATTCGCGGCGATGTAGATTATAAATGGCTCTGACAGCCCTCTTTTGTAAAATAAAAATGGATTCAATGTCGGCAGCCCGACCCCACAGTAAAATGCCATACGATATAATGCTATAATGTATTAGTAGTAAATCAATAATCGTATGTGGTGATTTTAATATTAATTTATTAGAAAATAACTTGAATACTGTCAGATTGTTAAGTCTTTTTAGGTCATTTGATTTGTCAAATGTTTTTATTGAACCAACCCGAGTGACAGCGTCTTCTGCCACTTGTATAGATAATATATTTTGTAATTGTGATTACTTACACAAACAAATCGTAAATAAGTTGCCATCTGATCACAGTGGACAAACAATAACATTTTGCTCTTACATGCCTTTACGAAAAATTCAAATAAGGTTTAGGCCAATTACATGTAAAAATTTAGAAAAATTAAATAATTCTTTGGCCAGTAAATTATGTCTTCAGAGTTTTAATAATGTATGTGACCCAAATGAGTTCTACGCCGAGTTCTTTTCACTATTAAATACTCAATTTAATGACACATTTCCACTAAAGACTAAAAGTATTTATACAAAGTTCTTATTTAGTGATTGGGCAACTCCAGGTATTCGTAAAAGCAGGGAAAAGCTATTTGAACTGTATGGCCTAAAGCAACATATGAATAATACTAGCTTTCATAAATATGTTACAAAATATTCAAAAACATTTAAAAATGTAAGCAAAATAGCTAAAACTCTTTATATTAGCAATAAAATAAAATCAGCTGATGATAAAATAAAAACTACTTGGCAAATAATAAATAATGAAACAGGTAGGAAAAAACAGCAAAATACTGAATTTAATTTAGAGACTGCGCATGGCCCCATCAACTCCGATGTAGAAATAGCTCAGGAATTTGAAAACTTTTTTGGTAATATTCCCTTTAAAACTACAGAAACTTTAAATTCCTCACCCGCGCTTTCTGCTGCTTTACTTAGAAAGAATGTAAAGGCATGCCCTTTGGAGTTCAGGTTTCAACATACAAACCCCCAGGCTGTTATAAAATCTTTTAAAGTTCTTAAAATTAAATCAACAGAAGATCTTTGGGGAATGTCTGTAAAAGTCTGTAGGTCTATTATCGAAACCATTACGCCCTATTTAGCTTTCATATTTAACACCAGTGTAGACCAAGGAGTCTTTCCAGATCTCATGAAACACAGTAAAGTAGTTCCATTGTTCAAATCCGGTGATAGTAAGGAACCTAACAACTATAGGCCTGTGTCAATTCTTCCAGTTCTCAGTAAGGTGTTTGAAAAGTTGATACTCAATCAAATGTTACGTCACTTTAATAAAAACTCCATCTTTCATGAACAACAGTATGGTTTCACCAAGGGGCGTTGTACAACTGACGCCGGTGTCACCCTAATAAAGAACATTTTTAACGCTTGGGAAGAAGCACAAGATGACATTGGAATCTTTTGCGACCTCTCTAAGGCGTTCGATTGCGTAAACCATGAGACACTTCTGCTGAAACTGGAGCACTACGGAATTAAGAATACCGCTCTTGATTTACTTAGATCATACCTGACGGATAGGAAGGTTAAAGTTCAGGTAAACGGCGTAAACTCATTAGGGTCTGAAATGAAAATGGGCGTTCCTCAAGGTTCGATATTGGGTCCATTCCTCTTTTTAGTTTACATTAACGATTTACCCCAATTACTTCAAAATCAACCGCAGATGGTGTTATTTGCAGATGACACATCATTGATTTTTAAAATAGATCGACGGTCACAAAAACTTGACGACGTGAATAACTCTATTCTTCAGGTCCAAAATTGGTTTACTGTAAATAATTTGGTACTAAATAATAAAAAAACCAAATGCATTCGATTTAAGTTACCTTATGTTAGAAGTAGCGAATGTGACATCATATTAAACGGAGAAAAACTGGAATTTATTAATCAAACGGTTTTCCTAGGAATCACGCTAGATGAAAAATGGTTGATCTATTTTATCTTTATTTCTAGTATTAAAATTATGCTTATCACTGATTTTATTAAAAATATGTAGATTTTTTCTTACATACATAATATTTTCATAAATGAATTGGCAAGGTACCGTCATTATATTAATCGTTTTAAATAGTTCTCTAAGAGATTCGCGGCGATGTAGATTATAAATGGCTCTGACAGCCCTCTTTTGTAAAATAAAAATGGATTCAATGTCGGCAGCCCGACCCCACAGTAAAATGCCATACGACATAATGCTATGGAAGTAGCTAAACTAAACCAAACGCGCGGTTTCTATATCTGTTAACTGTCTTATCTTTCGAACTGTATACGCGGCCGAGCTTAGTCGCCCCGCAAGAGATGTTATATGAGGTTCCCATTGTAATTTCTCATCTAGCGTGATTCCTAGGAAAACCGTTTGATTAATAAATTCCAGTTTTTCTCCGTTCAATATGATGTCACATTCGCTACTTCTAACATTAGGTAACTTAAATCGAATGCATTTGTTTTTTTTATTATTATTTAGTACCAAATTATTTACGGTAAACCAATTTTGGACCTGAAGAATAGAGTTATTCACATCGTCATGTTTTTGTGACCGTCGATCTATTAAAAAAATCAATGATGTGTCATCTGCAAATAGCACCATCTTCGGTTGATTTTAAGTAATTGGGGTAAATCGTTAATGTAAACTAAAAAGAGGAATGGACCCAATATCGAACCTTGAGGAACGCCCATTTTTATTTCAGACCCTAATGAGTTTACGCCGTTTACCTGAACTTTAACCTTCCTATCCGTCAGGTATGATCTTAGTAAATCAATATTCTTAATTCCGTAGTGTTCCAGTTTCAGCAGAAGTGTCTCATGGTTTACGCAATCGAAAGCCTTAGAGAGGTCGCAAAAGATTCCAATGACATCTTGTGCTTCTTCCCAAGTGTTAAAAAAGTTCTTATTAGGGTAACACCGGCGTCAGTTGTACAACGCCCCTTGGTGAAACCATACTATTGTTCATGAAAGATGGAGTTTTTGGATGGAGTAAGTGACGTAACATTTGATTGAGCATCAACTTTTCAAATACCTTACTGAGAACTGGAAGAATTGACACAGGCCTATAATTGTTAGGTTCCTTACTATCACCGGATTTGAACAATGGAACTACTTTACTGTGTTTCATGAGATCTGGAAAGACTCCTTGGTCTACACTGGTGTTAAATATGAAAGCTAAATAGGGCGCAATGGTTTCGATAATAGACCTACAGACTTTTACAGACATTCCCCAAAGATCTTCTGTTGATTTAATTTTGAGATCTTTAAAAGCTTTTATAACAGCCTGGGGGTTTGTATGTTGAAACCTGAACTCCAAAGGCCATGCCTTTACATTCTTTCTAAGAAATAAAATAATAATTTTATAATATTTTTTTCTGAAGAATCGTGCTTAGAAGCCTGAAGAAGAAGATCTGTTATAGTTACAAACATTCTTTTTATCTTGTTTTGTAAACAAAATGCAAGGGAAAAAATACAATGTGTTTGTGTGTACACAACGTGTTAGCCAGTTATTTATCATAAAAGCTAGCTCTAACTATCCTTCTGCCTACCAGGGTCACATAAAAGGATAGAGAAAACCTGAACCTATATTTGCAATCAGAATTGCGGTTACAAACACAATCAACGCGGCAGTGTCAATACGAACAGTTGCGTTGCATTTACACAGTTCATTCCTATTGTTTTAATAGCCAAACTATTAATCTAAAATTCGTGGCACTTGATCTGAAATGAAAAGCTCGATCATTTCAGACTGAAATATAATTATCATTAATGTCATGGGTATGATTAACTGGCACTCTCTGATACTCATGTGGTCCTGGTAAATTACTGAAGAATAGATTTGAAGACCAGGCTGTTAGAGATGAGTGGCCGCATTCAAACCGAAAGAACACCATTAAACCTATTTGAAAGGCACATTTAATATCCAGGCAAATACTAAAACCTAAGACAAGAAAAAAACTAGAATGAACAGCGAATATTTTATTTAAAAACAGTTTATCAGCGAGCGTACTCAAATTCCTTGAGACCATAACACTGTAAAATCCATACTAATATTAAAAAACTAGCTTCTGCCCGCGACTTCGTCCGCGTGAAATTTCGGCCCACCCATCGCGTCGCATTCGCATCCCGTCGCTCGCACGCGCTAAAACTTCGTTATCGCTTCGCGTTTTTTCTGACTTTTGTTCTTTTCCCTTGGCTTCTAAGGATCGTAGCGTAGATATATAGCCTATCCAACACTAAAATATTTTTTCAATTCGAACCAGTAGTTCCTGAGATTGGCGCGTTCAACCAAACAAACAAACTCTTCAGCTTTATCCATACTAATATTATAAATGTGAAAGTAACTCTGTCTGTCTGTATGTCTGTCTGTCTGTTGTTATGTTACGTTTTCACGCCTAAACCGCTGAACCGATCGTCATGAAATTTGGCAGAGATATAACCTGGGATATGGAGGACATAGGCTACTTTTTTACGCGATTACCAACATCCACGCGGGCGGAGCCGCGGGCAAAAGCTAGTAAATTATATAGCTGACCCGCGCAACTTCGTCTGTGTCATCTACTCGTAAGAGAGAGAGGGTGGTTTAAGTAATGAATTTTCTACTTATTTTGATGCGGAGATATTTTAAAATTATGATATCTCCTAAGATGTTGATTGAAATCAAGTGATGTCAAGGACAATTTTGGTTACATTTAAATACTTGTCATTAATAACATATTTATTTGGATAAGGATTTATATTATGTTGATGAAAATCCTTCGCAAATAATGAATTAATTTCGAAAAAAATTGATAAAATATAAAAAAAGGTTATAGTGAGTCAATTTTAAAAGATATATGCTGAGACATATGCTGTCGCGGACTTTTTTTTAGAACTTTTAAAGAGGTACAATTCCATCATACATGATATTTGCGTAACTTAAACCGTTTATGCAGCGCACGCAACGGAAGCTCTCAAAAAGGAATAATTTTTCCCGTTTTGGCAACATTTTTCATTTATGCTCCGCTCCTCTTGGTCGTAGCGTGATGTTATATAGCCTATAATATTCCTTAATAAATGGACTATCCAACACAAACAGATTTTTTCAATTCCAACCGGTAGTTCCTGAGATTAGCGCGTTCAAACAAACAAACAAACAAACTTTTCAGCTTTATAATATTAATAATAATAATAATAAGTATAGATGTGAAAGTAACTCTGTCTGTCTATCTGCCTGTCTGGCTGTCTGTCTGTATGTTACGTTTTTACGCCTAAACCGCTGAAACGATCGTCATTAAATTTGGTAGAGATATAGCCTGGGATATGGAGAAGGACATAGGCTACTTCTTTACGCTATAACCGACGTCCACGCGGGCGGAGCCACGGGCAAGAGCTAGTAATATATAAATCTACTTAGCGTCAAACTTAAAGTTAATAAATAAAAACTATGTTCAAAAACCTAGTCGACGAATTACTTGCCTCCCAGAAACTCCCAATGGATGCAACTACTGAAACTTTTTATTTATTCAACATCCTACATTATTATAAAGTGGAAACTTGGTAAAAATTTCAACCCTCCGCGTGGTTCGCCTCGTACGTAATTAAGTCACTTAATTAAAACTAAATATTATTTTCTTGTAAGTTTCTGTTTAAAATTTCGTTATAAATTACGACCGTTGTGGTTAAAGAGAAATTATAATTTTTCTAGCAAATAGTAATTAACAGTCGATAAAGTAGCGGCTGTCCAGAAGATAGATCATATATATAGTACCTATACGATATATTAGCCGTAGTTATTAGTAAAATGTCTCAAGAGTATGTATGTAAGAATAAAATAAAATAAAACATAATATTAACATTTTAATGCTAAAGATACAAATGAAACAAACCACATTCCCAGATCTCCACAAATTCTATTGATCTTTTACCAAAAAGTACCAAAAAACTGACTATTATAGCTAGGCATAATCTCAAATTCAAATTTATTTATCTGCTAGAATGTAGGTACAAATCAAGATCTTAATACTAACGTGGGCCAATTACATTCTACCATTACATATAAATGTGTTATATTAACATTTAATTTAGTAAATCATAGTTCAATTTAAATCATTATGTTTCATGTAGATACATTGGTTAACGTCAATAAAGAAAAAAAATATTAAAATGTCTAATTACGAATATAATGCAAAGTCCTACTCCTTAATTATAATGTCACGCTTCATTTCACCTTATACATTGAATTAATTATCATTAGGTGTGTGATACATCAATATTATTTAGATTGACCTTCTGCCCCATATGACATACATTCGTTTAGATCATAAAAACAGGTTTCCCTTAACCACTATGTTAACTTTTTTTTTAACATAGTCAAGGGCAAATCTTTGAAAGCGTCTGGTAAATTATTATACACCTTTATAGCCGTTATATAGGAGTTCCTTTTGTACATTCCGAGTCTACATTGTGTTACGCAGAGCATATGTTTATGCTTATTTTCATTCCACGGAGCTACATTTCTTTTAATTACATCTTTAAACTTCGTGAAATATACCGGATTGGTTCGTACAAATGACATAATTCTTTCATGTACATGCACGGTAAAGGCAAAATATGATATTTGTTGAACAAGGGCTTACAGCTATCGGTAAACCAGGCGCCACAGATTGCACGCACACATTTTTTTTTGTACTCAATAACAAGTCAACATGAAAAAATCCGTAAATAATTAGTTTACGTACTATATCTGATAATATACTTATGATTCACTCACATGAATTAAGACAATCAAATGCAGTGATTACAGCTGAAAATTTTACAATATAGGATGGCACCATAAAAATTATTCTCTTTTCTGAAATTTGACCCATGTTCCATTTAAGGCCCTGATGTTAAAGTTATGGGGCTTCAATTTGATCGGGTCCAAAGTCTTCTCAGTCTTCACAATGGAGAAGTTCAGCATTATTTGGTAAATTGAGGACTTTGAGCTCCATCATCGCGAACCTCATTCCTGTAACAAACCTCCTGTTATAAAATGCATGCCTGGTACAGTTTCTTTCCTGGAAATACCGTAATGCGTTCTAGTCCTGTCCTGTCAAAGGTTACTAAAATATGGTGGAGTTAGTCATATTTAGATGTTCATAATTTATTATATTATTTTTAAAAATATGACTTACCGATGCAAATTCTCGGCCCACCTCCGAAGGGCGTGTAGGTGCATGGTTTAATATTGTGCTTGTTCTCGTCAGAAAATCTCTCTGGATCGAACTTGTGTGGTTCAGGGAAGTATTCCGGGTCCATTTGTATGCAGTTTACCATATTATAGACGAGGTCACCGGGATTCAACTGTCAAGAGTAAATCCATTTTAGCAAAGGCAATATTGTTGAAACAGCTAAGTTTGAAATACGTATTGAACCTTCTAAATTCAGAATGCCCATTCCTACTAATCAGTACTCATTGTGTAAGGAACCCATAAATGAAAAACAGTCAATGTATACTTACAGTGTAAGGCTGTCCCCCCTCCCTTGGTGGAGGTAGCTCATAATTCTTCACGCAGGTCCTGTCCATAAAAATTGCTGGTGTCCACTTCCTTAGGGACTCTGAAAGTAAAAAAATAATATATATTAACGATTTATTATAATATTTTGGAAAGATTATTTCAAAAAAAAAAAAAAAAAACTATCAAGTTTGTAAATGTTTTTTTA
This sequence comes from Dryobota labecula, assembly GCA_947523025.1. Lineage (NCBI taxonomy): Eukaryota > Metazoa > Arthropoda > Insecta > Lepidoptera > Noctuidae > Dryobota > Dryobota labecula. The sequence continues at coordinate 3,079,293 of OX383290.1, forward strand.
ACACACTTGCTCGTAAAGTGGTTCTTAATGAACCGCTTTTACTATAATGCAGTGTATTAAAAACGCATGCTTTTTACTTTATGTTACCGTACTAGTGCTGTAAAGCCACAGATAACTGTTTACTAGTGGCTTTTGTGGACATGATATTTATTCAGATATGTTACTGTAGTTGTAGTTGCAATCATGTCATTAATATTTTATATACTTAGATTATTTTATATTTTGTGAATGTGAGAACGTTGTAGGCCTAGTAGAGTGTAGATTTGTTGGCGGTTTTCTATTTTGTTAAGTACCTGGTAATTGTTGAAAGGCCTACACTGTCCTCCCATACCTATTCATCAATGTTATTTTATAATATTGTAAAGCCAATTATTTTTAAAAGAGTAACCGTGGAGTTTCTTGCCGGCTCTTCTCCATAGGAAACGACTAATTGGAACCGTGCACCTAGGTGCACGGTTCCAATTAGTCGTTTCTGACGTTCTGACGTTTCATAAGTGCCCATGTAGGTTTATGTGAAATAAAATATTTTGATTTTGATTTTGATTGAGTGACTTCATGCCAAAAGGAATCCGCGCGTTCATATTTTTTTTTAAATAGTTTGAATTGTCTTTGGTCCCAAAATGAACTAAAATTTATTCATCTTAAATCCGGAGTGGGTTGTAACAGTTAAAGTCGCATATCTGTTCCGCCTGTTTCTGTTCCACGTAATTAACAGTTCTAAAAACCTGTTACAAAATAACTGGCTGTTATTTCATACTATGTGGGAAGAAACTTGTGTGTTCTCTGTTACCACAGCTGCACAGTTATAATACACGGAGGTACTTCTCTTTCTAACTAAGGAGTTACACCTATGCGAGAAAAGGAAAGAGCTTGTGACGGACGATTTAACAGTGTCACAGTGTAACAGTATTTTTTTAAATCTATATTCTAACTAAGGTAACTATCATAAGCATGAATAGACAAAAGCTTGTGACTAGATGAATTCTGTTATCTCGTCGTGGAACAGCAGCTGTTTTTTCAGTTTATTTGTCACAGTTACAGTCTGTTATCTTGTGATAGATAAATATCTGCTGTTACGATATCTACGCCTCACTCCAACCTTAAATTGTCCGTGGTCCCTCCCGGAACCAAACGGAAAAGATCCTGACTGACGTTCTATTATTGCGGATTCTCACTGAACTAATGAATATTTCTCTATGCTAATAGTACTTTCTAAATCCATACTTACTAAACTACGATCAGTCTAATATTTTTTTTTATAAATGCTGTTTCGCGGTTTTGCCAGTGCCTTTATTTACATCTGCGCGCGCAAAAAAAAAAAAAACTTAACCAGCGCGCCATTTTCCATAAATATTTGTTAACGTTTTCGTTGTGTTGTTAGTTACTATCAAAAATACGAAATCTAAAGTATTTTCACCAACCGATGTTGAACAGTTTTTAAAAAAACGTCCGGGTAGTCAGTACCTGGCAACAAAGGTCAGTTGAACTTTATAAATGTAAATGTATCATTTCTATAATTACGTTATTGTAGCATACGTTTTTACAAGTCTATTTTTTTCCTCGCAAGTGTGTTGAAAAACGTTTGAAACGCGTGTGCATTGATCATTACACACATCTTTCGCGACTCGCGCGATAAGGGAAAGATAATAATACCGCTTCGAGTGTAATGATCAACACAGCACACTTGTATCATGTACTATTACGTACGTAAATCACAAAGTTTTTACGTTCTTTTTTTCTACAGTTTGTGATTCTGGTGACACGCAATCATAATTTATTGCGTATCAAGTTTTTGAGTTATTTTCGGCGAAATTTTACAAAGTAGAGTATCTACCAGCAGATTTTGGAACTGCCCAGGGTACACTGATTTATTTTAAAACTACAAAACCTTAAAAAATGCATTTTCACGAAAGAAGTGTGCAAAGTGACCTACCGTGTATCACAGTCTAAATATTTGAGTTCGCTGAGACTATCGAACGTAAGCCCTTTGGCCTCTTTTAGCTGTCTGCATTCCTGGTACCACCGCTCTTGGACTTCGGGATTTAAGGCGAGCTCGTGGATGCTCATTACCAGAACAGATGCTGTAGTATCAAAGCCAGCAACGAAGAAGATGAACACTTGGCCAGTTAACTCGTCTGGAGACCATTCTGCAAAGAGTAATAGGAATCAATTAAGAATTGCATGTCCCACTATCACTTCAACTTGCTTTGCTCTAGATGTCGGTGACGCTGGTACTCTGTGATCTGGATAATTTTATTCTGGATCTTATAATTCAACAAATAATCGTCGGCAATATCCCACTCCATAGGATCCTGAGGATCCCATATGTCGTGCAGGACCAGGACGCACTGGTTGAAGACAACAATCTTCGAACATTGCAGTCGCATAGGCAACGTAAAGACTTGCTATAGTTTCCGCCAATGTTGTTACTTACTCGCATATTGTTACTATGGCAGAATGTTACGCAGATATTTACCTCCCTTAGCCTCCATGAGCAGTTGAATCATATCAGGTCGCTCCACGTGTTCTTTCTTCCTATATTCCATGGTAGAAGCCACAAGATTTCTGAAGAAATTGTACGTCTTTTCCGGGAATAAACGTATGCCTAGTTTCTGTATGATATAAAAATATATTAGTTATTTAGGTACTACGAGTATACTTGTTGAACCCAACCATTGTTGGTCAAACTTCACATGCCACTTACCTTAGTAAATTTAGGGAACAATGTAGCTAAAATAAATAATGCTCTCTGTTTCAGGTTGAAGTCAATGATTTTGTTGCCAATTCTATAGAACTCATTGTCCCGATCCTTGAGAGAGTTGATCTTGAGGCCGAAGCCAGCTGATGCGATGACATCATTGGTGTACCGACGCATCAGGTCGTCCACTTCAATGTTTTCAGACTGATGATCTAAAAATAATTACCGCTTTAATATCCGAGAAAATAAACTGAAGAATGTCTAAAGTTTTTTGTAAAATTCGGTAACCTGTTATAGATTTAATACATACCATGGAGGTACTCGATAATGTTGTGGGTGTTTTCCACAATTATGGGAAGCATCAACTTCATTTTGGAACCAGTGAATGCTGGGCTCAAGGTGTTTCTCATCTCTCGCCATCTCTCACCTGAAAATATTCATAATTAAAATTACTAAGTAATGAAAACATTCTACCATATTCGCCATTATGGTCCCCGAGACACGTCCCGTTATAAAGAAAGAGTTTTTTGTATAGGTAATAATTCTCTCACTCCGGTAAAAGGTCAATTAGGGACCCATAATTTCGCGGGATTGGGATTGTACCGGGTGCTATCTTCGGGTATTCAAATACAATTGAGTTGATTGTATTGGTATAACTCTGCAACATTGGCGTAGTTTGGGACTTGGTGTAATGACCAATATTGGAGGGGAGATATAATAACATGATCATGCAGACGATGCGTGCGCGCAACTGCGCACCCAAATGGGTCAAAGTCACGTGAGATAAGTATGGTTATGTAGTTCGCAGAGCGTTTGAGTTTGCCTTTTAGGGTGCTTGCATAAAGAAGAAACAAAGGTTTTCTGGCCTGACTCCCGGTACTGTTCCCTGCAAGTTGATCTAGGGAAAGAAACGCTTACAATTTTTACCTGTTTCTTTTGTGTGAGCATATAAGTTAACACAAGACTAAGCACTCTTTGGGTGCTTGCATAAAGAAACGGGTTCCCGGTGAAGACAGGTCGGTACCGGCCGGTGCGGGTGAAATAGTCTCAGATTAACTTATGCGCTCATGCTGTTTATGTAAGCTCCCTTACTCGGTCTGCTTCATCTTTTTCGTGTGGTTAGTGACTAACCTGGTGCCAGAGTTTGTATGTCGCCCATGGGCCTCTAACTTGCCTACACATGCCGTCGAGAAATACCTCGCAGGCATGCCGGTTTCCTCACGATGTTTTCCTTCACCGTTTTTCAAGCAAGTGATAATTATACAACACGCACATGAGCCCGAAAAGTCAGAGGTCGAACTCGAGTCCTATGACTTTGCAGTCCGACGGTCACACTACTGTCTAGTGGTAATTGTCGGACTGCCAAGTCACTGTAAAAAAAAACCTTACACGATAAGACATCGATATCGACATTTAATCTCACCCGGCCGTTGATATGGTACAACGAGCTTCAGAAAGAAACTGCCTCACAATGGTATGAATGACAAATATGCTCGATAAACGTTTTATTTTTAACATGATGTGCATTATAGGGCTGCGTCGGTGTAATCGAACTGCGAGGTGATAAGACTAATCAAGGAATAACCATTCTTAACATGCCGAGTGTCCTCAGTGCCTCTGAAAGCACGCTGGTCTCACAACTGACGGTCTCAAATACCGGTGCGTGACATCGCAACAGGTAAGATGGTCAAATGAAATAAACGGGTAAGTAATTACCCGTTAAAACAATCATCATCATCATCATTTTAGCCGAAACACGTCCACTGCTGGGCATAAGCCAAAAACAATAATAAAACAATAATTTAAATAATAATTAAGATAATATATGAGATATCGATCTCATATATTAATTATTATTTAATATTTATTTCATATGTATTCTTGAACAGAATTTTCTTTAATATTTAAAAAAACTTCGTTTTAAACGTGGTTACCTTTCATCAGCAGTAGGCTCCCAGCGAACAGCGGATCCGACTCTTCGCTGAAGAATTCCCTGTGATCAGTGAAGTGGTCGAAGTCTTTGACGGTGATGGTCTTGATCAGGTCAGGGTCGCGGATCAGGAGTATCGGTATCGTGTACTCCAAGAAACCCACATATCTGGAGATAGATATAAATGATTATGTGGCACACAGATCAGGGAAGCATGGCAGATAAGAGAGTAGGCCTGTACTCAACAGTGACTGGGACAAGGCGCTGCCAATAATGGTGATGATTGTTGTGAACTCACAAGTTATTTTTATATATTTCTTTATGGCACTCCAACGACTAGTTCACAAAAAACATTAACAGAGGGCATATCATATAACTTAAATACTTCAGCGAACTTAAAGGTGTACACAGCACTTACATAGTTTGTCTATTCATGATAAAAGTCATAAAAATAATAATAAAATAAAATGAATGAGGTAATAATACTAATATCAAATAAATTATTAACAATAAAATCAAATAAATCAATAAAAATACAATCATGAATCAAATTAAGTTAGATAATCATTGTAAGTAATTAAAAAGTTTAAGACGTAACAAGAACAATATCGATGAATGATGGATTTCAAAACGAATGAATTATTAGCAATTAGCAATATACAAGTTGCCGAAAAATATGACTACGTAAATTGAGCCAGGGTGTTGGAGAAGATGTCAATGCTATTGGTGCGAGAGTGATTTTCATTGCAGTGTAAAACTTATTGCTGTCTTTTACTGGCACATGAAATAAGACAGAGATGAAAAATAAGCTGTTTCATACTAGGTTAAACAAAGATGTACTGAATAAGTATAGATTGACACCTCGGAAATTGTCATCTGAAACACAAATGGAACGCTCTAGAAGAATATCCTTGAAAATTTTCTTTCTAAAAATCAATAACAGTTGCGCGTGTATGACCATAATATGTACACGTGGACAGAACAAGGAAGACGATAATCGTCTATCCAAGGATGTAAGGATCGTTAACGTGTTATTCTGTAGTACCATCTATTTCTATAGGGAAAAGACAGAGATTACGTACATTTATTAGGAAATATCCCCATTGTGTTGTGATAACAATGTAGTTAGCGCTTTGACGCATTCTGTTAATTCTTAGAACACAGGAATATTTACAAAAAATTGCGGAAAATACGGTACACCAAACACTAGTATGTTACTATTGGTTGTTACTACCGCGTCATCATAATCATCATTAGTAGCTTTGTACCACTCACTGCTGAGTTAGGCCTCCTCCCTTTTGTGCCATGCTTCCCTGGTATGTGCGAGTCTCATCCAGATCTTTCCCTTGTGTAACTACCGCATGTTATCCAATTAACAAATAGAAAATTGTGTGACAAGATTCATTATCCTCATTACTTCCTAACTCTTAGGTAATTTATTTCCCTTTGGAGATATTACATATCGACGCTAGAAAGGTAATATTGACCAAAGGACATGTTGGCAACTTTACACCAGAGCATTTTAAAGAAATTTTTCCAATATTGCCTTTCAAGCGTTGATATATAGGTAGGTATGATTCACTCACAAACAAAAATTAGTCAACAATAAGAAAGATTACTTCTTTGTTTTAAGGACTGAAATAGTACACAACATGACGCAATAAAGAACATAAAAACACAAAAAAATAAGAAAACCATGGGGGAAAATGCGTCACATCCACGCAAAACGCCTATCGCTTATTTCGAAACTAAGGAAAGTAAAAAATAGTAGTTTTTCTTAAATATTTATTGTAATAATTAAATGTTGCTCGCCACTTCATATAACACTTCATATTCACTGTATATTTAAGTATCTTTCCTTTGAAATTTCTGGCAAAAGATTTTCTATGACTCTATATTATGTCGTCTTTAATTGCATCTAGGGTCAACATTTCAGAATCGCTTGAACAATTTTTTTTGAATTTCGGTACAGCTTACAGAGTTAATATTCCGCCAAAATAAATATTCTTTTAAAATTTTAAATATGGAACACACCGCGTCACCTTTTTTAACTCGCACTGGCTGTATATACACTCAGAAGACCGCAGCATTTTTTTTATCGATATTTTTCTTAATTATGAAATATTTTTCGTAGCCGACTACCTAGCCAAATTTATTTCTATTTTTTAAATTCATTCCCACCCTAGAGAGGGAAGCAATTACAATAAGTCTTTTCCACCCAAAGGTGCTTCTCCTAAACGTAAAGTGGGGATGTTAGTTTTTTATTAAACAGTTTAAAAGAGTAACTGTGGAGTTTCTTGCCCATTCTTCTCCATGCGAAACTACCTTTTGGAAGGGGCAACTAAAAACAATTTTATTTTCGTGTAAATTTTGACGTTCAAAGGTGCCATTTATGTGCTTATTTGAAATAAATGCTTTGACTTTGACTTGCCATTTATATTTTTTAAAGTGTAGGTCAACAAACAATTATTATTAGATAATTTTCCAATGATATGGGACTTAAAAATAACTGGCGAAATTTGTATCTACTACAAAGCGGCTTTGCGTTGGTATCATACTCCTCTGGAGACATTGTCCCTAGCAGTTCTTTCGAACTGATAAACGTGACGCAAGCGCTTTTCCTGCGGCAACCGTGCGACCGTCCTTGTCTAGCAACGGGACGGCTAGTTCCAGCGGCATTACGTCGACATCATGCTGTATGAGGTACTAACCCTTTGAGGAAACAGGCGTAATGTTATGTTATGTATTTGCCAAATAAAGGAAGTAAAATTACTCACTTTTCATCCGGAAACGCATCATGGACCTCTTGCATTTCATCCAAAAAATGCTTTTTCAAGAAAGTTGTATTATACATATTACCGAAAAACGGTACACCTGGACAATGTTTCACACCTCGTTGTTTGAAGAAGTTGTTTGTTTGTTTATACCTGTATATGTAGTACCCTACTATTGTAGTTAGCAGAAATAATAATATTTCGAGTATCATGTTGATTTGTGTCGCGCACCGGGAGCTAAGTGTGATTGTAGACTGCGCACGGGCATACAGACGTAAGTGAAGAGGAAAATGTATACAGCGCACTGTGGGCTGAATTTCGCGTTACATAGACATTCAAATGTTTTTTTAAGTGTCGCTGTTTTTTGCTTGGAAATGATTGGGAATACATACTTTATGCCTTATATAATTAACTTTCAGGTTTATAATCGTAAACAGCGAACTCAGTTTTTTTTTTCGAAAAAAAATTGTGTGGAGTCGGCCTAATAAATGATGATATCTCCATTATTGCACAATTGCGTCTAACATCCTCTTAGGTCATTAATATATGAATTATTTTGGATTTTTCGACATACTTCATGCTAAGATTAACTAGCGGTTTTTTTTTAATCTTTGATTATTTAGATTTTTTTTTAATGTTTATTTTTTCGTTTTTAACTAATATTAAGCCTAACATGGATGTATATAGACTAGACATTTACGCAAATATCTGTATACGTAAACCTACCGCACTAACGAAAAATGCAACAACTCGATTTTTTCGCTTCCGAGAATTGTATTTTTGATTAGTGAATTTGTTATGAAGTTTTATTTATAGCATTCTTGCTTACTGAAAAACCGAGTTCCTGAAAGATCAATAAAAAGTTACTTAGAGAGAGTTAATAGATTTCGATTCGCTGATTCCAAATATATAACTCAACGAATATATAACTCAAAATCGTCCAAAATCGAGTTATTGTATTCATCGGTAGCGCGGCAAAATTAGCGCTCGACAAAACAACTGTAGATCGAATTGCCGATTTCTCGCCCTTTTTATGTTTCTTTTTCTGTGGCATTCTACCAGCCAGTCTTTTTTATCATTGATGATGGTAAATATTTAGCTCAAATATATGTAAGTAAAATAATAATTTAGTGAAAAGTAAATTATAAGTATGAAGTCATGTTACAAAATTGTCGATAATATTTTTTTATTACAATTTTACGCCGCGATTGAACAGAGTGGCTGTATAAAAAGCTGAGACATGGCTTGCATAGTTTTAAATTTTTTGTCAGCAGGGAAAAGCGTCCAGTGACGAAAAGTACTGTTTTTATCCCTCTGATCAGGTAACTTCCAGCGTACTTTCCAAGTATGAGAAATGAAAAATAAACAATGACAACGCAATATCGATCGTCTTGAGCAGTATATATCTTATCACAAAAGCCTGTTTACAACAGACTGTTATTATTGCTGCATTAACGCGCAATGCCCTTATTATCATTTCGTAGGTATAAACAATATGCTTTGTAACGGACGATCGAAAATGTATTGCGCGGGTTAAAGAATAAAGTGGTCAATTGATTGGTAGTATGAGTGGGGAGGAGAGGCCCTTGAAATAGTCTACTTTATCAATTGAAGAAATTATCATTGTCGGTTCAAATTACGAAAGATGATATCGGGTCCCAAAAACCTGGTTTTGGTTTAACTTTATACTAAAAAATTACCAATGCAATCTAAATAATAGATAGAAAATATAAGTAGAAGTTACCCCCCACTAGTGTCATAGTATAATAAATTACAGTGTGAACCGTGTGGTGCCAGCCTTAAAGCGTGTGGCACCACCCCATTTCCATGGGTGTCGTAAAAGGCGACAGCTAAGGGACTTACTAAAGAATGGGCAGCAGCGTTTTTCATGCATTTTTAACACCATACCGCGATCGCTAACCTGAGGCGTCAAGCGTGGCGGTTATGGCAAACAAATGACAAGCACAAATAAAAAATGGCCCCTAGTGCCGGCGGCCCACCGTCCCTCTAGGCGAGGTAAGGAGGGCGAGGACTCTATATTCCTCAAATCCGGGAACTTGCTCTATTTCCGGGAGGGCGACCAACAGTCTCAAGGTGGTGTCGAGTTTATCGTCCATAAGTCCCTTGTCAGCACCGTGGTGAAAATCGAGTGTGTCGACCACGGTGGCGTACCTTATACTCAGAAATATCCGCAAGATATTTGCTGAAGGTCGTACAGGTTTACGTCCCGACCATGTATGATATTTCCAGAGCCATGCATGGCTCTAAAACTCACTTCACCGTCGTCATGAGGTACTTCAACGCAAAACTGGGCAAACGAAATGATGATGAGCTGCGAGTGGGGAAATTTGGAGTTGGACGTCGGAACCACCGGGGTCACCTACTGGCCATTTTTATGTAAAAGGAAGGCCTCTTTATGATGAACTCCTTCTCCAGAAAACGTGAGCACAAAAAGTGAACCTGGCAGAGCCCTGATGGTGCAACAAAAAATGAGTTTACTTCATTATGTCGACGAACAAGCAAATCTTCAATGATGTCTCTGTGATCAACGCGGTGAAATCGGAAGTGATCACCGCAAGATCGGTAAGAGGCACATTGAACTTAATTACCAAGCTGAAAAGATCTTGACTGATGAAGTCTACACTCCGCCCAGCACCGATCCAAGTTCAAAACCCCGAGAGCTTTCAGCTCAAACTTCAGAATACTTTCGAGTGCCTAGGGAGCTCCGCGGACGATTATAACGATGGGTTCGTGGAAATTGTCCATACGGTTGGGTCTAAGATCTTCAAGAACCGTCGTACAGGTAGAAACAAGAAGCTCTCTGATCCTACTTTACAGCTCATGGAGGAGAGGCGCGAGATGATCCTGCAGTCTTCAGACGATACGCTCAAGTACCGGCAGCTCAATAGGCAGATCTCTAAGTCCTTGAAAACCGATCTTCACCGCTTTAATACAGAACGCATTAAGGACGCAATAGAGCGAAATAAAGGCTCCAAAGTCTTTGCAAGAAATCCATCTATTGAGCAGAGCCAGTTTGCGAAACTTAAACCGACGATGGTAGGATCGTATTTGCCAAACCTGAGCTGTTGAGACACATCGAGAGATTCTATGGACAGCTATACACGTCAACAAGTAACCCCGTTACCAATCTGGCTAAAGACCCAAGAGCTAGACTAACCCGACACTACACTGAAGATATCAAGGACGTCAGCTTGTACGAGATTAGAATGGCTCTGAAGCAGCTCAAAAACCACAAGGCGCCGGGCGATGACGGAATTACGGCTAAACTCCTAAAGGCTGGCGATAAACCTGTTCTTAATGCCCTCCAGAACCTGTTTGCTTCCGTCATACTCGAGGGCAAAACGCCACAAGCATGGAATAGAGATGTGGTGATACTTTTCTTTAAGAGGGGCGATAATGCCCTCCTTAAGAATTATAGGCCCATCTTACTTCTGAGCCATGTCTACAAGCTATTTTCAAGAGTCATCACGAACCATCTCGCGCGTAAGTTAAACGACTTCCAGCCTCCCGAACATGCCGGATTACGTAAAGGCTTTAGCACCGTAGACCACATACATACGCTGCGGCATGTTATACAGAAGACCGAGGAGTATAACCTGCTTCTTTGCTTAGCATTTGTAGACTCCGAGAAAGCCTTCAATTCGATCGAGACATGGGCTGTACTGCAGACTCTTCGACGGTGCCAGATCGACTATCGGTACATCGAGGTGCTGAAGTGTCTGTACAAAAAAAAAAACTTCACTATGTCAGTCCGACTCCAGGACCAAACCAAACTCATACTACCAATCAATTGACCACTTTATTCTTTAACCCGTGCAATACATTTTCGATCGTCCGTTACAAAGCATATTGTTTATACCTACGAAATGATAATAAGGGCATTGCGCGTTAATGCAGCAATAATAACAGTCTGTTGTAAACAGGCTTTTGTGATAAGATATCTACTGCTCAAGACGATCGATATTGCGTTGTCATTGTTTATTTTTCATTTCTCATACTTGGAAAGTACGCTGGAAGTTACCTGATCAGAGGGATAAAAACAGTACTTTTCGTCACTGGACGCTTTTCCCTGCTGACAAAAAATTTAAAACTATGCAAGCCATGTCTCAGCTTTTTATACAGCCACTCTGTTCAATCGCGGCGTAAAATTGTAATAAAAAAATATTATCGACAATTTTGTAACATGACTTCATACTTATAATTTACTTTTCACTAAATTATTATTTTATTTACATATATTTGAGCTAAATATTTACCATCATCAATGATAAAAAAGACTGGCTGGTAGAATGCCACAGAAAAAGAAACATAAAAAGGGCGAGAAATCGGCAATTCGATCTACAGTTGTTTTGTCGAGCGCTAATTTTGCCGCGCTACCGATGAATACAATAACTCGATTTTGGACGATTTTGAGTTATATATTCATTGAGTTATATATTTGGAATCAGCGAATCGAAATCTATTAACTCTCTCTAAGTAACTTTTTATTGATCTTTCAGGAACTCGGTTTTTCAGTAAGCAAGAATGCTATAAATAAAACTTCATAACAAATTCACTAATCAAAAATACAATTCTCGGAAGCGAAAAAATCGAGTTGTTGCATTCTTCGTTAGTGCGGTAGATTTACGTATACAGATATATTGAATGAGTTCATCAGATACATACACACGTGTGTATACATAGTAGACGCAAAGTAAATAACAACCTGATTATTTAAACAAATACATATTATTTGTTTAAATAATCAGGTTTTTATTTACTTTCCTCATATTTGAAATGAAAAGCAGAGTGTTTACTTCCGGTGAAAGAACCTGTGTAGGCACGAGATGGTTTGGCGCACGAGCGTAGCGAGGGCGCCAATAGTTCGAGTGCCGGTTCCTTTCATCCCTTGTATAACAATCTACTATTATTTAACAGTTTATGTACACACATTGTCATATAAACAGACAAGAAGTAAGGAACAGAAAAATCCAGCATACCTGCGATAGGAAAGTTGATAAATAGAGGTAGACAACGTGTGTATGAGTAGGAGAGATAATAATAAAAATGGAAAAAAAACCATTCACAAATCCTACTATATTATAAATGTAAAAGTTTATTTTATTAAAGTTTGTATTTTAAAACATATTTAATATACCATTCTCTGTAATGTACGTTCCTACCTTTTATTGAACCGCAAATTAACCAACAGTCTAATTTATAACCACAAAGTGCGTATATACGATTGTCATATAATTCCAGGGAAGTGTTGGCCCAACATACATTGTGGGGAAACTTTAGCGAAGGGTCCGGACTTACTCTTTCACGGTTTAACTTAGTAACTTCGTATAAACAGCCGTTCAGCGGAGTATAATGACGCAAGGTAAATTCTGCCTCAGTTAGTTACATAAACTAACAAATATTTTACGTAAATAGCTAGTAGAAGCCCTAGCGCTAGTAGTTATATAGTATGATATCGCCTTCAGGGGGTTAAATATAGTCCTCCAGACCGAATTTCGGCCATGGTGGCCAATCTCAGCGGAGACCGGCCATCTACGTGGGAGATATTATAGTGCACAAGTGTGTGGGCAGATACAGGTGCACTTTCTCTTCCCTCACTCTCATAGTCTGATGGGACGGCAATCCGACACGACCGGAGAGAGATCAGGTGCAGGACCAACGGCTTAACGTGCTTTCCGAGGCACGGGGCATCACACCGCCAACTTCCAAACTCCGGCTGTTACTAAGAAATTCCTAATGGAATCGAGTTGTTGCATTCTTCGTTAGTGCGGTAGATTTACGTATACAGATATATTGAATGAGTTCATCAGATACATACACACGTGTGTATACATAGTAGACGCAAAGTAAATAACAACCTGATTATTTAAACAAATACATATTATTTGTTTAAATAATCAGGTTTTTATTTACTTTCCTCATATTTGAAATGAAAAGCAGAGTGTTTACTTCCGGTGAAAGAACCTGTGTAGGCACGAGATGGTTTGGCGCACGAGCGTAGCGAGGGCGCCAATAGTTCGAGTGCCGGTTCCTTTCATCCCTTGTATAACAATCTACTATTATTTAACAGTTTATGTACACACATTGTCATATAAACAGACAAGAAGTAAGGAACAGAAAAATCCAGCATACCTGCGATAGGAAAGTTGATAAATAGAGGTAGACAACGTGTGTAAGAGTAGGAGAGATAATAATAAAAATGGAAAAAAAACCATTCACAAATCCTACTATATTATAAATGTAAAAGTTTATTTTATTAAAGTTTGTATTTTAAAACATATTTAATATACCATTCTCTGTAATGTACGTTCCTACCTTTTATTGAACCGCAAATTAACCAACAGTCTAATTTATAACCACAAAGTGCGTATATACGATTGTCATATAATTCCAGGGAAGTGTTGGCCCAACATACATTGTGGGGAAACTTTAGCGAAGGGTCCGGACTTACTCTTTCACGGTTTAACTTAGTAACTTCGTATAAACAGCCGTTCAGCGGAGTATAATGACGCAAGGTAAATTCTGCCTCAGTTAGTTACATAAACTAACAAATATTTTACGTAAATAGCTAGTAGAAGCCCTAGCGCTAGTAGTTATATAGTATGATATCGCCTTCAGGGGGTTAAATATAGTCCTCCAGACCGAATTTCGGCCATGGTGGCCAATCTCAGCGGAGACCGGCCATCTACGTGGGAGATATTATAGTGCACAAGTGTGTGGGCAGATACAGGTGCACTTTCTCTTCCCTCACTCTCATAGTCTGATGGGACGGCAATCCGACACGACCGGAGAGAGATCAGGTGCAGGACCAACGGCTTAACGTGCTTTCCGAGGCACGGGGCATCACACCGCCAACTTCCAAACTCCGGCTGTTACTAAGAAATTCCTAATGGAAAAACCCAATAAAACATTGCTCGACTTTGGGAATCGAACCCAGGAACGCTCAGTAGTCGCGCTTGCGACTACGAGACCAACGGGTTACCAAGTCGGCACGGTTGGCGCGGTGGCTAAGCGAATGACTGCTGCGAAATGTTTGTAAACGCACCCACGATACAGGAGAAATTCCTAGTGTGAGGCAAAAAATTAAAACCAATAGCAGGTCTCCTTAACTTGCCCTGCACATCACCCTTGCAAAGTTGTTAATGATTATGTTTCCCTGGATACTGATGAGACTGCCACGATATTGCAGTAAGTAAGCAGCACATACCCAGAACTCGGATGGATCAGAGAAGCATGGCACAAAATAGAGGAGGCCTATACTCAACAGCGAGTAGAACCAGGCTGCCAGCTATGATGATGGTGGCAAAAATGGCAACATCTTTCAAAGTCCAATACATGACAGCTCTAATCCTACTTCCTCATTTTTTAACCCCTCGTACGACCGATAAAGGTGTGAGTCAGGGAGACCCATTGTCGCCTAAAAAAATTTGCAATCTTAGAACAAATTTTTGAAACCTGGATTGGTGTGGAATAAAATAAATGGAGAATCTTTTAACCATCTGAGATCGCTGACGATCTCATAATCATAATAGACAACCCGAATCACTTTGCAATTAATATGAGAACAACTAGTAACGGAAAGTGGCAAAGTAGGACTACAGATGAATATCTGGAAATCTAAACTGATGACCAATCACATAGGAACGAAGAGATTTGTAATTTAAAGAATGTTTTAAAGAGCGTAAGCATTTAATGCTTCAAATTGACTTACTAAGTTTTACTTATATTACGCACTTTAATATAACTTTATAAATGGACTTACTTTTACATTTTAAGTTGAAGAGCAGTGGTGACCCAGTGGTAACAGCCCCGACTTAGGAGTTGTAGGTCATGGGGTCGAACCCAGGCAGTCTTTACTTTGTTTAAATTTAACATTTGCTCTCAAAACGGTGAAGGAAAAAATCGCCAGCTAAAGGGTTGTATTTGGATACGAGTATGTGAAATAAATCATAGCAGTAGTGTTTATAACGAAGTTAAAAGGAAAACTATCACAGCTAAGTAAGCTTTACAAGTTACCGAATAATCGTCAATCACTCACCAATATCAAATTGATAGTCGACCGACGACAATTTTAAGTTTGTTCTTGGGATAAATTCATCCCAACTACGGAACCCTTCATTGTGCGTGGTCCGACACGCACTTTGCCGGTTTTTTTTTTATAGCTTAGATACAGAGTTTGTTTCATCATTTCAGCCGATAGACGTCCACTGCTGGCCATAGGCCTCCCCCAATTGGGGAGGTTTGCCATAATCGCCACGCTTGGCAGGTGGGTTGGCGATCGCAGTATGGTGTTAAAAATGCATAGAGAACGCTGCTGCCCATTTTATAGTAAGTACCTTAGTCGCCTTTTACGACAGCCACGGAAGGAAATGAGGGAGAGTTTGTTTACTACCTTTATATTTTCGACAGCATTATTAAATTAATGGTCTTTGTACCTACTGATGCAAAGATTTTAATTTTTAATGAGTTTTCTTGAAATTGTGATAGTGGTGGTTTTGAAGTTCTGTGATAAATCAACAATCAAGTGGTTTGCAAAGAAAAGCTGTTATGTAGAAATTCGCATTTCGATTTTATAAGGGTGGACATTAAAATGTGTATCTCGCCAAATCTGTATCTTACAATGTTTGTTTATTATTTTATATCTTTCCTATACGGCCATAAACATCGCATGCATAGCTAAGTCAAATAAAACGCGAAACAAACTTGGTTTCGCAGATTTAGTGACATTAAAACAATGAATGAACAACTATCATAAATACTACAATAAAAGTTTATCCAACTTTGTCGGCTCGTAGCACAGAGTAAAGAAACGGAACAGAGACAAAGCTTCTAAAGAGCGTGCAAAATTGATACCTATTTTGGTAGGGTTAGCACAGGAAGATAAAACGAAATAAACAGAATTAATCAGCTTACGTGTTTTAATTTATAAACATAATTATTCAATCACTAGGGTAGGTAGGTATTACCTATGTTTTCAACTCATAAACATCTGGCATGAATTGTAAAAAACCACCGGGTCGAGTTTTGTTTCGATGTCGAGGTATGATGTACCATGTACCTACCTATTTATTAAAAATTAAAAATAATCAAGTTCAGTCATTCAAAACGTTAACAAACTTGACGTGCGACACGTACGCGCAGTACTGAGTGATTCAACTGGCCGAGCCGGTATAAACCGATTTCTCTTCGTACGCGATGAAACCACCAGTAGACACACGCGCCTCGTGCTTGTATTAGTGTACTTACCTATCAAAGCGCAGTTGTATGAAGCTTTGTCTCAGTTCCGTTTCTATACTCATGTGCTCGTAGTGCCCGACAAAAATATTTTGACAAGACTTCCAAAGTCGCCGACTTTGGAAGTCAAAGTCTTAAGTCTGGCCTATGGAGTGTTAAGAGTTTCTTGTTCTGTATTTAATTTGAAAGAATAATGTTTCCGTTTGAGTAATATTGCCGAGAAATTATAAAGTAAAATGGAGGAATTTAACCTCAGCATATTTTCGGTCGAGGGATTGTGGAAGATTGTGTCGCAACTTAGACTTTTGAGTAGCAGTGAAGTAGAACTGTGTGTGTAGTGAGTAATCAATGAAAATTATAAAGTGCTATAAGTTTAAGTCAAATTTTTAACCATTATTACACATACATACACTCACGCCTTCTCCCCATGAGGGTAGGCAGAAACTACAGAATGCCATCTGCTACGATTTTTACATATTCCTTTTGCTTCGTTTACGTTCATACATCAGGTCATTCATGCGCACGCCGGTGGCGAGTACTACGCACCTGACCTTTTTGAAGAACATCACCAATGAGGTCACTAATATTCACGTGTATCTCCTCCTAGGCTTTATTTACCCGTGGTCCCTCCCGTAGTCCCTGGAAGGTACCACGGGTAAATTTTTTACCCGTGGCTCCTACACACTGGTGCGATATCGCGGGCGCGACAGGCAGCGAGAAAGAAATTGTGCTACTGTATCGCGTCGCGCCCACGGTATCGCCCTAGTCTGTACGAGCCTTTAAAATTGTACCTAAGTCAAGTCATAATACAGTCAAAGGCATTATTCGTAATTAAATATATAAATAACTTAGAATTTATACTATCATAACTCATAAGACTACAGAGATGACGCCACAAGGTTATCGTTGAACAACTTCTTCTAAGTATGTTACGATATATTCATATTTTTTCTTTTTTTTATATTATTTCGTTATGAATAATGTCTTTGACTGTATTATGACTTGACTTAGGTACAATTTTAATTCGGCAACATTGTATTACTCGTAGGGACCACGAGTAATTTTTTTACCCGTGGACCTTCCAGGGACTACAGTAGGGACCACGGGTAACGAACGTTCCTAGGGCGTCTCCTCCCGGCTTTTCCATTCACCTCGTGTCTTGTGAATACCTTTTCCACCTCACAACCTCGGAAAGATTGTTTATCATTCGAATTCTGAGTCCAAAACTGATTTTTATCCGCTAGCGTGGAAAGATTTTTTTAAACGAACTTTTCTATTCAATAATTTTCTGTACCTACCGCTGATGAAATCGTAAGAAATGAAAGAAATTAAAATCGTAAGAAAGTAAAGAATCTATTATAGAGTCTAGCAGCGACGAAGATACACTAATTTAATGTATTATTGAAGCTATTTTTCTTGCACCTAGCATGTTCCTCGCTGTAGTGAGGTAAAAAGTTGTGTGTTTCGCTCGGCAGCAAAGTTATTCTGCGTCGCGTACCTTTAAAACCCTCGCTAAGTACTCGCGCCAAAAAATAACTTTGTATAACAAATAATTATTGTTGTTGCCTTTCATTTTCGTTTTAACCATTGTTGTGGAACCCATAAGCTGATGGTTACGTATACTTTTGGACAACTGCGTTTAAAAATAATCGGAGAAACTAATTTATTACAATGTTATCCATCTTTCGCTCCTTACAAAGCACGCTTCGTTCATATATCCCTACCTTGTTACATTACAAGCCATACTCGTACAAATAACGTTACTTTGTTACATTACAAGCCATACAAATCGTTCCTTCTATCTCTCGCCCCTCTTTTTATTCAAGAGTTACAACGTCATCCCATCGATTTTATTAGCAGCACTGATCGGCATTTGAGCCTCCCATGAAACGGCTCAGTTGTGATTTACAAAACCCTTTGGAAAATGTAGAGAAGAAGTCTAAAGAAGTGCATTTTTTTTTTCAATGCACCAAATTTTTTTGTATTATCTACTGTCAATTGGCTTGATAATTAGTGGCTATCAAATCAAATCAAAATCTTTATTGCGAGCATACAACATGATAATATGGTGACACATGTGAACAACAGCAGTGAATTACATATAGACAGTCTACTCTGTCAGTCTCTTCAGTCTGCTCTGTCTGTGGCTCTGTGTCGTCTGTAACTCTGTTTGTATCAGTAACCATACCTCTTAACTTTTGCTGCTAATTAAAATCAAAAGAAAATCACGGCTTCTGAGAAAAGTTTTCTGTGAAAATTTTAAGAGTTTATTTTGAGTTATTTGTTTTATTATATAGATCAGATCAGTTCAAACGTAATTGCAAGTTCACTCTAGCAAATCTTTGATATATAAATATATATGTATAAAAATCAATTGCCGTGCGTTAGTCTCGCACAATCTCGGAAATGGCTCGACCGATTGTGATGAAACTTTGGTAAGTCGTTGTGTGTGCGCCAGAGAAGGTCCAAAAAAAAATACTTTAAAGGCTTTGCAACGCCGGGCATTAGCCAGTTACTAATAAAATAACGTTAATGTAATGTTTCCAAAACACGATCCTGAGATATATCGCAGTGACCTTGACCTGAGTGGTTGGCTTGCGTGTTCTGTACTGAGCTCACGCAACGCATCGTACATCCGGCCAGTAATAAGACTCGCCCATTCAGGAGCGCAGTCCCAAATAAGACGCATTAGTAATTTAATATACATAAAACAAAAGGTGTTTTAATAAAACACGTATACTAAAAGATCAATAGTTAAATTGTCTTTAAAACGGTGAAGGTTTCAGAAAAATACGCTTTTTTTTATCCGCGTTAGACATAACTTTACAAATTAATTTCACTATGTAATATAAACATAATCTAAAATATTCATATATTAGGTAAGTTATTAAGAAAATGCTCTAATTTAACATATATTATATTGTTTCCAAATCATTAGCATTATTCGTTTAGACGTGATCTTCACTATAAAGTCATTAAAAGTCGGTTAAAAAAAAAAAAAACAATCAGTAGAAAATGTCTTTTTATTTTAGTTCTCGTTCATAAACACTTAGAAAATAATGGTTTATTTACATTTAAAGCACAAAATACTACTTCAAACAAATAAAAGCGTCCACAAACTAGAAAGGTTATTATTATCCAACCGTTAAGCAACGCGTTTTATCGAAATGTCAAGTAAAAAATATATTTTTTAATGAAAAGTATAACAAAAACGTATAATTCAGGCAGAGAGGCGTGCAAACGACAAAACATTCGCTCATCATAATAGAGTAATGGAAGGGTAACGTGGGGAAAAGTGGAACACAGGCGTCTTTCCGTTTATGATCGTGTATTGGGTCTAAATTACTCTAAGGCTTGCACCACAAATCATAGCATATTAAAAACTTTATTAGATACTGTTGCGACTCATATTTTGATGACTATGCAAGTTGCAATCAACCTAAAAAAAAAAAAAAAATCGCCTTAAAGCTGAAACTTGGTATCAAATTAAAAGAATTATGTACGACCTTAATCTAAGTACATACATATCAAAAGGCAGGCACTAAATGAACGGAAAATAAATTACAAAGCTGAGACAGCCGGAAAAATCCATTATTTTGTACTTATCTAGATAACATGGCTTTAAATCTGTTCGATTGAGATCTTTTCAAGACATAATTTTCTCTTTGAAAATTGGTAGATAGGAGAGACAAGCTTTTGTGTAGTTAAGATATATTTTAGAGCTCGCAATAAATTTTATCGTGACTCCTAGCAGACGGGGTTGGTCAAATCGCTACGAGGTTGATTCTTTACTTACAGGTCAACTAAATTTTGTGATATTGGTAATTAAAATTATGACTGACTTGATTTCTCGAAAAATCTTTAAATAATAATGACAATGTACTATATAGTATAGAGATATGAGGAACAGGGTGTAAAGTTCAGTCATACTCTAAAAAAAAAAATTTATTAAAATAAAATATATATTTAAGTGAAAAAAAAAAAAAAAATATTTATTTTCCCATACAACAGACATGATTTTTTGCCGTTTTTATAGATAATGGTACTGAACCCTTCGTGCGCGAGTCCGACTCGCACTTGGCCGGTTTTTTTCTCTTTATATAATTATTAAAAAAAAAAAAAAACTTTTCATTGTGTGTTTAGTTTAGCTATTGGCCTTACTGTGCGAGTCCCAATAAATACATTTTCTTTTCTTTCTTTCTTTCATCGCTGTCAACAGGAAAAGATTTCTTCCTTGATTTCCGTTGAATTCGGTTTTTTGCGGCTTTTATTTTGTTTTTTTTTAATGTAACGATTTACTAAAGTATAGATAAGTAGTTTATTATAATAAAGCGTCGGTTATTTTCAGTAATTCCCCACTTGTTATATTTGACCTTACTGCGTACAAAATAGCATAATATGTAAGTATTTAAACAGCATCTAACGTTTTTGCATTGATCAGAATACCGCATAACCGACATACTGGTATAAAAACTTTGTAGGTGGGAAAAATGCAGGAAAAACTGTAAGTGGGGACGCAGATGCGAGCCGACAATGTTGCAACTGTCTCTTTCACACTTATGCAGTTTTGCATGGAGTGAATGAGAAGGCAATCAACTTTTTGTATTAAAAAGTGGTTGTTAATTGCAGTTGCTTAGGTATTCTTTTTTCTACAGTGTCTGGAACGTTCCGAGTGTATGCTTAAAGAATATTGTGTTACTAGATTTTTGTTTTATTTTTGTGTTGGTTTTATGGGAAAACGATTATTTTATCTTTATTGCATAATACCTACAATAACTGTCCATCGCTTGTTCTAACTTTGTTTTATGAAAAGATTTTCTTTGAATTAGTACCTTAGCTAGTTTAGTTTCAAGCACTACGCTGGTGTTATTTCTAAATTATAAAAGCTTTTAAAGCGTAAATGCTAATTTGCGACTATCAGCTTTTTATGCGATCTTATTGAAATTTCATAGAATTTCGTTTCCCAGAAAATATTTCATATAATATTTGGCCCTTGTATTTTTAGTTCGAATATTATTGTTTCAAAGACTATTTACTTGAAAGAAACATATTTCACAGAAACACAATTCAATGAATTTTTAATCACATATTTTTGTTTAACAAACTTATCAAACAGTAGAATTATTTTTTAACGAATATTGTTTGTTCGGTATAAGTTAGTGACAGAAACGAATCGCTGCAAAACCGACTCCACGTAGTCTTGTCTGCCTACCCCTAAAGTGTAATTTAAATCCGCGTAGGCGCGGAGCTCGCATGAGACCGCCGGGCCCCTCAGCGCCGGAGCCGTGACGGAAACCATGCCTGCTGCATGTTGCATGCTCGGTTGCATACTGCATGCTTGCTTGCATGCTGCAAAATGCAAAAAATATGCCGTTGAAAAATTTTAAATGGACAAAATGTTATTCTTGGTAATAAGTATTATATTAAATAAACAATATAAGGATAAAGAATATTTGATTTGTTATTCTATGATATGACTATTCTAACATTAAACTTTATGTGAAAAAAAAATCAACGATTTAAAAAAAATCAAAGTAAGTATTCTGCGTATTGATTATTCTATGAAACGAAAATATGAGAAAAAATTATGTGAACGAAATCTTATAAAATTATTAGCTATGAAACAACGTACAACCGTTTTTTTCTCGTCTATCCCATGGTGTGGTGGGGTTTGGATAAACCGTTTAAAAATATTACGGATTTGTGAAAACCATTTTTCGATTCAGAAATCCGTTTGCGTAATATTAAGTTTTAAAGTGCAAATTTCTGTTAGAGTCCCCCTTTTTACAGACATTTTAACACAAATAAAAAAACAACCAATAATTTTAATTTCATCTTTCAATTTATAGTGCTTTTTTGAACGTCGTCCGGTTACTTTTTTTTTGTAAAAAAGTTTTTATTTGCCCTTTTTAGGGTTCCATAGTCAACAAGGAACCCTTATAGTTTCGCCATGTCCGTCCGTCCGTCCGTCCGTCTGTCTGTCTGTCCGTCTGTCTGTCTGTCTGTCCCCAGCTTAGCTCAGACTCTTAGTACTAGAAAGCTGTAATTTGGCATGGATATACATATTAATTACGCCGACAAAGTCGTAAAATAAAATCATGAAAAAAACTGTTATTTAGGGTACCTCCTGTACATGTAAAGCGGGGTTGTTTTTTTTTTCTCCTACCCTTTGGTGTGGGGTATTGTTGGATGGGTGTCTCAAAAATATTGCGGGTTTGTGAAAACAATTTTTCGATTACGGGATCCGTTTCTGAAATATTAGGCTTTAAAATGCAAATTTTTGTTAGAGTCAAATTTCCCCCCCCTGCCAGCTAAACGGTTAATTTTACATAGATGAAAAAATTCACGATAGTAGTATATATAACGAAGTTAAAAGAAAAACTATCACAGCTAAGTAGGCTTTTAAGTTTACGAGTAATAGTCGACCAACTTAAATTTACAGTTGAAAAACATGTTCCCCCATACAATCTGTATAGGAGAGCATATTTCTCAACTACAATCTTAATTTTGTTCTTGGGATAAATTCATCCCAACTACGGAACCCTTCATTTTGCGTGGTCCGACACGCACTTGGCCGGTTTTTTTGTTATGGTATCTACTCCACACCAATTCGTATAGGTATTATTACTTGCTTTGTAGGTACATGTAATTATGTATCTTACTTTATAGTGCTTTTTTTGGAAGTCGGTTGTTTTTAATGACATGTTGTATTTTCCTGATATCCTGATTCCTAATGCAAATTTCGTTCAGTAATGACCATTGATGCATTTCTAGACGTGTACGGCATAATATCGTGTTATCTACATATGCCGTGCAATTACCAGCATTATGGCACTAATGACTTGTGCCAGCTATTGGAATCTACTAAAATATTATTACATCACCATCTAAATGCTAACGTTAGTGGTTCCAGAACAAGCTACGTAGACGGGATTTCTATTACATATGCATATATTCCTGGAGGGGTTTGCGGCTAAGTAATAACTGCTGCACGGGTCGATCGACCAGGTTAAGCTACGCTTGCCGCGGTTGGTCCGTGGATGGGTGACCATCTTTACATACCAATACCCCTCCGTGCCTCGGAAAGTGCGTGGTCCCGGCTGTTATTCGTGGATCTTTGACAGTCGTTACGCGACGTCAGGAGCCCGAAAGTCTGACTACCAGTCTTACCAAGTGGTATCGTGTTACCCACTAACTGGGTTCAGATAGGCAGTCGCTGAATATAAAATATTGGTATTCAGCTGCATCGGGTTAGACTGGAAGCCGACCCCTACATAGTTGGGAAAATGTTAGGCAGATGATGATGCATATCTTCCTGATAATAATGATTGATGAAACCTGCTTGATTTCGAATGTCATATGCCCGATGACTAATTCCCCGAAGTCATCATATCGAACGTCCGAATTGCCGAAATTCCATAGCATATCGACGTATCGCAATTTCGAATAGCCATTAAATTTTAAATTTTATGTGTGTATTCCTGAAATAAAAATGATTTGATTTGATTTGATTAGATCGAGCGTCCGTTTCGTCGAAAAGCCATTGCAACGATAGTCCTATCCATCGAATGTCTATTGGCTCGACATGCCAGTAAGTCGAAAGCTATTAATCTACGGAAAATGTTGAAGAAGAGTAAAAGAAAATTTACGATTTCGTTATCCATTCGTAATCATTTTTAGTGACCTATTTCTGACATTATTATCATGTAAAATATTAGTAATGTTGATCACTGGTGTGTTTATCCTTTTATTATTTGTATATATCTTGATTAAACCCTGCTAGTTTGTTTTTTATCCCATTTTACATTCCTTCTTTAACTCTTGAATATTTTATGTAGAATAGCTTTCGACTTACTGGCAGTCGAGCCAATATACATTTGATGGATAGGACTATTGTTGCAATAGCTTTTCGGCGAAACGGACGCTCGACCTAATGGCTTTTCGAAATTGTGGTACGTCGATGCTATGGAATTTCGGCAATTCAGACGTTCGATATCATGACTTCGGGGAATTAGCCATCGGGCATATGACATTCGTAATCAATTTGTGTTAAATATACCATACATAAATACAAAAAAATATACATAAACATACAACAGCTTATGAATAAATATGTAAACGAAATAGACCAATAGATCATCATGCAGTCAACGCGACCTGGCAAACTGCACTGCTGTGGTGCGCATATTGTCAAATTACTGCAAAAATTATGTACTGTTTTATACCACGTTATTTGGCGAGCGCTGAGCCAAACTAGACTTTATTTTAATATATGAGCTCTCGTAGAGGCATAACATACGTCAGCTTAAGATGTAAGTCGTGGAGCGTTATATTTTTATTTTGAAAGAGTTATGTGGCAGGATTAGTCGTTTATTAAGTGTGCGAATAAATGAAGAAAACAACTTTGCTAATGAACGGATTGCTTACTATGTACATATCCATAAGTATCAAATCAAAGCAAATCATAATATTTTATTTCATATAAACCTACATGGGCACTTATGAAACGTCAGAAGCTAGGTACACGGTTTCAATTGGTCGTTTTTCATGGAAAAAAACCGTCAAGAAACACCACGGTTACTCTTTTAAAAATAATTGTTTTTTTACAATATTTTGTGATGGTAATAGCTATGGGAGGATGGTGGCATGGTCTGGTAATTGTTGGCCTTTCAACAATAACCAGGTACTTAACAAAATAGAAAATGGTCAACAAATCTACAGTCTGCTACGCCTGTAACAATCTCACATTCACAAAATAGGAAATAATAAAAGATAATAATTAAAATCTATTTAAACCGTATAATTATATGTAAGTATTGTTTTGTTCACATTTTTTCAGGAGCTAGGCTAAGTTTCGCTCAAACATCGGAATCAAATTTTTGAAAACTAAAAATAAACCAAGCAGGCAGAGAAATATTGTGTTGATGATAATTTTTATACAATTACGTAATAATAATAATAATAATTTATTATACAGATCACAAAATCCAATTAGCAATAGGGTGGGTTATTCCTTTTCTTATTTCAATTTCATCAACATTCTTCCACAAAGTATACAATTCGAAGAAAATGCCTACATCAGCGCATTTAAGTTTATACCTACGCATTTTGCTATAGTCCATGAAATCCCCATAGATCGCTAGAATAATGGCTAATGGATTGCTGCGATGGTCTTAAGGGGCTTTTACACTTTTACATCCACAATAAATATTCCAGTTTCATAAAAAAATGATGAAGTGGGCATTCGTTTTTACGATATCCATGAGAAGTATATTTGTTTCGGAGCCAACACCACACGGCATTTATACTGCAAGCCACATCTATCATTGTGTGTTGTTAAAATACGGTACAACTAATGGGTGCAAGCTTTCATAATATTTAGTGCGCTGACTCCAATTAGGCTTTATTATAAGATATGTGCGTTGGCATGTTGGAAGCATACGGGCATAGTGCATGTCAACTGCTTTTGTACTTTAGCAAGAGGGATGGCTTTAAAATGTATAAATTAATTTCCTCTCGGTCTGGTTTGCGAGTGAATGCAGCTTTTCAAATTAGTTTTTCTGCGTAATTAGTTATTGTCGTGTAGTTATTAAAGTTTTGCGTGGTTCAGGATTTAGTTAGACGTTTTATTTATTTATTTATTGATATATGTTTTATTGTACATCAGATTACACATTACAAAAGAAAAGGAAAACTTATACACTATAAAATATACAATGGGCGGCCTTATCGCATACTGCGATCTCTTCCAGGCAACCTTGGCATGGATAGTGAATTTCTGGACATAAAATGGGGTTGTCATTGGTGCAAATAATAGTTATTTATGCAACTGTTGTATAATAAGGAGTATTAAAACACGGATGTGGGTTTATCACATGAGTGTTTTAATACATAATTATTACAGTTGCATACAAGACTTTATCTACACCCATGACATGAATCCTCTATAAAAGGTTCTGAAACAGTTTTTGCAATACTAATATCGAACAAAAATGGCGGGATACGACGCTATGCATAGTATAGTATAGTGGAACGCGCGTGCGTGACAATGTTCTTTTTTTGAAATTCATAAACATAACACGAATTGAGTAGTGAGAATGGAAGGGAGGATGATGATCCCTTCCTTACTCATCAAACAGATGAGTAAAGAAGGGATGATCATCCTCGTAAAAGCAAAGGAGTTGCATTATGAAATTCAGTACAACATTATAACTCCCGTTTGGATGCTATTATGGTTACTATGATACTGGGTGTTTTAATTTTGGCAATAAGCTAACTGTTTCAGAAACTTTTATAGAGGATTTATAGCATGGGCGTAGATAAAAAGTATAACAGTACAACAATAACAAACAAACAAACAGTAACAATATCCTATAATAGATACACAGATATATGCTATATAATAGATACATACATACTAACTATATAAGTAAAGAAAATAAATGAAGTGTATAGATTTAATTTGTGTAAGATTTTAGATAGTTTTAATTGTTAAAAAACATATTTTATTCACGACTTTCGTTGACTAGTTTAGTTTTTTCGTGGAACTAAAGACATTTTCATTTTAGTTTGAATCTATACCTACAAATAAATAAATGGAAAATAACAGCTTTTTACTAAATGCATATGAAAATAAAGGCTCCTACAAACAGGCGCGACACGCGATGCGACACAAAGGCACTGTCCGTCACGTGACATGTGTCGCGTTGCGTGTTTGAAGGAGCCTTAACACGGTACTTATAACAAAAAATAATTTAAAAAGAACATTGTTTGTCTGTCCGTCTGTCTATTTGTTCCGGTTAATCTCCGTGACGGCTGTACCGATTTTGACGGGACTTTTACTCGCAGATAGCTGATATTATAAGGAGTAACTTAGGCTACTTTTATTTTAGATAAAGCCACGCGGGCGAAGCCGCGAGCAACAAGCTAGTTGATATTAAAAACTCTGGGTAACCAAAACATAGCAATACAAATGAATTTTCCATGTGCAATATTTTAGTTTCGAGTTTAGTTTATACAAACAATTTTCCCTAACAAAGCGAACACATTTAGAAATCACCATTTATCATGGACAAATCTAGAAACTGTTATATACGATAGTTTACATACATATTTGTAAAAAAGTTTATCTACCAACGATTTTTCAACTTTTTTGTCGATGCGATTTGTTCGTAATATGTCAAATATCGTGACAAATCGTTGTACGGGGATGATTTCAGATTTATTTACGGCAACAGACCAACAACATGTAAATTATGTATGTTTATGTTTACTGTATGGGAAAAAATGTTTAAAACTATTTGTTTTGTCATATGAAGGATTTGTGAAATAAATTCGGGATTCAATAAAGAATGGGTTTAAGCTTGTAGGTATTTTTTTTAATGTTTTTAAAGTACTTCAAACAAATCCTTCAAAACACTCTTCCCTAAAAATGTTGTTATGCCTCTCACACACAGGTGTTCATTCTCACCTTATAAAAAGCTCATGAAAATCTCGTATTTGATACAAAGAGGTATACAACGTATATTAATCGTAGGGGAGAGAAAACAGGCATCAGAAGGTTGTTGATAATACGATTTGTAAGAAATGGAAGCACGGTAAATTGATATTTTCCTGAAGTTTTATCTAGGCTTCTAGACAAAATATCGATACATTGATATTTTGTGTTCGAAATATCGATATTTTTGGCGATGTGTATTGTTAACGTTTCAAAATTAAACACTAGTAGAAAAAGTTAAATAACTGTTATCGATTTAATAATTCGACTAATATTGTGTTCTCTATGATGTTCTCGTGCAGCTGCCGACTATTTTGGTTTTGTACTAGTGATTAGAATGTAGATCTATTTTGTTTATTTTTTTATTTTTCTGTATACCACCTACTCAAGTTAATTATCTTTTTGTATGCACGTGTTTCTGTGACAAATAAACCTATTTTTCTTTCTTTTCTTTTCTATGGTAGTAATTTTTATAAATGTCCGTCAACCGACGGTAGTCTGAGTTTTTGTTCGAGCGTCGTGACGACAAGAACTTAGCAAACGGTTGCCTCGTTTGTGTGCTACAATTATTCATTTAAAATAATTACATTCAAATATACTTGTTGTACAACGTTTCTATTGGTTTTTATTTAAAACTATTATTACGATACATCGGTATAAAATATCAAGTATCGAAAATGTATCAAATCCATACTAATATTATAAATGTGAAAGTAACTCTGTATATCTGTCTGTTACGTTTTCACGTCTAAACCGTTGAACCGATCGTCATGAAATTTGGCTGAAATATAGCCTGGATTATGGAGAAGGTCATAGGCTACTTTTTACGCGATAATCGACATCCACGCGGGCGGAGCCGCGGGCAAAATCTATTATGATATATGGAAATATATCGTGATAGCTTTTGCAACACGCTTGCAAAATTCCAGCGGTTTTAGTCAGTAGCGACAAGCTACTGACTAAAACCGCTGGAATTCAGAGCAGTAAAGAAGTAGACTTATTTTTGTCAATGTTTTATTAGTTTATGATTTTACATCAGGAATGATGTTCCTAATTTGGTATTTGTATGAAAAAAAGTGAGTGAGAATTTTATCACTGCGGTGTTAGAATATTGCTGTTTTAGGTCATTGCCATCTCTTGACAGATAAAGGAACTAATGTAATTTTTGTTGATTTCTGAAAAAGTGTGCTATTTAGAGACATAGTTTTATTTTTCCTGTTATCTTTACATAAGCTTCTATCACATAGAATAATTTCAGATTCTTCTCTATGCAAACTTCGGAGATAAGGGAGAATGGTATTTTTTTTTCATTTTTCATCAGAAGTTGAAAACTATGCGGCCTAAAGAAAAAAGAAAAAAAATGTTTGAGAATGTGCAAACAGCGCCCTTTCATATGATACCCCACATGCCCTAGTAGCCGCATTTCAAATTTTTAAGACCACCTTTCAGTCCCTATTGCCAAAAAAAAAAAAAAAAATTTGTTTCTTTCTTATTTTCAAAATAGTTGGGCAAACGTCATCTAAAACTATTCTAAATTTCAAGTTGATAGTATCAGTAGTTCTTGAGATATTCAGCAATGATAGACAGAAAGACTGAGTCACACCATAAGGGTTCCTTTTTACCATTTTGGTACGGTACCCTAAAAAACAAATGTTTATCAAAAAAAATCATCGATATTATCGATGTTTTTTTTTGTTGATATAATATCGAAATCGAAATCAATTTTTTTTTATATCTATACGATACATATCGGAGGAGCTCGTGGCTAAGTAATAAAAGCCGCACAGGTCGATCCATTAGGTTAAGCTACGCTTGCCGAGGGTGGTCCGTGGATGGGTGACCATCTTTACATATCGAGACTTCTCCGTTCCTCGGAAAGCACGTTAAGCCGTTGGTCCCGGCTGCCATTTGTAGATCTTTGACAGATGTTACGGTCGTCAGAAGCCCGAAAGTCTGACAACCAGTCTTACCAAGGGGTATTATAGTATTACCCAGTTACTGGGTTGTGTAGGTCAGATAGGCAATCACTCCACCTAAAATACTGGTAGTCAGTTGCGTCCGGTTAGACTGGAAGCCGACCCCAACATTGCTGGGAAAAGGCTAGTTAGATTGATACGATACATATCTATCGATACTTTTTGGCACTTCTTGCATCCCTAGTTTTATCTACATAAAGATTAGATCATCTAATATGAGGCGCTAGGTACCTACACGTTTATGTGTATGCTTGAAATAAGCCGTTGTAATGAACTAGATGCTGTTATGTTTTTCGTAAAGTCTGGCAAATAAGTATCTAGTACGGTCGCCACATGCACATCGAGTTACCACAAACTGTCAAATGTTCTCGTTCAATTTTGAACTTAATCTTCAACATTCTGAAGTTTAAAATCGTTTGGAGAAATTTGAGTTTCGTGTAGCTTGGTGTGCTGGCCTCTGTACCTATATTTTATTCTGTTGTTCGTAAAAATAGAGCTAGACGTCCAGTAGCTATTTAATACACATGTAATCATTGTAAAAATTGTTGTTAGTCAACGTCAAAATTTATACTAACAGCTACAGATTGTCCTAATGTACTTAGAATACCATCACAATATAAAATCAATAACTTTCAATAAACATAATATAGTAGTTCTGTTACTAAGCATGCAAATTACAGTTGTTATGTAATTAATGTTTAAGTCTGGTCAAGCTCTAACGGCGGCCAAGAAACTGGGCGTCTTAAATAGACGCCTGGACAGCTTTTAACACTTTACAAAGAACAAGTCCGATCCTGCATGGAGTATTGCACCTTTGGGATGGCTCAGCTAAGTACCAACTTGCTGCGCTTGACTTGGTGGAACGCAGAGCTAAGAGGCACATTGGCGACGTAAAACTGGTGGATACCAAGCTTCACAGCTTGGCTCATCGCCGCAAGGTTGCCTGTTTGTCGGTCTTCTACAGATTGTACTTCGACGAGTGTGCCCATGAACTCCACGACCTTATTCCACCGGCACCGTTCTACCATTGGATATCTAGACTCACTGCAAGTTACCACCCTACCTAGTTGATATTCCACCAACTCGCACTAAGCGTTTTCAAACGTCTTTTGTAATGCGCACAGCAAGAGTGGAACTCTCTGCCTGCGTCTGTGTTTCCGAACGCATACAACCCTAATCTATTCAAAGTT
Organism: Dryobota labecula; assembly: GCA_947523025.1. NCBI lineage: Eukaryota > Metazoa > Arthropoda > Insecta > Lepidoptera > Noctuidae > Dryobota > Dryobota labecula. The sequence continues at coordinate 3,110,613 of OX383290.1, forward strand.
ACAGTGAACAGGCTTCTTCTGGGTAAGCTCACTCCATCGTCGACTTTGTCTCTGTCACCTCTGACCTAGACTAGAGTCAAGAGCAAACACATCGTATAAAAAAAAGAAAGTCCGAGTTTGTCTAAAGACAGAACTGACCCGACTAAACGACTTCCTACTCCACTGAATGAATAAAGACTAAACTACCTAAGCTCAGTTCAGCTCATAAAGAGCTGTTGAAATGACGTGTGTTGCAAAAATATGTGCTCTCTACACAGTCTACACCTACCGGGACGACAGCACGGCACATTAGTCACGCGGCTGCAAATGGAGACATACTTCTTTGGCGGTTACTTGTAGGGCTGCCTCTGTCCAAACACTGAGTGTAACAGAGGCAGCTCTACAGGTAACCGCCAAAAATATATGTCGTTTGGTGTCGTTGTTGCTGTGTAATCGAGTTTAGCTAACTATACTCTAAGATCTGTGACATATTAAGAGTATTACTACCAAATTCGGCAAAATATTTTCATATTTTCAGCCAAGCAGTGTTGTCTTGTCAGTGTTTCTGTTCGTATGTTCCATCCTGGTTTTTGGTGTAATTTACGGATAGTGTGTGGTGTAAGCAGAACGTTACGGTGTAGCAGCCCTGTGCACACAAATAAGGTAACACACGGCAGGTGATCCGCACCAGTAAGTCGGCTACACACGTGTTGCGCTAAACGATTACATTCAAGTTTTCGCACGTTCCTCTAAAGGCCACCAGACACGGTCAGATCCGTCAGATCTGAACAAAATCCGTACTGTGTGTGGCTGGCTGTTCCATCCTAAAGATTGATAGCCTAGCCTACTAACGACCACAGGAACATAGAAGCAGAGCATCTTATAAACTCTTCCCATAGTCTAAAATAATTTCCTCTGCAAAGCCACATTACCTGTGGGCTATGTTGCCTAATTCCCATCATTCATCCATTATTACATCAAATAGGCATTATTTTACATCTAAAATCTATCCTACAAATAAATAAAATTGAAGTGTCTGTTTGTAATGTCAAATTAACAGATTTTTACTAAATGCATATCACTACATATTATAAAACAGTCCTCCGTCGCGTCTGTCTGTCTGTCTGTTCGCGATAAACTCAAAAACTACTGCACCGATTTTCATGCTGTTTTTACCAATGGATAGAGTGGTTCTCGAGGAAGGTTTTAGTATATAATTTGGTAAGCTTTTGTGTAAATTTTTGTATACATTAACGATATTTGTTGGAGGTGTCGGAAAAAAATTAAAATGTGGCTGGTATTTTAGTATATTATTGTGGTTTCTTACGACTTCCACGCGAACGAAGTCGCAAGCAGAAGCTAGTGAAAGTATAAATCATTCAATTTTTGGTCTGGTTGTCGGTCTGTCTGTCTGTTTGTTCCGGCTAATCTCCGAAATAGCTGGACCGATTTTGACGGGACTTTCACTGGCAGCTAGCGATGTTATAAGGAATAAATTAGGCAATTTTGAGAAAAAAAAAAACACGCGGTCGATGCCGCGGGTAGCAGCTAGTCTTACATAAAAACTGCCATGTACCTACACTATAACTTTAGTTAAAAATAATCCCATAAAATCTTATCCTAACATAGTTTCTGGTTCCGTAACTGCGATATAAATAATATAACGCGTTACTGGGAAGGTAATCAAAACAGATGACGCGCGTATGGCGGATATAACGCTGAGGTTTACCGCATGGCTGAAACAATGGCGGCCAAAGTGCCTTATACAGCTGCTATATTACTTACTTCTCACTGGAGTTTTCTTCCTATAAAGTCATGGAATATTGGGGTAACATAAGCTTTATGATGACTACGTCATTAGGCTGTAGCCTTTTATGGCTGTATGGATATCGTTGAACTACAGTGTAGTTTTTATGAATTTTCCTGCATGTACAAGTTTTTTACGACGAGCAAATAACATGTTTTCCGACTTAAAAAGATTGCCTGAATGCTTTATTATACTTTGAATCCAAGTTTATATAAAAAATCGAGCTTTATAGTATAATAGTCGAGTAGGTAACAATATGGATCGTTAATATTAAGAAAGTCTAACTTCAAACATTAGGTGCTACTTGGTCCTAATGAACTTTGTTTGATCTCATATTTCATTGAAAATGAAAATGAATCCCTATTGCTCCTGCTCTCCTGGTAACTCATAGTCACTAGGCAGAGGGATTTACTTTAGTTATTGACTTTTACTGTACTTATTATTCTTAGTTTCGTGGATTTAACTTCCTAATATTGGTATCGCGAATTAATTAAATTGTTACCACTGGAATATTTGTAATGCGAATGTACAAGCAGACATACTGACTTTTGCGTTTATAAATTCAGACATTATTATTTACTTCAATTTTATCAACAGTTTTTCAAAGCTATTTTAGCTGTTCTAAATGACAATAAAATGCATTCGCAGCCTCGTTGCGTATTATTTCATCTTCGTGGAAGTCTACGCTTTGTGAGTGCGACAAACGAATGGCAATGCAACGTTTTACATACCAAGTACTTACTCATAACTCAACATTTATGTTTGATTGTGATGCAGACAAAAGCGTTTTGCAATTTTTTTGTTGTTCCATAAATGAATGCGTTTGCAAAATTATCTTATTTGAATTTGAAAGCATCCTTTTGTATTCAGTTTCACATCCAAAGACAGATGTATTTTTTGTACCCAATACTAACTTATAATCATTTTCAGTCTTTGTGTACAGTTTTTCTTGCATTACACTGTCTCTCTGATGTAATTTTTTCGTTGTGTTATTCGCTTTGTTCTTCGCAAAGCGTTGATTATGAGCGATGGTACGTAACTTTTTATCTCCTCGCGTGTTCATGTCGCCTGGTAGTTTCTGGTCGCAGGCAGGCCCTTTAAGGGATTTCCCTGTCCACCCCTATTGTTGTTTACCGACTATTTTTATACGAAGGTCTTTTAAAAAAGCCCATTGTTCCAATTTTAATTATGTTTGTCTTTGTATAATGGTTTGTTTGTATTTTTATGCTGTTATGCTTTCTTTGAAGGTTGAAAAATACGGTAAGACGTCATTATAATTGCGAAATGTTTGGTAATTAATAAAATAACAAAGAATCTGGATTATTTTAGCAGACTTTTACTTACTCGCTAAAAGTTTGCATTTGACATTATTTTTCGTCGATCAAGTCGTTGTCAATCACGCATTTTCTGCTGCACATATACCACCATTGAGCATACACTGAATATTATGTAAAGAATATGAACTTGCAACGATTTTCTCGAGCAAATACAAATGCCACAAACATACACACCACAGTTACAAGATAAGCTGTAGCTCACGTCAGCTTATCAGGGTTTAGCTCGTCGCCATATTTTATTATTTCTACCAGGACTTTAACCCTGGCTGGTTTAGTGGTTAATGTGGTTATATGTATATCTATGTACGTCCGCTGTCAAGGAGTCAATGACCGCTGGCGATTGGAAAAGTATCAGAGAACATGAAAAAGGTAATTAATAAATAGGTATGTACTTACTTAGGAAGTCTTGAATTATCATCAATATACCTGCTTGAAAATAACTATTTCTGACTATGTGCCTCCCCCTTTATCACCATGGTTTAGAAGGAATAATACTTCAGTGGATTCTGGGCGGGTTGTTCATCAGATAAATAAAGTGAAATTTCAGCCCAAACACGAAACATAAGCCTCAAATTCATAAACAAACTAAAACGTCTCTGAAACTCTTAAACTGTATATAAATAAACAGAAAAATCAATACAAAAAATTAAAATTTCATTCATCACAGACTAAGCAAATTAAAATTCAGAGGCGGCACTCTGGTAACAGCTAAGCGACTGCGAAGACGATATTTTTCGCGGAGAAAAAAAACGTGCCCGGATAAGTCAGCCGGGTATAAGCCACGGACCGATGACGTCACGGGATTCGACGTAATCCTGGGAAAATCCCCCGCCACGGACGGAGCCAGTGTTGAATTTGAACGAGCCTCCGCCCCTGTCGATGAGTAAGCGGTAAGTCAACTGAAATAAATTCGTTAGTGCGTGAATTTTTGAGGCTGTCGAGATGATTTTATTTCATGTTGGATGTTAAAATTGACGAATTCAATTACTTAAAGGGTTTTGTGAAAAAGGGAATATGTTATTTTGTTTTTCTGAACATATAACTAAGTAGATACATATATAGTTTTAATTAAGGTACGTATCTAACTCGCTTCTGATAAAGTTCCGTAAAGTTATACGAACACTTACGCGGTTATTATAATATACAGTAGGTTACATCGTTGGTATTTCCGATACCTTATTTCTTTATTTTGAACATGGTTTCATGACAAGCAATCTTATATTGGTCATCCCTTAGTACAGTCAGCTGCAGAGAAATCTCACCCCCTGGCAATGAATAAATACATTGCTAGGGGGTGAGATTTCTCTGCAGCTGACCGTACATAGATCATACGTAAACTTCACGCACTGTTCCCTGAACTATCTGATTCTAGCAGCTGAATGTTTAATTTATTTCTGTGCATGGCTTGTAACGAGTGATTATCGATGGTACTTGTCTGTCATGTGCTTCTGGTAAGTAAGAAGCCTCCCGATCATGTTCATATGTTATGTAACTCAATGGCACTACATATTTTTTTCCTTTGTGAACTCAGAAGTGGAGTGTTAGCAGTTAGCAATGTAAACAGAGAAAAATTGTATGCCTTTGATTGAAAGTTGATATCCGTTACCTATTTATTTATTTCTAGAATAAACTTTAGATAAGTACATAAAAAGACATACATAAGTATCGCTCATGATACAGATTTCTATGCTGCACCACAAAAACCAGTTTGATCTCCTTAAATACCAATCGACGAATAAAGTTCACCCATCACCGTTGTGATTCCAGCAGTTTAATGTATAATTTATTTCTGTGAGTGGCAGGTAACGAGCAGTAATTGATGCCTCCTGTCTGTCCTGTACTCCTGGTAAGTAAGAAGACTCCCCCATATTTTTTGAATATTGTGTTACTCAAAGGCTATTCAAATTTATACCTAGCTACTCCCCTGAGTTAGGTGGCCTATGGGAGGCAGGTGTAAAGAGTCTAAAGTTTCATTTTAAAAGAATAGTGGGTGATATTGCTCTGACATTTGAGGCTCTTTACACATATAATTTCGCTCAAAAGACATACAGATTTCTATGCCACATCTCGAAAACCAGTTTAATCCCCAGGATAACTAATCTACGAATAAAATATGGTAGGTATCATTACCAGTAAACAACCCACTATTTCACAAATCCTCTTGATAAAATCCGTTCGAAAAAAAATTACGCCGTACAATATTGTAGCAATTTGTACCAGAGATAACACACGTGTTATGTAGGTTATAAAGTTGTAGATAACAGCATGCAACTGCGTGGCGTCATTGGCACTGGTTAATTGGTAAAACTTTTAATTGGCCGCGCCGACGCCCGTTTAGAGTTTTCGTCCGAGGCCAAAAAGCTAGCGTTGATGCTGTGGATTCATTGCTTACCCTGCTCTTGAATTAACGGTTGAAAAGTGCTTGAGAGTTTCAGGAAGTGTTAAAAGTTAAGCTTGTTTGGGGAACTATAGTTTGATTTCAATGATTCGACAGATTTGTTTTACTTAAAGAGCCATAAAGGCTCCTACAAACACCCGCGATACGCGACGCGTCACAAAGACACCGCCGACAATTTAATGTGATTCACTATGTGAATAGAAACCGAAACAAATGATTTAATTTAATAAAAGTACTTATGATCTGAACGTCTAATGAGTCTTTACCTAAAGTTATCAAACACAAAATCAAAATACGAAATTTCACTCAAATTTTAAGAATTTGAGTGAAATTTCGTATTTTGATTTCAGCAATCAATTGTACCAAATTACAACACGAAATAAAAATGCGACACAAATAATAATTTAAAAATAATTCACGTAAGTACCAACAATGTGAAAACAAAACGAAATCCTTCGAAATGTCACACGATACACCGTTTGTGTTGAGAAAACACTCGAAATCTAATGAACACCATTGGTGCATAACTTTTTTCAGGGTCACGTTCGCAATTGGACGAAATATTTGACATTTATTTTGTACTTGCAACACGATCTGGCTGTAGAATTCGATTAATCGACTAATACTTGACCGGTATTAATACATTTTAGCGGGAACACCACAAAACGAACAAAAAAAAAAATACAAAATACGTCTGTACTGTGGTCGTGTGGTGGTGTGGCGCGATGTAAACATTCATCAAGGTTATACATGCGTAAAGTAATGGATTCAATGAGAAAACAGTTTAATCATAGAAGAATCTTATACAGAATTACTGAGAAATAAATGTAGATTTCGTATTGAGTGTTAGTATATCGAAAAGTGATAAATAATGTCAGTGAAAAAGTAACGAAAGTTTTGGAATGCACAAATTTTGATCATAAGGCCGCCGTGTTTTCTAATGTTTTTATGATAAATATTCTTGTATACTGTTTGAAATACACGTAAGTAGCTAGCTTATTTATCTACGAACATAATTTGGCTAATAGCTACTTTATAGCGAATTGTTATCGTAATCATATTTCCAAGAGTAAAATTCGGCAAACAAATACCTACAAAAAGACAATAAAATGGATATAGTATGTTATCCTTAAGAGATAGACATATGCTATCGCGGACTTTTTTGAAGACCTTTATAAGATACACAATTCCACCATACATTATTTTGTTATATCTCAAAGGGTTTAGACAGCGTTTTCGTTGAAAGCTCCCAGACGGCTTATTTTTTTCCGACACTTCCAAGAAATATCGTTTATTTATACAAAAATGTATACAAAAACTTAACAAATTATATACTAAAACCTTCCTCGAGAACCAAGCTATCCATTGGTGAAAACAGCATGAGAATCGGTGCAGGAGTTTTTGAGTTTATCGCGAACAGACAGACAGAGAGACAGACAGACAGACGCGGCAGAGGACTTTGTTTTATAATATGTAGTGATTTATCACTAATGACTAGCTGCTGTCGGCTGATTTCCTCGCAGGAAAATAAAAGAAGTTTACACCTTATAACATCAGCTATCTGCCAGTGAAAGTCCCGTCAAAATCGGTCCATCTGTTTTGGAGACTAGCTGGAATATACAGAGAGACAAAAAAAATTAAAATTGTTTTTTGTTTTAAGTACCGTATACACTTTCCTATGCATTTAGTAAAACGCTGTTATTTTGACATTTCAAACAGACACTTAAATTTTATTTATCTGTGTAGAGATAAATAATATTTATATCAGGAAATTACTAATCAGGGAATAACTCAGAAAGCACAAAACAATTACAATATTAAAACATCTAATAACAAGTCTAAGACTACGTGGCAAATCTATACTAATTCAAGATCAGAGGAACGCAAAGTTATGTACGGAGTACCATAAGGCAGTGTATTGGGGCCTCCGTTGTTCATCCTGTATATAAATGACTTGCCTAAAATAACCGAAAAACCGATGACACTTTTTGCTGACGATTGTACTATGACAATAGCTTGTAATGACATAAACACATATGAACATGAAATTAATAATTCACTAATATCTATTATAAATTGGTTAAATGATAATAATTTAATAATTAATTTTAAAAAGACTAACGTAATGCACTTTAGACAACGTACAAAAAAAAATCAACAATCTTAATATTCAATTTGATAATATAAATATCAATGAAGCTGACACAACAAAATTTCTGGGACTAATAATAGATTCTAGATTGAATTGGAAGCCTCAAATAGAGGCACTTAGTAAAAAGTTGAGTAGTGCAGCCTACGCTCTGAAACAGCTTGCTGTGGTTCTCAACACAGATGCACTAATTACTGCTTACCATGGTTTAGCCGAATCAATTCTTAGATATGGAGTCATCTTCTGGGGGAATAGCACGGACAATGAAATAGCGTTTCGGGCACAGAAAAGGTGCATTAGATTGATGTTTAGACTGCAAACAACGGACAGCTGTAAATCTTATTTTATAGAACGTAAGATATTGACATTGCCCTCATTATATATCCTGGAAACAGTAATGTTCATTAAATCAAATACTCATTTATTTAAACTTTTGTCTGATGCTGTCCCTAGGAATAGACGTGATAACTTCAAACTCTGTGGTCACAGCGCTAAAACCACTCTTATGCCTAAGAGCATCTTTTGCATGGGTCCGACCATCTTTAATAAATTACCCAAATCATGGAGAACGTTACATATATCTGCTCTTAAAAGTTAATTGAAGAGTTTACTAACTGAGAGAGCATATTACAGTATAGGAGAGTTTATGAAAGAGAGAGAGATTATTTTATTGACATGTTATTGTGAACTATTGTATTTTGTGGAATGATTGTAATTTGGAATTGAGATTTTAATGACAGTAATTCATATTTTATTAACTAATTTATTTAATGACTACTTTGACATTTAATTTTATCTAAAAATATGCTTGCTGAATTGTAATGATACCTAATCTTTAATGAATAATGATGATTTAATAAGTGCCTAAGTCTATAATGTAATTTTGATGAATATTATCACGGTTTATGCACCATCTCTTCCTACCAATTTGTACGCCACGATATGCGGCTAAACATGTTAGAACTTTTATGTATCTCTTTATTATATTGCATGTAATATATGTATCATGTACACCATGTTTAAACAAATAAAATCTTACTTACTTACTTACTTACTTAAATTGGTAAAAAAAAAAATACTTTACATATTGTTTTAAAACTTGGATTTGGGTGTTTCCTAACCAACTACTCTGAATGGAAAGATCAAAACAAACTCAGAGGTCACACTCTCATTTAAAGTCAAGACATATCTTGATCGGGCCATATAAGGACAGAAGGAAGAATTTTAGTTAAGTAAATATGGTATCGGAAATACCAACGATGTTATGTTCTACATAAAATAACCGCATAACTAAACTACGTAAACTAAACTTTTTCAGAAGTTGAGATACGTACCTATATTGAATTGCCTAATTACAACTAGGTATGACCTACTTGACATAGCTCACAGAATAAGCAAGCTGATGTGGCAATGGACCCGATGGACCGGCCATATTAGCCGTAGAACCGATGACCGTTGGGGTAGACGTGTTCTTGGGTGGAGACCGCGAATCGGCAAACGTAAGGTAGCCCTCAGGCTAGGTGGAGCGACGATCTTTGCAGGGTGGCTGGTAGCAGCTGGATGAGAGTTGCCGAGAATCGAGCTGAATGGCGTGCAATTGGAGAGGCCTATGTCCAGCAGTGGACTGCTATAGGCTGATGATGATGATGCTGATTATGATGACCTACTTCGTTATATGTTCAAAAACACAAAATGCAGATAAGTTTCATCGTGCATTGGTCTGCGATTCATTTTATTCAATATTAGTCTTCTATTTTCACCTCAGAACACAACTGTCAGTACGAACTGATATCAGTAGAGAATCTTAAACTATAGATAAAAATCCATTAAAATCCTTTTAGTGCTGCTCAAGATCTGGACAAACATACATTTACAAGAGATAAGCGTATCTCCTACAATACCGCAGTCTTCATGGCCTTTACTATTCAAATACAGAAACGCATATTAATCAATACAATACCTACCTTATCTCTATTGGGATAAAGTTTTATATTGCTTAACAAATCTCGTAATAAATTAAGTGATAAATTTCAATGGGTTTGCTAGTTAAGTGTGGTAACTTTGCGATGTTCGGTCATTGTTCAGTTTAATTTTAAATTAAAACCGGACTGCATGTAGCTTCCCTGTTCACTGCAATATTGAAATAGTTAGCTGCGGATGCAATATTCTCGATTCCAAACACCATTGGGTTCTATTTGTGAAGGGATAACACAAAGCTCTGGTAGCCTATCGATAGTTCTCGTTTTGCTTTTACGTGGACAATTTTGTGTTCCACTCATTCATATTTGATCAATTTTGTGTGAACAAGGCCATTTTTGTAAGCTTTTGCAGTCTGATTGGCCATCCAACCGTTTTGCTGTGTATATGGAAATTAAATGAAACTCAAATTCTTGTTTTTGATCTACATATGTATTTTGACAATATTTCTCTCATGATTTCCATATAATAATTGTTCATCTACATCAGACTATGACGTAATCAAGTAATAATAATGACAAATTAATTTATCTAATTTAATTTATCAAATAATTATATAATAATAATTTCTAGTAATGTATGAACATATTAATATAATTTATAATTTGTAATACCTAAAATACCGTAGTATTATTATTATTAACTTATAAGTATATAAGTATATTACGTAGGTAACTTAATATAACTTAATAATAATAATACTTAATGTTTACTTATTTAAGACATGTAGTCACTATGGGTGAAATGTATTTGTGTGTACACAATGCCTGAAATAAAAATGATTTGATTTTGATTTTTGATTTCTCAAACTCAAATTCAAACCATTTATTTCAAATAAACCAATTACAGGCACTTTTGAATTGTCAAGGGGTCGGTCAGTCAGAAAGATCAAGCTAGTTGCCTAGTCCAAAACGTAGTAGGTTTCTATGGAGAAGAACGGGCAAGAAACTCCACGGACACCCTTTTAAGTATTTTTATAAAATATTGGTTACATCATTCATGTTGAAGTTATACATGTGAGAACAATGTAGAAAGACGTGCACGTTAGAAGCGTCCGTAATTAAAACAAAAAAAACAATTCAAAAATTAAAATAAGCCGTGGCAGCTAAAAAATGACCAGACCCGACTGACGGCGCCCATTCACGTACATGACGCATGGATTAACACCATTCAGGTCAATCATTTTGAAGGGAACTTAATGATCCAAACGCACACGCCACCATCGGCGAGACATTTGAGTGAGCACGACATACTCTCAGCCGCCAGGGCACATTCAAGTCAATGAAAGACATTTACCTGGTATATTTTTCCTTATTTCGTAAACGGTCTAGTAATAATAATAAAAACATTATTTTCTACACCACATAGTGCAAAATTAGTGCAATACATAATTGTGTATAAAAAAATACATTGATGTTGAGGAGACAGGAACCTGTACTAGGAATCTATGTTACAGGCATTGATATATTAAGAGGAGGAAGATAATTATGTTATGTGCTAACATCGCAATCAGTAAACCTGGGCTTGGCGCACGACTACATGCAACCAAAACTCACACATCTGTGATCAGTGTGATCACAGTCGCAAACCTACAGTTATCGATGGACAAGAACAGAGATACTCGTAGGAGACGGCGCTGTCGTACGAGCGCAATCGCGTTAGCTGCCGAATGTTGGTCGAATGTTTACGATTATGAACGACATTGCATGTGGTAGCACAAACATGGCGAAGCAAACATTAAATATTATAAATTTCAACAAATTTGCATTTTTGGCTGTACTTACGAGTGGCACCTAAGTAATCCCGTGTGACTTATTTTTCTTCCTTGTATTATTAAAACACTGTTTAGCTGCACAAGAAGTAATTTTGATGTGTATTTATCACAAAAAATACTGTAATTATGGAGCTGTTTGATCAACGATAGCCCGTGCGCGACTGAGTGCCACTACGGGCAACTCAGTTTGATAGGACCAGGCGCTGTTACTAAGTCCCGTATCTACCGCTTTTAATACATCAATGGTTACAGGTCTCCAGCCCCAGGCCTGCAAACTACCCGGATAAGACACAGTAATACAAACATCTACTAAATAAATAGATGATAATGTTGGATGGGAGTTAAAAACAAACAAGGAAAAAACAAATGTATGTAGGTGTTTATTGTGGGTGTGTGGGTGTGTAGTGAGTGTGTCATATTGATTTAATTGGTCTTATTTCTGACAGATCTAATTCCAGTCACATTCCATCCTCTCCTGTGACTTATCAAGAATTCAAACCCCATGGCGTAATGTTATAATTCAAAAACTCCATTAATTTTCTTCGTCCCAATTTAAAATTGTAAATAAAGATTTTACACACAAACTTCCTATTCATAAGCTCATAAAAAATCCTTACAAATTGTTCACATTCAACTCATTGCCGTCATTATCCTCTGTTCCCGACGATTTTTCCACGACGTTATTTCCACGGCGTATTTTGCACACGTAAGTAAGGGCACGACTCATTCATAACAAACTTTGTATTCATTTCGTCTGATACGACAGCTCTGTGGGAGGTGTCGGGCGCGTCATAAATTCAGATTAAGCGAGAGTTGACTGATATTCTTGCTGTTGTTGCTGATTTTGATGCTTTCTTATAATAGTTATATGGTTTAAATGTTCTGGAGTGGCGACAAAGTGGTGTGTAATTGCATAAGATACTTATAATAGCAATGGGTTTCATTTTGACAGTTCAACAACATTCATATAATTGATGTATACAAAGTATTGCAAAAAAGTTTAAAAGGGTGACGGTGGAGTTTCTTCCCCATTCTTCTCCATGCGAAACTACCTTTTGGAAGGGGCAACTAGAACCAATTTTATTTCCATGTGAATTTTGACGTTCAAAAGTGCCTTTTATGTGCCTATTTGAAATAAATGCTTTGAATTAGACTTTGATTCATTGCGTTATATACGTTGTTGAGCAGACAATTTTTTTGAACATATGGAGCAATGGATTAGCAATAAAAATAAAATAAAATCATTCAGATTGTGATTGATAGTGGCATAGTAGCAACGTGGTAAGTGAATGATGACCTGTGAAGATCATGTGATCGTATCTGCTGGATGCTATTGGAGGTTGCATATATGTATGCACTGGCCTGTGTGAATAATCATATTTACACATGTCTGTCATATATTTGAAACAGCATAGTTACGGTTGTTTATGTTCTTTATATTGTCACTTGTGTGTAAAATATAGACCACGAAGTAATATAGCAACTATAATACCACTGCTGCTCTTTTATTGCTACTGTTTTTCCAATAGATGCAAGCATAAGACATACGACGTCGACGTCGTGGCGTTGTTTGGATGTCGCCTATGTCCAACAGCGTATGTCTTTTGGCTGAATGATGGTGATGATGATGATATTACAGTAGGGCCTCGATAATTCGAACCCCCGATAATCCGAACGCCTCTGTAATCCAAACGGTCACCTCCCGCTCGCGCAAGCGATGTAAATTGAAGGATAAAGCATTTTCTTTGTCATTAAACATACATACGTCAAAGTACTATACTAGATTTTTTTTAAGTGTGATACTTATTGATTAAATTTGTATTCACTTGCAATTATAAGAATCTGTTTCATTACAAAAAACACCTTTTCAAATACCTACATAGACATAATCCGAACGCCTCATTAATCCGAACAGGGTGTAAATTTTGGGTGTTTGGATTATCGAGGCCCTACTTTATTTTGAAAGGATAGATTTATAATCATAGATTACGTTTTAAAAGCGCTAAAATTCTTATAGTGGTTCTTTTATGCACTGGTAAAAACATTATTAAAAAATAAATGTTCTGTAACAAGCCCTTCACATTCCTGTACCCAACGCCCCGTCCTTACTGGAACTACCCCAAGCAACTAGGAGCAGTTTATACCGTAACATGTTCCCACACGTCTCAGGAACTAACTTCCATCAACTGTGATTTAAGCGAATTTTGATTAAACGCTCTCATACACAGCGTGATTTATTCACTGCCGTGTCTTTCATCACCTCTTCTCCTTTTATTTGAGCCTGGTATATGAAAGAATGTTTGCTTATTGTACTTGAGAAAAGGTTCAGTTTTAAACGAATGTGTAGGTTTGGGGAACTACCTGCATATGATAAATAACCTGTATTGAATTTAAAATACTTAGAAGCCTATTTATATAAATAGAGAGCCAAAATACAGTTATGCCACATAACTGTATTTTTTTCAATGCTGATTTTATTTTAAAAAACTGCTTCCGAAATAAGTTTAGAGCAGTTTTATAGGCCACTCTGGCTCTCATGGCCTCATATTTCTGTTTTCCTTTCATCGACTCATAGAGTTATTATGTTGCCTAATTACTATATGATAATAGCAGTGATAGCCTAGTGGTTTAACCGTCGGACTGCCAAGTCATAGGTCTCGAGTTCGAACCCAAGGAACGCATCTCTGACTTTTCGGATTCATGTGCGTGTTGTACAATTATCACTTGCTTGAAAAACGGTGAAGGAAAACATCGTGAGGATATTTCTCGATGGCATTTGAAGCCAAGTCAGAGGCCCATGGGCGACATAAAAACTCTGACACCAGGACACGAAAAGAAGAAGAAGACTATTAGATTTATTCTTATATCTCATATTATGTTAAGGGAACTGTTTGTGTTCTCTATGAGAATACATTCTTTAAGGCTGCAGTCTTGCAACATTCACTCGCGGTGAGTTATTTGCCCAACTTTGTATTTTTTTTTTGAACAAATTAAATAAATAACATGAAATATTATTATTGCACAGAAATAAACATAATATAAGTAATAGCTAGTAATTTTTTTTTAGTACATCGAGGAGGATTATGTTAGGTAAATCAAGCGTTGAATACAGCTCTTTCTGCCCAACAAAATTTCGAGGTATGTTTGTGCTACTTTAGGGTAATTAAGAATTATTTTCAAAATCTGTTCAGCGCATAATTAGCTGAACATTCTCGTCTTCATAATGCGTTGATTAGTTTTTTTTAATTATCTTTCATTTTCTTATTTTGGAGGTCACAGTCATCAAAATTCTCTGTTTTTATCTCTTAATAAACGGTTTGTTTCTTATATAAAGTGAATCGTATGTAACGTAATAATTACATTATTTTAATGCCAAGAGTACAACGAAACAAATACAAAAAAAAAAAAAATATCGATACAGATTTCTGCCAAAAGGCAGAAAAAAAAATGGAGCTAGAAGATTACTTTTAGCTCCATTTTGACATCGGTTTTTTATTTTCAAGACGGTTTTATCATGTTAATTTTCTTGTCCAGAAATAAAGGCAAAAAGAAGTCATAAAAAGGCCTAATTTCACCTACGATTTTT
Organism: Dryobota labecula; assembly: GCA_947523025.1. Classification (NCBI taxonomy): domain Eukaryota; kingdom Metazoa; phylum Arthropoda; class Insecta; order Lepidoptera; family Noctuidae; genus Dryobota; species Dryobota labecula. Next base: position 3,125,620 of record OX383290.1, read on the forward strand.
GATAATGATATTTGTTTAAAAAAATATATTTAAATAAAATTGGGTTGTTTATACAAGCTTTAAATCGTCTCCTCAGATCGATCTAAAACGTACTGAGTAATCAAGATGTATTTCCTTATCTTACTGGATAACTTTGTCAATACCATCTGAGAGTTGAACCAACTTGAGAGTTTCTGGCGACTGGACTGGCGTTTAGTCGGATGGACGTAATGTAATATTGAGATCCTCACTGCTATGATACCCTGGTATCTATGTTTATTACGCAAATAAACTGACCTAGTTACTCCATTTGTTTGTAAGACGATAGTTTAAATGGATACTTCCTGTACACATTGGGCCATTTTGGTAGCGATTCATCAATTTAAAGGTGACGTCGCAGTCATTAACTGAGGAGAATGGCGCAGTTATGCCTGAAGGGGCTTGAAGCAAAATCGAGCCAAGTCTATTCGTTCTGGATCTACCGAATAGAGATCCTCTTCTTGTTGCTTTGTGACCCTGGCTGTTATGTCAATATTATGCGCTTGCTTGCTTTGACACTGGGTCACAGTTAAAAATTGAATCCCACCTATCATATCTTTTATGGAACTTCTATACATACAAATAAATAAAATTGATTGTCAAAAATTATGTGAACGTGTTTGTAATGTCAAAATAACAGCTTCTGAATAAGGGCCAGTTGTTTCAAATGGTTGGTTAACGTAACATACGTACGTCAAATAATAACGATTACATATTGATGTTTAACGTTCGTTAAATACAAAGCATTGTTTCACTGCATAAAAAACCGATCGTCAAAGTTCAAATGTAAAAGAATAAAATGACGTTAACCAGTGGGTATGACACCGGTTACTGTAATCGTTACTTTTTAACGAACGTTAAGGTCATCATTTTGGGAAACAACGCTTTTTTTGGATTGGCGATAGCGCCATTGATGACGTATACACGTGCGTTAAGTGGAAGTGAAACAAGCCGCCCTAAATGCATACGAAAGTATATTCGGTACCTACATAAAGAAAAAAGGCAATAAAAAAACTGTCTCTCTGTCTGTTTGTTCCGGCTTATCTCCGAAACGGCTGGACCGACTTGAAGGGGCTTTCACTGGCAGATAGCTGATGTTGTAAGGACTTCGGCTACTTTTTAAAAAAGCCACGCGGACGTAGCTAGGCGGATACAGCTAGCTAGTGATAAAAATACAATTTACGAATTATTTTCCAAATGAGCTTTTGTGGAAGTAGATGTAAAAAGATTACAAAGTATTTTTCTAAACGGGAAAATGGGCTTTCCCGGCGCACGTAACACCGGTAGTTCCCAACTAAGACGATAGGTGTCGTTACCAGTAACGCAGCGAGAAGTTAACTGTCGCCACATTTACATATTTACACCATCCTGGAGGAACTGGATACCTCGTTATAAAGTTCAGTTCATGATACTGCGTGGCTCGTAAAACTCACTTCATTACCTTGAGAGGTCGACGAAGGTCCTAGGTACATAATACGTAGGTATTTTAAACATAGCATTATGCCCGTATACTCTGAAGTGGTAAGCAGAGGTTCAGATTTCACCGGTTATGTTTAAGTCACATTGAATAGGCAGAAATATACACTTCGAGCTGTATATAGGGTGTATCTATTCAAACACGAAATGTTTTAAGAGATACACCTTATAATAGTCGTAGTATAAGAAATTCCTGATGGAAAACCCAATAATACTTTGCTCGATCTGGGAATCGAACCCGGGAACCCACGCTTAGCAGTCACGCTTGGGACTACGACCCCAACGGGGCAGGCACTTGGGACTGGTACATAGCTGCTAAGTACTGAAAAATTCCTAAGAGAAAAATCCAAACTCACTTTTCCCGACCTGGGGATCGAACCCAAAACTGCATGTTGCTCAACAGTCGCGTTACGTACTCTAAAATACTCGGTGAGTTTTGTACACTCCATGAAAAGACATAAATTACCTGAAATTTTTGTTTTTCCTCCCTAAAAGAAATGATTGCACACTTGAAAACAGCTTGGTAACTGAGGGTTAGTGAGAGATACTTTAAGTTATATATTACTTAAGAATCGATCCTATTATAACTGTTGTAAGTTAGTATATCGAGCATGAGCAATTTAACGCTTGAACTAAGCAAAGTAAACTTAATAGTATATAAACAACGCAACAGATGACGGAGCTCGTCGAGAGTCTACTAGCAACTACCAAGTCATTTAAATATTCTACAATCGCCTAAGGAAGAGAACTTGATACCTACTTGTTATGAACTCATGTTTCCTTAGTACTTTGTCGCTCGTAAACTTCAATTCATTACCATGGGTCGACGAACTAGGTTTGAAGAGATAGTTTTTATGTATTAATGGTTCAGTCGCAAAATGCACCTTTCTCAAAATGTACCTTTCGTAAAATGCACTTTGCGAAAGGTACATTCTGCTTCTGAACCGTATTAATTATGTCATGTATGATGAACATCGTTAGTTTATAATCTAGCTAGCGAGATTATGAACTAACGAAAAATTGTGAACTGCAACAAACCATTCACAATTTACCGCATTGTTTTTCGATAGTTTATTAAATAATCTATCCATGGCAAACCGACAAATTGTGAACTGGTATCAAACTTGCATGCTACGAACGCTCCTTGCACTAATTAGAATAGCTAAATAACTTGGAAGAAGTGCTCGCTCGGCTCGCGCGCGGTTGGTCACAGTTTTAACCTAACCTAACCCATTTGGTTAGGATGTTCCCTGGCTTGGTTACTGCGGCCAATTTGGCTTCCGCCAAGACATACCAATCAGTAATAAAATCGGACAGATATGAAGAAGAAGATCAAGTTCGTTCACAATTTGTCATTGATAGCTTATAAACTATGAAAAACGAAGCCCCTTGCAGACGGGCTAGTATTTTCACCAAGATATTCAGATTTAAGGCCCAGGTATATGCCAGTGACCTTGAGTGGTAAGCTTGCGTGTTCTGTATTGAGCTTACGCAACGGGTCGTACGTCCAGCCAGTAATAGGACTCGCCCATCCAGTAGCGCTGTCCCAAAGAAGACGCATTATTAATTTATTATGCATAAAACAAAAGGTGTTTCAATAAAACACATATACTTAAATATCAATAATTAAATTATCTTTAAAAAAGTGAAGGTTTCAGAAAAATACGCTTGATAGATTCTGCGTGATTCTCCGTTTTTTATCCGCGTTAGACATAACTTTACAAATTAATTTCACTATGTAATGTAAACATAATCTAAAATATTCATATACATATTAAGTTATTAAAAAAATGCTCTAATTTAATTTAACATATATTTTTTCCAAATCATTAACACTACTCGTTTAGACGTGATCTTCAGTATAAAATCATTAAAAGTTCGGTTATCGTCGCCTTAGGTTTAGACCAATCTACATATATGTATACTAATGTTATAAAGAGAGAGAGCGGATTTTGTGAGTTTGCGTAATGGATAATCTCCGGAACCAAAGCTCGTATTTGAAATATTATTTCACCATTTGAAAGGTACATTGTTCCAGATGGACATAAAAAGAAGTATTTAATAATACTATCTCGCTATCTTCAAACAGAATCATAAGAAAAAGTACTAGGCTATAGTATAGCCTAGTACTTTTTCTTATGATTCTGTTCATATTCTGTGCACAACGCGCAACGTGTCGTAAACAGAATACTGTCCGTCTTCACATAATCCGGGGCGGGTGGCTAGTCCAAGATAAAAGAGGAAAATAAAAAATTTAAGAATATACCTACCTACTAAGGAATGCAATACAAACACAAACACAAGATAGGGTGAAGTGTACAATTGCCGTCTCAAGTCTAAATGGATAAGTAACTCACGGACTTGGAATTAGCGTTCGGCGATTGGTCGAAAGTTTTAATTAGTACAAGATCCAGTTGCAGCACAGTTGGAGCTTTTGATGCTTTGCCGAGACCTCGAGAGAGGATTTTGTAAGTCCCTCCATATTGAGACCACTTTGGGAATGGGATTAGTTAATTATAATTACTATAATTTCGTTGAATGGTCTTCGAAACGTTGGGATTGAAGTGAAGTTTGGATAATATTCTGGAAATGCGGAGCTCGTTTTCGGATTTTGGTTGCACCATAAATAGGTCCGGTAGGTATAACTAAAATAAACTGAAATAAAACATCACTGTTAAATTAAAATGTTAATTAACTAACTTACTTTATTAACTTTTTTTTTTAACAAACAACAAGTAAGTCAAGTTTTTCTTTTCTTCAACAAAACTTAAACAACCACAATAGAACTCAAGACAAAACAATAGAATTAAAAAGGCAAAGTGGCTCCAGTTTAAAGCTAAAAGTCTTAAATAAAAATAAATTACGCTTAAGTGGAGCAAATTAGGAGCATTCGCCCTTTTTATAGCTTACTATCGACATTGAAAGAAAAGAAACCTATTTGTAAGGTCTGGTGAGATTGTAAAAAACCTGCTAAGTTCGTGACGGACTTACAATTGGGGTTCTGTACTTCAATATTTAAAATGTTAAATATGCATTATAATTTTATTATTCTTTATCTTTAGAATCTGTACATACTGTGCATATACCAACAGGTGCTATTCTCATTTAGTGCGTACACTAAATGAGAATAGCACCTGTTGGTGTATGCTGTAAATCGTAGTCATCTGCACCAAAGATTGCGGCCTACCTCTCACAGAGAGTAGGCCTGTATCTAGCGTTGCCAGACATCCCGTATTTCCCAGGACGTCCCGTATTTTAGGCATAATTTTAAATGTCCCGCCAGGACTAACTGCCCCGTATTTAAACCTTATTTGATTGATTAATAAGAAATCTCGTTTATCTTCAATATCCCTAGTTCTGCTTTTTGGAAAGGACTTTTTTCGCAGATGGTATTGAAATGGACTGGGTTTAGTCCTATTTCTTCCCCTTCCTATCTCTTCCCCTATGCGGAAGAGATGGGAATTTTTTGTAGGTAAACGCATAGGGGAAGAGATGGGAACCCTTCATATTGATTCGGAACGTGGATCCACGAGGGGCAATCTAATTGTGTCTGAATGTAGCATACGAAGGGTTAGTGACCATTTTCAACTATGAATTTTACAAATATGTAAATTCAGACAAAGATATATTGAACTTACACGATCTTTAAAAGTAGCAATAAAAAAATAAAAAATAATATCTGTTTTTTTTTGACGTGATAACGTCTTTATAAATCGATGAACTGCACGCACGAAAACGCATGACTCATTGTCACGTTCGGCTTGAGCCGACCGTGCAAGCGAGAGCGCGGAACAAGCGATAGAGAGGCACGATCGGCCTAAGCGTTCGTCTTGTGACGCAATGTTTTCTTATGACGTTATCACGTAAAATTATCGTCTGTAAACCGACTTTACAGACAACCAATTTCTTTTATTTTATATCCAAATGGACCATTTGTACCAAACAGGATAAAAAAAAAATAAACTGGCAACCCTACCTGTATCCCAGCAGTAGAAATATTATATATGTTTCTACCTGCTGAATATTATATAACTTCATATGTTTCTGCCACCAAATATGACATGTATAATTTCATCATTAGCCTATAACGGTCCATATTTAACACTATTTTACTCGATCCTCGGCTCATCCAGCTGCTACCAGCCATCCTGCGAAGATCAACCCTCTAATTATAATTGGAGGGTTGGTATCCATATGGGTATCCTACCCTACATTTGACGATAGGCTAGTTAGTTGAAGGACTTTGTAAAACCAATTAGTTAATGTTTCTTGTGGTTTATTTACCAAATATTTTTTTCGTAATTTAATTTTGACTGTCTAAACGAGCATGAGCAGTGGTGGCCCAGGGATAGCCGCCACGACTTACGAGTGTAGGTCGTGAGTTCGAACCCAAGCAGGCGCTTTTCTTTGTGTAAATAATTTCATCACCACTGCTCTCAAAACGGTGATGGAAAACATCGTGAGGAAACCGGCATGTCCTAGAACCAAAAATTCGAAGACTTGTGACATCCACTAACCCCGCACTGGGCCCGCGTGGTGTATTATGGCCCACTCTTTCTCACAGAGAGGAGGCCTGTGTCCCAACAGTGGGAATATTATATGCCGATTACATGTTATTCAGTTAGTAATATTCTTTGTGGTTTATTTACCTCAAGATATGAACTCATACCTAATTTTACTTCTTTTAAATCGTAATTTAATTTTAAATTTTGATTGTCAAAACGGGGCATTCTGTCATGACGGCTCAAGTGACTTCAAGATTTTCATTCTGTCAAATGTGCAAGTTTTTTAACAGCATTGCTCGCTCAAGAACTTTATTTTATTGCTTCTGTCGGAATATTAGAATATTTGGTAGACTTATTTGTCAACATTTTTAAATATTAAAAAAATAATATTTAAAAGCAGACAAATAATGATTTGTGTTAATGGTCTACTTTGACAGCCGTAGGTAGACGATTTCCATTTCCTAATATTTTATGTCCCGACTAGGGTTGTCAGATTGTCGGGATTCATGTGGATTATCCCGACATTTCATTTATGGTGTCCCGAGTTTAGACAAAATACAAAATATCCCGACAAACAGCTTCTTGTATTTTTTTTTAACAAAACAGCTATTTAAAATTGCCGCTAGTTAAAAAGTTCTCCCAGTTGCCCGACGCAATTAATATTTCAAATGATATTGAACGTGATCATTATACAGGGTGTTAGGCAGAACGTTGAACATACGAAAATGGTGGATAGGTGGGGTCATCTGCTACTTACTCAGCCCTAATTTATTTGGCGCTGGCCCCCTGGATATTAAAAAAAAAAAAAAAACATTCTACGATACAAAATGAAGTATTTTTCATATTATCAACCAGCTTATTCGCAGTCATCACAAAAGTAGTAAAATACCGCTTTAACGGGTACCAAATCAATAAGCTGGTGACAAAAACTGCGCAACCAATTTCCCGGGAACAATAATATTATGGTTATATTAATATCCTCAAAGGAATTCCCACTAATAGATTGATCAGACTCGGGGCATGTTGTCTTCTACACAAGGTCAAACGGACGAATGACAAAACCATTTTTCTTTTCAAGGCGCTCAGTGGCTAAGGAACGCCAAAATGAGGACTTTAAGACCTATCATTTGAATCTGCAATATCTGAAGTCCTGGTAAGGCCATTGTTATAGCTAGACTATAAAGTAGTGACGTAGTGATGTTATTAGTTGGGTAACTTAGGACTTATTTGGTAGACGACTGAAAATCTGTGGAAATAAATTGGCAGTGGATTCTTCTTTGATAACATATTCTATTGTCGTTGGTATTCTGTTCACGACATGTTGTGCAACAGTTCTGAGCAATAACCTAACAAACAGTACTAGGTTTGCATGATTTCAAGATAGTATTTAATGAGTACTAATATGTACTTTTTTGTATGTATTTACATAATATATAAACTATATCCATCATTAATAATGTACCTTCCAAATGGTGAAATAATTTTTCAAATAGGAGCTATGGTTCCGGAGATTATTCTCCACATAATTATGTGACACAAACTCACAAAATCCGCTTCCTCTCTTTTTAATATTAGTATATAGACCAGCTGCTTCCCGCGGCTTCACCCACGTGGATTTTTATAAAGTAAAAGTAGCCTTAGTTACACTTTATAAAATCAGCTATCTACCAGTGAAAGACCTGTCAAAATCGGTCCAACCGTTTCGGAGATTAGCCGGATCAAACAGACAGACAGACAGTTTTTTTTTTTAAATTGTTTTATGTACCGTAGGTATATGCTTTCAAATGCATTTAATAACAAGCTAGTATTTCGACATTACAAACACTTCAATTTTATTTATTTGTATAGATTTAGTAGTATCTAGTGGTGCTTCTTGCAAAGGAGTTCGCTGGGAAAGTGCTACCTCCTTTTCTGCCACCAAGCAGCTTGCAGTGTTCCGGCTTTTAAGGCACGGGCGGAAAATCCAGGCATAAAACTAGACAACGACCGGAAACGCTTCCGTGGTTCTTGAGATGACGATTAAATATATAGTATGTTTTGGAAATTGTTTAAAATTCCAACATTTTGTTCACCCATTTTTGGATTTTACTCAGACACCATTGGATTGTATTACAAAAAAAAATGGTATTTACAAGGCAAATGTGAGTGGAAATGCTGGGAGAGGACGCCCTAGGAGAATATTATATAATTATAGTGACCTAATTGGTGATGTTCTTCAGAAAGGTCAGGTGCGTAGCACTCGCAACCGGCGTGTGTGTATGACCAGGGCCTCAAGTCTGATAGTACAATAGTGTCAGAATGGTCTCGCCATTGTGAGTATTTGACAGTGTTTGTATGGCAAATCTGTCAAAAACTCACAATGAAGAGACCATTCTGTGTCAGAATCGTTTATCATTGATTCCATAATTGTTGATTTTGACAAGTTTGGTAATCTACTAATATAATGGCGTCATTATGACTTTCCAATGGTCAGCCACTGACACTCTCGAATTGGTAATCTCATACATAATGACAAATGAAACTTCCTACTCAACTTCCAACTTCCTACTACTTCAGATTGCTTATAACACTAATAAATAATATGTAAAAATATATATAAATTAAATCTGGCATGAATAAATGTTCAAAATGCCATTGTAATACAATTCTATTACGAGACCATTGACCGACCAATGATCGACCATTATGAATTTAGCAGATTACGAACTTTTAGCGAAATGACAATGAGATCGTGTTGGAGTGACGAATTTATAAAAATAGCAGACTTGGGCCCCAGATGTATGAAAGTAAATGAAGCAAAAGGAGTATGTAAGGAGCGTAGCAGGTGGCGCTCTATAGGTTCAGCCTACCCCCATGGGAAAAAGGCATGAGTTTATGTATACCATTAGATTGTATTAACTCATGTTAAAGCTCTTCCTTTCTTGGATTACTGCGTAATTCCAAACAAAATAAAATAAATTTTGCTTTAAAACACGTAATACGATCTAAAACCTTTACATTTCTCTTTAAGAGCCATTTTACGTTTTCGCGCGAATATCTAAGATTTTAGTCGCCTAATTTACCATCTTAGTTAATTCTCTGGTATTGGTGAATATATGTAAATAATAGATGATTCTTTCGTATTGACACTTCATGTAACACATTTACAAAAACTTATTTGTGTACTTTGTAGTTATTAATCTCCCAGAACTAGTTTACTGAAAAATCAGCGCAGAGGCAATTTCAGACTCCTATTTCTATAATTAATATTTATAAATTTGACTGAAAAAAATACACAAAGCATCAGACATATAGTTTTGTCGACAAATGAAGTACTAGAATTTCGATTATTAATAACATTAATAGGTAAAAAAAATAAAGACTTAGGACAATTTTTACGATTTATTCGCAATTATATTGCGATTTTTTTGTTTGAATAAAGCGTAATTACATTTTAAAAATCATCTCAAAATGAACTATGTTCTTTAACAAATCGAATTCTCAAGTTTGATTAAAATCCCTTCATTTAATTAGCCACAATATCCTTTTTTTAAACACTCTAAAAAAGAATAAATTGCGATGCACAAGTGGGCACCGTTTAGTACAGCGCGAGCGCCCATCGAGGAAGGACCTGTGCTACTTTTTCCCGCATCTCAATTGTCGAGTGCTCATATCGTAACCGTGATATTATACTACGACCACAACATTTTGATGCTTCCCAAATTGACTCGTTTTTACGAAGATTGCGTATTGCCGGAAATTATAGACCCTAGAAAAGCAAGATCAATGCCTTTACGACAAATATTTATTTAACGTAAGTGATAGTCATTATTACTTGACATTATTGTCAAATAATAATGACCAACACTTATATTTTGTACGATGTGATTGTTTTCCTGTTCATTTTTATTATATACTTTCAAAACATATATTTGTATTTTTTTATTAGTCTAGAAAGCTTTAGTAGACTGAATAAATAAAATAACTTTTTTAATAAATCTCTAAATACCGCATTATTATTATAATGCCTCAAGATTATTTAGTCCGTCTCGACACTCGCGTTACACTGCTTAAATTGTGTATGTGTGGATAGTTACGCTCACATACACAGCGCTGCCGTCTTTTACCTAAACTCGAGCGTTAAAATTTTGTGAAATGGCTCTTAAGGGACGCAATTTCCTGTTATTTTTTTTCGCAAAAGTGACGCAAAGGCATTCAGAGGCGTTACTTCAAGAATCGCTTCCATAGTTTAAGTCCATGGGATTCGGCTAACGATCCGCGTTTAAGTTATAAACTTATAGCTCAATAGGATATTCAATAGAGATTGTTGTTGTAGCCTTATTTTTATATTATTACTAGCTGACCCGACAGACCTCGTTCTTTCAAAAGCTATTATATATATAATCTCCACTAATCAACCCTACCCTACCCTACCCTACCTACCTATCTAAAAGAAAATACCCTGCCCTACCCTACACTACCCTTCCTACCCTACACTACCATATCTACCTACCTAAATTTAAAAAAAAATTGATAGTAGCCGATTCTCAGACCTACTGAATATGCATATAAAATTTCATAAAAATCGGTCAAGCCGTTTCGGAGGAGTATGGTAACTAACATTGTGACACGAGAATTTTATTTATAAGATGTTGCAATTATTGTGATTTGGCATTTAATGGTCGAGCAGACTGGCGCGATGTCGCGCCAGTCTGCGCGAGCCTTTATTTTACAGACCTATTAGAAGACATTTTCTTTAAAATTAGCTGCAAAGGCGACCCGAACTCTTAGGCCCGTATTATAGAACGTCACTCAATACTCAAGCGTTACTTAAGACTAGATTCAAGCCATTTGATTGGTTGAAACTAGTTTTAAGTAATGCTTGAGTATTGAGTAACGTTCTGTAATACGGGACTTAGTGTCTTAAAAGCTTTTTAGTAGGTACAATTTGTTAACAGATTGTCAAACTCATGTTATTTGTCAAGGGATTTGATAGGCGGTGTTATTTGAGTAAGCCAAGAGTAAGCTAATCACATCAGTTAAAATCAGATTGACAATCTGCCAATATCAAGTTAGCTGTTTTAATGCAGATTTTCCTTTCAGAAGCCGGTTGCAAATCGTTCAATATCATTCCCGCTTCCGCCCCCGCTTTCTCCCTACACCACACACCGATTGTGCGCACTTTAATGGCGAGAGCTCCGGACGTCGATCGTTCGGTCTTTTTTACGATACGGACCCCCAAGTGCCTTACTTCGCGTTATAGTGCCATCTCTCACTGCCTCTGCCGCCCTGGTACCTAACGTTTGATTCCAGTTCAGATCATTGGCAATGTCTTGATTTGATTGCCGATGCGCGCTTTGTTTTTTCCTTGAGCGAACGACTTGGTAGATAGATGTTATGTTTATTATTAAGCTTCTTATGTATTCATGTTTTGATATAAATAAATTCATCGAATGAACTTGTTGTCCTTAACCTCATAGTAGTAGTAATTTGACCTTGTAAGTTTCGATTACCTTATCTGGCAGATCTTAAAGGTGAAATCGCTGTATAAGAGTGCCTATCCGGACATTTTGTAATAAGATCTGTTGTATAAATATAAAATTAATATATAACATTGAAAATATTACAATAAAAAAAGTTTAAAATCCAAAAAATCCCTTTGTTTACTCTGGATTTGAGCCCGGTTGATGGCAATATGCTCGCCCCCTATTAAATGGGACTTAAGGCTACGATAAGCGACTTTTAATGATTTTATACTGAAGATCACGTCTAAACGAGGTAGTTAGAAATTAATTTGTAAACTTATGTCTAACGCGTATTTTTCTGAAACCTTCACCTATTTAAAGATAATTTGATTATTGATCTTTTAGTATACGGGTTTTATTACAGCGCTCTTGGATGGGCGTGTCCTATTACTGGCTGGACGTACGACGTGTGACGTGAGGTTAGTAGGTACAGATAACGCAAGCTAACCACTCAAAGTCACTAGCATATATCTGCGTCTTAAACATAGTCTGTGTTTCCGAACGCATACAACCCTAATCTATTCAAAGTGAGAGTGAACAGGCTTGTTCTGGGTAAACTCACTCCATCGTAGACTTTGTCTCTGTCATCCAGACCTAGACTAAAGTCAAGAGCAAACTCATAGTAGAATAAAAAATAAAAAAAATAAAAAAAACTGGCGAAATGTGTGTGTACTATAGGTACATCTCTGCCCAACCCTTCGGGGAAAAAAGGCGTGATGATATGTAATCTAAATAATTTTAGAAATGGCTTTAACCAAAATCTGCTCAACTTATGTTGCTAAAAACTCTTGAAGATTTTATACAAGTAAATCAAACTAGATTAAATGAGCCTGCCTCAGGCAGTACATTACATACAGTACTGACTGACTTAATTATCTATGTGTCACATGTTGCCGACTTCGCAAAGGCTAGTGAAAGTACTCCGCCCACTTGTACAATAGCGTGATAGTGCAATTAATTTGGAACAAGGACGGTTATTTCACTATGCTATTCATCGGGGATGTAACTCAGTGGTAGAGTGTCTGCTTCGCATGCTGAAAGTCCTGGGTTCAAATCCCAGCATCTCCAAAAAAGAATTTTAGTTTTTGTTGAAGCTAAACTATTATACTGTTTTTTTAAATGTTAATATTATAATAACTTGAATTAATATTAAGACAAAGAGTACTTTTTATATCGAACCAAATAAAAAATGTCATAATTACTGGCGAAATCAGGGTATACCTCTTCCTCACTTTGGGGAATAAAGGCGTAATATTATGTATATGATAGAGCAGTGGTGGCCCTTCGATCTGATTTGTGGGTGGACCAGTGGCAATGACCGCGAATTACGAGTTGTAGGTCGTAGGTTTGCTAGGACAGGTGCCTGCCAGGGTTGCGGGTTTGCCCGAAAGGGATACCGTGGCCCTGGTACACAGGCAACTGAAGGAACATGGGTGGGTTTTAGCCAGTTAAAGTGTGACACGCCCTCCCGCTCTATTTGATAATTTTCCAAAAAAAAGGCACTTTACTTTGTGTAAATTTTTTCATCACCGCTGCTCTCAAAACCGTGAAGGAAAACATCGTGAGGAAACCGGCATGTCCTAGAACCAAAAAATCGAATACATGTTGATTGAGTATCACGTATAGCCAAGGACGCTTTTGAAGTTTCCTACTCAGAAACAGGCTAAAGGATGGTAAATTGTTCAGGTACTCACGGGATGCTGGGAGCCAGGAGATCACCACACAGTATCACTAGCAGTCGTATTTCACTAAATTTTGGTGTTTATTCTCCCCGCGCGCGCGGGTTATTCTGACGTTGAGTTCGAACTAACTTTTTTTCTTCCCGCCGTCAGATGGCGGGAGCGATGTGTTATCCTTGTCGCACTCACAGCAAAGGCGAGTGCAAGTGGCGGCAGATTTAAAACAAGGAGGAAAAAGGAAGGACTGGGAAAGCATCTCGAAGCCTGTTCACATGTGAAACTCAAACTCAAATCATTTATTTCATAAAACATTTACTCGTACAGGCACTTTTGAATTGTCAAGGAGTCGGTCAGTAAGAAAAATGAAGCTACATGTGACATCTACCAACCTACACTGGGCCCGCGTGGAAGGGAAACCCACCCCCTCCCACCCACTCCCTCTCACAAAGAGGAGGCCTGTGTCCCAGCAGTGGGAATGCATAATCACTTATCAATCTATAATGACTGATTAGCGATTATGCATTATCCATTATGTTTATGTATTCCACTTTAGCCAAAGTTTAGACAATTAAAGAGTCGTACAAATCAATTAGAATAGTTAGTAGCTGACAGGTAGGTACAGTCAGTTAATTGAAGTCCTAACTGACGTCGGTAGGCCAACGTATGAATTAGAACTAAATACACAGCGTAACTGGTTTACATGAAACCAATAATCGCTGGTTATCTAAAGGCGGATACAGACATTGCGAGGCATGCGCAGCGCACGGTGCTCATCGCATGCTTCGCAATGTGTGGACGGTCGTATTCGTGGTGAGGCACTATAATTAATAACATAATCGTATATTTATAAACATAACCGAGGAGCTGTTAAATAAGCTTGAGCGCTTACAAAACCTTTGCATTCGTTTTGTGTATGGTCTGAAAAAATATGACCATATTTCTCACTTTCGCAAAGGGCTCAAGTGGCTCCCATTCCGTCTTCGCAGGAACACTCGGATATTATGTCATATTTCTTTATAACATCCTTTATAACCCTGCATAACCCAGCTATCTGCGCGATCGTTTTTCCTTTACCCGTCCTGATGCTCTCTGTAGATCCCACCTCAGACATTACTTAATTTCCCATCCCATAAAACTGAAATGTATTCCTACTCCTTCTCTGTTCACGCAGTACGTTTGTGGAACTCACTTCCGCCGAACATTCGAGATTCTAAAACTTTATTTCTCTTTAAAAAGCAAGTCAAAGAGCCTTACCTCTCTTCTGTACAGTAATATTCTACATATAATATATATATATATGAATAATATAGGTAATATTTATATGTGTATGTTTTGTATGTATGCTTATTTTATATAGTTATATTTTTGTTTTAAGTGTTTTAATTTAAATTTTTCTTGTTTAACTTTTCTACACACTGTGTCTACATTTCTTATCCAACTTTCCTCTCGCAGGTCTGCTGGCAGAAATTTATTTTAATAGTAATAGTAATAGTAATAAATAATTAACGCATAATTCCATTGCATTTGCATTCCTAGTGTAGGGCAACGTTTAAAATATATATATACATATATCGTGCGTGGCGCATGCCTCGCAATGTCTGTATCCGTCTTAACATTTAATTAGGTACACACACACCACACCTACATCACAAAACTCATACACACCACACCTCATATCAAAACACACACACATACTAATACTTAGTATAAGTTATCATACGTTTGACCCATATAGTCCTATGCAGTTTCTACTGACAATTTTGCACTCCTTCGGTGGGAATCTGGGCTGGCGAACCTTAATACAGGTTACCATGTAACCTAGCTAGGACGACAGATTCAATCCTGTTTGTCTTTACGTTTTTCCCTAAATTTTAAAATTATAGGATGGAAAAAATTAATGGGCCCTGAACGAAAACCACTTTAACCCTTAATATAGATTATTTTACTTAAAGGAACATTTCTTTACTTTAAAAAAGAAACAACACTGTATTCATAGATTTCTCGACAAGCATACCTAAACGAGGATTCGAACCGTTTACAAATTAAAAAATAAACACTCGCTATTTTATTCTACTAATCGATAGGATTATTTATTCAGGATAAAATCTCTCTAAACTGGTCTTAGAAATAAAAAAGATCATGAACATTAATTTGATTTTATCATCAATTCTAATATGAAGGACACGTAAACGTGAAAGAAAATGATTACTTAGCAAGACAATTTAAAATTACACTTTTATTACACCGTTCTATTTTTAAACTTTTCGTCAGAACACGAGGCGTTCTTACGAAAAGTTTAAAGATAGAACGAGCCAAAGAAAGAAGCGAACCTAAGAAGGAAATGTGCATAGCTTAGATAAATGATAGGTCTCGCCGAGACCAATCATTTATCTATGGTGCATAGAATTATTATTACCAATTAAACAATTTTCTTATCTAAGTCTTCAAGAAGGGACTTAGAGATAAATCAACAAGCTTGTATTTCATAGAATGTCTTTGGATGTTAGCTATAAGAAAATTATAAAGTGTGTTTTACTTGTTGAAAGTAAACAGTTCTATTCTAGGTAATGTTGATTAAAGGCCTTGTGTACTAAATATTAGATTACATGGATATTTTGTACGACAAACGAGTGCCTAATGTTTCTTGGAGAAATTTTATCTTTAACATTGACTGTACCTATCGACTAGTGAAATAAAATAGCGAGTGTTTTTTTTTTTTTTTTTTTGTTTTGATTTCCGGTTTAGGTAAGCTTGTCGAGAAATCCGTGAATGCAATTGTGTTTCTTAAAAAAATAAAGGAATGTTTCCTTTAAATAAAATAATCTATCCTATGGATTAAAAGTGGTTTCCCTTCAGGGCCCGTTGATTTTTTCCACCCTGTGTGGGTAAATTGTAATTTATTAATCTGTTATCTTATCATAGATGAATGTTTAAGTTATTGTTATGCTATTATTTAATATTTTTTGATAATTTATACTGTTATACCTATTATTTGTGTTATGTGTTAGATTATTTAGGATTCACTTACCTACTGTTTTTACTAAATACCAAATTTTTAAAGAGTTATAATATTGTTGTAATAATATTCATTCAGTTCTATATAAAAATATTTTTATTTGAAAATTTTGCATGCCGTGAGGTAAAATATATCGGGACTTATAAAAATGACATCTTATCTGTAGACCTACATTTAGGGTTGCCAACTTTTTGGGCAAGAAATAAAGTACATTATGGTCAAAGTAGGAAAATAAACAGTATTTCGGAAAATTAAACAGTCTCTCGGCAAAATACTTCAACAGTATTTCAAGTATTTTCAAATGTTTTAAAATTAAATAGATCCTAAATTAACTAATGCTACTCGCGCAACTCATCAGTTTAGCATCAATTTTGAAGGCTTTCTAAGCCTTACCAAATATACGAGGAGCAATTTTTTATATTGAATGTATTGAATCTTCATTTCTGTTGTTCCACCACTTAGCATTCATCAATTCATACACACACACACATAAACCAATTCACATTCATTCAGCGAATACTGAGGTAGCAGAACTAACTATAATACTAGTATCTAAAAGGTATTCTGATAACAATTATTTATTTACTATGTCCGATAATTTGAATCATTAACAGTTTCATTCTGAAATAAAGGCTAGCTGAACCACCGCGCCCATGCCCGTAGGACATCATGTTATACGTGGCAGATTAAACTTTATATTTAGGTGTAGATCTGGATATCAGTGAAAACAGAATACCAGCGCTGCGACATTTAAAAATAAGTGTCGCAGCGCTGGTATTCTGTTTTCACTGATATCCAGATCTACACCTAAATATAAAGTTTAATCTGCCATCATGCTGAGATAGGAGCCTTTTGGCCCCGTACAGGTTTTGTTTTCATTTTACTTTTGTTTTTATTTGTGTTACTATGAGTGTGTTTAGTTTAAAATGTGAACTCCTGTATGAGTCCTAATACCCAATAAATACTTTTTCTTTCTTTCTTTCTAAAACAGGATATTCAGATACTTTATTTTTGTTGAACAGTAAACAGTATTTTAGAGTGAAAAACAGTACCTATAATACTGTTTTTAACAACATGGTTGGCAACCCTACCTACATTATAAGAAAAAAAAAAAAGATTCTTTCTATATTTATTGTAACAGACTGTAAGTACTACACTTTTCTTAAAATAAATTAATAAAATGAAATATTGTTTGGGAAGGCAGCCAGCTAGGTTCGAGTACCTATTAATTGAACTAGTCGAGTAGTTCATGTGTAGTTAGTAAAATATTGGCTAAGACTGCTTAGGTATTAGCTTTCGAAATATGGTAAGTATATATTTTGTTTGATTCATGTTTTTTTAGATCATTGATCATCTTTCTGCTCTTGTCCCATGATACTTGTGGTCGTAGCAACAAGTTTTTTCTTTTCATTTTTCTCTGTCAACTGTCACGCTATCATTCACTCCATTCCCTTTCACACACAATACATCTATAGAAGTATGAGGAATAGTGTGTAAAGTTCACTCATTCTCCATAGAAAAGGGAGGATCCTCCGACCAGACGGGTGTTGTGTCTGGTGGGCAACTGCCCGACGGTTGATGTCGGGATGATGTATACAGGGTGTTTTGCCCTGCGCAAACTAACAGGGTGCATTCAACTCCTTATTTTGAATCATATTCCATTGGAAATTTGCTCAGGAAAATTTTCATTTTCTTTATCGTTTTTTCAGTTACGATTCCTTTATTTTAATGTAAAATTACATTTTCTGTACGAAGCACTCCATTTATGTAAATAAAACAGCAGAAATAAAAAATAAAAACCAGCAATGGAAGTTGAAATATAATATACAAACGACGCGCGAAATCAGCTGTTCACTTTCTGCCTAGCTACAGAGTTCATCGAACTCACTCGCTGCGCTGCCGTTCGCTACCTGCGTTTTGCCACGGTAACGATACATTGCGTGTAAGGTAATAAAACAAATCAGGTTTATTGGATTCCCATAAAGTTCCTGAAATAATTTCATGCACCGGTCTTCTTAGTATGATATACTGAATTCACTCAATCAGTCTGCGGAGGGCTGTCCCTTGCAACCTGTATATGCTAGTCGCGTGGTAAACTTTGATTGCGCGATGCAGGATTTGTGTGACGTCAGGTCTTGCACGCATCTGGCGTTGTAGATGCCGCCACATCACTTTCCTTCGGAGACCAGAGGTCGATAGTGGGCTGATTCAGTGCATATTATCGTGCATACCAGGAGTTGTGGTTCCAGAAGGTCGGAAACGCCAACCCGTTAATTTCCCCATACTTCATATTTCACGCATTTTTTCACTTCTATATTGTTTTGTTTAGATTTTTTCTATTTTCACTTTGATTTAGTTTTATCATTGATTTATATTATATGTTTTATATTGTTATGTTCAGCTCCTTCACATTTACTGTAACAATAGTTGTGTCTACTTTCCTTGTGGTGGGACCCCGGTGATCTGCTATACAGGTATAGTCAGGGCCCTAGTGCAGACATCAGGAAACTCACAAACTTTGTCACATAGTTTTTAAGCTTGTTTTAAATAATTTATCATGTTATTGTTTGTGAAGAGAAAATCAAATTATTTGAATTTGAATTTGAATTATACGTGTGCGACTGTGTTCGTGCGTGGAATTGTAATGTGACCACACTTTTCTCCTACAATCGGTATAATTAATTTAATAAATAAACAATCATCATCATCATCATCATTTCAGCTGGTAGACCTCCACTGCTGGACATAGGCCTCACATTGGCAGTTCGTATCCACGAGCTGAAATACTCGAACCAATAACAATTTTTTATCCTGAGAATCAAAATCAGGTGGAAATAAAATGCAAAACTAATCCTTCCTTCAATTCCCGAACCAATACACAGTCGCACAAAATCCGATAAGATAAAACCCACCTACTCGTATATCCTGATACCCTGGTACCCTGGTTATAGCGTGCAGTTTGATCTCGGGTGTTAAATGAAATTGTTGAAACGCGACGACGGCTCGCACCTGCCCGCCCGGAAACCGATTAAAATGATAAAGCGATGCGCCCAGGATTTCGTGCACAGAACTAGCTGTTCATTCATACTAGAAGAGCGTAGGAGCGTATTATAGCGCCTCATTTATCTCCTCAATATGATCGATTTCAGGAAATTTATACAAAAAGCGCAAAAAAATGTACTTTACTAAAATATATTTGGAAAACTGTATATAAAAAAAAAAAACAATCGAAAGATTTTTTTTTATAATTCTAGGGACTCCACCGACTTCCGAGATTATAGTTATTTTTCACTAGTGCATTTTTGGAAATCGGTTGTTTTTTATTTTTCTCTTTTTAGTTATGATACTCGTATCTGCCCCACATCAATTCGTATACCACCACTTGCTTTATAAACAACAGTGACAGGAAGGAATATAACATCACCAAGATACACAAAGTGAATTAAATACACTATCGAAGTTTAAGCAAGCCAAGCAAGCAAGCAAGCAAGTTTAAATCTGGCCACCTACTGGGCCCAAACAGTATAGTTGTACCGGCGAAACGAAAAGAAGAAGAAGAAGCAAGCGCTACTGCTGAGCATGAGGTCATAGGTTCGATTCGGGTTTCTCCATCAGAAATTTCACAGTAACAGCCAGGAGTCTGGTTTAGCACCCAGTTGATGGCAATAAGCTCGCCCTTTATTAAATGGGACTTAAATGAACGGAGACCAGTGATGGCCCATTCGGGCCGAATTCGAGATCGGCCGCGACTTGATTTGTAGGTCGTAGATTCGAACCCAGACAGGCGCTTTAATTTGTGTAAATTTTTTCATCACCACTGTTCACAAAAACGGTGAAGGAAAACATGGTGAGGAAACCGGCATGTCCTAGAACCAAAAATTCGAAGACATGTGACATTGTAACGGCTAGGGCTTTGCAGGTAGGCTACACAGGCCGTTAATTGTTAGGTTGTAGATAGGGTGAATTAAAACAGCATGATAGGTTAATACATATACGCTTACACCCTCGTTATATTTTTGTTACCTGTTTTATTGAGCAAGTACCTTCTTAAGTTATTTAAATTATGTAGTCGATGTTTTTGGTGCCCGGTGAAACTCTAATGAGTTTATGTTGGCACCAACTTAAATGTATACAATATCTACTAAATTAATAAATAAATAAATAATATATTTTACGAGGCAGGAGTTACACGGCTAGGTTGTGGTTAAGGCCACTTCACTATTCTGAGCCTACCCTACCTGCATACTCTTCTAGTGTGATAGTTCACACTAGAAGAGTATGCAGGTAGGGTATCGTCCTTGGCAACACGTGGCAGACGTAGTACACCTGTCAGCGCAGGTTCAGCTGGTGGCTGGAACCGCAGGTAGCCAGCGGCATTAGTAGGCCGTAATAACCGGCACGCGGTCAGCTACGCATGCAGCGTGCAGCTCCGTCACGCATGCAGTGTGCAGTCCGGAGTAGCATGCAGATGGTAGTTGTCTAAGTACGGATTCACCAAATGCCATGTTATACCAGAGTAACTAAACGTTGAATAATTTTACTCATTGGTTTTACTCTCAGATAAATTCGTTTGCGTTTTTCCATCATAAACGTAGAGTAGCCAATACTCTCGGGTTGATGAATGAAGACTCGAGAGGCTTACATGTTCATTCAATATACGTATAAGCCAACTAAAATGGAAATGCAATTGTAACAATATTGTAAAAAAAAATATCTTTTCAAATCCCAAAATTACAAGAAATTAACTATCCACATGCGCTCAAGGATCAACTGTGAACCACAGACTCGAAAAGTTCCCAGTCTGTTGTGAACTTTTTCAACAAAGCATACGAAAACAGCCGGCCTCCATTACATTACTCTCGGATAACTTGTTTACTCGATGCATTTTGGCGATATAGCGATTTACTCTCGGATATACACAGTACAGTACAGTTTTTACAGTTATTCCGGGATTAAGATTTGGTAAAACGAAAAGTTCTCTAACTCTAGAGTAATTAGTGATTTTATTCCCAGGATACAAGTTAAAAAAGTAAGTAAGTACTCGTAGAAGTATAAGTTATACAAGTTTGGTCGAATCCGCCCTAATAGAGTAACTTGTCTTGAGTTTGCAAGCGGATGTAGAAATAGTAGATTCCCTTAGAGCAACTAGTGTCGTACCGTGTTTTTTTATAGAGGTGTACTTTAGTAATTGTCAAATATTTAGCATCACTCGGCTTTTTAGAACCACAATGCTACAACATCTACCAACCCGCACTGGGCCAGCGTGGTGGATATGGCCCACTCCCTCTCATAGAGAAGAGGCCTGTGTCCCAGCAGTGCTGACATTATAGGCTGTTTATGGTAAACATAACAGGTGAAATGTGGGTGTACTATTATAGATACTCTTTTGCCTAGACCTTTCGGGATTGTAGCCGTGATTTTACGTTATGTGTTTTGTATGTTAATAGCTAATATATTAACTTACTTACAAAACACAAACAAACATCAATTTACTGAAACGATTTGCTCATCTCGCGTCTGAAGCAACATCTCGTTAAATCCGATCAAATATGGACACATTCAATTTTTCCGTGTCTCTTAAAAAGGGGTGAGTTATTTACAAAGTAAATAGAGGAAATGAAATTCTTTTTACGGTGTTGAATAATTTTATTCCTTTGTTTAGTGAAACATTGTTTTGTCGGAAAGAAATTGCTACTGATTCTTTTGTTTACTACGTTGATTGTAATTGTTCAGAGAGTAACCTAACACAAAGTACTAGGGTTGCATGAGTTCAAGATAGTGTTTCATTTGACTTCTTTTTGTTTATTTTGAAGACAGAGCGCTGTCAATAGTGACGTGAGGCCGGTTTCGTAAACATGTGTGTACTTAGTGAAAAATGAGTTAATTTAATTGCGTAATTACAACGAATGGTCAGAATTCATTGATTATTTAACTGTATTCATCATTATCATCATCACTGCTGGACATAGGCCTCTTCAAGCACCACCACTTCGACCGGTTCTGTGCGTCCCGCATCCCACGGATTCCTGCGGCCTTCACAAGGTCAACGGTCGAATTTTGGTGTCTAGGACTCACAACCTGGCTTATCGGCGTAATGTTGGTTGCTTGTCGGTCTTCTACAGACTATTCTTCGGAGAATGTGCGCAGGAGCTCCACGATCTGATCCCACCATTGCCCTTCCATTACCGGACTACCAGATGTACTGCAGGGTACCATGCGTACTTGGTATATCCCGTCCAGTCGTACTCAGCGCTTCTCCTCCACATTTATTATGCGCACAGCTAAAGTGTGGAACTCCCTGCCAGCGTCTGTGTTCCCTTCCACATATGACCTCATCCATCGCATTCCATCAGGCGAGTATTTTTTTTTATCGGTCCACAATTTGAGAGGCCTACATTGCCCACTCATAATGAAGGGTTCAATGAATGAATCGGAATGAATTGGAATATAATGGGTTGGAATGAATTTATCACAAGAACAAACTTAACATTGGAGTTGAAAAACAAGTTCTCCAATACATTCCAACTGCAAATGTACGTTTCTACGCACAATATTGAGAGATTTACCATGTTATAGGCTTTCCTGGAACCTTACCTGTATTTTTTTCAAAATTTTTGGGTCAGTAGTTTCGGAGACAAGGAGGCAGGAATGGTTACGATTAAATTAAATAACTAATGACGAATACTTAAATAACTTTAAAAGTATTTGTTTTAAAATTATAAAAAAAAAAAAAAAACTAAAATCCTTTCAATAAACCCTTTCATTTGATATATCAGACGGTACAGTTTGCAATTCTTTTTAAAATCTTATTTAAAATACTTTCAAAAGTGAATATATTCAAAATTCATTTATTTACGTTACACGTCCGTGTTTGGGTCACAGAAGTTCATAAATGTGTACCAAATTTCAACTTAATCGGCCCAATAGATTCGGAGCAAATCGGCTGTTATAGAGGGACGGACAGATTGACAGTCACACGAATGATCCTATAAGGCTCATTACGCACTGTCGACTTGTCGCCGGCGACTCGATCCCTCGGCGACCAAAACATAAGCAAGCGACCGGCGACCAAGTGCGCAAACACCTATTTAAACTATAGTAAGTCACAGTTGCCGTCGACCGAGTCGCTGACGACTAGTCGACAGTGCGTAATAGCTCTAAGGGTTCGATTTTTTCTTTTGATGTACGGAACCCTAAAAAACAACCAAAAGACGAAAGACGCTTCCACCACGTTTACATCCACGTCAGCTCCGATTTAATCTTTCATTCGTGCCGTATTGCCTCAGTTGAAATTTTTCAAGCGTTCTGTTCGCTGTGACAAATGTTTTGGGTGCCAGCAAATACCATTCTGTCCCGCACCACGATTTAATTGGCGTGATGTGTGCCTTTAGAATCACAATCCAATGAGTTATTGTTGCCTTTTATAGGCAGAGAGATCATTTTTTCAATGTTCCTGTTTTGAAAACTGTTTTGTTAGAAAGGATTTGTATGTCGTGTAATTTTGGGTTTTCATTGGCTTATTAAATAGGATGGTTCCTATGATGAAAATAGGTTTTTAAATATTTTGCTTACCTACTTATGTGGCATTAGATACTGATGAACCTTTGTGGAAATTTTATCTGACAACGCTTCTCTTTGTAATTTTGCGAGATCCTAAACTCAGAACGCTTTGAACAAAGATAAGGACAAGTTCAAGGACGGGTAGTAACCGTCCTTGAAAATCTGTCTAGAAGTAACTTATCTAAAGCGGTATTTAAGTCACGTCCGATAGGTTGAGCCTAGCAATAATCTCGTTTAACCGCAGAATACAATCATAATTTCAGATCCAACATTGGAAGCCAGAGTTCTTACAGGCTGCTGAACTCCTGGTTCTTGATGAATTGAAGAGTTCACCTAAAAAGTATAATAAAATTAATCAACGCAATCATCAAAAATTATCCCCACACCAAATTATACCATAATTAAAATATCGTCAATTACAGCAATATTTTCGCAAGCCGAGCGATCCGTTTGTATATCATTAACAGAATATTATCTCGTTTTTTAATTGACAAGCCCCGGACTGCAAACAATCATCGCTGTGTTCATTAGTAGGCTGTCTGTTGGTAATGTAGGGAAAACGAGATGGTTAATGTTTGTTTAGCAAGTGTTGAATAGGTTGTAGTTTTGGCAGGGAGTTTTTAGACCCTTTTATAGAAATAAATGAGACAGACACAAACAACTGCTTCTAATGTCTTTGAAGGCCTAAAATGCTGGAAATTTTATTTTTATTTTATTTTATTTCTTAAGAAAACTTACAGCTAGGATACAGATAGTTGACAGTTTGTGAAAGAAGGGCAATTACAAGTTTTCACTGACAATATTAGGGTAGCACAAGAAACAGTAGACAGGCAAGAGAAAGTAAGAATAAATAAACACTCAGAGAGAATTAAGAAAAGATTGTACAGATTTTAGTAATCTTGAAAGAAGTTTTTACAAAGTTTATTTTTTAGTTTAGGAACACTGGTGGAGAATAAATCCAGATCATTAACACTCTGACACATCGAATCGAATACCCTGCTAGCTCTTATCATATAAGTTTTGTCGATATAAGCATCGCACAGAGGGAACAAACAGAGTTTCATGATTCCTTATGGTGAAGGATGGAACACGCAGCCCAATTTTGCTCATCAATTCAGAACAGTCGGTTGAACCATTTGCCAAATTGAACAAGAATATCATATCGGATTTTTTTTTTCGCTCAATTAGTGGAAGAATGTGAAACTTCCTGCAGCGGCTGTAATAATTAGGCAAATAGGTTTTGGATCCAAACTGAATGTACCTTAAAAATTTCTATATACACGACCTAAGGTGAGTTTCTTGCTGCAATACTGCAATATAACAAATGTAGTATAGTAGTGATAACCTAGTGGTGTGTCGTCGTACTGCCAAGTCATGTCTTGAGTTCGAACCCAAGGCACCTCTGTGTTTTCGGATTCATGTGCATATTGTATAATTATCACTTGCTTAAAAAATGGTGAAGGAAAACATTGTGAAGAAACCTGCCTGAGAGATATTTCTCGACGGCGGCATGTGAAACTCAGCTAGAGGCCCATGGACGGTACATAAATTCTGACACCAGGTTAGGCACTAACCACACGAAAAGAAGAAGACTATCATAAGATATCAGCTTCGGAAATACGTTTACACACTACAAGAGCAACTAATTACGACGACTGCTCAGAATTTATTACAGTTTCAACAGCTAAAATGGATGAAAAACTATCGGAATCTGAAGATGCGAGCGAAACAATATTTTGTTTGATTTCGTATCCGACTCGCGACTGTATCGGGTGTGGTGGGGTTCAAGATGTGACGTTTTAGCGGATAAGTAGGAATCCTGCCGTTTTACCAAAACTATTTTGACAAAATCTCATTGTCCAAACAAGTAGCAACCTTTTTTATACTAATGCGATATTTGGAAAGATTTTAGTACGCACATTTTCATTTGGTTAAATTTTTACTCTGCAAAATATTACGAAGGATGTAATTTAATATCATTAAAACATTTGTTATTACAGCAAACAATCTTACTAATTAATAACTAATAATTAATAATACTAATTAATTACAGCAGACAATAAACATTTAGTCAAATGATTTGTTATGACAAAAATATAAAGACAAAAATAAGATTTTTTGGGAATCGAAACAGCTAGGTTAGGTTAGGTTAGAACTATGACCTGTGACTGTGTGTGTGATGAAACACGGGCAACCCGGATTAGGAGCTATTGAAGAGGGAAGTTTTGAGTCCCAGCAGGTGGGAACATTATAGGCTGATTGTATTTGAAGGCATCATGATATTGTATGTCAACGACTGCTGGCAAAAGCAAGTAGACATCCACTGGGTATGACGTATCATGCAGTCATTGTTATGTATCACATTATAATTCATGTTAAGAAATGCTCTATAATTGATTCGATTATTTTACATTAACGTTTAAATCGTTTATTCAATATTTTATACAACTTCCAATAATTACTTGATTGAATTTTGACTAAAATTGTAAGGGCCTTACAAATAAATATGGAATAAAGTTATGCTAGGAATAACTTCGGTATAACCATACCGTTTTTGACGTTTATGCTTGTGATAACTTTATTCCGTGTTTATTTGTAAGGCCCTTAAAGTATAAATAGTGTGGAATATAACCGTCATAGTTAGTTAGTCTTGGAAAATACTTCGCTAAGAAGGTGACTTGGTTCAAAAAAATACACCGTCGTGTTAAAAGTATTCAAGAATTTTATTCGGCCAAACTTCTGCTTCGTTACATAAACGAAATGAACCGTAAAGAAATACTTTAGTAGCTGAAGAAAATTATTAAATTGTTTGAGATTTTTTGGGTTTGGTTTATAATCGTAATCATAATTTAAAATTCGCTATTAAATGATGATGTTGCTGCCATCTAGCCAAACGACTGCAGTCAATGACTATTCAAGGTGGTTATGAGCTTATATGTGTTGCTATTTCATGTGCTCTTACGTGACTAACATATCCAGCTATGAAATAACAAATCTCTTAAAAGAATCTTGTAAAACTTCAGCAACATTCTCATAACTCGCACCTCGTCCCTCGCCACCTAAACAGTCAGGTCACGCTCGCACCCTGTGGAGAGTTAACGTGCGTCGAACTCCCGGCCCAATACTGATTTCTGTTACCCTGGTGCTTGAATTATACAATTTATGGCCGGTTTGCAAGTTTGCGGAGCCAAGAGTCATCGCTTGATCAATGCACTGTGTTCTTTAATTTTGGCATTTTACCTTAAGATCTTTAGGCTTACGTAATCCTGGTACATATTATTATTAAATCTCCTTAAGCATGAATCATCACAGCTTATGTAGACAAATATTGGTCACTAGCACAAAATAACACAAAAAATCACCACACACAAAATTCCACGCGGACCGTCCGCGTCCGCGTCGTCCGCGTCGTTCGTCCGCGTGGAATTTTGTGTTATCTTGCACCACTTAGAAATTTAAATATTAGGCCTTCAATGCTATAAATTATTATTTGCTATGTAAGTTCTAACAGTATTAAAGTAAAATCCATGAATGACGTTAACTGTTTTTTTTTTGCCGTTTTTAATGTAACAAAGGCTATATTCTGCTTCAAATTAATCTCTGTCCACCTGAGAAAACTACAAACAGACAGACAGACAGAAAATAATTCTACTGTCTTATTATAAGTATAGATTGTCCTAGTATGCTTCTCTCAGTTTTTTATGCAATTAATTAAATAATGTCGCAAAATGTTTAACAAACAAAGGCTCCTTTTTTATTTTCTGCTGGGAAGCGCAGTACAATCCAAATTCTATATTCCTTAGAATACGCAGTAAAAGAGCAAACATTTGATTAGTTGATTATTTCAAATAATTAATGAAAACCAATTACATAAGCCTGGTAATCGGTTTACCATTTAAAATGTATTATGATGTATTTTGCATAAATATCAGTTTTGAAACAATGTTGCTAACCAAATGAATGTTTAACAATTTCATGCCAGCTAGCTCAGCCAGTTAGCTATCTTTTAGTAGCGCTCAATAAAATGTTGTTGTAAACAATGTGTAACTGAATTAATGAACATTATGAAAGTAGTTTGTTCAGAATCGATTACTGAATTGTTTTCTGTTATTATTAATATAAGGTGAAGGTGATTTTTTGTCCCAAATTTAATTAAAACTACGTAAATTACAGCCACACTTCCGCTGTACAGTCAAAACAAACCAAAAGGGACGAAGTACCTACTATGCTAGACGCTTATACGTGTGAAACTGTGTGCGTGCGTATATTTGTAATGTGACCACAATTTTCTCCCACAATCAGTTTTTAATTTAATAAATATATAATGTTTTATACATAATAGTAAAAATTCACTGTAAGTATGTGTTATGATTATAGCATGATATTCTAATTGAGGTGTTTGGTGGTGTGCGTTAATTCCGGGACATGCTGGGTTATTTAGTGAACCCATGTGGTTAACTGAATTATGGTTCAATAAAATGGTATCAATTTAACACTTTGAGGGCACCATAGGCGTAAAAACTATAAACGTTCTATTTTATCTCGTTCAGTGTCCTTCAATTGAAACAGCAAACATAATACTTTTAATGTAATGTGACAAAATCGCGCTATTTCGGGGCGTTTTGTAATCTGTAAGGCTGTATTTTGGCTTTGCACGCATTTAAAATCACGCTATAAGCCCGTCACAGGTATCTTCACGCCTAGTTTTGCTTCTACCTCAAGTATTATTTAATTTTATTTTTCTAAGCCACTAACTAGCTACAGTCCGTGCCTCGTAAAACACGTTAAAGGTCATAGCACACATGTCAACTCAGAAAGGGAGCTTAAGCCGTTGGTACCGGCTGTTATCTGTAGATCTTTGACAGTTGTTACGTGTCGTCAGAAGCCCGTTAGTCTGATAACCAGTTTTACGTTTCGGTCACGAAAGTAACGCCACGCTTGAGGCGTCAATTCACTACAAGCGTCATTTCTAAGCGCCAAAAGCAAGGCCACGAACTTCAAATGTTCGCCTGTAGCGTGTACGGTGGGGGGATGAATCAGTTCAGTGCAGAGTAAGCACGCGTCGACGTTACACGTGAAAATGTCTGGAAAAAGAATTTTAGTTTCTTCGCACAACTTTTTACAACATTCCTAAACTTATGATGCGGATGTGAACTCATCTATAATGCTGATCGATTTTGGATTGCAGTGATAAATTCTTCAGTATTTATATTGGTTACTACGAGTATAAACGTGACAAAAACAAAACAATTTGTTTTAGACGCAGACGCGCGGAGCGACCGCTTCTATCAGAGCGCGTGGAGCGACTGTTTCGTGCACACTGCGGAATTTCCTCATACAATTGTTTTCGACGCTCATAAAAACGCGCGTCGGATCATCCAACGCTCGTGCAAATTCGCTCGTAGCGAACTTCGCCGAACTTTGCAGCGCTACTTTGTGGCTTTGTAGATAATATACATACATTTGTTTTTGACGCTCGACGCTGACGCTTGCAGCACAAGACGAATTCGCTTGGAGCGTCGCATTTCGTGGCCCTCGGGTTACCAAGGGGTGTCGTGTTACCCAGTAACTGGGTTGTGGAGGTCAGATAGGCAGTCGCTCCATGTAAAATACTGGTATTCAGCTTCATCCGGTTAGACTGGAAGCTAACCTCAACATTGTTGGAAAAAGGCTAGGCAGGTGATGAACAATGTTGAAGATGAGGATGACTAGATGCTTAATAGAAACACATTTTCCTTTTGTTTTTTATTTTTTTTTAATAAAAAAAAACATCATTTGGGGTGGACCCCAGGTTATCACTTAATGGTATGAAACATAGTTTACGTCCTATTCTCAGATCTACTGAATAAACACACAACATTTCATAAGAATCGGTCAAGCCGTTTCGGAGGAGTTTTGTTACAAACACTGACACGAGAATTTTATATGTATATTAGATAATAATAGTATTTATTTACTGTGTTATAATTATTACTTAAAAAGATCATGCATGTTGAATGTTGTTGTTGTTATGAAAATGTTAAATTATGATTGCAAGCAGTATTTACAAAAATTTTTGGAATTCAAACAGCAAGAAATAAAGGGCTATTTAAATAAATAAAAGAAAGAAAAAGAAAGGTTCGTTACTTTTTAATTTATTTGCTGTCACTATGTCCTATACCTACTACATATATAGATATTCTCGTACATTACTACTGACTGTCGGGGTTGAGATCACAAAAATATTTGCCCATCTGACCAAACTGTTTATTCAATATCTTACGTATCACGTATCACGTAAATGTGATAGGGGAGAGAAAATATATATTGGGAAAAATTATTTTGTGGAGCAGATAAATATGTCTCATCTTCCCCGGCCCGGCTTGGTCGCGAACATCTATCAAAAATCTAACAGTCATTCCTGAAGGGAATCTGAGCTGAAACTACGAAGATAACGATGTGGTATGATTAATATTTTACTTTAGCGTAAACACTCATCTGCCCAGCTTTTTTTTTTTTGTTTGTGTTGGCTGCCTTTCTAACCCGATGTAGCTGAATACTAGTATTTTACATGGAGCGACTGCCTAGCTGACCTCTACAACAGTTACTGGGTAACACGATCATTGGCGTAGTTAGCGCTATTTTCCAGGGCCTGGCCCCTGAGATGCGATGGCCGATGAAGCCGAGTCAACGCCAAATATAATTTCGGAAAACATGTAATCCATATTACATGTTCTTCGAAATGTTTACTCGTATTTAGCGAACAGTTGATCATTTCTAAAAAGTTACCTCTATTTTTTGATACAGCGAGTATTGCCTTTAATGGCTACCGTGCAAAAGAAAATTTAAAACTCATATAAAAAGTACACTTTGTAAACAAGCATATTACAAATTAGAGGATTATATCCAAGATAAGAATGCTTGGAAACATGCTGGTCCTGCTCCATAGGACAATTTAGAGTCTAGACAAAATCAAACTGGTTGCTAATTTAACTGTATAATTTATAATTTTTATGATATTAATTTTATTTTCTGTGATTAATATTTTAACTCACACACTGACTTATTATATGTTGTTTTTATTTTTTATTTTTTTGGGAAATCATATACAATGTTTGTAAATATGTGAGCACCATGTACCTATCGCATTTATTAATTTTTCTGTTATTACTTCACTTTTCATTCTTTTTACCAATTGTGGTAAGTAATTTTGATGTTTTTTTTTTATACTAGGTACTTAGTCTTCACCTATAAATATTAATTAATGTATACAAACTATTGTTAACATTTTAAAAGAGTAAGTATGGAGTTTCTTGCCCATTCTTCTCCATACATAACTACATTTTGGAAGGCGCAACTAGAATCAATTAACTATTCATGTAATTTTTGACGTTCAAAAGTGCATCTTCGTGCCTATTTGAAATAAATTATTTGACTTTGACTTTGACTTTGAATGCACGGTACTTGTGGTAGCAGATACAGTATGATGTCTATAATTTTCTACTCTTCTTCTTCTTCGCTTCGACAGAGCAGTTGTGTTCCCAATGAGTTTTGTCCAATCGCAGGTGTTGTCGTAACTCGCCTCACGATCTCCCTCCATCTGGTTCTGTTAGATGACAGTCTGGCGCATTCACTAACAGAGCTTCCAACCGCGGATTTAATTTGATCGGTCCACTTAATCGGTGAATTTTCTACTACAACTAGTTTATTTCTCGGTTGTCAGTTTCTCGGTGGTAAGTCCTTTAGTCGCCTTTTACGAACATCCACGGGAAGAAATAGTGTGATGCTATTCTTTACGTCCGGCACCACACAGTACGGTTATACTGAAGTTATTCCTAGGATAGCATTGTTCCGTGTTTATTTGTAAAGACCCTAAGGTTAAAAAAAAAAAAAAAAAAAACACTGCCGTGTCTCTACGTTGACGTCGTGGTGGGTGAGGAGCTAGACCAAGACAGATACAGAAACCCGCAGGGCAGCACGTGGCGAGCTGTTGGGCAGTAGCGACCCCACGGACCCTATCTGGTCTGTCATCAAGCAATGGACAACAGTCAAACTTTTTAATTTTTATTGTTACATTTAAGGTTTTGAATACGAGGCTTTTAGTTACTTTGTATTAGTATGTGTATTTTGTCTATTTTTTATGTAATGTGCGTTTTGTTTGTGCAGAATAAACAATTTTTCCTTTATTTTCTTTCTTTCATCTCCCGGCAGAAGTCTTGTTCCTCATCTCTGGCTTGCCTTTATTGACCGGCCAGAGTGAAACTAACGAGGAACAGAGCTCCCACGTCATTCTTGCCTTTATTGGCCGGCTTGAGTGGAGATCCGCAAGAGCAAACGGCTCGGAGGAAGGAATTATTCCAGTAAGATGCTAGTAGGAATCTTGACTGTACGATTGTCATCAGGAATGGAATTCCGCGCCATTCCTCATAATCACCTCAGAATATGTTGCCTCCTTGTCACTATGACACTATGTGCTAGCGACCGTTTTTAGAGGCCCATTATTGATGGTGCAAGTCACCCCCTGCCATTTAATCTATGTATTAATTATTAAAAAATTGGTTAGGCAGGGACCGTAGTCCTTCCATAGTTTTAGGTAACCAGTACACTTTAGCTAACCAAACTCATAATCCAATATCTTTGTTTCCATATCCTGCAATAGTCCTGTAGCAACCGGGAGTTGTCTTTGGGTCCACTTGCATTGTGCATAACGGGATAATCGTCGGTTGGTGCCTCCTCATTGTTTAAAATGTTCTAAGGGATCTCTGCGAATTGTCTTCGGACCCTCGTACGCCGTCCAAAGGTCCGGGACTCTGGGTCCTGAGATATGTCAAAGACATTTTTGAAATAATAATAATAATAGCTAGTGAATAGACCAAAAAAACTTTAAAAATTGTATGCAAAAGTGAACAACAGCCGATTCTGTACGTACTACATCTAGGAGATTCCCGCGACCTTCAAAATGTCTTCGATGTATCTTGTAACTCTGCAGCGTGGTAGGCACCACGCTGCGGTCGCCACTCCAGCCTATTTCGCCCCCATCCGTTCTAATAGTGTTTACTATTTGCTCGTAGAACGGATGTGTGTGTTACTACTCGTATTAACTTTTCTGCAGAATATTGTTGCCGTATTATGAAAGTTTAATCGCCATTATGATTCCTGACCGAAAAAGGGATGGTACTAGCGATCATGTGTAGCTCCATCTCTCTCTGGCACTGAAATTATGATGGCATTAAACACATGGGCACATGGGCACATGGGCTTCTGACTTCAGTATTACAGAGTATATATTTTTTTGTACCGCGGGTTTTACTTGTGCAGAATAAACTATATTTCTTTCTTTACACGATGGAAAAATAAATTGCCACATCTACCACGTTAAGCCGTTCGTACTCAGCAGCAAACTAACCGGCTGAACGGATTACCGCATCGATGCGCCCGCGTCATTGCGGCTAACGACTATATGTCGTCTAGCTATCTCCTGCCTCATACGACACCACTTTAACTCTGTGGGTTCCGCAGATTATATTCGGAATATTTTCTAATAATAAAAAATCATGGACGTCCAGGATTAGTGATAATAATAATCATATCTGCAATTTTGTAAAAATCTAAACTAGGAAATGACCTTTCATGGTGATTTTTTTACAGAATAGAACGGATTATCTCTATCACGATAATCATTAGAATCGTGTGATACTCCCTAGCTGCGCCACAGTAGAAAAATAACATGTTTTGAGGTAAATTGTACCGTTTATGTACTATTCGTTATGTGTAACGAAAAAAATTGTACCTCAACGAATAATGAAATTAATGAAGTTTTGCCGGTACATACCGGTTCCAACTAGATATAACCAATCCCTAGCGGTTATAATTAAATGCACGCTAGTTACTGGGTACAGCGGTTGGCGGGGAGGGCGGGATCAGTTTGTTGTTTTTTTTATACCTGCTAAAAATTTTTTTTTTTTATGCGGAGCATTTTTGGATGGTTGCTTCTGAAGAGAAGATTTAATAAGACTCTTTGATATCTATTACTACTAAGTTTTCAGTAACGTTTAATTGACTACCAAATCTGGTACCAGGTTAGTCAAATGATAAAGAAGAAGCCCAAACTAACACAGCGTTCTTAAGTTAAAACTTAGATTCCATTATCAAGTAATTACAGAAATGAAAAAATTTAAGTTAAAAAAAGTCTTTGAATTTTCTTCACACAACCAAGGCTCTATAAAGGTTTTACCTAAAAATTGCTACAATTATTACAAAAACTCGTTCTTATTAGAACGACCTTATTACACGATTCATTATGGAAGTCGCGTCAAAGTGAAAAAGAATATTTACGATCAAAGCCGTCCGTTTCATAGTGACGCTTCAGCAGTTTTCGGTCGAGTGAACGTCAATAATTATGCTAATGAATTTAAACCTTCTTATGTTGGAACCTAGTCGCTGTGTACGGGCTTGTTCAATTTTTTTATTTTTATTTACAACTTACTTTTTGTTAAAGATACAAACACATTATTTAAGTACAATAACAAAAGCATACAACTACTCCAGAGTCATACGCTCAACTCATAATACTCCTGAAATACTGACATCTTCCATTGATCTGCGAAAACATTACAGTCAGGCGTCACAGTTAGCGTCCAACAGAGCGTTGAGCGCAGAGTGTGCGAGGGACGGTAGCCTGAGCTCAAGCGACGGTTCGACTCCGAGGCACGGCGAACATCTTTAAATTATTACTATAGTCAAGAAAAAATCCAAGAACACCGACTATAGGTAAAGTCGAAGTCGTAATTGCTTTACAACCCTAAGGTTGGATGCAGTATGTCCAGTATTGGCAGAATTCTGCGATTGCAGTAGAATTAGATCCCCAATTCAGGGCTTAGAGATTGTGTCGCAGATCTGATAACTGGTTTATGAATAGTAATTTAAGTAGAAAATTGGTTGTTACAGCTTATAGACTCAGATCTGGATACATTCCATGTAATAAGTTTGCGTTCATGATGAGAAAAACTAACTCACATAATTGTGTGGAGTGTGGAGTTGTGGAAGACTTTCATCATTTATTGATGGACTGTGTTCGATATGAGTCTGATAGAAATGATGTGTTTGGGGCCTTGAAGTTGAACCGCCTTGACTTAGGTACATTTCGTAGAATTCTTTCTCAACCAAATTGTGATGATGCGAAGAGTCTGTTCGGGTTCATGCCCCAAATATAATGCAATAGCAACATATATGTTATTATTATATGTTTAGGGTATGATGGGACTGTTATACGCATTGCGGTTATAAAAGTCCCTAATTAAAACAGAAAAAAAAATAAACTGAAAAGATGTTTTTGACAGAATCTTCTAAAACCTGCGCAGAAAATTATCGGGATTCGATATTGACAAATTTCCTGTGCTTCACTTGTGTAGTTCTGCTAGAAATATTTAAAGAATTCTACCATTCATATAATGTCCGATTTTTCTCCACGGGCAAGTACTTATTATGCGAATTTTCTGTGAAAGTATATATTTTTTCGAGTTGTGTGTACTGTACATTTTATGCGCAGTCGTCGTCAGTCAGTTCGTGTACGTTAAATTAAGTAAAAAAAGAAAAAAGAAAATACTAGAACTGTCGTTCCGAGTGGGAGAAGGATCGAATGCTTTATTTTGGTTATTAAGATCCAAGGTTGAGCAAAGCCGCTTTTTGTAAAGCATGTAATATTAAATTAGTTTTGTGACTTTCTGTTCTAAAAGATCATAATATAAACTCATGATACCCAAAAAAATATAATTTGATATTATTGAGTTTAAAAAAAAAAAAATATTACCGTTCAATAATTAACAGTTCATTATTACAGCGTTTTGTTTTTGATAAGAGGATTACGTTATGTTAGCAATAATTTTAATGAGTTTTGGATCCTCTCCTAAACAGAACGTTATATTGAATTGATTCCTAAATAAATCGAACATTAAGCAAATTGTTTAATATCATTATGGTTGTAAATTTTATATTACGAGCTAAAATATCCAATCAGTTTCAAAATTTTAATTTTGTTGTAATTTGTAGCTTAGTTTAGTGAACGATAATTATTTTACCTATAATATGTGTTTGCACCTGATATAGGGAGGGTGTTCAGTGACGGAATTGAGGTTATTTAAAATAGGGAGAGCAGTGGTGGCCTAGTTGTAACGGCACCGACTTAAGGGTCTTCTCAGATGAATATCTCGAAAACTAAACTGATGACCAACCACATAGGAACGCCCATCAAAGTCAATAATGCAATATTTCACAAACACAAGAGACTTGTTACTTAAACTTATGTTAAAGAGCGTAAGTAAGCGTCATTTAAGGCCCAGATATATGCCAGTGACCTTGAGTGATTAGCTTGTGTGTTCTGTAGTGAGCTCACGCAACGCGTCGTACATCCAGCCAGTAAGAAGACTCGCCCATCCAAGTGCGCTCTCCCAAAAAAGACGCATTATTAATCGTTGTCGTATAATCTGTTCGAATGACTATATCATGGAATCATGTCTTTTAGGATCGTACTAAATTAAGGAGGCATTACTGATTGTGCGCGACGCACCTTTTTTACAGTTTTATACTTTTTGGTGTACTTTGTACAGTGTTTATGTATATTTGGAATGTTATTTATTTTTGATACCTTTTGTTTCCTTTGATTAAACCAGTCTACCACCGAGCTTCACGGCGTTTACTTACGTAGAACAGTCCCCTAGAAAATAGGAAAAGTCTAGTAAACCAGCAGTGAAAAATAGGCTCAGTCCTCTATACTGATTCTAATGATTATAATTCTGCAAATACATGTTTGTTACGGTCGAGAATCATATTTAGATTAACGTACAACCTGATACTGAAATACACATTGCAAAATACGTAATAATATTTGAATTTCGCGGGCTACCATGACGCTTCCCCCTTAAGGTCAATGCTTCAACTTCTTTTGTTGCTTGCGTTACGTTGTGCACTACAGTAAGCAGCGGATTTTCACATCAAAAATTAAAGTATGTAGTTTTCAACAATTAGTTTTTCACAAAGTTATTGTTGATGTAGGTAGAATGCGTAAATGTCGTACTTGGTTTGTTTAGACCCTGTATTCAGGGTCAAATTAAATTAGCTAGCGAAACTCCGCAGACATGGTGGGTATCGACATCTAACTAAAGACCATAAATAAAAAAGAAATTCATTGATGAGTTTTATTTTTGTGGTCATCGACCGCATGTAGTTGAGTCACATGAAAATCACTTAAAAAAAAAACTTTTTTTGTCTTATCTTCACAGACATTATAGGTATCGTTATCTTAACATGTTAAAACAAAAGAAAATAGTTTTCCTCAACTCATACTTAAGATTCAGTGACAAAAATTGGAAAGAGTATGCATATTATCTAGATGGTATGTCAAAGTCTGCACGTTTGAGCGACAAAAATTACAAAAATAATAAATTGATTATAGTTGCCCCTTCCAAAAGGTAGTTACGTATAGAGAAGAATGGGCAAGAAAGTCCATACTTACTCTTTTAAAATGTTAACAATATTTTGTATACAATCAATCTGCCTAGCCTTTTCCCAACTATGTTGGGGTCGGCTTCCAGTCTAACCGGATGCAGCTGAATACCAGTATTTTACATGGAGCGACTGCCTATCTGACCTCCACAACCCAGTAACTGGGTAACACGATACCCCTTGGTAAGACTGGTTGTCAGACTTTTTGGGCTTCTGACGACCCTTAATGACTGTCAAATATCCACGAATGACAGCCGGGACCAAAGGCTTAACGTGCTTTCCGAGGCACGGAGGAGTCTCGGTATGTAAAGATGGTCACCCATCCACTGACCAACCCCGGCAAGCGTAGCTTAACCTGACGGATCGACCCGAGCGGCTGTTATTACTTAGCCAATATTTTGTATACATTCATTAATTATTTATTATAACACCTTAAATCTATCATGACAGGTTGCCCTAATGCGATAGTTAAGCCTACCCATAATATGTACCCTCCATGCTTTCTAATTATTAAATAAATACTGGTCTATTATAAACGAAATTCACAATAAACACCGAAATTTAACTTAATTATAACATAACACCCTAGAGGTCGCCAAAGTAAAGTCGTTCCGAGAACAAGAAAACACGTCAATAATAAAATAACGTCACGTTATTAATAATTATATGTGAAGACAATGTATCTAGAATAAAATTAGTATAATGCAATGGGTAAAAATAATGAAAAGTAAAGTAATGATAATGACAGACAAATTAATTATGCGGTAGATACATGGTGCTCACGTATTTACAAACATTGTAAAAGTAGATGATTTTCCAAAAATTTTAACATAAATAATAAGTCAGTGTGTGAGTTAAAGTATATTAATCACAGAAAATAAAATTAATATCATCAAAATGATTAATTATACAATTAAGCTAGCAACTGCAGTTTCCGAGCATTCTTATCTTGGATAAAATCTTCTAACTTGTAATAATTATGCTTGTTTACAAAGTGTGCTTTTAATATGAGTTTTAAATTTTCATGGTGTTTTTTTGGTCATGTTGAGAGGATGAATGAAAGGCAACTAACAAAAGGTATTACAAGGCAGATGTGAGTGGAAACACCGGGAGGGGACGCCTTAGAAGAACATAAATAGTGACCTAATTGGTGATGTTATTCAGAAAGGTCAGATGCGTAGTACTCGCAACCGGCATGCGTGTATGACCAGATGTATGAATGTAAACGAAGCAAAAGGAGTATGTAAGGAGCTTAGCAGGTGGCATTCTAAAGTTTCTGCCTACCTCCATGGGAAGAAGGCGTGAGTTTATGTATGTATGTATACTTCAAGTAACAACATTAACCGCGGTCGTTCACCTCCCAAAATAAAAACATCAAATCTTTTTATTTTATCATATTTAGATGTCTATACCCATCACGTCTGTGGAGTTTAGCTAGCTAATTTGAAATAACCCTGTATACTACGTCCATTTCAATTAAATACAATTTACTAATAAAACAATTAACATAGATAAACAGCTCCAAATAGCGCGTTTTCAGATACAATCGCTAACAATTTATTATGTCTGTCGTGGTTTCAATTAGTACTGGCACTAATTAACTAATTGTAGCTGTACCTACTCATTGGAGATCAAACCATGTCTGTACATATACCTGAAGTCTCTAATTCAGATAATTTATGTAAACAAAAAACATGTCAAGAAATGTCACTGTCAAAATGACAGGACAGTGGTGCAAAACATTTTATCATTAAATGTTTTTGTAAATAATCATCGATAAAATTAAAGTGAATTAATTATAAGAACTATGCAAACAAAATACCGTTGCCAAACAATGTTTTTTGTAGTGTGTCGGAGACACGGTATATGATAGTCATAATCAACCCTTTTAAGCCCAGTGCTAGACGTAGGCGTCCCAAAATCAATTTCCAATCGAAACAGTTTACAGCCGTTTTCGTCCAAAATGTGGCAAGATATGCTACTTACAATATGAATCTATTTATGAGAGTTGTAATATTAGTGTTGTTGAAGATTAAAAAATGTGAAAATGTTTGGATCTCCTGCATTGTTACCAGTATCATAAAATATTTTATACCAGAAAATCTCCTTTTATTAATAACTTTGTTTAAAACCGAAAATTTATAAAAATAATTACGGTATGATTATTTTTTAATTATTATTTCTTAAAATCAGTACTTAAAAGAAAATATAACCTCTTTTTTTGCAATTTTATGTCAATTACCATTACGAAGATATTTTTTTGTTGTGTTTAGTGCTTCCAAAATTACGGATTTGCTAATTACGTAACTAGTTACGCATTTTGATGCTTCAATTACGTAACTACGTAATTACGTACTTAACTGTTTTGATTTTTTAAAGCACGATAAATTCTGGGCTTATTACGTATTTTAGAAGTAAAAAATCAAACAACTTCAAATGAAAAAAATTATAATATTAAGGAATTAAAAGTAAATTACAGATTAAAATGATAATTTTAAAATTAAACTCAAAATCAAAATCGTCAATCAAATCAAAATGTAATATTTTGATTTGATTGACGATTTTGATTTTGACTAAACTCAATCAACAATTCAAACAAAACATGTACCACGCACAAATGGTTTAAAAGTAAGAAACAATATAAAATATGGTTATTTTTCCAATCTTTGTTCTTGATAATATGATCTCATAAATGATAACGAATGCAATGTTCTGTCACCAAGGGAACTTCTTAGTTTAGAACAAAGATAGCCGGCAGAAGAAAATGCCCGTTCTGCTTCAACACTAGTAGGCATTATACATAGTAAATAATTATAAGCTGCTGTTAGGAAAACTTCACGACCGCCGCCAGTGCTATCGTAGATACACATTTCAACTCTGATGATGGATTCAAGATCTGTGTTTACTCCAGATTTGTTTACTGTAGACATAGTTTTCTGTATTTCTTTTTCTAGTTGCTGTGCAACAGTCAACTCGTCGCCACAACCATCATTAGCATCATTGTCATCTGCTTCGGAATCTAAACTCATTTGTGTACTTGTAGGCGGTGTAAATTTGAGCCTTTCTAATAAGTTTGCAACATATGTTCTAATATAATCCGACGTCGGTTTTGTAAAAGTTTCTGTTTCTTCGGTTTTATAATATTCTTCATTATTATGCAAATACTGCAAGACACCAGACACATTTGTTCGCCTTTCTTTTATTCTTTTTCTAAGGGATACAGCAAGCTTGTCACTGAGCCCATTGGACTGAGCATCAAGCTTATTTAACATAAACTGAAGCGCAGCATCTGCTGCTAACAAATTCGAGTCACGGCGACACAATGCCATCACTGTAGTTTTTATTATATCTAAACTATGATGAATGTTATGTAGATCTTGTATTTCTGTGTCTGTGAAACTTATATTTGATTTTAAGTCTAATAAAGCCTTAAATAAACTTGATTTCAATTTCAGAAATCGTCCAACCATATCTGATAAGCTGTTCCATCGCGTTTTGCAGTCTAGTATAAGATCGAGGCTTTTACCATGCTCTTGTAAAGAATATTTTTGCAACAAATCGGTCTTCAGTGGTGATTTTTTGAATGATTTAACAAGTTTTCTTACTTTTACTATAATATCTTTGTACAGAAACTCTGGTTCTAGAACTCTAGGTACTTCTATGAAAAGTCCGCCATCGTTTTCTTCAATTTCTTCAGTGTCAGTATCTGAAGCTTCATCTTCTAGTTCTGGTTCAGTAGTTGTACTTTTCCGTGTCTTATATAATACGTCCAGCACTGCAAGTTGTATTCCGTGAGCAAAACACAACTGATGGTGACCATCAAAATTTTTGCCCATTTTAACCATAACACTGGCTCCGTCCGTTGTGAATGCAATTATATCTTCAAGTTTCAAATAAAAGTCATTTAGATGATTTTCTAACAGTACAGTTCCAACGTGAGCTGGCATTGAACCCTTTATCCTTACTAGTCCTAAATTTTTATATTTAGCTGGTTCTAGGTCTTTATTATGAATATTTATATTCATATACCTCCGGTTCCGGGTAGAGGTCCATTCATCAAACGTTATAGTAAACCGTTTTTTTTGGGACTTCATATCTTTAAACTGATTTATTAATTGTTTTTTTATGGCACAACTCTGTTCCAGGACAATTTTGGTAATAGTTGAAGGAGATTTCGGTAGATCATAGCCAGATTTTTTGAAAACATACCTTAGATCTTCAGAAGTACAAAATTTGCTTAATGGGATGCCATCCAATGCTGCCATTCTAGTCACTATAACGTCCAAGGAATACTCAGTGGAAAAGTAATCCGTTAGTTTAGTTTTCTTCGATGGAGGTTCTAAACTTTTTCTTGCTTGAAAGCACGATGAAGTACTTGCCCTTTGCGCATCTTGCTCTTGTGACATCTCGCCAATATGTTTAGCACGCATATGTGTATGTAGTGCTCCAGTAGCACCACCAGGAGTCTTCAAAATTTTTTGACAATGTTTACATTGGACACTTTGCCCATTTTCAGCCCTCAAAAAGTGTTCCCATATAGCTGATTGTGTGCGTTTGTTCAAAAACTCCTTATAAATAGTCTTCTTTACTGCAGACCTAAAACAATATATAAATATTTCATAATTTAATAGTTAGGTAATACATATAAATAGCATCTATAGTTAGGCACTACACTTAAAACGGGATACATTTACATACGTACCGTGAACTCATAAT
The DNA here is from genome assembly GCA_947523025.1 of Dryobota labecula. Classification (NCBI taxonomy): domain Eukaryota; kingdom Metazoa; phylum Arthropoda; class Insecta; order Lepidoptera; family Noctuidae; genus Dryobota; species Dryobota labecula. The sequence continues at coordinate 3,167,573 of OX383290.1, forward strand.
CAATGTCTATTTGCACAGACATCTAACAAGCAACAATAAAATAAAATCGCACATATTTTTATTTTTTTTTTAAACGTCGCACCACACTAGGAATTACTGCTGTATCGTGGGTGCACTCACAATCATGTAAACTAACATACACAAGACACCCAGACCCGGAACACCTATCTGTAGGTCATACAAATATTTGTTCCGTACGGGAATCGAACCCGTGACCCGCAGCGCAGCAGCCAATCACTCAACTACTGCGCCAACCGTGCCGTCAACAATATAAAATCAACTACTAAATTATATGTATAAACTCTCACACAATACCCTAGAAACAAAGTAAGTAGACAAGTAAAGTAATGTTAAAATAGGTACTTACATTTTCGTTGAAGTATCTCTACTCGTGTATGGTGATATCTACTTAGAAACTTGTAATGAAAAGCTTCTGAAAACCAAGCGTCAAACTTTGCGGCACATACACAAAATCACAAAAGTCAATAAAATAAGCTTAGACCAGGCAGGACAGTATCTCGCAGGTGTACGTAAGACGACTGAGTACCGAGTATTGAGATTGTTTCTAAATTCACGAAAGTAAAGAAAAATGTAGGGAGTTCCCTTAGCTTGCTCAATCCACAATATTAAACTTTATTATCTACGAGGTAGATCAAATACTTGCGAAACACTTATAAACTTTGATTGTGTTACGTACCGAACTATCCACAACCAACGGGGATTCCCTTCGTTTCCCGATTGGTCAACAATGAACTCTATTCTGTACGACTAAGAAATTAAATCTTGCGGACTCAAATTGGAAGTTATAAAATAAACCCCGGGAATTCGGGGGATACCCACAGAAAGGGTTTTGGTGTTGTCATAATGTAAGTCGTAGGTTAACTAAATTAAGGTAAATTGTAAATACACAGATAAACCCATGCCTTTTTCCCATGGAGTAGGCAGAAACTATAGAACTAAATAAATGGGTACCTAAATTAATTAATATTATCCTATAGTTACGTTATTACGGACTGCAGCTCTTCAGTTACGTATTTGTGAGATTTCTAAAATCTGTCCGTAATTACGTAATTGCGTAATTACGTAATTACGTAATGGAAGCCCTAGTTGTGTTATCCCCGTTGTTTACATAAATTATCTGAATTTGAGACTTTGAGTATAAGTAGGTATATAGTCCATTAATAGTACTTAAGTGCAGTAAGTACTGGAGTGTGAACTCGCAATTGGAAGGTCAATCGAACTCATGACTTACGAACTTGATACTATGTTTATTATCTATCAGCTATCTATATCAAAACGTTGCCTGAATCTGCCTGATTCTTACCCACAGAACGGCAACGTAGCTAAATTAACGTTAGTTATCGTATTTTTGTTAATGTTAATTAACGTTATATTACTTAATTAACATTAACAAAAAAATAAAAAAATAATTTTGTAACGTTAGTAGGTATAACATTGAAATTTAACGTTACGTAACGGTTATTATTTTGTTATTTGGTAACGTTAACAAGCCCTGGTAGGATAGTAACGCTCATTCATAAAAAGTGTTTTGTTAGTCGTTCGTCTCTAAAATAATCGTTATTCGTTCATAGATAGTTGAATATTGTAGTGGGGGTCGTTGTCGAATTTTGACTGTATTTTTGACGGACGAATCGCAACCGCTGTGTTGTCACACTTGACTTTAGAAAATCGGTAGATGGCATGTCAAAAATTGGTAGAAATAGATAGATTTTAAATGAAAAATTACATTTTCAGAATTAATAATTCGAGTAAATAAAAAGGTTTTCAGTTCTAAAGAGGTTTCATTCTTTTATTGGTGATGTTAGTTCCGTGACCGTGACGTACTTTGACTCCGTGTTCCTTCTCCTCTACTATCATTTTCATTGTTGCTGTTAGAATCCATTGTGATGTAATGATAACGAGACGAGAAAGGTAAAAAAGCATGTTAAATAGTTACATAGGTACCTACAAAATTCAAATGGCCGCGAACGAAATATAAACAAAACGCGCGAAATCAGTTTTCATAAAAAAAATGTCATACGTTCCGGTTCGCGATAATTTTGTCCACAAACATCCCATAATGTATCGTTGTCACGCTCACTCCGCTCCCGCTCACATCAATACTGACGCGACTGAAAGAGAAATATCGCGCCAAAACCGGAGCACAGATCGTTTCGGAACGCAATCCGACGAGACGGTAACGTTCCATTACATGTACAAGACGCATGCATGGCTCACATTTTGTGTTCCTAAAAAATGTTTTCGACCGTAATATTTTGAAAAATAGGTAGATTTGAGGCCGAAGTTGGTAGATAGGTAGATGGGAGGTGAAATAGGTAAGATCTACCACAAAGTTGGTAGATGTGACAACGCTGCGCTAGGTTTATTATGTTGTTTTATAAATAATGTATTCTAAGACGTATTTTTAGTTAGTTCATTAGGTTTCAAAAATATTTTCATTTGCACTTAGTGTGCTGTTTACAAAAATATTTTAACATATGATAAATACCTATAAATTTATTTTTTGCTTATTGATATGGGACATAGGTTACTTTTTATCCCGACAGTACATTCCCGTGGGATAATTTCCGACCTCCACGCGGGCGAAGCCGCGGGCAAAAGCTAGTTATTGTATATAATATAGAAATATTACATTAGGGTTTAAACAATAATGTGGTTCATTTCTCAAGCAGTATTCCGTAAGCACACCCAACTGAATCATGAACCAATTAGAACTGGCAGTAGACACCGTTCTGAGCAGCACGTCGCCATTTTATCTACATGACCTCAAAGTATATAATAGAATAAATAAAAGTATCTACATCTATTCTGTTACCAGAAATGAATGCAAGAAAAAACTCGACATTTTACTAAAATCTCTTACTTATGATGCAGCAGAAAAACTTGTGGAAATATTACATCTCGGAATATACACTACACAAAAGACATCCTCATCCTCTCTTACACTAGGTAATCACACACACGGCATTTATCTTAGAATGTATTATTATAATATATTATTTTCTTTTCTTTAAATATTTGTTAAAACAGCTTTGTTATGTATTAGTCTTGGAACAACTTACCCTCTCACTAGGAGTCGGGCGTTGGTAGCTGTGCCACAGTTTTAACTATTGCAGATCATCGTTTAATATTGTTTGTCTTTAAATGTAAAAGAAAAATAAAAGAAAGAAAGAAAAATTCGTTTATTGGCATTACAGCAAAAAATACACCTTAAAACTATAAAAAAACAGAAAACAATGATTATAATGCCAAAAGGGCCTTAGCTCAGCATAATGTCAGATGACACACAAGGTGTACCACCTGACGCTGATTTATTTGTTTTTTGTTCCCAATAAACGATTATTATTAATATAAACGACGTTCCACCGAGTACGTGAGCTCAAATCAATCAACTCACTGCACTGCAAGGGTAGTCACAATGATCACAAATATCACAGTCACCCACATTTGCCATAAATCAATGCCAGCTTGGATTGATCTCTCCGCGATCTTCCTTTATTTTCCATTTCGGCGGGCCGCCGCCAAGTACCGGTTACGTCAAGTTGACAGCTGTCAAAATAGTTTTAAAATCACCTCTGTAAGTTTGGCGTCGTAAAACCTTTAGACGCGCCGTCATAGTTTTAATTATTGTTGGGATTGACAATACAAAAATTCAAAAAGTTTGTAAAAAAAAAATCTTCGCATCTTTACATTTATGAGGAGTAGATAAATACAAAACAACCAAAAAAAGACCTACCAAAAAAAAAACCCTATAAAAACACGTTTTAACGATGAACCGGTGTGGCCGATTGTAATCTTTTTTATATTATTTATGTTTTACTTTTTCACGTTTTGTCTATTTTGTCTATTTTTGATATTTTATTGTTTCTTGTGATCTCGTCAAATAAAAATGCTGAATGGAACGTGGGATTTTTTCCTTGTAAACTAAAATAACTAGGGAAATCTGTTTAACATTCAGTAACAACCGGTAAAAAAAAATGGTACAAAGCACCCCACTTTTTTACAATAACATTAATTTTCTCTTTAACTGTTTTATTGATAAACAAAAAAAATATTTTTTATTTTTTAGTCCAGTTTATCATTCTAGCGTGTTTTTTTTAGTTTTTTAAACTATAATTTATGTTTAAATTATTTTATTATTTACCGAAACGTAAATATTGACATTCAGTAGTATAATGCCACTTCTGCATGATTTGCATCTTTTTTTATCACTAAACCCATTTACGACAGACTAATATTATTATTGCATTTGTGGGAAATGTCCTTTATAATTTCGTAGGTATAAACAATACTTTTATCAACTTATTGTCGGACAGTCAAATATAGACGCTGTCCTTTATAAAATAAAGTGGTACTTAGTATGGCAATTGACACGCGCTCGCCCCTTGAAATCGTCTGCTCTATCAATTGAACTCATTCTTGGCTCAATTTGCAAATTATGCTGAAGTGTTATTTATTTATTAGATCCAGATAAAAATACAGCTAACATATAACTGCTTTATAAGTAGGTACATTAAGGTAATTGCAACCTAAAAAGACGGTGATTAAAGAAATTGAGATATTAAAACAAACGCATCTTAATTTTTAAACTGAGGCCTAATTGCGTAACACATTATCAGTAGGAATCGGTTTCATTTTGTCAGTTCAAAAACATTTTTTGCGTTATTTACGTTGTTGAGCAGATACATTTTCGAACATAAGAAGCAATGGATTAGCGATCTGCTTCAAAATCATTCAGATTGCGATTTATTGTGTGTTACGCAATTACATTTAATACTGATTCTAAATACGCTGAGTGATCGATCGCAACCATCATTTTTCTGCCAGCCTGCATGATGTAAGTTCTCTTTTACTGTCAACTTTACAGTAGGTGCTATTTAATCCAAAATCAAAATACTTTATTTCACACTAGCTTCTACCCGCGAGTTCGTCAGCGTCAAATTTCTTGTAACCCAGGCTAATCACCCCGTTGCATCGTATCGCCTGCCCGCGCTATTACTTCGTTTTCGCTTAGTGTTCTTTCTTACTTTTTGCCCGGCTCCTAAGAGTCCTAGCGTCATGTTAAAATTCCTTCGCAAATAATGCATTAATTTCGAACGAATTTATTACCATAAGAAAAGGTTATAGTGGGTCAATCTTAAAAGATAGACATAATTATGCTGTCGCGGACTTTTTTTTTGAACTTTTAAAGAGGAATCATTCCATGATACATGATATTTGCGTAACTTAAACCGTTTACGAAGCGCACGCAACAGAAGCTCTCAAAAAATAATAATTTTTCCCGTATTTGCAATATTTTTCATTTATGCTCCGCTCCTATTGGTCGTAGTGTAATGTTATATAGCCTATAATATTTCTCGATAAATGCACTATCCAACACAAAAATAATTTTTCAATTTCAACCAGTAGTTCCTGAGATTTGCGCGTTCAAACAAACAAACTCTTCAGCTTTATAATATTAGTATAGATGGGCTACATGGGCACTTATGAAACGTCAGAAGCTAGGTGCACGGTTCCAATTAGTCGCTTCCTATGGAGAAGAGCCGGCAAGAAACTCCACGTTGACTCTTTTAAAAATAATTGGATTATACAATATTTTAAAATAACAGTGTTAATAGGTATGGAAGGACAGTGTAGGCCTTTCAACAGTTACCAGATTAGTCAGGTTACCAATTGTTAGTAAGTAGCGTATCTACTTATACGTACCAAGTTACATACAGTTATGTGAATATGATACGCTATAATATGTCCCTTTAAATCCTCTTCGCTTACGTCTGTATGCCCGTGCGCAGTCTACAATCACAGTCAGCTCCCGGCGCGCGACACATATCAACATGATACTCGAAATATTAATATTTCTGCTAACTGCCCTAGTCGGGTACTACATCTACAGTTATAAACAAATACATAACTTTTTTAACGAACGAGGTGTGAAATTCATTCCTGGGGTGCCGTTTTTCGGCAATATGTATCACTCTACGTTTTGGAAGAAGCATTTTCTGGATGAAATGCAAGAGGCCCATGATGCGTTTCCGGGTGAAAAGTGAGTAATTTTTGTTTGGTTTGTTTGGTAAACAGTCTAACAAATCTTATTAGTGTGTCCATGGCAAATATCACTCATCACGGTTAAATTGTCAATTGAAATTAAATGGTATTGATTTTCATACTTACTTTCGAGCGTCAATATTTTTTTATGAATTTGACGTGAGTACCGATTATTTTTATTCACCTCTGATTTTACTAGTGTGTGTGCCCCTTATATGCTAGTCTATTGTTTCTTGCTTCGTCCACATGTTATTACTCGTACATATTCTAGTCACTCCTGCACGCCTGGTGCAAATTACTACGCACCTGATCTTTTTGAAGGACATCATCAATTAGGTCGGTTATGTCCTTAGAAGAACATCTAGATTAGATTATTTGTTGATTAATTGGTAATACAATAATAGTCATACAGATATACATCACAAAATGTTTCATTAAAACCTGTTCATACATATTTTATTTATACATATTTCTAAGTTATAGAAATCTTTAATGTCATAAAAGTAATGTCCATTCAGCCATTAATATAGTTTGTTTTTAAATGAGTTAGGGCCGATTTTTCAATCCTCCATTAAATCGTCGAATAGCGTATAAAATTATCTGACTGTTTATCAGGCGAATGAATATTTTAAATTTTTCTATTTGTATAATAAATGAAGAATCTGTGGTCTAGTGGCTAAGTTCACATTATCTACATGCACATTGTATTCAAAGTATTGGGACAAGAATAGAAACAAAACGTATGTTAGAAATTTTGACGAGATTTTGATGTTTATCCCAACCTAACAGAAAAGGAAAACATAAGTAATCTATGTCGAATTTGTCGCTTGTTACACGTCTGCCCGAAAAACGAGTGCCAGGAAGGAAGTTTGATTTTCACCTATATTCATGCAACGGGGCGTCCGCTTGAATATAGGTGAAAATCAAACTTCCATACAAACTTTTATCCCTAATTTAACCCCTTTAACAAATCCTTTCTTTATGCTCACTTTCGCTATATAAGAAACTTTTATGCAAAATTTACTGTACTTATGTATTAAAAATATATTAAATTTACTTTTTATTTGTTTATTTTTTTTAGACCCATTAGTTTTATTAGACTACGTTTTCTATCAGTGAATTAATGAATTTAAGATTTTTATTAAGTAAGATGTTCCGAGGTGTCAGAGTAAACTCAGACTTCGTTTATCACATATAGGAAAATAAGCTCACATATATTGTGAGCTTATTTTCCATGTTTTACATAGTTTGTGCAAGGAAAGGACAGCAATAGTTTAACATAACTTAGTTTGATATCTCCAGATACGTGGGTTTCTTCGAGTTCACGATGCCCATACTCCTGATCCGGGACCCTGACCTGATCAAGAATATCACCGTCAAAGACTTCGACCACTTCACTGATCACAGGGAATTCTTCAGCGAAGAGTCGGATCCGCTGTTCGCTGGGAGCCTACTGTTGATGAAAGGTACTTACATTTTAAAACTAAAACGTGTTTTTTTTTAAGATAAATCTGTATAGTCTATTTTATTTGACCCTGGCGAAATATATCTTACAAATCGTTTTGTGTCAGCTAGTATATTAAGTTTCAAAAGCTGTCAGAAATGGGCTTCTGTGCGGTTAGTACGAACGCGTGGAGTAGACTTAGCATATATTCGAACGATTTTAAAATGAATACTCGTTTCGGACATAACATTTAATTAGTTTTGAAAATTTATTCATTTATGGTTGACTAGCTTTTGCCCTTTGCTCCGTCCGCGTGGATGTCGGTTATCGCATAAAAAAGTAGCCTATGTCCTTCTCCATATCCCAGGCTATATTTCTGCCGAATTTCATGACGATCGGTTCAGCGGTTTAGGCGTGAAACTGTAGCATACAGACAGACAGAGTTACTTTCACATTATAATATTAGTATGGATTTTAATTTAAGCTTGTATTTTCGATTCAAAAATCGTTCGAATTTACGTTGCGTTTACGTCGCGCGTTAATGATACAAATTGAGAAGCACAATACAATTTTACGTGCTTTCAGAGGCATGAAGGACTTGCTATGGCATAGTGAAGAATAGTCAATCATACATGGATTGGCCATTTCAACTCGCATAACGACTTAAGTGTTGCTATAAATGATCTAGTAATGACATTATTAATGATTGTAATATAACATAGCATAGAATATGCGGCTGATAATGCTCCCATTTCTGGGACACAGGTCTTAGAGAGGCAGTGCTGTAACCACCACGCGAGTGTCAGATCGGGTTGGTTGGATTTGTTTTGTAAGTGACAAACTCCAAAAGTCAAAGCCAAAGGTTCAGAAAATGCTCCATTTACATAATCATATATTTACACAACCATAATATGTTCACCATACTAATCACTATCTCACGTGACATTGACCCATTTGGGGGCGCGTTGCGCGCACGCATCGTCTGCATGATTATGTTATTGTGGCTCCCCTCCAATTATTGGTCAAGTCTCAAGCTGCGCCAATGTCAAATTGTCATAAATTGCGGTGTTATGAGTTGATTGTTATAATACTTCTGCCCGCGATTTCGTATGCGCGGAAGTCTGATGAAGATTTTCTGTCGGGCCTGACATCCAACAAGTGGGAACGGGCTGTAACAATAACTATCTATACCCAAAGTCTCAAATTCAGATAATTTATGTAAACAAAGTAATGTCAAGAAATATCACTGTCAAAATTACAGGATAGTGGTGCAAAACATTTAATCATATTTTTTTTTTGTAAATAGTCATCAATGAAATTAAAGTGAATTAATTATAAGACTATGCAAACAAAATACCGTTGCCAAACAATGTTTTATGTAGTGCGTCGGAGACACGGCCTATGATCGGCATAATCAACCCTTTTAAGTCCACTGCTAGACGTAGACCTCCCAAAATCAATTTCCACTCGCAACAGTTTACAGCCGTTTTCATTCAAAATGTGGCAAGATATGTTACGTACAATATGAATCAATGAATGAGAGTTGTAATATTAGTGTTGTTGAAGATGTAAAATATTTGAAAATGTTTGGATCTCCTGCAATGTTACCAGTATCATAAAATATTTTATATCAGAAAATCTCCTTTTTTTAATAACTTTGTTTAAAACCGAAAATTTATAAAAATAATTACGGTATGATTATTTTTTAACTATTGTTTCTTAAAATCAGTACTTTAAAGAAAATGGAACCTTTTTCTTCGCCATTTTATCTGAATTACCATTACGAAGATATTTTTTTGATATGTTATCCCCTTTGTTTACATAAATTATCTGAATTTGAGACTTTGGGTATAGTGTGGTTTCTCTAGTTCAAAAAACTAAAAACTTTTACCGAAAGTATAAGCTAGTAGCTACCATAGAAAACACTAAAGTGCGTTCGTGATTTAGTTTCCAAACATGTAAACAAATAATTATGGTTTTCGTTAAACAACTGTAATACGCACGTGCAAGTTAGTTTGCGGTATTCTTATTATATCATATATTCTTCAAACATTTCTATGACTTTTTCAATAGTCAACTAGTAGAAAAAACATAAACTATAATTGTAAACTACTAACTACTACTCGTAGTTATTATGAAATCAACTCAATTTACAGTTACGTTTAAGTGAAAATATCATTAATTAGAAATAAGTGTTTTGAACAAACTATAGGTTAAAAACTCACCCTATTGTAGATTGTTTTAATTGGTTTGTTAATGTGTGTTTATTCAGGTGAAAAATGGCGGAATATGAGGACTACCTTGAGCCCAGCATTCACTGCATCCAAAATGAAGTTGATGCTTCCGTTGATTGTGGAAAATGCCAATAATATTATCGCGTACCTCCATGGTATGTATAAATACTAATAAGACAGAAAAAAACCGCATATTTTACTTAATAACAAATGGACCTGTGATAACGTTAAATATTATTATTAACGGTAAACTTTATTTTTGTTAACAAAAATAAGTACTTAATCCAATTAATTTTTGCTTTAAAAGAAATATCTTGTAAAGCTACACTACTGGCAAAAACTTATAAGTGCAGGAGAACTTGGATTACTTAGGGCCGGTTGTTTCAAACGGTTGGTTAACGTAACATACGGACGTTAAATAATAACGATAACATATGATGTTTAACATTCGTTAAATACAAAGCGTTGTTTCACTGCGTATAAAACCGATCGTCAAACTTCAAATGTAGAAGAATAAAATGACGTTAACCAGTGGGTTACTGTAATCGTTATTTTTTAACGAACGTTAAGGGCATAATTTTGTGAAACAACGCTTTTTTTGGTTTGACGATAGTTACCGCCATTTATGACGTATACGCGTGAAACAGCCCGCTCTTACACTATAACTTAGTTTTTTCCTCAATTACAAAACAGTTTTTTTTTTATATCGGGTGGTGATTTTCTCCCCTTGTATCACTTCCCATTTGCCAAAAAATTGCTTCAAGTTATTAAAATTGTGTTCCAGCTCATCAAAATCAAAATATTGAAGTGGACGACCTCATGCGTCGGTACACCAATGACGTCATCGCGTCAGCTGGCTTCGGCCTCAAGATCAACTCTCTAGAGGATCGAGACAATGAGTTCTTCAAAATTGGCAACAAAATCTTTGACTTTAACCTGAAACAGAGACTTTTGATGATTTTATTTGCTTTATTTCCAAAATTTTCTAAGGCAAGTGTCCTGTGAATTTTCGACAACAGTTTTCCATACTATTTTTATTTTATTTTATTTATTTGGGACAAAAAGCAGTTATACATTACAGCATTTACAAAAAGTAGTTATATTATAGTCGTAAAAACGTATAACCCACACTATTGTCCACGGATTGACATCGGAGTACGAAAATGAACTCATGTTGTATGAAAAACAAAAAAGTACAAACAGTTTATATCGACGGATTAAAGGAAGCAGATGACAAGAGCATCAGTCTTATAGGCGACTAGCAAGAGATTGTGAAGCTATTCTTTTAAATTTAGATTGCGATTTACTACATACAAATAAATAAAATTGAAGTGTCTGGTTGTAATGTCAAAGTAACAGCTTTTTAATAAATGCATATGAAAGTATAACGGTACCAACTTATAACAAAAAAAAACTGTCTGTCTGTTTGTTTCGGCTAATCTCCGAAACGGCTAGACCGGTTTTGACTGGACTTTCATTGGCAGACTTTTATTTTAGAAAAAGCGGGTGAAGCCGCAGGCAGCAGCTAGTATAGAATAAACAGTTGGCAACGTAAGGGCTGATTTATCAATCGTCAGATATCTTCCATCAGAGGGGCTCGTGGCTAAGTAATAACAGCCACACGGGTCGATCGATCAGGTTAAGCTACACTTGGCGCAGTTGGTCCGCGTCCATCTTTACATACCAAGATCCCTCCGTGCCTCGGAAAGCACGTAAAGTCGTTGGTCCCGGCTGTCATTTGTAGATCTTTGACAGTTTTTACGGCTCGTCAGAAGCCCGAAAGTCTGACAACCAGTCTTACCAAAGGGTATCGTGTTATCCAGTAACTGGGTTGTGGAGGTCAGATAAGCGTTCGCTTCATGTAAAGTACTGGTATTCAGCTGCATTACGTGATTATAATGTAGATCTATTTTGTTCTATTTTTCTGTTTTCCTACGTACTCGAGTTAACTATCTTTTTGTATGCACGTGTTTCTGTGACATATAAACCTATTTTTCTTTCTTTCTTTTCTTTCATTCGGTTAGACTCGAAGGTGACCCCAACATAGTGGAGAAAAGGGCAGGCAGATGATGATATACCTTTTATAAGAGGAATCATAATGACAATTTGACAGCTCCTCTGGGCCTCAAGTCTGCTAGGCCACAATGGCGAGACCATTCTGACACTATTGTAATAGTGTCAGAATGGTCTCGCCATTGTGAGTATTTGACAGTGTTTGTATGGCAAATCTGTCAAAAACTCACAATGAAGAGACCGTTCTGACAATATTGTAATAGCAGACTTGAGGCCCAGATTAAACTTATCTGACGATAGAAACATCGGTCCAAGTCAGTAAAAGAGGGAACCACATGGCGCTTGTCTAATGACAATGATTTTTTTGGCATGCAGAAATTAGGCATACGTATCTTCTCCGAAAAGAACAACAATTTCTTCAGGAATATTGTTGCTTCTACTATGGAGTACAGGAAGAAAGAACACGTGGAACGACCTGATATGATTCAACTGCTCATGGAGGCTAAGGGAGGTAAATACCTACATGAAAGTCTACCACACTGCTTGCAATAAACCTAATGAATGTGCCTAAATCAAGTCTCTTCTGTTCTGGGTTGGCCTTGTCTGCAGCATACAAGTATTTGGGTGACTCATAATTCTTATTCCCTATTGCAGAATGGACTCCAGACGATTTGACGGCACAAGTATTCATATTCTTCGCTGCTGGCTTTGACACTTCAGCATCTATTCTAGTAATGGCTATCCACGAAGTTGCCATAAGCCCCGAAATCCAAGAGAAATTATACCAAGAGTGCAGACAGTTAAAGGAGGACAAAGAACCGCTTACATTTGAAAAACTCAGCGAACTCAAGTATATGGATTGTGTTATAAACGGTAGGTTACTTTGCTGACTACTATCGTCAAAAGCAAATTATTTAATAAAAACAAAAGACTGGAAAAGCACATAACTTTAAAGAGAAAAACAATCATTATAATCAGAGATCGAAACAGGTAGAGCTAATTTACCTAAACTTCGAGGAAGGATTTAACATAGAGTGGATAATACCTACTTTAAAATCCCGGAATAATTATAATGACGTTTAAATCCCGGGATTTTTAAGGATCGCAAACGAGGACAAATAAAATTTACACCATATTTCAGGTTATTGGTTAGTCCCCGCTTTTTTTTGTAATATTTTTTTTTTTTTGGATCCCTTTCTTACAAATCCGCAACCCTGGCAGGTTTGTCCCCGCCTGCGATACCAAAATTCTATAGATTACAAAGCTTGTTTTCCTTTTTACAGTTACGTCTTTTTGCAGTCAGGTATGTTTTTTAATTAAATAATTTCTTTTTTTTTTCAAGATTTTTAGTTTTTAATTATATATATATATATATTACCGGCCAAACCCGATTTCAGGCCAAACTAGTTTGTCCTAGGCCAAACCCTCCCGACACGCGATAGGACAAACCAGTATAACCTAGGCCAAACTCCACCTGCGCTAAGATAGGTCGACGGAGCCCCGCTTGGAGGGGCTCCTATTTCTGGGTGGTTTAAAAAAAATCTGACATCCGAGTCGGGGTACTCTAAGTCGGGGTATTAACCAAAATAGTTAAGATAAACCGGTTTGGCCTAGGACAAACTAGTTTGGCTTGAAATCGGGTTTGGCCGGTAACATGTACATATATTTGGAATTGTCTCATTACTAGCTTTTATTTGATACCAGTATTGTTGTAAAAAAAAAAATTAAACTTTCCCCTACTTTTTTTTTGTACTTGCAGGTGCAATATAATAAATAATATATAGCCTATGTCACTCCCACAATTATGACGAATTTATCACACCTCATACGTTAAAATCCATCAAGCCGTTTAGGCTACAGAGCGTGCTACAGACATATACATACATACCTACATACATACAGACTCTCGAAAAACATTAGCCTCCTTCTGGGTCAGTCGGGTAAAACTACTATGTTATTGTAAAAAGTCTAACTTAATTTTCTAATTTTCATACTTTTAGAAACTCTAAGGAAGTGGACTCCAGCTATTTTCATGGATAGAATCTGTCAGAAGACGTATGAACTGCCGCCACCAAGAGATGGAGGACAGCCTTACATTGTAAGTCAAACAAGTTGCAGTTGGCGATATACACAGTGACATTTTAGACGTCTTACAAAGGTGGTCCATTCAATGTAGCTGACATAAAATACCTCTAAAATAACTCTAAAGATTGAGATTTAGAGTTCAAGCTGCAATAATAAGAAACAAATTTTTGCGTTAGGGTGAATGAACTCTGATAAAGATGTCGCCGCTCGATTCCACGCCGCCCTTGAAACACAAGGTTCGGACTGCGCTCGTAACAGGGTGTTTCAAACTACGTCAGGCATAATAATTAAAAAAAAAAACATCTCTATAAAAAAAAAAATGAATGATTACCTAGTAGTCATTGGATACATGAAGTGGGCTGTCGTTCTAAGACGATTTAAATGCCACGGTGTATATACTCGTACATAAGCCTAGAATATATACGAGTATATACACCGTGTATACCGTTATAAATAAATAAATAAAAAATAAAAATAGACCATTGCTGAAACACAGGCCTTCTCTCGGTGAGAGGGAGTGGGCCGTAATCCACTTCGCGGGCACACTGCGGGTTGGTAGACATATACATACATAATATATAAATTGTGCATTTTAATGTTAGTCGAATATCTGTTGATAGTTGAAACCCGGTGACCTTGTCTACAATATGGTGAACTGCCTGCATATGGATCCACAATACTTTCCGAATCCACATAAGTTCGATCCTGAGAGGTTTTCTGAAGAGAACAAGCACAATATAAAACCATGTTCCTACTCGCCTTTCGGAGGGGGCCCCAGAATTTGCATTGGTAAGTAGTCATCGTATATCGTCTCCACAAGTCATCACTACATATAAAATGTGCATTCAATTGATGATTGATTGAAACAGATTTTTGTGATGGTTTCAAACAAGACCGCATTTGTTGTTTTCTTGTATTGTATTAGGCATGCATAATCTTACAGAAGGTTTTTTTTAACAGGAATGAGGTTCGCGATGATGGAGCTCAAGGTACTCATGTACCTTATAATGCTGAACTTCACCATCGTGAAGACTGAGAAGACTTCGGATCCCATCAAGTTGATGCCTCATAATTTTAAAATCAAGGCCATGGATGGAACTTGGGTCAAATTTCAGAAGAGAGAATAATTCGATGTGATTTTGTGAGTCTATATTACTCAACGCATTTATCTTTATTAACTTTAGCGAATCATTAAAGTCGAATATAAAGATAATTAAAAATAAACAATATTTGACAAGACAAATTTTAGAGTAATCTAGAGATAATGCCTACCATTTTGTAATTGTTAGAGAGTTCATCAACTTAAGTGGAGATTTGATATAAATCATAAACTTGTAGCAACTTCATACAAATAATAAAAGTTAAAACTGTAAATTGATAGTAAAAAAAAAAAAATGCTACTAACTAACGTAAATTCGGTCACTTTTGAACTAAAAATACAACTTTCCTATAGTATTTTAGTTTAAAGCGTCAAAGGAAAATTAGTATCATCAATAGATATGAATATAGTCTTCATACGTTTTTTACTTCGTGCGTTGGCGCTAGACTCATTGGTTTTAAGTTTGATCCCGTCTATTATTGATCGAAGTTGATCCCCAACTAATGTTTTATTTATTTTTTACTAGCTTCTGCCTGTGACTTCGTACGCATGAAATTTCTTGCTGTCCCGTCCCACCCCATCGCATCACATCGCGCTTGTTACATTATTGCGTTTTTGTTGTTGTTGTTTGTATTTTAATTTATCTCAATTTAATTTAGTTCAATTTTTTTTTTATTAATTTAAAATTTATATTTTAGTTTTATTTTTCATTAATTTTTTTTAATTTTTATTTTTAATTTATTTACAATTTTTTATTGAAATTTTTTTTAGCTATATTTTTTTTAGTTATCTAATGCATTAATTGATCGCATCATGCCTAACATAGTTTTAAGATTATGGATGTAATATTAAAGAAATATGGACAAAATAAATTCTGAATTAAATGAATTTAATTTAATTTTATGTTTTTATTATTTATTTATTGCAATTTTGTCATGGATATTTTTTTTTTTCAAAGTAGAAGCAAAAAAGACGTTCACGTCAAAATCTGTTTTCTTTTGTGTATGTTAACTTCACGAACATGATGGGTGATGAGTGTCGATATCTAAACACGATAAAACATAAGAAAACAGTTTTTCTCAACTCATACTTTAAGTAAAAACCGTGGTAAAAACAATAACAACTGTCTATGACCTCCCAAAAAAAAAAAAACATCAAATCTTTTTATTTTATCATGTTTATGTAGATATCGATATCCATCACGGTCAGCGGAGTTTAGCTAGCCAATTTCAAATAATCCTGTATACTACGTCCATATCAGTGTAGTACCATTTACTAATAACAAAACAATTAACATATGTAGATAAACAGCTCCAAATAAGGTGACATCAGACACAATCGCTAACAATTTAATAACCCCTGTGATCAGAGTGTCTAACTAACTTTCAATTCGTCTACGAAGCAAAATGCCTAAAATGCAATCATTTCTAAGTAGTCGAGATGGTTAAAATAAACTCACACTAGGGCCTCTGAGAGACGCCACGCTAACGCTGAGTTAGCGGTAGCGTTTCGTTACAAGTGTTTAATTGCCTACGAACTTAGCCTGACATTACGTGTCCTTTCCACACTTAGTGTCATTGCCATACATTTTGTCGTTAGCCTGCAGAACTGTAGGTTAGGTTAGGTTAGAACTGTGACCGCGGCGGTGGACACGGCACAGCACACCTTGGAGGTGTGCCCTGCCTGGTCCGAGCTGCGCCATAGTCTGGTCGCAGCGGTCGGGCAGGACCTCTCGCTTCCCGGCGTCGTCAGCGCCATGCTGGGGAGCGAGGGGGCCTGGGCAGCGGTCGCCTCCTTCTGCGAGGAAGTGATGTCGCAGAAGGAGGAGGCGGAGCGCGTGCGGGAGGACGACCCTCTCGCGGCGCCGCTCCGAAGGCGGAGGAGGGGTCGAAGAAGACGTCAGTATGACAGTCATCTCCGACTCCTCCCAGGTGGAGGCCAGCAGGCAACGGGTGCGGGGGCACCCTTGCCTGTATTGCACAGGCCTCCATCAGTGTCGGATGGGAATGGCCAGGTGTTCCCGGCCATTCCCGTAGCCCCCCAGCTTGGGGGGCATGCGGGGCCTGCCAGCTAGGCGGGCACGCGCCGGGAGGGTCGTGGACGTAAAGGCTGTGCCAGTTTCCCATGGCCCTCCCATAACGGCATTGAGGGAACACCGCTGGGTTTTTTAGTGGGTATACCGGCACTCTGCCGGGGAGTCCCACATACCCCTCCCGTCCCCCGACGGGAGGGTATGCGTAATGCATTTTTCCCAGCGGAACAAAAAAAAAAAAAAAAAAAAAAAAAAAAGGTTAGAACTGTGACCACACAACGGTACGACCAGAAAGGGTAGTCCCTTTCTTCTAAAATAATAGACATATTGTAAGGTAGACATTTTGGTTCATAGTCAGAATAAGGTTTAGTTCAAATACTGTATAGACATATTGCAAGGTCCTACATTGTGCTTCCTAGTCAATATAAGGTTTAGGCAATACTTGTCATAGATGTTTTCATTTCTAGTCAGCATGATCATAAAGGTTTAACAAGTCAGTCGTTGTTTCAATTAGTAGGTACTGGCACTAATTAACTAATTGTAGCTGTACCTACGAGTACTCATTGGAGATCAAACCGTGTCTGTACATCATCTGCCTAGCCTTTTCTCTATTATGTTTGGGTCGGCTTCCAGTCTACCCAGATGCAGCTGAATACCAGTATTTTATATGGAGCGACTGCCTATCTGACCTCCACAACCCAGTAACTGGGTAATACGATACCCCTTGGTAAGACTGGTTGTCAGACTTTCGGGCTTCTGACGACCCTTAACGATTGCCAAAGATCCGCGAATGGCAGCTGGGACCAACGGATTAACGTGCTGTCCGAGGCACGGAGGACCTGGCGAGCATAGCTTAACCTGACGGATCGACCCGTGTGGCTGTTATTATTTAGCCACAAGCTCCACGCTGCTTTTTTACACCTATAACTAAATATTTACTGTTACGATATTAATCATTGCAATGAAATCCATAATTTGGGGCACAGAGCGATAATTCATAATTTCATTTAAATAATCCATACTTCCATACTATCCAAACTAATCCAACTAATAAAGTAAGTTTGTCAGTTTGTTTGTTACCGTTTCACGACTAAACCACTGAATCGACCATCCTGAAATTTTGCATATACGTTGTCAGGTGTACAGAAACGGACATAGGGTACCTTGCAACGATCACGAAAACAATCTCCACATTAATATTAGCAAAACCAAAATGATACAGTTCCAAACATATAACAGTAAGCGCCTACTGTTAAAAATACAGCATGGTAATGACGCAATTGAATTTATATATATATATATATAATATATATTATAATATGGGGTAATTCTGTAGAACTTAACAGAGTGCTTCGAGCTCAAAAGAAATGCATCCGCTCAATATGTGGAGTGCACCCACTGGACAGCTGTGTTCCATTATTTAAAAAAATAAATATATTACCACTCCCAGCTCTATATATTTTTGATATTTGTATATTTGTATACCAAAATAAGAGTGAACTTCAATTGCATAATGATCGTGTATCCAGACCGAGCCGCAAAGTTCACATGCCTCGTGTACCTACACGAAATAATCAACTATTTGCTAACAATGTATTCTGTATGGCGACCAAAGTTTATAATAAACTACCAGATTGTTTTAAAACTCTTGACTTTAGGACATTTAAATGTAAATTATTCAATTATCTCTTAACTAAATGCTACTACTCGACTGATGATTTTATGAATGAAAAGTTAACTTAAATACTTATTATCTCTGACTTAATTTAATATTGTTGACATTTCCATACCTAATATTTGACTAATTTGCAATTTGAATTTTATCCTATTTTATTTTATTGAATGTTATATCTAATAATCTAACCAAAATCTTGAAAATGTATTTGTACGCCGGAAACGGCAGAATATTATGAACTTTTAAAAATGTATTTAACAACTCTGTAACAATATTCTGACAAATAAATGGACTATTACTATTCATCCTGAAAAAAATTACTGTTCCCGAGAAAGACAACAATAACGTTCTCATGATAATAGATGGCGCCACGTGTCTGTCGAATCATGTTTGAATTATATTATAATAGAAACTATGGTAGTGTGTTAAGAGTTTTTTTCTTAAATCGAAATTAAAGTGAGCGAAGCCGCGGGCAAAAGCTAATAATATTATAAATGTAAATGAAAGTAACTCTGTCTGTCTGTTTGTCTGTTACGTTTTCACGCCTAAACCGTTGAACCGATCGTCATGAAATTCGGCAGAAATATAGCCTGGGTTAAGGAGAAGGACATAGGCTACTTTTTATGCGATAACTGACATCACGCGGGCGGAGCCGCGGGCAAAAGCTAGTGATTAATAAATAAAAACAGCGAAATAATATATTTGACAGCTATTTGCGACATAGACATCTTTCAGAATGCACCCTCTTATTTATTTATTTAAAGTTGTTACACAAAATAAGGTACAAAGGCGGACTTAATGCCTTAGGTATTCTCTACCAGTCAACCAAGGGTGGTGAAGAGATAAGATGCCTCTTCACACGCCCAGGGACACTAAACGCCCATTGGCGTCATAGCAATAATACTTATATTGTGACTCGTTTAGTGACCGAGTTTACCTTGAAAGAGTTAATAAAAACATGACAGAAACAATATTAATGTATATAATTAAAATAAAACAATTGCGACTTAATTAATCCAAGATTTTATTTACAGCAATTAAAGGCTCGTACAGACTCATGCGATATCGCGGGCGCGACGCGACACTAGTAGCCCAATTTCTTTGTCGGTGCCTGTCGCGGCCGCGATATCGCGCGAGTCTGTACGAGCCTTTAATTGCTGTAAAGAGATTTTATCTCGAAAATTACCATTTCAACAATGATAACTGAGTTGGTTCTTTGTTCCTTTTTTGTACTTTAATTTTATCTGTTATACGAGTATAAGGAGTTGCATTACCATTTTACGAAATGGGATAAAAAGTTCAAGCTTGGAGTGCCGATATTTGGAAACACCATTATGAGTACTTTTGCAATTAAACACCTGATCGAGGATATTGATATTGTTTATAGGGCGCACCCGAATGAAAGATTGAATAAAAAAAAAAAAAAGTATTGTTTTTATGATAAGTTTAACTCGCACACTGACTTTTTATTTGTAAAAACAATACAATTATTTGTAAATATATGAGCACCTTGTATCTAAAAATAGGTTAATTTATCCGTCAATGCTTAATGTTGTATTGTTATTACCTGTTGTGGTATAGTAATTTTATTCTAGGTACATCGTCTTCACATGTAATGATATAATTGATGTAAGTATACAAACTATTGTAAAACAGTTTAAAAGAGTAACTGTGGAGTTTCTTGCCCATTCTTCTCCATGCGAAACTACCTTTTGGAAGGGGCAACTAGAATCAATTTTATTTCCGTGTAAATTTTGACGTTCAAAACTGCCATTTATGTGACTATTTGAAATAAATGCTTTGACTTTGAAAGGTAAGTAATTTTTTTTTAAGTTGTTGAATCAGAATTATTATTGTTAAGAAATACTGACCCTGTTGAAAGCTCGAGATAACAACAATCGGAGTGTGGCTGTGTCGTCGACACGGCCGTGTGTTTTACGTGAATACGTGTACGACTGATGCAGATGTAGGCACCGTCGTTGATCAACTCGGACGCTTTTATTCTTTGCTGTTCCCGGCACCGCTTCATTCTGTCATATGGTGTTTTATGGGTATCACTAAATTGATTTTGAGAACCTCTTTCCAAACGTATACGATCTCTATATTTTGATTTGGCTTTTTGACGAGTATAGACCGACGTTGCATTATTAATTTAAATCTTATACTTTGACTCCGAATACATACATTATTTTTTTATTGGCGCAATGAATAGATCTTGACGAGACCTTACGATTGAAGCTTAAACGTCGTAGCTTCTCCGAGACAAAAGTTATAACAAAATTGACGCGCTCTGCCGCGAGCGATGCGTCACAGTCCTCACTCAACGCAACGAATTCTATGATTCTTAAGCTATCGAATGGTGTAATTAAATTTTGGATGTAGATGATAGATATGTAGAAACAACACCAAACTATATCCCCGATATTGGTATCATCAGTTTTCTGAATTGCCTTCCGCTATAGAAGCAAATTTAAAGACGTATTCACGTCAATAAAAACTTAACAAAAAAAAAAAAAAAACAACATTTATAGCGAAACCATCAGAAAAACTCCGGGTGAAGGTTCCTTATAAAAGTGGAGGTACTAAACCAGAAGACTTTTAGAATACTTTTACTATACCAGAAGACTTTTAGAATACTTTTACTATACCAGAAGACTTTTAGAATACTTTTACTATACCAGAAGACTTTTAGAATACTAGAATACCAGAATACTTTTGCAAACAGACTGAAAATTGGTGCCTATTGAATAAAACCGACAGGCGACAGGTGACAAGACAATCCGAAAATTTTACAAGTTTCTATATTCGTTTTTTGCTTTAGTAAACAGCATCTGTCGTGTAAATGTGTCAATTTTGCAATTACCTACCTACTAAAAGCAAAAACGGATCCCATAATATAGGATCACCGTGTCTGTCTTGCAAAAAAGATTTGCACACTGTACCGTGTGACATATCAAATGAAAGGGCTTATTGTGAGGGTCTCAAGTATATTTTTTTATAGTTTTAAATAAACAGTTTTAAAGTTACTTAAGAAAATTGACCTTTCCCCCCATATCTCTGAAACTTCCTACTGTAAGGAAAATAGTTATAATATAAATTAATGAAAAATGTAACTTGATGCTATCAAAATTGTACCTTTTTGAGAGAAAATAAATAACTTTATTATTATTATTATTATTATTACAGGAAAACCTATAATAAGGTCTAAACCTATAATTACTTGGTAAATCTCATGCTTTTGTGCGTATAAACTTACATTTGCAGATGGAATGTATGGGAGAGCAGGTTTTTTAAATACAATCTTAAGTTTGTTCTTGGGATAAATTCATCCCACCTACGAAACCCTTCATTGTGTTTGGTCTGACACACACTTGGCCGGTTTTTTGACGATTATGTCGCATTGATATTGGTCGATCTTTGCTCATAAATATAGGGTAGTTTAATCTGGCTTGTCTACTAGTTTGTACTCCTACCCGCATTGGGAATCGGTCGATGGTTCGGTGGGCTATGCCTGCCCGCCGCGCGCGTCTCCCGAGCAGATCAGTCAGTTCGCCCGTGATCGCCATTGCAGATGGTCATTTTAAATACTATAATCTCAAGCTGAATATTTTTCCGAATCCTACATAAATTGCCGTGCAATTAGTTACGAACCTACTTACGTTCATCAAGACATTTTCTCACGCGAGTGCGGAGCTTCCCTGCTGTTCCCTGAAGCTGTGACCTGGTGCCGTGGCAAGGATAATTCAGGTAAGTGGTCAAGCTTTTTTATCTACCCTGTGTAGTGAGCAAGATCTTTACTTCTTGGGGTTTTTTAGAGGTATAGCATTTCCCGCCATTAATAAGGTCCTTCGAATTTATTTTATTTTACCAGACGTCCTATTCAGATTCCACAGATATTAAATAGGTGATGTTTTGCTTAAATTTCCACTTACATCGACTGTAAATCCAACTTTCAGATACGTAGGCTTTATGGAAGGCATGAAGCAGGTCATCTTAGTGAGGAATCCTGAGCTGATGAAGAGCATTACCATCAAGGACTTCGACCACTTTGTGAACCGAAAGGTGATGTTCCCTAAGGTGATTGAACCTTTGCTGGGATCCAGCCTCTTGATTAGGAAAGGTCGGTATACAATGTTGTTGGATGCGTTACTGTCGGGCTTAAGAGCCCTGGTACCAAAATATATAGATATGGTATGAGAAGCTATGTTGAATTTCATCTATTTAATTTCAAGTAGATGGTGAAAGATGAGGTTCACTTTACGCGACTAAAATAGTAAAATTATGTCTTATGCTTCTTTTACAATTTTGAAACTGATTCTAAAGGGGTTTGAAGATCCGTGGCATACCTACCTACTGTCCACCCTTTTGTTTTCCAAAATAACGGTCACGCTTGAAACCTATAGAAATCGATAGCTGATATCAATGCGAACAGAAAACGATATAAGACGAAACCCCGTAGTGTCAAGTTTCCGAGATATTAACGTTCAAAATTGATCACGTGACATCCATATTTTTTGAACTTGCGTACATCTGTTGCCATGTTGGCCGTGTGGTCCGAAACTAAGCAAAGGTTCTCATCTTTTATTCCATTAGATATGATAATTGACAAGAAAAAACGTTAGGCTTAGGCCAGATGTCTTCGTGGCCATAACAGAAGAATGTCTTCCACAGTAATTAATATTTCAGCTTAATATCATTATTAAAATTACTATTTCATTACATTCAGAGTGATTATTTAAAAAATCTATGCAAAAAATCTACGAAAGTTCAAACAATATGTCTGTCACTACGCTGATCAACTAAAAGTTAATATCTCCGAAACTTGATACTTTACTACGGGGTTTGGTCTTATGATGTTTTCTGTTTGTATTAATGTCAGCTATTCATTTGTGTAGGTTTCATGCGTGGCAGCCATTTAATAAAATAAAAAATAATAAGTTGTCCAAACTAGTCCATACACTACTTATTTTAAGATTTCATGTTAGGATTTCTGAGGGGATCTAAAATCGTCTAAAGTTTGAATGTTTAAGTGACACAAAAGTTAGGAATAGATACGTTATATTATTTTATGAAATACGAGAATTATTTTGAAGGATTAAAGGTACCGTCTAATTGGTCTCCCTCAAAAGTACTCAAATCTATGAGTATTTTTGCAAGGACGAAACTCAAGGGTATTTCCAATCGGTTGTTTAAAATGACTCCTTACAGCTTTGCTCCTTTGGTACTTAAATGAATATATCTTTGGACAGGTGACGAATGGCGCGAGATGAGAAGCCGCCTCACTGGAGCCTTCAGTGGCTCCAAGATGAGATGTATGATGCCCGTCATGATGGAAATAAGCAACAGGATTGTGGAGTATTTGAAAGGTATAATTATAATATTAAATCAATGTATGTATGCAATGCAAGTAATTCAAAACTTCTGTAGAAACGTTTGTTTAAACTTCAGTAGAAAATAGTTTTTTTTTTTTTTTTTTGAGTTAGAAACAGTTCTTTTAAGACTTAAAAACTCTATGTATAATTTTGACGTCCGAGTTTAAAGGAAGAGACTGTAACACAAGCATGAGTCACAGAGCCGACGAGATCGTTGGCTCTGTGACTCATGCTTGTAAGTTTAAGAAAAAATCAAGATTACTAGATTACTATCTAGTAATCTTGATTTTTTCTTAAAGTCGCCCCAGTATATTTACCGACTTCTACACTCGAGCGTTTGTAACTTACCTATCTTTACAGGTCATAAATCCGAAGATACATATATACGTCTTAGACTCGATGCGTCGCTACAACACTGACGTTATTGCCACCACTGCCGTCGGTCTTCACGTGAACTCGATCAAGGATTAGGCACAACGAGTGCCTATCCTTGATAGGCACGCAAGGATAGCCTATTATTTATGTATAATAAATTCATAGTACACTTGAATATAATAAAGAAATCTCGATGTTTTAAGAAGTCTAAAGGATGATTTTCATCAAACGGCTCGCATCGCATCGGATCAGAAAGGATACGAACGGATGCAGCGACAGCCGCTCGCGTCCGGCAGGATGTCGACGCATACGATCGGCTCCATACCGTCGCTTGCGAACAGTATGCTAGAAGCCTTCTGCTTCAGGACGTATGACACACTCTAGCTTTTTACCGTCTTTGTGGTCTTGACGTAAGACCACCTGTCTCAGACCTAGACATCCCGGGTCCGATTCCCAGCTGGGACGTACATTTCTGCTCGGTTTGGTTGATGGTAGGGCTTGTTCTTAGTCCGTCTGGCTAGCTAACATCATCTTATCCAAGTCTGTCGCCATAACAACAACGTTAACAGCATTTGTTGTGTTTCGGCAGTTAGAGGTAAGATAGCCAGTTTCTCTGTGGTTGAGGATTCCGGGTTAAGCTCGCTTCCACTTTCTGCCTATCATCAGGTAAGGTGAAGGCCATGAGCTTCCCTGTTGTAGATTTAAAAAAAAACCTACATAATTTCGTCGAGACTTCTTATTCCTTCGTTTCCTGCGTAATCTAAAACTCTTCGTCTTGTGTCAGAACACAGTGAAACCGTAATTATTTTACATGCTGTAGCAAGATTTAATATTATTAAACCCAGCTTCAACTCTCAGTGGTCGTGAAAACTGCACTAAATTCCGGTAGTTTCTGAGATTAGCTTAAACTCATTAGCTCTTAAATTAGCCTGGGAATACCCGCTGCCGGCTTCACTCTGTTGTTTAATTTAAAAAACTATAAATTGCGAAATCTTGATAATTTTGAAAAGGAGAATTTTATGTTCTGTTTTGTGTATGACGGCTGGAGGGGCTGAAGGGGGACTAAGATTTTGTCAACAATCTGTTCATTTTTTAAATAAAAACATAAAATAAAAATAAATAAAAATAAAATAAAAATATTTTAATTCAGATATCAAAGATCCATAGGTAGGTACATTATAAATAACAATATTACACAAAAGAAAAAGAAAATTTACTTAGAATCAAAAATTAAAATCAAAATAAATCTTACACAGTTTCGACAATTCTCTATGAACTATCTATGAACTGAATGACTATCATTATTGCGGACATAATTAAAAGGATGTGTTCAAACTCAAAGCACCTTTGAATTGTCAAAGAGTCCGTCAGTATATTTTTTTTTTTGGGGTTGCTGTCTCAGATGGATCTAGGACGTTGGCGTCTGCTTAACCGGACTTAGTACTAGAAATCTGTAATTTGGCATGGATATACATATTAATCACGCCGACAGTGTTATAAAAAAATCTTGAAATATTTTCACGTTGGATTTTCAACTCTCGGTGCTGAGCCACGCGTTAAAAATCTAGCAGAGTAATAATATTTCGGTGTTACCTTGTAGAAGTAGTATAACGGCTCCTATAAGTTCTCAATACACCAAGTAGTTAAGTCAGATTAATTTATGTAAAGAAAGGGGATAACAGATCCAAAAAAAAAAATCTTTTTAATGGTATTCACAAAAAATGGCGGTAAAAAGGTTACATTTTCTTTATAGAACTGATTTAAAAAATAATAAATTAGAAAATATCATACCTTTTTTAATTTTTGGTTTTAAACAAAGTTTAAAATAAAGGAGATAAATAAAGGAGATTTTCAAACAAACTCTGTCTCTAATTTCTGGTCTAACGCGTCCTCATATTAATCCTTTCAGTTTTATTCCAGTTGAACAGGGAGAGATCAGAAAGATTATTCTTGCCATCAAATCAAAAGCGGTGGGATGTGACAATATCACCCGTGGTATGATCATTACTATTCTGGATCATCTCCTACCCGCGATTACCCATATTATAAATTTTTCCCTGTACACCGGAGTATTCCCTTCCCTGTGGCGCAAAGCCTATGTTCGTCCACTACCTAAGGTTTCCAATCCCTCTCTTCCTACCGACTTCCGTCCAATTTCTATCCTTCCCTTCCTATCCAAAGTGCTTGAGGCCTGTGTCCACAAACAATTCTCCAACTTTGTTCATTGCAACTCACTCATTAGCCCTCTACAATCTGGGTTCAGGCCTGGGCACAGCACTGTTTCCGCCCTCCTTAAAGTGACTGGCGATATAAGGGCAGGACTGGAAGACACCAAAGTTACTGCTCTTGTGTTGGTTGATTTCTCGAATGCCTTTAATACCGTCAGTCACGACATCCTTTTAGCCATTCTGTCATATGTTATGGTCTCTCCCGAAGCACTGGAATGGTTCTCCTCTTACCTTCAGGAACGTCAGCAGTCCATTCATGTTGGGGATTCTTCTTCATGCTGGTGTGATTTGTTAACTGGCGTTCCTCAAGGCGGTATACTTTCTCCTCTACTCTTTTCTATTTTTATTAATCTAATAACTTCCGTACTTCAATGTGCGTATCATCTGTATGCAGATGACTTGCAGTTGTATTGTCAAGGGAAGGTTGATGAATTGCCTGACGCTATCGACAAATTGAATAGGGACTTGATAGCCATAAAAACCTGGGCTGATAGATTTGGTGTAGCTGTAAACCCTAAGAAGTGCCAGGCGATCATCATTGGCAGTCCTCGTGGTATTAGCAAGGTGGATGGTTCAACTTTGCCACCGGTTCTCTTCAATGGTACGGTCGTTCCTTTTAGCACTGACGTGAAGGACCTAGGCTTGCATATTGACAATACTCTGAACTGGCGAACTCAAGTCGCTAAGGTAAGCCAGAAGGTTACTGGAACGCTGCGGGCTCTGTACCGATTGAAAAATATATTACCAGCGAGCACTAAGACAATGCTTGTGCAGTCCTTAATTTTCCCTATCATCGATTATGGTGATGTGTGCTACTATGACCTGAATGCAGATCTCCTCGACAAACTTGACCGTCTTCTCAATAACTGCATTCGATTCGTTTTCAACCTGCGTAAATATGATCATGTCTCTGCGCATCGGTCGCTTCTAAAGTGGTTGCCCATACGCCAGCGCAGAGAGCAAAGGGCGCTGACCACCTTGTTTTCATTTCTTGACTCTCCATCTTCCCCTCGTTACCTAGCCCCCCACTTTCAGTACATTTGCGCCAACCACAATAGAAATCTTCGTTCATCTCACAATCGTCTTCTTCAATGTCCCACTCACCGCACAGACTTCATTCACTCTTCCTTCTTCATACAGTCTATCTCTCTGTGGAATGCGCTTCCCCAGGAAATCAGGATGGCAACCAACCGATTATCTTTTAAAGTAAAAGTTCGTGAGCATATTCGCAAGAAGCTGGCAGTATCATCATAACGGTAATGTTTTCCCATTGTGTGTCTTATTTGTTTTAGTATACATATTTATGTGTATTTATTTGTGCTTATATTTATATATAATAAGATTTATATATTGAATTTATAGTTTGTAATAGGTTTATGTATATTTAAATGAATATTTATTCCTCAATTTTCGCTATTGCACCTACTACTGTATGTCTCTGCATCACCCAAAGGTTGACTGGTAGAAAATGCCTATGGCATTAAGTCCGCCTCTGTACATGTTTTGTGCTGAAAGTATTAAATAAATAAATAAATAAATAACATATTTTATGATACTAAACATTTTTAAATTTCATATGACAATGTCAAAGTCGCGTCTTTTCAATTAATTCATGTAAGTAGCATGTTTGGCGACATGTTGGATGAACACGGCTGTAAACTATTCTGAGTGGAAATCGATTTTGGGAGGATTACGTGTAGCAGTGGACTTAAAAGTGCCGATTATGATGATCATACAAACTATACAAAACATTGTTTGGCTACGGTATTTTATTAGCTTAGCCATAGATAGTTCTTATAATTAATAATCGTAATTTTTTTTTCACTGTATAAAAAACTTTATTTTGATTTATTAATTTATGAATATAAAAATGTTGCAACTTAAATTTACACTAGGTACTAAATTAAAAGAGTAAAAAACGAAATATACAAAAACAAAAAAAAAAAAAATACAAAGAAATACAAAAGGACACGTAAGCGTCGAAGTACTCGTCCGCATCGCTGTCAAAAATAGATGATAACTTATAAAAAATTTATGACAAAATGTTTTGCACCACCGTTTCTTTGTTTCCATAAATTATCAGAATTAAAGTTTTAGACGTAAGTTCTGTTTCTTTCTTGCAGGTATGAGATACGCGATTCTAACGATAAAAGTGTTGCTATGCCACTTAATACTGAACTACCAGATAGTCCGAAGCAAGAGGACTGCTGACAGCCGCTTGCAGCTGCTAGACTTTAGTATCAGAGCCGAAGGCGACCCTTATGTACGATTTTAGGGTAGAACGTGACACACTGAATGAGGGAATTTAGGGTAATGGACTTTGCACAGTTGATAGATACTTCTATTAATAAAAACTTCTTTTTAATGTTATGTTATTTTTTCATTTTGCGTTTACGAGAGACTGGTCGGAGAAGGCAACGTACCACAACAATGGAAAGCTATGGAGGAAACATTTACCCAGCAATGCTGGATGTATTTTTAAATATTACTTTTCATTTAGGTATATTATTACTAGCTGTTGCCCTCGAGCTAGTCTGCGTATATTTTGTACTTTCTCATTTTTAGGGTTCCGTAGTCAAAAAGGAACCCTTACAGTTTCGCCATGTCCGTCTGTCTGTCCGCAGCTTAGCTCAGAGACTCTTAGTACTAGACGAGACTTAGTACGAGAAATCATAATTATGTCGTATCTCTATGTCTTTAACAGTGTATACATATATAATAAAATAAATAATTATGGAATGTGCTGATCGACTATTTTGAAATTCCCATGTTCAAATGTTTGTATCGTGAAAGTATGGAGGTGTGCAATTATTTTAATTTAGAGAGTTAATTTAGAGACCGAGCTTGTGTCTCTCAATCTGACTGCCAAGTGGTAATGCTGAATACTCATAATGAAAGAAAAGAAAGACAGAAAAAGTATTTATTGGGACTAGTACAGGAATATCACATTTTAAACTAAACACACTCATAGTAACATTAATAAAAATAAAAATAAAGAAAGTCCTGTACGAGGCCTTTGGCTCCTCTCAGCATAATGCTGCGACATTTAAAAATAAGTGTCGCAGCGCTGGTATTCTGATAGGGCCCGCTGTGGTGTCACGGGCAGATACAGAAATTTCCTATCTAGTCCTATGCTCTTCTGTAAGTGACGTATTTACAATACCTAAAACTGTATGTGATCTTCTTATTTGTGTATGTTTTAGTGAATAAGTCGTTGAAGTGCCATATCAATAAATAAATAAAAAATAGATGTGTGAAATAACATAAAATTAAATATTATTTATTTAATAAAAATCATTGTAATCCGCGTATACCCAAGTACCCGACGTAACAACAGTGCCACGTAATGACTGGACATTAGAAGGTTATTGATCAGCATTTTAATTTTCCGATGACGGTTTTATTATTTTGTCCAACATATTCTTTATTACCTCTAAAGCAAATAGCAGCAGACGCTTCACTTTTTATTCATTTTTGTCTTTCAAGGCTCCTACAAACAGGCGCGACACGCGACGCGACACAAAGAGGCCGCTCGTCGCGCGGCATGTGGTGTCTTTGTATCGCGTCGCGTGTCGCGCCTGTTTGCAGGAGCCTTCATTCGTCATCTTTCACTCAGACTGAATCGTCTGAATACAAAATAAATCTGACCGATCTAACGATGCTAGATTTCGGTAATATTTATGGGAAATTATTTTATTAATAGGTATGGGAGGACAGTGTAGGCCTCTCAACAAGTATACTTGGTATTTAACAAAGTAGAAAATGGTCTACAAATCTAGTCTATTAAGCCTACAGCGTTCTCATATTCACAAAATAAATAATAATAAAAACCTACTTAAAATGACATGATTGCCATTACAACTGTAGCCAAACCTGAAATAATATCCTGTCCACAAACTATCCATCGTCAAAGTACGAGTAAACACAAGAAGGCGCCCTCCGAGCCAGCCACACGATATATTCTCTCATTCAATACATCATTTACTATAATAATTTTATGCAGAATATGTACTGATGTTTTATCAAAGTGCACATTAAAACTTTTGAAAATACCATCATAAAATAAACATACGCCATATCAACATAGTATGGGGTGACTTACGGGAGTGTATTTTGATAAAAACCGCTGTGATTTGTATAATTATTCTACCAGTCAAACCCGATTTCAGGCCAAACTAGTTCGTCCTAGGCCAAACCGGTTTATCCTACGCGTGTCAGGATATTATTTTTTTTTGTTATGTGCGTTTTGTTCTTTAGTACCGTGTTCCTGGCAAGTAATTTACTTTTACTTTTGACTACCGTCCACCACCAGTGTGATGCTTATATCATAGCAGGTGGTGTTCTGTAGTTTCTGCCTACCCCCATCAGAAGAAGGCGAGAGTTTATGTATGTACGAGTATATTTGTATTGTAGTATATATGTGGCAACACACATTTCTCAACACACAAAAACATGGTAAATATCCCGTTTGTGTTAATAATATTATTAGTGACCATGACAGTTTAAAAACTTATATCACATTTCTCAGATTTTCACGTTTAGTGTGCAATTAAAATCGCCAGCTTGGACACATGAAGTGTCACCAACATGTATGGTTTGAGATCTGTTTATGTTGAGTTCCTAGAAAAATGCTTGGTCAGGCCCCTGTTTTAGTGAAACACATCGCCGTTTCCGAGTAGTGGTGGCCCAGTGAGCAGAGGTGGTCCAGTGAGCAGATGTGACCCAGTGAGCAGAGGTGGCCCAGTGAGCAGTGGTGGCCCAGTAAGCAGTGATGGCCTAGTGAGCAGTGGTGGCCCAGTGAGCAAAGGTGGCCCAGTGAGCAGTGGTGGCCCAATGAGCAAAGGTGGCCCAGTGAGCAGAGGTGGCCCAGTGAGCAAAGGTGGCCCAGTGAGCAGTGGTGGCCCAGTGAGCAGTGGTGGCCTAGTGAGCAGTGGTGGCCCAGTGGTATTGGCCACGATTTACGAGTGTTTAAATTACGTGAGTTCGAACCCAGGCAGGCACTTTACTTTGGGTATTTAACCCACACTGTTGTGATTCTGATTATGGCCCATTCCCTCTCGAAGAGAGAAAGCCTGTGTCCAGCAGTGGGAATATTATACGTTAATTATGCTATGATGAGTTTCAGTAACGTGTCATGTTGCAATACACTCCCGTATAACCATACAGCTAAATATCGTACATTTGGCAGCTTTTCATCGTGTTTTTAGAACAAGCACATTTTAACTTGCCGCGCCGTTGCGGCTTAGTATAGCCATAACTACAGCAGAGCCAGGATTTCCCTTTTATTAAATTAATAAGGTTGTATAACGGAATAGACTAGCACCAGCGTGGAACGTTTACCTACAATGTTTTATGTTTATTACGGTAGATAAGGTGTGTTAACTGGTTTTTATACTGTGGGTAAAAAATATGATACGAGACGTGTTAAGATTTTTGCACTGATAGTTGGAAAACAAGTCTGCCAAAGTGTTTCTGAAATATTGTAGGTTTTTTAAGGTATATTTTAACAATGTGCGTTTAATTAATTAATTTAATAATTTTATTATACATATATATTTTGTTAGTCTTTTAATTTAGTACCTAGTGTAAATATAATAGTTAGTTGCGACATAATTATTATATGTTCTATAGCAAATAAACGACTCTTTTCCCAGTATAATCACAATGTACATAGATAAAAAAATAAATAAAAAATAAACCCGACTGTATAAAAAGTGAACTTGAAAAAAGATAGGAACTAACGAAAATAGGTCTTAGTTGTTAAATTTAAGGAGATGCCTCTGACTGTATGACATTGTTTATATTATTAAGATAAATAAATCTTGTTTCAATTTTTTTAATGTTCACGTTTTACACAGTCTGGTTTCATAGTTTACTGTGTGCGGTCGGCGTACCCCCGTTAGGATTGTCAAGAACGAAGTTCCATACGCGATACTCGCATGCACACACACACTCGTATATAATATAAAGAGCATGGAGCAAGTAGTATATCGCTTTTCTTTACGTGACGTTTTCTACCAGTCAACTCCTACCGCAAGCCGCGTTAAGGAACTTCGCCCAAAAAACATGTTAGGTTGGAAAAAATAATAATAATGGGGTGTGGCAGTGTCGTGGACACTGTGTGTTTTACGTGAATACGAGTACGTGTACGTCTGCATATGTACTGGCGCCGCCGTAGTTGATCCTCTTGTACGCCTTCATTCTTTTACGTTCCCGGCACCGCTTTTCTCTGTCATATGGTGTTTTATGGGTATCACTGGATTGCTCTTGAGAAGCCCTTTCCAACTGTATATGATCTCCATGTATGTTATAGGCTGACACTGCATTTTTTTTTTTTTTTTAATTTTTCACTTTAACTTCATATAAATTCACGATAAATATTTCACACGAATGTTTTTTATACCCACCCAATCAATAGATCTTGATGAGAGCTGAAGATTGAAACTCAAACGAACGTCGTAGCTGCTCCGAGACAAAATTTACGGAAATTATGTAACGCAGCGAAACTACCTGAAAATGGCGGGGCTTCCCCTACATCCGCGCGCGATGCGTCACAGTCCTCACGCAACGTAACGAATTCTAACACGATACCCCTTGGTAAGACTCGTTGTCAGACTTTCGGGCTTCTGACGACCCGTAACGACTGTCAAAGATTCACAAATGGCAGCCGGGACCAACGGCTTAACATGCTTTCCGAGGCATGGAGGGGTCTTGTTGTGTAAAGATGGTCACCCATCCATGGACCAACCACGGCAAGCATAGCTTAACCTGATCGATCGACCGGTGTGGTTGTTATTACGTAGCCACAAGCCCTACGTATAATTTAGCTATCGAGTGGTGTAACTAAAGGAGACGGGTGAAAGTTCATAGAAAGTTGGGCTTGACGTTACAGTAACGATTACTGCATTATTATATTAAGATACTAATACCATTTAAAAAAAATTATAATGTTTGCGACTGCTCCATGGTAGAAAAAAAATATAGGGTGTTATTGGTTCTATACAAAAACAACGTTGTTGCTATAAGTTATTCTTACACCGAGCTCTCACGGAAAATTATTAAGTATAAGACTTTATAGTACACTAGAATTTACCAGGTTCCATCGTAGGACATTCACACATTGAGGATTTAGACGTCCAACTAGAAAAAAATAAAGAATGCCTTCGTCTTCTATTTGATGTAATCCTATAGAAGGATAACGCCGCCAAGTAGCTATGCCGCAGTTGATACAATGATGATGTTGATCACTTATTGTATTTTACTTCGAAATCCAGTAAATGAGGCTTATGTAAGTCGAGAAGGCAAGATAATCAAGTCCGTTGTAAGAAATGCGTCGGTTGTTCATCTAAGTAATAACCGTCAGAATCCTTTCTACATAGCCAAAGTCGCAGAATACTAATCGAATAATAACTACTACAGCACACGAAAACACAACAGCAAATAAAATATCCACTACCGCCGCCATTTACAATTGACATGAGTCGAATGTTGCCTGAATATTAAATCATAATGATCGATTGTGAAATCGATTTACACTTTTTTTTTACGACTTTTTTTAGAAACATTGTTATGTGTCACTGAGAAACCACCATTATTTAAATAAAATAGTTTTATTTTTTAACTTATACAAAGAAGAAAACACTGATCCACTGTTTATTGTTTTTTTTTCTACTTGGATTTTTAATATCGAATGATTGACTTACTTATTTCATCTGGAAACATTGTTTAAAAGTGCAAACTAAGGGAAGTCATTATTTTTTCTAATAAATATTTAATTTCTTATGCCATGATAAAACTGCTTAATATTTCAAGATTAACTACAAAAAAACTGAATAAAATTATTGATAAATATTTCATTTGTGTAACGTTAGGCCCAGATTCGCCCGTCTCCTTTTGGATGTAGATAATCATCATCATCATCATTTCAGCCGAAACTGCTGGACATAGGCCTCCCTCAATTGGATATGTTTGCCATAATCGCCACGCTTGGCAGGCGGTCTGGCGATCGCAGCATGGTGTTAAAAATGCATAGATAACGCTGCTGCCCATTCTCGGGAGGAAATAGGGTGGTGCTATTCTTTACGTCCGGCACCACACGGCACGTAGATAATAATGTAGCTGCAATACCAAACTGTGTGTCATGATTTTTTAATCACTATAGAAGCAAATTTAAAAACGTATATCGTGCACAAACCACTCGTATCCTAATGCGCCAGCCACCATGGTCACACTAAGTAGTTAGTGTGCAATTTGCGAGTTATTTTAATGTTAATTCAGTGCCTGCAGAAGCCAGCCCGACCACAGACTATAAATTCACCGTGTCACCGCTTTGCTGGCATATAAACTGTTGCTAATAATGAACACTCTATCAATACTAACATTATGAATGTGAAAGTAACTCTCTCTGTCTATCTGTCTGACTGTCTGTATGTTACGTTTTCACGCCTAAACCGCTGAACCGATCGTCATGAAATTTGGCAGAGATATAGCCTGGGATATGGAGACGGACATAGGCTACTTCTTTTACGCTACTAATAAAATAAATGTGAAAGTAACTCTGTCAAGTCTGTCTGTCTGTAAGTTATGTTTTCACGCCTAAACTGCTGTATCGATCGTCATGAAATTTGGCAGAGATATAGCCTGGGATATGGAGACGGACATAGGCTGCTTTTTTTACGCGAAAGCCGACATCTACGCTGGCGGAGTCGCGGGCAAAAGCTAGTACTTTATAAATCTGTTATTAGTCTCCCGTTAAATGACTGTATTTAGGATGGAAGGTAGTTTCAACTTCATCATCAATCAGCCTTTAGTTATTTAGAGGCGGATTCCAGTTAAATGCGGCTGAATTTAAAGGTCCTTTGACAAATGGACTTTTATCTGACCTTAGCTTAGACGGGAATGTTTTAGGAAATAGCGTTATCGGCCTATAATGTTCCTATTTTTGGGACATAGGCCTCTCAGTGAGAGGGAGTGGGCCATAATCCATCACGTGAGCCCAGTGCGGTTTCCTCACTATGTTTTTCTTTACTATTTTGAGAGCAGTGGTGATGAAATAATTTACCCAAAGTAAAGCGTCTATCTGGGTTCGAACCTACGACCTACAACTCATAAGTCGCGGCTGTTACCACTGGGCCACCAGGAAAAAATAACCTTCAAAAGTTTTTCCAGAAAAACAGAGAGATATGAATAGAACAAGCAAAGTATGAATACGTACAATAATAAAGTTCTGCATCAAACGGAACCGAACGCTGGCAAATAAACAATAAATTGGCCACTAGTCAAAAACTTAATAGCGAAACTGCGATTTAAACTTCCATCTGCAGGGATTATATCCAGGGTATTGGGTTTAAATCGAATTTAGATGCTTCTTAGACGCAGTTTCGAGGAAGATACGACTTAATAGCTATAACTTGGGTATTTTATTGGCGCTTACGTAAGACTAACTTTTATTTATGGTGTCCTGGTACATTGATTGTTTGGATGTATATAATGATTGTCATTGATAAAGGTAACCGAGATGTTGGAATATTACGGTAGTGCGCAGTAACGTTAGACTTGGTCAATGACTTTGGTGAAGAGTTACTTAGTCTAAAAATTATACTGTTAGACCTACTTTGGATTTTTAGGCTCTTGGCTTCAAATTAACACCCGTAATGTGCATAATTATGACCCTAATACCTCCATAATTACATGACAGCAAAAACATGTTACTAATCAAAACCAACGACAAAGTTTATTACCGCTCCATTTTTTCTAAATTAAATAAACAAGCGACAGGTGACATTACGGTGTTGCCATACGTAGTACTAATGCTGGGCGTGGCTTCGTCGGAGTCACAAATAATACGCTAATGTACGACTACGCCGCTCATTATGCCTAATAAACCCCATTTGCGACAAACATTTTAGGGTAAACAGACGGGCGACTGAAATGTTGGTAGAATGAAACTTTTTTCTTAAAGTGTTATTAAATTATCTTTTTGTATGCACGTGTTTCTGTGACAAATAAACCTATTTTTCTTTCTAAATAATTTATAGAGTACTAGCTTTTGCCCGCGGCTCCGCCCGCGTGGATGTCGGTTATTGCGTAAAAAAGTAGCCTATGTCCTTCTCCATATCCCAGGCTATATCTCTGCCAAATTTCATGACGATCGGTTCAGCGGTTTAGGCGTGAAAACGTAACATACAGTCAGACAGACAGACAGAGTTACTTTCACATTTATAATATTAGTATGGATAAGTCCTTTTTAGGGTCCTTACCCAACGGGTGCCAACGACAAAAGATACAGCCCTGTGAAAGACGGTTAGCGTCAGAATGGCTGGTTGCGTATGGCAAGCGGCTCTGAAAGTATATTCAAAAATTGCTATCCAATTGCTTATTTTTTTTTTTTTAAACTTTGCCCCACACTAGGAATTTCTCCTGTATCATGGGTGCGTTTACAAACATTTAAACTCACATACACAAACAGCCAGACCCGGAACAACTAATTGTAGGTCACACAAATATTGGTTCCGTGCGGGAATCGAACCCGCGACACGCAGTGCAGCAGTCAATCGCTTAACCACTGCGCCAACCGTGCCGCTGCAACATTTCTTCAATAATTGCTACATAATTATGATACATTCAGAGAAATATGAAGATTTTTTTGACCAGCCATTCTGTCGTCAGGATGGATGGTGGCCTCTGTGTTCAGCATGAAGGACGCACAATTTCTAAGTATCTTGTATCATTAATTGCTTATTAATTGCTTCATTCACGAATTTAAGTTTGAGCTTCGTAGTAAAAAATGTAGCTTTTATTAAAATTTGTATGAAGAAGTGCCTAATAATTTGGAAAGGCAACGGTTTGTTTTACTACATGCAGCGTCTTGTTCAAGTCTTGCAGGCGTTCACTTCGACTTATTATAATGATGTTTGGTGAGTAGTTTATAAAACGTACCTACCCTCAATAGCACAATATTTACCTACTAGTATCAGTATGTAAATAACTAAAGACCAAGGTCTACAATCAGTGCGTCCTGCCTGTTATGACTTACGGAGCCGAAACGGTACGGCTGGTCCATAAATTCAAGGTCGCTCAGCGAGCTGTGGAACGGGCTATGCTTGGAGTTTCTCTGAGGGATCGAATCCGGAACGAGGTGATTCGACCATTCGACAGAGAACCAAAGTTGTCGACATAGCTCACTTTTTGGATACAAATAAAATAAAGTAAAAATTAAAGATACAATAATGTGTTTTTGATGTGAAACGTCGAAACCGACTCGTATTGACGGAAAACGGTATGACGCTCTCTTATGCATGGATGAGCGTCATGTCAGAAAAATATATTTCTTTTAGCTCCCATTTTTTTTTGTTTTCTTGAAATATTAATTCTTTTAATAACCATCAATTTCGATGTTTCACATCTGCCGGGCGTCCCGTGACGGCCAACTTTTTTTTTTACAATAGCTTTATAATAAATATGTAATGTTAAATATTGTACGGTGGTACAATATTTAATTTGCTCTTTGTGTGCGAGTTTGGCTCACATTTGGCCGCATTTTTTAGGTTTTCAGGTCTGGTAAAGTGTAATTGGGTTTTTCCATCAGGTTTTTTTGATTGAGCCAATTATATTGGACGTAAACATATCTGGCGAATTGTATGCTGGCGTACTAAACAACTCTGCTGAACACGTTTGGGCATAATACAGGCGTGATGTTATGTTATGTTGCCGTTTCATCTAAAAGCGCGTATTAACATTGCCTACATAATGAATAAAAAGTTCTTCCCCTAATGCAAAAACGAAAACACAAAAAAGTTGCTCGAAAATTGAAGCCAACTTTTTAGTCTCCCAGCCGGCAAAGTTAGCGAGAGTCAAGTTTCGAGTTTAAAACATTACACCCCCTCGCTACGGTCGGTTTAATGGAGCCACGAGCCACCCTGAGCTATGACAACGTAAATAAACGCTAAAAGCCTCCTGTAATTTTTTCTTTAAGTTTCAGGTTAATATGTAGGCGAATATAAATTAGGATGATTACGAGAAATAATTTGAATTAATGTCATTTGTTTACAGGGATTCTTTGAAAAAATTTGAGCTCGAAGATGTGGTTTTGTAATTTAATCTATACTACTGTTTTTTAGTTTAGCTGTACAGGCGCGTCATGTAAAACATTTGTGTTGCTGTATACCTGCATTCGGTAAGACTGAAAGTCGACCCCAATATAGTAGAGAAATGGCTTGTCAGAGGATAATGATGTTTATTTATTTAATTTCCAACTTACATTTATCCTTTTCCTTTTATTTATTACGATAGCGTACTTGTCTAATCTTATCCTAATTTATGATTAACTTATTATTATAAATACATTTTGTAACTTATTACAAATAATGCATACCTTGTGAACTCACTCAGAGAACAAAAAAATTGCTCCGATTCACTAGCTATAAGGTTGAGAGTGTGGAGTGCACGCGTCAGTGGCGCCTCACTTAAGACGCAGATATATGCCAGTGACCTTGAGTGCTTAGCTTGAGTATTCTATACTGAGCTCACGCAGCGCGTCGTACGTCCAGCCAGTAATAGGACTCGCCCATCCAGGAGCGCTGCCCAAATAAGACGTATTATTAATTTATTTTACATAAAATACGTATACTAACACATCAATAATTAAATTATCTATAAAAAGGTTAAGGTTTCAGAAAAATACGCTTTATAGATTTTGCGTGATTCTCAGTTTTTTTATCCACGTTAGACATAATTTCACTATGTAATATAAACATAATCACATAATCTAAAATATTCATATGTTAAGTTATTTAGAAAATGAAAATGAAAATATTTTTCCCAAATCATTAACTCTACTCGTTTAGACGTGATCTTCAGTATAAAATCATTAAAAGTTGGTTATCGTCACCTTAAAAGAATGGTCCGAGGGCGCGGCTCCGCTTGTTGCCGTGGCTGTCTTCGCCACCACACGTACCTGTCCGGAACACACACACCTAAGTGCCCTAAAATGTCCGCATTATGTACCTTCCCACTAAGTACTTTGAATATGTACGAGATGAGTGCGAGATCCCTCCTGACATTCAGTTCGTTGTATTATCCAACCATACCCAAAATAAATAAAGATGGGTACATAAGCGGATAAAATGGGTATACACCTCAAGTACAAGTACCTCACAAACTTATTTTGTACTCGCTCCAGCATGAGCCTATATTTAATCATGTGGAGCCCAAATGACTGCGTTACATTTTAATTGACTTCTAACTAAAGCATTATATAAGGAGATAACCGCTACCCGTACCGATAACCGTTATTGTATGTTAATGATGATAAGCTGTCTTCCATGAATGAAAGATATATATTTCAGTAAGTAGGTACAAATGTCAACCAATCAAACT
Organism: Dryobota labecula; assembly: GCA_947523025.1. NCBI lineage: Eukaryota > Metazoa > Arthropoda > Insecta > Lepidoptera > Noctuidae > Dryobota > Dryobota labecula. Next base: position 3,207,573 of record OX383290.1, read on the forward strand.
CAACTCAAACTCAAACTCTAACTCAAAGCATTTATTTCAAATAAACCAATTACAGGTAGGTACTTTTGAATTGTCAAGGGGTCGGTCAGTCAGAAAGATGAAGCTAGTTGCCCATTCCAAAGCGTAGTAGGTTCCTATGGAGAAGAACGGACAAGAAACTCCTGCTTAAGGGCCTATAAATACCTCAAATGGCTCAGCATGATCCTCCGATAAGTCGAAAATACTGCAGCATTAATTTTGAAATAAATATATGGTAAAGTTGAGGATTAATGTTAAGTACTATGTTAGCCAAAAACACGATTCCATAAAATTTTCTCTATAGAAAAATAATCCTAAGTTACCTCCAAACAGAACAATAAACCGCTGGTATTAAAAAAATACTTCAAATTAGTTAATGAAACTTTGCATATTAACTGAACTAACTATAAAGCAGGTCTTATGTTATTTACTTTTTTTAAATGACCATTATTTTCACCGTAAAACGAAATTACCTAAACTATCGGTGCCTTGGAGCCTTTTCCCTGCCGTCCTGTCTCGCTTGCTCGCGTGACCGGTAGCAATAGTGTGCGAGCGAGATACAGAGTGAGGTGGCGCTGAAGTTGTATAGACTCTTAACTTATATTGTTGGCTATATGCCATCAATTTTATCAAACCGCACCACACGATGTCCTAATCTGCTCAGACAATTTGTCTTAAATATGCATGAGTATAAAAAGCGGTTGTATTATGAATGAGCTTGGTACAGTCGTCGCCACGAGAACTGCAAAGGTCGCGTGCGACGACCCCAAAAGCTCCTTGTTGTGGTTTATTTAGATGCTATACCCGTCAGGCCATTAAAAAAGCGACTCGTATCACTTATAGGTCATCGATTCTTCTTTTTCGTCGTGTCGATGGCACGACAGTGAATTTTTATATATATACAAAAACTCACACTTTTTTCCCATGGTGGTAGGTAGAAACTATACGCCAACGCCACCTGTTACGCTCCTTACATACTCCTTTAGCTTCGTTTACGTTCATACATCTGGTCATACACGTACGCTGGTTGCGAGTACTACGCACCTGACCTTGCTGTCCACCTAGGGCGATCGATGAGGCGCTTAAGGCGTTTCTACTCACATCTGCCTTGTAAATACCTTTTGTTAGTTGCCTTTCATTCATCCTCTCAACAATTGTAAATAAATATTATTTATGTTTATTAATTATTTATTCATTAAAATTTGTTGGCCCAGAACAGAACTTCGCCACTACTACGGCATCGATCGTGGCAACGCAGAGGTCACTATGGCCCCCTATAATCAGAGTATCTAACTTTCAATTCGTCTGCGAAGCAAAATACCTAAAACTTATGTCTACACAGCAAATTGCCTAAGCTGTAAATCGTCTAGAGATCAAAATGTTTAACAAGCAAAATGCCTAAAATGCAATAACCTCTAAGTAGTCGAGATGGTTAAAATAAACTCACACTAGGGCCTCTGAACTGTAGGTTAGGTTAGAACTGTGATGAGTGCCAGAAACGGTACCCCCTTTTTTCTCCTAAAATAATAGACATATTTCAAGGTAGGCATTTTGGTTCAGAGTCAGAATAAGGTTTAGTTCAAATACTGTATAGACATATTGCAAGGTCCTACATTGTGCTTCCTAGTCAATATAAGGTTAAGGCAATTCTTGGCATAGATGTTTTGATTTCTAGTCAACTTGATCATAAATGGCGTGGGCATGTGTGCTGAAGCAGATACAGATAGCTTTCAAGCTCACATGTGAAAAAGAACGGCATCCCTGATACTAAGGATTCGGGGGAGTACCAACAGTATTTTAAAGGTACAAATTGTTAGTAAGAATGATTGCCCGTTCCTGGGGCACTGGACCCGTATGCAGAGCTGCAGGTCTAGTGCAGCGGGAAGCGGGCATAGTTATAGATTTTTAAATTAATTTGATATCATGTTTTATTTATTTATTTATTTTAATGAAAAATGATACTAACATAGTTTTTTAAGTGTTACTAACAACAATATGAATCGCTTGTGTTCGAAATAAATGAATAATAATAATAATGGCTACACCGTGTCAACAAAACGTCTCATTTTACTAATTTTAACAGTGATATTAATTTTAACGCATTTTTACCAGATGTTTTCATTGTATATGAAACCTGAAACCGGAAAACAAGACAAAATTCGAAAAAGAGACCAACACAACAAACTGCAATAGAATTTAATTAAAAACTGTCGAATCGGAGGTGACATGACAGATGTCACCTCCGATAAAATTATAAACTCAAACTCAAACTCAAACTCAAATCATTTATTTCAATTAAACCATTTACAGGCACTTTTGAATTGTCAAGCAGTCGGTCAGTAAGAAAAATTAAGCTACATTCCCATTCCAAAGTAGGTACCTATGGAGAAGAACGGGCAAGAAACTCCATGGACACTCTTTTAAATTAAATTGTTACAAAAGTATTCGTTACATCTATAATGTTGCATTTATAACTAAAAGTGAGAACGATGTAAAAATAAAAATAAAAAAAACTTACACGTTAAAAGCGTCAAGCGTAGGTACAACAAATAGAAACAAAATAAAATAAAATAACCCGTGGCAGCTAAGAGATGACCAGTCCCAACTGACGGCGCCCGTTCACGAACATGACGCATGGATTAGCACCATTCAGCTCAACCATTTTGAAGGGAGCTAAATGATCCAACACACACGCCACCATCAGCGAGACCTTTAAGAGAGCATGACATACTCTCAACCGCCAGGGCACATTCAAGTCAATGAAAGACATATTACCCGGTCAATGGTAGCTCTATAGTACATAGGACTCACACCTGTGCTTTGCATTTATATAATACAAAGGAGATTGAGTTTATACAATGCAAAGATAGTCTTACACTCTTCAGCAGCTCCAACATGATTGTCAAATGTTAATTAACTAGCTGAGGTTGTGGAGCAGGACCAGCATTCAGCCAAGCATTTTTATCAGCGATGTAATCCCCCAACTTATAATATGCCTGCCTGCATAGTGTGCGTTTTATACAAGATTTAAATTTAGACTCATTCAGTTGAAGTATGTGGGGAGTACATGATGTTTTCGTAGATATATTGACAAGGTACCGTCATGATGTTAATATCCTTAAACAGTTCCCTTAGAGAATCGCACCTGCGGAGATTATATATGGCTCTGATGGCTCTTTTCTGCAGAATGAAAATAGACTCGATGTCTGCAGCCTAATCTAATAACAATGAACACTAATGAATTAATGAACATGGAAAATTGAAAATGTAGATCGTATTATGTTGACAAGATCAGCCGCACGTCAAGCACGCCCACCACCTCCGGACTCTTCGCTTAGCTCCGCCTCGCCGCCGCCGGTACCCAGCCTCACTGTGAGCGCTGTGACGACACCGGCCGCGGTAGTTGCGTCGAGCTCGAGCGACGAGTATTTTTCCCCGCCCACGACGCCACCACCTGCTCGTCGACGGGGAGGACGCCGGCCGCCGGACGGTTTAGGACCTCGAGCCCCACCGGCCTCTGATAGGGTCCCAGCTCCCGGCGGAAGTGTGCAGCGCATGAGATGGACACGATCCATCAATGAAAACGTCATGCGCTCATACTATGGGGCAACAGAGGGGGGAAACAATCTGACCGCGTACCGTGTTCGGATGCTGTCTCTTTTTCAGGTGCTTGAGCCAGCTGTCAACGTTACGACACAACGACTATCGGATCAGGTGCGGGTCATCCAACGTAATCATATGTTGGATGACACTGTACTTGATCGCCTGCGAAGTGAAATGCAGAGTAGCCATGTCATGCCCCCCCCCGTCTCAGATTGTTGTACACAGTTTAACACAAATCAAGCTGACGAGGGGAGTGATGACAGGACTGCGAACGTAAGGACCCAGTGCAATTAGGAATTGAGGAATGCTTTGGAGGATGCGATTCGAGAATATCGGTTCATTTCGCCCGAACTTAGGCCACGCTTACCTCGTTTGTCTATGCATAACAAAAATAGGGCGCTGGTGGCGGTCCTGGATTCGCAGTTGTCAAATTATTTTGATGACTGCGAAAACCTCACCGATGCTCATTCGATTCTGTACTGCGCGGCTGTAGCGGCATGTCGTGTAGCTCTAGTCAAATTTAGTAATGACTCCAGCGCTACACGACCAAAACCAGCTGTACCAGCTTAGCAGTGCAGAATTGAACGACGTATTGGTGGGGCCAGAACGCTCACCGGCAAACTAATCTGCTTCAGGGAGGGCAATACTCGCCCTAGAGTCATGCGCTTTGTGAGGCGGGCGTTCTTAGGGACTGATATCAGTCCTCAGGACTATATATCCCGTGTCACAGAGCGCATCGACTTCCTGAAGCAGAGAGTGTATGCATGGGCGAACCGTATTCGTAGGTATAAGCGTCGGGTAGACCGATACACTCAGAATCGCACCTTTGAGAGCGATGAAAGGTGGATATATAGGGGTTGGGAGCGACCAGACCAAGGTGTGACTGACACGTGCCTACCGGATGGTGATGCCATGTTTTCTTTCTGGCGCAATATCTGTCAGTCACACCGAAGATGATTGGACTCGGGAAGTTGAGCGAGCCTGCGATCCAATACCAGAAATGGGGGCTATTACCATCTGCCCCCAAGATGTAGCTCGTGCAGTCCGTCCGTTGCCTAACTGGAAATCTCCAGGGCCGGACGGGCTGCACAACTTTTGGATCAAATGGTTACAGAGATCGCACGCTTGCTTGGCGGCTCAGTACCAGACTGCCTTGGAGTCCGGTTCGATGCCCCAGTTCCTAACAACAGGAGTTACCCACCTGCTCCATAAATCAGGTAGTACCGCGGAACCCAAAAATTATAGGCCGATCACGTGTTTACCGACGGTCTATAAAGTTCTTTCATCCATTTTGAGAGCTAAAATTAACCAACATGTAGACACCAACTCCATCATGTCTGCTTCTCAAAATGGATGTAAGAACGGGTCCCGCAGTACTAAGGAGCTGCTCCACATTGATATGGCCATTAGCCAACAGGCATGTTGGATAGATTATAAGAAGGCCTATGACTCAGTGCCACATACATGGCTCATGAGGGTGCTGGAGTTGTATAAAGTAGATGCAACTCTGCGCACCTTCCTGATGTCAAAAAAAAAGTACAAAAAAATATAATATTCAAAAACAATTTTTGCATGAAAACCCCATTCCTACGGCGGATGTCGTCATAGTAGAAAATCATCAGGCAGTCAAGATGTATTAAATGGAAAATGTTTGGAACCTGTTGGTGGGTGGGGACGATTTTTTGCATGGTCCTTTGTATTACAAAGCTTTTGCTATGAACTTCTCTCAGGCGTTACGTAGATACGAGTTAGGTGTATTGCAGCGGGCAAGCATGCATGCTTGTGAGCATAAAAGCAACCATACAGCATGCAAGCCAGCATGCAACATGCAGCAGGCATGGTTACTGTCACGGCTTCGGTGCTGTGGGGCTCCGGCGGGGCGGTCCCACGCGAGCTTTTCGTTGCAGATGGTTTAACGCTCACCACCGCACCTTCATCTTGCTGGCTGGCTTGGCCGGCCAGCCTCAGCCGCGGCGGCGGGCGTTACAAGCACCTGCTCCTCAACTCACGGGCCGCCTCGCCCCTCCGCGCCTACACGATTTTAAATTACACTCTAGGTGTAGGGCAGACAAGACTGCGTGGAGTCGGATTTACAGCGATTCGTTTCTGTCACTAAAACCTAATTTTTTACAAATGTTTTACGACTAATAATTTAATTAAAAATGAACATTCGGAATAATACACATTAATATTTAGTACATATGACTTTATTTCATGCAAAATTAGGGGATTATATTATTATAGTACTCGTTATTATGACAGAATAGTTTTAGAAGTAAAGATAATTTCGAATTTTTGAACATTACGGTTACTGAAGTTTAAAGCAAACGTGTTATGGGTAGGTAATCATTTTCGGACAAACAATTTTAGGAGAAGAAAGGGAGTACCCGTCCGAGCAGATCAATGACGGCGTCAGTACATCTGCAGACGAGTACATACACGTATTAACGTAAAACACAAAGCCGTGTCCACGACACAGCCAAACCCCGATTTTTTCATTCCGCTGGCTTCGTAACCACACCAAGCATCTACTTCTCCACGATATCTCAATTTATTACTTATCAAATTGCATTGCCATAACATTTCGTCTCGACAAGACCTTAAAAAGGGTTTATATTGTCTTAAAATAAAAATAAAATGTCCAATGCCAGGGCCAAAGAGATGTTTCTAGAAAATTGCATCGTATTTGAAATGTTATTGTAAGATTCATTCAACGAATGCTCTTTTTTTTACAATGTTGTTATTGTGTAACGAGCTCGTTCTATTGCTTATTGTTTTAGTTATTAATTGATCTCTATTCTAGGAGTGCTGGGTTCTAGAGTTTATTTTCAAAAGAAGAAAACAACATAATGACATATTGGTATGTTGTGCTGAAGACGTTAAGTACTTTACAGAACATTAGTAAATTCCGTTACACCATAATTGCAGAGCTATGTAGTTTTATGTTTTTAATTAGCAATACTACGCATGAAGAACAAATCAAATTTATTATTTGTTCCTTATTATCACGCTATAAAATACAAATTACAGCATGTTCAACAGTGCCGTAAGAAAACAATAAAGTATCATAAATTCAATATCCTTATCAAATAAAAGAAAATGTTGTACAGAAAATCCACCTTACTTATACATTATTTACATCGTCACGTTGTTGTTAATACTTCATATTCTCTTTGTGCTCTGGGAAAAGTTTAATGAATTTGTCTGGAGTCGATCTCCTATCATCATCTATTGGCCGGCGATCGATGGAAACATACAGTGTTATAGTGAAGTTGCCACAGATGCCTTACAATCCGTGGAAGACACCAGTTTTTCACCAAAGTCTAAATCAATATTTTTCCATGAAACATCTTGTCGGGGCGGTATCGATTCGCGTCGGGCTTGTGCCGTTGAGGCTGCAGCCAGAGTGCATCCAGACTGGGAGGTTTACTTGCTGTTCACCGCGCCAGTCACTGACATCATGCTCAAAAGAAGTTGTCTCGTAAAACTCCTCCAGTATCCGAACATAAAGGTTGCTAGAATACATGTAAAAAGCTTCTCTACAAATACCATTGTGCAGCCATTAATCAGCCATAAGTTGAAAAAGAGTTTACAGGCTGTGCAACACACTGCAGACATAATGAAGATGTTGACTTTAAATAAGTGGGGGGGAGTGAATTTAGATCTAGATGTACTCGTAACGAAGTCATTCAATGATCTACCGAACAATTGGATTGCGAAAGAATCGCCTTTTCTTTTAGCCTCTGGAGTTATGAGGTTCTCTAAAGACGAGGTCGGACAAAACTTAACCAGTGAAGTTCTTCGGTAAGCTCTTTATTTTCTGCTCAATCAAAGTGTTTGCCTTTCGTCGACGTGGTTCCTGTTGTAAGTCCATTTAAAATGATACAGAAATAGGTAGTTAGGACACTGGTTCGTTGATCTAGTGGTCACAAGCACAATCGCTGAGCATGATTTCCTGGGTTCGATTCCGGGATCGGCGAAAGTGTTATTTATTGAGTGACCCCCTGAGATTTCTCAGTAGCAGCCCGGAGTCTGGATTTGTGCCCGGTTGATGTCAATATGCTCGCCCCCCTATTACATGGGACTTTAACATAACTGGCAAAATGTGGGTGTAACATAGAGTACACCTCTGCCTTACCCTTTGGGGGTTACAGGCGTAATGGTATGTGTTAGTTAGGACCCTTTTTAATGATCCCGGTGTCTGGGCTACAATTCATACTAATATTATAAATGCGAAAGTAATTTGTCTGTTACCCTTCCACGCCTTGACGCTGTAGACCGGTGGCTTTAGAGGGCATACTATGCTCCACTGGCCCCACCCCTTTAAAAAAATATTAAGATAACAAACGCATACAGTTTATTATTGAGACACGAAGCAACAAAATACGATCTAGAGGAATGTGGCCGTTTTTCTTTAGATTGTTTTTTTGCTTCGTATCTCAATATGAAACCTTATAAAAGGTATTAGAACATTCTAGACACACTCACCGAGGTCGCTGTTGAGCCGTTTTTCATAATTCCTTCTCAGTCACAAGATAGAAGTGGCGCTTGTGGACCGATGTAGGCGCTCTTAATGGTTGTTTAATCATTACAGAGAGATTGTTTCAACGTATAATACAGAGAGCTGGTTTTTTAATGGTGCCTTGGCAATTGAAAGGGTGCTTCAGCGAAGATGCAGGAAAGTCCTGAAAGAAACTGGAGATTGTGGAGGTAAAGAATAGCTACAGTTGCTGTCATTGTTTGTTCGGTCAACCGGAACGCATGGACGCCTTCTGGTTTTCGGAACAATGTGCGACATTTAACAGGACAATCGCGTTTACGAGCGACGATAGCTTTTGGATAGCATGCGGGGTTAGCCTCAGCATGCTTGGTCATAATTTAATCAACCGATTGAGTTTGTGGCGACATCTACACCGCCACCAACGAACTATAATTGACGTATCCTACGTCACGATACCAGATACACAATAAGACTGACAACAACCATCGGACAGTTGCTCTCCAGACACCACCCGTTTGCATAGCTATTGATAAATGATATTTCTGTAAGTAGGTTTGTGCAAAAAGTTTTACACGACAATCATATTGAAAAAAAAAAAAAAAGCTTGTTGGACCACGCACAATGAATGGTTCCGTAGTTAGGATGAATTTATCCCAAGAAAAAACTTAACATTGTAGTTGAAAAACTCTAAAAAATGTCTTTCAACTGCACGGTCTGACTCAAAATCTGTGTCTTCTCCTTGATATTGAGTCTACGACTACGAGTACTAAAACTGATAGCCTCGTCGGAACTCATTACTTACGACATCTACATGAAATGTGTTATTAATCTAAAAATATTTTAATACGCAGCAGACAGCTTGTGTATAAAAACAAATGGTTATTGTTTATGTGTAAGGTTTTTTGTGTGTAATGTTTCGAAAAAACATGCGCTGGAGACACGGCTTAATAACTACTTTGAACGAATAAACATGACAGATATCCACAGAGCACAAATACGACGAACCACAGACTAACAAATATTTTTTGATGAATGCCTTCATCTTTTAAAATTCGAAGACATGTGACATCTCCCAACCCGCACTGGGCCCGAGTGGTGGTAGATTACAGCCCACTCCCTCTAACCGAGAGTAGGTCTGTATTCCAGCAGTGGGAATATTATTGTATCGCAGTAGCAACTGCGTCCCCACCTTTTTTCTAAGGACGATTATAATACCTATACCATTTTTTTTTCAGGAATCTCAATCTTCGGCCAAGAACAGTTTTACCCAATCCCACTTTCAAACGCCCACTTGTTTGTAAAAGAGGGGCGCGGGCCCCTCACACAAGTGAAAGGGCATCCATATACGTACTGTATATGGAACATATTGACAAACTTGCATAAAGTTGATCAGAATTCAGCATACGTTAAAATGGCTAAGAAGGTTTGCCCTACGATCTACGAAACATTTGGTAACGAGTTTGGAGTTTAGTTTGATTGGCTGTGCCCGCGGTTTCGCTCACGTGACTACTTGTATACTTTTTGGCATTAATGGCAGTTCAGACTACGCTGTAATATATAGCATACAGGATAAGTTTTTAACCAGAGCGTAAATTTTTTTTGGTGGTTCAGAGTTAGTTATAGAATACATTTCAATTATTTGTTCAATACTTTTTTTTCGTCCTACTTGAAATCAGCTAAATATGGATACAATCTATTCGTATATTAATATCAATGGGCGAGCGCACAGCTGATAGGTACCTACTACTGCGTTCCGCTTCACTGACCGCACCGCTGCTGCCGACGCGTCGCGCGACGAGTATCCATTATACCAGTTTCAAAATAAAAATCTTTCGTTAACGATAACTTCATTTTTTTGTGCTAAGACATATCAAAATAAGAAATAGGTGTATAATAAAACACGTTTAAGTTTAATTCGTCAAAATTCGATGAACGCCAGCTGCATGCACGAAAAAGGATGACTCATTGTCCCGTTACGCGCATTGTCCCGTTACGCTCATTGTCCCGTTACGCTCATTATACGCTTGCGCCACATCAATGTTTTGTTATGACGTTGTCACGTTAAACTATCGTCCGTAAACCAACTTTACAGACAACCAATTTTTTTTTACGGAGTGGCGCTAGTGAACCATTGTACAGACACCAGCACATCAAGCTACTACAATCTGTCAAATTTCTTTAATAGATTTTCAACTTTATCTCTACAGTTTAAGGTTCAAGGTTGATTCCGAAAATTTTACAGTTTCGGGTAGCTTGACCTGCTGGCGTCTATACGTCCTCTTAATCTATCTAACACATTTCTATTCTATATTTGTTTCGAGCATTGAATTTAAATATTTTTATTTTTGTATGATAATCTGATGAATGATTAAAAGTCATAGAACAAAAGTTGTTGTTTATGATGTTAGTAATTATAGTCCTGAGAAGTTGTCATTTTACCAATGACCCATTAAATTATAGCGTACTCTAAACTGCCCTTTATAAATTAATGGGAACGTGAAGTCTGAATATAATAAGAAAATAATCTACTGACAATAAAATTGTTTTCGTTAATATAAACTAAAACTTGTTAGCACATCTTCATTTTTAGGGTTCCATAGTCAACAAGGAACCCTTATAGTTTCGCCATGTCCGTCCATCTGTCCGTCCCCAGCTTAGCTCAGAGACTTTTAGTACTAGAAAGCTATAATTTGGCATGGATATACATATTAATCACGCCGACAAAGTGGTAAAATAAAATCATGAAAAATTGTTATTTACTCCTGGAGGTATTGTTGGATGGGTCTTACAAAAATATTCCGGGTTTGTATGAACAATTTTTCGATTAAGGGATCCGTTTCTGAAATATTAGGCTTTAAAGTGCTAATTTTTGTTAGAGTTAAGCGTCCCCCCCTACCAGCTAAATGGTTGTACTTGGATATATAAAAAAAAACACAGCAGTACTATTTATACCGAAATTAAAAGAAAAACTATCACAGCCAAGTAGGCGTCACAAGTTACCGAGTAATAGTCAACCAACTTATATTTACAGTTAAAAAACATATTCTCCCAAACATTCCGTATGGAAGAACATGTTTTTCAACTACGGTGTTAAGTTTGTTCGTGGGATAAATTCATACCAACTACGGAACCCTTCATTGTGCGTGGTCCGACACGCACTTGGCCGGTTTTTAATTTATTCAGTTAAGCTTTCTAGACCCTACCATCATCACCAACGTCCGCATATAGTCTACTGCTGGACAATGGTCTCTCTAACCTGGCCCATTCAACTCGATCCTCGGCTACTGTCATCCAGCTGCTACCAGCCACACTGCGAAGATCGTCGATCTACACAGACTCTTCGATCACGATCCACAGAACAGGGAACAGGAATTAAATTTAACTGTTTACGTGAACTCTTTGACGACCCAATTATGTTGCCTTAGATTGTCACTTCAGTGCCGTGTGAATAGGGCTGTGATTTTATGATTGCAGGACTTTTGCAGGAACAATAAAGGCTTTAAATTGGTTATGTATTGAAACTGATTTGATACAAATTTATCTTGTGTTACGTGTTTTATACCGGTTTCTGATATAGCAATTAAGTATCAAAATCAAAAGTCATTGATTCAAATTAGGGTCAGAATCATCACTTTTCGAACGACAAAATTACATAAGCCAGTCCCCCAAAACGCCCCTTCACCACTACCTAGTGCTTCAGTTGGGAAGAAAAAGTGGCGCAACAAACTCCCCAGCAGCACATCTGACTGTTCAATTAGAAAATCTTAATTATATGTATGTATGTAATAAATCTTGACTTATCAAAACGAGATTTATTCAAATTAGGCTGAGAATCAGCTTTTTAGGGTTCCGTAGTCAACAAGGAACCGTTATAGTTTCGCCATGTCTGTCTGTCTGTCTGTCTGTCCGCGGCTTGGCTCAGAGACTCTTAGTGCTAAAAAACTGTAGTTTGGTATGGGTATACCTACATATTAATCACGCCGACAAACTGGTAATAAAATCTTGAAATATACATTTTTTTTAGGGTACCACGTTAAGCGGGGATGATATTTTTTTTTCTCATCTATCCCATGGTGTGGGGTATCGTTGGATAGGCCGTTCAAAAATATTGCGGGTTTGTCAAAACCATTTTACGATTCAGAAATCCGTTTGCGAAATATTGGGCTTTAAAATGCTAATTTTTGTTAGAGTCGTGTCCAGGCCAGCTAAATGTTTGATTTTGGATAAGTGAAAAAATTCACGGCAGTAATATATATGACGAAAATAAAAGGAAAACTATCACAGAAAAGTAGGATTTACAAGATAACGAGTAATAGTTAACCAACTTACATTTGTAGTTGGAGAATTGACCGTCACGTATATCGATGTATAGGAGAACATGTATGTTAAGTTTTTTCTTGGGATAAATTCGTTCTAACTACGGAACCCTGCATTGTGCGTAGTCCAACATGCACTTGGCGGGTTTTATCATCCCTGGAGAACTTAGCCAAGCACTTGATTGTCGTCAAAGATAACACTTATTTTGCAACACGTCATATTGCCGAAGTGAAATTCCGTTAAGCACACGGCTTGTTAAGACTAAACTTATTATATTATTACAATAAAAAAGAAAGTCTCGTCAAAATTGGTCCAGCCGATTCGAAGAGTAGCCGGAACAAAAAGACGTCATCATCATCATCATCATTTCAGCCGAAAGACGTCCACTGCTGGACATAGGCCTCCCCAAAGCCAAGCACTGCCACTTCGAGCGGTTCTGTGCTTCCCGCTTCCAGCGGATTCCTGCGGCTTTCACAAGGTCATCGGTCCACCTTGTGGGAGGCCTTCCAACGCTACGTCTTCCGGTACGCGGTCGACACTCCAGAACCTTTCGGCTCCAACGGCCATCTGTTCTGCGAGTAATGTGCCCTGCCCATTGCCACTTAAGTTTGGCAATTCTTCGAGCTAAAGGAAATTAAAAATTGTTTTTTTTGTTATAAGTACCGTAACATATACTTTCCATTTAGTAAGAAGCTGTTATTTTGACATTACAAACAGACACTACATTTTTATTTATTTATATATGTGTCATCATCTGTCTAGCCTTTTCCCAACTATGTTGGGGTTGGCTTCCAGTCTAACCGGACGCAGTTGAATACCAGTATTTGACATGGAGCGACTGCCTATCTGACCTCCATAACCTAGTTACTGCATAATACAGACTTTCGGGCTTCTGACGACCCGTAACATCTGTCAAAGATCTACAAATGACAGCCGAGACTAACGGCTTAACATGCTTTCCGAGGGACGGAGGGTTCTTGGTATGTAAAGATGGTCACCGATCCACGGACCCACCGCGGCAAGCGTAGCTTAACCTGGTCGATCGACCCGTGTGGCTGTTATTACTTAGCCACAAGCCCTTATTACAATTACCTTTACGAAATTGAATAACTCATTTTAACATTTTACTCAGGATTTTCTACTTAATCGTGAACATTTAGTATGGCGCTTTATTTGCATTCGTAAGTTTAAATACCCCGCATTTCTGCTGAAGATTCTCAAGTAAGCAATCTCCAATGAATTATGGCGCCAAGCAGAAAGTTTAAAATAACAAGGAATTGTCGAATAGCTATATAGCATAGTTATTTGTGAGGCAAATATTGTGTGCGCTGTTTAATTATATGTAGCAGTACGTTGTTAAAGAGCACTTTAGAAAGTTTAAAAAATTAAGGGCTCCAATAAAAAAAAATTGTGTACAATCGTATCCAGCGTATAACGCGTATAGTGCACGCGTGTAGCGTGTATGTATGTACGCTATTTGATTGGATAAGATATATTTGTCATTATTTTGACACAGAAAAATCACGTCACATCACGCAAATCATAGTGTGATGTGACAACAATGTGTGTGTGTGTGTAATACATATATTTTTCTTTCATTCTATACTTTACGTACCAAACCGGTTTTCTAAATGCATTACATAAGTTTCAAAAAGAGAGATAAAAACCACCAGGGTTCCATAAAACAAAAGAGCAACATTTTAAACTCTCCAAAAATTCAAAAAAACAAAGCCACACGACAAACCAAGCCTTCCAATTAAATTGAATACCATAAAATTCTTCCTGAAAACCGTTTTTCAATTGAAAAACCTTTTCTGTATAATCCCATTGTCCCTCCGTCGTAAATAAGGCAGTCAGTTAAGAAAACAAACGAAATGCATGAATAACAATAAGATGAGGCAGACGAAAGCTGATTTTGTTTAATTGCCGTGGCGGAGGTATCTGTGCGGGGCCAGAATATTTTTTTATCTGAGATTTCATAACAATTGTTGAGTTTGCGTATCTTGATAATTATGTATTTTTATTTTGCTAACGATTCTGAATAGGTGATATCATTTGCCTAGTTTTCACAATTATGTTAGGGTCGGCTTCCAGTCTTACTGGATTCAGCTGAATATCAGTATCTCTGACCTCCACAATCCAATAACTGGGTAACACGATACCAATCACAGGCAAGACTGGTTATCAGACATTCGGGCTTCTGACGAGACAATAGAAGTGAGTGAAAAAGGAAAAAAAAAATTGAATATAATAAGAAAACTAAGTAACTAAAGCGTTCGGTGACGATGATGCGAGTTCCATGATTTTTGTTCACCTAAAAAGTACACATATATACACATTAAACATATAGCTCATGGAAAGCGTTCGGTGACGATCGCGAACCCATAAGTTTTTTCTCTACCAAAAAGTGCTCAACGCGCCTAAAGTTTCCAATAAAAAAAAAAAAAAAAAAAAAGAATGACGATGAAAACCACTAAAAGGAAAGTATTTTTTTGAGTTGTTTATGTTATTGATTTGTTGGTAATATAAATTAACTAACAAATTATTATAACCTAGCTTAAACTATGAACAAACTAAAATATATGGCTTCGAAAAATTCATGTACCCAAGAAACTGGCAGCATTGCCACGTTGTATGGTAATGCTTAGCCTCTGGCCAAGGTAAAAGCCAGCCCTTTTGTTTGTTGGTAATAAAATTACTACCCATTTCCTCCCGTGGGTGCCGTAAAAGGCGACTAAGGCACTTACTAGAGAGTGGGCAGCAGCGTTCTCTATGCATTTTTAACACCATACTGCGATCGCCAACCCGCCTGCCAAGCGTGATGATTATGGGAAACCCCACCTTTGGAGGAAGCCTATGTCTAGCAGTGGACGTCTTTTGGCTAAAATGATGAATGATTAATTAAAAAAAAAAAACTTAAAGAAAAAACTTAACTTTAACTTAACTTTGAAAGAAAACCATCCAAAAATAATAAGAAAAGTGGTGTAAAATGTAACTTGAACCGTTTTTAAGTCGTGACTTGACGTATTCCTACTTTATTATTTGCTGTCTCTTCGTCTGTGCACGTTCGTGGACCCACACATCTAATCTCAACTGGCATTACATACCTCATTGTCGCGATAATTAGCACATTAACTCACTAACTAGCGCCAAAGCCTCAAGATAACCAGCTCTTTTACATCTATTTCCATTTTATTCTCTGATATACACTCGTTATCTCTGTTTACGCGAACCTCTTCGACTACGTGAGTCCGTTAGGATGATTGCCCATTGGAGCGAATAGGAGCAGAGCAGTGCACGGTGTACAGCTAGGGAAACATCTATACTGATACTATAATATAATATGACTTTAAGAAGTCACCGGTATCACTTTCATTTTTCCTCATTATACGAGTAATTATTGAGGCATAATGAAAGTTTCATCGGTGACTGAAAAGTTGTGAGAAAATAGTTTGTCATGGTATAGGCATGATTTGATGCGGAGGAATGAGGAAAATGTCATCAGTAAAGTTTTGAGTATGAATGTGGAATAGGAATTGCTATACGAGTAGGGGAAGATGGGGCTAGAAAGGGAGTGATTACCGAGATGACGACTATAATAGAGAAGTATGGAAGAAACAGAAAAGTTGCGGCTGCTTTTAAATAAATTGGGGTAAGGGCAGGAGAATGATGTGATAATAAAGAGGGAAAATTTGGAGTTTGTATGTCCCTAGGGGAAAATCTTTGGAACTTTTGATCTGATTCCAAAAATTCTTTCACTAATAGGAGGAGTGTTATAGGGTATATTTTGTGTTAAAACAATAAATTTCACGGACCTACGCGTAAAATTTCTTGTTTCGTCGCAGGCAGAAACTAGTTGACCAATAAATTAATTACACTATACTCTGCGCAGTCACTTTAATGGTGGCTACATATCAAGCTATTTCCAGTATAAACTGATCTCTCATTGTATAGAATTTCGCGACATTGAGGGGGCAGCTTATACTGGAAATTAGTTTTATGGGTACATTTCAAGCACCAAATGTGTACCGATCACTTTCTCCCGCTTTGAAGGCCTTGCACCGTGCTTTCTCTCCGATAAGTGGTCTTTCTCTCCTGGCTCTTTTCCGTTTACTCTCTCCGCGAGCCCGCGTCAGTGGACAGGCATCCTAACCCTGTATTCGCTTTCATTTTGTTCTGCTTCATTTTAATGTTTCGTCCCGAGACCAGACGCGGTTTATTGACAGTTAGCGATGCCGGAACAAAATTCTTTATTATGATTGTACACAAAAATGTTATGCTGTTGTGGGATGATTTGATTGGATGACTTTATGGCTTCGGTCTTATGAGATTTGTTCGTTATAATTGACGTTTAGAATTTTGAGATTAAATTATGTTTTAGATTTTTCTGTTTTTGCTTTTGTGCTTTGTTCAATTTTATTGCTTTTTTGTCTTAGAATGAACGTGCCCTGCGGGGTAATTACTTAACACGCTTACAATTGCAATGTTTCGCATTTTGAGAATTCAACAAAATTTGTTGCGTTATTTACGCTGTCGTGCATATGCATTTTACAAACATATGAAGCAATGGAATATTAATTTCTTTCAAAATCCTTTGGTTCATAAACATGTTTTATGCACTTGGGGTGCTGGATTGCATTTAAGAATTCAATCATCATGTATCGTTGTGTAGAATTTTGTTAAATGTTGTTTGGTAACCGGGTCTGTTTCGTCACGAACCTTTAAATTACTTGGGAGATATTTGACAAATTCTGTAATATTTCCTACTTCAGTGGGTGAGTTGTGGCTATCCGAACACTGTTAGATTTGTATTTTTCACCAACATTTTATGTAATCAACAAAACTTTATTAATTAATTTTACATCGATAATACCCTTTATTAAAGTTTCAAACTCACTTCAAAATATGTAATTATAATTTCATAGTTTTGCGTCGAGCACCTGTGACAGAGTATTGAGCAAGTTTTTAGTTCGTGAAATATTTTGCTTGTTACTAGCAAAGTTTGGAACGCCTCGGGAATTCGGTACGTTTGGGACATATTAATTAGTATTTAAATGAATATGACAAAAATTCAAATATTTTGTGTATGTAAATTTAATGTTAAAAGTATAATTAAATAAACGGAATATTTATTTTTGTGAACATACGTTGTGTAAAAGGTGTTAAATTAGTTATAGAAATTATAGATAGATAGATTGAATACTTTTTATTATGTACACCATAAAAATTACAGATATAAATGTAGAACTGTTACATAGGGTGTCACAATGGGCGGTCTTATCGCTAAAAGCGATCTTTTACAGACAGCCTTTGGATGGATCAAAAAGTAGAAGGAGAGACAATACTGCAGGTAGTCAGTGGTGTACCACTTACATATATACAATAAATACATACATACATAAAGCATATAGATACTTATCCATATAAATATATATATATATATATACATACAATAATAAACATGATACAAGAGCAAGGACCTTCAAGTAATGATGATGTTTAAGGAGAGAGGAAGTGATTTTTAAGCAGAATTTTAAAAGTGGACAAAGATTGAGCACGCCTTATCGAGACGGGCAAGGCATTCCATAACCGTACTGCTTGAACTGTAAAAGACTTGTCATAAAAACTAGTGGAATGCATTGGCATCTCTAGTCTCAAGTTTTCCGATGACCTCAGATATCTATTATGTGTGTCATGAAGGAACTTGAAACTTGAATTATACAGAAGCCAACCATGTTTCGCCTATAGGCATACAAAATAAACAACGGTGCAAGCTCTAATTAGAGTTCATGAGTTCATAACATACCAAATTGAAGATGATTTTTTGCTTTTCCTGTCATTTAAAAAATAAAATAAAATATAATGATCAGAAGGAGTTTTACTGAATAAAATCCACAATATGTGGCTTCCCTAAGAAAGCGGTACCGCCATATAACGGCCATAAAATGACGGCCGTAAATGTATAGAGCGATTTTGACACCGTTAATTCAAACACCCACAGTAATTTTGCAGCCGTTTGTCTTTGTTTGTTTTCAGAATACCTAGCAATATGGTGTTTTAAAAAATCAGCTAGCATTATTTTAACTTATTATTATTTGTACTTAGTGGTGGCCGACCCTAATCGAGTGCTTAGATAATATTAAGTCCTAGAGTTCGAAAGTTAATTCTTTGATCAGACGAATTCTTTAATCAAGTTTCAATGCAACTGCTCTTATGAGTTGGACTTTAATAACCAGATATCGGAATAGGTAGAGTTTATTTACCTAAACTTCGAGGAAAGAAGTAACATAGAGTTGATAATACCCTTTTTATTGCAATATAATATACACACAATAACCAGCCACCTTTTCAAGCATTTATTTTATTATTATATGAAAATCAAAATCAAAAATCATTTATAAAATTAGGCTGAGAATCAGCACTTTTCGAACGTTAAAATTACATAAGACAGTCCCTCAAAACGCTCGCCCTTCACCACATGTATGTAAAACAAAGCTCTTTAATTTAATAGTTTTAATACGGAACCCTAAAAAAAGTTTCTTCAAATCAATAATTTATAACTATAAACAAAGTCCAATAAATCACTCGTGTTTTTTAAATCCCGGGATTTAAACGTCATTATAATTATTCCGGGATTTTAGAGGAGGTATTATCCACTCTATGTATTTTCTCGCAGTTTAGGTAAATAAACTCTACCTATTCCGCTAATAACACAACGTGGAGGCTTGTTGTAATTACCCACAATGCCAATGCACAATGCGAGTGCTTCGAATCAACCAGTAGGATTTCCTACTGTGTGGTTGATTCGAAGTAAAGCATTGTGGGTAACCACTGTCATCACATCGAAATCCCTTTCTTGTTATGCTGCTTGATTAATGGAATTATGGAATTCAAAAGATTACCTTATCAGAATATGTAGATTGAAAAATATTTATTCCTTTATAATTATTTAGACTCGATTCATACATAGACTTAATATTATATGTCTATTGAAATACTCAATTATGAAAACTGCTAAGAAATATTTGAAACCATGTTCTGTCCTATACCAATGATTCATTTGGTTTTGTATGGGGAACAATTATTGTATGGGATTTGCTCTTGCTAAAATTGGGGTTGACAAGGTACCAAGGTGACATAAAAAGAGAAAGGTTTTATAATATATCGCCGGGATGTACGATACTTTTTGGAAAACGAGGCACGTTCCAAGTTTGAACGCATGTTCTAATCTACTCTGTTCCTTGAACTGTACTGTACTCACATTGTACCAGTAGGCGGCCGTTATTATTAAAGCACACCGAATTAAAAAAAAAAAAAAAAAAACTCCGCTTTATTTAACACTAGCTTCTGCTCGCGACTTCGTCCGCGTAAAATTCAGCTCCGGGGCATCGCATTGCCCGCCCGCGCAATTACTCCGATTTCGCTTAGGGTTCTTTCCGACTTTTTGTCGTTTGCTCGGCTCCTTAAGGTCGTAGCGTGATGTTAAATAGCCTTTAACCTTCCTAAAGAATTGTGCTATCCAACACTGAAAGAATTTTTCAATTTGAACCTGAGATTAGCGCGTGCAACCAAACAAACTCTGTAGCTTTTAAAAATTATGATATATTTTAAGGGATGTCACGGATAATTTTGTTTACATTTAAATAATTGTAATTAATAACATATTTATTTGGATAAGGATTAATATTATGTTGATAAAACTCCTTCGCAAATAATGCCTTAATTTCGAACAAATTTGATTACCATAAAAAAGGTCACAGTGAGTCAATCTTAAAAGATAGACATATGCTGTCGCGGACTTTTTTTTAGAACTTTTAAAGAGAAATAATTCCATCATACATGATATTTGCGTAACATAAACCGTTTACGCAGCGCCCGCAACGGAAGCTCTCAAAAAGGAATAATTTCTCCCGTTTTTGCAACATTTTTCATTTATGCTCCAATCTTATTGTTCGTAGCGTAATGTTATATAGCCTATAACATTCCTCAATAGATGGACTATCCAACACAAAAAGAATTTTTCAATTCCAACCAGTAGTTCCTGAGATTAGCGCGTTCAAACAAACAAACAAACAAACTCTTCAGCTTTATAATATTAGTAAGTAAGTATGTATAGATTGTGTAACTGTGCATCACACTAAAGTATCAGACCCCAAAATGGCAAAGTTATACCTACAGATGCCTACTACAAACATGCAAAGCCTAAAGTTTTATCAATTCACTCACTATCACCTATCCCTTGGTTCAACTCGCTAGATTACCAACAGTAGACTCGAGCAGCTTCGAGTAGCTTCGGGCGAGACCGGCGACGATCGGCATCCCTCGGGAACAATTTGAGCCACTAGCTTTTAAGTCTCGCTCTACGTTTTGACTTCTACTTTAAGTGCCCGAAAGTGCAATCTGTGTGATGGGCTCCTATTGGTACCGGTCAACTTAAAATGTGGGTCGAACTCACCGTACGGGAAATAATCAAGAGAGAGCGAGCGCGAATCCTTTAAAACGATTGTTTCCTTTTCCATGGCTTCAAGAATAACTGCTGATGATAATACGTTGTTGATTAACTGTGGTAGTAATAGAAATAAATAAAACCGGCCAAGTGCTTGTCGGACCACGCACATTGAGGTTTCCGTAGTTGGGATGAATTTATCACATGAACAAACTTAACATTGTAAAAACTTAAATGTAATTTGGATGACTATTACTCGGTAACTTGTAACCTACTTAACTGTGATAGTGTTGCTTTAAACTTCGTTATTTATATACTGTACACATGAGTAACTAGCTTCACTGTGGGAAAAATACATACAGCTGCGCTGATTTCGGCGAGGCCCATGTCAATCGTAGCGTGTTTACTAGTAATATATTAGAGTTTAAAAAGCAGCACATAAAAGTAAAATTTAAAATATATAAAACCCCCCGACACAAATTAAAAATCTCTAAAATCTCTTTTTTTTTCTCTTTAAGTTTAATATATACATATATCATGATAGATATAGTTTAATAGTTGTAGGTGATATTTTGGTCCAAGCGTCGTAGCGTCGGGGGACGGCTAATGAAAACGCCAAACAGACAACACTTATCTCTTATCTCTGTCTCTTAGAATATCTGGCTATCCTAATATATATAAGGCTATCCTAGTCTATATACATTTTGTATACAGATTTTGCAACTTGTAATTAATTGTAACGTATATTATTTATGTTTCTGCATTTTTTGTGAATAAACCTTTATTATTATTATTTTATTTTCATATGTTTACATATCTCGGGACTCTGAGGTCCCGGACTCGCAGAGGCCCGTTAGACGCTTTTTAATTAAATGAGGCACCAACCGACGATTATCCCTGTACGCACTATGTAAGTGCACCCAAGGACAACCCCCGGTTGGTGTAGGACTATTGCAGGATATGGAACCAAAGATATTGGACTATGGGTTTGGGTGGTTAAAATGGGCTGGTTACCTAAAACTATTGAAGGACTATGGCCCCTGCCTGATCAATGTTTTATTATACATGGATAAATTATTATTATTATTTATTATACCTAGCAATAATGATTGTATGCTATTTGATTGTTGAAAGGGTAGCTGCTGTAAACTTCTTATTTTGATTAGCCGTCCCCCAAAGCGACGACGCGACGACACTTAGACCAAAATATTACCTAAAACTTATATATTATATTATTAAACTCTTCTTTTGATTAGTACTTATTAAAATTGTATAACAAATTAATTGCATTGGTAGAACATAGAGATAACGCAAAAATTTATATTTTAAGACGTTTTATGTACCTATGTTCACAAATAAAGTTTGATTTGATTTGATTTAAACAGTGCTAACGGTGGCGTCGTGTACCCTGACCGAGAGAGAGAGAGAGAGAGAGAGAATGAAGAGCTTCCTCATGTCACTACTCATTCAGAAATCGCGTTATTCCTTTCAATATTATTAAAATCATAAGGTGGACCTTCGAACCTGCAGGGTCCGTCGTACCTTACTTTACCCTACAGCTCTTTTAACTCGAGCATAAAGTTTTATTACATAATATTAAATAAACAAAATCGTTATCTGAATAATCCGTTATCCGTTTACTGTAATGTAATTTCCAAATGTGACAGTCCAAAAACAAAAGGAAAATTAAAATTCTACCCCTTCATTTATTTTTTCAAATAAAATTAAACTTATACAAAGTAAAGTTTAATCGCTACTCAAATTAAATTTAAATCTGTTATACCTTCAAATGGCAATTAAAGTTTTAAGATTAAACCTAAGCTGAGTATTTTACAATTTTCCATTTTAAAACGTTGGCACGCGTTCACAGTGGAATGCTATTAGACTAAAAATTCCAATGGTGTCGTTTCAGCGCGGCTTCTAAAGCTGAGGAGTCACCGTTCACGAATGTAGCTTAGCTTAAATGATGTACTGATTAACTGGACTATGAAGTTTAATCATGATGTTGTGTGTGTGTGGTCTTTACACTTCTGTAGATATAGGCTATGTCAAATTCATCTTTCCTTTTTATAACCGTAGTATTAATTGAAAGCAGACAAAATGTTTAAAAAAATCTTTACTTTTAAGTTCTCTATACTACCGTATTAATTTTCTGTAATCTGAATTAGACGTTTATTAATATTACAAAGGGAGGAAGGAGGACGAAATAGTAAACGAGACAAAGTTTTTAGATTACCAGGATAAGAATAAACAATGATGTCAGTACCATACTGTAGCTTTAATTGCAGTCATAATAGGTTAAAATGTAATAGAAAATCCAATATAAATAGCACAGTGAAAACGCAGCTTAAAAATCCACTCAATTAATATTCTTCTCATTAAAACTCACTGGTTCAGGAATTCGAATGACCTATGCATGACCTCTGAGACTTTATTGACGCGGATAACAGTCATGTCTAGCATAGTAATTTATAAGAAATTCACCATCTTTGGATTTAATGATTGAAGAGAAGAGTGAGTGTGCGTGTGAGAAAGTTTGAGTTATAAGAGGTTCCATGTTAAATAAAAACACCCATTTAGTCGAATGCTTGACGAGCACTACACGGAAATCATGACTTCCAGAAGGTAGAATAAAAACAACAAAGAGCGTAGCAAACGTGCAGCAGAAACTACACATAGCGCAGCCATGCAGCAAAGACTACACCAAGCACCGTAGCAGGCTGCGTAGAACACAGACCTAATAACGCGAAGCTGGTTAGATACTACACAAACGGAGCTAAGGGATTTAAAAAGCTAAAAAGCATCTCTACGGTAGAACGCAAGAAAATAAAAAGTCGCATCAGAGGGTCCTGTACGGAACATAACGGTAGTGATACAGTGGAATCGTGTACTTTTATGTGCGCACTTTAAACGTCGCTCGGGCGCAATTAGAAAATGGCTTTCTTACTCACTTTTTATGTCTGAGGACACTTAATCGAATATTATGTACTTTCTTATGTTTAATCTAGTTTTCTTGAAGACCTGAAATGGAAGTTAAAATGTTTTTAAATTGGAGTGAGTAGGGGTTCTTTCATCTGTATAGCTTTTTAGTTTTTTTTGGTGTCTGTCTGTTCGCGTTGTTCTTCTAAACTTCTGAACAGATTTTGATGCGGGTTTCTCCATCATTTATTACATTTATTCAGGAAGGTTTATGTCTATAATGCAGTATTATTAAACTTACATATTATAAACAAAATTCGATGTTTTGTCTAGTCGTAAAATCCATGCGAAGCAGGGTCGGGGTCGCTAGTCCATAATGAGTAAGTAATTTTACTTAAGTGCTGCTTCTGCTACTTCTTAAGATGGATCGCGTGAACCTTACATTTTGATTAGGGATTAACTGGGGAAGACCAAGATGATGATCGTAGACCGTAGCAATAATAACTCGCCAGATGTGACACAGATTGCAAACTGCGGCGTAGTTCAGTCCTACGTATACTTTGGTGCTATCATCATCATCATTTCAGCCTAAAGACGTCCACTGCTGGACATAGGCCTCCGCCAAGCATCGCCACTTCGACCGGTTCTGTGCTTCCCGTATCCAGCAAATTCCTGCGGCCTTCACAAGGTCATCGGTCCGCCTTGTGGGAGGCCTACCAACGCTACGTCTTCCGGTACGCGGTCGCCACTCCAGAACCTTGGTGCTATGATCGCGAACAATGGCAGCAGCGTGGATGAGGTGAAACGGCGTTTAAAATATGGAGGAATGGCAACGATACTAAAGCCAATACGATCAGGCTCGTCCGCACACTCATATTCCCTATATTCCTGTACGCATCTGAGACGTGGAAATTTCGAGAACTGGAAAAGAAAAAAAGTAGATGCTCTAGAAATGTATTGCCGGAGAAGAATACTTGGGATCTCGTGGACAGAACTCCGCACAAACGTGTCCATACTCCAAGAACTCGGCATCAAACAGCGTCTATCAGTACAGTCTCGAATACTGAAGTTCTTTGACTCGAGGCGGAATAATGACTCCATAGAGCGTCTACTGGTGCAGGATAGAGTAGAAGGTAATAAATAGGCCACGCGGAAGTTCACCGATGAGGTGGACCGATCAAATAAAATCCGTGGTTGGAAGCCCTGTTAATGAATGTACCAGACTTTTATCTAACAGAAACAGATGGAGGGAGATCGTAAGGCGAGCTACGACTACACCTGCGATTGGACAAAGCTCATGTCGAGAGCGAAGCTAAGAAGACAAAGTCCTGTTTTGGCTCTAATAAGGTCTAACAATAGCGCTATAAATGTGGGTAATCGTATAATTGCGATGCTTCTCTAGCCGTTTCACAATTTGGCACTATTTAGTTCCCAACTAGTGCCAATACTGCTTGAAATATGTTACCCATTTATGGCAATCGATCAACCTATAACAATTTCAGACGAAATCCAGGTCAAAACTTTGAAGTTAAAACAAATTAATTAATTTATAACACATGAGTTTTGTTCTGTTTTAAACGACAAAATGATGTTAGAACAATGTGTTTTTTTTTAGATTAAGCTGTAATATTCTGTTATTTATATATATTTTTATTTACTAGTGACCCAGCCCCGATTCGTACAATTTTTAAGTCTTGACAAAATATTGAGTTTTATTTACTTATGTAAGTTTATATCGGCTGTCATTCGTGGATCTTTGACAGTCGTCAGAAAAAAAAAGTCTGACAACCAGTCTTTCCAAGGGGTATCGTGTTACCCAGTTACTGGGTTGTGGAGGTCAGATAGGCAGTCGCTCCATGTAAAATACTGGTAATCAGCTGCATCCGGTTAAGACTGGAAGCCGACTCCAACATAGTTGGGAAAAGGCTAGGCAGATTTTTTTTTACTTATGTAAGTTTAATATAAAGGACATTGATCAGACTTGGTATCGCTATTTGTTCTGTGGTGACTCAATTTCATAATATTGATTATTCCTGTGTTTATTCACAATGATTTTATCTAGTAATGCGAAATGTTAAATTCTCCGCATAAAATCGCTCCGCTTTAAGGCTTTTTGCCAATCTTTAGACACGTGCGCTCTGTGGGTTCGATATAGATACGCAAGGGGTGTGACAACGCCCTTAGAGTTCAATATCATAATGCCTTCAGAATGTTGTTCGGGCTTCCACGTTACTGCAGTGCATCAGGAATGTTTGCTGAAGTACATACTGATGGGTTCAATACCATCCTGCGAAAAAGGATGGCGTCCATGATGCGCAGGGTGCGTGGGAGCGTCAACGGCATTCTGAAGGTTATCAGTGAGAAGCCATGTTGCGCCATTATGGCGCATTAGGTGCATGTACATGTGCACGTACCCAGTGCGTCAGGTGAGCGCAACAAATATATGAATTAAAATAATAATAATGGTTATTACCAAAATTGTTACTTACTAACATAGATTATATGGGTGTATGTATTACTAACATCATATGGATCAAGGTCTAAATTAAAGTATTTTATTTATTAACAAAAATACATTAAAATATTAGTTTTTATTTCGATTTCTTATTTAGCAGTTATAGTAGCCCGAAGTCTAGATTTGTGCTCAGTTGATGCCAATTATAAGCTCGCCTTCTATTACATGGGGCTTACACATAACTGGCAAAAGGGTGTATTGTAGGTTTACACCTTCGGGGAAACATGATGTGATGTTATGTTATGTTATCCAAAGATGAAATGCTTAGATTATATTCCGTCTACCAAGACAATGCGTTTCTGACAACTGTCAGTTATACAAGATTTGGAACTAATAAAGTTTAAACTTGTAAAACAAATATTCATTTGTATGAAACTGACAGGTGTCAGAAAAGCATTCTCTCGGTGGACGGAATAATAGTCATGTTTCTCTTTAGTACAATGACATTTGAATAGTGTTGTCGCTCACTCATACTGAAAATCATATCAACAATCATACCATACGGGATGTGCGAGCTCACTCTTCTCAATATGGACATTTAAATCCATACTAATATTATAAATGTGAAAGTAACTCTGTCTGTCTGTCTTTATGTTACGTTAACGCCTAAACCGCTGAACCGATCCTCGTGAAATTTGGCAGAGATAAAGCCTGGGATATGGAGAAGGATCTAAGCTACTTTTTTACGCGATAACCGACATCCAAGCGGGCGGAGCCGCGGGCAAAAGCTAGTAAATAAATAAATAAACTTTTCGTGACATAAGGTACGGTGGACGCAAATCTAATAATTGAAATCTTTGAATCAGCGCTTTTTTTATGTGAAAACTTCTTTAGCCGCTTTGAGCGATTTTTGGTAGGGGAAAAATTTATGGGTTCGCGATCGTCACCGAACGCTTTCCATGAGCTGTATGTATACTGTGTATATACTATGGACCAAGTAATAAATAGGGGCATTTTTCATAATGCCCGCGCATTATGAATAATGACAAGCTACTTAGGGCGAAATAATTAATTATAATTTGAACTTCCTTATTTATCACATTGCCTCGTCATTATAAATATTGCCGTCTGGTCTTTGGGCAATCTGTTATTACACATTCTAACCTAAACAAAGTTGTTATCACACTGCCCTCTCATATTGGGCACAGGTATTTAGGTTTTCCCTTGTTCAGAAACTAAACTAAATTTAAGTTATGTGCATCTTTTTCTTTCTATTTCATTAAAGAAAAGTACTCAGCGCCTGTCACTACTCCATACAAGTTTAGACGTGATTAAAAACTTTCCGACTAAAATTACGTCAATTTACGTCAAGCGCTGATTAATTTGACAGGACTAAACAAAAATGTATCTTCTGTCCTTTTCTTAATAAAATAGAAAGAAAATTATGCACTGAACTTAAATTTAGTTTAGTTTGTGAACAACGGAATCGGCACCAATATGGTTGCTGTTGGGTTGCTGCTCTCAGACTTAAAATAACTGAGAAAAGATCAAGAAAAGATTGTTTATGTGAATACTTGAGACCTTTATTTGACAGAATTACGATGTTCAAACGTCATTATGACTAATTCGTATTTTGAATTCTTCTTCTTCTTTTCGTGTGGTTAGTGACTTACTAGACCACACATGCCGTCGAGAAATATAATATATCTCAAGGATGGCCGGTTTCCTCACGATGTTTTTCGTTCACCGTTTTTTAACAAGTGATAATTATACAATACACAAATGAATCCGAAAAGTCAGAGGTGTGTGTCTTGGGTTCGGACTCGAGACCTATGATTTGATAGTCCGACGGTACCACACCACACCACTAGGATATCATTGCTGTTTATTTTGAATTTACTAGCAATATAATTACCTTGTGACAAAAAGTCATTGAGATATTCGTTCCTAAACCTAGATTTTGAGACCCAATTACCTACCGTGTAATTCTGAGAATCATAATAAAATGGGTAGCACACATAGACACGAAAAGTGACTTTAATTTATAATTATGTATAGATTTAAATGTACTTACAGCAAAATACATTGAGAAACGACATATTGTTATATATATTGAGTACAAAGGCAGCACAGGTTCTGACATAGGCAGTAATAGGGTTTCATTGATAATGACCCGAAGGCAGGTGTAGAATTTTCCAGAGTTATGTTAGACCCATGTAATAGGATAGCATATCATGTTAGCATACCTGGCAAAACAGGCACTGGGACTACGTACAAACCCAATTATACTTGGAAGCAATGATCGGACTCAAGGCCACACGTCTTATCTGTCACGCTTGCGACCACTATTTATGTTTTATGGCACGCTCTGTAGCCTAAACGGCTTGATGGATTTTTAAAGTAAAACAAAATCAAGTTCATCTACATAAAGTCATTGAAACACACATAAAACGTTACACTTGCAGGTCACGTAGTATTTTGAGCTCGCGTTTGGAGCAAGCAGGCGTCTGCAACCTTTATCTTGCGGCACGTCGGACCGTGGTAAACTTCACACATGTAGGGATTATATTATGTAGAATGTGAAGGTGTCTACTGCTATAGTGTGGCGGCATCTACAACGCTACGTGTAAACTACGCATCAAAGACTTGACGTCACAAAAATACTGCATCGCGCAAGCAGAGTTTACCGCGCGACTGGTATATATGCCGCAGCCATCTGGTTAAATTAGCCAGCTACGTCTAGACACCTCTGCCATTCATTAAACGCTGGCGTAGAGACAAACCAATAATATTTTGTAACTTTTGTTTGTCCTCCGCCTGCGATACCAAAATTCTATAGATTATTATGAATATTTATAATGCTTGTTTTTCTCTTTTCAGTTATGTGTTTTAGCAGTTGGGTTTTATATTTCTTTACTTCCGTTTCTCCCAGTTTCTATGATGATCATGCTGCTTGCGGTGCGTGCGTTACACGTGCTGGGAATCGACGTTCAGTAACCATTAGACTAACCAACGAGGCAGTCAAAACAAGACATACACACAAAAGCAACCATCACGTCCAAATAAAATATGCCTAACAGCAGCATAACCGCAATATCTCCAGCATTTACCATAATCTGCAACAGTTCACCAACACGTAGAGTCTATGCGAAGATTTAGACGGAGTCGATCTATTCCGGTCGCGTGCCGCACCGGCACACATAAACATAACTGAAAAATACGGGAAACGTAGACGACGTGCACGTGTAGCAAGACTACCGATGTGTTAAGGTTTTACCTGGGATGATGAATATTTTATATTTATTTCAACGTTGCTTATATCCCAAAGAATTTTCAAACTTAATTGGCGTACTGAACGTCCATTGCTCGCAGGAAGGATGGTCAATGAGGCGGAGGAGTTTAAAGGTCAAGGCTAATGCCATGCAGCAGCAGTTGCGTTGCAGGTATAATTACCTGCAACGCAACTGCACAGCTGCAGCACGGCTTTGCCTTCAATTTAGGCTACGACTAGCCGCCAGCGTGATAACTACGCGTCGTCCGCGAGGTGCAAGTTCGCAGTCCGTGCGCTGGTCGCGCGGTGCAAGCTTGCTGTCACCGCGAACACAATTGTTATATGGCATTTATGATTGAATGTGTGAGTGTGAGTGTATGTGTTTTTTAAATAAATACTCATCTCAACTGTGAGTTTCACATCTCGCCAGGAGTTCCCAAAGAAAACAACAGCAGTATCATCAGCATAAGAGAAAAAAATTGCATTATTGATATTCATCTTGCAGAGATCATTTATATACCAGGAAAAGTGTTGTCTGATGACCTGGTGAAGGTCACAGGTATTCGCTAGATGCGAAAAGCACAGGACTGTCCGTTTTTGCGACGCTCGGGCCCAGCAGTGGACGATTTTTGCAATGGATTTAATATAATACCAGAGACGAAGCGTCATTTTTAGGGTTCCGTAGTCAACAAGGAACCTTTATAGTTTCGCCATGTCCGTTTGTCTGTCTGTCTGCGGCTTAGCTCAGAGACTCTTAGTACTAGAAAGCTGTAATGGCTGTATGGCATGGGTATACATATTAATCATGCCAACAAAGTGGTAACATAAAATCTTGAAATATTATTTTTTAGGATAGGCCGTTCAAAAATATTTCCGGTTTGAGAAAACCAATTTTCGATTCAGGGATTCAGAGATCCGTTTGCGTAATATTATGCTTTAAAGGTTGGTTGTATTTGTGTATGTGAAAAACGTTTCAACAGTAGTAAATATAATGAAGCTAAAAGGAAAACTATCACAGCTAAGTAGGCTTTACAAGTTACCGAGTAATAGTCGACCAACTTACATTTAAAGTTGAAAAACATGTTCAGCACATGTTTTTGAACTACAATGTTAAGTTTGGTCTTGAGATAGATTCATTCCAACTACGGAACCCTTCATTGTGCGTGGTTCAACCCGCACTTGGCCGGTTTTCAGACATAACATAACATCACGCCTGTATTACTCAAAAGGTTAGGCAGAGCATTCCTATTCCGTTGTGTATTCCTGGTTACTACCGAGAACTTCCTTTTTAAAAACCGAATAACACTTTGCCGACCTGGGGCTCAAACTTTGAACCCCACGCTCTGCAGTCGCATTAGTCACCACTAAACCAACGAGGATATAGAAATTTCGTGTGAAAATACACGATATTTCTATTTAAGTCGGTTTTAGAACAATGAGAATGACTTTACTCTCTGTTTAGAATCCTAAACCACAAGTCTAGTTACAAACGGAACGGTCCCTGCCGACTGTAAACGTAGTTGTTTAAACGTTCCAGCACTTCCAGCTGTATAACCGTTGTATAGCTGCTACGTGAGCCCGGAACACTTCACGAGGCTATTGTTGCAGCTGAGAATAAATATAGCCAAACGTATGGCAGAAATGTGACCCTTTCGGCAACGGATGGTGGTATGAAATTGTCTTTAATTTATGGGCTCCTAGTAAATCGAGACAAAGACTTAAGAAACTTTTCGAGTTCCATAGAAAATATTTTTCCGGCTTTTAAGACTTGTTTTTAAATAAGCCAGTGCTATGTAAAACAAAAGTAGTTTTGTTTAGATAATGCCTACAAAATAATGTTGGTATGAGGGCGTAAGAAAACTGCGCGTTTCAGATTAACCCAAATAGTAATCAGACCGTGATTTATTTTTGGAGGAAAATTACTTCTTACCTTAGGATCTTTAAGTTCACAAACTAAGCTACCACCATGAATTTTCTATAGTTTTTGTAATAATAAAGCTTATTCAAAGTTTAACATAGGCTGGACAGACTGAGAGACTGAGAATGTTTATGGAAAAAAAAATGAGAGTTAAATTTTTTTACATATCTATACTAATATTATAACGTTGAAGAGTTTGTTTGTTTGAACGCGCTAATCTCAGGAACTACTAGTTGGAATTGAAAAAATCTTATTGTGTTGGATAGTCCATTTATCGAGAAAGATTACATGCTATGACCAATGACATTACGTTATGACCAATAGGAGCGGAGCATAAATGAAAAATGTTGCAATAACGGGAAAAAATATTCCTTTCTGAGAGCTTCCGTTGCGTGCGCTGCGTAAACGGTTTAAGTTACGCAAATATCATGTAGGATGGAATTGTTCCTCTTTAAAAGTTCTAAAAAAAGTTCACGACAGCATGTATCTATCTTTTAAGATTGACTCACTATAACCTTTTTTATGATAATTAAATTAGATCGAAATTAATGCATTATTTGCGATGGAGTTTTATCAACATAATATTAATCCTTTTCCAAATAAATATGTTAATAATCACAAATATTTAAATGTAAACAAAATTGTCCTTGACATCACTTGATTTCAATCAACATCTTAGGAGATATCATAATTTTAAAATTACTCCGCAACAAAATAAGTAGAAAATTCATTACTTAAACCACTCTCTCTCTTAGGTGACGCAGACGAAGTTGCGCGGGTCAGCTATTAATATTAAATAGCTGAAGAGTTTGTTTGTTTGGTTGAACGCGCTAATCTCAGGAACTTTTGGTTCGAATTGAAAAAATATTTTAGTGTTAGATAGCCCATTTATCGAGGAAGGCTATATAGGCTATATAACATCACGCTATGATCCTTAGGAGCCAAGCGAAAAGAACAAAAGTCAGAAAGAACGCTAAGCGATAACGAAGTTATAGCGCGGGCGAGCGACTGGATACGACGCGATGGGTGGGCCGTAAATTTACGCGGACGAAGTCGCGGGCAGAAGCTAGTAATATACATACAGGTTGAAATGAAAAAAATAAAATAAAATAAAATATGTTTCCTTTGAGTAAAATTTGCTATCTCCAGTATTTAGAGTACTTTCCCTCCAGGTGAGGTTATAAAATTCCACCATGTATATTTTTTTTTGGGAAACGTTCCGCTCTAGGAATTTATTAGGTGCGTTTACAAACATTTAAACTCATATACACAAATAGCCAGACCCGGAACAACTACTTTTAGGTCATACAAATATTTTTTTCGTGCGGGAATCGAACCCGCGACACGCAGCGCAGCACTCAATTGCTTAGCCACTGCGCCAATCGTGCTGTCAATTAAATTGTGCACTTACTTGAGACCATTGTACTATTTCTTACATGACGTTATCATAATCATCTCCCTGGCCTTGTCACATGTATTCAGAGAAATAATACTTCATCTGATCGTCCCTTTTTGAAAGTAACAAAATAATAAATACCTAGGGATTGTATGAACCAAAGATAATAAGACACGGGTGGTCTAGTAAGTAACTTCAAAACTAAAACACGAACATGATCGATGAGTACCAGGGTACCATAACATCCGTGCAACTTCTCAAATAATTTGCTCATGATGACTTTGGTTACTGTTGAACGCGACGACACCGCGCGGCACGGTTTTATTTCCGGCTGTCGGCTACATGACGCGCTCCTGAAATAATGCGCGGTGGTTTGTAATGAGCTCTCTCTTGTATTATACGAGTACAAACATCAAGGAAATAGCGTGGAATACAACATCGATATTTTATTGATATTGATAAACATTGATATTTTGTTATACCCAGTCATACCCATTATATTATATTTTTTATTCAGATCATTTATGTAAACAAAGTAATGTCAAGAAATGTCACTGTCAAAATGACAGGACAGTGGTGCAAAACATTTTATCATATTTTTTTTCATCATCATCATCATTTCATATCATCGCTTAAATTAAAGTGGATTAATTATAAGAACTATGCAAGCAAAATACCGTTGCCAAACAACGTTTTGTGTGGGTATGTCGGAGACACGGCATATGATCGTCGTAATCAGCCCTTTTAAGTCCAGTGCTACTGTATGCCCTCCCAAAATAGATTTCCACTCGAAACAGTTTACAGCCGTTTTCATCCAAAATATGGCAAGATATGCTACTTACAATATGAATCTATGAATAAGAGTTGTAATATTAGTGTTGTTGAAGATGTAAAAAAATTGAAATTTTTTGGATCTCCTGCATTGTTACCAGTATCATAAAATATTTTATACCAGAAAATCTCCTTTTTTTAATAACTTTGTTTAAAACCGAATATATATAAAAATAATTTCGGTATGATTATTTTTTAATTATTATTTCTTAATATCAGTACCTAAAAGAAATCGAAACCTCTTTTTTCGCCATTTTATGTGAATTACCATTACGAAGGTATTTTTTTCTTATGTTATCCCCTTTGTTTACACAAATTATCTGAATTTGAGACTTTGGGTATAGTGTGATTATTTTTACTCACTTCTGGGTTCTGGGTGGGTTTTCTCCATCTTTCACCTTTTATAATCTCATAGAAAGTATTTAATCTTTATGGCCTATCACGTTTATTTTGTAGGTACCCCTCTTTTAAAACTTTTACTTCTCCAACGTCAGAGCACCTTTCCTCTGATATCTTAATAGTTCCTTCTGCATCATAACACCCTGGTACATATAGTTTGATGTTCGTCGTAAACCTGGCGAAAACTTTTTATCACTTCACACGCACTTTTCTAAACATCAAGTTTTATGCGCAGTTTGGGGATGTGTTCACAGAAAATTAAGCGAATGTTAACTAGACTATAAAAGAAGTTTACATAACGATTATGACCGTTTCTCTGACCTATGGACGTCCATAGGTCAGAGAAACGGTCATAATCGTTATGTAAACTTGTTTGAAGTCTTTCTCCGTCGGCTGTTATAAAGTTTTTCGTAACAAAAACGCATTATATAATCAAGAATTCATTAATCCAAAAAAAAAAAAATGTAATGACCGCAAAGTTCCATAAAAACGATGATAATGTTCTTTGACGAAAACCATCAAACAGCTGTGCACGCGTCTAAAGCCGTCAAACCTTTACAAGAACAAAAATATAGGAACAGGCACATAATAGGGGAAACGATATTGAATAATATATGATTAATGACAATCATAATAAGACCTTCCCTTCCCCTCTTACCAATAAAAAGATGGGACAAAGTTATGGGGAGTACAGAGATCCTGGGAGCTCAAGGTAAATTGGTTTCAAAATGGTCTCTTCACGAGTTACGTTTCAAGGCATCGCGAAGATAACTTCACAAAACTTCGCTTTTATTTTTATTTGTTTTCTTTGCGTGTAGTAGTGTTATCCGTTGTAATTTGTTAAATTAATGGCGTGATATGTCGTTACTGTCGACAAAATGACAGAGTCTATTTTCTTTCGCGTCGATTTTGCAACATCGATGTAATTACTGGCACATGAAATATTTCAGCTTTGTCTGTGTTGGCAAAGCACCTGTTATGCTGTTACGCCTGTTAAACTCCTGATATTCCTTTCTGACTACCTACTTGTTTTGAATTGTTGTCAGTTTTACCAACGAATCTAATATAAAACTTTGATAATCCTTAAATCTTATATATAAAATTCTCGTGTCACAATGTTAGTTACCATACTCTTTCGAAACGGCTTGAATCGTATCAAATTAATCGTCAGTAGGTCTGAGAATCGGCTACTATCTATTTTTTTTTAAGTTTTAGATAGGTAGGTAGGGTAGGGTAGGGTAGGTACGTAGGTAGGTAGGTAGGTAGGGTAGGGTAGGGTAGAGTAGGTAGGTAGGTAGGTCTGGTAGGCTAGGGTGGGTAGGTAGGGTAGGGTAGGTAAGTAGGTAGGTAGGGTAGGGTAGAGTAGAGTAGTGGAGTTTATATTATAACTTTTGACAAAACGAAGTCTGTCGGGTCAGCTAGTAAATAAATAAACTAAAGATAATATGCCTTTATCTGGCAAATAATTTCATTCATTTTATAGTTAATCTGACTTATAGCCTATCCGAACACTGTGAAACCGGCCTTTATTCATTTCTTATCTTGAAAAATTGACAATCCCAGAAAAATATATTTTTTTATGACCGCCAAGATTTCTCAAATCAGTGCGGGAAATCGTAATATTTTCCTTATATCTCTTTACAGCAACATTGTGTAGATACTAGGGTATAATAACGTGGTGGCTCTAAGTCGGCTTCATTTCCTGGTGGGCGGTGTCTTGATCTCCGGCCGCTGACACCGCACACACCCTGTATATATTGCGCTGGTTTGCTCCTTTTGGGACCTTGAATTAACACTTTTAATAATAACATAAATAGTTTAAAATTACGTTTATTCATTTAAATCTTATTTTTTTAAATTAAAACCCTAACTGCTTAAAATGCATCAGGAATAAGGTTCAATAGCAGTGGTTAGAGCTTTAGAGACAGGAACCTGTTCAGTATGGAGGCTGCATCCAAGAATAACACAAAAATAACCTATACAAACATTTGCAATTTAAAGCTTAATATTACGCAAACGGATTAATGAATCGAAAAATGGTTTGTTTTTTGAACGGCCTATCCTACGATCCCCACACCATGGGACAGACGAGAAAAAAATATCATTCCCGCTTTACTTTAGGGGAGGTACCCTAAAAAAAAAAAAAGATTCTCTGAGCTAAGCCGCGGACAAAGACAGACAGACGGACATGGCGAACCTATAAGAGTTCCTTGTTTACTACGGAACCCTAAAAAGAACCAATTTAGCTAAACTTAAATATTTATTTAGAACACCTTCTAAGAAAAGTTATTAAAAAAAAAAAAAAAAATTACGACTAAGAACATTCAAATAAAAGGTTAGGTATACCTACGCAAGAGACGCTGTCTTCAATTAATTTAATAAACACATACAAAGAAACAAACACAAACATATCCCTAATACACAGTCGCGTTATTATTTCGTTTATGAGCATTTTAATTAACGGTTGGGACCTTACCTAATTAAGTACTCGACACAATCGTTCGTAATTAGCTAATTAGTGTGATAAACATGCTTTCATTAAAGCACCTGTATTAAAACATTTTATTTGGCACCGAAAATTATTTGATGATGGTTTTTTTATGAGTTTGAAGGATTTTATTTTTACGCAAATTGGTTTTCTGTGAAAATATCAATCGGGAATATTGCGATTCTGATTTTAATTGGAAAATTTAATTTTTCTCTTTTCTACGACAAAAAAAAAGTTTAAGAATGCTTACTGAAAAGATATCACGATAAAAACGTTTGACTATTACGCGTATAGTTTCAAAATTGTTAGTTGTCAACGTTTTACAAAGTTCTCAAAAAGTTCAGAATCAATGAAAAATTTAATCAAGTAGTAATTACGAGTACAACAAAACACGTCAAACGAAAAGCGGTCGCCATATAATTTCGTCACAGCGTTTATGTGACGGGCACAAAGTGAAGTAAACCACAGCGACCGAAGTTAAACTTCGTTATGATATATTGTTCATATTGGTCACAATATTATTGTCGCCATGAGGTATTTGTGCAAACATTCGTGTCCGATCCTCATATGAAAGTATGGCGGGGACATGTTTATTATGAGGTAGTGGTTCGGCCATTTTGAATCGAGATGTGACGTGGATGATGGGAAAGGAGTATGTAAGGATGGTAGCACACTGTGTTCAAAAGCACATAGTCAAAGACAAGTGAATAAAGTAATTATTGATAATTAGACATTTTGGTTACTGCTTTGGCAAATTCAATAAAAAATACAAATATGCAAGTTTAATATTTAACTTTGTTAGCTTAGTTGTTAACTATATTGTGCATGCTATGGTCTCCTATAAGTGAAGCAGTACACCTGCTTTGTACCTGATGTTGCCCTTTATTTATTTGTCATGTATTGTGTACATCTTTTGTTGGAGATCCTAAATAAATA
Source organism: Dryobota labecula (assembly GCA_947523025.1). Lineage (NCBI taxonomy): Eukaryota > Metazoa > Arthropoda > Insecta > Lepidoptera > Noctuidae > Dryobota > Dryobota labecula. The sequence continues at coordinate 3,245,071 of OX383290.1, forward strand.
AATTCTTTGACAGTTTTACTGCTAACGAGAGCAAAAGCTTGAGTATGACTTTAAAGAGACTACTAACATTGGTATACAAAAATAATGAACATTTCGCAAACATCGTCGTATCCTACGAATAGTGCTCTAACGAACATAGGGGCTTTCTTTTTTTATTGCATAATTCAATTCCGCTCATCATACTCGTACCACATATAAACAGTTCAACAAAACAATTAAAAACGGTATTTAAATGACAAAATGCGTGTAAATATAAAGATAATTTATTGAAAATAATCCTAGCCGAACCTTAAAATACCAATTATAAGAAATCACCAATACATATTTTTTCATATTTAATTTAATTAAACACAGAAAAGTATTTCCTGAAAAGTAGCTATTATGCAGTTACGCCCCTATTCGTAGGATGCGACGACATATACATAAACAATACATGTATACTAATATGGAAAATATTACATAAAGATAAAAAAAGAAAGAAAGAAGAAGATAAAGATATTCATACAACACTAAATTTCACAAAAAAAAAAATAAGTACAAAAAATTTAACTACGAAACTCCAATTATTTAGTAACATGTCCTTCCAGAACAGTTAATTAAGGGAAAATAAATATTGAATATGAAGGTGTTAATCAAATACCCATGAAAATAAAAGAAGCAACAAGTATGTCTTGTTTTAAAAACCAACTTAAATCGTATATAATGTGTCAATAACAATAATAATATTAAAATACTAGCTTTAGCAAGGGTTCATGCAAACAAACAAAATAAAAATAAATAATTTTATTAGAAATTAATTACGCTGCCATGTACATATGTCCCATCTAGTAAAGCATCTACTTTACTTTAGATCCGTGTGCTCGGTTAGACCGATGAGTTGATAATTACTTTGTTTTATCACTACCTTCCTATTTATTATTATAAATTTACTTTTAACGTCGTTTTTATACGCTCATAAACATTTTATATAAATCTAGTTCCTCAGTAAGTGAATTATTGTTAATTCTTAATGAGGAATAATAAAGTTCTTAAACCACATGCTGGAGACTGTACATAATTGATTATGATGTAACTACAATATTGCTGTATGGCATTTTACATCGTCGTAAGCATGTCTTAAAATAGCGTTAAATCAAACAATAATAAGAGCGAGTAAGGACTTTAATATTCTTTGTAAAGAGTTCTCATTTGACCCATTTACCACCAAAACCTATTCTGCGCGCACTCAGCTGAACGCTGACTTTTTTGGAAGTGCATAGTGCTTATTGTACCTTAAGGGCCTATACTACCTCAAATGGCTTAGCATGATCCTCCGTTATGTCGAAAATACTGTAGCATTAATCTTGAAATAAATATATGGTAAAGTTGAGGATTAATGTTAAGTACTATGTTATCCGAAAACACGATTCCATAAAATTTTATCGATAAAAACAAATTCCAAAGTTACCTCCAAACCGAACAATAAACCGCTGGTATTCAAAAAATACTTGAAATTACATAATGAAACTTTGCATATTAACTGAACTAACTATAAAGCAGGTCTTATGTTATTTACTTTTTTTAATGACCATTATTTTCACTGTAAAACGAAATTACCTATACTATCAGCGCCTCGGAGCCTTTTCTCTGCCGCCCTGTCTCGCTTGCTCGCGTGACCGGTAGCAATAGTGTGCGAGCGAGATACAGAGTGAGGTAGCGCTGAGGTTGTATAGACTCTTAAATATATTGATAATCTTTTCTATCGTGCTTGTTAGTGATCTCTAGTAAGTCCCACAGTCGCCTTTTACGACACCCACGGGAGGAAATGGTGTGATACTATTATTTACGTTCATTCCATCTGTTCCATCTTTGTGTTTCCATCTGTTATAGCTGTAAATAAATAAATAATTGGACTTTCTGACAGACGAGAAAAATACCATTAAAAGTCAGCATAATTTTCTAGAATAACTATTATTTAAGCTCAGCTGTTAGTTGTAGGTACTGTTGCTATCAAATCCCGAGCTTTTTGAACAGCCACAGATTGCTGCGTTCTAGGAAAATTGAATTCACTCGACTTATTATGCAAACGGGAAACCGTAGCGCGTACTAGGAAAAATTGACTTGTTATCCGGTGGTCTGGGTAAAACTGTAGTCACTGCAGTACAATTACTACTTGAAGGTTGCTCAGAGCGCTATGGAGCAGACCATCCTCGGAGTTTCTTTGAAGGATTAAATCAGGAATGAAATTATCTGGAAAAGACCCGGAGTTACCGACATAGCTTGCAGAGTAAGTAAGCTATGGCCATATTTGTCGAACGACCGATGGCCGGTGTAGCAGACGAGTCTTGACGTGGAAACCGCGTATCGGCAAGCGAGGTGTGGGACGCCCCCCAGCTAGATGGACCGACGATCTTAAAAAGGTGGCTGGGACAAGCTGGGTGTGGTGGTAAAATACGTATGTACATAAATGTATGTACCGTTTGTTTATAGCCCATGGTTGGACGAATTTAATAGTGAATATCTCTGTATGCTCGCTAAGTCTCACGCGATTGTATGAATCCGTGAGGTAACACATCTTCGCAACAACGCGACAGTAGCGCCATCTACGAGGACATTGCGCGCGTGTAGAATTAAATGATCTGTCACCTTCGTTCCCCCAAAAAACTAGGTATCAAATTTTTGACTCCGTGAGTGGAAGTTGATAAAACAATGATACATTTTTTGACGTAAATACGTCTTAAAGCTTCTTTAGTGGGAGACAAGAAAACCGATGATAACAAAATTGGGGAATACAGTTTAGTGTTGCAGCTACATAACTATCATCTACATCCAAAATGAAATTGAGGTCGTTTCACTGCGTCACATAATTTCAGTTTAGTATACATTTTGTCTCGGAGAAGCTACGACGTTCGTTTGAGTTTCAATCGTCAGCTCTCGTCAAGATCTATTGAATGTGTATAAACATTAGTGTGAAATGGTTATAGTGAATATACATGAAGTTAAAGTAAAATAAATTATGCAATGTCGGCCTATACTCGTCAAAAAGCCAAATCAAAATATAAAGATCATATACGGTTTGAAAGGGCTTCTCAAGAGCAATCCAGTGATGTCCATAAAACACCATATGATAGAGTGAAGCTGTGTCGGGAACGTAAATGAAAGAAGGCGTACAAGAGGATCAATGACGGCGCCAGTACATTTGCAGACGTACACGTATTCACGTAAAATATACGGCCGTGTTTACGACACAGCTTGCTTGCTTGCAAATTTGTTACTCATGCTAGTCTTCGTGTTCAACGGTCCACTCAAAAGACCGTTTAGAACAATTGGGAAGCAGCGCTGCAGCAGCAGAAAGAGGAGCCGTGTATTTTTCTCAGTTGGATTTGTTCATACAGAACTACCTTTTTCCATTCTACAACGAGCGTACTAACTAACATGTCCTATTTAAGGTAGCCGGGTGATCTGTAACTCAGGACCTTCCTACCTCCACACGCGCCTTTCGTTTTCGGAGTGTGTATCTTGCTTGTAAGTAAAGCAAGATACACACTCCGATACAAAACACGACCAAACTTACCAACATCCCGCTTAAAAATACATTCCACAAGCCCTCTGATTATGTCTATAAAAATATACAATAAGTTACCCGAATCATAAGTACAGTCGGTTATCGTCACCTTAATCAAATTTTTGCCATCTCAGCATATAAATATATATCGCACCTTTGGGAACAAAGGGTCATTTCTGCATATTTTCCAACTTTACAGGAAGAGCATTTTTTTTACCTAATTTTTTAATAACTGTACTGTTTTAGAGTCTTAAGGCTGTTCTCACAGTCTTAAGTTGATTAGTTCTTCACGGACAAGCATGCTGTGTATATAAAGTCGATTATCGCGGATATTTGTTTTTGCAAAAACATGCAGAAGTGACGCTTTGTTCCCAAAGGTGCGATATTGTGAAGAATAAGAATTGAGTATTGAGTACTGAGATAAATAAATATTATTTATGATTATGATTTTGATTATTAATCTTACAGTCCACGCTTCTATTCCACATATACATATGTCAAATAGCTTGACCACAGCCTGAAGAATTCTTATAATAATACTAGCTTTTGCCCGCGGCTCCGCCCGCGTTGATGTCGGTTATCGCGTAAAAAGTACCCTATGTCCTTCTCTATATCCCAGGCTATATCTCTGCCAAATTTCATGACAATCGGTTCAGCGGTTTAGGCGTGAAAACGTAACATACAGACAGACAGATAGACAGACAGACAGACAGAGTTACTTTCACATTTATAATATTAGTATTAGTATGGATAGCTCACGCCGAGTGAGGAAAAGACTACTCGTTATCACTCGTTGGTTGTTAAACGGTCAAAAACTCGTGATATCTATAATCACGAATTGTGCAAAGTTTTTGCCCGATCTGTATAATATTCTATACAAATAAATAAAATTCAAGTGTCTGATTGTAATGTCAAAATAACACCTTTACACTAAATGCATATGAAAGTAATTTATTTACGGTACCTATTAGATGACAATCTTTTTAAAAATTTTGTGTGTATTTCTGTTTGTTCCCGAATACTATCCGAAACAGCTGGTCCGATTTTGACCGGACTTTCACTGGCAGATAGCTAATGTTATAAGGAGTAACTTAAGCTACTTATTTTAGAAAAAGCCACGCGGGCGAAGCCGCGAGCAGCAGCTAGTTGTTTATTTTAATTTTTATTTTATTATGGGTTTGCTCTTGACTCTAGTCTAGGTCTGGGTGACGACAGAGACAAAGTCTACGATGGAGTGAGCTTACCCAGAAGAAGTCTGTTCACTCTCACTTAAAAATTGAGTTGTGCAATATTCGTTTAGGTCCCCCTCCTAAAGGCTGATTTTTCAATCGTCAGATAACTTTTATCTAAGTAATAATTATGATAAGAAAATATTATGTCAAGACGCCATAATTATTTTTAGTCTCTAGATAAAAATTATCTGAAGATTAAAGAATCGGCCCTAAATTGTCTATTTATAAACCCGCGGAATTTCACCCATAAACTTTGACTTTTAAACACAGCGAAGCACATAATTCAGCCACTCAAACAACGTAATCCACTCAAGAATAACCGATGGCTATAAAGACGACCCAATCACCAGTTACAGCCAGCGGCCTTAGCAATGCGGTACGTTGACGACTCGTAGTCCGTACATATTGTTGCTTTACGACTCGTTGGGCGTAGCGTCAATATAGTTTGAGCCAACAGAAGATTGTTTGTTCAAGTTATTGATGGTTGCTGTTAGATTTCAATTTAAGTTACAGTATCGATTGCTTCGGAGAGCACTGCAATTTTTTTTAACTATTCTATGGTTGCAGAACTGCATTTGTGCTAAATCGTATGATTTTCTGTCGTTGTATTTGAAAAGAAAGCCTACTCCGTTGTCACTTTGCATTTGTCATGTTCCATCCACTGCAAAGTCTACGTCTCTTCCCTTTTGTGTTATGCCACCCTGGTATCTGCGAGTCTAATCCAGGTTTTATCAGACTTTTGTAGGTCAACCATGATCAAACCATCGTCGTAAATGAAGCAACTTACCCTTTGTGAAAATATAACCAACCATATTTCAGCTTAGACTGTCTCAAAAACCCAGCAAATACAACACAATAACATCTAATTGAATAGAAAACCACAAAAATAGAATAGTGTGCAGTCCAATTCCATATAGCACTACATCTTTCGTAATTTGGCCTCGTGATTGATAACCGAGGCTGTGTCGGAGGCCTGGCACCCCATCTGTACACGTCGCGGGACCTTCAAGCCCTTGTTAATTTCACTGATTTATTGTACACTAAAAAGTAGATGTCGTTTTATTTCGTATTACGTGTTGGGTGCTTTAGATGGGGTCTGAATAAAGACGATTAAAATACCAGGGATGTAGCTCTTACAAAACATAGCATTTTTTTTTTGTTAGCCTGTGCTGTCCCACTACTGGGCAAAGGTCTCCCCCAAATCCTTCCAAGAACTTTTTTCTCGTGCTTCCTCGAACCAGCCCTCGCGGTACACGTCCAGGTCATTTCGTTATCTTTTTCTGGGCCCTCCTCGGCAGCGCCGTCCATCTATAGGCACCCAATGTGTGGAGACTTTCGCCCAGCGGTCATCACGCATGCGGCTGATGTGACCCGCCCAATCCCATTTGAGCCTGGCAGCCTTCTTTCCTACTTCTAGTATGCCCATTTTGAAACGCAGTGTAATGTTCCGAATTCTGTCCTGTCTTTTTATACCCAGAATGCTGCGTTCCATCGCTCTTTGGCAAACTCCAAGGCGGAATATTTGCGACTCGGTGAGCGACCAGGTCTGAGCACCGTAGGTTAGGACGAGCATATAATCAGCCTATAATATTCCAAGGCCTGTGTACACTCCCTCTCAGTGAGCCCAGCGCGGGTTATGGTAGATGTTACACGTCTTCGAATTTTTGATTCTAGGACTTGCCGGTTTCCTCACGATATTTTCCTTCATTATTTTGAGAGCAGTGGTGTTGAAATAATTTCCAAAAAAAAAAAGCGCCTGTCTGGGTTCTAACCTACGACCACAATTCGTAATTCCCGGCCTAACCACTGGGCCACCACTGCTCATACATGCACAAAACATAGTATCATTGCCTTTACTCCAAGGGACAGAAGTGTAGCTCACCGTCTGATCAGGACTAGGCCCGTGCCGGACGGCGCGTACGTGTTCCACGCGCGCCTCAAAGAGATGTCAGCAACTACGAGGGGGCCCATTAGAGCCCAAGCCTGCCGGGTCAGCGGGATTGTCCGAAAGGGGCACCGTTGCTCCGGAACATAAAGGGCTAATGAAGTAACACGGGTGGGTTTTAGTCAGTAAGAGTCTGACCCTCGCCCTTCCGCTCCACCCAGAGCGGGAGGCGTGATCATTTAACGATTTCTCAAAAAAAAAAAAAAAAATTGGACCAGAAGTGTACTGGTACCTACACTTCGTCAATTTTGTTTAGAACAGGTGACAGTTCGCCGTAAAGTTTTATGAAAACCAAGTCTCGTGTAAATTCACGCCCCGTGTAGCCCTGACACAAACAGATTCCAAACCCAATCTATAACTAATATTGTACCGCGTCCACTCAAAAATATTGATCAAATGCAACCGCACCGGTGAAAAAAAACCCCGAAAAAAAAAAAAAACCCAATACTGGCTACAAACGAAGCGAGCTCTTAAAAAAAGTAGAAAGGATTCCAGTTCTGTTTTTGACAAGTCGATAAATGGAAACTGTAGGTAACGCAGTGCTCGAGCAAGACCGCACGTAGTAAATGGGGCTGATGGGCAAAGGATAGAGTATTTGTAACTCGATGTTTAAATACACATAAGCCGAGCGTCATCGCTTGACAAGCGCCTGCTATTCGCTTTCAGTTAAAATTTTGTTTGCTGTTAAGCTGTTTCAGCTTAGCTAATTCGGCTAATCAGCTGTAAATGTAGGTAAGTAAGTTAAAACGATAATCGATCACCTTTTCTCAAGTTAATTATTTAAGTTAATAACACTTCTTTTTTGTGCAGTCGTGAAAATAGGCCAGGTTCTTTCTAGTGTAAACAAATAATTTGCGGTAGGTAATATTATATGCACTTGATAATTTCAAAATAATTAAAAATGGGGGTCCTGGGTAACTTAAATTTAAAAATGTGGGTCTGCAAACCCTTTTTTTTTAATTTTTTTTTTTATAAGTCCCAATAAGATTGGAGTATTTGCGCCAGTTGAAGTTTTCCACACCTGCAGCAGTCGCCCCAGCACACCCCGCCGTGCTAGGAAGATGGGATGGCGCAAGGGTTTCAGCACATGTTGCATCCCACACCAAAGGGCGACTTAACTTCCAAGGCATTATGGTCATTTTGTCCGGTCTCTTCCCATCGTCGCGTGCCAAGCCATTGGGTTCTAAAACAGCTGGCACTCCTGGTGACAAGAACATAACGGATGATGTCATTCATGCTGGCGTGCCGTGCTATCCGGCCTGTGCTGCTACTGCAGAATAGGCCATGATATCCGAGGTAGTCGAGAACATCGCTGTCAAGTAAAAAAAAAAAGAAAAACATGTTGCCTTTATACTTGCTATGCTGGTTATTAACAAAATAAAAATATTGTTTTTCTCTTATCTTTCTGTAACGGTGATCACATCACACGTTTTATTTTGATGATCTTAATTAATACTAATTAAAACAATAAACGACGTCCATTTTCTTTGACATGGCTGCATAATGCCCAGTCATTCCGATAGGTAGCGGTCAGTGGGAACTCATTTCCAGCTGTCATTAGCATTTTGCTGCAACATGCCCCCGGGCACCTCTCATACTGGACTGACGTTGAAATATATAACATTTTGAGCTCTATCCGGTATTTGCAGCATAAGTGCTCACAAATTGATAAAGTCATGATGAAATAATCGTACAGTCTGCTAAAGTTCTGTAATTTCAAATTCTCTATTGCAGTAAGATTCAGATTATAGAAAAAAACACTGCCTACGTGTAAGTAAATAGGACTTCATAGGTAGATACTATTTAGTTAATATAATAATAATAATTTAATTAAGGACTCCTCGTCCTTATATTACCGGATCGGATCAATAAAACACTTATTTAGATATAAAGCGTAATTATTGGGATCATTAAATTCATTTATAACATTTTGTACATGACATAATCATGACCTATGCAATGTCAGCTCTTCAGCTAACTCCTATTCTCTTCTGTTTCTCTTTTTTTTTTTTAATAGTTGCCCCACACTAGGAATTTCTCCTGTATCGTGGTTGCGTTTACAAACATTTAAAACTCACATACACAAACAAATTTAACAAAATTGTTTTACTGATCTTCCTAATACGAATTAGCGTTTGTCTCTTAATATTGATGGCATAATATGAGACAAACGCTTTTGATGGTATAATAGCTGACATTGCGTAGGTCATGATATATTACGACATGAACAAAATGTTATAAATGAATTTAATGATCCCAATAATTGCGATTTATAAACTATTCATAAAGGTTGCATATTAAAACCATAGATAAATGGGCTAACGTAGTGTCCAATTTTGTCCATTTGAGATAAACACTATATCAACCTACCTATACCTAGAACATCAGATAATGATATGAGATACGTGTCTTGAGGATGCTAACGGTAATGGAATAAAACGCCAGTTTGTAGAATAGTTTGAACAATTATTAATTTATTTTCGTTTACAATATTTTACATTATTTATATTCAATATTAAAATATTTTATTTCACATAAACCTTTAAGGACGTGCACCTAGCTTCTGACGTTTCATTGGTGTTATGTAGGTTTAAGTGAAATATTAAGTTTTTTTTGGTTGCTCTTTTAGAAATAATTGGCTTTTACAATATAACCAAATAACAGTGCTAATAGGTTAGCATTACGACAGTGTAGGCCTCTCAACATGTACCAGGTACCTTAACAAATTAGAAAATGGTCTACAAATCTACAAAATGTGAGAACAATTTCATAAAATATATAAGAATCTTTTTGAAAAAAAAAAAACATACTTAAACCAAATGTCATGATAGCCATTACAACTGTAACAAATCTGAATTAATATCTTGTCCATAAAACCCACTACAAAAAAAGTTGAAATTAGAATTGTGGAATAATGTCAAATAATGAAAAGATTATGGAAAGAAAGTATGTAAAAAAAAAAAACCTAATTTGGATTTATTTTGACATCCTTGTCAACTCTTCAGCCAGCTCCTAATGTTTTACTAATCTTCTTAATATGAATTAGACATCTACTTATAAACAATTTTTCACGAATGGCGTACCATCCATAAGTTAAAAACGTTTTAAATTTCATTTATTAAATTTTTTGAAAGGTATTTAAGGTATTTTTTAAGGTATTTTTTTTTTGTCTGAAATACTTGGCACGAAAAATAAAAGTTTAATTTGAATGGTGAAAATATTTCAAAATCCAATAATGATGTGAATTATTTAGGTAAGTATGTACTATTGTGGTCTCGGACATCGGACCTCCGTAAGGACTATTCCTGCTTGCAGAGCTCGGCCGCTATAATAACGCTACGCTAACGTGAATCAGGTTTTTGCTGAGACCATTGTTTATGTTAAAAAAAAAGACCGTAAATAAACCTGCCGAGGTGGTCAGACATCTGTGACCGTTGTAACAGTCGTAAAGAATTCAAAAAGTTTAGATTTGCAACAATACCTCTCAAACTTAGAGATGTGCTGGTGAAGCTACGGTTACCTAAAGAGCTGTGGTTCCGTTATGAAAATCTGTCATTTTCACCAGTATTTGGTATTAATTAGGGTGTCACAAAAGGCCCTGTATTTGGATAGCCTATGTGTGACCGTTCACCGATTTCTAGAATTTTGGTCCCAAACAAATCAAATTAAATCATTAATTAATGTGATTTTTAGTAATAGGTCCCCGTAACTTTATCAAAGACTTATCCAATAATACGTAGATCTACAGTATCTGGCTACATTATCAGCTCATATTGTTCACTTGCTAGGCTATGCTTACAGGCTTAATTTCCGCCTGCCTGTCGGCATTCCTCTCTTCTCTGAATACAATATGTTTGCGAACGTTTTCTTTGTAATCTTAATACTGAAATATGTACAAGTTTTCCAATTGTTTTTTCCTGGAAATGCTTAGCTGTTTTATTTCAGTAATAACGATGTTGCTTTCTGTGAAAAGGTTTTTATGTTTAGGGATGTTTGTATTGTTAATCAGTAAATAAAATATAGTAGGAGGAAAAACGTCACGAAAAAATATCATAGATGTAAGTAACATTTGTAACCCATACATTGAAAATTAAGGAAATTATGTATAGTGACCGAGGACCTTATTACCTAGAAGTCATATTTGTTAAACATACATAGCTTGTCGCACTAACGACCTTTCGAACTAACGACCTGTCGACCTAATGACATGTCGCACACTTGTTTGTCGAACTAATGACATAGTCTGACTAAAGCCCCATTTACACGGTGCAAGTTTACTGCCTGGGATATACCATAAAATTTTTGCACGATAATGACAAGTTAGTTACCGTTCAAAACCGGTGTAGGTGTAAACAGCACTTACAATAAAATCGCATTCAATTCTGGCATGAAAGTTTTCTATCATTTAAACATGAGCGCAGTGATTGCCTGTATTTGGCAGCGCAAAAACAGTGGCAATACTTGAATCAATTTTACAAGGACGTGCAGCTCTGTGTTTAAGCGAGGCAAAACTTACATGCAATAATTGCCTTGGTGTAAACAGAGGTCGCACGCAATGGAAAAACTTGCATTCAATTATTGCATGCCATTTTATGGAAATCAGAACCCTTTATGAACGTTCGGAAATCAATCGCAATCTGTCAAAAAAATCTTTAATTTACCTACATTTTTGACAAACTTTGGACATTGATTTGATTGAGACTATAATAGATTTTGAACTTTTTGACGTGAATACGTCTTTAAATTTGCTCTCATAGTGGAAAGCAATTCAGAAAACTGATGATAACAAAATCGGATATAGTTTGGTGTTGTAGCTACATATCCATCATCTACACCAAAATTCAATTACACCACTCGATAGCTAGAGGATCAAAAAATTACGTTACGTTGGGTGAGGACTATATGATGCATCGTGCGCGGCGCCGGCGTATAGGGAAGCGCCACCATTTTGAGGTCGTTTCGCTGCGGGGCATAATTTCCATTTAGTATAATTTTTGTCTCGGAGAAGCTACGACGTTCGTTTGTATTTCAATCGTCAGCTCTCGTCAAGATCTTTCGATTGCGTATGTAAAACATAAGTGTGAAATAGTTATCGTGAATTTATACGGTGATAAGGTAAAAAATTTAAATTAATAATGCAATGTCGGCCAATACTCGTCAAAAAGTCAAATCAAATTATAGATATCGTATATGGTTGGGGCTTTTCAATAACAATCCAGTGATACCCATAAAACACCATAAGATAGAGAGAAGCGGTGCCGGGAAAGTTAAAGAATGGAGACGTCCGAGTGGATCAACAACGGTGGCGCCAGTACATCTGGCCGAAAATATTATCCGTTACGTACATGTAGCCATGTCATGGCCGTGTCCGCGACAAAGCCACAGCCCATTTTTTTTGGATACGAGAAATGGCCTTTAGATATTGACTGATACAAAATAATTATAGTAGCCTAACCCCGTGTCCTAACAAAAAGCAAACATTGCGCGAGTACGCGATCGACTCTATCGTTTGTATAAATTATGACGTAGAAACGCGACTTGATTCCTCGCACGGGTACACCATCTATACTAATATACTAATACTAATATAATAATAATAATATACTAATCTTAATATATAAAACAAAGTCTGGTTATTTACACCATTTATAAATCATGAACGGCTGGACCAATTTTTATGATCTTGGATTTGACTTCGCCTCAAATAGCAGAATAACTATTAAAACATGAGAAAAATAATTTGAGTTTCAGTTCTAAGTATGGGGAAACCCTAAAATTTATTGTTTTTTTTTTCTATTTTTGTGTGAAAATCGTTTATTTGGTCACAGTTCGTGAAGCACAAAATACAAAAAAAATAAAAAGTGAAATAAAAAATGTTATAAAAAAATTGCTGTGTGCCTCACGGCTGGGTCAAAAAGGTTCATTTCAGCATTAATAAAACTGTTGATGATACATAAAAATGATGTACTACATGATTAAAGTACTCAAGCAGGTGATGCGATTCCTAGTAGCATTTTTTGTTGGAATTTAGTTGGGCCACTTACCTCTGTAAGATGTGTGTGATGGGGTGGGACGGCGGAAAAAGAAATTCCACGCGGAGGAAGTCGCGAACAGGTTAGTATTCATATAAAAGAGCCCAACGATAGCTTTCAGTTAGGACATGGCCGGAGAGTTCGCTTTATCGACCGTTTTTAGCTAAGTATACCGACTTAGCGTATATTAGCATAGGGAACCTGATTATATTTATTTACAATAGGCTCGCCCTGTATTACATGGGACTTGTGGTTTAATGGCTGGCGAAATGTGGGTATACCTCTGCCCAACTCTTCGGGGAAACAAGTTTCGTTTGTTTACTACCTTTTCACGCTTAAGCCACTGAACCGATCATCCTGAAATTTTGTATATACTTTGTCAGGTGTACAGAAACGGACATAGGGTACCATTCATCCAGAAAAAAAAGTACTGTTTCCGAGGAAAACAAAAATAACGTTATTATGATAATAGATGGCGCTACGTGTCTTCCGAATCATGAATGAATTATATCATTATAGAAAGTTTGAGTATTTTTTGTATCGATATTAACGCGAGCAAAACTGCGGGCAAAAGCAAGTATTATTATAAATGTAAAAGTAATTCTGTCTGTCTGTCTGTTACGTTTTCACGCCTAAACCACTAAACCGATCGTCATGAAAGGCAGAGATTTAGCATGGGATATGGAGATGGACATAGGCTACTTTTTTACGCGATAACCAACATCCACGCGGGTGGAGCCGCGGGAAAAAGCTAGTCTCATTATAATTATGCTGCACCGGTGGACGTCATCACCGACGTCAACGCCGGCTGTCGCTGAAAACCAGCGCTGCGGCATTGTCTCGCAGCATTATGCTGAGCGCCAACTAAGCCGAGAATAGACAGACAGAAAGACAAACGGACATGGCGAAACTATAAGGGTTCCTTGTTGACTATGGAACCCAAAAAATACCCAATGATGCCTACAATATTGATACAGAGGGTAGGTAGGTATTATTCTTGGCTAGGTATCTCGTATCAACTCAGATAGTATTTCTCTTAGGTACATTTTTCGTATTTCCCCTCGAAATATTTAAGCGTGCCTATAATTTAATATCGCGAAGAAACATCTACTAAGAAAACATAGCCTGTCCGTGTAAACATAAATCTACTTAACGGGTTTAAGTGGTATTTTATGTTAATACCATCTGCGACGGGGAAAATTTACCATTCATTGCGCCAAACACTGATTTACATACGGACAGAAATAATAATTTATACTATTTTATGGCGTTTAATGTTGTTTTTTGTTAGAAGTTTTTTGAGATGTTAATACTGATAATTTTTGTGAGTGCGAAAACCTAATATGTATTGTTGACATTTAGGGTACAGTCAGCCTCAAAAAGATGTATAGGTACAATTAATCGGCCTAGTTTTTTTGCAACTGTGTTGGGGTCGGCTTTCAGTCTAACCGCATGCAGCTGAATACTAGTATTTTACATGGAGCGACTACCTATCTGACCTCCACAACCCAGTAACTGGGTATTGGTAAGACTGGTTGTCAGGCTTTCGATCTTCCGACGACCCGTAACGACTGTCAAAGATCTACCAATGACAGCTGGGACCAACCCCGCGAGGAGTCTCGGTATTTAAAGATGGTCACCCATCCACGGACTAACCCCAGCAAGCGTAGCTTAACCTGTTGTATCGACCCGCGCGACTGTTATTACGCTACGAGATGGTGTATTCTCGCTGTCCACACCGCCCGTGTCCCTATTAATAGTATGCATATTATAGAATTATCAAAAATGGCGAAAAAAAAAACTTCCATTTTCTTTTAAGTACAATTTTTTTAATTATTATTTCTGTAATTTTAATGCCATTTTATTTAGAAACGGTAATGATTAAACACGCGAAAAAATAATTTTATGTTGCTTTCTGTAGCCTTTTTGTACTTTGTCCAATTATGTAGCGAGTACCCGACGTACGGGTACTCGTTACATAATTGGACAAAGTTAGCTCAACACAAAAAAAAAAATCCATACATACCCTTATTTTGTAGATGAAAATCACATCAAAATAAACGTCTAAGACGATGTAATGTCCGTCAGGTTGAACATTGTTAATATCGTAAAACAATTATAATTTTCAACCCAAAATTAACGAAGTTCACGGCACAATTTACTCGCGCCCCGCTGCCACCTCAAGAAAAAAAATGCACGCTTGAAGAACCTCGCCTTAAAAAAAAATGGAAACTTAAGTTTAGCCATTTTATGTGAATTACCATTAATGGGGACAAAGACGGTGGGGACAGCGGGAATTCACCTGCGAGATCCTCAAAAACATGTATAGATGGACAAGAATTAATTTACCTAATTGTTTAAAATTTTTGTTCCATAATATTGTATTATTATGTAGCCACAAAACATTGGATACTTAATTATAGCCTGCACATTACGTATTATGAAACACAAAAATTGTAGACAGTTAAGTGAGTTCTTGTCTATGTATACCTACATCTTTTTGAAGCTGACTATACCATGGGCGCTTATGGGGTTATGTTAGTAGAAAATAGAATCATTCGATTTGTATAAAACATGTAAGAAATACTTAGTGCATTAAATTAGATGCATGCAATGTTATAACTCCATTGACTTTAATCGTATCAAATCTTACTGTGTGTCGGTATTATTACAGTCGTATGGTGTTGCTTTTGACAGCAATGGGAAGCAATCATGAATAAAACACGGGACAACCCGACGTGATGTGGAATATGGAGTAAAAAAAGAAATATACGCGCGCGCACACAAGGGAGTCGAGAGCGGTGGCGTAGCGGGGGTATCACGGCATGACAGCGTCATGACGTTTGCCGTCATGGCATACGAGTCGGTTTTATTACCAATGCGCGCTAATAGATGTTACACACCAAACAAACAAAAAAACCGGCCAAGTGCGAGTCGGACTCGTGCACGAAGAAAATCATTTCTGTTGTATGGGAGCCCCACTTAAATATAATATTTTTTTTTTTTTTTAAAGTGAATAACTGTTACCGTTATCAATATCAAGCAAAAAATCACGTTTGTTGTACAGGAGCCCCCTTAAATATTTATTTTATTCAGTTTTTTAGTATTAGCAAAAATAGATCATCTGTGAAAATTTTAACTGTCTAACTATCACGGTTCATGAGATACAGCCTGGTGACAGACGGACAGACAGACAGACGGACAGCGAAGTCTTAGTAATAGGGTCCCGTTTTACCCTTTGGGTACGTAACACTGAAAATAAACAAATATGAGCAAAAGAAGATCCAATGACAAGAAATAATAAGATAATTCGTGGTAGGTAATACTCGTACGTTTGTCTCCAAAACAACAAAAAATCAACTACGAGTAATTCTAGATCATCATCATCTGCGTAGCCTTTTGCTAGCTATATTGGGGATGGCTTCTAGTCCAATGGGATGCAGATGAATAACATTACCTATTTTATATAGAGCGACTGCATAACTGACCTCGAAAAACCAATTACTGGGTAAAACGATACCCCTGACTGGTTGTCAAACTTTCGGTTGTAAATGGAACTCTCAAAACCGGCTTATTTAACAAATGTAACGTAAATAAGCATTCCATCAAAGTGTAAAAGCATTTCAATGAAATAAAATCCCGTAAGACAGCCAACTGTGTGAGCATATGCCCCACACATGATTATCGCGAACAAAAAGTGCTTACATACGCACCGTTAAACAAAGGGACGTTTTACATAATATTTGCGGAGTATTACAGATTGTTACAGTCCGCAGACATGGAATAATGGTTTAATTCAACATATTCGTGGGTAATAACGGATTTGTCGACCATTTTATGTTGTTTTCGAAGATTTAGTAGTGCCGTATGGTGCCGGACGTAAAGAATAGCACCACCCCATTTCTTCTCGTGGGTGTCATATAAGGCGACTAAGGAACTTACTAGAGAACGGGCAGCAGCGTTCTCTATGCATTTTTAACACCATACTGCGATTGCCAACCCGCCTGCCAAGCGTGGCGATTATGGCAAACCCCCCCAATTGGGGGAGGCTTATGTCCAGCAGTGGACGTCTTTCAGCTGAAATGATGAGTAATAGGAGGCCAAAGACGACGTATTGAAGATCGCGGGGAAGACCTAAATGACATTTGCAGACCAGGGAAGCATTGCATAAAAGGGGCCTAATACTCAGTAATGGGTGGAATAACGCTGCCAATGAAAGAAATGGTTCGAAATGCGACGATTCTATGACAATAGCATCAAGCCTTGTTTTCCCCGAAGGGTTAAGCAGAGGTCTACCTGTAGTACACACACATTGCGCTCGTTATGTTTAATTTCCATGTAATAGATAGGGGATGCCATATTTCCATCAACCGGGCACGAATCCGGACTCTGGGCTGCTATAGAGAAATTCAAGATGGAAAAACCCAATAACACTTTGTCCGGCCTGGAAATCGAATCCAGGACCTCATGCTCAGCGCTTGCGACCACTAAATAGATGAATAGAATACTCTTTATTGCACACCATAAAAATTACAGATGTTTTGGTAGAAAGTTTGACAAGGGATGACACAATGGGCGGTGTTATCGCTAAAAGCGATCTTTTAAAGACAACCTTTGGATGGATTGAGGGGTAAGGAGAAAGTTTACTGCAGGTAGTTTGAAGTATACCATTTTTTTAGACCAACAAGGCAGTATTTCTATGAAGACAAAGAATGGAAAACAATATTAGAGCCAGATTTAATAGTCAAATCAGTAAAAACGCCCTAAAATATACCAATAAAACATTTACAAAGACTTCTTGGGAAACTTCATCGAGTCTTCTCGTCGCGTATTCCACAGAGCCTAAAGACCAAGGTCTTTAATCAGTGCGTCCTGCCTGTTATAACTTACAGAGCCAAAACGTGAACATTCACGGTACGGCTGGTCCATAAATTCAAGGTCGCTCAGCGAGCTATGGAACGGGCTATGCTTGGAGTTTCTCTGAGAGATCGAATCCGAAACGAGGTGATTCGGCAGAGAACCAAAGTTGTCGACATAGCTCACAGAATAAGCAAGCTGAAGTGGCAATGGGCCGGCCATATTAGCCATAGAACCGATGATCGTTGGGGTAGACGTGATCTTGAGTGGAGACCGCGAATTGGCAAACGTAAGGTAGGACGCCCTCAGGCTAGGTGGAGCGACGATCTTAGGGTGGCTGGTAGCAGCTGGATGAGAGTTACCGAGAATCGAGCTGAATGGCGTGCAATTGGAGAGGCCTATGTCCAGCAGTGGACTGCTATATGCTGATGATGATGATGATGATGAAAGACTTCTTTGAAAAACGGCTCATTTTTAGATTATTCAGTTTTTTAATCTTCCTCATTTTGCATGACCTATACAGGGTCATTGGTTAAACTCTCACCCCTCAGCCCCTCCCAGCCCCCCTCCTCTCTCAGGACTATATTACTAGCATCATAAACAACAACGTTTGTTCTATGACTTTTATTAATTCATCTGATTTTATATATAAATATATTTAAATTCAACGCTCTAAATGTTACGAACTCTATGCGTAGCAAAACAATCTGCCGTGTCTAGTGCAAAAGGCAGGGACGACAGTGCACGGGAGGCGTAGGTAGGTACGGTCAGCTGCAGAGAAATCTCACCCCTTAGCAATGTATTTATTCATTGCTAGGGGGTGAGATTTCTCTGCAGCTGACTGTACAACAAAATACAGAATTGAAATGTGTTACACCCAAAGTCTCAAATTCAGATCTTTATGTAAACAAAGGGGATAACATAACAAAAAAATATCTTTGTAATGGTAATTCACATAAAATGGCGAAAAAAAGGATCCGTTCTCTTTTAAATACTAAATTTAATAATAATTAAAAAATAATCATCCGTAATAATTTTTATAAATTTTCGGTTTTAACAAAGTTATTAAAAAAAGGAGATTTTCTGGTATAAAATATTTTATGATACCTGGTAACAATGCAGGAGATCTAAACATTTTCACATTTTTTACATCTTCAAAAATACTGACATTACAACTCTCATTCATAGATTCATATTGTATGTAACATATCTAGCCACATTTTGGATGAAAACGGCTGTAAACTGTTTCGAGTGGAAATCGATTTTGGGAGGCCTACGTCTAGCAGTGGACTTAAAAGGGCTGATTATAACGATCATAGGCCGTGTCTCCAACACATTACATAAAACATTTTTTGGCAACGGTATTTTGTTTGCATAGTTCTTATACTCGTAATTAATTCACTTTAATTTCATAGATAATTATTTACATAACAAAAAAATATATATAAAATGTTTCGCACCACTGTCCTGTCATTTTGACAGTGGCATTTCTTGACGTTAATTTGTTTACACAAATTATCTGAATTAGAGACTTTGGGTATAGATAGAAATACGAAATCTTGAAAGTTTGTTTTTACACACAGACAGACAAAAATGTTAAAAATAGTTTTTTTGTTATAAGTACCGTATATACTTTCATATGCATTTAGTAAAAAGCTGTTATTTTGACATTACAAACAGACACTTCAATTTTATTTGTTGGTATAGATAAACAATGGCCAATATTCCAATACAATTTTCCAAAGTTTCAGGAAATGGGATTTTAAATCTGTCCTGATAAATGGATTTCGTGCAGTCTTTTGGAAGCGTCCTTGGACTATATCTGTCCCTTTGTTTGACAAAATGCCTGAAGGCCTGTCAGTTACCAGGGCGCTGTCAGTAAGCCGTGATGTTTCAACTTGATTTCTCAATCGTGGAATTGCTTGTGATCCGGTATCGGTTTCACCCGAAATGAATGGTTGTCCACGAAATGAATGGAGATTTTTTGCTTTCTAAACGTATTTTCGGTAATGCCAAGTTTTAATTGATTCTACTTATTTACTGTGCAGTAAAATCATTGACGTCAGCTAACACAAACGTGTAAAAAAGTCTGCTGTAACTATTGATACATCTTTTGACTTTTTAATACAGGTATGATTTTCAACAAACAGCATAGAAAACAGATTTTTCACTCCTCCAGAGGAGTGAAAAATCTGTTTTCTGTGTGTTTTTTTTGTCTGTGTTTTTTTGTTTCAAGCGCAAAAAGTTCGCCATTGTAGCGTACCAGAGCGGGGATAAAATAGCATATTTTCCCCTAGGGGATTTTTTTTTCTTCTGTTACCAACGAGCTTAAAAAAATTAAAAAGTCTTACACTATTCATAAAAAAAGTATATCATTTTATTTTCGAAAATGGAACTAAATGCGGTCTCTTCGGTAGAATGCGTGCATTACGTTGGGGCTACAGAAGAAATAACATTTAAAAAAGGCATTGGCGCGAAATCTTTAGATTTTTTTTCTAATTACAAATTAAATTGGTGACCGTAATTTATTTTACAACAATGAAAATGTCATCATCTAGTGAGAATGGAGATCCTGACTTGCAGAAGGAAGAGAAAGGAAAATAAATAATTTTCATTCTGTTGCCGTCAGGGTGCATGGATTATTTTATTTTCTCGCAATCGTAGTGAAAAGAAGAATGTAGATAATTTCTACTGCGTTAGGCATTTAGTTTTAGTTTTGTTTGTTTGTTGCCATTTACCAGTGTTGCACAACGTAATAGATTACGCAACATCTATTGTCTGTGGTCTTGACCTGACATCAAGCAATGGACAATAGTCAAATTTTTTATTTTTTATTGTTCCGTTTAAGGTTTTGAATACGAGGCTTTTGGTTACTTTGTGTTAGTATGTGTATTTTGTCTATGTTTCATGTAATGTGCGTCTAGTTTGTGCAGAATAAACAATTTTTCTTTCTTTCTTTCTAACACAAGCCCCTAAAACCCAACATAACTTGGTTTTCATTGACTGTCTCGCTAAAGCTCGAAAGTAAAATTACCTCGTATATAATGGGTCTTTTTCCCCTTGGATAGCAATATACTATTTAGTTTGCCAAACCTCTGAATTAAAGTAGAACAGCTGGTAGAACAGGTGAAAAAAAAATAAACACGCTCTGATCACCTATCAGGCGCCCGTAAAAACGAGAATACCTAAGCTGTTAAAATAGTACCTCCCTTCAAAGCTACACCGATCATTAAAACGCTAACCATGCTGCATCTAGCTTTGACAATGAACTGCTCTGCGTCGCCCGGCTTCGCTTAATTGCAGCATATCGGATCCGTTGTTTGATTAATGGGTGCAGACAGCTTCTATGTGATGTTTGAAATATAATGCGTTCGATAGTATTAAAGATATATTTCTCATTTAGGAGGGTTATTTAGTAAATATTTGATTAGGATTTAACTCCTTGGATCTCTTCTTTTCTGGTAGTATTCATATTTAAAAAAAGAGCAAAGACAGTTAGTTATATGAAATATAGTTAGATTTCTCTACAACTGGAGGTAAAAAGCCTCTTACAACACGGAAATACGGATATTTCTTTTCCTATTAGTTTAAAAACACCTTTTATTGAAACACTCGAAAGATCCCTAAAAGAAAACCCAGCATCCTGTTCACTAAACAACTCTTTATTAAAGCGTAGGACGAATGAAAAGATAATCACGCGCCATGTAACATCACACAAACTTCCTACTCGTGGAGTCATTACCAAGAATTCAGCCCGATTGTCGGCCTATAGGCGGCTCCCTTATGACAGCCGTACGTGATCCCCACTGAATATTCTTACAATCCACGCACTGTCCAGTACGTGATCATCCCTATGGCGGAAAACATAGAGTAAGTAATAAGTGGAATGCTCATTTTTCAAATGTCATGTGTGTGTTAATTTTGCTATTATTTCTAACTTTATCTTGCATTCATTCTTGCTTAAAATTATTGCTATAACTTCCGCAAATCGCTGTTTAGATTTTAATTTTAATAACAGTGTACTTAGATACATAGTATTTCTCATTTCACACTTCAAAATTTTCAGTTAGTGAAAAAAAAAAAGAACAGAATTTGTGTCGTGAATAAAAATAGACCTTGCTTGCAAAAACACCCAAGTTTTTGGTCACTTGCTTGTCGTACGAGTAGCTATTTGACTGCCGCGCGTAACATTTTATGTGGATGGTAACAAAATATGTACCCAGTAACTACCCAGTAACGGGGTTGTGGAGATCAGACAGGCAGTCGCTACATGTAAAACACCGGTATTGAGCTGCATCCTATTAGGGCAGGCTGTTTCACGTCCACTTAACCCACGCGTATACGTCATAAATGGCGCTAACTATCGTCAAACCAAAACAAGCGTTGTTTCACACTTAACGTTCGTTAAAAAATAACGATTAACAGTAACCGGTTGGTTAACGTCATTTTATTCTTTTACATTTGAACTTTGACGATTGGTTTTTTATGCAGTGAAACAAGGCTTTGTATTTAACGAACGTTAAACATCATAAATATAATCGTTATTATTTGACGTACGTATTTTACGTTAACCAACCGTTTGAAACAACCGGCCCTTAGACTGGGAGCCTAGGAAAAGGCAGATAATGATGGTAGTAAAATGTGTTTTGTTCCTTTCACATCGTCACTCCATTTCTTATTGCTTCGTTGTTTACACGAAAAACTTTTACGTGGTTCCAAAGAATAAAGTTTCTTTTAGATACGTGCAGAAATGCTAAACCAAGTGCTGGAACATTTTTCGAGTGTCGTCGCTTTGAAATAGTAGTCACAATAGCGTGCGCTGTGAATGAGGTCCTGGGTTACAGGCACAGGTCCGGTCAAATGGTATGACGTCATATAAAATCCAACATGGCGGCTGATAGCGGATGTAAAGTGTTACGATTTATGTTTTTATTAATAAGTAGACCGACCCGGGCGGCTGTTATTTTATGTTAAAACAAGAAATTGCACGTTGACAAAGTCGCAGCCAGAAGGTATAGTGATAAATAGTCATTAATATGTACGTCTAATTTTTTTTTCGGATTGATTGTCTGTTACATTGTGTTCATAGTGTCAACTAAAGGTTTTTTAAAGCCTTGCGTAGTTTCAGCAACTCAGAAAGAAATTCTAGTGTTACTTTGTTTCAAAGTAAGTTTGTTTCGTCAGAAAAATACCTTTCTTGTTATTTTTTTACTTGAAACAAGCTCTCGGGTTTTAGTATGTTCATGAAACTTTTTCGGGTCGTTTATTTTACACAGGTCAAAAGAACAATGTTGAAGGCTCCAACTTTCTTGATTTATGCTGCTGAAAACTAGGATGAAAAGTTATTTCTCTATTATAACGGTAACCTACTTTTTTTCTCTAAATCGAAAATAATACTTCTCTGCAACATTATTCGAGGATGATAATTATAAAAAGAAAATACCAAAAGAATTGGAAAAACACAAACTTATTAAAAGTCTAGAATCTAGAACAATAAACCGACTTAAAATGTTAAGAACATCTATAGATATAATAAAATCGTAGCGAAGTCAAAACTGTACATGTCATTGATAATTTGACGGCACGGTTGGCGTAGTGGTTGAACGATTGACTGCTGCGCTGCGTGTCGCGGGTTCGATTCCCGCACAGAACAAATATTTTTATGACCTACAAGTAGTTGTTCCGGATCTGGCTGTTTGTGTATGTGAGTTTAAATGTTTGTAAACGCACCCACAATACAGGAGAAATTCCTAGTATGAGGCAATGTTAAAAACTAAAAATAAAAAAAACATTTCTACGAGGTCTGGAAAAGACTTCAATGCCGAAAATATATTTTTTAGAATTTTCATCTGAATGTATGTTCCAGCATCACGTAAATACTGCCCAAATGATTCTGATTAATTACCCGAATTGCGTAGATATTCTCTATAATTCTAGTCAGTCTGTAGGCTATAAATTATCACGCTATTTGCTATGGGGGATGAGCAATATTGCAGCTAAGTTTATCTCCTTGCTCGATAGATGGCGTTGTACCTTTTTCTGAATCGCACTATGGTTTAGTTACAAGCATTTAATGACATCCCCTCATCACTGGCACATCATCAATTATTGTTAGGTAATTATATTTATAATTATTTGTAAAAACTGGCGATTTTATGATCAGATTCTCTGAAACTATTCAGAGATTCGTATACTTAAAAGAACCTAAGCAGGTACCTATGTCCATAATAGTAAAACAAAAAGCAAGGTGTCATGCTATAATCACTGTGAAAGTGATTGAAGAGGCTTTTGAAAAGCGTTGCGTGGCAGCGTGGCCTGCCCCAATGTACCTTAAGCAAGCAATCTGTTTTTGTGTGTGTGTTTTCATGTTCTTGATTCAAAGATACCATTGGTCTGTTTATGTTTAATGCCTGAGGCTTTCTCTACCAGTCAACCTTAGGGTGATAATATACAGACATAGACAAAATATGGCAGGTGCAACATAAAAGATAGATACACTAAAATTAATATATGATAATAAATATATGTTATACATCGATTCACATAAACATAATAAAAAACCGGCCGTAGTTAGAACAAACTTAACATTCTGTATATGTAAGTTGGTCGACTATTACTCGGTAACTTGTAAAGCCTACTTAGCTCTATAGCCGGTATAGATACTACTGCTGTGAATTTTTTCACATATCCAAATACAACCATTTAGCTGGCAGGGCGGAGCGGGAACACTTGACTATAACAAAAATGAGCACTTTAAAAGTTAATATTACGCAAATGAATCCGAAAAATAGTTTTCACAAACCCGCAATATTTTTGAACGGCCTATCCAACGACACCTAACACTATGGGATAGACGAGAAAAAAACATCATCCTCACTTTACGTGAAGGGCAGAATAGGTACCCTAAAAGTATTATATCAAGATCTTATTTTACCACTTTGTGATACATAATCACGCCAACAAAGTGGTAAAACCATACCAAATGACAGCTTTCTAGGACTAAGAGTCTCTGAGCTAAGCCGCGGACAAAGACAGACAGACGGACATGGTGAAACTATAAGGGTTCCTTGTTGACTCTGGAACCCTAACAAGAGTCAGGAGAAATAACGATTGGTAGTAAATAAAACGAATCAGCGCTGAGATGATTCCGCCAACTTCTTACAAACAAATTCACGTGCCTTCACTTTAAATGATAGCCGACTGGTTGCCATCCTGATTTCAGAGGGAGCGCAATCTAATGAAATGATGTCTCATACAATTAAAATGTTAAGCCATAGCTATTCTTAATCGAAGGCCAATGAAAACAAAATCTACATAATGCCGAAAGATAAAAAAGTAGGTTACTCCGCAAAATAAATCGAAAGAAATGTTAACAAAGCAACAATGATAATGTAAATACTTTATTCGTTTACCAATAAAGAAAATGTTACAGCTCCAATATTGTACAGACATCAAACCAATATCGGCACTTCGCTACGAATTGAATCTTAGAGCGCATTATCTGTTCCATCATCAAATCAGATGAGTTCCTTAGATAGATAGTGAATTTCAAAGACTTCGAAGTGCAGACCTACGCGATATCTCTTGTGAGAGAAATGAATGCAATCTTCTCTTTCAAGTCTTTTGCGTTCATTTTCATAAAACTCTTCATATAAAAGCACGGAGATTCGACTCTGACAAACGAGACTTGGTTCTTACTTTATTGGGTGGAGCTATAAACTTTAAATTCATTGAAAAATCGCGGTTGAGGTTTCAGTTCTGTTATTTTCGTAACTGCTACGCTTGTCACTGCGTCCGGTTTCCTACCGCATTCAAAAGTTGACCTACATATACTATGTAGTGACATAATGTTTATTTACCTTATAATAGCCTATTTTGATAGCGTCACAATTACCATTTGCCCGAAATTTTACAACTTGGCGGTATGATAAGCACTTACTCTCCAACAGATCCTTAAACCTGGAGCAGTGCTGGTTTACAGTTTTATGATCTAGATATAATTCCACATTAGTCCTGGTCTGCATTACATTTATGAACCTGTTCATATCATACGTAATACGAGTACACGTGTCCATATCTTTTTAACAACCACACTCACGAACTTTTAACACCGTCAAAGGCAAAACTCAACCGAGACTGTTGCTCAAAAAATATGGCTATAATAACAAGTCTGAAGTGGGTGGAAACTGCGAGCTGCGAGACGGAAGCTTCATAAACTAGTAGTAATACGGCTGAGACATATTTTCGCGGGGAATTGAAGTACACACACACACATAAGCAGCAGTACAAGACAAACACCATTTACGTAAATGAGCGTCTCAAACGACGCGGAGTCTATTACATTGGCCGACAAAATTCGTTGGGGAAAGAGCAAAAAAAAAAAAAAACACAGACAAAAGCAATGACATTTATCTAATTACGGGATCGCGATAAGGGCGCGTGAGGGGGCGAGAAGGAGGAAATTTGAGGAGGGCAGGGGAGGTGCAGGACTGGATGCTGTGCCGCAGTCGGCTGAAGGCATCCGGACCATCCGCACGTCCTAACGTCTCAATTTTCGCAGTCGATCTTGTGTTGCGTAAAATATTCTCGGGGTTTTCGTGCGTGTTTTTGAATTAGCTCATGGCTTCAAATGTGTTATTCGTAATTAAAAGTTAGGATAGTGACAAAATGGAATAATGTTTGATTAAAAATGTGAAATGTATAGTGAAGGAAAAAGTTTTTGCTGTGTTACGGATATTTAGTTTTTATTTTCAATATGCCAGTACTTCTAGTTTTTGGACTTTTTGTGGGTAAGTTTAGACATTTCTAATACTATTATTTTTCAAAAAAATAAAGCGTCAAATATATTTTATCTCATGTTTCGAGTAGATCTCTTGAAATGGGCAATTTCCACGCAAATCTGGGATTACAAGGAATACAAGGAAAAATGTGAGTTGCGTATCACCCCCGAGTGTTGTTTAAGTGAGACGATGGAAGGGTTATTACTGATAAGCAGATAGGCAAGGGGTTACCGCCCTGTAACGTGACGGACATTTTTTTAACCCATATGTTATACAATAAATAACAATATATATAACAATTTTTATGAATCGCAATGCTTCACGCATTGGTTCAAAGTTTTAGTACCAATCTGATGATATAATTTATTTTTTTCCACCTTCATTTATTGATAGAAACTTTGGTTTAATCATAGGTACTTTCTTTGTACTTATTCTTACTTCTTCTTTCTCGTAACTTCATATAACGTTCTTAGTCATGATAGTTGTATGATTTGAATGAACGAACGATCATGTAGGTGTTCAATTGTTAGCTGAGTGACTGTGACGAATGATCCTACGGACGGAAATAATGTTCTGTAATGACTACGGAATTTTAAACTATATATCCTGCTAGTTTCTGGATAGGATAATGGAGTTATTTCATTTGAGTTTTGGGTTTATTATTACAGGATCTTCACGAAAAAATACATTTCTAACGGAATCCTCGGTTGAACGAATCTTTAGGTGGTCCAAATTTTGACAAACAATTAACAATCTTTGCATTAATTATTCACGTAATTGATAAATACAACAGATAGAAATACTTTTTATTATGTACACCATAGAAAATACAGGTACAAATGTAGATATTTTACATAGGGTAACACAATGGGCGGTCTTATCACTAAAAGCGATCTTTTACAGACAACCTTTGAATGGATTAAAAGTAGAAGGAGAGACAATTCTGCAGGTAGTCAGTTGTGTACCATTTACTTAAACAATAAAATAAAAAAATACATCCTAGACAATAAAAAAGCATGCAGTTAAAATAAAATTAAGTCGATTTACCATAATAAAAACTAGTGGGCTTTTATTATTGTAAATTGACTTAATTTTATTACCATTTATTTTATTTATTATCACCGAGCACTTAATATTTGCCACTAAAGCATGTTGCTGTCTCTGTCAACTTCAAACGGTTAGCAGAAATAGAACGATATTTTAATCGGTTTGCTCTAAGTGGATTTAGTGATTTGTGGTACACTCACCAGCAAAATTGCATGGATACCTTAGTGTTTATTTTCCAGTGAACGTTTGAGTTCAAATTTTCTAAAATAGAACTAGCTTTCGCTTTTCGCTTCACACGATGTTGTTTCTGTATTGTCCATGGATTTTTGCAGTCGACCGTACATGTGGGCTTTAATCAATGGCTTATTCTTCTTTCGTTTAAGATTTTAAACACTCGTATTAATGACCATAAACTAGATGTTGCTGCGGCTTTGCCCGCGTGGCTTTTTCTAAAATAAAAGTAGCCTAAGTTACTTCTTAGAACAACAGCTATCTGCCAGTGAAAATCAGTGTAGCCTTTTTGGAGATTATCCGGAACAAACAGATAGACAGACAGACAAAAAAAAAAAAACTGTTTTTTTGTTGTAAGTACCGTATATGCTTTTTCATATGCATTTAGTAAAAAGCTTTCATTTTGAAACTACAAACAAACAATTCAATTTTATTTATTTGCATGTATAGAAGATGGGCAGCTCTATCCATCTATACATCTGCCACGTCTTCACGATTTAGTATCATAATAATTTCTTCGTATTTAGAAACGTTTACGAATGTTTTCATTGCATTGCCTTTTCCAAAGACATTATCGACGCTACGATTGGCAATCAAAACGTAACCTTTTTATACTTCTTAACCGAGTTCCTCCTATCAAAGGAATCGTCATTCCAAAGTACGATTTTGTTACATGAAAGAAGCTTTCTGCTGTAAAAGGAATGCTGAAAGCATTGCTCGGGAAACTAAAAAAGTAATTTTTCCACTTCTCTTCCACTCCAGTCGTTTTGTGGTGTCGAGTACGAACAGACTGCTTCATCACCTCAAACGGATGAGGGTTTTAATTAATGCAGTTGAATTTCTAGTTCTTTTCAGTTTTCAGTTTCACAACGTTACATCGACATTTACAAGAGATAATGAACGAGCTCTCTTTGTTTATTTCATAAGTTTTATTGGTTTCTAGTACCAGGGTTGTATAATTGCTAAACAGTTTTACATCGCCGCGTGCGTGGGTGTCGTAAAAGGCGACTAAGGGACTTACTAGAGAATGGGCAGCAACGTTCTCTATGCATATTTAACACCATACTGCGATCGCCAACCCGCCTGCCAAGCGTGGCGATTATGGCAAACCCCCTAATATGGGGAAGCTATGTCCAGCAGTAGACATTTGTCGGCTGAAATGATGATGATGATGAGTATTACATCATTGCTAAGTTGGTTATGTTGAGCTAAATGATGCTGATCCATGGGACTGGTCATCTCTTAGCTGCCACGGCTTATTTTAATTATTTTGTTTTTATTTATTTATATTTTATATTCGATCAAAAAATATAGATTCACAAATTGTTAGTGTTAGTTAAGAGCTAGAATAGTTTTAAAAAAATCTGTTGTGCTGTGTTGTGTGTGAGTTAGCGTGTGTGTGTGTTTTTTTCTTTCTATTTGCTGAAGGTATTCTGGACGCTTTTAACGTGTACGATTTATTTTTAGACTAGCTTTTGATCGCGGCTCGACCCACGTGGATGTCGGTTATCGCGTAAAAAAGTAGCCTATGTCCTTCCCCATATCTCAGGCTTATAACCCCTGCCAAATTTCATGACGATTGGTTCAGCGGTGTAGGCGTTAAAACGTAACAGACAGACAGACAGAGTTATTTTCACATTTATATGGATTGTTCTCATCTATAGTTATAAATTCTACATTAAATATTTTACTAATATTTTTGTAACAATATAGTTTAAAAGAGTGTGTCCATAGAGTTTCTTGCCCGTTCTTCTCCATAGTACCTACTACGCTTTGGAATGGGCAACTACCTTCATATATCTAACTGACCGACTCCTTACAATTCAAAAGTACTTGTAAATGGTTTTTAAATAAATGCTCTGAATTTTAGTTTGATTTGAGTTTATGCAGCTTGTTTATTACCATTTCGTTTATTAGTCCTTGCAATGAATAAATCAGAGTTCCAAAACTGACGATCATCTTTATCTACCAGAGTGATCCCCGGAAGTAACATCTATATTCTTCTATAATAATAAAGCTGAAGAGTTTATTTTTTTTTGTTTGTTTGAACGCGCTAATCTCTAGCACTGCCAGTCGGATTTGGAAATTTCTTTTTGGATTTGACAGCCCAGTTCTTCAGAGAGGCTACTTAACTTCACGCTACAACTCTTAGGAGCCGACAAAAATAAAAAAAGTCAGAAAGAACGCTAAGTGAAAAAAAAGTAATAGCGCGGGCGGGCGATGCGATGCGACATGACGGGGTGAGTCGAGGGAGCAAGAAATTTCACGCGAATGAAGTTGCGTGCAGAAGCTAGTATCAAAATATAATTAACTGTGTCTCGTTAGTCAAAATTTGTCTGGTTAAAAGATTTAAAATATAAAAAAAAAGATTTGATAAAAGATTCTAAAAATTCCGCTGTACCTATTTTTATGAGGAGATCACATCACACAACTGGGGAAAATATCGTACATCCGAAACGAGAGAGTCACACACAATACAATAAATGAAGTTTTTATGGAAAAAAAAAAATTGTTATTACCTAAATTTCCATTTATATTTTTTTGAGAGTGCGTATCGGAGAACTTAAAAATATTTAATGCTCTATTATATTTTTATGGAATTTAAAATCTAAAGATACTTTTGACTCTTAAACTTCGTATTTTTATGTGTTGTGACTCTCTTATTGCCGATGTGCGATGAATAACTTTATTTTCTAAGAGTTTGGTTTAAAAAGACTTTTATTTCCACGTTTCATATAAAGTTGTCGAGTGAAATGTTAGCTTTATTGTACGTTAACTTTCCGTCAGCTATTTCACGGTTCGCTCCTGTTGAAGCGTGTAAGAAGCCAGCCGTGTGCAAGTGATTAGGTGTTCATTGGCGATTAGTCAATCCTGAGATTTAATCTTTTAACGTCGTCGACCAAATTAAAGGTCGACTAACACTCCTAAGTACACATCATCTTAATTGACACAAAATTATTCCTTGCATTCATCATCATCATCATTTCAGCTGAAAGATGTCCACTGCTGGACATAGGCCTCCCCCAAGCACCGCCACCTCGACCCGCATCCAGCGAATTCCTGCGGCTTTCACAAGGTCATTTGTGCTTGTCATTTGGAGGGGGGCTTGCATTGTATTTATGCATTTCAAAATTATTATAGCTAAACTTTTAATATTATTAATAATCTTCTAATGTTACTTTTGTTACTTTTGTTCCTATTTTAATTAAATATTTAGCTCAATAATTGTATTCAATCAACTCAGTCTCTCGCAGTCCACTGCTGGGCATAGTTTTCTCCCAGGCTGCGCCACGACATCCTGTCCTCCGCCTTCCGCATCCAGTCTGACCCAGCCACCTTCTTAAGGTCGTCGGTCCATCTAGCTGGTCCATCCCACACTACGCTTTCCGATACGCGGTGTCCACTCCAAGACTCGTCTGCTCCACCGGCCACTTCCACTTCACTGCCACTTCAACTTGCCTACTCTTTAAGCTATGTCGGTAACTCCGGTTCTGTTCCGGATAATTTTATTCCTGATTTTATCATTCAATAATTTTATTAAGATTTACAAAACTGAAGTGTTGATTGGATTTGTCGCTGGCTATACTTAACGTGAATTCTGATCATTAGTCAAATAATAAGTATATTAAATATCTTAAAATCTTATTTTTGGATGATTTCACTAAATTTAATTCGAAACAGATTTAAAACATAGTTCTATATATCTGTAAATTATTTAAACTTGACATTTTTTAACTAATTTTACCGCTATACAGGATGGGTAAAAAATCGTGGATCAAACGAAACAGGGCGATAGTTGGGATTATTTGCAGTAAAAAAGTATTAAATAATAAGTATGTGATAATAAGTGTGTCGACGTCATCACGTCAACGCCGGCTGTCGCTGAAAACCAGCGCTGGGGCTCTGTCTCGCATAGGGTCGCAGCATTATGCTAAGCGATGGCCGTTTTACGTGGATGTGACGCATATTTACCCCAAACTAATTTTTTTTTGTGTTGTGTTCTTTTTTTGCGTCATGTTTACCGCAAATAAACGTTTTTTCTTTCTTTTCTTTCTTTTCTTTTTTATTTAGTGGTTTGTAGTGCAAGCGAGCTTAACATTTTTTTTGCTGATGTCATAATTATAATATTCTGTTGTATATTTTCCTTCCTTTTGACGTGTTTGTGCTGTGTGTATTATTTATTTCTATGGGTTTTTTATTTCTTTTAGGGTTCTGTACGTCCGAATGAAAAATGGAACCCTTATAGCATCACTCGTGTGTCTGTCTGTATTTCTGTCCGTCTTTCACAACCAATTAATTTGCTCCGAATTTACTAGACCGATTAAGTTTAAACTTGGTACACATAAATGTCTGTGACCCAAACACGGACGTGTAACGTGTAAAAGAATTTTGTATATGAGGTAGTTTTGGGTCAATAAATTAGTAACTTAAAAATATTGTAAAGTGTACCGTGTGACATATTAAATGAAAGGGTTTGTGAGGGTCTTAAATATTAAAAAAAAAAATGTTCAAGTTGTTTAAGTAAAATAGATGAAAGTTGTCCATTCCTTTATTGGCTCAGTAGTTTTAAAGATAAGGGCCTTATCTCTAAAACTACTGAGCCTAAAATTTTGAATAGTAAAGTTCTACACTTTACTATACTTTACAGGAAAACCTATAAGAAATCTAAGGTCTTAAAATAACATGGTAAATCTCTCAATATTATGCGTACAAAGTTACAATTGTGGTTAAAGAATATTTATTTACTCAAAAGAAATTTACTACAAACACTTAATGATAAATATTTTAACTATATAATAATAATGACATTCATGAGCAGAACTAGTACGACATGCACAAATATTAAAAGAAGACAACAATAATTAACGTACATAACAAGACATTGAAAGGTAGAAGTAAGATTCATGTGAAACAAAAATCTAAATGTGGGTAAATTGGAGACATAAACCAGGGCCAGATTTAAATTTTGTCAATAATAAAAGATTTTAACTGTGATTTAAATATTTGCAAACTTTTAGAGGTTTTTATTTCTCGTGGTAGTTTGTTGAACATCTGAACCCCTTCGTATGTAATACTTTTCTTTCCTTAATTTGTACGTGTTCTCGGGAGACAAATATCATTAGCGCTACGGAGAGGTCCCTTTTTCGGTGTTAGTTTTAAAAATGAGTTCCGAGTGTAGCTTTTTGTCTTTAATTTTTTTTATTAAGATACATGTATTATAGTAATAAATTTGTTTTATATTCATTAATTTAGTTTCGGAGTAAATTGTATCTGTTGGTGTGAGAAAGTCATAATGAAATGAGATTTTTATTAGTTTGTTTTGTATTCTTTGGATGCAGTTTAGGTTAGTTTTGGCTGCACTACCCCATATTTCTATTAAATAATCTAAATGCGATCTGACGAGGGAGTGATAGATATTCAGTCTAACCTGTCGTGGCAAACATCGAACAACACTGTAAAGACGCCCTGATAGTGACGATAGCGTAGATCTTAGTTTGTTTATATGCGACGTCCATGTTAATCCACTGTCCAAAATTAGCCCTAGGTATTTCAAGTAATAGTGACGAATTAATTTATCTAATTTAATTTAATTTATTAAATGTAATTATCTAATAGTAATTTCTAATAATTATTTGTAATTTGTAACTCCTAAAATACCTACTTAACATAATAATAATAATAGTACCTACCTACCTAATGTTTACTTATCTATGACATGTAGTCGCTATGGGTGAAATGTATTTGTATTTCTGTGTACCTACTTATGCAATGCCTGAAATAAAAATGATTTGTTTTTTTTTTTTGCTTTCTTTCGATCGATTCCTTCAATTGAATATTATATTATTAATATAAAGCTTAGGGCAGTTTTGTAATTGTTTGTTTTTTGCCTTAAATATAGCTCGTCTTTACGGCACGGTTGGCGCAGTGGTTAAGCGATTGACTGCTGCGCTGCGTGTGGCGGGTTCGATTCCCGCACGGAACAAATATTTGTATGATCTACAAGTAGTTGCTCCGGGTCTGGCTGTTTGTGTATGTGAGTTTCAATGTTTGTAAACGCACCCACGATACAGGAGAAATCCTACTGTGGGCAACGTTTAAAAAAAAAAAAAATTGATTGTTGGTAAATTATTTTGGAACCAGTCGTGTAATTTTTCTAAATCCCTCTGTGCATAGTCCATCATTTCTTTCATTGAGGAACCATAATAAAATATACATGTGTCATCTGCATATAGACTAAGTTCGCCATGTAAAGACACCTGATATATGTCATTAACATATATTAAAAATAACAGGGGCAATAAATTCATCCCAACTGCGGTATCTTTCATTGCGCTTGGTCCACAACGCACTTGGCCGGTTTTTATTTCATTGTTTCTGTTTGATTATTATTTGACTCATTTGTTTAAACTATGACTTTTGTTTATTAGTATTATTTTTAGTAATTTGAAATATATATTTTTTTTAACTTGTAATATGCAAATGCGTAATAATGTGTTTGGTGATGGCTTAGGTATAAGAATCCCTTAACAATAAATGACTATGACTTTGCCAGTACATAAACCTAAATCAATTGTTTAATTGAGACTCGGCAGTTAGATATCGATGCTAAACTATGCAGACGAGCATTTGGGGTTTTGATTGCCAATTTACCTGCTCGACCTTCTGAGTTCTAAGCTGAGTAAAGACACTTCAAAGTTAGCGAGCAGACCTAACTCGCCTCACTGAACAGTTAGTTCATCTACTAGTTACAGATAACTGCTCTTTAGTAAAAGATAAGAGTAACCGCATTTACAGAAAGTTATTAAATGAAAGATTGGAAAAGGGTTTATGTGATTGTCTAATTTGACTTGTGAAGTTAGGGTTTTTGAAGTGAAAACTTCTTAAGGCGCGTTGAGCGATTTTTGGTAGGGGAAATACTTATGGGTTCGCGATCGTTACCGAACGCTTTCCATGAGCTATATGTGTAAAAAGACGCATAACGAAGCCGAAAGTCACTTATACTCCCCGTCATTGTGATATTTTTTTTGTTTTGGACCATACCTGGGAACCTTCTGGTTACGGAGATATTGAACGTCAACGTTCAATATCTCCGTAACCAGAAGGTACCTACTTTTTTTCAGGAAAACAAGTTTTAAATGTTATAAATTAACTTTACGTCACACCTGGCCATAATGTGAGTTTTACCGCACGCTACGCGTACAGTAAAACTCGCATTGTAGCCAGGTGAAGACGTAAAATTGTGTACTCACCACGGGCAGTAAAAAAGAAAGCCCTCTATCGCATATTTACAACCCTCGTCTGCGGCTCGGGTCACAAATACCTGCGATTTCGGGCTTTCTTTCTTTTACAGCCCTCGGTAAGTAATGTACTATGACATAACCCCACAACTCTTGTACCGTTGCATGTACCCATAAGCACAATGTTTTGCGTGCTTTACATTTCGCGCTGCAGTAAACAGCGATTTTTCACACCAAAAATAAAATCCGTTTCCCAGCAATAATTTTTACTCAATGTTGCTTAGTTTGATGTACAGAATGCGTAGGTAACGGCTATGTGATGAGTCTTTTTACATCCTGTATACAGTGTACTTTTTGGGTGAACAAAAATCATGGAACTCGCGTCATCGTCACCGAACGCTTTCCATGAGCTATATGTATACTGTGTATATATGTGTACTTTTTGGGTGAAGAAAAATCATGGAACTCGCGTCATCGTAACCTAACGCTTTCCATGAGCTATATGTATACTGTGTACGTATGTGTACTTTTTAGGTGAACAAAAATCATGGAACTCGCCTCATCGTCACCGAATGCTTTCCATGAGCTATAATTATGTATAAAAGAACAGTTATTCCAAAGTTTTGTGTTTTCACTTCTGTCGGCAGTCCTTATAATTGCAATTTTTTTTTAATCAAATGGACCCATAATTCTCCTGCCCTTATCCCAATTTATTTGTGGTCGACGCAACATATCTTTTTCGTCCGTACATCTATAGTGATCGACATCTCAGCAGTCACTCCCTTTCTAGCCATGTATCATCTTTCACATAGTCCATCCATCGTTTCTTTGATCTTCCCCTACTCGCATAGCCATCCACATTAATACTCAAAACTTTCTTGACGAAATTTCTCTCATTCCTCCGCATTACATGCCCATACCATGACAACCTATTTCCACACAAATTGACTACCATCTTAAATTGTCTGTATATTCAAACCTTGACTGTCTTTCTTTGACAGTTGTATGACATGGCTAAAACACAAATTGACGTAATGTGTCAATTTGATAAACAGTTAATTTCCCTGACTGTGCCTAGTTAGACTGTGTTTTTAGAAGAAAAAAAAATATATATATATATAATATATTTCAGTGTTCAAGAATACTTAGAGGATGAATCATTAATATTTTAATAAATTAAAAATAGCTTTTAATCCACTACATGCAAAAACTACGTATTTTAATTATTTATTATTTCATTTTATTTTATTCTATTCGGGAAACTTACAGCTAACAGCTAACATAAACAGTGTTCTTAAACAATATGCATTTGTAGGCCATTTACAAGTTTCCACTAATAAACAACAACAATACAACAAACATACAAAACAACAACAACAACAATACTACAATACAATCAATACAATACAATTAATTAACTATTATACATTCATATTATATTCTCTAATTCATTATTATTCATAATTAATAATAGTTTAGTAATATAGGCTTTGTTTTTTTTTGTATAGAAATATTTGAACGCCATGCGCGCGTGTTATGCTGTCTATTGTACCATAACCTAACAAATACACATTTTTGATTTGATTTGATTTGTCTCTTCTATACTGCATCATTGGTCTAGTGTTCGCAATCATGATTTCTGAGCTTGGGATCTTGAGTTCGATCAGAATGTCAGTCATGGGCTGGTCAAAATTTTATTGAATGTTTTTATGAGGATTTTTTAGCAGATGTCCGGAGTGATTTGCTTTTAGTCCCACTTGCTTCTATGATCTGAGATGATGTGTCTGCTTCGCGGACAGCGAACCTGTGTCGGTTTAATAGCTCGCCCACTATTACTTACTCATCTCACCTACGCATCACACTGACGTCACGCAAAATTTTGCATGACTAACATATATACAACATCCCAACATCAATCGTCGGGCAGTAGCCCACCAGACATAACACCCGTCTGGTCGAAGAATCCTCCCTTTCCTATAGAAAATAAGTGAACTTTATACCCTGTTCCTCATACCTCTATGCTTACATTAAGCGTACCTTACACATAAATATACCATACCATAAATTCAAGGTCGCTCAGCGAGCTATAGAACGGGCTATGCTTGGAGATTGAATCCGGAACGAGGTGATTCTGCAGAGAACCAAAGTTGTCGACATAACTCACAGAATAAGCAAGCTGAAGTGGCAATGGGCCGGCCATATTAGTAGTAGAACCGACGACCGTTGGGGTAGACGTGTTCTTGAGTGGAGACCGTGAATCGGCAAACGTAAGGTAGGGCGTCCTCAGGCTAGGTGGAGCGACTTTGCAGGGTGGCTGGTAGCAGCTGGATGAGAGTTGCCGAGAATCGAGCTGAATGGCGTGCAATTAGAGAGGCCTATGTCCAGTAGTGGACTGCTATAGGCTGATGATGATGATGATGATGAGTGTCTGCACTTTTAAAGAAACTTTGAATTTTTTTAGGGTTTCGTACAAAAAAACGGAACCTTTATAGGGTCACTCGTGTGTATGTCTATCTGTCCATCTGTCAGCCGATTTGCTCCGAATCTAATGGACCGATTAAGATGAAATTGGATGTACTATTAATCTAGTGACCTAAATACTGACGTGTGCTCAATGAATTTGAATTTTGAATATTCGGGTCACTTTTGGGAGACAAAAAAGAAAAAAAATAAGAGTTTTGCACACTGTACCGTGTAACATATCAAATGAAAGGGCTTACTGTGACGGTTACAAGTTAATATTTTTTTTAAATAATTTTAAAATAGTTATTTAAGAAAATAAATGAATACCAAAAAGGAAAACTATCACGGAAAAGTAAGTTTTATAAAATAATGAGCTATAGTCAACCGACTTACATTTGCAGTTGGAATGTATGGGAGAACATATTTTTCAAGTACAATGTTAAGTTTGTTCTTGGGATAAATTCATCCCAGGTACGGAACCCATCATTGTGCGTGGTGCGACACGCACTTGGCCAGTTTTTATTTTAATATGACGTATAAAAGTGATTCCGATATCTTATTTACGAATAACTAATTTCATTTCATTTTATGACGTTCTCGGGAATATTGAACACAAGAAATACCAGTTAGATAACAACTAGAAATATCAGAATTATTGGAAATCTGCTTATAGACGTGAAAAGCAAAGCAAGTTTCCAATATTTCATGGAAAATCGCAATTATCAGAAATCAGAATAACTCAACCATTCACTCTTCATTAGGACTTCAAGCATAAATAGTTTTATGCAGAGTTGTTTTCGATTAAATGATTGATGTTTGATTTTTCCTTTATGAAACTCTCAGTAGTACATATATATATATCACGCCTTTTTCCGATGGGGATAGGCAGAAACTATAGAGCGCCACCTGCTACGCTCCTTTTGATTCGTTTACATTCATACATCTGGTCATACACGCACGCCGGTTGCGAGTGCTACCTACCTGACCTTTCAGAAGAACATCACCAATTAGGTCACTATAAATGTTCCCCTAGGGCGTCCCCTCCCGGCGTTTCCACTCACATCTGCCTTTTAAATACCTTTTGTAAGTCGAATTTCATTCATCCTCCTCTCAACATGACCAAACCATCTAAGCATACTCTTTTAAATTTTTGTCACTACATCTTCTTTTAAACCACACCGTTGCCTTATCAGATCATTGACCTTTTGCCACCGTTGCCATATCTCTCAGTAGTAGTCCGTTGACACGATCAACGACACGGTCCCCGAAACGATCAATTGCAATTGTCAATTTTAATGTGATTGATACACATTGATACGCAAATTGGTCGTCTACTGAATGCGATTGATGCGATTGACAATATTACTACAATACATAATGATGGCAAAATCAATTAAAAAAATAAAAAAAACTTTTCAGTCCGTTAGTCAGATAATTAAATAAATATTAGACACGTATTTTTTGCTTTATCATATTAATAAAAAAATACTGAGATAAAACACTTTTTTTTTTTGCGCCACACTAGGAATTTCTCCTGTATTGTGGGTGCGTTTACAAACATTTAAACTCACAAACAGCCAGACCCGGAACAAGTACTTGTAGGTCATACAAATATTTGTTCCGTGCGGGAATTTGGGGAGTGGGGGCTCGTTACGTCACAATTCTAACAAAATACGCATAAAATCTAGCATAGAGTGACGTCATGCCACATTTGAACTCAAATGAGTCGCCTTAATTTTTTGATTACGTAAGAAATGAAAATATACGAGTCCAATATTTTCTAATTATCTACATGACGGGCAAAAAAAAAAAAAAAACAATATTCCTATTAATTACAAGTGATCGTTTCTAGGACCCCTTAGGATATGTGCCCGATATTAATTTTAATTTAAAAAAAAAACTGCCAACTGCGATCGCCAACCCGCCTGCCAAGCGTGGCGATTATGGCAAATCCCCCCCATTTGGGGGAGGCCTAGCAGCAGTCCAGCAGTGGACGTCTTTCGGCTGAAATGATGATGATGATGATGATTAATTTAAAACAAAAAACTTGCTATCTTATCATATTACCACATGTGAGTCTCTATACCAACACTTGTGCCCTTTGATGAATTAAGTCGCAATGTTATATTAGTAATTCGTTCATACAGTCAAGAAGACGTACTCAAGCGTGTACTGACCCACATCGTCCAGCGAGGGTGCAAGCCTCATCACCACTTATTCACTTGCCTGCCTCAAACCGTGAGTGATTCGATAATCACTGCCATCCTTATTCACTGTATGAGTTAATGCATTTGTATTGCAAATTTCGACATCGGAATTTAATTTTTGTGGTGATATTGTGAGAATAAAGCTGCTTTTCCGAAGGCGAATGCAACTGCAGTGGCAACGCTGTCCAATCGCAATGACAGACCACTGCGAGACAAAATGCTTCGGTAAAAGGTGACATTGATGTCAACCTTTTTTTTTTTTTGTTTTGAAATCATCTTCATCTCACCTGATGGTAAGTGATGATAAGGTCGAAGGTGGAAGCGAGCTTCACCCGGAATCCTCAACCACAGAGGAACTGGCTGTCTTACCTCTAAACTGCCGAAACACAACAAATACTGTTAACATTGTTGTAATGGCGACAGACTTAGATAAGATAGTGGTGGTTAGACTGAGAACTAACCCTACCACGAACCAAACCGAGCAGAAAATACCGTTTTCATAGAGTTGCATAGAAACAAGTCGTGTGTAGTCCGTGTGTCGTTCTTTATAATAATAGAGCCGAGGGTTAATTTGAATGGCCTGCGATTGGAGAGGCTATGTCCCACAGTGATGAATGAATAAATAATGTTGGACTGCACACAAAGGCTTCTTCTCATTGAGAAGTTACGAGCAAGATGGTTGGTCCATCCAACCATCTTGCTCACTGAAGTTAGTTAGAGTTAAACAAGCTGTAAAAATTGTGGTGCACCTATATGATTAAGCCATGGATCTAACGCAACAAATTTAAATGGATGTCCTTATTACAAATAAGATGATAGTACCTACCTATAAAGTTCCCTAGCCTAGACTCTTCACGTGACCAGAGGACTAGCCTATTTTTTTGGCTAAAGAATAAGCATTGCCGTATAACGTGGCAATGCTGTTAACATTGACAGCGATGTGGCCAATTTTTTTGATGCCCTATGATTCTTTTGCCTCCCTTTTTAAGTAATATTTTAGCCACATATTTTTTTTTAATTTCTTTTGTACCTGCTTTTATGTATTAGCTGGATTAAAAATAATATTTTATCGTATTTCCATTTCTATATTAAGAATTTTATGAAACAGATACCGTAAACAGATATCTGCTGTTAGTAAATATTCCAGTAAGCTGAACACTCGCCTAAATGCATTCAGTTATTATTCAGTTCAATGCGATGATTCGAATTCGCCGTCAGTTCGAAACCTGTTCAATTACTGGGTAAATACTGAGAATTGTTACTGACTGGCTAGCACTATTATAGCTGTGAATGTGTTGAGTTATTTGATTGACTGAATCCTGCTATAATGTACTATAATCCCTACTAATAATTATTATATACTAGCTTTTGCCCGCGGCTCCGCCCGCGTGGATGTCGGTTATCGCGTAAAAAAGTAGCCCATGTCCTTCACCATATCCCAGGCTATATCTCTGCCTAATTTCATGACGATCGGTTCGGCGGTTTAGGCGTGAAAACGTAACATACAGACAGACAGACAGATAGACAGACAGAGTTACTTTCACATTTATAATATTAGTATGGATGTGAAAGTAACTCTGTCTGTCTGTTACGTTTTCACGCCTAAACCGCTTAACAGATCGTCATGAAATTTGGCAGAGATATAGCTTGGGACATGGTGAAGGACTTAAGGCTCGTACAAACTGGTGCGATATCGCGGACGCCACGCGACACTAGTAGCACAATTTCTTTGTCTGTACGAGC
The DNA here is from genome assembly GCA_947523025.1 of Dryobota labecula. Classification (NCBI taxonomy): domain Eukaryota; kingdom Metazoa; phylum Arthropoda; class Insecta; order Lepidoptera; family Noctuidae; genus Dryobota; species Dryobota labecula. The sequence goes on from OX383290.1 coordinate 3,286,390, forward strand.
CTTTAGGCTAACGTTATTACGCGAAAAGCTTGTAATATTATAAATGTCAAAGTTTGTTTAATTGGATGTTTGTTACTCAATCACGCAAAAACGGCTGAACGGATTTGGATGAAATTTGCCACACAGATAGTTTTTAGCCGGGAATAATACAATTTTTGTATCCCGATAAATGGTCTACGTAGACTCTAATCGCGGACGTATCGTATCTATATCGTATCTAAATCGCGGGAAAAAGCTACATACAAATAGACAAATACAATTGCATTTAGTTATAAGCTGTCATTTGGACATTTCAAACAGACACTTTTATTTTATTTATTTGTATAGATTTCCTGTTAAATCAAGCATAAAACCGGCCTTACAAACCAGAATCCTACAGATACCGTAAAATCTACCAGGATCTCATAAAATGTAGAATATCTAACCGAATTTCATTTCCGAGCATCCATGTCTTGATCCTTTAGAGAAGACTTAAAGCCGAGACCTCAATATCTAGGATATTAGCAGGCCTCGTGCTATTTACTGTGACATTTGGAAGCTATCGGCATGTAGATAGCATTAATATATAGTATAATATAGTGTGACATAACCAACGGCCGGCTTGCCCTATCATAGGCATTGATATTATATACGGTTGGTCTGGTAGAACATTAATCAGGCATGAACAAGTGTAAAGGGCTGTTTCACAATGGGTTAAGCAGTATCTCGTATTTGATTCGATGTCATTAGGTAAAAAAACCGGCCAAGTGCATGTCGGACCACGCACAATGAAGAGTTCCGTAATTGATATGAATTTATCCCAAGAACAAACTTAACATTGATAAAAAATAATAGTCTAGTCGTAGTAATTATTATTAGGTTGGTATATTTGTATTAGTATCAATAAAACTATATAAATTCTCGTAATCTAGAAGTTAGTATTTTAGACATTATTTTTGTACCCTATCACTGTTTTTATATTTAACCCAAAGGTTGACTGGTAGAGAATGCCTTGTGGCATTAAGTCCGCCTATGTATACCACTATTGTACATGAAGTTTAAATAAATAAACATTGTAGTTGAAAAACATTTTCTTACATACATAATGTATGGGAGAACATGTTTTTCAACTGTAAATGTAAGTTGGTCGACTATTACTCGGTAGTTTGTAAAGCCTACTTAGCTGTGATAGTTTTTCTTTTAACTTCGTTATATATACTACTGCTGAGATTTTTTTCACAAATGCAAGTACAACCATTTAGCTGGAAGGGACACACACACTTGACTAACAAAAATTAGCACTTCCAAGCTTAATATTACGCAAACGGATCCATGAATAGAAAAATGGTTTTTATAAACTCGAAATATTTTTAAACGGCCTATCCAACTATATCCCACACCATGATATAGATGAGAAAAAAAAAATAGCATCCCTACTTTACGTGTAGGGGACTTCCCCTACACGTAAAGTGGGGATGCTATTAAAAAAAAAAAAAAATAATCTTGAAATATTTTTTTAGGGTAAGTACCCTAAAAAAATATTTCAAGATTATTATTTTTACCACTTTTTTATTTTACCACTTTGTCGGCGTGATTATTATGTATACCCATGCCAAATAACAGCTTTCTAGTACTAAAGGTCTCTGAGCTAAGCCGCGGACAGGCAGACAGACAGGGCCTCAAGTCTGCTATTACAATAGTGTCAGAATGGTCTCGCCATTGTGAGTATTTGACAGTGTTTGTATGGCAAATCTGTCAAAAACTCACAATGAAGAGACCATTCTGACACTATTGTAATAGCAGACTAGAGGCCCTGATAGACAGACAGATGGACTACGGAACCCGAAGGTATTAGCCAGTCTATGTTACTTCCTTCCTCGAAGTTTAGGTAAATTAACTCTACCTATTCCGATCTCTAGTCATTATAGATAGGTAATATTGTAATCTGTCCATGTAAATGTTGACTAAGATTTTAATTCAGCCACTTATTAAAGTATATATTTACTGTGATAGAAATTCCTAAAAGCCGAATCGACTGGAATATGAAATGTATAATTAACGTGATAAAATACCAAGAATTTTGTAGTTTAAAGACGTTGTTATGCAAAAGACAGTTTAAAATTGTTTTGCTGACATTTTTCTTTGTACCTTGTAAGTACTAAGAAAAAATTGGATTGAAAACCTTCTGAGAAAATCCTAGAGAGGTATAATATGCCATGTACAGATACAAATAATATTGATTTTTAAATACCTGTGAAAACACTACACGTCAGACGGCACGAAATATTTAAAAATAATAACTATGGCTACGTTTAAGTTACAATCGACAGAAAGCTGCAGACCATTATTTAAAAAATACAAATGATTAACTTTACCATCCATACTAATATTATAAATGTGAAAGTAACTCTGTCTGTCTGTCTGTCTGTATGTTACGTTTTCACGCCTTTTTTTTTTTTTTTTTTGGGTGGGAAATTATCAAATAACTTCTCCCGCTCTGGGCGGAGCGGGAGGGCGTGTCAGACTTTTACTGACTAGAACCCACCCGTGTTCCTTCAGTTGCCTGTGTGCCAGGGCCACGGTATCCCTTTCGGACAAACCCGCAACCCTGGCAGGCACCGGTCCTGGCAGACCCCGTCAGTGCGTGCTGACATCTCTTTGAGGCGCGCGTGGAACACAACGCGCCATCGACCCGGGCCTGGTCCTTACCGGACGGCGAACTGCCCATAGCTCGCCGTCCGCAAGCCCGCGCCTACGGTGGCCGGGAATCGGCTACCGATTCCCGCCGCCCAGGGCGTCTCCTGCGGCGACTAGGGGCGTGAGGGCGCATAGACTGCCGCTCCCTCACGCGTTCCGCCTCCTCCTTCGCGAGCATTACTACTTCGCAGAAGGAGGTGACTGCTTCCCATGCACTCTCGCTCCGGACCATGGCCTGGACCAGGGCCGGACGCGAGAGATCGCCGCCGCCAATCGCCTCCGTGAGGACACGGCGGTGCTCTGCCCAAGCCGGGCAGACCTCCACCGTATGCTCCACCGTGTCCTCCGGGCGATCCACACAGTGGTAACACCCGGGCGTTTCCTCCCGCCTAATCCGAAACAGGAACCTCCCGAAACACCCGTGTCCAGTGAGGACCTGTGTCAGGCGAAAGGTGAGGACGCCGTGGCGCCTCTCTAGCCACTCCTCAAAGAGGGGACTTATCGCCACAATTGTGGCGTGCCCAACGTTTTCACGCCTAAGCCGCTAAACCGATCGTCATGAAATTTGGCAGAGATATAGCCTGGGATATGGAGAAGGACATAGGCTACTTTTTTACGCGATAACCGACATCCGCGCTGGCGGAGCCACGGGCAAAAGCTAGTCTCTATATATTTTTGAAGTTGCAACGTTTGTAAACCCCCAACAACTCTTTTCACGACAATCTGACACTTATCCGCGCATCAGAAGTGACAATAGTCAACTTTGCTTGCACTCGGCAAAAACTGCCCTCATGGGGAAAAGCTTTTTTGTATGGCCCCGAAAATATACACCAAAATACCACAGTCGTATCACGAGGACATCATATCAATTTAAAAATAAGATTCGAAATCTATTAACAGACAAGTGTTATTATACTAAAAATATTTTTTTGACAGATACCTTTTGACATGCTTGAACTTTATATTATTATTTCTATTACCTAGTATTATTATTCTCTTAAAAGTAATAATGATTGTTAGTGAGCTAGTCTTTAGTCTTTGGTTTATTGAATTAATTATTTGTTTAATGATTATTTGATTGTACGCCTCGTCAGGCATAGCATGCACGGACTTTTTACCTATATTTAAGATCTTGCATGCTTTTATCTTTAAACATCATCATCTTCCTGCCCTTGTCCCAAGTTACTTGGGGTCGGCGCAACACTTTTTTTTTCCATTCCCCCCTGTCAACCGTCACTCTATCATTCACTCCCTTCTCTTTCATATCATTCTTCACACAATCCATCCATATTTTTTTGGGCCTTCCTCTCCCTCTCCATCCATCTTCATCACTCTCCTCGTCACATGCGTTTCCTCCCTCCTTACCACATGCACATACCATGCCAAACGATGTCCTTTCAACTTTTTTGTCACCGGCGCCACTTTCAAACTTCCCCTTATATACTCATTTCTGACTTTATCCATTCTCGTCACTCCACACATCCATCTTAACATTCTCATCTCCGCTACATGCAATCTTTTTTCATCCGTCATATTTTTTCATGCTTTTATCTTTAAACAAACTCGTGGAAATCTACATTGGGATTTAGAAGGAAGTAAATATTTAAAAATAATAGCCAATTCGTGGAAATCTACATTGGGCATCCACTATAACCAAAACAGAGGTTGAAAACATTTTGAAAGCAAGTTGGTTCCCGCTAGTGGACCACAGTTCGCAGAGTTAGCTCCTAATGAATCATTAATTACACAAGTTTTTCACAGTAAACAATTGCGAAGCCGAAAACAGACTGGAAGCCATTATCACGGCGTAAATAGTTGCTCTTGTTATTCCCATTAGCTTTTCTACGATTTTATGATGAGAATGGGAGAAATTCTGCTGAAAACAATGAAAATTACTCTATTGCTTAATTAATTAAGAATGTAAACAAATTGAAAAATGTGCGTTTAAATGAAAATATGTGTCCGTAATTTAGTTGAGTAGTTAGTAATTAATGTGAGGACAATGTGGATAAATGTGTTTTTTTTTTATTTAACCGACTACGTTGAAGCATATTATTAAATACATATAAATATCTATATTACGTTTAAATATGTCTATTCTAGACTTTGAAACTACTGAATGGATTCGGAAAATTCTTTTTGCATTTGATAGTCCAATTCTTGAGGAAGGTTATAGGCTATTTAATATCACGCTACGACCCTTAGGGGCCGGGCAAAAAGAAAAAAAGTCGGAAAGAACACGGATTCTGAATATTTTAGCATACTAGCACACGCCGGGTATCTGCTAGTAGACGATAAATATTGTATAGTTTGAATATAACAATTTCAGATGATAATATTTTCTTGTTTCATACTTTTTAGAGCGTGATTTTTCATTAGTCGGGTTTTTTCTCAATTAGTTTTAATTATGGTCTGGCAGTTTGAGTAATTTATGCGCTGTACCCTAATGTCCTTTCTTTAGTATTGTTCGTCGAATCGTTGAGCTCCTTAAGAGCTGCACGATTACTGACAAGACCATTTCAGACACCAATCTACATGCTCTTCACATGATCTGACCAAGATTATGTATGAGACTATGAACTCTGAGTTTCTTTCGGCCTTTCTTCATAAAGTAGTCAGATAGGAAACGCCGGCCTCATCTAGTTTTAAAAATATGATTGACGTGGAAAAGTACGCATACGGATCCCTGAATCGAAAAATAGTTGAATGGCACAAACCTGCAATATTTTCGAGAGGCCTAAAAAAATCAAGATTTATTTTACCACGTCTTCGACGTGATTAATGTACAAATACAAATACAAAAATTATCTTTTGACATGAAACAAATATACATCAAAAGACAGAATTCTCTGACTCCTGCGCTAGTATAATGTATACCTATGTCAAATTACAGCTTTCTAGTACTAAGAGTCTCTGAGCTAAGCCGCGAACAGGCAGACAGACAGACAGACGACATGGCGAAACTACAAGGGTTTCTTGTTGACCACGGAACCCTAAAAAGTAGGCCCAAAGGTTGTCACTTAGTCAATGAACATGATTTATTTATTTTACGAGCTCAAGATCAAAGGCTGACCACTGGGCAGAAAATAAGACCCCTTTTTCATGTTGTTACCTAAATCGGACCGAGTTTATTTTTGACTTTCTCCACGATTCTATTTTTGGTACAAAGTGGATAGCTTTTTGTTTATTTTAGAAGGAAACTACGTAACTAATTCCTTTTTTATTTTTTTTAAAAGCATATTTTTATTGGCATTTTCTTTTTTAAGTGGTTGTTTCTTGTGTCTTTAGAGGTATGAGGGACAGGGTGTAAAATTCACTCATACTCTATGGAAAAGGGAGGATCCTCCGACCAGACGGGTATTTTGTCTGGTGTGCAACTGCCCAACGGTTGATGTCGGGATGTTTCATATATGCTAGTCGCGCGGTAAACTCTGATAGCGCGATGCAGGATTTGTGAAGTCAGGTCTTTGATGCGTAGTTCGCATGTGGCGTTGTTGATACCGCCACATGTCCATTGTTGTTTGGCTATGTTCTTTATTTTCTGGAACTTATGTGTTGTATTTTTTTTCTTATTTGACATAAAATGATTTAAATACATATTAAAAAACGAAGTCATTTTTCATGTCTGTATGTGTGACCGCTGAAATCTACTAAACACCCTTCTCCTCCCCTCCTTCCTCATTCTTCTCTTCTTCTCCTTCTTCTTCTTCTAATGGATTTTGATGCGGTTTTCACCAACATTTGGAGAATTTTTTTCAGAAGGTTTATTTATGTGCATAATATCTTAGATATACAACATATCCATACCACCAAACACCCCAATTAGTGTATTATGATATAATCATAACACGTACACTGAATTTTTACTATTATGTATAAAACATTGTTTTTTTATTCAATTAGATATACTGATTGTGGGAAAAAAGTAAATTTTTCTCATAATCAAAATTAATTTAAGCACGCACGCAGTTCCGTGTGGCGCCGGACGTAAAGAATAGCACCATCCCATTTCCTCCCGTGGGAGTCGTAAAAGGCGACTAAGGGACTTACTAGAGAATGGGCAGCAGCGTTCTCTATGCATTTTTTAACACCATACTGCGATCACCAACCCGCCTGCCAAGCGTGGCAATTATGGCAAACCCAACTGGGGGAGGCATATGTCCAGCAGTGGACGTTTTTTCGGCTGAAATGATGATGATGATGATGATATTGATTAAATTTAAAAGATTATACTGATATTATTATCATTAAAGTTAAAATATTATTGGACCAATCAGAATTCTAGAAAGAGACAACTACTGGCCGCACATTCGCTTTGTCTTTGGTACTTTTCAGTTTGTATTTACTGCACAACTGAATACGGAATGCTCAGTACATTCTATATGTCTGTCTGTTTCAATCTTAGTTATGTTTTAACTTATTGGGAAGGTTGTCAAAACTGGTAAAACAATTACGAGGTTAAAGTTTTAAACGTACCTACGTATAATTACGTGGGTTTTTCCAAAATTAAGTCTTCAGAACATATACATTAAAGAATTTTTGGCTTTAAGCAATTTCACCAACCCCATATAATATGTCACGCGTACCTTAAAAGATTACCGAGATGTTCCCAGTGCTTTCAACGTTATAATGAAAATTTCATCGGAGAATTTCTTCTTCCCTAGTAGAGTAGACCCACTTATCCCTATACTTAACCTTTGTTCATAATTTATGTGAGACTTAAGAAAAGTTATCAAGTACCTTCGTGCCTTTTAACAAAGAACATTACTGAATAAAATATTCATAAATTATGCTACGAGAGTGGAATTACGTCGTGTAGTCATCGACGGTGATCTTCTGTGATCTTCTGTCTAAGACGCTGCATGTTTCTTGTAAATCATTATCATTATGGTACTAGGGATGTAGTAATGTAAGAGGATATTTTGAGTACCTAAGTTCGTTGAAGAAAGTGTTCAAAGTCACGATGAATCGTAATGCGAGACATGAGTGAGGGCATTTATTTTAATTTAATTTGCAGTGACTTGTTATATTTTTTTTCTTAAATATTAAGTGTTTGATGTTACAGAAACATTGTATCTCAAAAAACTATTAGGCTTATACGTTTTATAACGAGTAAGGTGGCCCCTAACCACAATAAGTTTGCGCAATATTTACCTATATTGCGCAATATGATTGAATCAGTCCTTACACTCAAACGATTCATTATTTTAACGCAATTACATTGACAGCCCATAAGCTTCAAGGCTCACACACTGGCGCGAAATCGCGGGCGCGACATGAGTCGAGCAGCTTGCCGCACCCGCGATATCGCGCCAGTCTGTGCGAGCCTTAAATGTTCATTTTGACAGTTCAACAACATTCATTGCGTCATTTACGTTGTTGAGCAGACAAAATATGAATAAAAAAATAAAAAAAAGTTATTAACGTCTTTTATAATGCGCATAGCAAAGGAGTGGAACTCTCTGCCTGGGTCTGTGTTTCCGAGCGCATACAACCCTAATCTATTCAAAGTGAGAGTGAACAGGCTTCTTCTTCTCACTCCATCGTAGACTTTGTCTCTGTCACCCAGACCTAGACTAGAGTCAAGAGCAAACCTATAGTAAAATAAAAATAATATTATTACGAACATAATAATAATTATTATCATTACTGACAGGACTGTCGCCAAGAAGCCTGTTATAGTGGTGATAGATCGATGAGCGCGCCGCGCAATGATAGTCGATATTACCATTCCACATGAGGAACAGAAGCAAATAAAATATCTCGACTTAGCACACGAGGTTGCTGACATGTGGAATGTGAGCTCGGCTATCTTTATGCCCATTGTGGTGACGGCCAGTGGCCTGATGGCCTAGACCAACATCTCTCGAGGCTTTCGATAGGCAGTTGGATCAAGGGCCTGATTCAGAAGGCAGTACTCCTCGATACGGCTTACATAGTGAGGAGGTTCCTGTCTCTGGCTAGAGCCCTAACCATCAGTAGTTTGGACCCTGCTCCCGACACCGGCGGACCACAATATATTTTTGAATGTTTTTTATATCTTTTTTAAAAAGTGTTTAGTATAAAAAAAAACTATTGAAAAACAATTAATAAACGAATCATAACTGACAGGACTAATTGTTGCCAATAAGCCAGATATAGTGGTGATAGATCGATTAGAGCGTCGCACAATGATTATTAATATCGCGGTCCCGCATGACGAGAACCTAGTGAAAGCTGAAAAAGATAAGCAGATTTAGTATCTTGACCTGGTTCGCGAGGATGTTGATATGTGGGATGTGGATACAGTAGGCATTGTGCCGATAGTCGTGACGGCCAATGGCATAATAGCCAAAAGCCTCGACCAACACTTAAAGAGGCTCTCGTTAGGCAGCTGGATCAAGGGCTTGATGCAGAATGCTGTGATTCTTTCTGGACACGGCGCGTATCGTAAGGAGGTTCCTCTCTCAGGAGCCCTGACCGCCGCCTGTGTTCCCGATACCGGTGGGATTTTTTTTAAATATGTTTTGTAAAAAGATTTATATTTGCGCCGACCGGCGTGTCAATCCACATCAAAATCTATCAAAGAGCTAATCGGTCATTCAATTCGGTCATTGTTTCTCTGTATACCGTATATTTTAGCATTTTGCATTATACCTATATTTTATACAGTCTACTAGTTTTCATTAAGAACTAAGAACTAACTAACTTGCACTAAGCGTTTTCAAACGTCTTTTATAATGCGCACAGCAAAGGAGTGGAACTCTCTGCCTGCGTCTGTGTTTCCGAACGCATAGAACCCTAATCTATTCAAAGTGAGAGTGAACAGGCTTCTTCTAGGTAAGCTCACTCTATCGTAGACTTTGTCTCTGTCACCCAGACCTAGATTAAAGTCAAGAGCAAGTAACCCATAAAAGAAAAAAAAAAAGAACCAAAAATATAATAAAAATAATATTTTTGGTTCTTTTTATGGTCAAAGTACAAGAATATTATGAAAATTGTTTTCAAAGTTTTACCATGGTTCTCTACCATAGGTGAAGCTTTGAAAACGATTAGGAAAATATAGTAAGACTCTTGTCTTAATATATTTTCCTCCGTAACCCATTAAGGAGAAAAGTATACGCTACTCTTTCTGAACATACCGAGCAATAAAATCTTATTCCGCTCCAGAGACATTACGGTTCCCAGCTAGTTATACATAAACCGGCAAAAACTCCCATAAGGACATAAACAGATTCATCAGCATAAAAATATTAGCAAAGGAAATTTTACGAGTCCATTTTGATGCAAACTCTGTTTCCTTGTATCTCATAAATTAATTTTATATTCATTGTTTGTGTGCTATGCTCTCCTGGTAGTAGTTGTTGGGAACTCGAAGCATTTTGTTTTAATTATGTTTTTCTTCACAACTACTTTGTATTTGCAGTGGGGAAATTGCCGTGCTAAGTTTTTTGAGGAAAAAAGTTTATTAAGTTTAATAAGTAATTTGTGAGAGAAGAGAATAATTTTTATGAATCCAATCTTAGTAGATATAACAAGCTGTGTGCCCGCTCGATGCGATGTTTCATCGGCAAAATGACGATTCTCAAAAATCCTTACTTAGAGCTCACTTTTTTATATAAGGAACTCTTGTGCATAATTTCAAGCTTTACACGCAACGGTTCAGGCTTTCCGTTGTCCGACATGCTGCACAGATAAGGTGAACTAAAATTCGCGCGCGCATACCCCTCGACGTTTCTCTGTAAACGGGGTGCGCAAATTGTAGTTCTATCGCGAAAATGAAGCCGTAGCATTAGTAAATGAATTAATTATTGTCGTTATGATTTTTATGAAGTAGAAAATAAATGATTGATTCCTTGAATGACCAAGTTGATATCAACTAAAACGTAATTTAAATATTTAAAGAAAAGTATTTATTTGGGAATCGTATAGGAAAGTAGTTGCCACCGACAAGATCATTTTATAGCCAGGTGCTCTGACCGAGTAGGCGGTAAAAATAATATCTTACTTTTCAGACATAATAATAACAAAAGCTGAATTAGAAAATACTTATCGTGTAACAACAGTTGGTAGGTACCTACGTATTTTAGTCGGTGTTCGATAGGAAAGGAGCTTGCTTTGTTATTAAATACTTGACGGCGCGTCTAAAGTTTTTGCGTCGCTAAACTTAGAGTTGATTTTAGAACCGTTGCCTTTGTTGTTACCCCGTATACGGGCTAGCAGGGAAGCTGCTTTTTTGCGCATGATGGCCTGAAAACCATCTGTGCGCGCCTCAGCAAACACGCCAGACGCGCTGCACCCAACAACCTTCTGGACGCATTATTGTACTGCGTGCGCAGGGCTCTGTAGGCTCGCTGCGTATATCTCACCCACAGGCCGCTTGAGTAGAAGGATTGGCAATAAGCTTTGAATAGCGTAACTTTCACTTCTCTCGTGCACCGTGCGAACCTGCGTGTGAGCATATCAGCTCTCACCGCCAGAGCCCTGCGCTCCCGCTCAACATCCTCATCGTCCCTGAGGTCACTAGTCACAATGTGACCCAGATATTTAAAAGCTTGAACCTGCTTTGCCTGATTTAAATACTAAGATTTCACTCTTTTTATATTGTAACCCATGCGCCTCCGCGTACTTCTCACAAATAGACAAAAGTTTCCTAAGTCCACTTATGGAGGGGCTCAGCAGCACCATATCGTCTGCATAGCTAACATTGTTAAAACACGTGTCATCAATGTGGCAGCCGACATGTGTGCTACTGAGCCTCTTGACAAGCTGGTCAACATAAACGTTAAACAATAGAGGTGAGCTTAAACCACCTTGCCTAACGCCACATTCCAATTTGTACTCATCCGAGAGCGCCCCAGTCCTTCTCACATGGTTTTTCTGGTTTGCATACCAATACCTCAGGAGAGAGATACACTCCCCTGGCACACCCGCGCTGCCTAGCTTCTCCCAGAGAAGGTATTAGAAAATTCTAGACACACTTACCGATATAGTTGATTGAGCCGTTTTTCATAATTCCTTCTCAGTCACGAGATAATATATTTTTAAAGGAGTGGCGCTAGTGGACCGATGACAACGCTCTTAATGATTTGGAAAAAATATATGTTAAATTAAAGCATTTTCTTAATAATTTAATATGTGAATATTTTAGATTATGTTTATATTACACAGTGAAATTAATTTGTAAAGTTATGTCTAACGCGGATAAAAAACTGAGAATCACGCAAAATCTATCAAGCGTATTTTTCTGAAATCTTCACCTTTTTAAAGATTTAATTAATAATCTTTTAGTATAAGTGCTTTATTTAAAAAAAAAAACCTTTTGTTTAATGTATAATAAATTAATGATGCGTCTTATTTGGGACAGTGCTCCTGGATGGGCGAGTCCTATTACTGACTGGACGCACGACGCCTTGCGTGAGCTCAGTACAGAACACGCAAGCTTACCGCTCAAGGTCACTGGCATATATCTGGGCCTTAATAGATCAGAGGAAACAATCTATCTCAGATTAATATAGTCACTGAATAAATACAATTTTGCTTCAATGTATTGAATGCTCGGCTATATTATCTGTGGCTCTGCGAATCAAATGCCAAGACATAAGAAAACAAGTCGGTTGTTTATTATCAATTTGCTGTTGTTTGGCTTATTACGCTTGAGGGAATGAGTCTCAAACATTATTTGATAATGTGTACTACCTTATACATCTTGATTGTTTTTCATTTATCTATAAAAATAAATAAAATTGAAGTGTCTTTTCGTAATGTCAAAATATCAGCTTTTTACAAAATTAATACACATTGGTGCCGGGTACCGTGTGGTGCCGGACGTAAAGAATAGCACCACCCCATTTCCTTCCGTGGGTGTCGTAAAAGGCAACTAAGAATGGGCAGCAGCGTTCTCTATGCATTTTTAATACCATACTGCGATCGCCAACCCGCCTGCCAAGCGTGTCGATTATGGCAAACCCCCCAATTGTAGGAGGCCTATGTCCAGCGGACGTCTTTCGGCTGAAATGATGATGATGAATACACATTATGAAAGTAGTTTGTTCAGAATCGTTTACTGAATCGATTTCTGACAATTTTAATATAGATAATTTTTTATCCCAAAAATAATTAAAACTACGTACATAAATTAAGCCACACTTCCGCCGTACAGTCAAAAAAAACCAAAATGGACGAAGTAACTACTACGCTAAAACCTTTACGTGTGCGACTATGTGCGTGCGTAGATTTGTAATGTCACCCCAGTTTTCTCCGACAATCACTTTATCTAATTGAATAAATAAACAATGTTTTATACATAATAGTAAAAATTCAATGTGCCTTGTATTATGATTACAGCACAATATTCTAATTGGGGTATTTGGTGGTGTGCGTATTTTTTTTTAAACGTTACCTCACGTATTCCGTAATCGTATTTCTCCTGTACTTATTGTGTTAGTTTAACATACATAGGCTGGACAGACCGAGACACTGAGAATGGTTTGGGAAAAAGATTTGAGAGTTAGATTTTTTTAATATATATGTATACAGGGTGTAAGGGACAAAAAAAAAAGGAAAAGGAAAAGGAATGTTTCCTTTTAGTAAAATTGAATCGAACTGATTAAAGGAATGTTTCCTTTGAGTAAAATATGCTATGTATTTAGAGTAATTTCCCTCCAGGTGAGGTTATAAAATTCCACCATGTATATTATTTTATAGAAAACGTTGCCCCATAAGGAATTTCTCCTGTATTGTGGGTGCATTTACAAACATTTAAAGCCACATACACAAACAGCCAGACCCGGAACAACTACTTGTAAGCCATACAAATATTTGGTCCGTGCGGGAATCGAACCCGCGACACGCAGTGCAGTAGTCAATCGCTTAACCACTGCGCCAACCATGCCAATTCCGGGACATGTAGTTGTATACGGTACTTATAACAAAAATACCTTCTTTTTTTTAATTTTGTCTGTCTGTTTGTTTGTTCCGGCTAATCTCCGAAACGGCTGGACCAATATTGGTGGGATTTTCACCGGCAGATAGACAGACTTTTATTTAAAAAATAGCCACGCGCGCGAAGCTTCGGGCAGCAGCTTTCTTTTATAAACTTAAGCTTTCATTAGATACCTACTCTAGTAGCATTCAAAACATTGTAAGCACGTTTTGTGTTCTAAAAGCCTCATCATCATCACATACAATGAAAGCTTGTTTCAATCCAGTCTGCTTGCCAAACAACATTCGCGCACACAATGAGGCACATAATTGATTAAAATTCTCAACAGAACATAGGAACTAAGGTATTAAATCGCTTTCCTATTCGTTGCACGGTCGTAATTAGCCAGCTATCGCATACTACAGCAAAATTGGGGTATTATGCTAATTCCACAATCTAGCGCATTCAGCGTTGAGCTAGCAATCTGCTAAGTACAGGCTTAGCGATAGTTGCTACATCATGTGCGATATGAACGCGATTGTGCTGAATGGAGATTAGCGTGTATAGGTGTTGAAATGGTGACTACTTATTCATTTATGCATGCCTGGTACAGCAAGTGGTTTATTTCGCGGGCTGCAAAACCACATGCACTTGTCAGTAAAATGATTGTTTTCATTTTGCGTGACCCTACAGCGAAAGCGTTCCGTTCTACTAATTCTAAAACATTATCTTTAGTTATAAATCGTCTTAACTTTTTTAATAATCATAAATTTATCTTTCTATATATCCATATATATATATGTAAATCAATTGCTGTTCGTTAGTCTCGCTAAAGCTCGAGAACGGCTGGGCCGATTTAGCTGATTTTAGTTTTGAAATGTTTGTCGTAGTCCAGGGAAGGTTTAAACGGTGAGAAAATATGGAAAAAAAAAAACTATTAGTGAACAAGTTCAAAATTCACAAGTTTCAAGTCCATGTACTCTCATCTTATATATAAAATTCTTGTGTCACAATGTTTGTTACCATACTCCTCCGAAACAGCTTGACCGATTTTTATGAAATTTTATATGCATATTCAGTTGGTCTGTGAATCGGCTGCTATCAATTTTTTTTTAAGTTTTAGGTAGGTAGGTAGTGTAGGGTAGGGTACGGTAGGTAGGTAGGGTAGGGTAGGGTAAGGTAGGTAGGTAGGTAGGTAGGGTAGGGTAGAGTAGTGAAGTTTATACTATATTTCCTTTGCGCGTAGACAAACTGCCACAGTCAAATAGCTTTTGATATAACGAAGTCTGTCGGGTCAGCTAGTTATAAATAAATCCTTCGTTGCGTCGATCTCAATTCCAAAGTAATCCGAATGAAAACAATAAAAAGACATACACAAAGTTTCAAATTGTTTCGCAATACACCTACACAAAACATAAACAGACACTAACTAAAATCTGTTACATTTTGCACATTGTGCAAAATTAGTTTGAAACTTCTTAATCAGCGTCCGATCCGTGCTTAACAAAAACTGCACGAAGTTCGTGCAAACTTGTGTATTGCACAATGTTATCGGTATTGCGAAATCTGCTCAATGGTTTTGCTTGTGTACCAGTCATTTTCTTTGTAGCAAATACATCGTAAAAAGTTATGGCTCCTGTTAAAGTTCGGTTCGGAACTGATGGTGAATAAAAGGTACGTTTTTTAATTGGAACTAAAGTTTCGGTGTCCTTTTGCATAAAACTGTCTTGTACTTCAATACTCTTGATGCCTTTTTACTCTATCTTTTTCGAGGCAGTTACTTTTATGTTACCTCTTTTTGAATACGCTTTGTACGCCTGGGCGTGTTTGTATACAATACATATTATATATACACTGTGTGTGTGTGTACATATATCGTAATGTTTGGCTACTACACACCACCGGTTAGAGAATTAGGTTTGCAGAAAAGCTAACGAAAAAAAAAGTGCTTATTTAAAGAGTCCCCGAAACGATCAATTGCAATTTTAGTAATATTGTAAATCGCTTCAATTGCATTTGATAGACGACGAGGTATGAGGAACAGGGTGTACAGTTCACTCATCCTTTATAGAAAAGGGAGGATCCCCGACCAGACGGGTGTTGTGTCTAGTGGGCAACTGCCCGACGGTTGATGTCGGGTTGTTGTTAATATGGTAGTCGCACGGTAAACTTTGATTGCGCGATGCAGTATGTCTTTGATGTGTAGTTCACATTTGGCGTTGTAGATGCCTCCACAATCGTTTCGGGGAACCCTTAAGAATATATAAAGCTGCTTTCATTGATACTGCTTTTCTTATTTCGCTTGTAAGTCAAAATAGTGAGGCATATGTGACCCAACAGCTGTGCCTTTGACCTTTAAAACTGATGACTCACTGTCTTACCTGGGTCTACAAATGCCTAGATAAACATTTGTCTAGCTTATCCAATATAAATTACTAGCTTTTGCCCGCGGCTCCGCCCGCGTGGATATCAGATATCGCGTAAATAAGTAGCCTATGTCCTTCTCCATATCCCAGGCTATATCTTTACCAAATTTCATGTCGATCGGTTCAGCGGTTTAGGTGTGAAAACGTAACAGACAGACAGACAGAGTTACTTTCACGTTTATAATATTATATTATATTAATACTAGCTTTTGCCCGCGGCTCCGCCCGCG
Source organism: Dryobota labecula (assembly GCA_947523025.1). Lineage (NCBI taxonomy): Eukaryota > Metazoa > Arthropoda > Insecta > Lepidoptera > Noctuidae > Dryobota > Dryobota labecula. Next base: position 3,302,625 of record OX383290.1, read on the forward strand.
TGGATGTCGGTTATCGCGTAAAAAAGTAGCCTATGTTCTTCTCCACATCCCAGGCTATATCTCTGCCAAATTTCATGACGATCGGTTCAGCGGTTTAGGCGTGAAAACGTAACATACAGACAGACAGACAGAGTTACTTTCACATTTATAATATTAGTATGGATTATTATTATTAGTATGGATTTGTCCTATGTTACTAAGTCGTTTCATGTCGAAACTGCGATAGATAATCTTGTTTTGATACACAATCACGAAGACTAGCTTTCTGAAATTACCAGGGAAGCATATATTGAAGAACACTTATCTTGCAAGTTGTTGAGTGTTTGGGAATTAGTTGGGACTTAGTGAGTAGTGATTATAATCTCTTCATATAATATTGTTTCGCTCTGGTTGAAAGGAGCCGAAAAAGCTCCGTGAAAGCTTTTGTTTTATAGGTTGCAAGTTCTTAAACACATGGATAAAACAGTCGTAGCACGCGAAAATCAATCTTACGTTTTTTTTGCAATTTGAAGGCCAGTAAGTTGTATGTTGTTTTATTTTTTTTAAGAATTTTTAAACAGTCTAACAAAATATAAACAATTATCGTAGTCCTAACCTACGTATTCCTATATTAGTGGCTTTTGTGGACAGGATATTAATACAGCACCCTAATTGTGGTACATACTATTAAACACAATCTGAATGATTTTGAAGGATATTGCTAACCCATTGCTTCATGTGTTCGAAAAATTTGTCTACTCAACAACGTAAATAACGCAATGAATGTTGTTGAACTGTCAAAATGAAAGCCGTTGCTACAGTAAGTGTGTTACCCAATTAGCCCATTGATTTGTTACAGTTGTAATGGCAATCATGTCAATAGGTTTTTATTATTTAATTGGACTTTTATATAGATTCTTCTATATTTTGTGAATTTGAGAACGTTGTAGGCTTAATAGACTAGATTTGTATACCATTTTCAATTTTGTTAAGTATGTACCTGGTACCTGTAGACAGGCCTACACTATAAAAAAATAAAAATAAAACATTTATTTCAGGCAAGTTTTTTACACATACGAGTACACCCATAGTATCCGAAACAAAAGACGTGTGGCACTCGGGGACTGCCGCGGTAAAGCTATTGCATAGCATTTTGTATCAACTTATGCAATTATAATTATTTATTTATTTTATTTATGCAGTATTTCTTTTTCTTTGATATTAATTTTTTTTTTTTTTTTCGTTACGGAATTTCTGGATTCGGTCCCCGCGCTCAAGGCCCGCGATAGAAGCTATGCAATAGCTTAAAAACAAAATAAATAAGTGCTGAACGTCGTAAAAGTGTATAACTACGTAAACAAAGTCAAATACTATTCAAATATAAGCATAATAACAACTTTAAAATAGACGAAAGTGTTGAACCTAAAGTAATTTTAAATAAAAAAAGAGTGACAAACTGTTTTGACAGCGAAAAAATTCCATGTACATGAGTCATTTCCAACCGTCTAGTCAAGTTTAACAATTGTTCAACTGGAATGGTATCAACTATTTGGCAAGCTTTAATTAAGTCATTGTAGCCTTGAGGTGCAACAGGGGAACTAAATGTACTCGTAATCGACTGTTCGTGAGTTCAAACCCCACTATCAACAATCACTTTTTGTGAAGATCATAATTTTATAAACTAATATTTATTTAAGAATAAAATACGCAGTACACAGAAATAAGGAACTGCCAGAAATTATTAGATCACTAGAGGGTACTGGTGTAGTAAAATAACCGTCGGAGTGGGGAGCGTGAGGTTTTTTCGTTACGGAATTTCTGGATTCGGTCCCCGCGCTCAAGGCCCGCGATAGAAGCTATGCAATAGCTTAAAATTAATTAAACTAAGGATGAAATAGATATTAAATTAAATTATTATTGTATTATACATTCAATAGTTCTTATAAATGAATGTCAGGTAAGTTTAAATTCAAACAGTCATAATAACATAAAATATTTAGTAGTCACGTAAATGGTGCGAAATACAGTATTCACAATGTCGTTTTGTGAAATGATGCTTTAATCCTACGTAATACAGCATAAAAATCGTCAACCCTACTTTCGGCAAACATACTAGACGCGCTACACTGCCAGGGCATGTTAAGCATGGCCCGGAACGCGTTGTTGTACTGTACACGAAGAGTATTATCCTCCCATACCTATTAACACTGTAATTTAAGAACATTGTAAAAGCCAATTATTTTTAAAAGAGTAACCGTGGAGTTTTTTGCCGGCTCCTCTCCATAGAAAACGACCAATTGGAACCGTGCACCTAGCTTTTGTTGATCATCATTTTGATTCTTCCCTCTTGTCCCCAGTAATAGCCACAGCACACAACATCACATTCCTCGAGGTGCCTCGCTACGGCGACCCTCATCAGGAGGCGAACCTGGTCTGCCACTACATGAATGATCAGGGCGACCCGGCTCTCCACTCCGTCAAGTGGTACCGGGGCAGCAACGAGATCTTCAGGTTCACACCCGGACAACAGGTGGGTAGCTCTCGGCTATTGAAGTTAGGTTATGATTGGTGTTGTGATTGTATTCATGTTAGCTGTATCCCTCGAAGGAGGACCCTGAAATATTGCAACTCGCCGTCCGGTAAGGACCAGGCCCGGGTCGACTGCGCGTTGTGTTCCACGCGCGCCTCAAAGAGCTGTTAATACGCACTGACGGGGTCCGCTAGGACCAGTGCCTGCCAGGGTTGCGGGTTTGTCCGAAAGGGATACCGTGGCCCTGGCACACATGCAACTGAAGCAACACGGGTGGGTTTTAGTCAGTAAAAGTCTGACACGCCCTCCCGTTTGAGCAGCGGGAGAAGTTGTTTTATAATTTCCCCCCCAAAAAACAAAAAACCCTAAAATATTATACAAATGTCACTCTGTGATTTGCATTACTCAGTTTCCAATGCTTTTGATTTTAACTCTGTTTTATTATTATTAGTACATAATGAGATCGCAATCAAAGCCCACTCGCTGTTAGTAAGTAATATTTTCACGTTACATTAATAATAGTATAATAATTATATGTTTACGAATGAAATAAAGGATAATTATACTAGTAATCCATACTATAATATTATAAATGTGAAATTTTGTCTGTCTGTCTGTTACGTTTTCACTTACTGGCAGTATGATTTGTGACTCGGTCGGGATCGCATAGGCGTGCTACGTGTTCGGTGGAGTGTCTTAATTGAGCTACCTAGTTTGTTATTTTATTATAACGGTCATTTCTTAGTGATTATTTTAAAAGGAAATTGAAATAAAGGGATTGTGCTATAACTAGTGTCTCTATTTTCTGCGCCCGACGATCCACGTTAACCTACAAAATGAAACTTAGGAAGTGAGATCATGGATCAAATTAATACCACTGATGAGGGCCAAGTCCCCCATTAATTACATTTTTTTATATTAAATTTAAAAAATATATAATATAAAAAAATAAACCATTTAAAAATATATAAAATGGTGGCACATCGGCATCAAGAATTATTAAAAATATTTTTTTCCTTTATTTCTATAAAGACATATAAATTATATCTTTAAATATTAGAATATAAAACTGAAAGAATATAAAAAAAATATTATTATACTACTGGACTTTATTAATATTAAATTAATAAAGTCCAGTCTGCTTTATGTCCTAGCATGTAATGTTCCAGGTCAGATAGCGGTCAAATGTGAGCCTATCCATTAAAATAAAAAGTCCATTAGCAAAAACAAAATAAAACAACAAAAAACGTAGCGATACATGTAACCTTTTAAGTAGCTCTAAGTGCTTTGAAAATAAATTGTATTAGAAACCCTTGAATGTTACTCTAATGGGATATAATGTACTCTTGATGAAAGTACCTTCTAGAAATGAATTATGTACAGTCAACAAGTAAAGTCGCTTACCTACCTTCTTTAAACGGTTTGTTGACGCTTCCCGTGCCCTAAGGGCCAGAGGCTAAGCATTGCCATACAACGTGGCAATGTCGCTAGTATCTTGGGCACAATTACCGTTTGACAGCAATGTAGATACATTTTTTGACGACATTTAGTTTGTTGTTAGGTTTAATATTTAAGATATTTTTTGTTTTTATTTAATGTGTAAAGTTTGTATTATAAAAGTTTAATTGTTAAATTAAGATAAAGATTTATTTCTCACCATAATTAATAATAAATAACCTAGCTTCAATTTCAAGACCGCTATGTGTAACTGAATTAATGCATAATATAATACTATAATGCAAAAAGACTTTTTCCCCAACCTAATATTATGAAAATTTGTTCAGAATCGATTTCTATCATTTTTAGTATTATATACATATTTTTTATCCAAAAAATAATTAAAATTACAGTGACACTTTCCACGTTCAGGCAAAACAAACCAAAATTGACGAGGTACCTACTAAGCTAGATCCTTATACGTATGCGACTGTGTACTTGCGTACATTTGAAATGTGACCACAATGTTCTACTACAATCAGTATAACTAATTTAATAAATAAACAATGTTTTATACATGATAATAAAAATTCAGTGGATGTAATTATGATGATGGATGTAATTGTAATTATGATTATAACATAATATTCTAATTGGGGTGTTTGGTGGTGTGTAATTCCGGGATATGCAGTTTTATATAATTAATGACCTCAATCAAATTGACGATTTGAATAGCAAAGCTTCGAACTCATCACATTATTCGATCAGTAACTTTTATTACTAAGATTTTTTAACTTTTGAAAGTATGTTTCACGACTGTTGTTGCCGACCGTACTAAGCGATTTTGCATAATGATATTTTTATGACGTAATTCAGAATATTATAAGAGGAACGTACTAAGCTCTAGCAACAATGGCTGGTTTTAAGTAACATTAAGATGGAGTCTTTTTATTTTATTACGAGTATAATAAAAAAAAATATCCACAACTCGGGAAGCTCATAGCCTTCATCTCACCTTATGGTAAATGATGATAAATCCGAAGATGGAAGGGAGCTTCACCCGGAAACCTCAACCACAAAGGAACTGGCTATCTTACCTCTAACTGCCGAAATACAACAAGTGCTGTTAACATTGTTGGTATGGTGACAGACTAAGATGAGATGGTGGTAGCTAGCCAAGGGAACTTAGAACAAACCCTGCCACCAACCAAACCGAGCAGAACATTTTGCCCACGTTGGGAATCGAACCCGGGACCTCTGGGTCTGAGACAGATACCAGGTACCACTAGACCACAGAGGCAGTTAATTAATTCGTTATATTCTGCCTGTTATGGTTTCATACAATCTTTTCTATTTCTAAATAATAAGCCACATATATAAAGTTTAAATTTGTAAGTGAGGTCTAATATCGGGGTTTGGTATGTTGATGTTACATCAGGTAAAAGTAGCTATTATTAGGAATACCTAATAATAGCTACTTTTACCTGATGTAACATCAACATACCGAAAACACTATACTCCATTTGAAATAATATTAGACATTTAAATAAACCTCTTTTACAGTCCGTTCAATCGATTTCGACATCTATTCCGTAGGCATAAAGATGGCAAAAAAGTGGTAACATCACCAACTGTTTACTGCAGCTGGCATTTGTCATGCCACCAACGCAATAGAAATCAAAATCAGTGGAACGGACTGTAAAAAGGTTTACTTAAATGTCTAATCTTATTTCAAATGGACTTTATTGTACCCAAGATTTATCAACCTCTTTTGATATTATACTGTATTCGTTACATGGTGATAATAATAACTTTACAGAGCAATTGTTAGTAAAGCTCTTCATATATTATGGTGCCCTAGTACCTGAAATGAGTCAATCAATCTGCCTGGCCTTTTCTCAAGTATGCTGGGGGCTTCCAGTCTAACCAGATACTGAATACCAGTATTTTACGTGGAGCATTTGCCTATCTGGCCTTCACAACCCAGTCACTGAAAAACACGATACCCCTTGGTAAGTCTGGTTGATAGACTTTTGGGCTTCTGACAACCCGTAACGACTGTCAAAGATCCACGAATGACAGCCGGGACCAACGGCTTAACGTGCTTTCCGGAGGGGTCTCTATTGTAATGGATGGTCACCCGTCCACGACCGCAGCAAGCATTGCTTGACCTTCGATCGACTCTGTGGGTAGTCGCTATGACCCCGTCGGGGCGCAGCGGACGGGATACGGGCATGGTCATTAAAGCCCCGCGGTTTAATACGATGCCCGTCATACGGGCACGTTGATTGGAGGGCCATGTAGGCCTGACCTGGAGCAAGTGCAGTGGTAGCGCAACTTGCCTATGTGTGTGGATGCAATTGTATTCAGCAGGAGCGCCACGGCACTGTTTCACAGTACCGCTTTCTTCACGCCACCCGCGAGGACTGCGAGTCACGGCGGTTTGTCTCCGCCAGGTGAGACCTTCGGTTCCCCGGAGAAGGGCCAGCGGGAGATGATCAGCGACAGAGATGGCCGACTTAAGGCACTTCCTGCTGAGGATGTAGGCCCCCGTCTGCAGACGCTTTCAGGTCGAGCCGATGTGAGCGGCTGGGATCGAACCGTGCGGCTGTTATTATTGAGCTACGAGCCCCTAACCTTTTCCCCCCGCTGCCCCTGCCCCCCGCCCCCACTCCCTAACTTGTCCCTAGTAACTGAAATGTTTACCTACACAAAATCATTTAGATTTGGCGGGATTAGAGCAAAAAATGGGATTTTGTGGTGTGTAAAATAAATAAAAGTAACGTAAAATGGGGTGACATTTGAATAGAGGGGTGTCTTTCATGATTACTTTATTTCGTTGATTTTTTAATAAAATTTCGGAGTCTATGTACCGCACTAGCTTATTTTTTTGTGTTGGCAACATTGACAGTTCGGCCATCTTTCTCAAAAGTGCACGCGGTTTAGGCTGTGACGTTACAAAAAAATAAATAAAAATGTAGTGCGAACATTAGCAAAATAGTGTGCTGGAGAACTTCAGTGGTACAAGGTTGAGTATTATTATTGTGGTTTCATAACTTTTACCTACGAGTATCTCATAATTATACAGTTTCTTTAGAGTAAAATAAATAATTATGTTAACTTCGATTGATGACGGCCATTTTGTTTTCTGTGTTGAGTTTTATTCCTTGGGGTTACACAGATTAACGGTACGAGGCGACATTGATGGTTATCAAAGTCACACCAAGGAACAAAATTTTCGTGTACTTATTCATATTAAAGTAGGTACTGGTTATCAAAGACACCCTTTTTTTTAGGTAAAATGGTGCGAAATTTCAAGAAGAGCCGGGCACCCACCTCTACAAGAACTACACAGACGAAACCTTCGAGGAAGCTCAGTTTTTTTTTGTTAGTCTATTCTGTCCCACAGCTGGGCAAAGGCCTGCCCAAATCCTTCCAAGAACTCTTTTCCCGCGCTACATCGAACCAGCCCTCACGGTACACGAAAAAAAAAATTACCAAGTTAAATTAATTAATATAAATTTTGAAGATTTTTCTAGTATTTTTTTCAAGCACTAATGTGCAATAAGAAAGCAGAAGGCTGATTATTTGTATGGAATCGTTTGTTTTGTTATTAAGATTTCGTGTTTTATTAATTGCATAAGTGTTTTTATGTTTTAAATAAATAATGTGTCACTACATTTTGTCTATTTAATAATATTATATTTGATTATACTACAAAACGTGTTTTTTTTAAACATAATATCGCTCTAAAATCATTTTCTTAAATTTACCCCTGTAATCTAACACCCCCCGAATGCCCCCGAAGAACTTTGAAGTGTTTCACATTAAACAACTAACGAGCGAACATTTTATTAAATTTTTGTTTTTAATTACTGTTATGGGATACTTCCTTATTACATATAAAAAAGAGGGGCAATCAAAGCGACCTCATATATCAAGTATATAGATAATAAGCAGCTTAATGCTTTTTTCTCGGAATCTAAAAAAAATATCAATTAATAAAACATGCAGTTTCTGTAAATGATGCTTGTAGCTTAGACTTTTTTGATATGTGTAGGTACAAGACAGAGACCACATACTCATCAGACATACACATCATTCATCGTCATTTAGTAGTTTTTTTAATCCATGGAAAACATTAAAAACAGTGTTTTAAAATTCTGAAAAAAAAAAAAAAAAAAAGATATTATAATTAAGGATCTGGTGGACATGGAATCGCTTTTAATAACACTATTAGATTAACTTTGCTCGATAGAAAAAAAAAACGCCAACCCGCCAACCCGCCTGCCAAGCGTGGCGATTTTGTTTCTATTTGTTGTACCTACTCTGGACGCTTTTAACGTGTAAGTTTTTATTATTTATTTTTACATCGTTCTCACATTTAGTTATAAATTGAACATTATAGATGTAACCAATATTTTTGTAAAAATTTAATTTAATTTTTATTTAATTATTTATCTTTATTTCAGACACACAGTCCATAAAAATTGTAACATACAAAGGAGCTGTTAGTAGGGTTGTTACTAGTACACACAATTTTTTACAAACAATAATTTATTATAAAATACACAATAATAAGTTACGTCTATTTCCTGTTCCTGTGTAGGTGAACACCTGCCCAGTAAACCTTAAATGGACTATCAATTTTCCACGCTAACGCTTTGAGGACAGTGTTGGTGCTACGACGAACCCTGCTCATCATTGATGCAGTTCTTTTCCTAATGACTGCAAAGAAATCGTCGACAGATGCATCTGCAAATATTGCGGACGCACTGCAGTATCGGGGTTTTCTTAACACTGCCCTCAAAGCGTCGTTGTACTGAACACGCAGGGCGTTGTAAGCCCGCCACGTAAAGTTGATCCACAGACTGCACGTGTAAAAAGACTGACAAAAGGCTCTCAAAAGTAACAGTTTTACATGTGTGGTACATCGTGCGAATCAGCGATTTAAAAGAGTGTCCATGGAGTTTCTTGCCCGTTCTTCTCCATAGGTACCTACTACGCTTTGGAATGGGCATGTAGCTTCATTTTTCTTACTGACCGACTTCTTGACAATTCAAAAGTGCCTGTAAATGGTTTAATTGAAATAAATGATTTGAGTTTGAGTTTATGGCACAACCCCCCCAAAATTGGGGGAGACCTATGTCCAGCAGTGGACGTTTTTCGGCTGTATAATGATGATAGAAAAAAATCACAAAGTAACCCCTTTTCGTAATGTTTAATCAATCTCATAACTATATAACAGACGATTGTAGTAAGATTGTTTAGCACAATTCGCTGAGTTTTTTAATACCTACCAAATGCGCGAGGCAACCACTCGCGACTTCGTGAACCTTCTTCAGTCGGCTCGAGTCATAGCGCCTTAAAGTACCTGGTATGTCTAATATAAACCTTCTTTCTCAGCCTCCCACGAGAACCTTCAACTCCACAGCAGGGGGCGTGTCCAAGGGCACCTGCAACCTGAACAGCTGCGCCATCAGCGTGGTGTTACCAAGGAACTTTAACACGAAGCTGTCGTTCACTTGTGAGGTCTCCACCGAGGGTCCCAGATTTGCTGTTGTCAAACAGACCAAGAATTTAACTGTGGCTGGTAAGTTTCCGTACGACTTTATATAGAATTTATAGTTCTTGCCCGCGCTTTTGCTGGCGAGGCCTGCATAAATAGCCTACGTCAGTATAAAAATATGTATATTCACGCAAAAAAAACTTCGATCCAATTACGTTCGTATTCGTAATAAATTAAGTGAGTACCAACCGATTATTATTGTGTAAAATGGCGCTTTCCATGAATTTATAATATCCTTAATTTATAATTAAACATTAAGTTCGGGAAAGTAAAAGTCCAAATATAAATTAACTTTTATAGCTAATTGACGTTTTCCGCAAGAAAGTAATTTTTTTCCAAGTTGGTCCTTTTTTGTATTTTCTGTGTTAATACTGCGCCGAGCGCACAGTGGCGCCCTCATCGTTATTTCGGTGATTTCTTTTATTTTAGAATGAAAATGCTGCAATGAAACGGAGCTTAGTGGCCACTATTTTCCGTTTTAATGATTACAATAAAACATAACAATTTAAAAGTACTGTTTGTAGTAATAATGACGTATAGTCTTGTGAAGCACAACTTGACGAGCTTATTTTCTGCATTTTCATTCTAAAATAAAATAAATCACCGAAATAACGATGAGGGCGCCACTGTGCGCTCGGCGCAGTCTTAAGCGCTGAACAGACGATGGATATTTGTTCAAAATGACTGCTGTATTTCGCCTACTCTATTTCTGAGGCAATTTTTCCTAAGTGTGCGTTATTGCATAGATTTCCATATGTTGTATCGTCGCGGACAAATTGTCCATTGTCTGCTCAGCGCTTTTGATGCAAGGTTGTATATCAGATTTTTAAATATTTTCTCATCGATCTCAAACGTCGGAAAGTCTGAGACTGACGAGGGCGCTCACCGGTCCACTAGTGCCCCGATGCAACAAAATACGATCTTGAGGAATGTGGCCGTTTTTCTTTAGATCGAATTTTGTTGCTTCGTGTTTCAATATAGAACTTTATAAAAGGTATTAGAAAACACAGTTACCGAGGTTGCTGATAGAGCCGTTTTTCATAATTCCTTCTCAGCCACAATTTTTATTTTAATTTTATAGTAGTGGACCGGTGAGTGCACTCTTACCTACTGTTTCAGTTTTGGTAAACATAGACGGCGGATAATTTCACTTGTTCCCCATCTGTTAATTTTTCATCTGATAAATTAATAATTTAATAATCTCCGTTTTAATAATCCTTTCCGGAACTGGGATTGGACATCGGAAACTATCACGTCCACATTCATGCTTTTTCTAAAACCATTCTAACTGGTGTAAAAAGACGCTTAACGAAGCCGAGAGTCGCTTATGCTGCCCGTCATTGTGATCATTTTTTTGTACTGGATCATACCTGGGAATCATCTGGTTACGGAGATATTGAAGGTCAAAATTCCAACTTTTTTTTTCATGAAAACTAAATTTCAATGACACCACAACTCTTTTACCGTTGCATGCACCCATGAGCACAATGTTTTGCGTGCGTCACATTGCGCGCTGCAGTTAAAAGCGATTTTTCAAACCAAAAATAAAAGTCGTTTCCCAGAAATAATTTTTATTCAATATTGCTTAGTTTGATGTACAGAATGCGTAGGTAAGAGCTGTAATGGGTCTTTTTATACCCTGTATTAAATAACCCTATTTCCTCCCGTGAGTGTCGTAAAAGGCGACTAAGGGACTTACTAGAGAATGCAATGGGCAGCAACGTTTTCTATGTTTTTAACAGCATTCTGCGATCGCCAACCCGCCTGTCAAGCTTGGCGATTATGGCAAATCCCCCCTCCCTTCGGGGGAGGCCTATGTCCAGCAGTGGACGTCTTTCGGCTGAAATGATGATGATGATGATAATTAAATAATATAAAATCACCAACGTTGTAGCAATTTCCTTTAAACATGTTTTTTTTTTTTCGCAACAGTAAATTTGCCATAGATACGAGATTTAGTATGAATTGTCCTTAAACAGTGACGTTAAAAGAAGACCCCACGATAATGGGTGTGCCAGGCACGGTGCAGCTCGGTGAAGACGTGCTGCTCAACTGCACCACTCAACCAGCGATGCCGCCGGCGAACATTGTATGGTACATCGATGGACGACCTGATAGGGTTAGTATATCAGGAATTATTATATAATAATATAATACAATGTTTATTAGTACACTAAAAAAAACATACACAAGTACACACGGCTACATAACAAGCTATACAAACTAGTTTACGCTGGTCTCGCATTGTTTAGGATTTCCGTATAGTGAGAGATCAGCTTACACTGGAAATTTATAGCCGTGTGCACAAGGATTAAATATATGTTGTACAATAGAGCCACACACATTAAAGGGCGAACTGATGACTCCTAAACTAGGTCAAAGGTCTGTGTTTTAGGAGCCAATGTTCCTCCAGATATAATAACAACAGCTAGTATTGACTGTCATGCAAGAACTTATATGAACAACAACATAAATTATACAAATAGTGGTTTCATTTAAATACAGTATTAATTCTATTAAGGCCCCTCGCCCACGGCGACTGTTTATAGCGATGCAGTAGCGATGCTGTCGCGCGTTCGCATCGATACAGCCGCGATGCGGTCACTAGCTGTTTGCCCTCGTCCACACCACGATTCTCAGTTGCGATGCTAACACGATACTGTCGCGCTTCTGTCGCGATGCAAACGCGATTCAGTAACGGCACAAAAATGCCACAGTTACACTGATGCTCGGTTCTTCACTGACGCGCCACCCTCCCTCCATTCTCTCCCCGATGTCGTCCGACATGATCGTGCGTTTGCATCGATACAGTCGCGATACTGTAGCGCGGTAGTAGCGCGTTAGCATCGCTTCTGTAGTGCGTTGCAAATGCGCCTAACGCGCGTTAGTAGCGATGCTGTCGCGCGTTTCGTAAACGTGCGTCAGCATCGCTACAAAAAGTCGCCGTGAGCGAGGGGCCTTAGAGACAATAGTAATAAAATTATCAGTTTCATCATACGGTAACTTCTGCAACCAATTTTTAATTTTAACTTCGTGTTTAGTCAAGGAGTAAATGTGTATTAGTTTATTTACTCTATTAATAAATACAGTCGAAAGCTAACCTGGAATGGCATTGGACTGTATCGCAGACGGGATTGCCCTTGCGTCTTTTCAGCTTATCATGATCTAGGTGCAACGTAGACTGTTTCCAAAGCACATCGCGGCGCACAAAAACCTGCCTCACAGTCAATACATCGCCTTCTGAATAAAGTTGATTGGTTGAAAAGTCCCTGCGCGTAATTAATTGTAAACCCGTATCGTTAAAATTCTTACATAATCAATCACTATAGGAAAATAGTAGATTGCATCGTGTATTTCGAAGGTTTCAACTTGATACTGGATTCGGGAGGATCAGGACTGGTCGATGTGGCACTGCTTAGGAGGAGGTCTATGTCCAGAGATGAACGTCGTTCGGCTGAATGATGATCTTATTCGGCTAAAATAAAAATAATTGTCATTGACAGTGGAAACGTCGGAATACGAGTACATTTATTGGTGACGTCCTTAAAATGACAAGATCAGGTCTCTCTCTATTCGCAACCCGAACAAATCAAAAGGAAGATGTAAGAATTGTAGCAGGCGTAGTTTCCTAGTTTATGTATGTGTATTATTGACAGGTTCACTTTACATTGTCAACAGACAGAACTTGGGCTGTTGAACAATACTCAAGTTTCTTCCGCCAATGATTTCGGTCTCCGGTCGAGTTGGCGAGCCCTTCGGCTGCGAGTGGCCACGTCCAAAGGCTTCATGGCCTTACGCTGCGAGGCTACGCAGCCAACCTGGCCCCCATACACGAGGGCCGCGAACGCAACTCTGGTAGTTGCAAGGTCGCCGCATTTGTCTATGTTTACAGCCGCAGGTGGGTTCATGGTTTCCTAGTACAATAGTCTGTGAAAATAATTAATTTCTACTTTGACATTTTATATTATTTTAAAAGGTAATTCTGGGGTGCAATGTTACCTATCTTTCGAAATTAGATGAGACTCACTTACCACATCTAAGCTAACTAGTTCGTTACCACATATCTACGACAACTAGTTTCTGTCAAACGACTAATTATCCTAATATGCTACCCTGGTACTCTGGTACACGTAATTAAGACATGGCGGAGATGACTTGCATTCCGTTTCGCGATTCTGGTGAAAACCACTTAATTCTCTTGAGGGTTATTTCTCTAATTTTGCAAAGGGTTTCGAATAGCGATAAGTTTTCGTGTCTGCTCGAGTTTGGTGGAGGTTCCCAACTATTCGAGAACTCGTGAGATACTTGAGCTGCTGAAGTTTGTCTGTTTATCCTTAACATTTTGAGCATACAGTTTAATTTGGTGCTAATAATTACAAAATTATAAGCGACAATTTACTTTCAAATATGTAAGTACTTAATCATGCATCATTTTAAAAATTAGTTTAGCCAGTATACTGAATCGTTAACATTAAATTTAGTGTCAGTATTTTTGACAAAACATATTTTGATGTATACTCGTACGCCTTTCCTCTCGGTTTTTATGGGAGTGATTTCGTATAAAGAGATGGAAGTGCGTAATAGGAAGCCGGGGAAGCGCGCGCTAGTTGATTTGACCAATGAGCGCGTGTGGTGGTGAAAATGGCCGTCAGATGGGATGGTGGACCTTTTTTTATTTATTTTTACATATCTACGCGACAAACAAAACATTTACCAATGATTTAATTATTTACATTAATTCAATATTTCCCGACAAACAGCTGACAGTTTTTGTAGATGACACCAACGCAATACTTGAAAGTAACGACATACAGGAGCTTCCCACTGAGGTTAATATAATATAATGTTGTTGATGTCTTAGGCTGATGACAACCTCGCCACAGTGACAGCGATGGGGAACAACAAAGGGCTCCTAGTCGTAGGGAAGCAGCGAGGTGGCAAGTAGTGTCGTCAAACAAAGTGCCCATGTTCGACGATGCTAGTGCATGAAGCCAAAGACCCGACTCCCACTTACCCACAGCCAGCTGGCGCGCACGCTCCGCAGACGTAGCAGACGTGTCAAGTAATTTTTTCTGTACAGAGCGGCTCTTCTCACCGTCTCTGGGCAGATGGATTGTCGGGTGGATCTGAATTTGGGCAAGCGAGTCTCCAGGCATCCATTGCCTCGGTGAAGCATGGCACATCAAAATCGATCAGTGTTTAGGCTAGGATTTTCCTGATCAATTTCTTAGTGCCGTGGACCGAGGAAATGAAAGCCGGTAAACTAATATTAGAAATTTTGCGGAATAAATAATAAACGGCAATAGTCCAATTTTGATTTGGCAGGAAATTCAACATTTCAAAGAGTTTTATTGAGCAATGTGCAATTTCTTGCTCAAATGGATGATCAATGGAGTAGGAGCAATTATGAGTTAACATGGTCGCACATGATTCTCGTATAACTTCGTCTCAATTCGATAACGAATGTGTTATTGGTTGAGTGACTTTCCCTGTTATCAAAGAAAAGTTAATAGCCCGAATGTTCATGGCTCAATGGGCGAACAAATCTTAGAGTCGATAGTTTGTGATTTTGAATGTTATTCTATGTTTGTACCTAACATCTTGCCGGAAGTTTTTTTTAGGCATTGATGTATTCTGATGATAAAATGCGAACGCTCCCTGGAGCGTAATCCCTTAAATTAGGACTATGTTTTTATTACCCAGTAGGGTCCAATTTCGAACAAAACGACCAATATTATACGAGTATCAAGCATTCCGATTATTATTTATTTTTTTATTTAACACTTTCTCACACAAATGTACAGAGGCGGATTAGCGCATAATCCACGGATAAACCACAAGTGATGCTCAATTTTTGAAGTGAAAACTTCTTTAGAGAAACTCTCGTCGAGCGATTTTTGGTAGGGGAAAATCTTATGGGTTCGCGTCACCAACATGCTCAGTATAACTGTAGTTGAAGTGAAAACTTCTTTATCCGCGTTGAGCGATTTTTGGAAAAATTCCCATAAGATTTTCCAAAAATCGCTCAACGCGGCTTCGCGTCACCGAAATTCGCGACATGCTCGTGACGCGTTACGCTAGACTACGCATATATACACTAATACAATGATTTTGATATTGAAATTTCTTTGATTTTAACATAAAAAACAGGTAAATGACATTCAGATCTTATTCTAAAAGCATTAAACATTATAATTGGGTGTTTTGTGCAGACTTTGTTACCTAAAAACATTTACGTATACAAACATAAAATATGTAATGTATAAAACTTCTAACTTCTTATTAATCGGAGGTATGCATCATTATTACTAACCTTATAAAGAGGATTAAAAACTCATTACTGCCCGCTAAAATTTTCTTAAAGAAAACACCACTTTTGGGTGCACTTAATGGCGAATCAAGTCGTCCTTTTCGAATAGATGGGATGAAAAATTTCAATTTAGGTAATAATAAAGTTAATTCGTACTATAATTGATTTAAAACTTAAAAAAAGAACACAGTTATTCCAAAGTTTTGAGTTTTCACTTCTGTCGGCAGTCCTTTTGCCTGCCAATTTTTTTTTTAAGGACTTGGGTACATGAGTGAGTACAGCGTACAAACGTTGACAAATATAACATACATTGTTAGGTTTCCTTTCACACTCTACCAGTTTTCTGGTGTGCAAATATTAACCGAACATGGGAATCTAATAAAAAATATCGAATAAACCATTAGCCGTGCAGACCGTATAATCTATAAAAATCTCTCTGTGAAAACTTAAGTGATGTGAGCTTGAAATGAGCTGCCATTCCACCTGATGCTAGAGTATGACACTATTGACAGTACCTAAGATTTATGTGGTTTTAACTGTGAGATTTTTACAGAACGCCACAAATAAAAGTCCCCAAACCAAATTTCGGCCATGGTGACCAATCTCAGTAGAGACCAGCTTCCGGTGTGGGAGATATTATAGTGCACGTTTGTGCGCAAACACAGGTGTACTCTCTCTTCCCTCACTCTCGTAGTCCGATGGGACGGCAATCCGACACGATTGAAGAGAGATCAGGCGGAGGAACAACGGAGGCACCAAACCGCCAACTTCCAAACTCCGGGCTGTTTCTAAGAAATTCCTAATGGTAAACCCAATGACGCTTTGCCCGACCCGGGAATTGAACCCAGGACCCCAGCTCATCAGTCACGCTTGCGACCACGAGACCATGGCTTTTAATTTGGTAGAACTAACTATCCAATTCCGTTCCGTGTGGTGCCGGACGTAAAGAATAGCATCACCCTTTTTCCTCCCGTGGGTGTCGTAAAAGGCGACTAAGGGACTTAGTCTAGAGTCTAGAGAGTGGGTAGCCGGGTTCTTTATGCATTTTTAACACCATACTACGATCGTCAACCCGCCTGCCAAGCATGGCGATTATGGCAAACCCCCCCAAAAGGGGGAGGCCTATGTCCAGCAGTTGTGCAGCAGTGGACGTTTTTCGGCTGAAATGATGATGATGATGATGAACTAACCAATATCCCATTGTCCACAGGTTCAAGCTCAACCATGTTGGATGCAACAGTACTGATACTCGCGTTGTGCATCTCAGTACATATATTTTCTAAATACAGTGCCTTGAGTGAAGTCTAACCGATGCTGTAGGTGTCAGCTTAAGTATCGAGCGATTAGTATAGTTAGATACTCAACAATTTATGTCACAACAATGTTTACACGGGGAGTAAAAGGAGAAAATAGTAACTTTAAAGTTCCGTAAGGAAGGTTAGAAGAAGTTGCGCAACATTGTTGCAGTCATTTGTTTCACAGGAAAGATGTTGCTAGCAACATTCGGTACAGTTTGAGTGTGAACCATGTTGCAAATGCTTTTGCTGTAACAATGTTGTGTAACTTTTGTGTCTTTAATACGGGGCTTAAGAATCGAGACAAAATGGATATAAAACAAAAAACAGACTTAGAAAAATGTTACCTATTTTAACAAGTACGAAAAAAGACTCCCTGGATACTAAAGCCGATTTCATTGATAATTTTGCACACAGTTACATTTTAATATTTAAAAGGAAACTTACTGAAAGCTTTTCCAATGAGCCCTTCCTTTGAATTTCGACGTTCCGTAACTTTTCAGTTTTGCACCAAGAAATGAGGAAGCGAACTTAAACCGAGGCGGTAACTTTTCTAAAAGAGGCAACAGATAAACAACAACAAAATGGCCTTGCGTTTTTAATCGTTTCGATCTGAAAGATGAAATCAAATAAATAGGCTGAGATAATATATGATCACAGTGAGAACGAAAGCGGGTGACAGAAATCATTGGAGAAACATTAGTTTCAGCAACTTTATGGTTTCTATTTCAGAAAATTTTCTTCACAATATTACACAACCGCGAGTTACTTTTCTATACTCAACTACGTTTGACAACGTTTTCCATCATCACTCTCTTAGCTTCCGCTGTTCGCCTGGTACTTCACAACCGACGTAAAAAGCACAATTAGACGCGGAACTGAATGAGACGCTGCCATAGTTTAAAACTACCATAATAACGAGTACTACTCACAGCAAATGATAGCATTTATAGTCATTTGTGGGGAAAATCACAAGAAAACCGGCACTTTCTCTAGTATTCACAACTTTCTATCCTTGCTCGCTGTGCTTTCTCCGTAGGTAAGTATCGATAAAATGCTCAAATGAAAAGAAAACGCGTTCAATCTGCAATATACCGTTAAATTCTACGTTTTATCAATCCCAGCCGACCTCAAAGCATTTCACTTATAAATAAAATCTCAAATTATAAATATGTATATCAATACAATGCTCCATTCTATGCAGAAAGCATCAAAGAGTCTCCCTATCAATTGTATCCTCGTAAATACCTAACACGAACAATCGTAGGAGCATTCAGGGATCTTTTATTTCCGTATATCATTCAATATTTATGAAATCCTGGTACATTATACAATCAAATGCGATGTGAGTCTCTTTTAGCGTGTAAACATTGTAAAACGTAGCTGTATTCTGTCGTTTGTATAAAATTGCAAAGTGTATGTGATAAAAAGCGTCTATTTATTCCGTAAATATGGTTGGCCATTCTTGAAACTGCGTCATGTTTAGTGCAGCAAGCTTAATGGGGAATCCCCAAATAAGCATGCTGCAAAAATTTAAGGTATAATATTGTTTCGCATAATGTTTTCGCATAACTTTTATTAGAATATAATATTGTATTGTAATATTTATATAATACTGTGGCATAATAATACTTTGGAATAATGTAAATTTTAGCATAACTGTCTTTTGGTCTAATTTGTTAGGCATATTTTGGAGTTGCATACATTTTTAAGGCATAATATTTATTCGTCTATTAATCATAAGCCATAAACATAAAGAGTGATTGGGTGTATGTACAGTGGCCAGCACATCAAGCTACACGAAACTGTCAAATTTCTCCTAACGATTTTAAACTTTTTAATTTTGGGGATTAAGTTCAAAATCGAACGAAAAAATTTAGCAGTTTGTATGTTGAATTTTAGGTACTAGTTAATGAAATACAGTTGTGGTCAATAATATTTTCGCCATTCCTTCGTGGTTATTTTTTTACCATTTAGAAATAGGGACCCCGCGAAGCGGGGGCCCATCGACTACGCGTTATTATTACTTGGAAACAAATTTAGACTCGCCTCATGATCTTCTCCACCCATAATACTACCACTATCCCACAAAACTCGAAATAAATTTTGGCGATTTTTTACTCGGCACCTTGCGTACTTTGCGGTGTTGCATACTTTGGGGTTTTCAAATACCATGGTCTAATTTACCCAAAAAGAAAAATAGCTACTATAAAAAGCGACGGGCGTTAAACTACAGTGGTTTCAAAATCCGAGCAATAATCAATAATGTCTACTACCATTAGAAGTTATTTATTAGGGTTTATTATTTTTATATTTATGTGTAAATATCATTATGCGTTTATAACATTATGCTTCATTATTATTATTATTATGCCAACAGTATTTATGGCAATAAACAATAAGGCAAAACATTTATGCTTAATAATATTGTGCGTAATAATCATTATGCTGAATTTCGTTATGACTATGTAAATTATGACAATATATTTTATGCTTATCATTAGTAAACCGCTTATTTGGCCTACAGTCCACTACCTTAATATCCTTGATGGTCAAAATATGTGATCCTAATATGCCACGATAGACCTAGTTCATCTAGAGGTAACTTGGACCTAAGAACCAAAATCTTAAAACATATTGTGTGATGTGATGACTATTTGTAAAGATTAGCAGGAATCAGTGTTTGGTTATTTTAGTCATAAAGAAGATTTTTGATAGCCAATCGGTTTAATAATTTTATGAATGAGCAGTAATTATAATTCCTTCGTAGTTCCAAATTTACTACGATAGTTATCATGCTCAAGAGCAAACTAAATTCGATCGATGACTGAAAGCTACGAGTATCTCTAGATATTCATTGAAAACTGTGTAACAAATTCAAATTAGTTTCTCGGTTTTCAGTTTATTTCAAACCTATGAGGCTACGTGGCGAATTATAAGTCCCTATGTCAGTGTGATTTACCAAACGTGAAGTAGGTATTACATAACTTATGCCGAATTAATATGTTCCTTCAAGAGTTCGAGCTTTAAAAAAAGAAACTGTCGCCCAGATATTATATTGTGTGACAGAGATGAGGCCGCTGTACAATATTTTTTTTTTTCTGAAACTTGATGTATCATATTTATTTACTGTAATTATTTGGGTTTCTTTTGCAGTTTTATTCTTAAATAAAAATGCAAATAAAATATCAACCACATAGCACATTCAAAAACAGTACCAGGCTCGAAGGACCAACGTGGAGTAAAACATCGCATTGCAAATAAATGTTAATATTTGAGTGAGTTTGCACCGTCCGGTTGCGTCTGTATTCTGTTACATCCTTTACAATGGAGCTGGGAATGCGAGGCTCAATCCTTTGTCAGGCCCAATAAGCTTTAAGGGGCACTTTGACCGTGCCTGCCTACTGTTTTACTCGCAGTAACGCGCTGTTTTCTGTTATAACGTTCATATTTGATGTGATATGACTTTTCATGGGGATCCGTATGGAAGTTTAGAAGTAAACGGCAGAGATTTGAGCTAGAAGTTTGTTTTTGTTTGTTTCCCTGTATGGAATCGTGTGAAGATGTGTTTTAGATAAGCCTCAATGTGAAAATAATGCTCAGTAAATTGTAGATAGGGAAGTGATGTGGAAAAGTTATGTTGATATGGAATCAGGGATTTTATTCATTTTAGTAAATATTATTTGTTTAGAATTACACACGTTTCATTAATAATATTATTGTAACTAAACGACAGAACACGGCTTCGTAACTTGTGATAGGTAATTGTTATAAAAAATGTCGTAAAAATAAAATTATATTATAAAATCAATTATTCTATAAATAGCAAGCACTGAATTTCGATGTTTTATGTCACGAGAAAAAATAAAAATTTGTAATATTTACATATGTTGGAAAGGGGCTGATGCGAATATGTTTAAGTTAATGTAATGTACAGACTAAGGCAGGGACTAGTTGTGTTGACAGTTAAGCATTAAACTTACCTATGTTTAACTTATGCGTTAAGTTCGTAAATCGTAAGTTAAGTTGCAGTAGTAAGTTTTAAAGCCATCTTACTTCAAGTGTCTGTGAAGGGGCAGAACATAATATTATAACTACAGAAATGTTAAACAGAAATTCAAACAGATTAGTCGCACGAGATATAATGATGCTTGACAGCTTGTGAGCTTAATGTATTGTAATGACATAGATAGAGATTTTTCAACTAAAAGTAGGTATTAATTATCCAGGAACTTACTCATAAATATTGCCAACATTACAAAAGAAAAAAATGTGGTGAAATAAAAAAAATTACGTCTTGTAAAAAGGACTTCTTCAATCGAATTCATTTCGAACTGCTCCTGACAAATCATTGATACAAATTTGTCAGTTTAATTTTTTCAAAACGCTTATATCTTGTGACTAGGTACCATGACATAAGCTTCAACTCGCTTGCTACATTGTGGCGTATTTTCATTTTATAAAACGAAATATTTTATTGAAATCCTATTTTAATAATTCCATGTGATATTCCATATTTTGTATTTTTGTACCGCCGCCGCCATATTGTTCAACTGTCAACACGATGGTGTCAAATTGTTGTTAGAATACATGTTAAATAAATTATTTGTACGTTGTTTAGTTTTATGCAACGAATTTATTACATTTTTTGTATTTTCATATTGTTCTAGGATTTTCGTTGCCGTTGTGTCATGTTATTTTGTTTATGTCTATGAATTACCTACCATGTTTGAACGAATCTTGTGCTAGTTTATAAGTGCAAGACTGTTTTTTTTTTTAATAATAATCCTGATGATAGTCAATGTAGAATAGAATTTATATTTTGGTACTTTCTAGATACCTTTCTAAAAACCGATATGAATGAGGTAAATTGCAATAAAGAATAAACTAACAAAAAGTAGGTATTAATAACATCGGTGTAAAGATCACAATGATACTTTTTCATATAAGTTTAATTCCACTATGTTATAGCGCAGGCAGCTTATCTGCATTTAAATTTCGAATATCTCGAATATTGTCCATACGTTTTTTTGACAAACGCTACACACTGGCTGGAAAATGACGTTTATTTCGATTATATGCTTAATTCATTCTATGCATCTTGTTTTTGGTTGGTACTGTTGTATTGCAGTGAGAATGGGAATGGCTTAGTTTGAATGATGTTGTGACATAGTAGGTATGGAAATAGTATCTTCAACTATTTTCTACCTAATCAAAATGTACATTTCTTCTGCAGTTGGCTATCTATTTACCAGGAGAACAGTTTATATGAGTAAGTTATAAATAGATATATTGTTTTTTCTTCTGTATTTCTTCATGTCCTGACGTTCCTAAAATTCTTCTATTGTATATAGTATTGTATTACTTTGGTGCCAAATTATAGGTATTTGTTACTAATAAATCACTTAAATTCTAGTCTTGGTATTTTAAAATGTTTTTGACAGCCGAACAGCCTTTTAATACGCAAGGGGCAAAAATTGTTTTCATTCATATGTTTTCAGACGATGAAAATTCTATAACCAAAATTAAAAACGAATTTAAAAGGTTATGCGAGAACTGTTATTGAAATAAAAACTCCACAAAAAATAACGGGTGTTAAAATACTAAAACCCAAAACTCAGCGTTTCTAATTTTATTCCCAAAAATTCTAATTTTAATATTTTGCACCGCACGGTTGCTAAAACGCAGATTCCCGCGTAAAATCGTAGTGACGTCATCAAAATTCATGAAACCGAACAATCCCGAACGTAATGTGATTTAAAAACGACTGACGGGGCGCGGAACGGGTGTGCGTGACGTCACTACGTGTTACATTGGAGCAGATTTCATGTTAAGCTCTCCTTGTATTACAGAAAAACAGCACATAATATTTTGAGATGTTGAATAAAAACAAAACAAAAAAAAAGTTTAGTTCGTGTATAATTTGCAGTACCTATACATTAAATTTATTTATAGTCTCGTTTCTATTGAAAATAAAATTCATGAAAGGCCTGCTACACGAGTATTTACATTTATTTACCGAAGTATTTACCTTAAAATCGGTTTGATATTACTTTGAGGTGATAAAAAAGTCTCAATACTAACTTTAACCAACTCCCCTCTTTCCAGCCCTCTGAGTAAAAAAATATTACCAATAAAAATTTACGCAGAAAGATTTTCTCAATACTTGCGACGCCAGACTCTCTCATCAAGGCACATCAATACTCTTCAGCGCCCACATGAAGCAATCTAGCTCCTATATTCTAGTAACAAATCTTACGACCTTACATAATAAGGGTACTAATGAAGGCATAAATTTTGATTTCTATCGCCAAATCCGAATTCGCAAGTACGTTACAAGGTCGACAGAGACGAGAATAAGTACAATGGGTCCAAATGACAGGCTCGGATTGTCGACACATTGTCTACAAGATACGTTTTTGACGATCCTTCGTATTATGTGTGAATCCACACGTTCGACTTTATCAACTTCGTTCGACTTTTTAATGGTATAGGTGTACCCAATAGTTACGATGATCAAAGGATTTAAGCATCGATGCACTGCCTCAGTCGATTTTAATAGAAAAAAATCGACTGAGGCGTGATTCAGATAGTTCGATCGTACCTAACTTACACTGTTAATTTGATCAGGGCTTACGATCTCAGTATGTATAATTAATTCATGTTCTTTTGTTATGAAAAACATGAAACTTATTTCTTCAAAGAATGTGTACTCGCAATGTTATAAAAACAACGTGAACTATGAAATGTAGTAGTTTCAAAGTTTCTTCACGGAGTTTTCTTGTTAATAACATCGCGATATTACATAGTCGCTAAGAAATGCAGAGGAGAAACGCTTTCAGCTGTTTCAAACATTTTAATGCAAAGAATTCTTCTGTCACTCGTCGTGCCAAAATATTATAAATATTAAAGTTATTATTGTGTAAATTGTATATAAAATTAAAGACAGCTAGGTAGTTAAAAATGTCTAAATTTAATAAATCTATGAAAATCTATTGACGACTCTTTTTGTGATTTGTTTTAAGTAATTGGGAGACATTTTCACTGTGCTATACTTAATAATATTAAGCTCATTAGTACGTTTTTAATTAAACGAAATGTTGGTTGCTCTCCTCATCTTAATTCAAAGAAAATGTTCGTTAAAATAGTTGACTTTTGTAACTTTATATTTTTCAGTACGCACGTTTCGTTTCTACTAAAAACTTTAGCTTTTTTAGAACTAGCTTTTATAAATGAACGTTATATAACAATGATGACTTTATTACTCCTTTTAAATTGGTTGTAATAGGTACTGCTGCAGCTGTGTTCTTTTAACTTAATTACTCTCCCAATTTATTTAAAATATAATATAACTGTAATTTAATTTTCACGTGACTTTGTTATTTCATTTTATTAGTGATCGTCCACGTTGTATAAATATTGGTCAATTTTGAACACTATCAAAATATTCTGTGATACATTTGTTTGTTAGTTTAATATTGCATTATATAATATATGTAACATATTAATATTGTCATTGGGTGTCACGTTCTTAATGGCGATAAATAAATGTATTTAATGAATTATTTGCATTTTTATTTTGTTTATTTTGTTAATCATATTAATCATTAATTGCTAGAAAATAAAGTTGGGACAAAAGTCGAGGTTTTGCTATCACTTTGGAAACTTTCTATTAAAACAAGCAAGATGCAACAGCACAATAATGCTCTGTAAAAATAATATTGCTGCATGCCGTGAGAAACTAACGAATTGCAAAACAATTGCAAACACATTTATCCACAGCATCTCCGAGCACAAACAACATTCATTCTTCCGCATTTTACAGGTAACTAAAAATATATTTTTCCACAATCTCAGCACTGCAATTTTTATCCCATTCATACAAACATTTTGAACGGTACAATAACACGGAATCGCAAACCAACCGCGTATTAGAAGAAAAGGGGACGCTAGCAACGATTTACGGGTCGAGAACTCCGAATAGAGCGGTTTTTATAGCAGAACTACGTCGCTTCATGTTCCCCTGGTATTTTTTTTCTATCACACACATACACAGAATAGGATTTAGGTTGCGCAAAGAACTTTAACGAGTGGGACTCGTCGCATTGTCTCCTAGTTCTTATGTCGGCCTGGTATGTTAAATACGTAAAAGACAAAAACAGGTAAGCCTTCACTTTTCTCGAATTTAAAACAAAGGAAAATTGTATGCAAAAAAGGTAACACACACAGTCCCTTTGAAATGAGTATGAAGACTAAAAAATAAAGATAAAGCATTTTTTGCTGGGAATAAACACAGACGCTATATTTTTTTATTTTAAATATCTGGTGGAATCTCTAGATCATTCCACATGGAAATATGGAATATGGAATTTAGATATTCCATTCCATTTTGGGAGTCATTTCTAGATGACTCAATCATCCGGCTCAAAGGAGACCACCACTCGCATGTTTGGAATAAAAATGCGTGGAAAGCTTGGAAAACTCGTAATAAACTTTTAACAGTCAGAGCATACAGTCGCTCGTCACAATCTTTTTAACAGGAAGGGTAGCAGCATAGCCACAACATCAAAAATTTGAATTTCTATCTAGTGTTGCAAGTTTATACATAAAAAATATTAAGTTACGTTTACACGAGCCTTAGTTTCTATTTTCTATGTTTAGATTGTTCACCCCTATCAGGTTTTTCTTTGAGCCCTGATTTTTCGTACTTAAACTAACATTTTGTTTAGCAATTGATCATTCGTGCCAATTTTTTTTTTTTTTTTTTTCTTAAAACGTTGCCCCACACTAGGAATTTCTCCTGTATCGTGGGTGCGTTTACAAACATTTAAACTCACATACACAAACAGCCAGACCCGGAACAACTAATTGTAGGTCATACAAATATTTTTTCCGTGCGGGAATCGAACCCGCGACACGCAGCGCAGCAGTCAATCGCTTAACCACTGCGCCAACCGTGCCGTTAATGCCGTTTTAATTTAATACTTTCTATAGCTTCCCGTACGACGTCAATCGAGTGTCAGTCTCACATGCTTACTCGTCGGTAACATGTAAACACGTTGCGAGTAATTAATTCTCGCTCAACGTGATAGCAATGCGCTTACCACCGCAGTACCAGTCTCGTTAACTTACTAAGTTCGGAATTTATCATTAACACGTGTTGGAAGTGAAGTGAACTTGAGTACATATTAAGCGTTTGATGGCTTAATTTCGTGGTCTTTTGGTACGCGGATTTGCCCTTTAATAGCCAATAAAAACTAATATGTACCGGTCTACTTACTACCTACTTACAATTATATTTTGATATAAGTTTTTAAACTGTCATGGTCACTAATATTATTATTAACACAAACGGGATATTTACCATGTTTATTATTTGTTATGAGTTCCCGACATTTCGGTATTGAGTGAAAAAAACGAACAAGAAAGAGGGTAGACCGTTGATGACTTCAGTTTATCCGTGATCACGGTGCTTGCAACAGCGCCGAAATATCGGGAACTCATAACAAATAATAAACATGGTAAATATCCCGTTTGTGTTAATAATAATTATATTTTGCACATTTTTTTTTTTACTTCCATCTCGGAGTTGATCTTTAGAGATCGTGACTCCTTAACCGGAATTTCCTGTGGTTGCCTTAGGCCTGTGTTCACCAACATCTAAATCAACTGTTTAGATATTTAATCAGTTCTTTACTCAAAATTTCTTAGGAAAGGACATGTCCAGTTTCTGGCCTCTGGTAAATCTGGTATCGATAAATGTTCATGATTTAAGCTTTTACAGTAAGATTTAAAAATTTAGATCTAAATTATCGCTGTATTTATTCGCAATTGCATGTGTCATTCAAGACACTCTTTTCACTTTATTCACTCCTGGTCCATTCAATTTCTTATTGGATGAAATTTGCGATTGACCGTTATTAGATTTTTCTTGTATAACATTTACAATGAGTGATCATCAAAAAGAAAAAAAAAAAGAAAGAAAAAACGTTTATTTGCGGTAAACATGACGCAAAAAAAAGAACACAACACAAAAAAAAAATTAGTTTGGGGTAAATATGCGTCACATCCACGCAAAGCGGCATCAGACAGTCATAATGATCTCGTCCATCTAATAGATTATTAATCGACCACGAAATGATACTATTACTACACGAGTAAGAGTCGATAGCTCCTGATATTATTGTTATAATCCCTTAGGCGTCTTTTATCTCACTGATTGAGGGAAGGAGAAGAAATTGGAACAAATAATATATTAGATCAAATCAAAGCAAGTATCTTGGGAGGAAACGGTTGATTGTATTGTATCAACTGTGCGCACAAATTACTCAAAGCTGGCAGCGCGTACATCGTTGCTGCCGGAATGCAATGTTGTAATTTTAAATATTATTTTTATATAAACATTTAAGAATGACGTATTGTGTATTTATTTTATTTTGATTTCTTATATCTCATTGTATGGTGCATCGCTCGATGTTATCACGACAACGTCGGCTATTGCTGAAAACCAGCGCCGTGGCTCTGTCTCACATAGGGTCGCATATTTTCCCCCAACTTGTTCCTTTTGTGTTTGTGTTTTTTCGTTGCGTCGTGTTTACCGCGATTAATAAACGTATTTTATTTCTTTCTTTCTTTTCTTTATAGTTGTACAGTGGCCAGCACATCAAGCTATCCGAAACTGTCAAATTTCTCCAAACGATTTTAAACTTTGAAAGTTTGTGGTAACTTGATGTGCTGGCCACCGTACCATTTAAAGCCTAAGCCTATTCTAATTTCATAACAAAAGTTATACCGCTTGCCAGACATTTGGACGTTTGTCTTGGTTTGCAAAATTCTAGACCTGACCTCGGTAAGCGCAAGACAAGTTTACCTCGACAATCGATACAAGGTTGCCACAAGCCCAAATATTTGTGACAAAGACATCCCTAATTACATCATACCTACATGCCAACCCACATCAGTTTAAACATCTGAATTGCGTTTAAGGATTAAATCCATAATAGTATTACATAAAATACATGACAATAGAATCCGTGACGTTTTTGTTAAAGTTGTCCGAAGGCACAAAAGCGGTCTCTAGATACGTTCAAAGCCTTCAAAGCTGGATGTAGGTTCCTGGAATATAATATCGGAATCCGGATAGCTTAGGTAGGTACGCGAAATCGAATTAATAATGAGAAGGGTCAGGATCTCTTTGATAGTCCGTTTTGGTTAAATGTGGAAGTGCATGAAAACGACAGAAATATTATTTGTTTATTTTGAAATGTTTTACGTACTTATTTTGTTATATCTCGTTTCATTTACAAATAAAACGGTTTATTTATAACCAGATGATATTAGTAGGGGTCTCTACCTGGAAACTGTAGCAAACAGGTAAAGGTAGATATTTTAACCTAAGTAATCTCATAAGACCAATATTTAAAAACTAACAGGCAACAATCCTGGAATTTGCCCAGGATTTTCCATGCTTTGTCTTCATATTAGTCGGAAAATGTTATTTTAAACATTATACTGAAGTACTTTAACTTTTCAACGAAAATCTTTTCTATTTGATACCACATTCCTATTTCTCTTTGAACTTTAAACATGGACATATGTTTAAGAGCGCATACATCGGTCAACTAGCGCCATTCCTTAAAAAAAAAATATCTCGTGACTGAGAAGGAATTATGAAAAACGGCTCAACAGCGACCTTTCATATTGTGATATGAAGCAACAAAATTGATCCTAAAGAAAAACGGCCACATTCCTCTAGATCGTATTTCGTTGCATCGTATCTTAATAATTATGAAACTTTATAAAAGGTATTAAAACATTCTAGACACACTTACCAAGGTTGCTGTTGAGCCGTCTTTCATAATTCCTTTTCAGTCACGAGATATTAAAAAAAAAAAGGATTAGTGCTAGTGGACCCTTCTACGTCCTCTTAAGATAAAAATGTTATCCATATATATCCACTGGATTGGGTTCCACGTAATAAAATACCAGAGAGTGCGATACCGCATACATTTTTAAATTTATTGCTAACCAACTTGACTACCTTTATAATGCAACATGTGCGGTAGTATTCTGGACATCTTGGGCGATTTTGGTGAATAATCAAGAAACAATCTGACCTGTAAGGTTCCCACTGCTAGGACACAGGCCTTCTCTCGGTGAGAGGAAGTGGGCCGTAATCCACCACGCAGGCCGTAATTCACCACGCGGGCCCAGTGCGGGTTGGTAAATGTCACATGTCTTCGAATTTTTGGTTCTAGATAGATAGATAGATAAAACATGTATTCAGTGCACACAAAAGACATAGCACAACACACAAGAGCATAAACAATAAAAAAAAATCATGAATATTATAAAACAGGGTAAAATATAAAATATGAAAAACATACAGAAATAGTGTGATATTATGACCAAATTCAATTAAAATAATAACAAATATACAGGGTCAAGGACATTAGGGTAAGGTCATTTATCATTTATGCCGGTTTCCTCACGATGTTTTTCGTCTCCGTTTTGACAGGAATGGTGATGAAATAATTTACACAAAGTAAACCGCCTGTCTGGGTTCGAACCTTCTTAAGGGGTCATTGATCAACTTTTACTATGGGACCAAACCCAAATGACGAAAAAAAAATGCTGTTCCCTATATTTATGTTCCCATAACACGTCAAAGATGAGTCGGCCTTAAGAGGTTTTCAGTTATTGCAATTACACCTTGTATAAACTCTCGCCTTCTTATCATGGGAGTATGTAGAAATAGAAACTATAATAGAACGCCATCTGAGGGTACGCTCCTATCCTGCCAAGGTTGCGGGTTTGTCCGAAAGGGATACCGTGGCCCTGGCACCCAGGAAACTGAAGGAACACGGGTGGGTTTTAGTCAGTAAAAGTCGGACACGCCCTCCCGCTTCGCCCAGAGCGGGAGAAGTTATTTGATAATTTCCCACCCAAAAAAAAAAAAGGTTACGCGGCTATAGCTATCTATATAATATCACTGATTTGACTAACCGGGACGCCAGCGCTGCCTAGCGGCAGACGCCAGAGTCTACAACATAACGCTCGACCGGAGTTAAGTTGGTTGGGCGGTGGCCGTCGAGCAGCGAGCACGTTTAGAAACTTTCACGCGTTCCGGATAGTTGTGTCGTGTACCTACAGTGTGTGAACTACTAGTGTTATTAATTTGACTGTAAATTATAAATCGATTTGAACTGCAAACAGTTTTTCTATTGCGCAATAACTAACACTTCCCATAGTATGGCCACAGTAGTTAAAATATGGTTGTTGATAACGAGAGAGACGTACCTTCTCCATCATAATAAGGTGTATGTATCTATTCATACACGAAATATTTTAAGAGAAACATCTTTAAGTGGTAAAAATGCCATAGCAAAGATTTTATTTTTTTATCGAATTGATTTTATTTTTACGTTATTATTATAATCTTTAAATTGCTTGAGACATTTTGCAAAAAATCTTTACTTACTTTTTCTAAAAATGACCCGCCGGAACGCGGCGACGACGGTGGCGGCGCGAGCGCGGTGCGTTTTTATAATTAATCATTGTATCAAGTAAGTTCTTTTTTTTTTTAAATAATATACTTAAATTTAAAAAAAATCGTTTCTATGACATCCATCCATTACCACCAATAATTGGTGGAAAAAAATAATAGGTTTGTCTGTTAAAATATTTCGTGTATGAATAGATATGATCACCTTATATAATTATGGTATCTATACTGGTTTTCTTTATAAGGACCACCACCTCATTTATTTAGTGGTAGATAATGGATAAATGGATAAATAGGACAATCTACAGGCTTTTATTTTGTGTGATATTCTCGGTAACAATAGAAATATTAATGCGTCCAGAGACCTCGTCTACTCTTCAACATAATTATGTATGTGAAGACATAATTTTTATGTAAAATTACCTAATTGTATTAATTGTTGTGGCTTTTTCTAAAATAATAGCCTAAGTTACTCCTTATAACATCAGCTATCTGCCAGTGAAAATCCCGTTAAACTCCCGTTAAGCCGGAACAAACAGACTGACAGACAATTTTTTTTAATATTTTTTTTTATTATAAGTACCGTCTTAAGAGGGCTGCCTCGGGTCCACTTGCGCCACTCCTTTAAAAAAATACTATCTTGTGACTGAGAAGGAATTATGAAAAACGACTCAATCAGCTGCCTCGGTAAGTGTGTCTAGAATTTTCTAATACCTTTTATAAAGTTTCATATTGTGACACGAAGCAACAAAATTTGATCTAAAGAAAAGCGGTCACATTCTTCTAGATCGTATTTTGTTGCTTCGTGTCTCAATATGAAACTTTAACACAGACACAGTATAAATCACAACAATACGAAAGATTCTTTCACGTGTGCTCCTTCAATTACAGAAGACCACAGCATGCACATATAACTAGGTGTTAACAGGATAACAATAATAGGTAGTAAAAATAGAGACAATAAATGTTGAAATTGGAAGAAAATAATAAAAATGAAAGAAGATTTCAAGACAGAGCATTCATAATACAATTGTTAAGAATAATAACCAAAGAAACATTAATTAAAGATGTTTTCAGTCCAAAGTTGTTTACCTAGATGTTGTGTTGAAAGGCTTTTAGGAGAATAATTAAACACAAATGACAATTAATTTGTGAACAATTAGGTACTTGAATAATCACTGAAGATTTTACTTAGATTTTAGTTGTTTGGGAAACTTAGTTTTCTGTTATAATAGGCAAAGTTTAAGGTAATTACTAGATCATAGAGTTAATAATAACTATGACTGTGATGGTTATGACTTACGGAGCCGAAACGTGGAAACTCACGGTACGGCTGGTCCATAAATTCAAGGTCGCTCAACGAGCTGTGGAATGGCCTATGCTTGGAGTTTCTTTGAGGGATCGAATCCGGAACGAGGTTATCCGGCAGAGGACCAAAGTTGTCGACATAGCTCACAAAATCAGCAAGCTGAAGTGGCAATGGACCGGCCATAGACGGCGGGCCGGTAGACGCGTTCTTGAGTGGAGACCCCGAATTGGCAAACTTAAGGTAGAACGTTGAAATTAAATATTTTATTCAGTAAATAGGTTATCGGAATCACTTTTACACTTCATATTTTAAAAATCGGTGGTAATACATTAAAAAAAAAAACACACAGTTGATCATATATAGAACCTCCTCCTTTTTCGAAGTCGGTTAAAAATAAGCTAGATGGAGTTGACATTTCCTATCTGACTACCCCTGAGAAGAAATGGCGATACAAACTCAGGCTCACAAAATCTCGTAGGGTGGCTGGTAGCAGCGGTGAGAGTTGCCGAGAATCTAGCTGGATGGCGTGCAATTGGAGAGGCCTATGTCCAGCAGTGGACTGCTATGGACTGATGATGATGATGATGATGAGAGTTAATGAAATGCAAGGCAATAAGCAACTCCGCTGCCACTTTGTTACACTTTTTTTTAGTTCCATAGATAACTGTATTCAAATCATTTATTTTAAATAGGCACATAAAAGGCACTTTTGAACCTATGGTACTGAAACGTGTTCGCTCACAATGTGCCTTATTACAAGGCTAAAAGTCACCCAAAGGGCAATAGAGAGGGCTATGCTTGTATTTTCCCTACGCGATCGAATCAGAAATGAAGAAATCTGTAGGAGAACCAAGGTAACCGACATAGCCCAAAGAATCTCCAAACTTAAATGGCAGTGGGCAGGGCACATTGCTCGCAGAACAGAAGGCCGATGTAGCATTGGAAGGTCTCCCACAAGGTGGACCGTGTGAAGGCCGCAGGAATCCGCTGGATGAGGTAAACACAGACCCGGTCGAAGTGGCGGTGCTTGGGGGAGGCCTATGTCCAGCAGTGGACGTCTTTCGGCTGAAATTATGATGATTTTAGTATTGCGTGACCAGGCTAAAAAATTATGTGTTAAGGCAACGGTGCGGTTTAAAAGAAGTTATAGTGACACAAATTAAAAAGAGTATGCTTAGATGGTCTGGTCCTGTTGAAAGGATGAATGAATTTTTTTGTTAGTCCGCTAGTTCTATAGTTTCTGCCTACCCCCATGGGAAGAAGGCTTGAATTTATGCAATAATAATAATAATATTTTTTATATTCTAATATTTAAAAATATAATTTATATGTATTTATTTGAATCGTAGGAGCTCGTGGCTAAGTAATAACAGCCGCACGGATCGATCCGTCAGGTTAAGCTACGCTTGCCGGGGTTAGTCCGTGGATGGGTGACCATCTATACATACCGAGACTCCTCCGTGCCTCGGAAAGCACGTTAAGCCGTTGGTCCCGGCTGTCATTCGTGGATCTTTGACAGTCGTTACGGGTCGTCAGAAGCCCAAAAGTCTGACAGCCAGTCTTACCAAGGGGTATCGTGTTACCCAGTTACTGGGTTGTGGAGGTCAGATAGGCAGTCGCTCCATGTAAAATACTGGTATTCAGCTGCATCCGGTTAGACTGGAAGCCGACCCCAACATAGTTGGGAAAAGGCTAGGCAGATTTATTTATGTATTTATTTGAATGAAGGAAATAATAATAATAATAAATTCTTTATTTACTCCTCACAATGACAAACTTATTCTAGGTTTTACATACATCTAGTCAAAAGTAAGATTTCCAACACATGTATAATGCCTAAAAATAAACTAAAACTAAATATTTTTTTTTTTTTCTAAATTTAATACAAGTGCAAGTATTGATGGTTCGGAATTACAATATTTGGTAGCAATGTATGTATATTGACAAAATAATCAACACAGCAAAATAGTTGACAGCTATTTGCGACGTTGCCAACTTTCAGGATGCACCTTCATACGAATAAGAAGTTAAGGATCCAAAATGGAACTCGTCAGTTTTTATTTTATTTTTGGTAATTCTTCTAGCGTTACCTACGCGTAAATAGTTAATAGTGTTTGCCAATTATTATTTTTTTATTATATCTATTGCGGTATGGTAATTTTATTGTAGATACATCGTCTTCACATATAAATTATATGTATAATTAAAGTAAGTATACAAAATTTTGTTAACATTTTAAAAGAGTACATACTTCTCCATACGTAACTCCTTTTGGAAGGGGCAACTAGAATCAATCCAATAATTTTGTAAATATTGAAGTTCAAAAGTGCCTTTTATGTGCCCTATATCTATACAAATAAATAAAATTTATGTTACATATGACACGTTTGCCGTACGTCCAATGAACGATGGGCTCAATAATCAGAAACAGAGTTTGTTGGGAATTGAACCCAACAATACACCTTGCGCGTGATCTGCACCCGTAGGCAACTTGATCAGCGTGTCATCGGCAAGCTGAGGCGTGGCGCGGCGGCGACACGTCTCGGCCCAATGACCCACTCGCTTCCACGGACCCTACCGCGACGGACCTCCTCTAAACTAAATATTAACTGTTTGTCCGAGAAATTTATAATCTGTAAATTGATGGCAAAAACCATTGCCTATTTTAATACAGTCCACTCTTTTAATATTTGCTCCACGCGCTAACAGAGTTTCTATTCAAAAAAGGAACAAGACAAAACACAATAAATATTCCACATCAGCTTCAGAGCGCAGTAACTGACAGTTACGATCCGAGGCTTTTGCCTAAAGTGGGATAATTTAAGCTAATATGGAATGATCAAATATCTTATTACATTATTTGTACAAGGGCTAATCAACTGAAATTACTTGATGCCAGAAATTAGGTAATATCATACAGCAGGCTCAAAGTTTTTAACTTCATTCCAAAGTTAGCATTGAGGTGTATTCGAATACCTAAGTTTGTTTGACGTTCCATTAGATTACATTTATTTGAATGGCCAAGTTCAACATGAAGGGTTGTTGGAATTATTTTGTTTCTTACATCAGTTTCTGATATTTCGTCAACGTCAAACTTGATCACGCTTGTGGTTAGAACAAGCAAAAGTTTTTTTTGTTTTTTGGCCTTTGCCGAAATGTTATGGTAATTCCATGGAATAAGGATGTACGTTCAGCCTACAGCAACAGTATACTTTATCGTAACTTGTTTTTTTTGGTTCATATTTGCAAGTAAGAAAATACCGTACATTTATTTAGTACTGAGAAATAAATGAAGATTTTTATTTTTTCAGACTAAAATGACACGTTTTACTAACTCACCTGACGGTAAGTGAAGATGCAGCCGACGATGGTGTCAGTGTTCCACTTCATAATCCACTACTCATTGCTACTATCTCATTTCTTCCTCAATTCTACCTTCACACCTCCAGCTATCCCACAATACGGCTCCAGCATTAATATAAAATGACGTCTCGCATCGTGTGCCTCGACATGGTAAGGTTAGCGCCGACTTGGCACGTTTTCGATTCTATTTAAAGTCTTTAAATAGTTAATGGACGGACCTCTAACGGAGCGTTAGTCCAAGTTATCGTGGCACTACGGATAGTATTCAAATATGTATGTCTAGTTAACTGTAAGATAGTTATGGCACATTGTTTCGGTGTGACATAACTGTTTGAGAAGAGTTTTTATGCTATATTGTGAGTTTTATGTTAAAGAGGTATTATAAACTGGGTGGAGTGTTTTTGCTAGTACTGTCCAATCAAAAGTAAAATTTAGATAAAATAATAATATACGAATATATGACTTAAGCGGGAAATCATTCATCATCATCATTCATAATTTCAGCCGAATGACGTCCACTACTGGATATAAGCCTCCCCCAATTGGGGGGGGGAGGGGTTTGCCATAATCGCCACGTTTGGCAGGCGGGTTGAAGGCGATTAGTCGACCTAATGAATTTTTGAATTGGTCAACTGATCCCGTTGACCATTTTTATGATTTGTATAATCAAGTAGAAAAGTTTCTTGATATTAATTTATGTGATTCAAAAAAAAATAAAAATATATAATAGATATAGCGAGCCATGCTAAGATCATTCTTTTACTTTGTGTTTTATGCTCGCGTGTCACATACATAACCTCGCATATTGCATCTGTCATTGTGCAAAGCTCTCCTCAGAAACGCCCTGCCTGTAAACCGCTGCGATGTGTAGGGCTTCTGTCTAAAAATTCATAATATTCCGCGTAACATTTCTACATTAATATCTGTACTTATTTTTTTAGTGTACCTACATGTGCCGTGTGGTGCCGGACGTAAAGAATAGCACCATCCCATTTCCTCCCATGGGTGTCGTAAAAGGCGACTAAGGGACTTACTAGAGAATGGGCAGCAGCGTTTTCTATGCATTTTTAACACCATACTGCGATCGCCAACCCGCCTGCCAAGCGTGGCGATTATGGCAAACTACCCCAATTGGAGGAGGCTTATGTCCAGCAGTGGACGTCTTTCGGCTGAAATGATGATGATGATGATGTGACCTACATTACGAGGGCGGCACTGAAAATTTCGGGAATCAAGGAAGAGACACAACATTACTATTTAAAAATGTATTTATTGCTTTTCGAAGTATTCTCCGCGAAATTTGACACATTTTTCCATACGATGGAACCAATCATTGAAGCAACCATTCCATTCGGAAGTTGGGGTCTCCAAAATGGCCGTTTTGTAGGCGTCCACAGCTTCTTCAGGTTATGAAAATCTCTGTCCACGCAATTTATTCTTTATTTTAGGGAAAGTATAGAAATCATTAGGGCTTAGGTCGGGGCTGTACGGCGGATGGTCTAATAATTCTGTTTTCTTGCTCTAAAAACTCTTTTGTTCTGTGCGCGGTGTGAGAACTCGCATTGTCGTGATGGAGGATGATGCGGCGGTTGCAGTTCTCTTTACGGAGTTCAGAAACGACCTGTGGCAAACAAATGCTAGCATACCATTCTGCATTAACCGTTCTTTGTCCAGAGGAATAGTCGTAACATGGCCGGCCGGTTTTGGAGACAAACGTGGCCACCATTTTTTTTGCAACACTCCGTGAACGAACAATTTTTGTTGGCTTTAACTCATTTTCGAACACCCAAACTCGTGACTGGTTTTTTGTTTCGGGTTCGTACGCATATATCCAGGATTCGTCACCTGATACGATGTTGTATACAGCATTTGAGGATCCTGCGTGGAATCTTTCGAGAGTTCTGACGCACCAAGTAACGCGAGCCGCTTTTTGCTCTTCACAGAGCGAATGCGATATCCATCGGGAAAACAACTTTTTTACACCTAATTGTTCATGCAAGATTATTTGTATTTGCGATTTTTCGCGGTATGTCACATGTCGATCTTCCTCAATCAGCTTACGCACAGCATCAACGTTTTCTTGGGTGACTGCAGTTTTTGGACGACCTTGACGGGGATCATCACTGAGCTTGACACGTCCACGTTGAAATTCAGCAAACCAGCGATAAATTGTGGTTTTGGATGGGGCTTCATCACCAAATGCAGAAATCATCCGGTCAACACACTGTTTTTGTGTTAAACCACTTCGAAAGTCATAATAAATCATCGCTCTTGAATTTTCTCGAGTCAATTCCATTTTCTCAACGACTAAACAAGTTTGACAAAGCCTTGTGACAAGACCGAGAATCTTTTTTTAAATAAATAAATGGTATTTGATTTTTAAAACCAAGGAGTTTTCAATTAAAAAGATTTTAATATGACAGGAACAGTGGAAATATTCCATTCCCGATACTTTTAGTGCAGCCCTCGTATAAAGAGTATTACTCGTATATCCATCTATCTATCTTGGTCACTGAAAGGGGAATGAAGCTAGGCACGGGATAAACGGATTGCTGATTTCGCGCCGGAACTAAAATTCCCTTCCTAACGCGCCTTTCAGGGTTCTATGTCCAGGCTTAAGGCATGACGTCTCACATTGCATGCCTGCTTCAAAGTGCAACCCAAAATGGCTGAACTGCGTGCCACTTGTCCTACGGCCGTCTATTGCCGCTCCCTACCTAGGGCCCTAAAAAGGCCAGTCCGGCCACCTGCTGAGCCTGTGCTGACAGGCGCTCCACGTCTGCCACGTGCTGTCAAGGACGGTACCCTTCTTACCTATCCAAGTGTGTGCGAATGCTAAAAACCGAGACCGAAATGAAACTCAAAGTGTCACCCTTACTACCTACGACCTAGCCGTGTTACTTTCTAATATAATTATATGTATGAAGCAGACTTGCTAGTTTTCTTTCTCTCTCTCTAACCTAATCGTTAACGGCCTTCGGAGCCTACCTGAAAAACCCTGCTACCTTATTATAGGTTACCGAGTTAATACTTGATTACCTATCTTGCCAGTGTTACGCAAATTACAAGATGGATTTTCATGTAACAAATGAATTAGCAAAAGATGTTGTGAGCAGTGTTTGTGAGTTTTGTGTTAAGACAAACAGGCGCGACACGCGACGCGACACAAAAGCACCGCGTGTCGCGCGACGATCGGTGCCTTTGTGTGGCATCGCGTGTCGCGCCTGTTGGTTGGAGCCTTTAGACGGTAGTAGTTTCTAGACAGGTATAGTTCAACGTGTGCCGACACGACCTAAAGAAGAGCGCGGGGAAGACTATACTCAGCAGTAGGTGGAACAAGGCTGCCAATGATGATGATGATTATGAGGTAGGATTTACATTAGGCGAGTATTATAATTTTATCAGATAACTAGCGACCAACCCCGGCTTCACACGGATGCAATACAAGTGAAGACACATATCACGACACGACACGATACGACACGACACGACACAACTCACACACGTGCACATGTTCGTTATGCACAAGTTCTGGCAGTAACCTAACAAAAATTACTAGGCTTGCATAAATTCAAGATAGTTCTTATTTCATTAGTATTATTAAGTATGTAATAAACAGCTTAAGTCCATCTGGAGTAATGCACTTTCCAAATGGTGAAAGATTCTTCAAATAGGAGATGTGGTTCCAGAGATTACCATACATATACATAAACTCACAAAATTCGCTCTTTCTCTTTATAATATTAGTACAGATTGTCGATTTACTCATATTAAACTGTTAAATCCATCATTTAATTCAAATGAAACCATGTTTATCCGCTAAAACATCCATCAAACGAAACAGTGATTCAGTTGATAACCTAACCAATGAATTGAAAGATACGTTTTCGCAAATTGGTTGGTCGAACAATGCGGAAAACTATTGAAATAGCTTTGTTTTCAATATTCTATGGGTTTGTTCACAATGTGGGTAGCCATTTTAAACATGTTTGAGTGGCTTTAGAGCGTAAAACAACGTTGTCATACGTGAGCGTGTCGCGGGATGTTGGAAATTTAGATTTTTTTGTTCATACACGTTATGAATATTTTTATGGCTTCAGTAGGTTTTTTGCTGTGAATATTTTTTGGTGTTCGAATAATTTAGTTGTAATTAAAGTTTGTGAGTACAAAAAAAATATTTGGCGTGTATATTTTCGACGGATCTGATAGTTAATCATTTTAACTGAGGATTTTACTAAAATAGGTAAAGGTAAAGGCAAGGCAAAATCAGACCACATTAGGGAAATCTTTAATAATAATTATGTATCATTTTTTAAACAAAACTCGAGTAGGTATATTCTATTCCCACGCATTTTGAGCAGTAACATAGCAATTGTCAAATAAATATTTAACAAGTAGGAATTTTAATTATTTACCTACTTTGTCGCAAATATACTACAAAACAAATAGTAGGCACTGGTGCAATAAACTAGAATCTAGACTTTACGGAATTATTTATTTAGGACCAAAAAGTTAAATACTAGTCCTGCGCGCGTTGTACAAACTACAGCCATATTAGTTGACCTAGTCGTTATTTCTGCTTAAACTTATAGTCTAATACAGAATTATATTAATGAATGAATGAATCTATTTATTTATTTATATTATGTACAAGTATAACAAAGAAAAAAAAAATTATGAGCTAATTGAGCATCAAAAAATTTGTCCATATCGCTGTCAGTGGGAAAAGTACCCAAAAGGCTGGCAGCGTTGTCACGTTGGATGGCAATGCTGATTCTTTGACCTTATTGCCAGCCCTCTGATCACGTTAAGAGTCGACCAACCGCTTGGCCATGTCCCGAAATACTCGATGAGTACTCGGTCCTAGTGTTTCAACCCCAAACAAATAGCTCCCAATGGTTGTTATATTTGCACCGTTTGAAGTTTTCTGCACCTGCAGCAGCCGACCCAGCACAACCCGCCGTGCTAGGAAGATGGGATGGCGCGAGGGTTGCACACAGGTTGCATCCAAAGCCTAGCCAAATTAATAGAAATATTTTAGTGTTCAATTGTATTTTATATTTAAATATTGAAAAAATAAATACAGAACAAATCCATTTATTTATTTATTTACTTGCTCATTTTACAATAGATTACTGTGGGTTTTTGTACTCGAACCCTGTCAGGGCACTGCAAAATATAAATGTTGGTTTGCTGTTGAGTTTGCCATGAGAGTTTGTGTAATTAACGTAAATTGAGTCAAAACTTATAAAAACATAATACAATAAATGTCGTTATGTTTTCCAATAAATTAACAGTAATAAACATTATACAATAACACACAAAAATACAGATACAGTTATATTTAAGTCATATATCGCATCTTTGGGAACAAAGGGTCACTTCTGCATGTTTTCCAACTTTACAGAAGTGACGCTTTGTTCCCAAAGGTGCGATATGTAGTTCTATTATTACGTTTCTTTAATGGAAAATTAAACCGTCGGTTGTTATTACCCAGAAATCCCATAATTTAATCATTAACAATTTATTTTAGTTAAATTGCAATACCTTCATTAAACATACAAAAATAAACTCATCTATGTACATCTACTACCTAAAATATCTTGAAAGCAATACCACAGTATAAATAAGTAACAGTATTAGGTACGTCTCGGCAGTGACTTTGAAATAATTATCTACATGCCGCTTGGCAGATAAACCTTCCGCGTCCGTGCGTAAC
Organism: Dryobota labecula; assembly: GCA_947523025.1. Classification (NCBI taxonomy): domain Eukaryota; kingdom Metazoa; phylum Arthropoda; class Insecta; order Lepidoptera; family Noctuidae; genus Dryobota; species Dryobota labecula. The sequence goes on from OX383290.1 coordinate 3,343,640, forward strand.
TAATAAATAATAAATAAAAACGTTTATTTTCTCCACCACATAATGACAAATTAGTTGTACAATACATAATTGTGTACACAAAAATACATTGATGTTGTGAATACTGGAGCCTGTACTAGGAATACTTGTGTTACAGGTCTCCAGGCCTCCAAACTATCCGGACAAGACATAATAATACAAACAAATACTAATAGATAATGATGATAATGTTGGACTGTTATTTTATTTTTCGTTTTGGCCATTTTCTATGAAGACGTAATACTGTTACTTTATTATACTGTGGCAATACCGTTAACAACTTTAGGGACACCACAACACACAACACACAGCAAAACCTATATGTTATTACATACATAGCTACAAGTAAATCAAGCCTGAACCCACGCTCAATTCTGCGACCATGTGGAAACCCTTTTACCCTACATAATATACCTACCTACCGACTGAAAACAATCGCCTACGTCTGCCTACAAATAATGTTGTAACATATTCAATTACGTGTACTCAGTGTTTTATTTATTTATTTACATAAGTGTACGGTGTGTTCTTTGTACAATCTGCCTAGCTTTTCCCGGATGTAGCTGAATAAATTTAAAAATTGACAGTCATACCTACTACCGAATTATTAAATTAGTTTACTTAATTGGCAAAAGCCTCCTATGAATGTATATTTGTACGCCAAATGGAAAAACGTACAGAAACTTTAATTTTTTTTTTTTTTTTTTTTTTGTGTATGGCATCTCGGAGGTATAACCACTGGGGGTTCCTGCTCCTTAACCGGGCTTTCCTGTGGTGCCGCAAGCTCCTAACGAAGTTTACGCCTCCAGCCAGGGGGTTTTTACTATAATCTACTTAAGCTAGACGACTGCTCGCTAAGGGCACCCCAGGTGGGGCTCGAACCTCGGCTTAGGGCAGTGTCGGAGGGAGGGTGGCAAGGGACCGTCGGTGGCTGGATAATATCAGGGTTCTGATTATTAATCGGGGGAGTTTGGATTACAGGCTCAGCTAAACCACATGCTGGCACATCGTTAAGCGTCGTCAAGGGACGGGGAGGGCTTATTAATCGGGGTGGGTTTCGCGCGGGACCTCTAAAGCGAGGTCGGAATTGTGATCGTGTTCGTGTTGTGTGTACTCTTCGAGCTGTACTAGTTTCCCTACGACTCTCCTGAATGAGAGTGGTGGGGTCGTCTGGGTCGGTCAGTGCGTGCCTTGGACGGCGGATCGTACTAATGCGGGAGGGGGTATAATTGGCGGCCTGCACAACGAGAGTGTTGCGGTGGGTGGCGGCAGAGTCAAAGAATCGCTTGGAAGAGCGTTTCAGAAATTGGGCTATTGTAGGCATTCTAAGCTCTACATGGAGGTTTGTGTTCCGAACGAACCAGGGGGCTCCCGTGCATTTACGGAGGAAACGATTTTGAATGATTTGCATCTTATGGATGACATGTGATTTTGCTTGGGCAAAGACTGGACTCGCATAGGTCATGATGGGGCGGATGCACGCGGTGTACAATCGCAATTTGCACTTGAGTGACAATTTGCTATTTTCGTGGACGAGGGAGTGAAGCCTATAGAGAGCGAAGGCGGCGCGCGAACGCGCCTTACTTACATGCTCAGAAAAGGAGAGGCGTTGATCGAGAATGACACCTAGATATTTGGCTCGCTTCTCCCAAGGGATAGGCTTGCCGAACATGGTGACAGGTTTGGGCTTTGGGGGGATTTTTCTCGGTTTTATGAAGAGAACCGCTTGGCTTTTGTCAGGATTGACTTCGATCCGCCACTTTCTAAACCACGCACCGAGCTTGTCGGCTGCAGTCTGGAGAGTGTTGGTAATGACATTATGACTCTTCCCTCTGTAGTAAACGGCCGTATCGTCTGCGAACAGAGCCAACTGAGCCTTTTTAAACTTCGGGATGTCGCTGGAGTAAAGCGTAAAAGCCAGGGGGGATATCACAGAGCCCTGAGGGACTCCTGCGCGTATGGGATGGGAGGAGGAGAGGGCTCCCTCTATGCGATAGCGAAAGGTGCGATTCGACAAAAAGTCTCGTAAGATGAGCACGAGACGCTCGGGCACACCGAGTTGGTACAGCTTGTAAATCAAGCCGTTGTGCCAGACTTTGTCGAACGCTTTCGCTATATCAAAGAAGATAGCTCCTGTCATAAGGCCGCGTTGAAAGCCGGCGCTTATGTCCTCGACTATACGGTGGACCTGATGGGTCGACGAATGTTTGGTACGGAATCCAAACTGTTCGTGGGGGATAAGGCCCTTAGTCTCGGCGTAGTCTCTGAGACGCTTATAAATAAGCCTCTCGTAGAGTTTGCCCATGACTGTGAGCAGGCTAATGGGGCGGTAGCTCGCGGGCTCCTTCTTGGGTTTACCGGGTTTGGCAATACCGATTACTGTGGCCTCTTTCCACACTTGCGGGAAGACGTTATTGTTCATGGCTCCATTGAAGATGGTGGCCAAGAGCATTATCAGGTGGGCGGGGAAACTTTAATGTAACAGTTTTAAATAAATACTTTTTATTGATTGATTAATTGATTCATTTTTTTTTCCGCAACGGGGAGGCTCTTGGCTCTTGTTTTAAAAAAAAATTCAAGTAAAAAGTTCGGACAAATAACAAAAGCCGGGCAAAGTCCTGACGGGGGACCAAAAAGCCGGACATGTTCGGACAAATCTGGACAGATGATAACCCTACCCCCAAGTATCGCCACGGCATTTCTGCATACACCTCAGTGTTACCTTCTACACCGTATTTTTTTTTATTTTTTTATTATTTTTAAATGAACCGTATTCAGCAAAAATTTACCACCTACCGTCGAGGCATGACAACGGTGACAAAATCTACCGTAATCTGGAAGGATTAAGATTCCTGTTGTAAAAAAAGTTAACTAAATCAAAACACAATTAATTTGTATTATGAAGGCACTCTGGTCCCTAATATTTTTATCCGACACTACAATGGTCACACCTGACAAGTTCGGATATTCCCCTGTTTCGGGCCCTCTATAATGCTAACAAATTGAGTTGACGTTCATAGATATTAATTTCGAGTAAAATTATGATCATTTCATTTAATTACTTATCATTCGTCGAATTTTGTTTGTTTTTTGTAACTATTCAAGTCGTCATGTTTTTACGGTTTCTTTGTTTAACTGTCGATTATTTTTGTTTCACACGTAATAATGGGTGAAATTGAAAGTGACATTGACTCTCAGTCTGAAGTGGAAGTTCCGACAAAAAAAAGAAAACTGTATAAACAGAAGTTTCGAGAGGAATGGCTACTAAAACCAGAGATTCGCGATTGGCTAAGAAATTAATTCAAAATATTTATAAAAATGAGGAGATTTTTGGTGTCAGATTCAGAATAGTTATTTATGGTATTTATTTCCTCACTTTTGTACTTAAGTATATGTTTTTGAATTTTTATCTAGTAACTTTACATGTATTTTTGCATGATTTATTAAAAGTGTTACACCGTATTACACCATTTTTCTCAAAACCCAATCACCGTAGTTTTATGAAATCTACCGTATTTTATAATGGATTTACCACCGACCAGATTTTGGACATGGCAACACTGATACACCTTGACTTTCATGTCTTCAGTTATGCTCATTTCATGTTTGTTACCTAGATTAAGTAAAGTGTGTGGCCTATTTACTTTAGATGTGCAAGTATGACCGTGTAACGTATAAAAATAAACATAAAAAAATCTTTTGCAGTCTACTGCCGGATGTTGGGCTCCTCACAGCTTGTCTTTTATCTCGATCCGGTCCAATTTCGTAACAAAGCTCTTATCTACCCAAAACTTTTCATTCCCTCTATTTTATGCTAATTCTTGAACATACATAGGTGATACACGTGCTTCATCCACACTGACCTTGAACAGTTTTACGGTTAGTTTGAATCCACAGGGATACCTAGAACTGTCTATAAAACATTTCACTGCTATTCACACAAGTATATGTATATACGAAAATTTGTGTCTGTTTTGTATTCTTTTACTGCTAAACCACCCAACCGATTTGGATCAAATTCAGCAGAATAATAGCTTTGATAAAGAAAAACATTTGAGCAAAGCCGCGGGAAAATATAGTAAATATCCTTACTAATATTATAAATGTTAAAGTAACTCTGTCTGTCTGTCTGTCTGTCTGTCTGTATGTTACGTTTTCACGCCTAAACTGCTGAACCGATCGTCATGAAATTTGGCAGAGATATAGCCTGGGATATGGAGAACACATAGGCTACTTTTTTACGCGATAACCGACATCCACGCGGGCGGAGCCGCGGGCTAAAGCTAGTTTATTCATATATCAGTCGTATTATAAATTCAGTTTCATAAAACGTAGATCGGTCTCAGCGATACATGGTACCCTTATCACTTACATTTCTCACTGTCAGCTAACTGCTGTCACAGATGTTTGGTCTGAAATAGGTCCTACACTGACTGATAGTGCTTCAAAACTTAGCTATTTTACGAAATATTTTTTTTTTAGGAAAAGTTTTTTTTTTTAATAAATTAAAAAAGGTTAAAAAATTAAAATTTAATCATGAAAGGGTTGAGCTATAAGTTGAAATAAAAGTAAAAAATAGTGACCGGGTAAGTGCTAGTATGAAATACACTTCCAAAAAACTTTATTTTGGACACTGATTATAAATTATTATTTTACATAATTCAAATTCTTCCTTCCTCTGGAGATGAGACGTTATATTGGGGACGTGAGTTTACTGTTGGGTATCGCTAATGGCCATATTAACTGTCCTGAACTCGTTGCTAATCTGTCATTACGCACGAAACTGATGGGATTACGTCAACGGCCAATATTAAATGTACCTTTCGCAATGACTAATTATAGGCGGAATGTTTTCTCAATAAGAAGTGCACTTAGTTTTAGTAGGCTTCCTATGGACCTTAATGTTGACTTGTTCTGCACCAGTGTGGCGACCTTAAGACGACTTTTGGCACAGCTATTTTTTATGGATAATTAACTTATCTAATATTAACTAATAATATTAACTTGTATGTACTTTTTTTTTATCGACATTTTTTTACTATATGTGGAGGCTTGTTATTAGCAATTTTCTTTATATTACTTTCTTTATATCATTGGTTTGTTAGTCTGTAAACCTTCTTTAAAATAAAATAAATAAATAATAAATAAATCATAGCAAGAAAAACAGCCCACGAACTAATATATTATAATTACCAGAAGTAAAAGAACTCAGGTCATTGGCCTAATTCGCCTCGTACCCGTTCACTGCTCGCGCGTAAAATCGGCGTGCATGTGTTTGTTCGGTACAAAATGGAACAAAACTGACTGAGCCGAATACTGACGCTAACTATTGAACCACTCCGCTGATTAACTCTTAGAGAGCACACTCACAACGTCAATAGACGTAGAACATGACTTTTTGTTATTTCTGGCAATGTGTGAAAATTTTAGTAGAGTGAGCAGCTATTACAGCTTTTTTTATTAGTACCTACACATCAATAAACATCAATCAACACACATACGAGTACACATCAATCAACTAGATTTTTTTGTAAAACAACTTCGCCGGTAAGTATGTACCTACAATTATCCGAGTAACTGCTTTATGATAAATCAATTTTACTCAAAGTTTAAGGTTCAATCGTGAACCTATTTATTATTTAAATAGAATATGGTACGCCTACGTTAGCGTTTTAATCTTTTAAATATACTCTAAGCAAACAATGTTTTATGTTGAATACTACATATAATAAGCACAATATTGTTTACGAGATATTATCTTTCAAAGCGTTGTTTATTTGCTTTAGTTCTAGTAGTTCGTAGCACTGTACAAACATAATCATTTTCGTATGAGTCTTGTAGCCATACTCGTATCAGACATAGGTTGGTGTATTTACCAACGAAGGAGTTAGTTTAGAAGACATTGTAGGGCGTCGACTCTTACCAGCATCTTGACTATACCTTTGTGAGTGGCTTTTTCTGAAACTACCTGCTCCATATTAACAACCGTGTACTGTAACATAGCGACACACGTCAAAGTTTCGAGTTAATAAGGATTAACTCTAGTAACTTTGATGCACGCAAGGCGTGAAGCGGCAGGTACGCACGCGATGCACGCATGAATGCGGTCACAAGCGGTACGCACGGCTTCACGCGATGAGCAGAGGCAGCGGAGGGTTTATTGACTCCACCCAGTACCACCCGGTACAATACGATGGAACGCTGACGAGTTTCATTATTGCTTTGCTGATTATGTCTAGTGTCCGATTGGGCTTAAATATTTGAATAAGGAATGATTTAAACAATTTTTTTTTTTTATTTGCAAGCCCTTACATTTGCAGTGTTTGGTTGATAAAATATGAATAAAAACTTTTTATTTCCAGGTTTTGAAGGCCCGTAGCGTGTTACTATTACAAATTACTTCAATCAGTTAGTCGAACAATAAGGCATACACGCACAATAATAAAACATTACAAAAACGAACACAAGAAAATTTATCAAGACCCATGTATATCATGTAGCTTAATAAAACTATTCATTTCAGGCCCTTCTAACATTGTAGTCTCTCCGCAAATACTATTAGAATACCGGTGCTGTTTCCTCTCATTCTACGTATTATCGACTCATTATCCAGTGTGCATTACTTACCCAGTTAGAAGTTATATATTTTATGATAAGAACACAGTTTGTGGCTCTGTATCTAATCTTTGATAAACTGCCGATCTATTCTGTAAAAATCTCACCGTGAAAACTCAGGTGAAGTGAGCATCAATACACAGTGTCAATCCCTAGCATCAATGGAATGACAGCTCACTTCACCTGTGTTTTCACGGTGAGATTTCTACAGAATAGCACTGCTGTTCATTTTGTTCTGAATGACAACGTCATTGAAAATATAAATCGTGCGTATTTTCGTACTTACCTATTATTGACTGCAACGGCTTCATAGAAAACTTTTCTACTTTTTTCGCTGGTGAGGCGAGTGCGGGGGAGCGCCAACTGCCTAGCTACTAGCCACGCTCGCGGGAAGGTTTGACTGTAGAATTATAACTCACTGTTGTAAGCGACACGTCGCGCGCTTGGAGGTATAAAATTTATATTTCCAAGCGTGTTACGTGTCGCTTAATTTGTCAAAAAATACTATAGAATGTTATTTGTAAATTTTAATTTGTGTTTTGATCATAATTTAAATTTTATCTTAATTGTATTTTATTGAATGAATGATGAATTTTATGTGTAAATTTATATGTTATTCTGTTATGAGTCTATTGTTACTTGAATTAAATTATTTGAATTTGAATTATGAATAACTACACCCAAATTAAAAGATCATCCAAAATTATTCTGTACTTTAATTTCGCATGCATTATTAACAGTCTTAATTAGTAAAAATACGTGTTTTTACGTCCAATTTCGATTAATTAAAAACATTATGCGAGCAACGTTTCGATTTATCCCGTTCCCATAAATTACCTGTAATCGGAAATGGCACTGACGAGCTCTTATTTAAATTCGGAGAAAAATAAGGTAAGTGGAGATACAGAGACAATTTCCAAGCGTTTTATTTTTTATTTTAAATATTTTCAAAATACTTTTTGTCATAAATAGAGATTAAGAGTGTGGGTACCTATGATTGCCAAGGGGTATCGTATTTATTGAAATCGAGAGGCTATTTGGATCGAACACATTTATTAACACCACAATTATTATAATAAACAACGACTTTTTCTCCTTAACGGAACAGTATTGTTTTTAAGTGATTATTCTAAACAGTTTTACTCGAATCATAAAACACTGTCATGTATACAACGTCCATCAGTATTACGCAGTAATTGGGTTGTGGAGGTCAGATAGGCTGTCGCTCCATGTAAAATACTGATATTCAGCTACATCCGATTAGACTGGAAGCTGACCCCAATCCTAAGAACGGATTGCGTCATTAGGACCTAAAAATACTGGTATTAGTCCAGCATTGCAACCAGGCCATGATCGTTTTTAGGATTACATAAGCCAGTCCCCCAAAACGCCCGCCATTCACCACTTCCTAGTGCATTAGCTGGGAAGAAGAAGTGGCGCAACAAACTCCCCAGCAGCACAGGTATCTGTTCAATTAGAAAAACTTGATTATTTGTATGTAATAGTAGTTAAAGTTAAACCAGCGCTGGGCTCTGTCTTGCATAGGGTCGCAGCATAATGCTGAGCGATAGCCGTTTTGCGTGGATGTGACGCATTTTCCCCAATAATATTCATATTTCTTTTGTGTTTATGTTCTTTTTTTTTTTTTGCGTCATGTTTACCGCAAATAAACGTATTTTCTTTCTTTTCTTTTAATAAATCTTGGCTTATCAAAACGAGATTTATTCAGCCTGAGAATCAGCACTTTTTAGGGTTCCGTAGTCAACAAGGAACCCTTATAGTTTCGCCATCTCCGTCTGTCTGTCTGGCTTAGCTCAGAGACCCTTAGTACTAGAAAACTGTAATTTGGCATTTGTATACATATTAATCACGCCGACAGAGTGGTAAAATAAAATCTTGGTAAAGTGGGGATGATATTTTTTTTTCTCGTCTATCCCATAGGGTGGGGTATTTTTGGATAGGCTGTTCAAAAATATTGCGGGATTGTATAAACCATTTTCGATTTGGGGATCCGTAAATGAAGCGTTAAAGTGCTAATTTTTGTTAGTCAAGTGCCGCCCCCCCTGCCCGCTAAATGCATATTTGGATATGTGAAAAAAATCACAGCAGTAGTATGTATAAAAAAGTTAAAAGGAAAACTATCACAGCTCGACCAACTAAAATTTTCAGTTGATAAACAATTTTGTATGGGAGAATATGTTTTTGAACTGCAATTTTAAATTGGTTCGTGGGATCGATTCATTCAATTTACCGAACCCTTTATTGTGCGTGGTCCGTTGCACACCTGGCCGTTTTTTTTACCTGTCGCGATCATACCTTAGCCCTCGCTACCAATGTTAGGAGAATAATGATACAGGTTGAAAAAAAAAAATATCAAAATTAAGATGAAAACAGAATATTCATCAAAATGAAATGTCAAAAACCCAAGCCATTATTAATTTTTTCCCCATAGCCATAGTAATTTATTTATTACCCAACAACATTCATGTATGTACCAAACTACCCAGAACTAACTTTTACACCTAAGACCCTAACAGAGGTCATTATTTCAAGCGTAATTAACTCGTTTAACCTGTAAAGAGTTCCCCTGGGGGGGTTGAAATCAACACAATAACCAAACAGAAAGCAACCCTGCCTGATATTTATACCTCCCGAGGGACATATTTGTCTAGAAAAACAACGCGAGTAATATCTAGGATAATGTTGTATCGCTAAATAAATCATAACGCTAGAGGGAATGAGCATTTAAATTAGAAATTTTGAATGCGTTATGCTTGGTGCATTGGTTTTGGATGCGTGAACGCTGATCACAAAAAAATTTAACAAAACCGGCCAAGTCTGTGTCAGACTACGCACAATGAAGGGTTCCGTAGTTGTGACGAATTTATTCCAAGAACAAACTTAACATAGTTGTTGAATTACATGTTCTGCCATACATTCCAACTGCAAATGTAAGTTGGTTGACTATTACTCGTTATCTTCTAAAGCCTACTTTTCTGTGATAGTTTTCCTTTTAACTTCGTTATATACAATATGCAGACGACTAATCGGCAATAAATGAAAACACTTGCAATACTAATGCATATGAGTGCTTTGTAACTATCAAATAAAACCTAACATCGAAATTAAAAAAGGGATTTTTTTCAAACGAACTAAATAGGTAGTGATAAATATTTTTATAAGAGCATCGGTATCGGTATCGTATCGGCAAAAAGGCGTATCGAGGCAACCCTACTTGTCAGCTCATCACTCATTAATGTTTATTTTATTTATAATTAATCATTTATTCATGGCCACAAAGTAAATTTTATGTATTATTTAATTATGTCTGACGTTACTTTGCCTCTAAAAAAGGATTCGTCTGAAACACCACTCAAAAATATTAATAATAATGAAATTCCTGTCTCAGCCGGATCGGGCGAGGCTGAGCGGACGAGTCGCCTACTAAGCCATGGGTTTTGCCAATCTTTGACCAGCTATAGTGACTAAACTATTTGATATATTTGGTTGTATTTTTAAATACAGACTAAAAACGTCATTACGTATACGAAGTTGAAGTAATTGTCGTCTCCACCTTGTATTTTACTGCCGTGAAAATTGTCACTTATCCAAAAACAACTATTATATTTAGCTGGCAATGGGGAGGGGGGACATTTGACTCTAACAAAAATTAGCACTATAGCTTAATAATATTACGCAAACGGATCTCTGAAACGAAAAATGGTTTTCACAAACCCGCAATATTTTTGAACGGTCTATCAAACGATACTCCACCCTATGAGATAGAACAGAGAAAAATTATCATCCCTACTTTAAGCGTAGGGAAAGTACCCTAAAAAGATATATATTTCAAGATTTTATTTTACCGCTTTGTTGGCGTGATTACACCACCCATGTCAAATTACATCTTTGTAGTACAAAGAGTCTCGGAGACGCGGACAGACAGACCGACAGACTAACATACGGACATGGCGAAACTATAAGGGTTCCTTGCTGACTACGGAACCCTAAAAACCGTAACAAAACACTTCCAGGCAATCGGCCTTATATTTGTTTTTTACTTATCCTTTGTTACATTTTGTTTCCCTAATTTTAAACTATTTTAGAGGTTTGAGGTATGAGAAACAGGGTGTAAAGTTCACTCATACTCTATAGTAAAGGGAGGATCCTCCGACCAGACGGGTGTTGTGTTTGGTGGGCAACTGCCCGACGGTTGATGTCGGGATGTTGTATATATGCTAGTCGCGCGGTAAACTCGAATAGCGCGATGCAGGATTTGTAACGTCAGGTCTTTTGATACGTAGTTCGCATGTGGCGTTGTTGATACCGCCACACTATGTTTGTCCGTCACTGATATACATTCTAATCACGACATAAATTAAGTGATCGAAGAACCTGTAATTTTAGCGATTCCTGTGCCCTTTTCCTTGACTCATTGACCTTTTCTGCAAATTCTCTTAAAGGCACGTGTCGCTACGAGAAAATAATAATTTTGACGAAACTCCATGACCTTAAATCTAAACTAGCTGTTTACCTCTAATACCAAAGACAATACGCCCTGTCTATCACCGACAAACAAGCAAACATTCCACGCGAGCTGATTATTCGTAAATAATTTGTGCGCGGCTCAAAAGCCGAGGTTCCCAACGATAACTATCGACGTTAATGCTGTCACTAATTGAATTGATGATGGGAGACAGTGGCAATGGATTTTATAGGGACAGATTAGATTACTGTCTCGTAGGTTTATTATTAAAATAAAATGAGATTGCCTTTAAATTGAATTTAGTTACGACTTCTACGGCTACTTAATACATTGTCTGTCTGGAGTCTTTTACAAACTGATTATGCTAAATTTTAGTATTGCAAAATTATTTGTTGACAATTATTTGGAAAACCAAACAACTATTTTAACAACTACGGTACTAACGGTTAACGGAAGGTTCCTTGGTTCCGTGAACCTTCATGTGGGTTGGTTCCCATTATTAAAAAACCAACCTTATCTTTATAGTGTCACGTATCTTTTTTGGGCTTATTCCACAAATCACCCCTGAAAATCCCCCTTAGGAGGAAAAGTGGAATTTATAAAAACAGTCTAGAATTCACTTCTGATAATCCCGCTTAGGGGGGAAAACAAGAATCGAAGAAAAAAAAAAATACTTATTCCAAGACCCCCCTGAAAGCGTTTTTTTTACATTAGGGTTCAGTTTTCCCCACTGAGGGGGATCCTCTTAGGGGGGTTAGTGGAATAAGCCTCTTTTTTGCAGAGTGAAAGGACCAACTGTGAAAAGCTTTTTGGTATAAACAACTCATTTTTGACCATTATATGGACTGAGGACTGAATGTGTCTACTACATTTTTCTGTAATTTTACAGTTTCTTGATTATCGACTGCCGAGAATTCCAGATGAGTATTGAAATCCTACGACCTATACCAACATAATATATATATTATGTAGTTTACTTGTGTCAACAACTACATTCTTACGTCACGTTTCTATACCACATAAGCTTGCATAAAATTTGCGTATGTGATACAGATTTTCTTTTCAAAATTATCCGTCATTTGCCCCTAAATCTGTCTACCCTACAGAATGCGTAGGAGGTCGATAGAGTTCTCTATTTCCCATCGTAATCCTACTAACGTCTGTATTACGTCTGTATTACGTCATACTACATTGCGTACGTCTGTTGTTAGAAGGGGTAATAATTCCTACCGATACGGAACACGTACAGTAATTAAGTGTAAAGATTAGCCTCTGTGATTGTCTGAGATTGATGCTCTTTGAAGGCACATAGTTTATGTTTTGATTTGATTATGTAATTTAATTATAGTTGCGGAATGTGATAAGGGTTTGACTTAGTTCGGATTTTGATAATGCAATGAAGGAAAGTGATATAGCCACCTTTAGTTTACCTTGAAGTGAATAATACGTTCGTTTATCATGTTCATTTTGACTTTGACTTTTCACTTTGAGTGAAAATCCGTTGCATTTTGACTATGCATCGAGCCTAGTCAAAATGCAACGGATTGTCACTCAAAGTGCTTTGCAAAATTATAGTGTAGTTACAGACATGACGTCATTTTCTAAGGGCTTCAAGCTATTATTACCGACGCCTTGTGAATGGGGTTTATGGAAAATCAGAGCCAGTTGTTGAGCCATATCATTGGTGGATCACAGGGGAGTGTGCATCTCTATATTGTGATGGTGAATTGTTCTGGTATATGAAGAGCTTAAGTATGGTTTTACGTTACATGAGTCTGATGGATCTTTACAAGGTTTTGATCAACAAGTATTTTGTTTTATGTAACATGTAAATATCTAGTTTTCAATCCAAAATATGTGCAAATCAAGTCAGGTTCAGGATTAACCAAGCTTGATAGGTATGGTATGTTTTTTCCGAAGCATCCTTAACTTTTGTTGTTGTGGCATTTTTGACGTGGCATTTTTTGAACCGTTCAACTCCTTAATTTTTTAACAGTTCGGTACCTTTGTGTGTCCATTTTGAAATATTCGGATTGTTTCAGTCTCACAGAAATTGAAGATTCACATTAGCCACAAAATCCAATCAACAGTGAACAGACAAAAAAATCTCCATCAACACGAAGGCCAGATGAAATCTATTTAGTACCAAGCTCACATAAAGGCACAGGCATATTACATATTTGATATTATCAGCCCGTATTCGGTTAGTGTCCGCGCCACGCCTGACGGATTCGCGGTCTTACCGTAATTGTGGTTATAGGGGCTCGATGCCGTAGGTACCAGGCTTTCAGAACATGCTAATAGTTATATAGTGAAGGTTCGATGTGGTTCCACTATGACATTGTCGATTTAGGTGTTGGTTAGAATGGGTCTGGCCTATCTATCTACGAGTATACTTATACTAATAATAAAGCAAAATAGTTTGTTTTTTAGAGTTCCTTAGTAAACAAGGAACCCTTATAGATTCGCCATGTCTGTCTGTCAGTCCGCGGCGTAGTCCAGAGAAAGCTAGAAAACTGTAATTTGATATAAGTATACATATTAATCATGCCGACAAAGTGGTAAAATTTAATCTAGAAATATTTTATTTATTAAGACTGCGCCGAGTTCACAGTGGCGCCCTCATCGTTATTTCGGTGATTTCTTTTATTTTAGAATGAAAATGCAGAAAATAAGCTCGTCAAGTTGTGCTTCATAAGACTATACGTTATTATTACTATAAACAGTAATTTTAAATTGTTATATTTTATTGTAATCATTAAAACGGAGCTTAGTGGCCACTATTTTCCGTTTTAATGATATCAAAGTCAAGGTTTGGGATTTAAAACACAGATTTATTTTAAAATACTGATTACTTAATGTCCAAGTTCAGCTCATTTGAATGTAGTATATAGTCAGTCTATAATTTTCCCACTGCTGAGACACAGACCCCCTCTCCGTGAGAGGGAGTGGGCCGTAATCCACCACGTGAGCCCAGTGAGGGTTGGTAGATGTCACGTCTTTGAATTTTTGGTTCTAGGACATGCCGGTTTCCTCCCAATGTTATCCTTCACCGTTTCGAGAGCAGTGGTGACGAATAATTTACACAAAGTAAAGCGCCTGTCAGGGATCGTACTTACAACCTACAACTCGTATGTCGCGGCCATTGCCACTGGGCCACCATTATTCATGTTTAAATGTAGCTTTTACCATAATTATGCCCATTATTCAACAATCGATAAGCACAAATTCCACCTACCCAAGCTTATGAACCTAGTGATACGGAGGCGACTTAGCTTACGCCTGCGAATTCCATTAATTCCGCCTTTGACGTGTCGTAATGACAGGCCTGCTCCCGACGCCTATATTAACGACGTATTCAAATAAAGAGGCGGCAGAAACGTCGCAGAGATAATGTGTTTAGATTATAAAGTGATGTTGAACAGGTTAGGTAGTAAACTTGTTATAAAGGAGTTCTGTCCTATTTAGACCATGGAAGTAGATAATTATTTGATGGATGATTAGTGCAATAGTCATCATAAGAGATCAGCTCACCATAGCCTCCAAGCCTCCGGTGTATAGGCGCTCGCGTCCCTTTACCTGTCACAAGTGTCATAGACACTCAAAGGCACAGACAAATAATGAGGTTACGTCGGATAACTGACACGCATATTGAACTGAATATTTAATTTTTGTTTGATAATATTTTACATATAATTATATCTATTTTATTGATATTTATGTGTATATATATTTCTGAATCTGCCCGTGACATCACAGCAGTACCTATCAGAATACTAGTGCTGAGATAGGAGCCTTTTGGCCTCGTACAGGACCTGTTTATTTTTTTATTGTTTTTTTTTATATAATAATATTTTTAATACTTTTATCATTGTGTGTTTAGTTTAGTTAGTGATCTTCCTGTGCAAGTCCCAATAAATACTTTTTCTTTCTTTTCTTTCTTTCAAGACACTCCATGGCATTATTGACGCGCCTATCAATAAAATTAGTTTTTGTTCCTCTTAAAAGATTACTGATTGTGACTGCAAATGCAAGACTTCAAATACAGATAGATAGACAGACAGACAGACTGACATGGCGAAACTATAAGGGTTTCTTGATTACTACGGAACCCTAAAAAATCGTACCCTAATGTCACATCTACCAACCCGTACTGGACCCGCATGGTGGCTCGCTACTCGCTCCCTTTCACAGGGAGAAGCCATGAATACCAGCAGTAGAAAAAATTGGCTAATAATGTACCTACTTATGTGCCTACCGCCTACTGGGCTCAAATATTATAAAGAAGTCAAATCTAATTACTTATCGTCGACACGAAAATAAGATGAAGAGTACCTACATCATGTAAATTATGGATATTTTATCCCAATTACACGATTGAAACATTTAAACGGCTCGATGGATTGCCATGAAAACAAGATTATCTGAAAAGAAACAAAAAAAAAGCTCTAAAACACCGAAAACATTAAAAGAACTCGACAATTTACTTCATAATAAATTTAATTTTATTTTATCCATTTAAGTGATCGCATCCATCTTCGTTCCATTACTCCATTAAGGGTACATTCCACTGGCCTGGCTCCAAATGCTGCGACATAAACCGTCGACGGCCGCCGTCCGATTTTCACAGATTCGTTGATGGAGCTGTTACATGTAACATTAAATACTTAGCATAGTTATACATACATGGTAGAAAATACAATAAATATTATATCCAGAGAACACCTTACCTGATGAAGAGGTAATTGTTCTCCATGGAGACTTACCTACAAGGCATTTTAATTTGATCAATAAAAGAAAGAAAGGTAGATAGATAGAATGACATTTATTTGGCGACAGTTCATAAAACACGAAATAGATAATATAAAACGTGTTTGGTCAGGATCCCCGTCAAGAACGAAGTTCCTTCTCACGTATGATTTAAAACAACAACTTATCGTCACCTATCCCGCAGTATTTGAAGACTAAGGTCTTCAACCAATGCGTGCTGCCCGTTATGACATACGGTGCCAAAACGTGGACACTGACAGTCGGGCTGGTCCACACAATTTAAGGTCGCTCAGCGCGCTATGAAGCGGGCTATGCTCGGAGTTTCTTTGAAGGGTAAAATCAGGAATGAAATTATCCGCATCATTGTCGAAGGACTTTTTTTTTTTCGAAGTTTCTTTTGGCTCGCATATACTGTTTTACCCACCCATAGACGCGTTTTTAATACAGAGCCATCTAGTATAAGTTTTAAGAGGCTGGCCCTGGTAACTCATTAGCGACATAATTATGTAAGTGTCTATTAACTGCTCCCAAATAATAATGTATTATTTTTTACATTCTTCTTTGACATAATCAAATAATCATCTCATTATTTGACATTATATGCCTACAATTCTAATTTCAACTCTTTAAAAGTTGCTTTTGTAGACATAATATAATATTAAGGGCGGGTTGTTTGACGTCCACTTAACGCACGCGTATACGTCATAAATGGCGCTATGATCAAACCAAAAAATGTCGTTAACGTATGTTACGTTAACCAACCGTTTGAAACAACCGGCTCTTATTGAGATTTGTTACTTTAGTTGTGGCAACCATTTTATTTGGTCTAAATAGATTTTAACCTATTTTTTTAATCTTTTTATAGATTATTTCCTATTTTGTGATGTGAGAACATTGAAGGCCTAGTAGACTGTAGATTTGATGACCATTTTCTATTTTGTTAAGTACTTGGTAATTGTTGGAAGGCCTACACCTTCCTCCCATACCTATTAACACTGTTATTTGAAAATATTGTAAAAAAACAATTATTTTTAATAGAGTAACCATGGAGTTGTTTTCCGGTTCTTCTAGATAGGAAACGACCAATTGGGACCGTGCACCTAGCTTCTGACATTTCATAAGTGCCCATGTACATGGTTTATGTGAGATAAAATATTTTGATTTTGAGTTTAAAGATAATTCCACAAACCAAACTAAATGCACACTTTTTCTCTCTCTCTCTGTCTCTTTCTACTATACAGGGTGTAAGAGACAGCCATCCGCAGGCTGATGGGGTAAATTCAGTATATTATACTAAGAAGACCGGTACATGAAATTATTTCAGGAACGTTATGGGAATCCAATAAACCTGATTTGTTTTATTACCTCACACGCAATATATTATAGCAAACGACAGCGCAGCGATTGAGTTTGACGAACTCTGTAGCTAGGCAGAAAGTGAACAGCTGATTTCAAGCGTCGTTCGTTAGAGTATATCAACATCCATTGCAGATTTTTTATTTTAGCTATTTTATTTATATAAATGGAGTGCTACGTACAGAGAATGTATTTTTACATTGAAATTAAGGAATAGTAACTGAAAAAGTGATTTAAAAAATTAAAATACTTTTAAAATACTTTACTGTAGAATATGATTCAAAATAAGGAGCTGAATGCACCCTGTTAGTTTGCGGAGGGCTGTCCCTTACACCCTGTATATAAAAGAAAGAGACAGAGAGAGATACTGATCTGCAAATTGCAATTAAGATAAGAAAATTTGAATTTCGCGGCTACTCTGTAGCTTTCACCTTAAAATTTAAATATGGTTATACTAAACAATTCTGCCTACCCTTCGTGAAACATAGGCGTGATGTTATGTTTTATTAAACAAAGTTACCTATTTATGTACCTACTTGAAGGTCGAAGTACATAATCGTTTTTAAGTAAATGCTTCGTCTTGGTCTCCATTCATCAGGCGAGAGTGACAGTTTCACAGCCCAGACAAGTAAACCCAGTCCGTAGTATTATTATTGTGCCCAGGCTTTTACTAAACAAAAATAATTCTAAAACGGACAGGTGCCTACGAAATACTCTAGCAATTATATTTTCTCTTCAATTCCAACGGAAAAAAAGATTGAGTACTTAAACAGAGAATGTAGTCATTTTTTGCATTAAGTACTTTATTGTTATTAAAAATATGTCCAAGATGAGCTTTATCCATTATTCTCCCGTTTTATATTTTAGAGGGAAAACCAAATGGAAAGTTTTTATGGAGCCCTGTATATACATTAACATACAGGTATTTTCCTGTTATGTATTCCGTCTGAAAGTAGATGATTGTTAGTTTATTTAGGAGCTAGCAGCGGTCCGCGGCTTCGCCCGCGTGGCTTTTCTAAAATAGTTTAGTTATTCCTTATAACATCAGCTATCTGCCAGTGAAAGTCCCGTCAAAATCGGTCCAGTCCTTTCGGAGATAAGCCGGTACAAACAGACAGACAAAATATTTAAAAATAGTTTTTTGTTATACATCATCTGCCTAGCGTTTCCCAAGTGTGTTGGGGTCGGCTTCCAGTCTAACCGGATGCAGCTGAATACCAGTATTTTACATAGAGCGACTCCCTATCCGACCTCCACAACTAGGTAATACAATACCCCTTGGTAATACTGGTTGTCAGACTTTCGGTCTTCTGACGACCCGTAACGACTGTCAAAGATCCACGAATGACAGCCGGGACCAATAGCTTAGGGCGACGATAACCGATTTTTAATGATTTTATACTGAAAGATCACGTCTAAACGAGTATTGTTAATGATTTGGAAAAAAATATATGTTGAATTAGAGCATTTTCTTAATATATGTGAATATTTTAGATTATGTTTATATTACATAGTGAAATTAATTTGTAAAGTTATGTCTAACGCGGATAAAAAACTGAGAATCGCGCAAAATCTATCAAGCGTATTTTTCTGAAATCTTCACTTTTTTAAAGATAACTTAATTACTGATCTTTTAGTATACGTGTTTTATTAAAAAACCTTTTGTTTTATGTATAGTGAAATAATAATGCGTCTTATTTGGGAGAGCGCTCCTCGATGGGCGGGTCCTATTATTACTAACTGGACGTACGACGCGTTGCGTTAGCTCAGTACAGAACACACAAGCTAACCACTCAAGATCACTGGCCATCTGGGCCTTAACGTGCATTCCGAGGCACGGAGGGGGTCTTGGGGGTCATCCACGGACCAACTGCGGCAAGAGTAGCTTAACCTGATCGATTGACCCGTGCGGCTGTTATTACATAGCCACAAGCCCCTTCGTTTTTTTGTTACTTATGTACTTCCATATGCATTTAGTAAAAAGCTGTAAGTTTGACATTACAAACCGACACTTTAATTTTATTTATTTTTATAGAAGACTACAGCTTCGCCTGAAGCTTCGTCTGAAGCTTCGCCTGAAGCTTCGTCTGAAGCTTCGCCTAAAGCTTCTTCCACGTGTAAAGATTTCTCCGGTGTAGCGACAAGCTGATCAAGCTTACAAACTAATCTTTATCAAAACTGGGTCGTTATTTTGACAAGAAAATGTAGGAATTCTTTTTGCATTGATTAAATTGATAGTATTTATTTACTTTATTTCAAGTCTATTTCCGTCTTGAATGTCGTCTTCCTCTTACACTTTAATCGTAGGACGTACATCCTAATATCCTACTTTAATACAATAAATGTGAAAGTTTATGTACTTGATTGTTTACTCTATCACGCGAAAACGATTAAACGGATTTAAATAGATAGAACATAGTTAACATATACATAGTTTATAACCTGGATTAACACAGATAATACTTTTCATCCCGATGTTCTCAAGGGGTCGGGACTGATGCGGGTCAAACTGCTGGGCTCAGCTAGTATATACATAAACTTACACCATTTTTCCACGGCGGTAGGAAGAAGCTAGTACACAGTGGGGTCGACGTAAAAAAAAGTTATGATTTGAGAAAAAAAATCTATTGTAAAACTTACTAATCTTCAACACACCCAATAAACAACCATAAATAGCATGCTTAACGCAAGGATTTATCAGTACCAATCTAGTGAAAATTATATAAAAGATACAAAATGTAGATTTTTTCGAATTTTAATAAGAATTAGTAAAAAAAAGTCAATTTTCTCATAAAAACACAAAATAAATTATAACTCTCCAGGGGTTAACTTTAAGGACATCCCGTAGAACAATTTTTTGCAGCTGATGACCCCATCTAACCTCTAGTTGCGTTTGATCCACGACGTTTTTGCCATCCTGTATAGACCGTCATCTGATACTATCCGTATCTACGTAGGTACTCTTTTTGCTTCGTTTACGTTCATACATTAAGTCATACACGCATCTTTAATCGGAGTAAGCATTATAACGGATGTAAAAATACATTTAAGGAAGCCGAGAGTCACTTGGTCTTCCCATTATTATGTTTTTTTTTTTGTCATCCATACTAATATTATAAACTAGCTGACCCGACAGACTTCGTTCTGTCAAAAGCTATAGTATAAACTCCACTACTCTACCCTACCCTACCCTACCTACCCTATCTACCTACCTACCTACCTACCTACCTACCTACCTACCTACCTACCCTACCTACCTACCTACCTACCTACCTACCTACCTACCTAACTACCTACCCTACCCTACCCTACTTACCTACCTACCTACCCTACCCTACGCTACCCTACCCTACCCTACCCTACCTACCTACCCTACCCTATCCTACCCTACCCTACCTACCCTACCCTACCCTACCCTACCCTATCTACCTACCTACCTACCCTACCCTACTCTACCCTACCATAATTTTTCGTAAAAACCATAAAAAAAAAAAAAAAAAACCATCCTTGGACTTCAACGAACATTAAAAAAAAGAATTGGTTAAATTGGTCCAGGCGTTGTTGAGTTATGCGCTTACCAACACATTTTGCGATTTATTTTTATATTATAGAAGATGTAAAAAAGTAACTCTCTCTATCTGTCTGTTACGTTTTCACGTAACCACTGAACCGATCGTCATGAAATTTGGCAGAGATATAGCCTGGGATATGGAGAACTACATAGGCTACTTTTTTACGCAATAACCAACATCAACGCGGGCGGAGCCGCGGGCAAAAGCTGGTTATTATTAAACGGGGTATTAAAAGCTACAGGCTCAGCTACGGCGCGGGCTGGCGCTTTGTCGAGCCAGGGTCGGGGGTACGCGTACTCCACTCGCCTCGGTCTTAAATACCTTCGAGTCTATTCATACACCGACGTTATTGTTACCGTAACTAACCAAACCCACACGTTACTCCCACCTAAGACAATCAACTAATTATTCCGGTCTGTGTAACGTGAAGATGCATACGTCACAGCACAGATTACGTTGCGGTCTCCACTCGACTCGCAAGCTGGAATCGAGAGTCATTTATCTCGATACTGACACCAGGCGACCAGTAATCGATCTTACAGCTGTCTGTGTTGTAGGGAGGTAGTGTAGTAGGACAGTTGGGATAATGTCTGAATGATTAAATTTGGTTTTTGAGATGATTTCAAATAAGTTTTTTGACGTGACAACGTCTAATAAATCGATGAACGCCGGCTGCATGACTCATTGTCCCGTTACGCTCATTGTCCCGTTACGCTCATTGTACGCTTGTGCCGCATCAATGTTTTATTAAATCGTATCATCCGTAAACCAACTTTACAGACAATCAATTTTTTTTTAAGCATTGCCCCACACTAGGAATTTCTCCTATATTGTGGGTGCGTTTACAAACATTTAAACTCACATATACCTGGTACAACTACTTGTAGGTCATACAAATATTTGATCCGTGCGGGAATCGAACCCGCGACACGCAGCGCAGCAGTCAATCGCTAAACACTGCGTGAATCGTGCCGTCGAAATAATAATAGAATAAATTTATTGGGATAATAATAATAGACTATAATAGAAAAGGGTTTTCTAACTAACGCAGCTTTATAGCTATATAACAACGAATATTGCCATTGACTTTGTTTTAAGCGTGATTATCGCAGTTAACTTTAAAATAATCATTCGTTTTAATACCAAAACACTTAGAAATGTCGTCGCAACGTTTATTTTTCTCATTCCTAATTTAAAGCCGGACATGTTACATTACAGCTACTTTGACATATCTTACGTTATGGAAAGGGTTCAAAAAGGGATACAAAATCCCTCGTAAAGCTTTAGAGATTGCGTTTTTAAAAGGTGGGTTAGGGAAATGTCACCGGACGGCTGAAGTCTCTAGGGATTTAAACAAGCATTATACGTAATTGCAGCCGTGAACATGTAACAGCACTTAGCACTTTAGCATATAATATTATAAATATGAATAAAACCTTCAGATAAAATTGCATATTTTTTACTGAAAGTTGATTTTTCACGTATTGATTGATTGTGTTAAGAGCAAGAATGAAAGTTAATCATTGATCAAAGAATTTAAATTGAACATTTTGGACGTTAGGCTAATACAAAACATTTTAGCAAACCCTAGACCGACGATTGCAAAGAGATTGTGTGACCTGGGGCCTAAGTCTACTAATTTACAAACGTTGCAATGGTCTCGCCATTGTATTTGACAGTGTTTCTATGACAAATCTGTCAAAAACTCACAATGAAGAGACCATTGCAACGTTTGTACATTAGTAGACTTGGCCCCCTGGTTAAGAGATGATGCCTAGCCAATGATTCCATTTCTGTTACGTTGTACTTACTATATAATTAGTGTTAAATTGTTGATAAGGTACGATGGAGTTGGCATATCCGTATGGATAAAAACCCTCATAATGTTAATAAAGATTTTAAAAGTTGATTTTATTAGTGGGGTTCACACCCCAGTAAGAGTAGAGTAATATTATATTTTCACTCGTATAATTCGACGTATATTATTATTGTTACAACGTTATCAAAAAAGGTTACCAAAAACGGTAGGTAAGTAATTAATGACTAGCGATTTCTCCTAACGTCTGATTTTCGAAAGTTGCTGCAACATTACAAATCCTCACGTTTCCGATGGATGCTCTGCTAATCTCTCACTACCTACTCTGATATTTGAGAAGCAGTTGTTTGTGTATTTGCATTCGATTGATTTCACTACATGGATTGTGATTGGTATGCGTTTACACCAATCATCATCATCATCATCAGTCCATAGCAACCCACTGCTGGACATAGGCCTCTCCAATTGCACGCCATTCAGCTCGATTCTCAGCAACTCTCATCCAGCTGCTACCAGCCACCCTGCGAAGATCGTCGCTCCAACTAGTCTGAGGACCTTACGTTTGCCGATTCGTGGTCTCCACTCAAGAACACGTCTATCCCAACGGTTATCGGTTCTACGGCTAATGTGGCCGACCCATTGCCAATTCAGCTTGCTTATTCTGTGAGCTATGTCGAAAACTTTGGTTCTCTGCGGATTACCTCGTTCCGGATTCGATCCCTCAGAGAAAATCCAAGCATAGCCCGTTCCATACGAGTGACTACACCAATAATAGCACATAATCTTTCCATAGATTTTTTGAGCGGGGCTGAGTTTCCAGGTTTTTAATTTTAATGCTTAACTGTAATTAATTTGAAGATATAATATGGAAATTGGCTTGGCAAGAACCCTGGGAGAAGTTGTACCGATTATGACTTAAGAGGGAAGCGTCAGGGTAGCCCAAGAAATTTAAATTTTATTACGTTTTTTTTTCAATTTGCGGTCAGTATCAGGTTTTATGTTGATCAAAATATGATTTGCGACCGTAAAATATGTATTTACAGAAATAATAATAATAAGCTTTATTTCATAAAAACAGCACTGAGATTACATTTCAGTTATTTTACTATTAAGACTTGAAACGGGATATTTACCATGTTTACTTTTTGTTTCGAGTTCCCGATACAGTTATGTGCTATGATAAAACAAAAGTACACAAAAGTTTTAGCATCTGGAGCCGAACTAGGAGGACCCTGTATTTCAGCTAACAGCGCCAATCCCCTCGGGTTACATTAGGTTAGATTTCTTAAATTATTTAAATTTGTTTTGTTAAAATGAATTTAAATTATTTAAATTCATTTTAACAAAACAAAAGAACAAAACTAGTCTAAGGTTGTACTTATGATCTGCACCTCTTTTTGTGTTTTGTGATATGGTGAGGGAGCGTGTGTGAGAGGGTGTGTCTATTTGTCAGTGTGCAGCTTGTGATTAATATAAGTGAACACATGAATTAGTGAGATACGCGGATATATTGAATATGTAAATTATATATTTATAGATAACGAGTTTTTGCTAACATTAAACATTACTGTCTATCTTGAAACAGTTAGAAGTTGCTCAGTCTCATCATATGTAAGACCTTGTAGGTATTTCGATATTTTTTTCTTGCAGTAATCTGTGTTGCGTGGATAAATATATTAAGATTTTTTTTTATTAAAATTAGTATCAGTAAGTAATACAACTCCTTAAGTTACTTCAGTTACTGCAATTAGCTGACCCCCCTTGCATAAAAGATTGAGTTTTTTTAATAAACGAATTGATAGAATTTTATAATTCTTAATTTTATTTAAATACCTATACGAAATCTACCCAAAACCAGAAAAAAATGAAAATCATACGATTTGTTAGTTAAAAAAATCTCAACCATTTGAGAAAAGGGGGTCAGCTAATTTCGGTAACTACAACAACAATCGGTACAATCCTAAAAGTCATGATTTCATGAAATAGTCATCTAATCAGATTATACGAACTTAAGGAGTTGTATTAGTGATTCTAATGATTATAATTCTATCAATAAATATTTTATACGACCACGAATCATATTTAGATCAACATACAACCTGGCACTGACCTGAAAATGGCAAAAAACTTAAAAAAAAAATGAATTTCGTGAGCTACCCTGACGCTTCTCCCTTAAATGATGTGACCTTAAACCGTAGTTTCATGTTGACCTAACCTATGAGTGATTATAGGATAGGTTATCATAAAGCTATTTACATTTAAGATGGCATACTACGGTCCACTAGACTACTCCTTTAGAAAAATATTATCTCGTGACTGAGAAGGAATTATGAAAAACGGCTCAATCAGCGACCTCGGTGTGTCTAGAATTTTCTAATACCTTTTATAACGTTTCATATTGAGACACGAAACAACTAAATTCGATCTAAAGAAAAGCGGCTTCATTCCACTAGATCGTATTTGGTTGCTTCCTGTCTTAATATGAAACTATATGCATTTAAAATTTTCACATCTACAATTTTTTTTTATGACTTTTGGAATGTTTGTTTTTATTAATTACATTTTTATATTTTTTAGCATGTTAAAACTTTGCATGTTACCATATTTGTATGTCTTAAGACAAAACATAGCGTGCAATTTTAAATGTATGAGCTATTTGTATACCTATGTTTCACAAATAAACTTTGTGATTTATGATTTATTTATGATTTATAAAAGGTATTAGAAAATTCTAGACACACTTACCGAAGTCGCTGATTGAGCCGTTTTTCATAATTCCTTCTCAGTCACGAGATAATATTTTTTTAAAGGTGTGGTGCTTTTGGACCGAAGTATGCCCTCTTAAGGATACGCTAGCTTAGGTACTGAAATTGGGCCTAGATATTATTACTAGCGTTATTATCTTACAGTTTCTGCAAGAGAAGATGAAACTGCTAAGTTAATATCAAAACTATAAGCTTGAACAGAAGACGCTAACATAAACAGATAAACAGCAGTAATTCCATGCTGAAATAGTGATGAGAAAGCTAGATAGTTTCAGTGGCTCATCTCCGGACAAGTTTCAGTAATGTTGTGAGGGAATCGGGTCAGAAACGATGGTGCTACTTATAGTGTAGTAGACCTCGTAATTGCTATACCACTTTTGACAACAAAAAATCTGCCTAGCCTTTTTCCAACTAAGTTGGGGTCGGCTTCTAGTCTGACCGGATGCAACTGAATACCAGTACTTTACTTGGAGTGACTGCCCATCTGACCTCCACAACTCAGTATATAGATAATACGATGCCCCTTGCTAAGACTGGTTGTCAGACTTTCGGCTTTCTGACGACCCGTAACGACTGTCAAAGATCCATGAATGACAGCCGGGAACAACGGCTCAACGTGTTTTTCGAAGCACAGAGGAGTCTTGGTATGTAAAGATGGTCACCCATCTACGGACCAACTGCGGCAAGCGTAGCTTAACCTAATAGATCGACCCGTGTGGCTGATATTACTTAGCCACAAGCTCCTCCACTTTTGACAACAATACCAGTAAATTGAAACTTCATTTATTATTATTTATTTATTTATGTTTATTTGGTATTTGACAGTTCGGCAGAGGTTCAAGCTTGAGGTTTGCCAGCGAGCAATGGAGCAGCATTCTTGGAGTCAGATTAACGGACCGTATTATGAACACAGTGCTACGCTCCAAAACACAAATCGCCGACGTCACCCAAAAAGCAGCCAAGCTTAAGTGGGACTGGGCCGGATACGTTTGCTGCATGTTGAATTAGTTATGGGCCAAATCTACCACCATGTACGTCCTAGAAAACATCCGGCGACATCTAGGCGAAGCAGGAGAAGTTGACGGGACCAGCTTGACGACTACAGACAGGATTGGTCCACACTGGCTTAAAACAGAGAGGATTGGGAAGGGGAAAGGGGGCCTTTTCACTGCAGTGGGACAGCACAGGCTAAAAAATAATAAATAAATAACAAAATAATCCTCCTCTTTTGACAACAATTCCCAGTAAATTAAAACTTCACTAAGGTTTAAACTAATTTGTCACATAGACCAGTCAGAATACACCTTGTAGTTTTATGACGTGCAAGTGACATTCACCTTAGGGTGATAATGCAATTGCGAGGTCAAGTATACATACTCAAGTGCAATGTTGCAATCTTTATGACAGTTTGTTGAGTTGTTGTTCTGCTTGTGATAAGTTTTCTTAGTGCTATTGATTGGTTTGTAGAAGTTTTATTTATTTTGTCTTACCAAATAAATACCTATTACGTTTGTTGCGACATCTACAACGCCACATGTGAACTACGCATCAAAGACCTGACGTCACACAAATTCTACATCGCGCAATCAGAGTTTACCGCGCGACTAGCATACTTGTATATACAATATCCCGACATCAACTGTCGTTCAGTAACCCACCAGACACGCTACCCGGTCGGAGAATCCTCTCTTTACTATAGATAGAGTATGAGTGAACTTTACACCCTGTTCCTCATACCACTATACGTGCATAAAAAAAAAGCTCGTGGCTAAGCCCGTGGCAAGCAGAAAGGAGCTCGTGGCTAAATAATAACAGCCGCACAAGTCGATCCATGAACTTAAGCTATGCTTACCGCAATTGGTCCGTGGATGGGTGACCTCTACATATCATGACTCTTCCGTGCCTCAGACAGCACGTTAAACCGTTGGCCCCGGCTGTCACTCGTGGATCTTTGACAGTCGTTACTGGTCGTCAGAGGCCCGAAAGTCTAACAACCAGTCTTACCAAGAGGTATTGTATTACCTAATGACTAGGTTGTGGTGGTCAGATAGGCAGTCGCTCCAAATACTGGTATTCAGCTGTATCCGGTCAGACTGAAAGCTGACCCCAACATAGTTGGGAAAAGCCTAGGCAGATTGATTGAAGTTCATATGCTTTGATGCTTTGAGTTTGAAAGTTCATACAAAAACACAAAGAAATAATAAAATACTTTTTTTTTTGGGTGGGAAATTATCAAATAACTTCTCCCGCTCTGGACAGAGCGAGAGGGCGTGTCAGATTTTTACTGACTAAAACCCACCCGAGTTCCTTCAGTTGCCTGAGTGCCAGGGCCACGGTATCCCTTTTGGACAAACCCGCAACCCTGGCAGGCATCGGTCCTAGCGGACCCCGTCAGTGCGTGCTGACATCTCTTTGAGGCGCGCGTGGAACGCAACGCGCCGTCGACCCGGGCCTGGTCCTTACCGGATGGCGAGCTGCCCATAGTTCGCCGTCCGTAAACCCGTGCCTACGGTTGCCGGGAATCGGCTATCAATTCCCGATAATAAAATACCTAAAAACGTAATTAAGTTTCCTACTATAAGGTCATTTTTTTATGTTGTTTTTCCAGTTTAATCAATTATTTAGCTTTATAATAGTTACTATTATTTCGTAGTAACACTAATAACTTATTTTTATCATAATTTATTATACTTTTACTTTTAAATTAAAAATAAATAAGTACTTGGAACAGATTCAATACATGTCAACGAACGTATATAAAAGTATATAATTATAAATTATAAATTATATTTCAGTCTGTTTTGCAGTCCAAACTTTTCCCAGCTGCCACGTACGACGTAGGGACGTTCATGTTCATAATAATTATGCGGGATTCCGGGAATTTTGAAGATAGATAGTAATCATGTTGAGGATTTTTTATAAATCGTTGTAAGTAAACTGTCTATGAACTTCCTTTTTAAGGTTCCGTACCAAAATTGTAAAAAGGAACCCTTATGGTGCAATTCAGTCTGTCTGTCCGTCTGTCCCAGCTGGATATCTCAAGAACTATTAATGCTATCAACTTGTTTGGAATAGTTTTAGATGACGTTTGCCCAACTATAATGCAAATAAGAATGTTTCTTTTTGGCAACAGTAACTATACGGAGTTCTTAAAAGTTCGAAGTGAAGTTTACTAGGGCATGTGGGGTATCATATGAAAGAGCGCTATTTGAACATTCTCAAACACTTTTTTTTTAGGCCGCATTGTATTGGACTTTTGACGAAAATGTAAAAAAAAAAAACCGTTAAAATTTTTTAACGAATATTTAATAACATTTCGCGGTTCACAACCAAAATTTCCTCCTTCTTACCTACTCGCAGGTTGCTTTGGGCGAAGCACAGTTGTAGTTTTTTCTGGGCACAGAACTATTTAGGTACCTTTACGAATGAAGCTATATTTTATGATGATTCCGTATCATCATAATATATAGATAGATAGATAGATAGATAGATAGATAGATAGAATACTCTTTATTATGTACACCATAAAAATTAGAGATATAAATGTAGAACTGCAAAGCTGTAAAGCTTCATTCTTGACCTCGGTGCGCGAGTCCGACTCGCTCTTGATAGTTTTTTTTTTATTGTTCAGAGAATTTGTTTGCCCTCTGATGTGTCAATCATTTATTTTTAGTATCGTGTATCGTGTGAAAAAGTTTGGATGGTAAGTTTTAAAATTTAAAAAAAAATGTTTTTTTTTTATAAGTACCGTATATTATTTCCTATATACATTTAGTACAAAGCTGTTATTTTGACATTACAAACAGACACTTCAAATTTATTTATTTGTATGTATACATGCGAAAGTCACGGTGTATGTCTGTTTATCTGTCTGTTACCTTTTCATAAATTTGGCATACAGGATTACAGGTATCCCTTGACCTGGGTTAGGACAAAAGATACTTTTTGACGTGAAACGTCTTTAAAATCACACCGAAACATACGGGCACCAGCAGTGCAAGTACGTAGGACTCGATTCGATAAATTTGACAATTATTCTCAATAAAATGAGTTTTTATCGAATCGAATCGATGTCGCAATTACCTAACTTCTACTTTAACGATTGGTAGATAAACTCAAAATTTTAACGAATTTAACGAAAATGCAAGTACGAAACGACATTTTGACAGTTGAGATCGCCAATTTACTCTGTCAAGCTCGGTAATTTATCGACACCTTGTAAAAGCCCGATAAGCATAGCGATAATGACTAATAATGGATTTGGGACTCATGACTTATTGCAGGGTGATGAGGAAGAACGGCAGCAGCATCACAATGTGATGCGTATTCGGAGGCGGCGTCGCAGAGACACAAACAATGCTCTGGAACTTCCAGAAGAAGATTTTGTTCGTCTCTTTCAGGTGACTCGAGAAGTGGCAGTCATTTTAATAGAAGGGATAGAGGTAGATGTGCGGAGGATACGATCCATTGGACTCCCTGTCCAAATCCATTGACATCCATATCCATTAACTAGAGAGTAGTCCCATGATTTTAATGTAAAATATTTAATACAGAAACTTAAATAATATTGGATTAATTTATAAAACTAACCTAAAAGCTGTTTATTATGAAAAATACGTAACTTGCTGATTCAGCCATCTCCGTGAACGTGGAAATATTCCTGCGTGGAAATAGCCTGTTATAATATTAACTATTGTTCATTTGATTAAACTCAAGTTAATATTAGATAAAGTAACGATAAAGAACCTACAGTTTTTTACGGAGTAGGTATGTTTTTTTCTCAAACTTCAAGAAAGTAACGTCAACAACAAACTTTTTTTTTTGGCAAAGTTAAACACGACGACACTTTAGGAAGATAGCATATTTTCTGTATTTTTACCAAAAAAAAAACTGAAATTTTGGTAAATACTGGTAGCTTCCCTGAATCATACCCATAAATATTGTTTACAATGCCACAAATGTACGAAAGAAAAGGATTTTCTAAATATCTCGGACATTAGAAATCCCAACTTAAATGTTTTGTCTGTGGACATCCTCAGTATTTCCATTTGACAAGCGATCCTTAACAACTCGAATCGGCCCACGTTAAATCTTATCGTCGCGTATTACATACTTCCAAATTCGTTATCAAGATCGATAAAAATGCAAAACTTAGCGATCTCGATGTCTTATCGATGTAAAGTACGTTCTTGCACAGCAGGATAGAAACGTGGATCGTAACGAAAAGGTCTAATATCGTCTTGCCTTAATAATTCCCGTAAGTGCGGTATCATTTTTATCCCGGTAGTACATTCCCGCGGGATAATTTATGACCACCACGCGGGTGAAGCCACATGCAAAAGCTAGTGACATATACATTCTATTCAAGTTTTATTTAGTCTGATAGAAGTACCTACCTACTCTAAAATTGTGAAACAGGACAAACTTACCAATTCCCGGGATTCTCAACATCCCACAGACGTTCGACATCACTACGGCAACAGTTTGCGCGGTCTTGTGCCTCGTAAGTTGGTGGCCATTTTAAACTTAAATTATATTGCTCCTATCTCTACCTCCTGATAACTTTTCGAGTTTCTACCCTGTACATTCAAATGTAGGCAGAACAGTTACTTTCCAACTTACGTATTTTGTTGTTGATACTTGAGGTAGTTAGATGTATTATCATCATTTGCCTAGCCTTTTTCACGACCATGTTTGGGTTGGCTTCCAGTCTGACCAGATGCAATTGAATACCAGTACCAAGGGTATTTTACATGGAGTAACTGTTTGACTTCCACAACGTAGTTGCTGGTTAACGATACGCCTTGGTAAGACTGAAAGACTTTCGGAGTTCTGATTACGCATACCTAGCGACTGTCAAAGACTGATGAAATGACGGCCGTGTCCAACGGTCAAACATATTTTTCGAGGCATGGATACTGAGACACATTCAGTATCTGTGCCTCGAAAAGCACGTAAGGCCTTCTTAAGTAATTTTTCGACCCCACATTTTTGTTTAATAGTTTTAGTTAAGTTAATTCACACACACACAAACATATACACATTTGATAAATATTTGTATTTGAATGTATATTGAAAACATATAATAATATGTAATTAGATTTTTGTTGATAAAATTGCTGGCAATAGTTAGAAAATTAGTTTGTACCGAAACTCCAATCAAATAGATTAAATAACCAATCACATTACAATTATAGATTTATATGTTTACGAGAAATGATTCAGTATTTTCACTGAATTTAAATTGCTTTATTTAAGCTAATTAAATAATTAACATACACAATTTTGTTACAAAATATTTGATCACATTTATCATGTCACAATGATAGTTGTGATTTGGGATAAGCTGAGTTTTAAATACATAAATAAAAAAATTGTTGCGTGTAACGTTTTTATTAATTTTTATAATTTAAGAATACGTTTCATGGGATAGGTAGTCAATTATCCATTTCATAATTAAGTAGGTACGTTAAAATTTGTCGTGTGGTACATACGGCTAATTTTACACAATTAAGAAATATTTATTTTACATAATTTAAAAAGCTAATGGTCTTTATTTATTTATTTATGATTAACAAAATCTACAGCTCTTTGAAATTTTAACTTAAAATATATAAGCTAGTCTTTCAGCCAATTACGGATTTACAATTTAATAGCTATACAATACATGCAGCAGAAACAAACATATAGTACAAAATAGGAAAAAGTCGTCTAAAACTATTCCGAATTTCAAGTTGATAGCATTAGTAGTTTTTCAGATATGCAGCTGTGAAAGACAGACAGACAGACTGAGTCGCACCATAAGGGTTCCTTTTTAACCATTTTGGTACGGAACCCTAAAAAGGAGGAGAAATAAGCATAGGGAATCAAAAAATACGTCCGCATTGCTGACAACAGTAAAAGTGCAATTATTATTATTTTAAGAAATGGATAATTTACGAACAGTCACATGGATTGTCCAAAAAAATAATCTTTCGGCTATGTTTCACGTAAGGAACAATCCTATTGTTTTGAAAGAACCTATTATTTCAAAACATGATCATATTAAAACGAAAAATTTAAAAAAAAATAATTTCAACAGTATCGCTAAATTAAAAACCATTTTCCCTTCTTACAAAAATAGGTTCAAGGTCATGGCACATTATACCGGCACTGCAGGGCGTCACTTCGAATTTAGGCTACGGCTAGCCACTAGCGCGCTAACAACGCGTCGTCCGCGAGGTGCAAGCTCGCAGTCCATGCGCTGCCCGCGAGGTGCAAGCTCGCAGTCTGTGCGCTAGCCGCGAGGTGCAAGCTTGCTGTCACCGCGAACACAATTGTTATATGGCATTTATGATTGAACACGCCTAGGACTTGCAGGTTTTTATAATGTCTTGGTTATTTACATTGTAACTCGGAGTCGGCGCGCAGTAAGCACGCGGTCCGCTCGCTTGCAGCAGTTGCAGCGCGCGGGATGCGAGTCGAGTTGTATGGTAGTGGCAAGCGCGCTGACAGCCCGCCGTTGGCTTTTTCATATTGACATATGAAATATACCTATTATACGACATAAGATTTTATGCTCTAATTTGAATGACAAGTTAATTGATGGGTTGAAGCGGTACCGTTGGGTTCCCGTTTACTGTTCCTGACCTTTAGCGGCTAACCTAACAAAATCCAATCGATTAGGCTCCATGAAACATGTATCATTCACTAATACCCCGGTTTCCGTTCGATACGGTTCGATGCCGTTCCATTCCGATATTTTCGCCGATTTGCTCCCGGAGCCCTAATAAAAACATTACAGACCTACCGCTAAAAGCTTTAGGTCGTACTTCGAAGAAAATAAGAGTATGACTCGCAATGTTATATTTACCGCCAACGGATTTATCGTTAAAGCAATTCAACCTTTATTCTTTAAACGTTAAAGATCAAATCTAGGTGAGATGAATTTCAGTGTTTATCTTTTGATATTGTTGATATATTTCGTGTCAATATTTTACGTTAGAAAATATTACAAAGAACAGGCTAAGTACGAGTATTGTGATGATCTTATAGTGTGATGCGTGTTTTGTTATTCATGCGGGAAGAAATTAATCTATACTAGGGATGGGCCGAATATTCGTTTTACGTTCGGTATTCGGCATATTCGGCAGGTTTACCGAACATTCGTATTCGGCCGATTATTCGGCAAAAATGTCTTACATTCTACTGAATAATATTGTATTAAAAAGTTGTCTCTATAAATCTATATGTATATAATGAAGTAAACCCAAAAGTTGACTGGTAGAAAATGTCTATGGCATTAAGTCCGCCTCTGTACATTTTTTTGTGCTAAAGTATTAAATAAATAAATAAATAAATAGTACAATTACATAATTGTATCCATATCAAGTGTGTCTTATCATTAAATTTATTGTGCCTATGTAAAGATATACATAGTAATAATTTTACATTTCTTCGATTAGAAGCAGTTATGGTGTAATAAAAGAAAAAAAAAGGTGTGGATTTGAGATGTACGATAAAGCGCGCCAAATCCTGCCACATATTCGGTTCGGTAAACTTTTAACCGGACATTCGGCCGGTCATTCGTATTCGGTAAAAGCTGTATTCGGCCCATCACTAATATTATAAAGAAAGAGCGAATTTTGTGATTTTGTATGTATGTATATATGTGGAGGGTAATCTTCGGAACCACAGCTCCTATTTAAAAAAGTCTATCACCATTTGAGAGGTACATTATTCCAGAAGGTACATTAAAAAAAAATTGCAACGGTGCTAAGCCGGGGCGAATCGCTTGTAGGTACATATATACATACATATGTAAAGGGGCTCTTTGTTTGTGTAAACTCGATTAATTGACATGCTTTTGTTTAAAGGGAGGCAACAAATTAATGAAAAAACTATTATTTTATTGAAAATAAAATGTATTATTATTTTATTGAAAGAAATAAAGAAAAATATTTTATTTGGGACTCGCACAGGAACACAGATTAGTATAATATTCATTTATTACGAGCACATACATGTTATTAAAATACATAATTATGAAATCACATTTGAAATCATATTGAATCATTTTCCTTTAATTTACATTTACACAATCAAACTAATTTAGGAATATACACCATATTCGCAACGTAACTACACTCCTATTCGAATGACGAGCGTCGAGTGGTCCGAAGACGATCGCCAAAGCGGGAGCGGGCGAGCGCACTGGGCTCGAGCCGAGCGAGCATGTTTTCACCTCTTTTCATACTTCGGTTCACACCGCGAACTACAGAGCTAAGCAACGCTAACGTTGTGAATGAATAACATCGCTGGCATCGTCGGATATTTTGTTCGCATCGCTGGTTATAGTTTGGTACATAGGTTTGTATCGCTGACGTAACTTATCTCTGTAGTTCGGGGTGTGAACTGAAGCATGAGAAGAGGTGAAGCGATGCTCGCCCGGCTCGCTCCCTCGCTCGCTAACCGGTGGTATGGCCTGCGCTTGACTAAACGCTCGTTTGCTGAGCGGCCCGCCGGAGGTGGCGCACATGACGTCATGAAGCCTTTTCCAATTAAATAAAACGCATCGATAACCTTGTCATCATCATCATCTTTTCAGCCGAAAGATGTCCACTGCTGGACACATAGGCCTCCCCCAAAAAGGGGGGATTTTTCATAATCGCCACGCTTATTGGCATGCGGGATCGCGATCGCAGTATGGTGTAAAAATGCATAGAGAACGCTGCTGCCCATTCTCTAGTTAGTCGCTCAGTCGCCTTTCACGACACCCAAGTGAGGAAATGGGGTAGTCCTATTCTTTACGTCCGGCACCACTCGGAACACACACGGATAACACTGTAGGTAGTAATAATATAGACGGCACGGTTGGCGCAGTGGTTAAGCGATTGACTGCTGCGTTGCGTGTCGCGGGTTCGATTCCCGCACGGAACAAATATTTGTATGATCTATAAGTAGTTGTTCCGGGTCTGGCGGTTTGTGTATGTGAGTTTAAATGTTTGTAAACGCTTCCTCGATACAGGAGAAATTCCTAGAGTGGGGCAACGTTTTTATAAAAAAAAATAAAAAAAAATAATAATTCGTACCTACCGAAATTAATATGAAAATAGTGTATTGTTTCAATTCTTTGCGTCAATACATTCATCATGGCCGTCACAATATCCTGTTGTCCCCGTGGAGCAGTTAATTCAATAATTTGCGTCCGTCCGTAATTAATTGGAGCGGTTTATAAATGTGCCGCGCGCTCATTGACGCTGTTTATCGAGTTGAGTTCGACTGCTTGTTTGTTTCTGGGTGCCTGGTAGTTGGCAGTACTATTATGGTTCGTCAGCTCTAAATGGTTGTGTACTATTTTCTTTTTTGTATTTTAGATAATTATTAGAGCACTTTCAAAAAAAAAAAAAAAATGTATACAGCTCTATGG
This sequence comes from Dryobota labecula, assembly GCA_947523025.1. Taxonomy (NCBI): domain Eukaryota; kingdom Metazoa; phylum Arthropoda; class Insecta; order Lepidoptera; family Noctuidae; genus Dryobota; species Dryobota labecula. Next base: position 3,379,446 of record OX383290.1, read on the forward strand.
AGGGCACCTCACCTACTCTCTAATAATAACTTTGAAAATATTGATATACTAGCTTTCGCCCGTACCTCCGCCAGCGTGGATGACGGTTATTTATTTATTTAACTTAATGTACAATAAAGGCTCGTAAAGACTCGCGCGATATCGCGGGCGCGACAGGCACCGACAAAGAAATTGTGCTACTAGTGTCGCGTCGCGCCCGCGATATTGCACTAGTCTGTACGAGCCTTAATGGTACATAGGCTGGCGCATAGCGATAAGTGGCATTAAGTCCACTTATCGCTTAAAAAATCTATATCCTTCTCCATATCCCAGGCTATATATCTGCCAAATTTCATGACTATCGGTTCAGGGATTAAGCGTGACAACGTAACAGACAGAGTTACTTTCACATTTATAACATTAGTAGAGATATGGATATTTGCTTTTCCGACTGGTAAATTTATAGGCCTTGTTCGGGAAACTATTTTGGATATTGCTCCGTAATATTTAACTCTTAAACTGTTTTTATTTTTTATTTACATGCCTGTTTATAATTTTTTTTATCATTAACACATCATGTAATTTTATTGTAAGCGCACGTCGCATTTATTTTCTACAATTTATTTTAAAAATATGTGGAAAATGTCGTGGGTTTATACATTTACTCACTTTGAAGCAATTTTTTTTTTGTACTACTGTAATGTATAACCGTTTATTAAAAAAAAAAAATATATACTATATGACTGATTTTGAAGCATATTACTAATCCATTGCTTCATATGTTCGAAAAATTTGTGTGCGCAACAACGTTAATAAAGCAATAAATGTCGTTGAACTGTCAAAATAAAAGCCATTGCTACATTATGTGTGTTATGCAATTACCCCGCTGGTGTCCACTTGGTTGCTCAACCAACCATAATTTTTTGCGGCGGGTCCATGGTTACGCATCTATGGTGTCCTAATGAGATATAAGCCGTAGGGCGAAAACTACCATACTAGAGCATTTTCATGTAATGTAATTTCCTTTTCTAACAATTATGGTACAAAATATATTAAAATACAATATAGAATCTAACACTAAAATAATATTCACATTATGTACACACGGCTACACATACCTACATAAACACATGGCTAGCTATACATTTCCAGCTGATCTCGCATTGTATATTATTTCCGTACAAACATATGTATACAAACTATTGTTAACATTTTAAAAGAGTCAGTATGGAGTTTCTTGCCCATTCTTCTCCATACATAACTACCTTTTGGAAGGGGCAACTAGAATCAATTACCTATTTTTGTAATTTCTGACGTTCAAAAGTGCATTTTTCGTGCCTATTTGAAATAAATGATTTGACTTTGACTTTGAATAAGCGGTCAGCTTATGTACGGGTAAATGAAAGAAAAAAGAAAAAAGTTGTGTTATAAAAATTCTTGATGCGTTTACAAGAATATTTTTGTCACCAATTTTTCAACTTGCTATTGTAAAATCGGCAGCTAAAAAGTCAGTCAAAAAGTCAGCGATATCAAACCGACCTACCAACAGTTACGTAAATATACCCATGCTTATGAGCCTCAAAATTAATTTCTTTGCTACAAGTTTAATATCGTATTACTTACGTAATCAGTAATCAAATATTCATTTCAACATAAATTCTACTAAAAGATTATCATCCGTAATGAACACCTTAATAATAACAAATTCTCCGAAATGTTCGCCTCTCGAAGCAAAAGGCATAAATAAACTGGATACATTACATTATTGAAAATACATAATTCGCGAAGGCTCCGTTCTTGAGTGAGGATGAATGGCTCCATCCCAGGTGTCAGTTTCATAACAAGTTAATATTTTGGTAACGCATCAAGCTATTGAACTAACTCGTCATTGTATTCTAAGAACAAGTTAAGCATAACAACTTGGCTATACTTTATGTAAAAATATCGTTCTTCGGGGAATTTTTTATATGGTGGCGCTTTAAGTTGAAGGTAATATTTTGGTCCAAGCGTCGTCGGCAATAGATTGTATCACCCTATGTAACATTTCTACATTTATATGTGTAATTTTTATGGTGTGTATAAAGAGTATATATTCTATCTTTCTATCTAAATTAACTAGAAAGTGTTTAAAAAAAAACTAGAAATCATATTAAGTAACTATATTCTGTTAATACTAAGTATATTGTTAGTGCTACCAACACTCATATACAAGTCACTACATAGAATACCTACTATCTGCCTATAGCATTTCCTGACTTAATCGCATGAAAAGCAAGTTAACAAAAAAAACTGATCCCGAACTACGTTACTACCATTAAATTTTTCACAAGCATCTCGATTCGAGTCTACATTTAGTTACGTTATCCCAATGAGATTAATATTGTCAAATGAAATTCTCTTCTTCCTAATTCAAATTGCAATGGATGGATTCCTTTCGCTGATAAGTGAACAAATTGCCACAAATTCTGTCGTCATTCGTTCCGAAATTTGAAAATCGTTTTATTTTTATTATCTTTATCTACGAGTATTATGGTCATCTCTTAGCTGCCACGGCTTATTTTAATTTTTGAATTGTTTCTATTACGGACGCTTCTAACGTGCACGTCTTTCTACATTGTTCTCACATGTATAACTTCAACATGAATGATGTAATCCATATTTTGTAACAATATTTTGTTTTAAAAGAGTGTCCGTGGAGTTTCTTGTCCGTTCTTCTCCATAGGAACCTACTACGCTTTGGAATGGGCAACTAGCTTCATCTTTCTGACTGACCGACCCCTTGACAATTCAAAAGTGCCTGTAATTGGTTTATTTGAAATAAATGCTTTGAGTTTGAGTTTATTTTATTTTTGAGTTTATTATTAATTTAGTTACATTTATTTATTAATTTAAAAAAAAAAAAACTAAATCAAAGTCAAAATATAATAAATACCTACATTTATGCAATGTCAGAAGCTAGGTGTAATATTAGTGTTATATTGAAGATAATAGTTACATAATTTAAAAGATAACTGTCTTAAAATAATAATAATGTGTAAAAGTATATAAAAAAGGGAGGCGAAGAATCATAGGGGATCAAAAAACTCGTCCGCCTCGCTGGCAACAGGAAAAGTGCCCAAAATATCGATATCTATAAAAAAGAATCAATGGTACGGACTTTTCTTTTCGGGCGAGCATTTTCAGTTTTTTTTTTTTTTTTTTTGAGTAGCTGTCGCGTTCTCCGCAAAAAGTGACAGACTTCTCCAGAGTTATATTTTCTAGGAATGCTAGAGTTTGACAAGATCTCAATTCAGAAACCTGGTGATATTTAAGTTCCGTCTGTCAGAATGAAAAAAAACGGAACCCTTATAGGATCACTCGTCGTCGTCGTCTGTCCGTCTGTCACAGCCAATTTGCTCCGAATGTAATGGACCAATTAAGTCACACACATATCAATTTCTGTGACCCAAATATGGACGTGTTACGTAAATAAATTATTTTTTATTATTGGGATTATTTATGGGAGACAAGAAAGAAAAAACGTTTTGCACACTGTAACGTGAGAAATGAAAAAGAAAAAAAAATGAAGGACTAAAAAAAAGGTCTCATGTATATATTTTTTTATAATTTAAAAACTTATTGTTTTAAAGTTATTCAAGAAAACTGATGAAAATTGTAATTGTACTGAAATTATAATTATGTCGTATCTCTATGTATTTAACTGTGTGTACATAAATAATAAAATAAATAAATAAAATTTGTTCCCTTATCTCCGAAACTACTTATAGATTACAGGAAAACCTATAAGAAGTCTATGGACTTAAAATAACATATACATCTCCCAATATTGTGCGTACAAAATTACATTTGCAGTTAGAATGTATGGGAGAACATGTTTTGCAACTACAATGTTAAGTTTGCATCTCAACGACGGAATCCTTCATTGAGCATGGTCCAATACGCATTCAACGTTATTTTTTTTTTCTATTCCACTTAAAAAACATTGTACCCACTTTTCGAAGAAACATCGGAAAAATTCTCAGGTTTAGCAGACATATCTGAACACACAAGTCACCAGTTTTGATATGTGTCATATCAAAGGGGGCATGCCATAAACCGAGCATAAATGTAGCCTCCGGGCTACTACTGACAATTTCGTAATGGATCTACGATCCGTGAGTGTTTTCTTAGAGTTTTTGGTGACACATAAAAAAATACACGTGCTTTGTTCTAACTCATAAGTTTGATCGTCCAAGTGTTCAGGTATCATTGTATTATTTAGCGACGTTACCTCCGCAAGTTGTAACAAAAGGGTATATAAATAATAAGCAGAGGAGTAGATTTCCCCCGCGGCGGCGTACGTGCGACCTCGACGCGTCTTCCCACTGTCGTGGTGGATGGAAATTTGGACGAGCGGGTAGAATTCTATTGTATTGTCTGCTCCCGATGTTCGGAATAGGTACAAACGAGAAAAGAGATAGGTATCCAAGCAAAAACAGGCCAAGTGCGAGCGTGCGTACTTCCTACTCTATTTGCCATATAATCAAAATAAATATATTTGTTCGGTACAATACTTGCAACCGAACAGCGCAGCACTTTTGCCTGCGTGCATATCCATAAATGCACGTATCACAACAATTACCATTTAGTACGTAATCGACTACCAATCGCGTAACTCAAACCAAACTAAATCAAACCATCTTAGTGCTAATATAGTTTAGATTTACCATTCTATAATTATAACCAATATATTCAATATAGCATTTAAACCATTTATATATTTCGTATTATTAAACCAAACCATAACCAGTCTAGTATTACACTAAATCAACCAGATCAACTAAACATAATTATCAATCAACCCAGAAGTTAGTGCTAAACCACGCAGGCACTAAATTCTACAATATTTTATTTCACATAAAGCTCCAAAACTTATGAAACGTCAGTAGCTAGGTGCACGGTTCCAATTGTTCGTTTCCTATAAGGAAAACAAATAACTTAACTACAGTTATTACTACTAGTTTACTTTTTGATAAGAGCCGGCAAGAAACTTACGGTTTAAAAAATAAGTGATTTTACAATGTTTTCAAATTACAGTGTTAATAGGTATGGACAGTGTAGGCCTGTCAACAAGTACCAGGTACCTACTTAAAAAATAGAAAATGGTCTGAAAATCTACAGTTTCTTAAGCCTAAAACGTTCTCACATTCACAAAATAATCTATATAAAAAATATATAAGAAATATATGAAAAATAAAATAAGATTTATAAATAATAAAAACCTATTTAAACCTAATAACGTGATTTCCATTCAAACTGTAATAAATCTGAATTAATATCCTGTCCACAATAATAGGCATGAACTGACTACTAGCCTCCGATCTGACAGAGGACAAGACAACACAGGCTATAGAGTCCCGTTGCCACACTTTGGGTACAGATCCTTTTTTTTTTTTTTTTTTCGGATTGGATATCATCAAATTACCCCTCCCGCTCTGGGTGGAGCGTAAGGGAGTGTCAGACTCTTACTGACTAAAACCCATCCGTGTTCCTTCCTTAGCCCTTTATGTTCCGGGGCAGCGGTACCCTTTTCGGACCATCCCGCTGACCCGGCAGGCTTGGGCCCTAATGGGCCCCCTCGTTGTTGCTGACATCTCTTTGAGGCGCGCGTGGAACACGTACGCGTCGTCCGGCACGGGCCTGGTCCTGATCGGACGGTGAACTGCCCATTACTCACCACTGCTCCCGACTCCCGGAGCGTCTACCGCGGCGGCTGGGACGGGAGGCTCTCTCCGCTCTCTCCCTCCCCCATCCCGCCACCTCCTTTGCTAGCATGATTGCTTTACAGAAGGAGGTGACTGCCTCCCATTCCCTCTCGCCCCGGACCATTGCTTGAACCAGGGCCGGGCGCGAGAGGTCGCCGCCGCTGCCAATCGCCTTTACGAAAACACGACGGGCAGACCGCCACTGTATGCTCCACCGTGTCCTCGGGGCGATCATCGCAGTGGTGACACCCGGGCGTTTCTACCCGCCTGATAATGTGCAGGAACCTCCCGAAACATCCGTGTCCGGAGAGGACCTGGGTCAGGCGGAAGGTAGGACGCCGTGACGCCTCGCTAGCCACTCCTCAAAGAGGGGTCTTACCGCCGCTATCGTGGCGTGTAGTAATATTATGAACGTTTTTTATTTTTTTTGGGTACAGATCCTTAAAACATTCATAATATTACTACACGGCTCTTTTCATTTGTGTAAGTTATTACTGTTTCAGTTAGTTTAAAACAAACTTGAAAGAATGTTATAAAATACTTGACTACTCAGCAAATTCACATTATACTTTGAAAATAGTTTCAAGGTAGCTGCATCAATACTAATATATTTGTTTGACTGTACTACAGTTCGATCATGCATCTTGGAATACGGTTATTGGATTTCTTTTAGAGTATAATAGGCAATACATGACCATTGAGTTTGACTTTAAAAAATAAAGAAAGAAAAATTGTTTATTCAGCACAAACAAAACGCAAATTACAAAAAAAAAAAAACATAAAATACACACATACAAAGTAGCCAAAAACCTGGTAATCAAGCAACAAAAGTTTGTCAATTTTGTCCATTGCTTGATCGCAGGGCCAGGGACCAATGACAATTTACATTGCGTAATTATTGCGACACTGGCAGAAGACATCAAACAAACAAACAAACAAAAATAAAAAAAACCGATGGAGTCTTATACTGGGCCAAAATATATGAGCTTCTGGGTAATGGGCCAGCGGAATGAGTGAAGAAATATCGGGGTTATAATTGCGGCATGTAATTAATCAAACCTCTCAACTAATTTAAATTTTGCGATCATGGGTGTCTAGCTTAGTTACTGCGACCAATTGGGATAACCCAGGTTTGTTCACAATACTAACCTAATCTAAACAGTAGCTGTTCAAATCGCAGAGACTGTCGAAAATGAGAACAATCCTAAAAGAAAATATTCAGAAACCAAAAAACAAACAACACAAATAAGCGAATCAAACAAATATAGAAAAATACGCGTTTGGTCGTTCACAAACAGTATCTCCATCGTTTCAAAATAACTTCCGATGGCTATTGTCATCCAGAATGAAAGTCATGAATAAATAAATAATAATAGTTTTTTATTTACTTCAGATGTACAAAAAAAAAAAAAAACACATCAAAACAAATATGCAGGGTTACAATTAAGACAAAGAGTGTTTTCGATGAACTCTGGCACCCAGAGTAAGATTTAACTTGTGTTTAGGGTGCCAGCGTCCTCGCTTATAATTTGAACATTTAAACAATTGCCCCAGATTCGCCATAGATCGCATGCGATATGAGGTAATCTCTGAGAGATTTGGTACGTATCACAGGATATGACACCGGGATGCTAACACGAAATGAGGAAGTCTTAGACGGCTATGTCGAATATGTAACAAAAATTCTGAGCCAACTCAAGAGCTTCAATGGCACAAAAAAACACCATCGATTACATTATACTTATTTATTTATTCTAAATATAGTAAGGTAAGCTAAGGTGGACCGATGACCTTATGAAAGCCGCAGGAATCCGCTGGATGCGGGAAGCACAGAACCGGTCGAGGTGGCGGTGCTTGGTCCCGAGGCCTATGTCCAGCAGTGGACGACTTTCGACTGAAATGATGATGATGGAATATAGTAAATATTTATCACTTAATAAAATCAGTCAAACAAGACACTATCCGTATCAAATCGGAGATACTGTCGAAAATCAGAACAATTCTTAAATAAAATATAATCATAAAACAAACAACAAAATAAAATAAGCGAATCAAACAATTTTTTTTTTTTAAAACCGGTCAAGAGCGAGGCGGACTAAGGCACTGAGGATTCTGTACCATCATATTTATAGCTTCATTCGTATAGGGACCTAAATAGTTCTGTGCCCAGAAAAAACTACAACTGTGCTTCACCCAAAACAACTTGCGAGTAGGTAGGAAGGAGGACATTTTGGTTCTGAATAATAAAGTTCTTAACCACGATTTGTAAAAATCCATAGAACAAAAGTTGTTGTTTATGATGTTAGTACTACAGTCCTGCAAGGTTGTTAGTTTTTAAAAGGAAAAATTTGTAATCAGTGCGCAAATTATGACAAATTAAATTTAAACTTGTTTAGTTTTTCACTTCTCATGCTCTAAAAGTACGCCAATATAGCCCTACGAAGCGGGACTAAAGTGACCACTTTAGTCTCTAGGGAGTGAAAAGTAGTTAGTTTTTTTTAATTTCCTTCATGTGACATAGACAAACTCAAACAGCCAGTAAATATAAGTACTACTAGCTTCTGCCCGCGGCTTCGCCCGCGTGGATGTCGAAAAATTGCCAACGGGAACGTGCGGCTTATTCCACAAATCCCCCCTGATAAATCCCCCTTAGGAGGAAAAGTGGAATATATAAAAACCAGTCTAGAATTCACCACTGATAATCCGGCTTATTTCACTAATCCCCTCAGTGGGGAAAACTAAACCCTAATGTAAAAAAAATCACTTTCAGGGGAGTTTTTTTCATTTTTTTTTTCAATTCTAGTTTTACCCCTCAGCGGGATTATCAGAGGTGAATTCTAGACTGTTTTTTATAGATTCCACTTTTCCTCCTAAGGGGGATTTTCAGGGGGGATTTATGTAATAAGCCGAACGTACTACCGGGATTAAAAAATAACCTATATGTTAATCCAGGTTATAAACTATCTGTGTACCAAATATCATCTAAATCCGTCCATCCGTTTTTGTGCAAACCGGAACATACATACAAACAAACAGACCAAAATTCTAAAAACTATATTTTCGGCATCAGATTCGAATATTCAATGTAAGGTTTGACTTCGTTACTATTTCATTTTACTTCGTCTGCGTAAAGTATAAATTCTTTTTTCTAGATAATTATGAATTATTATAACAATAACAGTATAGAGTTTTGTTCATGGCTAATTGTCCTCCACTACGTGTGATATTTGAGGAATACTGTAAAGAAATATCTACTGTAAAGGACCAGTATCCACCTGGTTAAGCTACACTTGCCGCAGTTGGTCTGTGGATGGGTGACCATCTTTACGTACAGAGACCCGTCCGCGCCACGGAAAGCACGTTAAGCTGTTGATCCCGGCTGTCATTCATGGATTTTTGACAGTCGTTACCAGAAGCCCGAAACTCTGACAACCATTTTTACCAAGGGGTATCGTATTACCCAGTAACTGCGTTGTGGAGGTCAGATAGACAGTCGCTGCATGTAAAATACTGTAAAGTTAGAAACAGTACACGTGTAGGTACTTATGTCATTTTTACTTCAATACAAAATTTAGCGAATGAATTGCTTCAATACAAAACTTCATCCCCCTTTTCAGACCCTTGTGGGTTGAAATTAAACAATAAAACAACGATTTACGTTGTGTTAGTTTCCAACCATAAGCCGAAATATTAGTGATTTTAACTTAAAAAATAAAGAACTTGAATTAAATACAAAATTTCATCCCCTTTTCATCCCCTTAAGGGTTGAAATTCTAACAACACCATTGCGTTAGCTTCCAACCATAAGCCTAGGTAGTAAATTGAGTGATTTTTCTTCGAAAATTAAGGACTTTTCAACTTCATCCCCCTTTTTAACCCTTCGAGGGTGGAATTATCAAAAACGCTGAGACACTTATACATTAATTTTAAATCGTCAGCCTAACCATAAAATTTGAAGATCCTAACTTCAAAACTGACGGACTTTCATACAAATTTTCATCCCCTCCTTTATCCCCTTAGGGGTGGAATTTCCAAAAATCCTTTCTTTGTGCACTCCTAGACCTCTTATGGAACCTATGTGCCAAATTTGGAATCTCTAGACCCAGCGGTTTGGGCTGTGCGTTGATATATCTGTCAGTCAGTCAGGACATATATCAGCCAGTCAGTCAGTCAGTCAGTTTACCATTTTAGTTTATAGATAATCGTCAGCCTAATCACAAAATTTTAAGATCCTAACTTAAAAACTGACGGACTTTCATAAACTTCCATCCCCTATTTTACTCCTTTCGGGGTAAAATTTCCAAAAATCCTTCTTCAGTGTATCTTTAGACCTCAAAAGGAACCTACATGCCAAATTTGGAATCTCTAGACCCAGCAGTTTGGGCTGTGCGTTGATATATCAGTCAGTCAGTCAGTCAGGACTTTGAATTTTATATATATAGATATAGAGATAGCTTTTGCCCGCGGCTTTGCCCGCGTGGATGTCGGAAAAAATCCAACAGGAAGGTACTAACGCGAATGAAAGTATCCTATGACCGGGATTAAAAATACTTTTGAGTAATTCAAAAACATAAATAAAGCTTTTGAGTTATTCAAGGCACGCAGTTAAATACTAACATAAAAACTTAATTACCCCTCATTCCCCTGTTTGAGATCAATTCCCGAAAACCCCATTTACTCGTAATCCTTTTTTTTTCTTTCAAAAGAATAAGCACCTTGAGAGGGGATGTTTTGAAAAACGAATTATGACAAACTTTGTGTTTTATGTATTAAGAACGTATTTGTGTTGAGTTTCAAGTATATGAAATAAAAAAATAAAAAAAATCATACAATCTAAATCTCCCCCATTTCACCCCTTTAAAACCCTTCTTAGAGCCTTCAATGTATGGAATGGAAATTTATTCTGAAATAGATCAGTCCGTTAAGGTTTTTTTTTCCATAAAATCTTTGACATCCCCCAATTCCCCCTTGTGCCAAGTTTAATGTTTATTGATAACTTAAGGAATAAGATTTTTCAAACAAAAATTACCACTTTACGGGTCGAATTTTCAAAAATGCGTTCTTAGCGGATGCCTGCGTTACAGTAAATATCTGTTTGCCAAATTTCAGCGAAATCCGTTCAGTGGTTTGAACTATATGTGTTGATAGTCATCAGTTTTTCCATACAAACTTTGACACCCCCTTTATGGGGTAGTTTATATGGGTAACTTTATTATTTAATAAGATACGCATTCGTGCCAAATTTCAAGTTTATAAACTCAAGGAATAAGATTTTTCAAACAAACAAAATCCCCCCTTTTACCCCCTTAAAGGCTAAATTTTCAAAAATCCTTTCTTTGCTGACGTGTACTCTACATATCCTAATCTAATCTATTCTAATCTACATAGATTCTCCCGGAGAAGGGGTTGGGGGGGGTTCTCCGGGGGAGGGGCCCGTGGCTAAATAATAACAGCCACACACGTCAATCGGTCAGGTTAAGCTACACTTAATTGCCGCGGTTGGTTTGTGGATGGATGACCATCTTTGCATACAGAGCGTGCAGTCCAACAGTCCGTGCCTCGGAAAGCACGTTAAGCTGTTGGTCCCGGCTGTGATTCATGGATCTTTGATAGTCGTTACGGGAAGTCAGAAGCCCGAAAGTCTGACAACCATTCTTACCAAGGGGTATCGTATTACCCAGTAACTGCGTTGTGGAGGTCAGATAGGCAGTCGCTCCATGTAAAATATTGTAAAGTTAGAAACAGTACACGTGTATGTTTTTTTTTTTTTTTGGTAGTCGGTTGTTTTTTTGTTTAATAGTTTTTATTTTTCACTTTTTAGTTATGGTACCTACCCCACAACAATTTGATTACCAATACTTGCTACACCGCACAAATAACAGTGACACCAGATATACGAAGTGGATTAAATACGTATTATCGAAGCTAACTCAAAAACTACCCAAGCAAAATTAATAAAAATCGGTTAATAACCATTTAAAGCCCGAGTGCATCTCATGACAATTCCAATAAGCCGAAACACGGCTAGGATACATTGTTTAATTACGGAGTTCCGGTGCATACCTTCCGGCTTCATCTTCAGATCAGTTCGATGGTACCATTTTCATCAGAATTATTTATTTAAATTTGCTTCATAGTCGCTTATCTATCTTAATCGAAATATCTTATCGCCACCCGTGAAATACTTATCACTGAGGAACATTTGAGGCCATTTGTGGTCTTCTTCATCAGTCCCACTTCATCAAATGATACTTACTGAATGCAAATGCTTGAGTTTTTGATGAAAATACAAAAATCGCTGTATGTTTGCCTATAAAATTTGAGGAGTTCCCTCAATTCCTCATGGATCCCATCATCAGAACTGGATTTTGGGACCAATTTGAAAGTATATCCTTTCAAATAAAAAATAATTTGCCAAATCGGTTCATAAACGACGGAGTTCTGAGGTAGCAAACATTAAAAATAAAATACAACCGAATTGAGAACCTCCTCCTTTTGGAAAAGTCGGTTTAAAAAAACAACGATTTACGTTGGTTGTGTTAGTTTCTAAACATAAGCCGAAATTTTAGTGATTTTAACATAAAAAATAAAGAATTTTTATTAAATACAAAATTTCATCCCCCTTTTCATCCCCTTAAGGGTTGGAAATCCGACAACACGCTTTGGCTTCCACCCATAAGCCTAGATAGTAAAAATTTGTGATTTTTCTTCGAAAATTAAGGAACTTAACTTCATCCCCCTTTTTAACCGTTTGGGGGTGGAATTATCAAAAACGCTGAGACACGTATAAATTAATTTTCAATCATCAGTCTGAACACAAAATTTGAAGATCCTAACTTCAAAACTGACGGACTTTCATACAAACTTTCATCCCCTATTTTATCCCCTTAGGGGTGGAATTTCCAAAAATCCTTTCTTAGTGCACCCCTAGACCTCATAAGGAACCCACGTGCCAAATTTGGAATCTCTAGACCCAGCGGTTTGGGCTGTGCGTTGATATGTCAGTCAGTCAGTCAGTCAGTTTCTTCTTTTATATATTTAGATTATCTGTGGAGTGTGGCCCATCTTCATTGCGAAAATGTTGAGAGTTTTAGTTTCATGGTTTTTCCGCAAAGAAGGTGGCACCATGTGTTTTAAATTGTTAATCTGTGTGGTTTAGAAGAAAAAACAGACCGTGAAAATTTCTGAATTTTTGTCGAGTGTAAATTTGTTCGGTTTTAAATAAATTTATTAAGAATGTCCAGTGACAGTGAAGAGTTTGACGTCGAGCAAAGAGCAAAAGACATAATACATAATCTTTTGCCGCCAAAATCGCGGAATATTTAAGTAATATTTATTAAATGTTTTTGTACTAAATTGACTATTTTTCTCGCACTCAAAGTGAAAAGTACAGTTTGCACCTGGAGACTAAACGCCAACTTAAAAAATTGCGCACTGGTTAAAACTTATCCTGTTTATATATTACGCCGAAAGGAATTATGTTCATGAAAATATTTAATTTTACTTAAGTTATATGTAAGTATATTATTTACGTTTCTAAGAAAATACTTAACTCAGAGAGGAAACGTTGCTTTCATTTTGATAAAATTTCAGTCCGCTAAAAAGGAAATATGCGCAAAATGAAAAATATCAACGTATTCAAATAATTTTTCCTTGAATGAAAATTTCAACTTTTAGCTTCAAAAGAATTCACAAATACAATGTGGTTGCTCACACACTGAATAATACTGAATATACAATTTCATAGCTGCCACATTTAGGATGTACATATATTTTCTCGTACCTGCTATATAAATACAGTATGTACATAAACTTTAAATAAATAACTGGATTATCTTTAGATAATCAAGTTCAGTTGTGGAACAAAAAGGATAATCATTTAAAAATTAATATGTTTTTCTGGAACTTTTATTTTCAAAACGTAACGATGGTATGAAATCTGAATTTCGAACCCAGGCGGTATAATTTGTATAAATAATTATATCATAATGGTGATATAATTATATAAGGTGTATCTATTCATACATGAAATATTTTAAGAGGAACATCTATAGATGGTAAAAAAGCCATAGCAGCGTTGCAAGTGTTTTATATTTTTACATAATTATTATAATTTTAAAATTGCTTGAGACATTTTGCAAAGGAGTTGCATTTTCAAAAATTTTACTTATTCTATGTATGACCCGACCGAACGCGGCGACGGTGGCGGCACGAGCACGGTGAATTTTGATAATTAATCATCATAATTATCAAGTAATTTTAAATTATTTAATTTTTTAAATAATATGCTTAGATTTAAAAAAAATCGTTGCCATGGCTTCTTTACCACCTGTAGGTGTATCTCTTAAAATATTTCGTGTCTGAATAGATACACCCTATATACAGAAAAAAAAAAGAAACGGTTTTAATTAAGCACAAATTGACCCTTAGCTTTTCTGTCATTATATGCAAAACATTGCATTTTTTGTAAACTTGGGTACTGCTGTCTGCTACGAGAACGTAGCTTTCGTAGCAGCAGCGCCTACGCCGTAGCCGATGCGTAGCGCTCTTTACCAGTCTGTAGACGTCACTTTTCTATCTTTTAATCATTAAAAACAAAAGCGCGCTGTGGGATTTTCAACGGTCAGATTAGCGCCTAAAGTTGAAAATTCAACAACGCACTTTTCCTTGTATTTACTATAACCTTCTCTGCTCCTTAATATACACGTACAAACCCGAAACCTTGAAGTGAACAGCAAACAAATCACGAAAACAATAGATTTAGAGCAACTATCCTCACTAACAATCAGAGGTCGTAGTTAACAAACTATATGTCCGCGACTTACACACATAGTGGTCCATTAACTAGACAAACTTCTGATCTGAAGCTTTCACATAGAAGACAAGAGACAGAAAGTCAACTCCAAAACGGCTATACGAATACTAATCAAGAATAACATAAACAATAAATAAAATAGGAGTGTATATTTGTAATGTAAAAATAACAGATTTTTTACTAAACATATATGTCAAAGTCAAAGTCAAAGTCAAATAATTTATTTCAAATAGGCACGAAGATGCACTTTTGAACGTCAAAAATTACATGAATAGTTAATTGATTCTAGTTGCGCCTTCCAAAATGTAGTTATGTATGGAGAAGAATGGGCAAGAATCTCCATACTTACTCTTTTAAAATGTTAACAATAGTTTGTATACATTAATTAATATTTATAGGTGAAGACTATGTACCTAGAATAAAAAAATAAAAAAAATCATCAAAATTACTTACCACAATTGGTAAAAAGAATGAAAAGTGAAGTAATAACAGAAAAAATAATAAATGCGATAGGTACATGGTGCTCACATATTTACAAACATTGTATATGATTTCCCGAAAAAATTAAAAATAAAAACAACACATAATAAGTCAGTGTGTGAGTTAAAATATTAATCACACAAAATAAAATTAATATCATAAAAAATATAAATTATACAGTTAAATTAGCAACCAGTTTGATTTTGTCTAGACTTTTTGTATTGTCCTATGGAGCAGGGCCAGCATGTTTCCAAGCATTCTTATCTTGGATATAATCCTCTAATTTGTAATATGCTTGTTTACAAAGTGTACTTTTTATATGAGTTTTAAATTTTCTTTCATTTAATTGTAATATATCAGAAGGTATTTTATTGTAACATTTAACACAGTACCCCATAAAAGATGTATGTACCTTAGATAATCTGAAAAATGGTTGATTTATTTTATCTTTATTTCTAGTATTACAATTATGCCTATCACTGATTTTATTAAAAAGATGTAGATTTTTTCTTACATACATAATATTTTCATAAATGAATTGGCAAGGTACCGTCATTATATTAATCGTTTTAAATAGTTCTCTAAGAGATTCGCGGCGATGTAGATTATAAATGGCTCTGACAGCCCTCTTTTGTAAAATAAAAATGGATTCAATGTCGGCAGCCCGACCCCACAGTAAAATGGCATATGACATAATGCTATGGAAGTAGCTAAAATAAACTAAACGCGCGGTTTCTATATCTGTTAACTGTCTTATCTTTCGAACAGCATACGCGGCCGAGCTTAGCCGCCCCGCAAGAGATGTTATATGAGGTCCCCATTGTAATTTCTCATCTAGCGTGATTCCTAGGAAAACCGTTTGATTAATAAATTCCATTTTTTCTCCGTTCAATATGATGTCACATTCGCTACTTCTAACATTAGGTAACTTAAATCGAATGCATTTGGTTTTTTTATTATTTAGTACCAAATTATTTACAGTAAACCAATTTTGGACCTGAAGAATAGAGTTATTCACGTCGTCAAGTTTTTGTGACCGTCGATCTATTTTAAAAATCAATGATGTGTCATCTGCAAATAACACCATCTTCGGTTGATTTTGAAGTAATTGGGGTAAATCGTTAATGTAAACTAAAAAGAGGAATGGACCCAATATCGAACCTTGAGGAACGCCCATTTTCATTTCAGACCCTAATGAGTTTACGCCGTTTACCTGAACTTTCCGTCAGGTATGATCTAAGTAAATCAAGAGCGGTATTCTTAATTCCGTAGTGCTCCATGAAAGTAAATACGTTACACAAATAAAATAAAAATAAAGAATATTTAAAGTTTTTGTGTGTCTGTTTGTTCCGGCTAATCTCCGAAATGGCTAGACCGACTTTGACGGGACTTTCTCTAGCAGATAGCAGATGTTTTAAGGAGTAACTAAGGCCTTACCTTACCAACCTTTATTTTGGAGAAAAAAAAAAACACGCTAGCGTAGCCGCGGGCAGTAGCTAATATATTTAAATTATATACGCTTTTAAGAGACACAATGATGCAAAACCGACTACCATGGATTCAGTGCATGATTCTGGATTGAATGCGTTGAAATTTTTGGTCGATAATTAAAAAAAAAAAATGCTGTCCGATACATTTTGACCGCGTAGGTATTGTACTTTAGTAGGAAATAGCTGTTTATCTTAAAATATTTCATTTATGAATTGATAGACTTTGTATATCTTCAGTTATTGTGTCTTCTTGTTCAGTTTGTCCAAATTGGTTAAGAGACAAACATTCATTAAAAAAATGCTTGATCTGCGTGTATCAGAATACCAGCGCTACGACACTTATTTTTAAATATCGCAGCACCGTGCTGAGACAGGATTATTTTAGCTTCGTACAGGATCATCGTTTTTTGTTTAAAAAAAAAAACTTTTATTATTGTGTTTGGTTTAGTTTGTGATCTTCCTGGACGAGTCCCAATAAATAGTTTTTCTTTCTTTCTCTCTTTTTCTTGTTTAGTTAACCTACTGTACCTTTACATACTGTGTGTTACGTCCAAATTGGCTGTTACGTGAACGATTATCTCTGATCATGATGTTGGGATTTAGTTACGTCTTTTAGTACATACGCCCAAGGGGTAAAATAAATAAGGACTGAAGGTCCGATCAAATAAAAAAAATAAAAAATACCTGTTTTCATATTTTTTGTATCGACTAGGTATAAAAATTAAACGTAGACATACATAAACTCACGCTTTCTTCCCATGGGGGTAGGCAGAAACTATAGAGCGCCACCTGCTACGCTCCTTACATACTCCTTTTGCTTCGTTTATATTCATACATCTGGTCATACACGCACGCCGGTTGCGAGTACCTACTACGCACCTGACCTCTTTGAAGAACATCACCAATTGGTCACCATATCGTCGCTAATCTAACTGACGTATCTGACATTTTGGACTAAATCGACCTAACTATAGTAATTTGATACATTTTCCAAGTCAAATCGATCTGTCTAATCGGCGTATCTGTAAGCCTTACCGTTCCCATGATAATGCGAAAATCGAGACCGATGTATCTACAGTTTACCCTCAATCATAGGTAACCCTCAACTGCAAATAGCTTGTCCTATAAAATATGCTTCGAATCAGTAATGTCACTTAGATTAGTGACGATATGTCCGCCTAGGGCGTCCCCGTCCCGGCATTTCCACTCACACCTGCCTTGTAAAATATCTGTATTCATCCTCTCAACATGACTAAACCATCTAAGCATACTCTTTTCAACTAAAAAAAAAATTAAATTTCTTCCAAATTAAATATAATGTTCTACTCAATGGGTCAAATATAACGTATACATATAAATTATCTACCAAACTACTGCATTAAGAGAGCTTGCATACAAATTAAATGATCACAGGAACTGTGTCCAAATAAACATTATTCTTTGTTTGTTTGTTTCTCTTCTTTTCTAAATAAATTCAAAAGGATTTTTTCTTTAAAAAAGTAAGGATTCAAAGAAGAGTTATGCATACTTCCACTGCTTTTATTAAATTAAATTTCTAAACCGTATCATAATACACGTTAATTTAACTAACGTGCATACTACATCCATATGCAAATCTTAATATTAAATGAATAAAACGCCGGCGTAGTTTGTGGAACATAATCACAATTAGAACTTGAATATATTTAACAAGAATAGCAGTGATAACGAATTTGCACAGACGCGGATAGTGGGGCATTTCCTGTGTCCCAAAATGTAAAATGTCGCGGGTTGTAAAGTAGTAAAGCTGCTTTCAGACTACGTTATAATATAATAGCATATATTATATAGCTCATAGCACAACAATATCGCGCACCATACATTCCAATAACATATAGTACAGTACAGTGTGAACGTGTCCATAACAATGTATGGTGCGCGATATTGTTGTGCTATGAGCTATATACTATATGCTATTAGGTATATTATAGCGTAGTCTGAAAGCAGCTTCAACATAAATGATCGTATTCCGTCCACCGAGAGTGCTTTTTTGACACCTGTCAGTGGTACAAGATTTGGAACTATTATAGTTTTGTTTGTATGAAACTGACAGGTGTCAAGAAAACATTCTCTCAGTGAATGGAAATATACCTACTATGTTAAATCCTCAAACGTTGTACAAAATCCTACTTCTGTTTTGTACAATAAGAAGGAAAGAAAGAAAGAAAGAAAGAAAGAAAATAAATTTATTTAGTAGACTAAACGGCACACAATACCAAATTCATAATACAAGATAAAAAAAAAAATATTATACATATTTAATGCGTTGTGAAGCCGGCAATACATGTGGCTTATATCATATTCCCAGCCTTTTCCCCAACTATGTTGGGGTCGGCTACCAGTCTGACCGGATGCAGCTAAATACCAGTATCTTACTTGGAGCGGCTGCCTATCTGACCTCCACAAACCAGTTACTGGGTAATACCCCTTGGTAAGACTGGTTGTCAGATTTTCGGGCTGCTGATGACTCGTAATAACTGTCAAAGATCCACGCAGCCGGGACCAACGAGTTAACGTACTTTCCGAGGGAAAGAGGGGACTTTGTTTGTAAAGATGGTCACCCATCCACGGACCAACCGCAGTAAGCGTAGCTTAACCTGATCGATCGACCCGTGCAGCTATTACTTGGCCACAAGTCCCTTTTTCTTTCGCGTATGTTTCCCAAAAAATATTCAGTAATATTCTTTAATGAATGATTCTTGCTCTAAAGAACTTTTCGATTTTCGTTGCGAACATCTGAATTTAACATATTGTCCAATTTTAGATTAAACCGATGTGTTTCCTTAACTGAAATAGATTTTATGAAATTCATTTCCCGCCGTATTAAACATGGATTATTCCATGGTTAATCGGCTATTGGTGCATGGTTAATGGTTCCGTGGTTTGGTGGTTGATTATTATGGTTATGATAGGAATAACGTCAATTTAACCATACATTTGAGTTTTGAGCGTTTCATAATTTAATTTTGGGTTTATTAAAAGGTGAGTTTATTTTTGTTGTACTTTTTTCATACCGATTTTAATAGTGAAATGCGTTATCGGATTTTTAATTGAATTTTTTTGTATACGTGTTATTATTCAACGTAAATTAAACGAAGGTTCAAAGAGCGGATTTTATACAATATTAATAACGTTAACTTGATTTGGCTTCAACTTCGCGCAATACATTACGCAATAAAACATCCCACACTGCAGTATATAGCAATAACATTTTTTGTATGGGCATAAAAATATATAATATGTTAGCAATAGCATTTTTTGTATGGGCGTAAAAATATATAATATGTTACCCATAGACATTATGAAGCTAAAATGACTTCCTGATTAAAAAGGCATATTAAGTATTCTGTGAAACAATTCCTTGAAAATAAATAAGAATTTAATATTAGAATTATTGTGATACTTAACATACTGTGATATAAATGATAAGCATACCTATACCTATGAGATAATATAAAATGTATGAAAATGATAATTAATATTATAATGTAATTAACTGTAATATTGAATATGTATTTTTTTTTCTTATATTTATAACCATTTAAATTGCAATGCCTTAACAGGCAAAAAGTTCTAAGAACCTAACTATTGTTAACATCTTTAAAATTCTGTACACTTAGTTCGCAATAAAGAATTTGAATTTGATCTTTTAAGCATTTTGAATCTTTAGGACTTATTGGCAAGTATCTATACCTATACTTGCCAATAATGCTATAAAGCAATACTGCCATTCGGTTCTGCCTCTTAGGTCTATACCTAAGAGGCAGAACCGAACGGCAGTAATAAAAATATAAATACTGGTTATCTGACTTCAAGCAGGATTGTAGTGAAATTGAAGTAGATCACAAAACATAATTATAACATCGTTCCTGTAATCCCTAAAGGGTTAGGTAGAGGTGTCATCATCATCATTTCAGCCAAAAGACGTCCACTGCTGGACATAGGCCTCCCCCAAGCACCGCCACTTCGACCGGTTCTCTGCTTCCCGCGTCCAGTAGATTCCTGCGGCCTTCACAAGGTCATCGGTCCAACTTGTGGCAGGCCTTCCAACGCTACGTTTTCCGGTACGCGGTCGCCACTCCAGTACCTTTCGGCCCACTGCCACTTATGTTTGGCAATTGTTCGGGCTATGTCGGTTACCTTAGTTCTTCTGCGGATCTCTTCATTTCTGATTCGATCACGTAGTGAAACACCAAGCAAAGCCCTCTCCGTTGCCCTGTGGGTGACTTTTAGCCTTCTAATAAGGCCCATTGTGAGTGACCATGTTTCAGTACCATAGGTCATCACTGGCAACATGCACTGATCAAAGAATTTCGTCTTGAGACACTGCGGTATACAACAAAGATAGGTATCTGATTTATTTATGTATTTAACCCTTTGAAACCCACCAGCTATCTCCCGCCCCGCTGCCCCCACGTTTTCACACCACATCCCGTCATCTAGCCTCCGTCGACTATTTAGTGAGTCGAGGGGAGTTCGTTACTCAATTAGGCGCCGGTTAATCAGCGCCTCCCAAACAGAATGTATTCAGAATGAATAATTTTGTCTGCACACCGTCTGAGTAGGAGACCAACCTGATCATTTGCATTTCCTTGTGCAGGCTGTGTTACTTATATTTTGTTGAGTACTATCCTACATAATCTACAACTCTGCCTTACTTTTTAGGGAATACAGGCGTATATAATGATTTTGTCGGCACGGTTGGCGCAGTGGTTAAGCGATCGGCTGCTGCACTGCGTGTCGCGGGTTCGATTCCCGCACCGAATAAATATTTGTATGACCTACAAGTAGTTGTTCCGGCTCTGGCCGTTTGTGTATGTGAGTTTAAATGTTTGTAAACGCACCCACAATACAGGAGAAATGAAATCAGAAATGTGAGGGGCAAAGTTAAAAAAAAAAAAAAAAACGCTTTAAAAAGCTAAGATACGGAGGGTATTGTATACCCTCCGTATCCAATATAACAATGCGTTCAGGGTGCTGTTGAGGCTCCCCCGCTTTTGTAGCGCATCTGGGATGTTCGCTGAAATGCGGGTGGATTGCTTTTATGCTACAATGCGCAAGAGGTGTGCATCCCTGGTGCGCAGAGTGAGAGGGAGCTCCAACAGCGTAGGTACTGTCGATGATAGGGGGCAGACTGGACTGCAGATATGTGAATCACTGCTGTGCTGTTTCTCATGGGTTTTGTTTTTGCATTTTATTTTCTTTCTCTAACATAGCTTAAGTTTTTGTTACAAAAAAATGAGTCCTTGTTACTTAAATAAATAATACATTATTATTATTTAATCTATGTATCAAGAGCGAGTTACGAGTGTGGTGTAGGTTCGAACCCAGACAGGCGCTTTGTGTAATATACTGTAAATTATTTCATCACCGCTGCTCTAAAAACGGTGAAGGAAAACATCGTGAGGAAACCAGCATGTCCTAGAACCAAAAATTCAAAAAAAGATGTGAAATCTACCAACTCGCAGTGGGACCGCGTGGTGCATACGGCCCATTCCTTCTCACAGAGAGAAGTCCTTTGTCCCCCCCAGCATTGGGAACATTATAGGCTAATTCATAGATACTATACGTTACTAGAATCTATTATCTGCCAGTGTGCCCCCAAGGTAACGTTACAATTAATTGTGTCTCATGTCTCATTAACAAATGAAAGAGTGAAGCGTCTTTTTTAACAGACTTCAAAAACCCAGGTTCTTAAATTGTCAGAACCTTTTTTAAATGTGAAAGTGTGTTAGATGGTTTGTTGGCGTGTTTATTATTTATTTATTTATTTAAACTTCTCATACAGAATAAGGTACAAAGGCGGACTTAATGCCATAGGCATTCTCTACCAGTCAACCAAGAGTAGTGAAGAGATAAGATGGCAGGTACTTAAGAGGAGATAATAATAATAATAATAAAAATTATAAAAAGATAACAAATAAAATAGATACACAAGTAAATAAATATGTTGTAAACTTATAATAGACAAATCAATCTGCCTAGCCTTTTCCCAACTATGTTGGGGTCGGTTTCCAGTCTAACCGGATGCAGCTGAATACCAATATTTTACATGGAGCGACTGCCTATCTGACCTCCACAACCCAGTAACTGGGTAACACGATACCCCTTGGTAAGACTGGCTGTCAGACTTTTGGGCTTCTGACGACCCGTAACGTGTGTCAAAGATCCACGAATGACAGCCGGGACCAACGGCTTAACTTGCTTTCCGAGGCACGGAGGAGTCTCGGTATGTTAAGATGGTCACCCATCCACGGACCAACCCCGGCAAGCGTAGCTTAACCTGACGGATCGACCCGTGCGGCTGTTATTACTTAGCCACGAGCTCCTCTAAGCTCTCACGAGCTTGTAAACTTATAATAGACATAAATACATAATTATTATTATAATATATAAATACCTACTTACTCCTTGTTCCTTTTTCACGCAGCAAAGATTCAACAGATAGGCTTAATTAAGCATTAGAGAAAGCTTATGGACCGAAGAGTGACAGGTGTCTTTTATTTCGGAAAATGACCTAAAAGGGAGCGATATGCCACGAACTAAAAGCTAGTAGGTATTTTGTATAATAGATAATAGTAGTTGTTGACGCCGTATGTGTATGCGAACTATCAACCGTAGCTGTCAAACACTAATAACTACGAGTATATTCTGCAGCCGCTGTCAATAGCGGCCCTGCACCATGACGTGATACGCTATACTAACCAATGACGTGCCCGCTACATCACGCTATACTCGCCGCCCGCCGGGGAACGACCTCCACGCGGCACTTGCTCGACCGCCATCTACTCATCTTTAGCTTATTTTGTGCTCCCTATTTTTATAGAAAGAACTAAATTGTAATTCCTTTTGTGTCTTTACATTCATTTAAAACGAACATTAAACCCATGTCAAAAGGTCCTAGTCTATTATTTAAAGTTTGTTCCCTATACCGAACAGTAGTTAATTAAAACGTTTGCTCCTGCGTAAAGTGAAAATACTGCTACATACAAAGAAGGATTTTATACAGGGTTTTTTGTTAAAACACTAAAAACCTTGCAGGATTGTATTATTAGTTCTATGACATTTTACAAAACATAATACATTTACCAAAAACAAACCTTCAAGATTGCGTCATTCTATCTAACACATTTCAATACTGTATTTTGTTGTACCTACCTACGCCTCCCGTGCACTGTTCGTCCCTGCCTTTTGCATTAGACACGGCAGTTTGTTTTCCTACGCATAGAGTTCGTAACATTTAGGGCGTTGAATTTAATAGTTATTTATGCAACTGTTGTATAATAAGGGGTATTAAAACACGAATGTGGGTTAATAATAGTATCACATGAGTGTTTTAATACCTAATTATGTACAGTTGCATACAAGACTATCTTCACCCATTTTATCTACTCTTTGATATTTTCCAATTCATGAAATCTTGGTACGCTTTTTCATATTGTTTTCTCGACTTTTCTGATAATAATTGGTTATAAATTTCCTTTGCTGCATTATAAATATCAGGTGGTGTGGTATTAAAGCTTGTATCACTCATTTTTGTAAACAACAAAAGTATAAATTTTTGCATTACTAATATCGAACAAAAATGGCGGGATGCGACGTGAACTCGAATAACATATAAGTTTTTTTTTTAAATTACGGCCCTGTGTTAATAAAACGCGCGTACATGACAATTTTCTTTTTTTAAATTCATAAATGTGGCTGTTTAATGAGTAAGGATGGGATCGAAACCGCAAAGGAGTTTCATAATGAAATTTAGTACAACATTATAACTCGTTTTCATGATATTATGGTTACTATGACACCGGTTGTTTCAATGTTGGCAATAAGCTAACTGTTTCAGAAACTTTTATAGAGGATTTATAGCATGAGTGTAAATAAATGAGGCGTCTAATTGCAAACCCCGCTAAAACGATTTTTCTGGATATTAAGTTATTGATGAGTTTTAAATTCAATAAAACGTAATCGCACTCCTTGGTGCACGACACCTTTACACAAGTCTCCATTGGTCCGTCATACTATTCGTAAGGTCACTTGGTGCAAATCAAGCGCTGGGATTGGTTGTTTTCGTTGTAAAGGAATTTGAATTTTACCCATGCCATTTATAGTGGATTTTGTTACCAAGCATAAGGTTGGAGGCTCAATTTAGTACTGTTAGTGAGAGATTTGCTCGGAAATGAGTTTGTCACTTAGTACAGAATTGAGAAAACTTTCAAAAGAGAGAATAAAGTCGGTTTCAAGGTAAAATCGTTTTAGCGGGGTTTGCAATTAGACTCCTCAAATATTTATATTTTTGTATGAAAATACATGTTATGATAAATTAAAATCTGATTAATTATTAAAACTCATAGAAAAAAAGTTGTTGTTTATGATGTTAGTAATAATTATGGTCCTGAGAGGTTTTTAGTGTTTTACCAGTGACCTTGTATAAAGCTACCTTCCTGTCGGAGCTGTTATTTACGAGCAGCTCTTGTATTTGAGATGGTCGGGTTCTTCTTCAATAAATACTGCTTCCGTACAATATAATAGTACTTTAATTTAAGTTTCTGCATAGGTTATACATATTATTAGATTTAGTTAGTAAACTGCCGTGGTCTCACTTCGGAGCTCGTTCGTAGCGGTGTGTCCCGGGCGGGCGCGAGCCGCGCGCCGCGTGCGCCTCTCCCGCGCGCCCCTCTCTGACCCCTATTTTCGGTTCGTTGCGCGAACATTACATACATGTTTTGATGAAATTATTATGTTCTAAATGCAATCATAATAAAACAAAACGCAGCCACGCAATAACAAACTAACATCACATTATATTAAGTACTACCATTTGATGGAATTATTATTGAAGTTCATTTGAAAATACTAATGCATCTGGGAAACTTCATTACATCATTACATAGCATTATTAATTATGGAAGTTGTGACCATTAAATGGCTGCGGTACGTGTGTACTACGGTAGTGTTTTGTATGTAGGTACATACCTAAACGTAGATGAAACCCTTTATGATCATGCTGACTAGAAATGAAAACGTCTATGTCAAGTATTGCCTAAACCTTATATTGACTAGGAAGCACAATGCCTACCTTGCATTATGTCTATACAGTATTTGAACTAAACCTTATTCTGACTATGAACCAAAATGCCTACCTTGCAATATGTCTATTATTTTATGAGAAGAAAGGGATTACCGTTTCTGGCCGTTGTGTGGTCACAGTTCTAACCTAACCTAACCTACAGTTCAAAGGCCCTAGTGTGAGTTTATTTTAACCATCTCGACTACTTAGAAATTATTGCATTTTAGGCATTTTGCTTGTTAAACATTTTGATCTCTAGGCGATTTACAGCTTAGGCAATTTGCTGTGTGTAGATATTAATTTTAGGCTTCGTAGACGAATTGAAAGTTAGACACTTTGATCATAAAGTATAGTATATGTATATTATGTATGTTTCATTGTATACTATAATTGTATCACAGCTCATAGTGCATTGATGCGCGCGTTTTGATGCGCCTTGCAGGTCGCATCTCAGAAACCTCCTTAAAATACCTTCCGATTCCACCGACTTCTACTTCTACTCCTTCACTGTGCACGCGGTTGCTGTAGCAGTATTTAAAAGAAGAGTGAAATAACACTGTTCTTCCACTTCGTCATATTTGTTAGATAATGTAGTGATATTTATTTTAGAAGTATGTATATTTATTATGTGAACTATTATTTTGTTGATTTTATGTATTCTATATTCTCTCCTACTCTCACACACAGTGTCTACATCTCTTTTTATCCTCTTTCCTATCGCAGGTATGCCGTAAGAGACTTCTTTAGAATTAAGCATCACCTTTGTACGTGTTTCTCTGTTCCTTTCTTCTTGTCTGTTCTTTTTGTGTGTACATAAGTGGTTAAATCCATACTAATATTATAAATGTGAAAGTATCTCTGTCTGTCTGTTACATTATCACGCCTTAACCGCTAAACCGATCGTCATGAAATTTGGCAGAAATATAGCCTGGGACATGAAAAAGGATATAGGCTACTTTTTTACGTGATAACCGACATCCACGCGGGCGTAGCCACGCGCAAAAGTATATTATATTATTATTTAAAGTCAAAGTCAAACGATTTATTTCAAATACTCGTAGGTCCATATATGGCACTTTTGAGCGTCAACATTCACAGAAAAATGGAACTGACTCTAGTTCCCCTTCCAAAAGGTAGTTCCGTTAGGAGAAGAATGGGCAAGAAACTCCACCGTTACTCTTTTCAAATGTTTTACAATTTAATATATTTATTGAAATTAAATTAATTATATTATTACTCGTATATGAGAAGATTATACTATATTCAGATATTATTTCGACACAGTGACAGAAAACGGCTAATAGGGAAGTATGGAGGAAAAGACATGTTGCGTCGACCCCAAATAAATTGGGATTAAGGGTGACATGATGTGACGTTCAGAATTTAGATGAACGGAGGGTAGCATTGCATTTAATATGTATCGTATAAATAACAATATTTGTCTATTAGTGTAGTTATAATTAGTGCCAAAACACTAACTGATGGCGAGGTTTGGCACAAATATGGTCGGTCAAAAGTTGGCAATACGGTATAGCGATAGTCTTCCAACCCACAACTCTATAGATTATGGGTCATATTCAAAATAATTGTAAAATCACTACTGTCTTAATGTCCAAACCAGTTATTTTGATAATTAACTGACTAGAATTTCATAAACAAACAGATTAAATGTTTATTTGAGCTTTATAAAAAACAATGAAACATTTGATACAGCTAAATATTTCATGAAAAAAAAATCAAACTAGACATTACGTAGGTTCCGTTTCATACAAGTATTCAATGTCCACGTCTTTGACGGTAAACTATTTTTTTTTACTATTAACATACATCAAACCATTACACAACCATTGAATATTTTTTTAACATTTATCGCTTCGCTAAATAAAATATAAAATACTATTTGTTGTTCTTCAAATTTAATCGATAAATGAGTGTCGTTATTTTATCTGTTATTTATCTCTGTTATGCTTTTTTAACATCATTTCCATGGCAATAAAGTTTGATATACTGACAACATGAGTTCACTACCTGGACGTAAGAATAAATGCTTGGCCATTTCGTTAGAAAATTAGACTTTTAACAGAAAATATTCAATGTGAGGCGTTTAAAATAATGTTAAATACCTACTGTTTTATTATCCACACTAGGAAATGGCTTTGTATTGTAATATTTGTTATAAATATAAAATATTCGTATATCATGTGAATTGGTGTGTAAATAAATAGATTTGTAGGTTAGACACGTGTGATTAATAAATTCATATTTATATACGTTATTTTATCTGTCACTTTTTCTGTTACATAACATGTATGAATGATTTGGCTTTATTCACATTGTCTCTTCAATTAATGAAAATAATATATTAATACTTCAGTAAGTATTAATATATTATTTTCATTAAGCACCGCACCGCAGGAAAGCCGAAAAAAATTTTTTTTTTCTTCTTAATTAATTTGAAGTATATAAAATTTGAGTATAATAGGTAAAATGTTACAACATATATATATATATATATATATATATATATATATATATATATATATATATATATATATATACACATATTATTACTGTTATTGTCGGGATCATAGAATCGCGTTATTATTTATTTTTTATTAGACCAATACATTAAAGACTACGTTTTATTGAATTCCTGCCATTTGGTGAGTATTTAAAGTGGTACAAATCTAAAAAAAAAAAACGAAAATCAAATATTTGTCCACTTTTAAAATTCTGGTTAAAAATCACTTCCTCTCCTTAAACATCATCATTACTTCAAGTTCCTTGCTCTTGTATCATGTTTATTATTGTATGTATATATATATATATATATTTATATGGATAAGTATCTATATGCTTTATGTATGTATGTATTTATTGTATATATGTAAATGGTACACCACTGACTACCTGCAGTATTGTCTCTCCTTCTACTTTTTGATCCATCCAAAGGTTGTCTGTAAAAGATCGCTTTTAGCGATAAGACCGCCCATTGTGACACCCTATGTAACAGTTCTACATTTATATCTGTAATTTTATGGTGTACATAATAAAGAGTATTATATTCTATTCTACAAATACAAATAAAACAATAAAAATACAAAGAAAAACAACAAAACTTTTTTTTTGTCATTAGATATTTCACAGAGCTATTTCTCAAAAGGATACCTGAAAGTAATTCATTCCTCAATTAAGGCGATCTGATTTTTTATTAGGATTTTTTATGTAAGAAAAAAAATCTTGTATGAAAGTTGTATTTTATGAGTATTTTTTTAAATTAATATCTGAGAAACTATTTTTCATTCAAAATCTTTTTTTAATACTTACTGTAAGTATTAAGCTAGCAAACAAATTGGTTACCGTTTGAAAAGCAACATACTTACATCACACAGAACTCTAAGAACTGCTTTAAGCAAATAATATGCACACAGGCAACTGAAGGAACACGGGTGGGTTTTAGTCAGTAAAAGTCTGACACGCCCTCCCGCTCCGCCCAGAGCGGGAGAAGTTACTTGATAATTTCCCACCCAAAAAAAGGGTCGCTACACTACTATACCAGATGTTTTAATTGGCTCAACATTAATTATTTATTTAAAAAACGTGAGCTATTTAAAGTTGCCCTAATCATTCCTTTCTGTTATTTTTCTGTTACAATTAAATAATATTCATATCCGTTTCCTCTCCGTAACTTACAACGTACCATACATAATAGGACAACAACGCACCATACCATACAGGAGAAAATCATTGTGTGGGAAAAAAAAATGTATATTTTGAATATGAATATAAAGGTCATATTCAAAATATATGTACATTTTTTTTTTCGCACACAAGGATTTTCTATATTTTTTTTTAAACAAGTCTGCGGTTTTACTTGCATTTTAGAAAAGGTCATCATTCTCCTGCGCGTATCCCGATTTATTTGTGGTCGGCGGAACATGTATTTTTCTTCCATACATCTCTATTATTCGTAATCTCGGTAGTCACCCTTTCTAGCCATATCATATTTCACACACTGCATCTGTTATGCCGAACATCTAAATCCGTTTTCAGTAACAAAAATCCAAACTTTCAGTTACAATATTAGTAGAATTAACTCTGGCTACTACAAAACTGTATTTTTCATAAACCACAATTCTTTTTACGTTAAATTCGCGTACGTACGTGATATAATTATCCATAAAGCAACCTCTGAAAGTCAAACTATATTTTATCTTTACTTCCCTTTGTTCATTGTTTATCCTCAAACAATAGCTTTCATTTTCATTCAGGAAAATTGGTTGATATTTAATCCACGAATAAAGGAGGGAATAGTTAATTCAAAACCTCGCTGTTTTGGTAATTTTCTCATTATATTTCATAAAGGGTTAAGATCACTCACTGATCGCTTCGAGAAATTATCGCTGAATAATTAAATCTGAAAGGCGGCCATTTTGTATTCAACGTTTTTGTGTAATCAACTCAGAAATGGAACAAATATTTGGAATCGTTTAACCATCATGACGTGGAGTTGGTTGAGTGGTGTTTAATTTAAGCTAGTTTATTTTGCGAAATATCACGTAAAATCTTTCACAGTCTGCGTTATTTGAACGGAAATTAGATTGGTCAAAAATACCTTTTATTTTGAAACTAGCTTCTGCCCGTGACTTCGTCCACGTGAAACTTCTTGTTCCCCCGGCCAATCCTTTCTTGAGATATTATCAAAAAAGCCGTTCCATACAAAATGTATAAGTAATGTCATAAAAAAAATCGTGAATTTTTCGCATGTTTTAATAGTTATTCTGCTATTTGGGGGGGGGGGGGGAGACAAATCTAACAAATCAAAGATCATAAAAATCGGTCCAGCCGTTATTGAGTTATAAATGGTGTAAATAACCCGACTTTGTTTTATGTGTTTTAAGATTATGAATGACGTAAACTTTTTATTGTAACTAGTGTATTTGATCACGTTCGGTTTAAAATTTTCCAGAAATAATGGATTAAAAGACACGGATTTTATGAAGCAAAAAGGACATTGAGCTGCAAAATCGTCAATTTCAATTCCACTCACAGAATCGTTAAAATATAACCGAATAAGGGCCCGAACACATGTACCACAACCACACAAAAACAACCCGTGAACGGGCGCTTATTTGTATGAAAATGAATAGTTGATTCACACGGACCGCATTTGGCCGTCAAAATCAACCGTGTGGGCGATACCGACCACATCAAGGCAACGTCGCGCGTCGCAGCCAAACGCAACCACAACGTCGCGTCGACGTGACGACACTGTGCACCAGTCCCGCTTGCGCCCTCCCCCCTGTTTTCTTTCTGTTTTGTGATAGCCACAACGCAACCATATCGCAACTACTAGCGACAAAACAACCATCACATCTAAATTTTGTGGTTACCAAACGCAACTGCAAAAAGCTGCAGCGACACCATTCATACGTAACCAGTGCTTGCCCACATTTTGTTGCTGCGATGTGGCGTGACTGTGGTACAAGGAGAAAATGTTCTCCCATACATTGATATAAGTCACGTCAATTCTCCAACTGCGAATGTAAGTTTGTAATCGAAAAAAAAATATATGTGAGAAAACTACAAATAACGATTTTCGAACTTCTTCATTTACTTGTGCTGTACCTTGTTCTTGCCAAATTTCATGATTCTTGTTCAACGGGAAGTCAAATATGTCGCATAAATGGCCGTATCTTTTTATTGCATTGACTTAGAAGTTTGAAATTTTTTGAGCTCCAAGAGACCATAAACCTACGTATTTGATATTAGTTTTAACTTGATACCTCCACGCGTTCCTGAGAAAAAGGGTCGTGACAGACAGACAGACAGACTGACAACAAAGTGATCCAATGTGGGTTACATGTTTTGCTTTTGACGTACGGAGCCCTATAAAAGAAAACAGTTACAATATTTTCCAACGTCAATCTTGCGGAACTCAAAATCTCGAGTTACGGACAAATATCGTTAAAAAAAACAACGAACGAAAGTATTAACAAAAAATTAAAATGATTGTTGAGAGCCTTGGTATTAAATTTGGACGTAAAATATATACTTATTTCGGAAAGACAGCAAGAAACTAAGTAGGCCTTACCTAAAAGCTTCTGAATCTTTTGATGTTTTTATTAAGAAATGAGTGTTTTTAACGTTTTTTTATAGTACTCTTTTTTTTAAAGTATCTGACAAGCTTTGTGCTGAGCTTAGCGCCTAGTTAAGAGACGAATCTAATTTTCTTTATTTTGTTGCTTTTACTATGGATGTTTTCATTGCGACATTGTTTTTAAATACATGTTCAGTTACCTGATCTGGATGACTGTTTCATGTTCGTTAAAGGTATTGTAGGATATAGAAACTTACTTACAAAAATGTAAAACGAACTGTCCACGATGAGTGTATTTTAATTTCGAAATCAATTTTATGAGAATACTCAAGCAGAATCTATTCGTGAGTGTTAGCACTGATCTAGTATACATACATAAACTCACACCTTTCCATGGAGGTTAGCAGAAACTAAAGAAAGGAAACTGCAACGCTCGTAACATACTCATTTTGCTTCGTTTACGCTCATACAATACATCTTGTCATACACGCACGCCGGTTGCGAGCACTAACGCACCTGACTTTTCTGAAGAACATGACCAAATAAGTCACTATTATTATGTCCTCCTAGGGCGTCCCCTCCCAGCGTTGCCACTCACATCTGTCTTGATAAACCTTTGGTTAGCCGCCTTTCATTCATACTCTCAATATACCCAAACCATCAAAGCATTATCTTTCAAATTTTTGTTACTACATCTTTTTTTAAACTGCACCGTTGTCTTAATACGTATTATTGATCTAGCTCATATGATTAATACAACCGACATAGCTTGCAGAGTAAGCAAGCTGAAGTGGCAGTGGGCTGGCCATGTTTGTCGAAGGACCGATGGCCGGTGGAGTGGAGACAGCGTATCGGCAAGCGTAGTGTCGGATGTCTCCCAGCTAGATGGACCGACGACCTCAAAAAGGTGACTGGGATAGACTGGATGCGGAAGGCGGAGGACAGGGTGTTGTGGCGCAGCATTGGAGAGGCCTATGTTCAGCAGTGGACTGCGATAGGCTGAGTTGATTGATTGATTGATTGGTATGATTAATATTGCTATGAAGTTTAATATAATCCCAAGTTATAAACTGAGATTAAAATATGCTTTACACAGTGCAGATCGTTTAAGTTTTTCAGTATGAAATGCTACAAACATGAAATCTGCTGTTCCCGACATTATCCTTACAACTTACAGTTTATTATAGAAATATTACTGCCCAGATTTCATGACTAATATTCGCAAAATATTCGCAACATGCACAGAGATATAAGTTCCACTACATTGTGCGTTAAATAAACATACTCTCATAACATAAGATAGCTTACAGCTTATTTCCATGTGCCCTACATTTGTAAGTCTTTAAATATAATATTCGTCCATTCTGTAAACGCTTTGGGTTCAAAGCGTGTGCTCTGTTGACTAGTTTATTGATATCGCAATGCGGTTACTCGGAAGTAGGAGCGTTATGTGATGCTTTAAAGTTAATATGAAGCTTTAGTAACTAACATAGTTTTGTTGGTAGTAAGGAGTTCTTTATTAGCAATGACGTATATTTTGTGCTTTTATGTAACGTTGATCTTCTTTGGATGTTGTAAAAACTGTGTTTGTATGAAGTGTTGATGTATAAAAACTTGAAATAAAACATGGCAAAGTAAAAAATTACTTTAATTACGAAGTCGGATTTTTGGATTTTTTAGTTTCTTGCCACCGACTTCCGAAATTAAACAAATTTTTCACTTTGTAGTGTTTTTTTTTGGAATTTTGGTTTTCTTAACACATTGACTGCCACCGCGGTCACCAGTGACCGCTAACAATAGTTTTTCTATTGTGTCTGTTGTCTGGCAGTCAAAGCCTTAATTGTAAAAAATAATTCTATTTTTCACATATTAGTTAAGGTGCCTACCTCACACCAATTTGTATCCCACTACTTGCTATGTAAACAACAGTGACAGGAAGTGGATTAAATGCGTATTATTGAAGCTAACTCAAAAGCTACCGAAGCAAAATTAATACAATTTATATTTGGAACCACTGCGCAAGTTTCGTCTACCAAATGTTTTTTTTTTTTAAATCAAATTCGGCTCAAAATTTACGAAAAATCTATCAACATAAGTACATTAAAGAAAATACGTACAGACTAACATAAATAACCTCCTCCTTTTTTAAGTCCGTTAATAACTAACTGCTACGAGTATATTAGGTTGGTACTCGTAAGTACGTTATAAATGTGCAAGACAATGTTGAGATGTCTCAGCAATTTTGAGAGGACCTGTACCTTTTCTTTTAGAACATTTATTTTGCAATAAATAAGTGTTATTCGGGAAATGCACAACCAGTAAAAAAGGAGCATTTAAAACTAACAAAATTTACATTAAAAAAAAAAAGACCTGTTCGATAACAACGTTTGATTGATCGGCAAAGCGAGAGGAGAATCAAGTGCAATGTACTCAACAATAAGTGTTCGACTGGAGCGTCCGGCGGGGCGGCGCGTGCGGCGTTCATTTTAAACACATACAATCCCTTGCGAGGGTCCTGAGTGGGTGAGCGGCGCTGCGCGGGGAGCGTGCTTGTTTGCGGTGAACGGGGCGTCGAGCATGGCGTCGCGTGCAGTTCAAACCAGTTTTTGTTTACGTAGCAAACTCCCCAAACAGCCTTCTTTGTTTTAATTATCGAGTTATAAAAATATTTTAACCACACATTTTCTCCTAAATACATATCAATAATATAGTACGACCCAGACGCCATGATGAAAAATGTGACCGACTTACATGAACGCTAAGCGTGCACTAAGGCGAACGGCGAACGCTCTTTCGCCGCCTGCACGCAACGCAGAACGCCCCGCTGCACGCCTTTTCACTCAGCCCGTACACTTAGTTTATGTTACGTGCTGTTCAAGTCCCAAAGTTTATATCTAAGTTCACACAGATGCTTAGGTACGTCTATTTCCCATTAAGAGTTTGTAGTTTCTATTTACAGGAATTTCAAGCGCTTAGATCTGCACATAACAATTCGTAATTGTAGCTTGCACATTATTCTACATGTAGACTGGCATATATCATGATTTCCAAATATTAATATGGTTTGTAGTGATTTTCAGTCTACACATCTAATTATACAAATAAATAAAAAATCTGTGTCTGTTTGTAATGTCAAAATAACAACTTTTTATTAAATACGTATGAAAGTAAATATGGAACTGATAACAAAAAAATAAAAAAATTGTCTCTCTGTTTGTTCCGGGTTATCTCCGAAACGACTGGACCGTTTTGGACGAGACTTTCACTGGCAAATAGCTGATGTTATAAGGAGTAACTAATGCTTTTATTTTCGACTAGCTGGTGCCGGCGGGATCATCCGCGAGGATTTAATAGTACATTATTGCAAAGGCTGTGAAATAGGCAATTGCAGGTCGAGTATGACTTTGAAGGCCGAGCCGTAGGCGAGGACTTCACTATACGAGACAGGCAATTGCTATTACCGCCGAGTCATATATAGTGCTTTTCTCAAAAGAATGCAGGGAAATAAAACATAATTTTTGTATTATACATTTAATTTAATTAAAATTTACATTAGTCATATTGGGGCAATTACTAAAAGAAAATGTTATTGATTTTGCCGGTATATTTATATTTGCTTGTTGAACTTCTGATGAGGTTTGCAGGTGGGCATTGGATGTAGTGTTAGATGACTGAAGTATGTAAATAACAAATCAAGACGAATTTTCAGCTTTGCCGCCAATTTTCTATTTATCATCTGTGCCGAAAGGCAAACGCTTTTATGGCTAAATAGACACGTGAATGCAATTTGTGCTAAGCAAAGCGACTTACTTTGGTTTGCCTAGAATGACAAAAGAGATCCAATCAAAGTATAATTAATAACCCCAGCACGCCGTTTCATACAACATTGCTGGAGCGTTGTAATGTTCCAAATTTAAAAAACGCTCCTGCAATGAATTTGACACTCTTTGTCCGTAAATTCGATACTTCGCGTATTCTTTTTTCGAAAATAATGACAATATTTCCATTCATGTTTGAGAAAAAATATATATTACAAACAGACACTTTAATTTTATTTATTTTTGTATAGAAAAAGCCGCACGAGCGAAGCCGCGGGCAGCAGCTAGTACTAAATATAAAATTGAAAGTATGTGATTTGCCTCAAATAATTTTTTTATGATACGCTCAAACTAAAAAAAAATAATTTGAGGACTTCATATGTCAGGAAGTTTAAAAGTAACTCATTTGACAGTTACCGTAAAAGTACTGGGTTTTTAACGGAATTAAAGGGAAACATGATGTTTGCTTAGTTTCTAAGTTACTCTTCGATTTTAAAGGTTGTCTTCAAGAAGTCTAAAATGATAGTATATTGATTACCTAATTGATTAGTGTGTTAAATATTGTTATGTACCAAGTTTGTATGTGTGCAAGAATATAACTACAGAAATATTAGTACTGAAAAGGCGTATCATTTCACACACATAAAGTATAGAAGCACAAATTCAGTTAAAATTGAAACTTCTTTACAAATTTAAATTACCTACTTTAGACGCACATAATAAAGAAAGGACATATCATACGTAAATAATGTAGCACTTATGCAATATTATAAACATTTATGCAGAATAGATTATCGAGCTCCGAGCATCGAATCGGAAGCGAACTGGCGATCTGATTTACATAAGAGAGATGTAAAGGTGTGAAACGAATTCCAGTGATTCTGAGAGTGGTACAGAGGGCATTATTAATGCTATTTCCAATCGATGGGCGTTTCAGAATTCCACTGCATTTTTTTTTATCGGTATCTGTAGGTATATTTAAGCACATTGGAGCGAATTTTATGTCATCAACCAAGCATAAATCCAGACTTCATGTTGCTCTGAAAAACACTACCTACATAAAAAACCTCAATAACATTTTGCGAATCCAGAGGCCCCAGTACTTACGGGATACGTAAATATGAACAATTTTTGAATCGAAAATACCACCATCCTATTTTGGTAATTTTTTGCAACAAGTACATACAATTCAATCACCTATAGATGTGAATAAAGTTTTAAAAGTAAGTAAATAATTATTATGTGCGTAATGAATATTTTAAATTTTATAATAAAATTTACGTGACGTTTACTCCGCGAGTTCACGCTAGACCTATAGGATCCCTAGTCACAAGCACGCACTGCTGTGTCCCAAGCACAGCAGTCGCCCTTGCGACTTTGTTGACTAACAACGCAAGATTTCCTAGTGGGAAATCCTAGGCTGGGTTAGGTTGCGCTGATACCCAAAACTATAAGGAATGTCTTCACTATCCAATATATCGTCGCATTGGAGGGCAATGGAGCTAAGCTACATTTTCTGTGAAATGGAGTTAAGTAAATGAACCTTCTGAGAAAAAGCTATAATTTTTATTAATCAATAAATCTAACAGATATCATGACTGTAAGAAGTTTTTTTTAACGCTAAAGACGCTGATTAATGTTACGATAACCGTTTTAGGCGCATCATTTATTTTTTAAACGCCTATAACTCAGAAGTTTAGTTCTGTGTAATAGCTTCATTATCCTCCAAGGCGACGACATGTATAAAGGTTGATACGAATTAAAGCCTGCTTTAAGCTGTAACACGTTCATAACATTAAGAACCACGAGTATTCCACAAAGAGTAATATTTTTATTCTGCGAGTTCAAATGGAAAGTTCAATCGTCTATCGGAATCTGCGATCGTCGTCGTTTGAGCGGCTCCTATTTACATAACAACGACAGTTGGCAACTGCCTGGACGTGACGGATGAGTTGCTCAGATTGTTGCCAGTCTGCTGGGGCATATGGCCAGATGAGGATAATGTGGCCAGATTATGGAGATAATGGTTTAAAGATTGATAGTTCTTTTTATGTTTTCACGATAAGGTGTTGGTCCGGGCTATCATTTGTATATCTTTGCCAGTTGTTACGGGTAGTCAGAAGCCCGAAAGTCTGACAAACAGACAGAGAGTATCGTGTTACCCTGTAACTGGGTTATGGAAGTCCGATAAGCAGTCGCCTCATATAAATTACTGGTATGCAGCTGCGTTCGACCGCTTTCTGACCTGATTGTAAGTGTAGATGCGGTCGACAATGGTGCATGCTTGCCCAGAAGTGACTTATTTACTCCGAGTTGAAAATTCCAGGGTTATAAAATTATACGGTTATATGCACTTGACAGCTATGGATTAACCATTTAAAACTAACTTGGATAAATTAGAAGCTCTTCAAATTCGATTCTTAAAACTACTTGTTACAAAAAAAACTAAAAACACTTGTAAATGAGATTTTAGGAAACTATTTAAAATATTTAAAATTCTACCTATCACTTACAAACATAAATATATTTTAGCAGTAAACCATCAAGGTATCCAAGAGTTATAGCTTAAGTCACGTATTCAACAACCATAACACACGATCTATTGCTGCTGACAGATTCAATGTACCCAGAGTCACCAATTACTTTGGTGACAGAACCCTAAAAAAACGAATACCATATCTATTGAATAGTCTACCGGCAGACATAAGGAGTTAAACAAATAAAAATAGATTTAGAAGTAAATTAAAAAAATATTATTTGGATATGTACATATGTGTGCTTAAGTATTATTGTCTAGAGACTAAATGGTTTTGTGGGGCTAAGTTTATAAGTTAGGTACTTACCATGTTATATTAAAATAAAAAAATAAAATAAATATAAGGCCCAGATTCAGACGGAGTTTCACACCTTAGCTGTAGGCACAATAGAAAGAAAGAAAAATATTTTATTTGGGACACGCACAAGAAATACAAACAGTAAAAAATAAAACATGCGCATTTAAAACTAACAACATTGTAAACCTGTGCGAGGCCAAAAAGGCCACTATCTCAGCATAATGCTGCGATATTTAAAAAATAAATACCGCAGCGCTGGTATTCTGATAGGGCCCGCAGTAATGCCACGGACACACCTACGGAAATCTATAAGTCCCACTAGGGGATTAAAAAATAAGTGGCAATAAAATATAAATTATAGATACAACAAATAAATAAAACCGTAATTAGGTACGCACAATAAATAAAATATTACGATCGACCCAGGTCCGACGTACAATAAACGTGTTAGTCTTTCTTTGGATTATATCTAGATCATGCAGCAGCAATAGTAGCTGTGGCATGATTCTATAATAGGTCACAGAATCACGCCATATTGTTGTGCAAAAGAAAAGAGAGAAAGATATTTGATTTGGCACTCACTGGAAATATAAAAAAAAAAATTGGCACATAAAAGTCAATTTTGAACGTCAAAAATTACAATAAATAAAGAATTGATTCTAGTACCAAAAGGTAGTTACGTATGGAGAAGTATGGGCAAGAAACTCCATACTTACTTTTTTTTAATGTTAACAATATTTTGTATACATTAATTAATAATTATATGTGAAGACGATTTACCCCGAATAAAATTACTATACCACAATAGGTAAAAAGAATGAAAAGTGAAGTAATGACAGGCAAATTTATTATGTGATAGATACATGATGCTCACATAGTTAGACACATTGTAAAAGTAGAGGATTTTCCTAAAATATTAACATTTATAATACGTCAGGTCTATCATAAGCTCTTTGTTTTGTGGTTATTTTAGCGACCATATTGTGTACTTACTAAAGGCCGTAGAATTCCATTATTACATTCATTATTATCACAGTTTATGTCAACAAGAATCACTGTTATAAAACCTACACTAAAAAGAAAGAAACAAAAAAACCTGTGAGATTGGGGGACCCCCGTCAGGAACGAAGTTTTACCTTACGCGATGCTCGCACGCACACACACACTCATATATAATAGAAAAAGACAGAGAGAGAGAGAGAAAGTTGCATGGAGAGGACATAACGCTTTTTCCTTACGTGACGATTTCTACCAGTCAACTCCTACCGCAAGCCACGTTAAGGAACTTCGCTCCAAAAACTATTCTATTTCGAATACCGTTTTTATTATTTCCAGAGCTTCTTTAACATAAATTACTAAGTCCAAGAATCGTTATAACTAATCAAGAACTTCAAACACTAAGTTTCTGGTCAGTTATAATATACAAACCGTATCTACTCATCTATTCATCCCAAGAGACTTCGGCAAACTTAATAAGTCCAACGCCAGCCAGCCAATCGATCAAAATGCTCTGATCTAATCGTGCTATCAACGGCCGAGCCAAATGGCGTTCCGATTTACATAACAACGGGCTCGTCCGAGACTACTCGCACTAAAAATAGACGGCGACACTCGAGAGGCGGTGCCTTCTGTCATGTTGACAATGGACAAAAGATAAGTTCCTAAAATATGGGTGTTTATTTCCAAGGAGATGGATTTTTGGGTAGTCGGACCTCGTAATTGCTTTATCACGCTTAGGTTTTTTTTTTGTTTTTAATGAGGATCTGTATTATATTATTTTCAACAAAATGTATATAAGGTGTATCTATTCAAACACAAAATATTTTAAGAGAAACGCCTATAGGTGGTAAAAAAGCTATAGCAGCGGAAAAAAAAATTATCTAAGTGTTTTATATTTTTATATAATTATTATTATTTTAAAATTGCTTGAGACATTTTACAAAAAAACCTTTACTTAATTTTTTTAATATAATTCTATGAATGATCCACCCGGACGCGCGGCAACGGTGGCGGCACTATCGCGGTGCCTTTTGATAATTAATCATCATATCAAGTAATTTAAAAATAATTAATTTTTTAAATAATATATTCAGATTTTTTTTAAATCATTTCCATGGCTTCTTTAGCACCTACAAGTGTATCTCTTAAAATATTTCGTGTTTGAATAGATACACCCTATATAGAGTGGCGATTAGGTTATCACATTAAATAGTACAGCAGTTGTTATCAGTCTGTTAAAATAATAAAATAATCTATTTTTTTCCCGTGACCCATTGGCTGGCTTTTACCTTGGACAGAGGCTAAGCCCGTATACTTAAAAGTACTCAGTGGACTAAGCATTGCCATACAACGTGGCAATGCCGCCAGTCTCTTGGGTACATTACCAGTCGACAGCGATGCGGAGGAATTTTTCGACGCCCTATTTTAGTTTATTTTGTTACTAGCTTCTGCCCGCGACTTCGTCCGCGTTAAATTTCTTGTTCCCCCGACCCACCCCGTCGCTACAGATTGCCTGCCCGTGCTTTTACTCCGTTTTCGCATAAACTTTCATTAAAAAAAAAATGGTGTTCTAGTTAATAGGAATGTAATTCTTCCTCAAGAATTGGGCTGTAAAATGCAAGAAGATTTTTTCAAATCCAACTCGCAGTTCCAGAGATT
The DNA here is from genome assembly GCA_947523025.1 of Dryobota labecula. Classification (NCBI taxonomy): domain Eukaryota; kingdom Metazoa; phylum Arthropoda; class Insecta; order Lepidoptera; family Noctuidae; genus Dryobota; species Dryobota labecula. Next base: position 3,420,470 of record OX383290.1, read on the forward strand.
AGCACGTTCAAAAAACAAAAAACCGGCCAAGTGCGAGTCGGACTCGCGCACGAAGGGTTCCGTACCATCTATACAAATCCTTATCCTTACTAATATTATAAATGTGAAAGTAACTCTGTCTGTCTGTCTGTCTGTATGTTACGTTTTCACGCCTAAACCGCTGAACCGATCGTCATGAAATTTGGCAGAGATATAGCCTGGGATATGGAGAAGGTCACAGGCTACTTTTTTACGCGATAACCGACATCCACGCGGGCGGAGTCGTGGGAAAAAGCTATCCATACTAATATTATAAATGTGAAAGTAGCTCTGTCTGTCTGTCTGTCTGTATGTTACGTTTTCACGCCTAAACCGCTGAACCGATCGACATGAAATTTGGCAGAGATATAGCCTGGGATATGGAGAAGGACACAGGCTGCTTTTTTACGCGATAACCGACATCCACGCGGGCGGAGCCGCGGGCAAAAGCTAGTAATATCTATAACAAAAAAAAAAAAAAAACAATTTTACATAGATAAAAAAACTGAATTTGGAACATTCCGTTTTTTTCTAACAAATAATAACAAATTAAGTTAAATGTTGTTAAATAAGGCAACGGTGGCGTTTAAAAGAAGATGTAGTTACAAAAATTTAAAAGAGTATGCTTAGATGGTTTGGTCATGTTGAGAGGATGAATGAAAGGCGACTTACAAAAGGTATTTATAAGGCAGGTGTGAGTGGAAACGCCGGGAGGGGACGTCCTAGGAAAACATATAGTGACCTACTTGGTGATGTTCTTCAGAAAGGTCAGGCGCGTAGCACTCGCAACCGGCGTGCGTGTATGACCAGATGTATGAATATAAACGAAGCAAAAGGAGTATGTAAGGAGCGTAGTAGGTGGCGCTCTATAGCTTCTGCCTACCCCCATGGGAAAAATGCGTGAGTTTATGTTATAATATAATAATAATCATTTAATTCGGAAAACATCCATAATGTGTTAGTATTACAACTTAGAAAAATATGTTAGTAGCATTAAAAAATAAAAACAATATTACAATTAAAACTACAAATTAAATTAAAATCAATATTAAATTAGAATTAAATCAAAATTAAATTAAATTACAATCAAAACAAAATTAAATCAACACCAAATCAGAAATAAATTACCATTAAATTAAATCAGTTATATAATATTATGTGTAAATACTAAAGTGAAAAAAAAAAGAGGCTGGATTGTTAATTCTTATTAATAGTGTATGTTTAAAATACGTAATGTAGAATAAGTGGTTTCAAATTAATGTTCCTAATCATCGTACTGTATACATAATTAATAGGCTAATTGTTTTAAAATCAGGGAGAGCCCCTGCTGCGCCTCAAAAAAATCGCCATTGATACCGGCGAAAAAAATATTACACTGATAAAAAAACTATTAGCACTGATTAAAAATAATGGCTTCTGGTGGTGACCAGTAGCCATTATTTTTAATCAGTGCTTCCGGCAATATTTTTTTCGCCGGTATCCAATGGCGATTTTTTTAGTATTATTTATTATTTTTATTTTTTTATTGGACCTCGTGCCATCGCACGAAGTCCTAGACAGAAGCCGAAAAGCTTGCGGCCACCTACGTACAGTACGCGCCACGGTTCTGATATTATGTTGAGATCAAATAATAATAATAATAACCCCACCGCCGTATCCCTACGTTGACGTCGTGGTGGGGCTTGCGCGATCCTGAACTCTGGATCTGTGCCGATAGAGGGTACTTTGCCGAAACAGGTTTAGGGTGAGGAGCCAGACCAAGAGTGATACGTAAACCAGCAGGGCAGCATGTTAAGAGCTGCTGGGTAGTAGCGACCCCACGGGGCTATCTCCCGGGAGAAATCTTGTTCCTCACCTTTGGCTTGGCTTCATTGGCCAGCTGGAGTGAATACTGACGAAGAATAGAGCTCCCACCTCTTTTTTGTCTTTATTGGCCGATTTAAGTTGAGATTCGCAAGAGTTAACGTGCTCAGGGTAAGACGCTGGTAGGGATCTTGACCGTACTTCCGAGATTGTCCTGATAGCCGTCATAGGGCATCAAAAAGGACACCCTAAGATTGACTGTCACTTGCACGTCATAAAAAAGATAAGGTCTATTTGTCTATGTGACAGTTAGGTAATCTCAACCTTACTGAAGTTTCAGTTTACTGGGCATTGTTGACAAAAGTAGTAAAGGAATTACGAGGTCGACTATACATACCTACCCAAATCATGTAATCATTGTATAAAATAATACAAGTAGGATATAATTAATATCATGTATTATTTTATTTGTATAAAATAAAACATGATACACTTGTATCTATTCCACGAAGCGAAATCATCTTCATTCGTGTAATTAACCCGTGGCCGGTCTAATTAACTAAATAAATAAATACTTAGCCATGAGGATTATGCTGCAATTTGTTCACATAGTAAAAATAACATAAAAACTAGCATTTATTAATAAATCTATATTTACTCAGATCAAATTCAAGCAATGCAAACTGAAAGTAGCGGTTTTCGCAAACAAACTGCTGCATTTGGAATATTTTTAATACTTATTTGTATCATCATTTTATCATATCTATTGACATTGTACAGTTTACACTGAATATTACTCCCGTTACCAAATATTAAATAAAATAGAGAACAAAATTTAAATAACAATTTTACCGCTGCCATTATTCATTATTTACCGAAGTACCGTAATATTTCGTCAATCGTCATATCAAGTTACAAATGAACACAAACATCAAAGGCGACTGGCGTAAACACGGTAATTAATAAATAATTACTAACAGATGATTAACTCCAATACGATTACCTCCATTTAATCTGATTAATAAATTATCTACGCTCGATTAACTCTGTTCATATTGACTAGGAACTTAAGGAAATTTTCTTTTAGGTGAAATGTAGATCGGAATGCAAAATACTGTTTAGTGCAAGAAAAAAGGAAATACAAAATAATCATGTAGGGACACAGGTACTCGATCGTAAATTTGAGGTGGGTGATGTAATGTATGTTGTTAATGAAACAAGTTATATTTTTAGTTTATAGTGTTTTAATTAAATTTTAAATTCTAAATTCTCAAAAAAAAAAATCCACAAATTACAGAAGAACAAGCAGGTTTTGTTAAAGTCAAAGGCACGCGGGAACTAATCCTGAACGTTCGCCAGCGCCAGTTTTGTTATTATTAAAAAAACTGATGACCTTCCATGAAGTATTAACGCCGTACTAAGGGTTTATTTTGTTTTTTAGAGATTATTTTGGAATTTTTTTTCTATAGAGGAAACTACAAGTAATCGTGTTTCTAAAGTATACGATTTACAGAGTGGATCGTTAATTATCTTACATATTAATTGCATAACTAAAGGTTAGGTAATAACGATGCAGCAAGGGATCGAACGAACGCAATTATTTCGCAATTACGTATCATTTCGTCGGAGCGCCCTTAAGACATAGGTTTCTTTTTTGTCCCGGTAGAACGTTCTCGTGGGACAATTTCCCACCTCCAGGTGGGTGAAGCCACAGGCAAAAGCTAGTCTTACAATAAGATAGCCGTATTTAAACTAGAAGCAGTTGAGTATGTGGCGGCAACGCATCAAAGACCTGACGTCACACAAATCCTGTATCACGCAAGCAGTGTTCACCGCGTGACTGGTATATGTACAAAATCCCGACATCAACCGTCGGGACAATCCGATCCAGCCTTTCCCTTGCTGTCCTCACCCAGCGACGCTCTAAGCCGAGGTCCATACTCCACAGGGGGTGCTTTTAGCGCATAGTCGCTTAGTTTATAAGGTTTTTGCCCTGGATGGAGGCCTTAATTTATTATGGCACCCACAAGGTGTTAATGGGTAACATGGGTAACATGAAAGTCAAAATACACAAAAAAAAACTTCCGACAAAAGTGAAAACTCAAAACTTTGGAATAAGTGACAGTCTGGCGCAACATGCCACGAGCATGTCGCGCATTTCGGTGACGCGATCCCATAAGTTTCTCCCCCACCAAAAATTGCTCTACGCGGCTTAAGAACTTTTCACATCAAAAAAAAAAAAAAAAAAACAACCGACTGGCATTTCTACCTTTACATGCTAGCTACAAAACAGGAGTTACCTTAACCAACGGCCAAACTTCATTTTGTTATTAATTTACAAAGCTTGTACAATGTACAGTCACAAACAAACTTACATCATCAGTAATGACAACGCTCATTATTCCTGAGCCCTCAAACAGCTTTGTTGCGCAGTGTATCGGTGACGTCACTCCTAAGGTGACCACACTTGCTCTTATAGTCTCAATCAATGCTGGTCGACATAATTATGAGTGCCGATTTTGTCACAAGTCATGGTCAGAAACGATTTAGATTCTAATAAAAAAAAAAAACACCTGAAGAACAGAAATCTGATTATTGAATGTACGGCCTGAGTGAAAAGGCGTGCGGCGGAGCGTTCTGCGTTGCGTGCAAGAGACGAAAGAGCGTTCGCCAAGTGGTCTTAGTGCACGCTTAGCTTTCGTGTGAGCCGGTCACATTTTTCATCATGGCGTCGGGGTCGTACAATATTATTATGTATTTAGAAGAAAATGTGTGCTTAAAATATTTTTATAAAGGTGTGTCCAAACACGGCGTGCAAGGTGCGCGGCAGCTAAGTGCGGCATTCGCAAGACACAAATTTGCCGCGCGAATAGTTTAGACCTTCTGCGCGGCAGTGCTGCGCGGCATGTCCGAGACACGCCGCGCTCTTTATTTCGTATTCAAACCACAATGAAAGCGGCCGCGTGTCTTGTAGCTCCCTAGTATCCCATAATGGACTATGGGAGCCATATATTTCGACAAGACGAATTGCTGTTTCGTTATAAAATACGTCCGTCCGCACACAACCACTGGCGAACCAACACTACACCGTTTTCGCGGCGTTCGCCGTGCGCGGCATGTAGCTCGATAATTGGGCTATCTAACACTAAAATAATTTTTCTATTCGAACCAGTATCTAGTTCCTGAGATTAGCGCGTTCAACCAAACAAACAAACTCTTCAGCTTTATAATATTAGTATAGATATTAAGGAGTTGTATTACTGATTCTAATTCTAATGATAATAAATCTGTAAATACATCCCTAGTAGCATTTTTTGTTGGCATTTAGTTAGGCCAATTACAGAGGTAAGTGGCCCAACTAAATGCCAACAAAAATGCTACTAGGGATATTTGTTACGATCGCGAATCATACTTTATTTAAAATACACCTACCTGCAAATTGCAAAAAGTGTCTTCCTATAGTGACAGGAACTAAAATATTAGGAAGGCACAGTGAGGCGGGAAAGACGTGAACTTAGTTTTTTAGCATCTTTACTTTGATGTTAGTTTAGCAATGTATGGTTAACAAATTACTTAAAACCATTTACTTACCAAGATACACGTACATATTACACATACATTAACTCACTTGTTTCTCTCAACACACACTCTCACCCACTCACACACGAACAAAACACACACACCCACCCTCATACACAAGCACGTGAATAATGTATTGTAACTTTTTTAGGTAAAAATGATCTTTGTATGAAAGCGGAGTCTCCCAACACAGGCATTATTTGCTTAAAAGGAGGCTCCAATTAATAATTTGTTCTGAATCTTATTTGGTTATGAAATAAGATAAAATAAATATTAATTAATAAACTATTCAATCATTACAATTAATAATTATTAATTAATTATTCAATTTTTATATTTTCTCGCCTGATGGATAGAAATGGATGAGGTCTATGATGGAACGAGCGTGCCCAGAAGATGTCTGTTCACTCTTGCTTTGAGCGCAGATGGGTCATTTGTGGAAGGTAACAAAGACGCTGGCAAAATGCGGAGGAGAAGCGCTGAATGCCATCTTCCTGCTTGTATCTTGAACCAACTACTTTGTATCTTGGCCATTTTAGTAATTGCCCGCGGGAGCAGCGTACTGACTGATAATTAATGAAATTGTATGTTACGCTATGAATAGCTGCTTATTTTGTTATTAAATGTACATTAATTTGCCGCAAACATGCTATTATGGTTATTACTAATGATACACCATGGTAGAGCAGCATGTTATACGGAATTAATATTATTTACATTTTGGTTCAATTTTAGAATTAATGTGTTTCATGGGCTGGTATTTATGGTCATTCTTGGGATTTAGTTTGTATATAGGTTGTTTTTTTTTTTTTGTAAATTTACTTTCAGGCGCTTCCCTGTACAAATAACCTGGAGCATTTGTTCCCTCTTTGACATCCCACACCACGTGCCTGCGTTACAGTAGTGAATATACACAGATTTTTGAATAATTTCTTTACTCAAAAATGCATGTAATGTGGTCATTATTTTGACAACATTGTTTGAGCAAAGTCGACCTTGCCGTTCTGTTTCAAGGAGCGGCCGGCAAAGTTTTGCTGGTCGCTCTAACAGGCCGGCAAGATATTGCCGGCCTCTATTTTGACATTTCAACGTTTTAAAAAATCAAATGCAAAAAGATTTTATTTAAAACACAGCTGTTTGTATTTATAGAGATAGGTACAAAAAGATTTTATTCCATATTTGGCTGTATAGTTCCAACTAGCATTGTTAAAAAAAAAAAAAAAGAAGTAACAAAAGCGCGGTTCAGCGAAAATTTTATTTTTATTGAAATGACTTGCTGGTTTTATTTAGATTAGGTACTTGCATTTTTGAATAAAGCACTATACAAGCCTTGGCCCACTATGACTGCTTCGCTGGTCACGCTATGATTGCCTCGAGCTAGCCTAGCTACGCTCTAGGCCTTCCAGCTTGGCCATCATTGCAGCCCTTGCTGTCCTCGCTGTAAGGGCCTCGACCTACGGCCTCGGCCTTTATCTCAGCTCGTCCATCAAGTGCTGCACGCTGACCGCGCTGTGTCGGCCTGGAGCTGCGCTACGCTGCGCTGTCGGCCATCTTCAGCGCGACCAGCAAAGTAGTCATTATAGACCGCGGCAGTAATGTACTATTACAAAAACAAAATTTAGTCTTTTGAAATAATTTAGTCGTGCAAAACGTTCATTATTAAATTGTCTCTCCATCGGTCGCAAACTTAAATTAGTTCTAACTTCATGATGAGATGCATGTTATCAATAATTTTTTGTCATTTCTTTGGTTTTATTGTAAGGAAATTAAATTAACATTTACTCCTTATAAAATATTGGGATCAACCATTATGGAACCAGAATTAGATAGAAATTTAATATATTTTTGTTACTTGACAATTCTTTTAATTATCACGTAGCATAGTTTCAAAAAACTGCACAAAAAAAAACGGCTTGCGCATGCGCATCGTTTTGCTCGGGGATTGTAAATAGCCTAGTAAAAAAGTGAAGAAATCTAGTGTTTTCATAACATGCGGAAAGTATGAGAGGCTTCTTCTTTTGTACTCCCTGTAAACTTTTGAATTACCTGTACGTTGGGAATACAGTTTTCTTTTTTTTTTTTTTTCGTAACAATGTATTTGTAGGTTTTTATGTAATCATACATAGTTCAAAAGTAGGGAAACTAAAAACGATTGCATAGTAAAACTATGAGAGAAGAGTATCATCAACGTCAAGAATTTCAAGCTAATATAAAATTTGTTCAGGCGCGACACAAAGGCACCGCGAGCATTGCGACGAGGGTTGCCTTTGTGTCGCGTCGCATGTCACGACAAAAAACAATCAACAACAAGACAATCGTACATTGTATCTAGATACACATTATGCATGATGATTCACTAGGTCTTTTTTTTTCTTCCACGTTTTACTGGCTTATAAAAGATACAGTTATGGCAAAATTAAATTAAATCAATATTTAACTAAAATACTTAATCTTAAAACCAAATAGTTGATAGTTGTAGTCACCACACACCACACACCCTGACCTGTATAATAATTTTCATTTTCCAAAATTATTAGTTTTATTCAATGCTTTCACAAGTTACTCTTAGTTACTTAAATGTAAAAGTAGCCTAAGCTACTCCTTGTAACATTAGCTATCTTCCAGTGAAATTCTCGTCAAAATCAGTCGAGCCGTTTTCGAGATTTGCCGGAACAAACAGACAGACATACAGACAAAAAAAAATAAGTACCGTATATACTTTCATATGCATTTAATGTAATAATTTGACATTATAAATAGACACCTGACTTTTATTTATTTGTATAGATGTATAATTTGATAGATTATTTTGTGGGATTCATGTTTGAATATAACTTCGGGCATGTGGCTGCCGCGGCTGACGCGGAAGCCTAATATACTAAAAGCTTAATTTTTTTTAATTGCTTTTGTTTACTCAATGAAACATTTGAATAACGACAATTTTCACGAAATGGACCTGCTGTTTCATTCTGTCAAAATCTCACCGTAAGAACGTTGGCAAAGTGAGCTGCATTTCAGAGTCCCAAGAAAAAAAATTCGAGACTCGATGGGGTCTCGAAATTCCCGGGAAAATCGAGATATTTGAGACTATATCAAAAGTAGGTTTCATACTTATAGGCTAGACTTTTAGGCAGTCAAAACAAGATATTTTATTAAACATATAGTAACAAACACAAATTATAAAATCAAGAATTATTTTTGAGAGTTTTTTTTAATATTTATAGTGGGTACGTAAGAAACAAAGGGTGTTTAATGTAGTTCCAGACAGAGAGAACCTGAATTTATTACAAAAGTAACCCGCGTTGGAAAAAGCTCTCTGCTTCTACGTTATCGGGGGGAATACGAGTAGATATTAAGTAATTGTAGCAATGGTTTAGGTATTTTCCTAACCTATTGGACAAGTATCAATATTCTCGTTATTCCCGAGACCGAAAATATCAATCTCGAGTCTCGAAAATACGAAAACATCGTCGAGAATCTCGAAATTTTCGAGACCGAGATTTCCGGGATGAAATGAACTTCTACCCTATATGATTGACCCTATTGACAGCTAACTTTAAGCTAAGTGCCACTAAGCTAGTGCCATCTTAGTGTTCAATGTGAAATTTTGACAGAAGAGTTTGGCTGTTAACTAGACCACCTCATTCTTGCGATTTGACGCAATCTCATTATTTTCCCTGGCGATATGTAAAGTTTAAAATCTACGCCGATAAACCAGAAACGATTGAGTTCTTGAATGCCAACATTCGACGCATTATTACCGAAATACAGCCTGATTTTCTGCGAAGAATGTGTGAAATTTGGCCTTCAAATTCTCTATGTACGAGTACACGCCAGCCGCACATGCCCGAAGTCATATTCAAACATGAATCCATAAAATTATAATATGTCAAATAAAGCTAAGATTATGGATATTATTAAAAGATTTTCTGTGTTATATTTCAATTTAAAGTTCTCCGCGTCAAAAAAAAGGACCCCTTAAATCCATACTAATATTATAAATGTGAAAGTAACTCTGTCTGTCTGTCTGCTACGTTTTCACGCCTAAACCGCTGAACCGATCGTCATGAAATTTGGCAGACATATAGTCTGGGATATGGAAAAGTACATAGGTTACTTTTTTACGCGATAACCGACATCCACTCGGGCTGAGCCGCGGGCAAAAGCTAGTTAATAATAAACTTAATATAATTAAGAAATCTCGGTGTTTTGTCAAATCATGAAAACCGTGCGAAGCAGGGGCGGGTCGCTAGTATATTGATGTTATTGTTTAGCAGTAGAAATATTAGCCAATCAGCAGTGATGCGTGAATGACTGCCCAGAGTGCTCTCAATACCACTTGTTAAAGTTAATTGAATTACCAACTAGCTAAAAGTAGTAAATACACAGTTTGATACAGGTTATATTACAACAATATCGTGTCTTTCCATAGCGCACAGTAACGGGAGCTCGCATATAAAATATAATTTCACGAGCGCTGCCACCGAGTGCTGCGGAGTACACCGCGCATCAAAAGCAATGCTATCCTAACATAACACGCAAACGATAATCGATCTTATATCTTTGCTGTTAAGTACTAAAATCCTTTCAAATTTTTCAGCAAACGATAGATATAGGTGTGGTTAACCGTGCAGTGCAAATGGAACAATATACACGTATATAGTGCGTCGTATTGCAGACGTTTACCAGAAGTTTGTTTAGTATTTCAATGTAAATAAATAACTTATTAGTATGTGTACTGCAAAGGAGTGAAACTCTTTCCGATGGCAGTCTTATTTAACAAACAAGTCGATTTGAAACCGTTTTGTCTTGTTCTATGCTACGGCGCTACGCGCTACGACGAAGCTGCTACGCCGTAGCTGATCGCGTAGCCGCAATGCTTTCGAGTCGTTTTCGAAAGCTTTCTTTTTGCGATTAATTCAAGACTTATTACATATACAGGGTGTCCCGTAAATAATGGATCAAACGTAATGGGTAGGTAGCTTACCTCATTTCCAACAACTAATTTTAACAGTAAAAAAAACCGGTAAGGTAACCAAGATATTTTTTTTTTTTTCGGATTTTACCATTTTCTCTACCAGCATTCAGTGTTTTTAATGCTGTCGCTGCAAATAATAAAAAAATTAAGTATGATTTTAGCAATATCTTTGTAACCACAAGGACTAGATGTAAGTATTATACCAATTTGCAAACCTTAGTAGCTGTACAAGTTTTTTAAATAATGGTACACTGTGGTATCATACAAATTTTTCACAGGAGAATTTTTCCAATTCTGGTCATTACATCGTAAAAAAAACTTTTCAATTCAAGATTTTTTTCTAAGGCATTTTTAAAATAACGGTATCTTATAACGTTACTAAACTATGCAGAAATGTTTGACAAAAATCACATCTAAAAATGTTATCATTTGCAGCAACAGTATTAAAAACACTGAATGCTGGTAGAGAAAGTGGTAAAATTCGTAAAAAAAAAATATAAAAAAAATAATATATATAAATAGTTTTTTTTTCTTCGATTTTTACAATCGAAGAAAAAAAAATCTTGGTTACCTTACCGGTTTTTTTTAACTGTTCAAATTAGTTGTTGGAAATGAGGTAAGCTACCTACCCGTTACGTTTGATTCATTATTTACGGGACATTTTAAAAAGGTAAAATAAAACCTATGTACTATTTTATTACTAGCATTTTATAACATATTACAACAATAACAAACATAAATAACATATTATGCTAGGATTTTTAGACTGAAACTTCTAAAAATCCACTGCGTCACAGCACGTTACACAAAATACAATAGTAACAAAATGTACCTATCCGATGTTTGACATGCCAATGTTTTTATTAAAAATACATTTCAGTTTATATATGCCTTTACAAAGAAATAATGTTTATTTTTGTGCACGGCAGTGTAGCTGCCAAGTTCTCATAGGTGCATTATGGTGCGCGTGCCAAGTTCGCGGTAATCTTGGATTGTATTTTACTGAATATTATTTTTGCATGAAGTGTGCCGGATGTTTTTATAAGTACGTTTTGCTATTAGAGTTGAATGACTAAAAAAAAAACATTTATATCTTTAACCCATATCTTCTTCTTTCTTTCTTTTTCATATGGCCCAACGATTTTTAGAAGATTTAAAAAACTGACAACCTGTCTTGCCAAGGGCTGTCATTTGTACATCTTTGACGCAGTGTTTAACCGACTAACTGTTGCGCTGCGTGTCGCGGGTTTGATTCCCGCACGGAACAACGTTAAAAAAAAAAATCGCTATCATAAGGACTGCCGACAGAAGTGAAAACACAAAACTTTGGAATAACTGTTCTTTTATGCATATAGCTCATGGAAAGCGTTCGGTGTCAATGACGCAAGTTCCATGATTTTTGTTCACCCAAAAAGTACACATAAATAATATACACAGTATACGCATAGCTCATGGAGAGCGTTCTGTGACGATCGCGAACCCATAAGTTTTTCCCCTACCAAAAATCGCTCAACGTTTTTTGACAGTTCATACCGGTTGTCAGAAGCCCGAAATTCTGACAGCTAGTCTTACCAACGGGTATCGTATTACCCAGTAACTGGGTTGTGGAGGTCAGATAAGCTGTCGCTATATGTAAAACACAAGTATTGTCTGGGCTGCATCCAGTTAGGCAGAAATCCGACCCTAACATACCTGGGAAAAGGCTGGCATGAGTTTTAGAATATTTTCGGCCTTATAGAAAGAACGTCGTCTCACAAACTCTCAAACTCAAACTCTGTGTGACAGTCTCGTTCTACAGCTTAAGCGTAATTAGCCTATAATGTTCTCACTGCTGAGACACATTCTTCCTCTCGGTGACAGGGAGCGAGCCGTAATCTACTACGCGGGATCAGTGCGGGTTGGTAAGTCTTCGAATTTTTGGTTCTAACACATGCCGTTTCCTCACAATGTTTTCCTCCACGGTTTTGAGAGTATTGGTGATACAATAATTTACATAAAAGTAAAGAGCTTGTCTGGGTTCGAACCTACCACCTCGAACTCGTAAGTCGCGGCCATTATTGTCCATTGTTGTATGCTTAATGTAGTGACAATAACAATGAAATATTCATACATAACACATTATTGTTCATTATTTGTCCCTCTTTTCTATGTTATAATATTAAAATGTTGAATATGTGATACCTAATTATTAAATAATTTTTGTATGAAATAATATAATATTTTTAAATATGTAACACTTAGGATTATTTCTAATTTTAATTTGTTGAATTTGCTAATTTAATTTGTATATAATAATGAAATTGTGTGTTGTGTTTGTCTTATTTTTATTTTTATTTCTAACCATTTTTGTTTAATGTTTTTTTGTACCCAATGCTATTATGATCCAATGTTGATTGAAATAAATGAGTTGAATTGAATTATCACTGAGCTACCACTGCTCTCCAAAGCCTGATATGTTATATTTAAGCGCTCATAATTTCGTCTGTTAAAGCCTATTTGTTTCGCATATTTAATGTAAAATATTGTTCAGCAAAGTATCACCAGAGACTAAAATTAGTTTATTTTAGTTTGATATCGTCACAAGTTTTGTAAAGCTAGAAGTTTTAGAGTCCCTAGACTCTAAAGAGCCATTTTCATTCAAATAAATAGCTTTAGTTTTAAACCTTCGCATAAGCAAGAGTTTCTGTTCAATTTTTAAGATTTTGTTTTGATAACTTTAACAACGTTCTAAGAATATGAATTTACATTAAATACTGTAAGCTTTTTAATATAATTAATATATAAACAACGATATAAAATATAATTGCATTGGGTTTTAATTAATTTACTTTAAGAACTTATATGAAATTATGTGTTATTATGTATTAAAATTGCTTTAATGGCTAACCCTGGGCAATCAGCTATTGTACTGGTTATTAATTACTGAGAAACACCCACTGTCTTATTTCTACAATAAGTTGCAGATCTGGATAACAATTAAATCATATGTCACAAAGTCACAGACAGAGGCGACCGTATTGAATGAAAAAGAGAAAACGACATAAGTTTAATTTGGAGCTTTATGAAAAACTTAAGTTGTTTAGTACAGTCATACAGCTCAGGCAGCTCTCTCTGCAGATACTAGTTGCGGCCAGCTTAAATCATCCCACTGCTGGGCTAAAGCATCCCGGTTTTATATTCAAAAGTGCCTTTTACATATAGGTGCCTAATTCAAATAGGTAAATGATTTGCTTTTGTGTTTGACTCCCATGACAATAGGAAGGATGACTAAAAAATATTTTTTGTCCGTGTATTATTAAAAAATATTGGACACGTATTTTTCTTTTTTTACGTAATTAAAACAATATGGCGTTACATTGAGTTCAAATGTGGCATGACGTCACTTCTCACTAGATTTTATACGTAGTTGTGACGTAACGAACCCCCACTCCCCAAGTTTAATATTATTATCTAAGTCATTTTTTATTAATATGATAAAGCAAAAAATACTGTCTAATATTATTATTATTATTTATCTATTTAACATGGTAAGTACCGAACTTATAAACTTAGCCCCACAAAACCATTGCAATGGTTTGACTGTGGGGTCAGTGAGTCTCTAGATATTTAATATTATATATTTATATACATTTAAAAAAAAAAATATTATCTGATTGACGGACTAAACATACTTTTTTTTTACTCCGGACACATCCCTATTGAAGAATGAAAGAAAGATAGTTTTTTATTTTATTTTATTTCGGACACGCAAAGGAAATACGAACAGTAAAAAAGGAGCATTTAAAGCTGACAAAATTTACAAAAAAATAAATAAAATAAAAGTCTATTAATAGATAGATTTTATTGTACACCATAAAAATTACAGATTTATATGTAGAAAATTTGACAAGGGCTGACACAATGTGCGGTCTTATCGCTAAAAGCGATCTTTTAAAGACAACCTTTGGATGGATTAAGGGGGAAGGAGAAACATCACTGCAGGTAATTTGTGGTGTACCATTTACTTATATGCAATAAATACATACATAACTAAAACATGTTATACTTATCAATATAAATATATACAATAATAATCATGAAGCATGTGCAAATAACAAAACAAAAAAGAAATTATGGTTAAGGAGAAAGATAATATTTTTTTCACTTCTCATGCTCTAAAAGTAAGGTTTGACGTCCTCGCACGCTTGGGAGTCAAACCACCTCTGGCATATTATGGCTTCGTTTAGTCCCTCGATATAAAATATATTATTTATCATAATTTTCAAAATGGACAAAGATTATAATAATAATAATGATAATTTTGTCCAACTCGTCCCGCCATCTTCTGCGTGGTGTGTCGCGACGCCTTCTGGCTGTAGCAGGGTCAGGTCACTACATACATGGCCAGGCTATAACGTGTGTCCCAGTGCTGGGACATAGGCCTCCCCTCTATCAGAGGGCCATAATCCAACATGTGGGCCCAGTGCGGGTTGGTGGATGTCGCAAGTCTTCGAATTTTTGGTTCGGTTTCCTCACAATGTTTTCCTTCGGCGTTTTGAAATCAAATACAGGCCATCTAGAGAGCGAAGTAAACTGTAGGAAGAGAGGTATCTACCACCTCAAGACTTCGTAAAGTCCCAGGAGCACCCGCCTCCCGGTTTCGAACTGCAGTGGCCTATTTGGAAAGCTCTCAATCGACTGCGTACTCAAGTAGGCCGCCTCAAACATAACCTGGCGAAGTAGGTATTCACCTAATTTGAACAACGCCTCTGACACCGCAATAAATGTAGCCACCCAGTAGGTGGCTACATTTATGTTACTTTGACAAAGTCAAATCATTTATTTCAAATAGGCACGAAGATGCACTTTCGAACGTCAAAAATTACATGAATAGTTAATTGATTCTAGTTGCGCCTTACGAAAAGAAGACATTTTTGAGAGTAGTGGTGATAAATTAATTTACACAGAACTAAAGAAAACTACTACTCCACTACATAATCATTCTATAAATACTGAAATAAACAATCGAGCTTTAAAAAGATAAAAAAATATTATTTTTATAACTACTTTTATATTTCTACACACAATTGACCATTCCGAGGAAACGGTCCAACGTTTTTCCACTCATTCACAGTTCAAAGTAAATTGTTTCACAGAAAACGTTAGTTAATTCAACCGACGGACGTAATCAGTGGACGGACGGCATCTTGTTAAGTCGTAATTAGCGTCCCCTTTGACAATCTGTGTAGTTAAGTAAGAAATTAAGTACGGTCTAGGACTTGGTGCTCCTACAGAGAAAATTAAACCTTGAAGTGTGAGTTATATAGTTGTGTTTGAAGTGGTGTGTAATGTTAAAGCTCGGAAGGAGAAGTTCATGCTTATTGGGTTTTTGGTTTATGTGTCCGGGTTTTAATTTTCGAGGTATAAGTAGGTAATTTGATGTTCAGAATTTAGGATTAGTGGTGATAGTTTTTCTTGTCATTTATGGGGTAGAAAATGTACAAATAATTGGTTTATTGGAACTCATTTTTGTGATAACTTACAGTTCCACCAGATTCTTATCAACTGTATCAAATAAAATATAAATACTTACATAATTTGATACAAGTACTTAAAAACCAAATAAAACAATATATCGCTGCTTTGCATGAATTGCTTGCAGAAACTAAAATTTTGAAAATACTGGTTTATAACACAGCCAAATTCAAAATAGTTCTTATTTAATTAAACATTGATTAATGCCCTTTCGATTTATACATTCTATTTATTCTTCTATTAATCAAATACGTTATTATTTATTTACTGTCATAAGTTATGAACTTATGACAGTAAATATTTTGTTTAATTTTCAAATAGCTACCCTGTAAAATGTATGTTTTTGGCATGTGCGGTTATTCGTGCAAAGCAGCGATATATATATATATATATATATATATATATATATATATATCGCTGGTTATTTGTATAATTCGTCATTATACATACGGCGCCATCCGTTTGTTTACAAACGCTCGCAGTTATGAAATATGCCGAAGGCAAAATGGCAACTCGTTCAATTGTTATAATTTCGACATTGATTTTTATTGTAGGTGAAGCACACTGGATAAATGAAATGGCGGCAGATCACGGGAACAATCTGCAACTCCCGAATTTCCCTTAAACTTAAGGGGAAGATTTATAAAACAACGGTTAGACCTGCTGTCTTGTATGGATCAGAATTTTGGGCCACAAAAGGGATGAATGAAAGGCAGTTGCATGCAGCTAAGATGAGAATACTAAGAGGGGTGTGTGGTGTTACGCGAATGGATAGAATAAGAAATGAGTATAAAAGAGAGATACTTAGTCTGTAAGCGACACTGGTGTCTGAAAAGTTGTGTGGAAATTGGTTGTCAGGTATATGATACGGAGAAATGAGAGAAATGTCGTCAGGAAGGTTTTGAGTGTGAAAGATGATATGGCTAGAAAGGGAATTACTACCGAGATGACGATTAATAGAGACGTATAGAAGAGGTTACACCGACAGCAAATAAATTGGGATAAGGGCAGGAGAATGATGATTGTTATTGTAGGTTCGGTTGGAACTATGACCAACCACACACGAGTCGAATTGGTCGCAGTAACCCAGGTAACTCAGTAAGCTAGCGCACCCCGACCAAATGGGGTACCTATTTAGTCTGAACGGCCCAAACCGAATGGCCCTCGGGCCATTCGACCGTAAACAAAAATCGTGTATGTTCCAAAGGACCGGTGATAAAAATTTGTAAACAAATTCAATGTCATAAACTACACAAGTACATTCGGGTGCAAAAGTTAAAAGGTTGAAATAAAAGTTTTGAGTTTTTTCTTAGGTTGTATTATCTTCTTTAGAAAAACAATCATCAATAATAGAAAAGGTTTACAAAAGTTTAATTTGGTTATTAAATTTTTAAATAGTTTTAAATAAAAATCATCAAACTTATTTTAAAGAAACAAATTAACAAAATGTAAAACAATACAACAAGATTTAGTCAAAATCGTGCTAGCTACCTGAAGTCGTGCCAACCGGTTATAAAGATTTGTTCTGTGTGGGAACCTGCAAGGAAAGTGTTCTTCGACGTTCGCATTGTAAATGCTGACGCTTCCTCTTACAGCAACCTCACATGGCAAAAAACAGCACAGAAACATAGCCGAAAGAAACACTTAAAATACGACCGAGCAGCTGAAGACCTAAGAGCCTCATTTACCCGTTAGTAATTTCTTGCGATGGAGCCTTAGGAACTGAATATAACAGTTTAAAAAAAAAAACCGCATCAAAGCTTAATGAGAAATGGGGAAACGCATATTCTCAAATAGTGTACTGGCTGAAAGTAAAAATACAAATCTCAGTTATAAGAGCAGTTTCAATGAGAGTAAGAAGCACGCGAAAACATGTCAGGGCCTTTCAATATGAAGATGGAGCAGGAATACTTTTTGACAGCCTGTTCTCATGAAACAGAAATACTTGTTTATTTTTATATATGTAGGAATGTGTGTGCAATGTATGTAACTCTTGTATTTTGTAGTTGTTATATTTATCATTCGTTCATAGTGTTTAAAATATTAATTTACTGAGATTTATTTTGTTAATTTAGATGATTTCAAATAAGTAAATATTGAAATAGTTAAAATTCATAAACTATGCGCCTAACACAATGTATGTAGCTGTACCTTTAAATAAATGTTTAAATCATTTTATCACCGGTCCTTTTGAACGTAGACGATTTCTGGTTGCGGCCGAACGGGCTGCGGTCCATGTGCTTTGGGCCGTTCTAAATATCCCCAAATGGGTTAGGTTAGAACTGTGACCAAACAGCGCGCGAGCCGAGCGAGCGAAGCGAGCGGTGCCGCGGCAGCGGCCGGCGAGCACCTTAAGAAATAGAAATAAATACTTCTATTTGCCCCTCAATTGTCCCTCAAAGACAAGACAAGACAATTCACATTTTGCCTTCGCGTATATTTCATAACTGTGAGCGTTTTTCAACGGATCACGCCGTTTGTAAAAAAATTTAATCATATAAATTGCCAGCGCCATATACTTAAACAAAAGGTTAAATATGTTATCCATTGTAAGTATACTTCGGCGTAAATTTGCTACCCAACAATGAAACAAATTAATATTCATAATGCTGTACGCAGTCTCGTGGGGCTCTCTTGACTAAATAATAAAAGCCGCAGGGGTCGATCAAACGTTAAGCTACGCGTGCTGCATTCGGTTCGTGGATAGGTGACCATCCATTAAATATCGAGACCCCTCCGTGCCTCAGAAAGCATGCTAAGCCGGCCGTGACCAATGGGTTCTGGTGTCATTCGTAGATCTTTGATTGTCGTTACGGGTAGTCCAAAGCCCAAAATCTGTCTGACAGTCTTACCAAGGGGTATCGTGTTATCCAGTAAACTGAAATGAAATGAAATCGTTTTCTGTAAATAGGATATCGGAATCACTTTTATACGTCATAATATAAAAAATATAAAAACAAGCTTGGTGAAGTCGACATTTCCTATCTGATACCCCTGAGAAGAAATGGCGAAACAAACTCAGGGGTCAAAATCTCTTTTAAAGTCCAGACATAATCTTGGTCAGATCATGTGAGGACCATGTACGAGTATGTAGATCCATGTCTGAAATGGTCTCTTGAGAAAAGAACCACACAATTTTGAGTGGACCTGTCCAGTCAGTGCAAGCATTTGTCAGTAAACGTGTAGCTCAACTCAGAATTTAAGGAGCTCAACGACTCAACGAACAATACCAAAGAAAGGACATTTGGGTGGGCCGCATAAAGTACTCAAAATACCCATCATTAAAACTACGTGAGAAAAGAGGAAAAAGAAAAAGATAATCTTAAAGAAAACAAATGACCCACTGGGTAGTGAAGGTCGGAGCAGTCACTCCATGTAAAATACTGGTATTCAGCTGCATAAAGCCGACCCAACATAGTTGCGAACAAGTTAGGCCGATGATGAATAAAATGCAAAACCAATTAATAAACACAAACACTGTTATAATGAAACACATTCCTATAACTCATCTCACCCATCCCATGGGCTCAGTGTTAAAAGCTAAAATTGTTATAAGCTTGCACACAAAATTCATTCAATTGGCAAATACCATTAATACAATCCCATTTATGCGGGTACGGACTGTTTAATCCGTTTTGGGATATTATGCGTAATGGCGGTAGTGACGATTGTCAATACAACTAGTTGCTCAAGTGTGTTGGGACTAGCCTAATAACATGATTGACAATCATGGTAATCCGGGTCGCAACTGCCAATGTAACCGCGTAGGTGAAGATTCAATCTACTCATTATGTACTAAACTTGAGACTATAATAATCCATACTAATATTATAAATAGGAAAGTAACTCTGTCTGTTGCGTTTTCTCGCCTAAACTATAATATAGTTTAGGCGAGAAAACGCAACAGACAGAGTTAAAAAAAAAAAGTGAAAAATAACTTTAATTTCGGAAGTCGGTGGCATAAAACGAAAATAAAGAACCAATGACACCGACTTCCGAAATTAAAGTTATTTTTCACTTTTTTTTTTTGAAAGTCGGTTGTTTTTTTATTAAATAGTTTTTTATCTTCAATAATTTCTTATTATATGTTTAATAACTATATATTATATTATCCAGATAACCTACCAGGTATAGCGATGAAATCCCTCATCTTCAGTGCCAGAGCTGACGGTGACCTTTTGTCAGGGCCTCGCAAACACGTCTTGACCTTGGGCCCCTCGGAGCAGCGGGTATCCTTCAGAACCAGTCATCTGCTGCTTACGCCATTTTGCATGACGGTTTCGAAAACCTGTGAACCAGAGGGAGTTATGAAAACTAGTAACTAATTTATAGTTACTAGAGTTTATAGTTACTAGTTTATAGTTACTAGTTTATAGTTACTAGAGTTTATAGTTACTAGTTTATAGTTACTAGTTTATAGTTACTAGAGTTTATAGTTACTAGTTTATAGTTACTAGTTTATAGTTACTAGAGTTTATAGTTACTAGTTTATAGTTACTAGTTAATAGTTACTAGTTTATAGTTACTAGTTAGTAGTTACTAGTTTATAGTTACTAGTTTATAGTTACTAGTTTATAGTTACTAGTTTTTAGTTACTAGTTTATAGTTACTAGTTCATAGTTACTAGAGTTTATAGTTACTAGAGTTTATAGTTACTAGTTTATAGTTACTAGTTTATAGTTACTAGTTTATAGTTACTTGTTTATAGTTACTAGTTTATAGTTACTAGAGTTTATAGTTACTAGTTTATAGTTACTAGTTTATAGTTACTAGTTTATAGTTACTAGTTTATAATTACTAGTTTATAGCTGCTAGTTTATAGTTACTAGTTTATCCATACTAATATTATAAATGAAAGTAACTCTGTGAGTATAGTTTTCATTGTAGTTGTTGGTATATTGGCGTGTGCTAGCTGACATATGGCAAATAATTTGATTTAATGTTCTGTGTCTCGTAATGTTTATCATACCTACTATTGTATAGAATCAAGTTTTTCTAACTGAACAGACAGCTGTGCTGCTGGGGAGTTTGTTGCGCCACTTCTTCTCATCTGGCATCCCTGCACTAAGAAGTGGTGAAGAGCGGGTGTTTCGGGGGTTTTATGTAATTTTGACGTTCAAAGAGTGCTGATTCTCAGCTTAATTTGAATAAATGACTTTCGATTTGATTTGATTTGATGCCTCTGCTATTTTAGATATTCATCGGTGTCGGTAACCACTTGCCATTAGGTCACCAGCTTATTTGCCTTCCAAAACATAAATAAAATCCGTCAAAATGTGTGTTGGACCACGCACAATGAAGGGTTCCGTAGTTAGGATGAATTTATTAAAATAAATAAATAATAAATTTGTCCCAAGAACAAACTCAACATTGTAGTTGAAAATCATGTTATCCCATGCATACTAACTGCAAATGTAAGTTGGTCGACTATTACTCGTTAACTTATAAGCTGTGATAGTTTTCCTTTTAACTTCTTTATTTATGCTACTGCCGTAAATTTTTTCACATATCCTAAAACAACCATTTAGTTTGCAGGTTACACACACACTCGACTTCAACAAAAATGAGCACTTTAAAGCTTATTATTACACAAACGGATACCTGAACAGAAAAATGGCGGTCACAGACCCGCAATATTTTTGAACGGCCATCCATCGACACCCCACACCATGGGTTAGACGAGAAATAAGTATCATCCCCGCTTTACTGCGACTACAATTTTTTTATTTTATTCGACCACTTTTTAGGCATGATATGTATAAAAAATAAAAATAGCCTTTATTCCCTATACTTTACAATTCTGTTTTTTTTTTTCAATAACTTAACCTATTTAGGGGTCATCCATCTCTGGATGAAAGCCACCTCCATCTGTTTCCATCTGTATCTATCTTGGGCCGTTCTGGTCCACTCTATCCCTGCCAGTGCGACAATATCGTCTCGCCATCGTTGTCTGTGGTCCTCGCGATGTGGCCTGCCCAATTCCACTTCAGTTTCTCGGCCATATACAAAGCATCAGTGACTTTGGTCTTCGCTCTGATGTCGCTGCTCTTTATGCGGTCGCTTATTTGAAATGACCTTAATTTTATTTTCATATGATATGTACAGTATACCCATGCCAAATTACAGCTTTCTAGTATTAAAAGTATCTGAGCTAATCCACGGACAGAAAGCCAGATAGACGGAAATGGCGAAAATATAGGGGTCCTTTGTTGACTACGGAACCCTAAAGAACTTCATACAGCCAAATATTCTTCCAAGTTTACAAGTATTATCATTACAGTACAAAGTGAAGTTTCCTTATATTTTTTCTACGATAAATCGTCAGCATGGGATGCAGCGGGGCAGTATATTGTTGTTTAGAGAGATTTATGTCGTTACCCTGAGCTCTGGCGCGGAATTAAACCGCATATATCTAGATACACGTTGTACATACAATATGTGTTGATTTTTAAATGTTCGGGATCAAGATCTATGGTTATCGATGAAAGCTGCTGTTTGGATCAGTATTTACAACCTTAGACGGCATTTTGCTAGCGAACTATGTGCGTTGTGTATGGCACATTTCTGAATACGTGAATTTTATTAGAGAACCAAATGAAGACTCATTTTCCGACCCAGGAATTCTATCGAGGACCCCACATTCACCAGTAGCAATTGCTAGTACTAGAGCAACCTAACCATCAGTGGGCATCATCAGCCTAGCCTGTTAGGGTCGGCTTTCAATCCATCTGACCTCCACAACCTAGTTATTAGGTAATACGATACCCCTTGCTAAGACTCGTTGTCAAATTTTCGCAATTTTGACGACCCGTAACGACTGTCAAAGATCTACGAATGACAGCCGGGACCAACAGCTTAACGTGCTTTCCAAGGCTCGGAACGGTCTTGGTATGTTAAAATGGTCACCCATCTACGGACCAACCGCGGTAAGCGTAGCTTAACTTATCGATCGACCCGTGTGGCTGTTATTACTTAGCTCTTAGCTAACCCAACCGGAAGTAGTATAAGCTTATAATTTCCGAAATTTACTCTAAAACATTTTGAATCGATCTACACGATTTTGTAATTAATCTTGATTTAAAAGAGTCTCCTTGGAGTTTCTTGCCCGGTCTTTTAGAGACAAAAAAAAAACCTAATTTGGTCACGCTGATTTAAATATGTTTTGAGGAGTTATTCAACCGTAGAATTTTAGTTTGCAGTAATAAAAAAAGAATCTAGATATAACAAAAGTAAAACTATATAACAACTAAATATGGGCGATTGTGAATTACATTATTCGAATAATTCGATTGTAGAAGTCATTCAAATTATTCGAATAACCTTACAACTCATTCGAATTGAAAAAAAAAAGCGAGAAGTAAATAACAATGTATTGCGTCGTCTCATTCCTTCCAATTCAAATTTCATTACTACTATACTCCATTTATTATAACATTAGACAAATAACTGTTCTCACCCTTTCGTTATTTCGATGTAAACGTTTAATAAACTCCGTTATTTCACGATAAATACAAAGCACTGTAATCTATTTACCATTTACATTAAAAAAATAACTCTAAAGTGCAGTAATTTTAACAATATTACACAATAACTGTCGTTATTTAGCCGTTATTTGTCTAATGCTATAGTAAATGGAGTATAGTTTATATATACGAATATCATTAGATGAGGTTACTCATCTAAAAGTAAACTCTATGCACTGAGAAAAAATACTCAATTTCGCGTGGCACATTGAATCATCAAACCATCGACGAACATTACTAGTTTGTATTTGAATATTCGTAGTTTGCAAAGTGAATGATTGAACTAGTGGTTTTATTAGAATTTGCGAACTAGCGATCGATTGTTTTTGTATTCGAATGTTAATATTAGTAGTATCAAACCATTCGATTATTGGAATCAGTAAAAATCGCCCATCTCTAATAACAACTATGTAGAACTAATTTAATTCTTCTTTCGTACCACGCCCGAAAATTTTCATCGTTCTGAAACTACGTTCATATTTCAGCACTGTTCATGAATTTTTAACACAACAATATCCCGCAGTCTAACTCGCTGTAGTAATTCTTCATGAGCCGAACTTTATATTCTACATCAGAACTAGCCAAACGAGAACGAAAGGAGGGTTTATAAAAATAAGGGTAGTTTTTTTCATAAGGACGGTGAAGCCGACAACCCACCTGATGGTCAATGCTAGGGAATTCAATCTCGCGAGAACGAGATCTCGACCATATTTACCGAGATTAATCTTCGTCGAAAATCGAACGAGATTAACGAGATTGCAGAGGAGCATGAAATACATTGTTTTTCGAAGCGGAGTTGGTCTTTTTCGGGGGTCTAAAGGTCGTAGCACATTTATCAAATCGGAAAGGGATCGTAACCGTATCGCCTTTCACGTCGCCGTCAAACAGTCGTCAACCTTACGTAAGCACGTAACCAAAGCGGATCAGAAGCTCCGATACGTCGACTCGGCTACGGTTAGGCGACGCCGCGCTTACGGCTCGCTGACTACTGGTTGACGGCTAGTCATTGATTCTATGTCACACCTCTTGTATGGGGACGATTCACTGTGCGCGGGTGGGGCGTTGACGAAGAGACGTAAGTTAGGGTACGGAGAGCCGTAAGCTAGGCTACGGAGCGCCTACCGTAAGCGCGGGAACTGCAAGTCAACCACGCACCACACCGCGGTTGTGAGCTTGTCCCGAGGCGAGGCGATTACGTTACGATTCCGATTAGTGTGCGTTGCAGTAGGGAGTTTCATACAAATAATACTGAATGGCTCGAGTTGATAAGGTGACGATCCCTTTCCGATTTGATACGTGTGCAACGACCTTAAGGGTGAACTCTTGCAGTTAGCAGACAAATGTTTCCGCTTTGTAGTCGTTTGCAGTTTTAGAGCGTTTTCAGTAGCTGGTTATTTGGCTTGCAAAATTAGAAGCCGCTTGTCGGACACATTAGATACTTAATAACTTAATTTACTTCATTGTTTAATTTTCATATAAAAAAAGGAGACTGATTATTTGATTGATAAAATATGTTAGAAATAAATCATCAAACTTTTCCTAACTATGTAGGGGTCAGCTTCCAGTCTAACCGGCTGCAGCTGAATACCAGTATTTAACATGGAGCGACTGCCTATCTGACCACTAACAGTCAATGGGTAATACGATATCCCTTGGTATAAGAGCTGTTGTCAGACTCAGGCTTCTGACGAAAATGTTATAAATAAATGATTATTAAAAAGTACGTCAAATTTATTATTATTTTACTATCAAGTATTCTATTATTGTGTTCAGGCCGCTCGTTTGTGGAATGCATTGCCAGATCCAATAAAACGCGCGCAATCGCTGCCTATGTTTAAAAGACTCGTGAAGGAACATTACTTGTTGTTGTGATTTTGTTCTCGTTGTTAGCTGTAATAATCTAACCTTTATTTATTTTATTTGCTTATTTAGTTAGTATGTATGTATCTATGTATCTATTATATAGCATATATCTGTGTATCTATTATAGGATATTGTACTGTTATACTTTTTATTTTTGCTCCAATGAAAACCCCATTTTATGTCCAGAATTTCACTGTCCATGCCAAGGTTGCCTGGAAGAGATCGCAGTATGTGATAAGGCCGCCCATTGTATATTTTATAGTGTATAAGTTTTCTTTTCTTTTGTAATGTGTAATCTGATGTACAACAAACTATAAAAAAAAAAAAAACAGATTCACCAATCTCGCCAAGATTAGAAAGATCAATTGCATTCTCTAGTCACTGCCGCAGAAGGACATCTTCAATACTAGAGATATCGTAGATGAGTTGTTGTCATCTTAGAGACAAAACTGAATTGTCTCATGATTGTGTTTCTGGTAGACAGGAACATGAAACATGTGGCATACATACCGTTCAAACTGGATCACAGCAAAGCTGGTTGGCGGTAGAAATAATTTATTTATTTATTTATTGAAATCTCTCTGAGGAGCTCGTGGCTAAGTAATAACAGCCGCACGGGTCGACCCGTCAGGTTAAGCTACGCTTGCCGGGGTGACTAACCCCTAAAAATATATTTAAGTGGGGCTCCCATACAATGGACTTGATTTTTTTGCCGTTTTTTTTGCTCCGCCCGCGTGAATGTCGGTTATCGCGTAAAAAAGTAGCCTATGTCCTTCTCTATATCCCAGGTCGATCGGTTCAGCGGTTTAGGCGTGAAAACGTAACACACAGACAGACAGACAGAGCTACTTTCACATTTATAATATTTAGTAAGGAAGTAAGGATAAGGATTTGTATGGATGGTACGAAACCCTTCGTGCGTGATTCCGACTCGCACTTGGCCGGTTTTTTGTTTTTTGATCGCGCTAATATCTGGAATTGCGAGTTGGATTTGAAAAAATCTTTTTGCATTTTACAGCCCAACTCTTGAGGAAGAATTACATTCCTATTAACTAGAACACCATTTTTTAAAATGAAAGTTTATGCGAAAACGAAGTAAAAGCACGGGCAGGCAATGTGTTGCGACGGGGTGGGTCGGGGGAACACGAAATTTAACGCGGACGAAGTCGCGGGCAGAAGCTAGTTATAACATAAAATAAATAACAGTGCCCTTGCGAATTTAGTCTAATGACACGTGAACACATCAATTTTGCCACGTAGTTCGTTAATGATACGAATTGTTCGGTCACTGGCGTTTTGACGAGTAAAATAGAAAGAAAGAAAGAAAGAGAAATAAAAATGCATTTATTGGCATTACAGCAAAAAATACACCTTAAAACTATAAAATCAGAAAACAATGATTTTAATGACACAAGCTGACCACCATTACCTGACGCTGATTTTCAGCTGCAACCCACGTGTGCCATACGCTAGAATAATAACCACATATGTAGGTAAGTGTGTCGGTTTTAATAAATTTTAAGATAATAAATTACAATGAACCGAATGAACCTATTCAATGGTCCTTCGAGCCGGATCATTGAATAGTGAGCCTATTCAATAATCCAGCTCGAAGGACCATTGATTTGGGACTTTATAATGAAACTAGTGGACTGTATTAGAATAGGTGTAATACCACAATTAACATTGATCAACGTAGAAGAGTATAAATAAATGCCCGTAGTATCGCGCGTCTGTGAGCTGAGTAGTGGGCGCGCAGCAAGCATCGTGTAACGGCTTCGTTACCCCGACCCCACGCGCCTTCCCTGCGGTCAATCACGTACAAATGACGTGCGCTGACAGGTGGTAACATAAAAAAGCTCATACAAAATCAAATAAAATGTTGTGACATACATGTGTGTGTGTGTGTTGGTCTGTGATTATGAAAACCTAAAATAAATACTCAATATGTGTGTTTTACCAACATTATAAGATGGTCCTGGCTCGCACGGCCAGCAGAAGTAACGACAACATGATATATATTTCTTTACAACACACACTTTCTGAATCACTTTTATCAAAAGAAAGAAATAAATTATAACTACCCTTATAATAATTTTATGTAAAACATTTTATGTAATTTACAAGTAAAACATACGCAACAAAAGTTATACCATCCCCCAAGGCAACTAGCCGAGAGGGGTGAAATATAATGAAAAATTTAATAAATACCATTATTACCGCTGCGGTGAGGGATACGGGGAATAGAGGGGCGTAACCCACACCTAATTAATACACTGTCGCGTGGTTGAAACAGTTTTTGTGATATTGACGTTGCATATATGGAAAGACACCATGTTTTTAATTTGTCAAATACACATACATACCTAACTAAAGTTAAGTATGTCTAGTTTACACGAGCTTAGTATTATTGGATGCGGGAAGCACAGAACAAGTCGAAGTGGTGGTGCTTGGGGGAGCCCTATGTCCAGCGGTGGACGTTTTTCGACTGAAATGATAATGATGATGAGTGATCTTTACACCCTGTTCCTTATACCTCTATACTTTCATATGCATTTAGTGAAAAGCTGTTTTTTCAAGGGGTTCCGTAGTCAACAAGGAACCCTTAACCGTATAGTTTCGCCATGTCCGTCCGTCCATCCGTCTGTCCGTCTGTCCGTCCCCAGCTTAGCTCAGAGACGTGCATGGATATACATATTAATCACGCCGACGAAGAGGTAAAATAAAATCATGAAAAAAAAATAGTTATTTAGGGTACCTCCTGTACCTATTGGTGTGTGGTATTGTTGGATAGATCTTTCAAAAATATTGCGGGTTTGTGAATACAATTTTTCGATTAAGGGATCCATTTCTGAAATAATAGGCTTTAAAATGCTAATTATTGTTAGATGCAAGTGTTCCCCCCTGCCAGCTAAACGGTTGGTTTTGCATATGTGAAAAAAATCACGATAGTAGTATATATAACGAAGTTAAAAGAAAACTATC
The DNA here is from genome assembly GCA_947523025.1 of Dryobota labecula. Lineage (NCBI taxonomy): Eukaryota > Metazoa > Arthropoda > Insecta > Lepidoptera > Noctuidae > Dryobota > Dryobota labecula. Next base: position 3,448,733 of record OX383290.1, read on the forward strand.
ACAGCTAAGTAGGCTTTTCAAGTTTACGAGTAATAGTTGACCAACTTAAATTTGCAGTTGAAAAACATGTTCCCTCATACAATCTGTATAGGAGAGCATGTTTCTCAACTACAACGTTAAGTTTGTTCTTGGGATAAATTTATCCCAACTACGGAACCCTTCATTGTACGTGGTCTGACACGCACTTGGCTGGTTTTTTTGACATTACAAACAGACACTTCATTTTATTTATTTGTATAGAAAAAACCACGCGGGCGGAGTCACGGGCAACAGCTAATAAATAATATATCTACTTATTAATCAGAAATTCAGCATGAACTTGTAAGATATTGGTCTATGTGACAACTATAACTACTAAGGCGCCATCTCCACGGGCGAGAGAATCGCAGCGATAGTCTAGTCGTGCCATCAAATTCAATAGAAAGTCTTTGAATCAATCTCCATATGGCAATATCATCGCGGCGATAAAGGCTCGTACAGACTCGCGCGATATCGTGGGCGAAACAGGCACCGATAAAGAAATTATGCTACTAGTGTCGCGTCGCGCCCGCGATATCGCACTAGTCTGCACGAGAATTTGAAGGCACAACGTGACTATCGACGATATTCTCTCTCGTCCGTGGAGATGCATAGATAGTGCGTGGTGATGATGGAATAGTAGTTTCTTGCCGGATTTTCTCTATAGGAAACGGTGCGTGGTTCTAATTGGAACCGTGCACCTAGCTTCTGATGTTTCATAAGTACCCATGAAGGTTTATGTGAAACAAAATATTTTGATTTTACTTTAAGTTCGTGAACAAAACCATAGTTAACCTAGTTACATGAAATAATTTAGTATCCTCTTACCGTAAAAGCGACAGAAAGCCTCATCATCATCTGCCATTGCAGTCCATTATTAAAACGGCAACCCAGCCTTCGCAGCATGACTCAGAAAATATTGCCAGCCGTAAAATTTATTGCACCAAAAAGTATTAAAATTAAGGGATTATACCGCCCGTTGCATGAATATCATTTTTCATTAAGTTGCAGAGGGAGTATTGTTGAATCACTCGCTATTATGTCGCACGCGGCATACGTATTATGAAATGAGATAACAAGCTGTCGTAAAGTAGTTAAAAATTATGAGGGTATTAAGCCTGCAGTAAGTAGGTAAATACTTATTGTTTTTCATCCTAGGAAATCATTTTCGCGAAAATAACTCTGTAAAAAAGTTTATCGTATTGTCAAAAGTTCTCTTTTGTAATACTTAAATCATTTATTGAAATACCTTGTTGCTATTCGACCACAATATTCATTGTACCGAGTTTATATTTTTCTGAGAAAAAAATATTTAAGACTGAAAATTATAAATGCCACCCTTGAAAAGATTCCCTTTAATCGAAAAGCCATTTTTTTTTTATAAGCACTTAAGTTCATAAAAAATAATCCATAATCCTCAATTTCCTTAACTCGGAGTTTTTCAACCTTTGGACCTTCATCGGAAACCTGGTAAAGCACGTACTTAATGAAGATTGTGCCTTTAAATTTGTAATCAAGTCTTTAATCTCCTTGCTACGAGTACAACATAGATAGGTCCAGAAGGTCGACTACTTACATCGAGCGAAAAGAGGCGCATGCACATACAAGCAACTAAAGGCACGCACATTCAAATCATTGTCTCCAAATGATGTTATTTCCACTTAAATATATACATAGATAGAAAAACTCACGCCTTTTTCCCATGGGGGTAGGCAGAAACTATAGAGCGCCACTTGCTATGCTCCTTACATACTCCTTTTGCTTCGTTTATGTTCATACATCTGGTCATACACGCACGCCGGTTGCGAGTGCTACGCACCTGACCTTTCTGAAGAACATCACCAATTAGGTCACTATATGTTCTCCTAGGGCGTCCCCTCCCGGCGTTTCCACTCACATCTGCCTTGTGAATACCTTTTGTAAGTCGCCTTTCATTCATCCTCTCAACATGACCAAACCATCTAAGATACTCTTTTCAATATTTGTCACTACATCTGCTTTTAAACCATTTTTCAACATATCATTTACAGTCACACCACACATGCTTCGCAAGGAACACATTTCCACAGCATTTATTCTACTTTCATGCTTCTTTTGCCACACTCAAAATTCACTTCCATACATAAGCGTAGGCACTTCATTGTGAACAGCCAGTCGAACCTTTTTGGGCATCAACTGGTTGGTCACAATCGTATGTATAGCACCATTCACTTTATTCCCCGCATTTACTCTCCTTTCCACATCTTCATCAATGTTTCCATCCCTTGTAAACTGACTCCCCAAATATACAAACTCACTTGTTTGCTCCACACTCTTATCATTTGTTTTCACATCACACACCGATACATCCTCTTCTCTTTCAAACACCATAACCTTCGTCTTATTCACATTTATATTCATCCCTTTCATCTTATATGCTTCATCCATCACAGTCACCATGTCTTGCAACTGTTCTGCTGACGATGCAAGTCAAAATAAAATTAGTTTTATGCACAAGCGAATTAGGTTGATTTCAGAATGACCGATACTATCGAAAAAGTCATTAAAGAAAATTTACTTGTAGAGCCAACTAATCTTTATGTGTCGGTTTATACGTATTGCTAGCTGTTGTACGCGACTTCGCCCACGTGGCTTTTTTTTTCTAAAATAAAAGTCGGTCAATGTAGCTGATGTTATAAGAAGTAACTTAAGCTAAGTTACTCATTATAACATCAGCTATCTGCCAGTGAAAGTCGCGTTTTAGTTTTTCAGAAAGATCAGGTGCATATGAATGTAAACGAAACAAAAGGAGAATGTAAGTAGCGTAGCAATTGCCGTTCTATTGTTTCTGCCAAAATAAAATTGAAAAATATATTTTTCAACACTTTTGCTCAAGAAATGCATTTACGAAGCCTGTATACATTGTTCAAAAGTTAAAAATTACGCACCATACAACGGAACGTGCGGTAAAATAGGTACTCTCACCTAAGTACCTATTTTACCGCATACCCCGTTGTATAGCACCGAGCGTATTCTTTACGGTTTTTTTTTATGTTATAAGAATTCCACCAAGGAGTTATTTATTTATTTATTTATATATGCTTTATTGTACATCAGATTACACATTAAAAAAGAAAAGGAAAACATAAACACTATAAAATATACAATGGGCGGCGGTTTCACATTACGAGAATACATAAGCTGACTGATCGAATCTCCTTGGAAGCGCTTTTGCTCAATACGTTTGTCTCACTTTAACACTAAAGAGTAAATGAGACGAAAGATGTAATTCCAATTTTCACCACGTGCATGTAGCGCCATTTGCAAAGTCGCGGCATTTTCATATTAGAAACGTCAAAGATTGTTGGAACTTTCCGTCTGATATTTAACAAAATAATAATATGAGTTCAAGCGAGGAATCTGATATTAATATGGAATCTACTCCACCTGATATTATTTTGGAATGAGTCTCTTGACTTAAAAAATATAAATGTCTATCTTCATAATGTTATAATTTATTAACATTATTTTTTATATAATCATTTTGTTTCATTACATATTGTACTATTTTCTCGCAAATGTGTTGAAAAACATTGTATGACACACGTGCCGAAATTGGTTTTTACAAACGAGTAGACGAATGTAAGCCCGAGACGAAGTCGAGGGCTTACCATAGTCATGAGTAACTTACCGCACTATTATCATAAATAACTAAACATTGTTGCGTGCTAACAAAACTATTGTAAAACTGCATGGAAAATTGAGAATAATAAAAGGCTTATTTATTTATTATTATTATGGAGCCGACCTTCTGAAGCTATTTTGTATTACAAGTAAGGCGGCTAACTTTTTAAATGAACGCCACTTAGACTCCGTTGTACCCACTTCAATAAGTGCGGCCCGTAATCGACACATAACCGGGGTATTATCGTAATGTTCTCTTTTTTAGATAAAGGGAATGTACCTCTTACTAGGTAGGTACTAAGACATAATGAATAGGTAGGTAGTGAAGGTTTAATTGAAGTTTTACGTAAAACGTCATGAATTTTAGATGAAGAAGAAAATCTATATCTATACTAATACTAATATATATATATATATATATATATATATTATTATTATTAGCTGAAGAGTTTGTTTGTTTATTTGAACGCGCTAATCTCAAGAATTACTGGTTAGAATTGAAAAAATCTTTTTGTGTTGGATAGTCCATTTATCGAGGAAGGTTATAGGCTATATAACATCACGCTACGACCAAAAGGAGCGGAGCATAAATGAAAAATGTTGCAAAAACGGGAAAAATTATTCCTTTTTGATAGCTTCCGTTGCCTGCGCTGCGTAAACGGTTTAAGTTACGCAAATATCGTGTATCATGGAATTGTTCCTCTTTAAAATGTCAAAAAAAAGCCCGCGACCGCATGTCTATCTTTTAAAATTGACTCACTATAACCTTTTTTTATGGTAATCAAATTTGTTCGAAAGAAATGCATTATTTGCGAAGGAATTTTATCAACATAATATATTAATCCTTATCCAAATGAATATGTTATTAATCACAAGTATTTAAATGTAAAAAAAAAAATCCTAGACATCACTTGATTTCAATCAACATCTTAGGATTTTAAAATAACTCCGCAGCAATATAATGATCAAGTATCGCGCGCGCATCATGTAAGGGCAGGGCGCCGCGCGCCGTAGCGTGGTCGGCCGGTAGCTCTGCGAGGTAGTCTACACTAAATCTATACTAAAGCTGAAGAGATTTTTTCTATTTGTTTGAACGCGCTAATCTCTGTAATTACCAGTTGGATTTGAAAAAATCTTTTTGTGTTTGATAGCCCAATTCTTGAGGAAGGCTATATTAGGTTATTTAACATTAAGCTAGAGCAAAAAATAATGTCTGAAAGGCTAAGCGAAAACGAAGTAAGAGCGCGAGCAGGCAATGCGAAGTGACGGGGTGGGTCGGGGAGCAAGAAATTTCACGCGGACGAAGTCGCGGGCAGAAGCTAGTAGCAGATAAAACAGTCTGTTTCTGTGCTAAACGATATGTGTAATTTTCATGCTCTTTTTTTAAATTATTATAATGTTGTAGAATTAATGGAAATTTTAAAACTACAGTGAATTTAACCCCGATATTCATTACATTAGTCGAGTAATCGAATAAGTATTTCAGGACAATGTAGTACATCACCTGCTACGATCCTTACATATGTACTCCTTTTGCTTCGTTTACTTACTTACAGGGTGATCAATTAAAATGTATACAAAATTTTTAGTCCCCATTCTGAGTTAAAGCCAAATTTTGCAGTTGTTTGATGTTTATTATTTAGTTAAAATGCGGCATACTCGTTATGCACAGTCTATAAGACCATGACTATCGCAATACTTTCAGTAATTTTATCCTGAAGTTCTTAAACGAATTTAAAAACTAACCAATTTTTCTAACAAATCATTAAGAGTAACGAATACCATTTTGATCATTGAGGATTTCGCGACATGTCCTGACTTTTTTTGTATGGGGTTATCCAAAGGGATGTCTTGGTCAATCTTGATTACAAAAAGCAGAATATTTGTGATTTTGTTAGTGGGATAACTAACAAAGTATGCGAAAATTTAATGAAAAACAATGAAAAGCGATCGCATTTTTTTGTACAAAAAAAGGAGGAGATTACGCTGATCTTAATTTTCATATAAAATTGCCAAGCCTGAGTAAAATAATTATAGAAAAATATCCTGTAATTTTCGTTTGTAATAAAAATAATCATTTAAGGTTCATCATCATCATTTCAGCCGAAAAACGTCCACTGCTGGACATAGGCCTCCCCCAATTGGGGGGGTTTGCCATAATCGCCACGCTTGGCAGGCGGGTTGGCGATCGCAGTATGGTGTTAAAAATGCATAGAGAACGCTGCTGCCCATTCTCTAGTAAGGATCATTAAAGGTCAAGTAAGGTTAAGTAAGGTCATTTAAGGTTGTATACTTCCAAATTGTCCAGTCTGTACAAATACTTTCTGTTTTTTATCGAGTGATTTAAAAATACTTACTTATTAACGGCGATGATAGGCTCATAGTTTAATATGAACGCAGCCATATTTCTGTCCAAATTGACACTCGTAAATACCAGTGATGAATTACGGTATAATATTTTCAAATTTTAATATGCGTCGACAAAACTGACGCGATGAATATTCATCTTAAAATATTCATTTATTTTAATTTTTACATTGAGTTGGTGAAATTGAATTTTGATGTTGTGTATGAGATTTTGATTGTAATTTGATCATTTTTGCTTGCAAAGACAGGTGCCTACTTGTGGTATACGTTTCATTTTGACGTGACAACGTCTAATAAATCGATGAACGCCGGCTGCATGCACGAAAAAGGATGACTCATTGTCCCGTTACGCTCATTGTCCCGTTACGCTCATTGTCCCGTTACGCTCATTGTACGCTTGCGCCGCATCAATGTTTTGTTATGACGTTGTCACGTTAAACTATCGTCCGTAAACCAACTTTTTTATTGTTTGTTCCGTCTTTTATTTAGAAAAAGCCAATCGGGTAAAGTCGCGGGAAGCAGATAGTCTAAAATAAAAGTAACAGTCAAAATCGGTCCATCCGTTTTGGAAATTAGCTGGAACAAACAGACAAAAAAAAATTAAAAATGGTTTGTTTGTTATAATTATCTACCGTATATACTTTCATATGGCTTTAGTAAAAAGCTGTTATTTTATCATTAGAAATAGACACTTCAATTTTATTTATTTATTTGTATGTATATGTGTATGTATAGATAGATAGATTTTATAGATAAAGCCAGGTTTAGGTTTTTAGTCCTACTTTTCGCTTCGTATACGTACGATTAGGTACGGTTTATTTAGCGCGGAAAAAGTCCCCACACCCCCGTACCTTGTTACCTCCTCTACTAAACATAAAAATCTATTTAGCAATTTATTGAAAATGTTCACACCTGTTTATTCCGTTAAAACTAAACCGCTGTTTACATTTTATTGTTTTTTACGTGTTCATCATTTGCCTAGCCTTTCCCAAATTATGTTCAAATCAAATCATTTATTTCTTTGCAAATATGTGTATAGTACAGTCAGTATACACAATTAGCTGACCCTTGAATAAATGGTTGAGATTTTTTTACTAACAAATCGCATGTTTGTTTTTTTTTCTAGTTTTGGGTAGATTTCGTATAGGTAGGTATGTATTTTAATTAAATTAAGAATTATAAAATTCTATCGATCCATATTCAAAAAAATCTCTACTATTTATGCAAGGAGGGGTCAGCTAATTGTGTATACTGACTGTACATAGGTGTTTTTATAATAAAATTCTCCATATTTTACCGTCACATGGGCATGCAAAGGTTTACAATTCCTAATTAAAAATCAAAAATAAGTAGCAGATCATTGGAATTATAAATTATAAATAAAAATAACAGCGTGGTCACAGCAATAAAAAAATTAAATAAAAATAAGACTATATAATGTCAAACGTTAGTGAATAATAAAAAGTATTTTAGCTCCCTTTTATATTTTAATGTAGTCATATTTTTATAATATTAGGTACTCTATTAAGAGTGAGGCAATACAAAAAAAAAAAAATTACTTGACCGCACGGTTGGTGTAGTGGCTAAGCGATTGACTGCTGAACTGCGCGTCGCGGATTCGATTCCCGCACGAAACAAATATTTGTATGACCTACAAGTACTTGTTCCGGGTCTGGCTGTTTGTGAGTTTAAATGTTTGTAAACGCACCCACAATACAGGAGAAATTCCTAGTGTGGAGAAATGTGAAATGTTTAAAAAAAAAAGTATTTTACATGGAGCGACTACCCTCTGATCCTCTGGCCTCTACAACCCAGTAACTGGGTAATACGATACCCTTTGGCTGTGATATTGGTTGTCAGACTTTCTGGCTTCTGACGACCCGTAACATGACAGCCAGGACCAAAGGCTTAACATGCTTTCGTTATGATGGTCAGCTAGTGGACCGTAGTCTTAAGTATACGCTAGCTTAGGTACAGAAATTGGGCCTAGATATTATTACTAGCGTTATTATCTTACATTTTCTGCAAGAGAAGATGAAACTGCTAAGTTAATATCAAAACTATAAGCTTGAACAGAAGACGCTAACATAAACAGATAAACAGCAGTAATTCCATGCTGAAATAGTGATGAGAAAGTTTCAGTAGCTCATCTCCGGACAAGTTTCAGTAATGTTGTGAGGGAATCGGGTCAGAAACGATGGTGCTACTTATAGTGTAGTAGACCTCGTAATTGCTATACCACTTTTGACAACAAAAAATCTGCCTAGCCTTTTCCCAACTAAGTTGGGGTCGGCTTCCAGTCTGACCAGATGCAGCTGAATACCAGTGTTTTACATGGAGTGACTGCCTATCTGACCTCCACAACTCAGTAAATAGATAATACGATACCCCTTGCTATGACTGGTTGTCAGACGTTCGGCCGTCTGACGACCCGTAACGACTGTCAAAGATCCACGTGCTTTTCGAAGGACAGGGGAGTCTTGGTACGTAAAGATGGTCACCCATCTACGGACCAACCACGGCAAGCGTGGCTTACCCTGATCGAACGACCCGTGTAGCTATTCTCACTTAGCTACAAGCCCCTCATTTTTACGGATTAACCATATTAAATGAATGTCACTCCCAAAAAGTAACATAAAGTTGCATAGTTACGAAACTACTGTTCTAACACACGAAACTCTAGTTGCACAGCTTTAAACAAGCCCAACACTAGTTCCGCACTTGTTTCGTACTGAGTCCCACAATATAACACGAGTGACGTGTGACGTGTGACGTGTAACTGACAATACAACTGAAAGTCAATTAAAAATACCAACGTACGCCTCAGAATTAATTAATTTTTACACCAACTTGTTAAAATTTAATTTAAAAATATGTTGTCATAAATTGCAATGTTTTCCTGAACCAGGTGCAAATATGAATTTCATCCGATAAATAGTATATTTTGTATCGAGGGACTAAACGAAGCCATAATATACCAGAGGTGGTTTGATTCCCGAGCGTACGAAAGAGTCAATGAAACCGAGGTTAAGTTGGCGTTTAGTCTCGAGGTGTAAACTGTACTTTCCAATTTGAGTGCAAAAAAATAGTCAATTTAGTATAAAAATATTTAATAAATATTACTTAGTAAAATAAAAGTCACAAGATATTTTTTCGACAATTCATCAAAATGTGGCAAAAAGACGCTTTCTGTGAAAGAATTTATATGTTTCTTATTCCTCCAGTCCATAAAACTTTTGTAAGTTTTTAGGTAAATCTTGCGCAATTCTGGCGGCAAAAGATTATCTATTATGTCTTTTGCTCTTTGTTCGACGTCAAACTCTTCACTGTCACTGGACATTCTTAATAAATTTATTTAAAACCGAACTTTACACTCGACAAAAAATCTGAAATTTTCGCGGTCAGTTTTTTCTTCTAAATCAGTCACAGATTAACAATTTAAAACACATGGTGCCACCTTCTTTGCGGAAAAACCATGGAACTAAAACTCTCAACATTTTCGCAATGAAGATGGTCCACACTTCACAGATAATAGTATATTTACTGGCTGTTTGAGTTTGTCTATGTCACATGAAGGAAAAAAAAATACTTTTCATTCCCTAGAGACTAAAGTGGTCACTTTAGTCCTTCGTACGGCTATATTGGCGTACTTTTAGAGCACGAGAAGTGAAAAAGTAATTTCTGTTTGTTAGCGGCTTAATAAATCTATAGCCAATCTTTATCAATTTTAATTAAAAACGGGTCATCATCGGCATAACTTTTTCACAACTATGTTGGGGTCAGCTTCCAGTCTAACTAAATGCAGCTGAATACTAGTCTTTTCCATGAAACCACTACCTATCTACCTACCTAAATTAGGCTGAGAATCATCACTTTTCGAACGTCAAAATTACATAAGACAGTCCCCCAAAACGCCCGCTATTCACCAGTTCCTAGTGCTTTAGCTGGGAAGAAGTGGAGCGATTCCCCTTGGAAAGACTGGTTGTCAGACATAGGGGTTCTGACGACACGTAACGGCTTAACGTGCTTTTCGAGGCATGGAGGGGTATGTGTATGTATAAATTGTATAGGTATACCTCCGCTTCACCCTTTGGGGAATACAAGCGTGATGGTATGTTTTGTATGTGTCGGAGAACGAAAGGTTGCTCTCGTTATCATCAGCCATATTTTAACTACTGTGGGCATACTGTGGGTAGTGTTGGTTATTGCGTAATATAAAAACCGAATTAAACTCAAAAGTCATTTACTCAACCTGAGAACCTTACCCGAACCTTAACCTTTACCTTACCTTGCCCGTCCCTTCACCACTTCCCTTCCTAGTGCTTTAGCTGGCAAGAAGAAGTAGCGGAACAAACTCCCCAGCAGTACAAGTGTCTGTTCAGTTAGAAGAACTTGATTCTATACAGTAATGGGTATGCAAAGTAATTAATGTTGGTACACGACACAACTATACCGCAGTGTTGCAAAAGTCAAAATTAAAAAAACGGTAGATTTTCCAGCCAAAAATCGTGAGAAATCGGGAGGTTTTAAAAAAATAAAATAAATGTATTTTGCGCTCTAATTACTTTATTAAAAAGAAACATACATAGGTACATTTTAAGATTTTTAGGTTCAGTGATCCTCATACCATTTCTTGGTAGAAATTTTTTCGATTTTTTTTTTTCTATATTAAAATTATAACAAGTTTGGTTGTTTTCTGTTATAACTCGTTTGGTGTGTAGGAGACCTATTATCGATTCCGTGGATAGTTTGTTGCGTTGTTTAGTTTTCATTAAATTTATTGAAGAGAAAATTCTTTCCACGTTGGCAGATGAGTGTGGCAAACATAGTATTTTAAAAACAAAAGAACAAATGTTTTCAAATATGAGTGTACCATCACCATACTTCATGCTGCCAATGCTCGCCCAAAATTCTTCAGTTTTTTCACTAAACGACGCAATTTCTTTCGTGTTCCGAAGCAATCGCCATTCTGTGTCAATACTTTGATAATTATTGTTGTCTATTAAATTTGGGAATTGTCTACATATTGGTACTATTGATGACAGATCACCTTTTTTTACATTTTCCGGAGAGAAAGCTCCCAAATCTTTTAAAGGGTTATTGCTAATTGGGAACCTTTGTATGATTTGATCACAAGCTTCAATAAAGAATTGAATGCATCTCGTTTGGAATAAGTGGATTTGTTCAGAAGTCAATCTTTTATCTGTAAGCAAAGTATTAATGGCATTTGCTCCGTAATATACATCTTCTATAAGTAGAAAATTACGTGGGTTTTTATAATCAATGCTTTCGAGATTGTTTTTTTCTAAATATTCTTTTTTCAGAAAACAATCAAACAAAGTTCTTAAACTAACACAAACTTGGGAATACAAAACGTGTACTCTTGCTGATTCAGATTGCATTTCTCGATTTAATTTATTGAAAATAGGTAAAACAAAGTCTAAAAATTGAAGAAAGAGTAACGTTAATGAATCGTTTAATTTGTGTAATATATTTGTAGCTGTTGCAATATCGTCATTTAGCGACGCATCAATGAAATATAATTTCAAAGCTTGATATTGCTCCAAAATTCTTGATATAGCTGCGTGTACTGACAGCCACCTCGTCTGACAAGGATGTAATAATTTATGTATTTTTAAATTACAAAATAATTGAAATTCTTTAAATTCAGCTGATCTTTTGGGACTAGAAGAAAAATAATTGTATATTTCCCTTACAACTTCTTCAATAAACCGAGGTATTTTGTTGCAAGCGTAGGACGCACACAAATGGAATGAATGACATATACAATTCATTATAAATAAATGTTGTACATCAGCTTTTAGTAACGTCATTACTGAATGATTACGTCCCATCATAACACTTGCACCATCAGAAGCAAAACCTATGAGATTTTGTCGAAATGGAACGCCATGTTGTTCAAAAAAGTCTACAATGCTTTTATGTAACGTAGTTGCGTCTGCAGTCACAACAGGGATAAGCCCAAAAAAATAATCTCCTACATGATTTTTTTTGACATATCTAACGACGAGACAAAGATGTTTGGTGGTACTCCTATCGGTGGACTCGTCAATTATAAGTGAGAACTTAACCTGTCGTAGATCTTCGCAGAGAGTATGAAAGCTTTCTTGTCCGATTACGTTATTTACGACAGCTTGAATCCTGGGGCGAGAACACTTCATATTTTCAGCTACTTTTGAATCTGGACAAATCTTCTGTATTAACTTGCCTAGATGGTCAGTTATCGCATATGGCAAGTTGTGTTCAGCGACAAAGCCGGCAATCCGAATTTCACCTGAAACAATTAAATAATGCAATGAGATGAAATAGTTTAAATGTTTTTGTTTAAAAACAACTTGCAAATCTATACCAAGTATATATGTAGTCAAAAAAACTTCTATCCATTAAACATAGACCTGATAAAAATTGACAGAGTTGAACAATTTTTTTTAAATTAAGTATGTACATTGTCATAATAATATATTTTGTTATTTACCTTCCCTCACTTGATGTTTAAATTGGATCACTTCTCGATTCACAAAATTGGTCATCTTAGGTTGATCCGCAATGCATTTTATACTTTTGATGTGAAGTTGGGAAGCGGCATGTCTTTTAACAGCGTCGAAGCCAGAAGAAATATTAATATCTTTATTACAACTTTTGCAATGTGCGTAGTTTTTTTCTTTCAAACTTTTTTTAAGCCAATTAGAGCATTCTGGTCGTGATTCCCATTCCACTTTATAATTTTGGGCATATTTTTTACGTTTAGCTCCAGTACTAGTGCTTGGGGTATTCGTATTTCCATCCGAATCATCGCTATCGGACATTGTAAATAAATGGAAGGTAAAGCACAACAAAACCAGTACACTTGCGAACGGACGAAACGATAATAAAGTGTAAAAAAACATCTCAGTACATTCACCAAACAACTCGAACTTAAACATTTATTTTTAGGGAATTTCCCCCATACACTCACCAAACAATAATGAACCTTATTTCAAAGGCATTTCGATCTTATATATTTTATGTATACTGCGGTATTGAAAGGACGTGCGAGAAGTTTTGGGGAATCCCATTGAATTGTTTTAGTGTTACCAGGTAAATTTTAGTGTTGTCGGCTTAATAATATTTTTGCCACCATAATAATAAAAAAAAAAACAAAAAAAGCAAAACTGAAATTCGGGAGATTTGGTCGTGAAATCGGGATATCGGGAGGGAAGAGCCGAAATCAGTAGATCTCCCGAAAAATCGGGAACTTTTGCAACACTGCTATACCGACCGCGCAACAGTTCCTAGACGTCTTCACTGCTTGACCGCCACCGATGAACTCCACTTGTCGAATGTGCGGCGATCACTTGCTGCCAGTCGAACTTTATGCTTTAGACTCTGTCATGCGCCGATAAGCAGCACTGACGCCCCGATTAGTCAAGAATCGATGGCGCGAACTCCACCTACTCCGTCGAACACCACTAGATGGCGCTGGCGTACCGAATACAACTCGTCTCAGACATATCGCACCTTTAGAATTATAGAGACCAGAACAGAACTTCAGAACTTCTGAAGACATTAGGTCTCTATAATTCTAAAAGTGCCATTATGTAAAATAAATTAATTGCTAACAGATTATTTTATTAAAAAAAAGAATTCGTAAGGTCTGCAGACAGTGTAAACTCAAAAATTTGGAATAACTGACAGTCTGGCGCAACACGTCACGAGCATGTCGTGCATTTCAGTGACGCGAACCCATAAGTTATTATTCCCCTACCAAAAATCGCTCAACGCGACTAAAGAAGTTGTCACTTCAAAAATTCAGTTAGTAAATAATGTATTTTCAACAATTCTTTGGAGGGCAGGAAACTTTGGAGGGCAGGGAAAGAGGAAATGGCATGTTCTGATCAAATGCTTGACCCTTTTCTATATGGGAATTGTCATTTTCTCTTTGATGGGACTAAAACAAAACACTGTCTGATAACTATAGTCCTCCAAACCAGGCCCAGCCTTCAGCGCGGGAGCACAAAGCTTTTGGCGCTAATTGATGGAACGGAAGCTTGGCGGCTCTGGCTAATTAAGGTTTCCTTCATATTAATAAAACAATTACACATTTTGAAAATGTAAAATGTATGTTATTATATGGAAAACATGTAGTTTTGTTATTATTAAAAAACTGATGACCTTCCATGAAGTATTTACGCCGTACTAAGGGTTTATTTTGTTTTTTATAGATTAACTTTGTTTTTTTTTTTCTATCGAGGAAACTACTATTAATCGTGTTTCTAAAGTGTATGATTTATAAAGGGAATGCTTAAATAACTTACATATTAATTGCATAACTAAAGGTTAAGTAATGACGATACAGGGCATCGAACGAACACAATTATTTCGCAATTACGTATCGTTTCCTCGGTACCCTCTATGAGCCCGATAGCATGATGCGCCAATTCAACTGAAAAGTAGGCAAATAAATACAAACTCAAACTCAAAGCATTTATTTAAAATAAAACCTTTACAGGTATTTTTAAATTGTCAAGAAGTCAGTCTGTCAGAACGATAAAGCTGGTTGCAATGCAAACTTATTGAGGCCAACAAAATGTTACTAGTTTAAATAAATTCGAATAACGTTATCAGTATTCACATTACCATTGACAATAAACCTGCAGCCAATACAACTAAATCTATACATCTATAATAAAATTAAAGTGTCTGATTCAAAATAACAGCTAAAGGCATGTGAAAGAATATACGGTAGGTACCTATAGCAAATAAAACCCGCCGAAAGGTTCCGTAGTGGGATGAATTTATTCCAAGAATATACGATTGTAGTTGAGGAACGTTTAACTGCAAATGTAAATTGGTCGAGGGGGGGGAAGTAGGGGAGATATCTTAATAAAAATATATATTTCAAGACTTTATTGTACCACTTAGTCGGCGTGATTAATATGTGTAACCTTGCCAAATTACAGCTTTCTAGTACAAAGAGTCTCTGAGCTAAGCAACGGATAGACGGACGGACGGATTCCAAGGATTTTTGTTAACTACGGAACCCTAAAAAACTATTTTCTTATTTTTTTCTGTCTGTCTGTTCGTTGGTTTCGGCAAATCTCCTAAAACTGTTACAAGGAGTAATTAAGGCTACTTTTATTTTAGAAAAACCCACGCGGGCAAAGCTGTGGGCCGCATCTATGTAGTGTCAAATAAAAATATCCACATCGAAACTAGCAGTTTCAGTGCAATTCAGTGCTTACAGCCATCCAGAATAGGCTATATCAATCTGTAACACGACTATTGTTTCGGATAAACTAGTTAGTTAGATAGCTAGCTAGCGTAGCGTATGATATTGGAAATGCTGTGTTACAATCTTGATGTAGGTCAGCGACAATAGTCTACCCACTCGTCAGTTTTTGAAATCTTTATGAACCAAACAAGTATTTCATTAAAATCGGAACAGTAACTCATAATCTAGGTACTCTCCATCTCTCTCTATGTTTCTTCTATTAATACTGTTCGCTCATATGACTATTATAGAAGTGCTGATTTACAATGTATCGAATAATTATATGTCAATTTAGTAAATACGTGTTAATTGACTGTACTTAGATTTATATTTTATAATTTGATTTGATAATTTACAGTTATCATAATAAACATATTTTGCCAACTGACACAAACGGGTCCCTAGACAAGTAATAGCAAACGTTGAGGGTGTGGATTAATTTTATAAAGAAAACGTAAGTAAAATTATTGGATACCCTCAAATTATAACATCTATTGATTAGACAGAGACCTAAAGATAAACTAACTCGGACGATAGCACATAATAATTCCATCGTAATTCATATTATGGGCTCGCTGGCTAGTGCGTCAAACGGGTGTGTAACGTTTGATATAATAACAAAAGTTCTAATGATCATATGACCTAATTTCATTTACTATAATTCTTTTTTAATATAACGATCAAATGATATAATGAATTATTGATATAATTTCGTTTTACCTAATTTCATATGGAATAATATTCAATTAATATAATATTCAGTTCCTTTAATATTCAAAATCTATAAGTAACGTTTAATATAATTTGGAAATGTCTACTTTGGGGCTACGTAAGGGCGAAGGGGTTGCACTGGCTAAGTTTCGGTTTACCATCCCACGATTTGGGAGTCCACTTTTTTTTTTTACAGAAAGATCATATTATTAGAAGCCTACACGTAAAATTTTAAGGTGCGGAGATAGATGGTTTACGAAAAAAAAAAAACTTAGAAATTTAACAATATTTTCTCACTTTTGACATTTTGTCTCGCCATTGAACGTTTCGTTTTACGTAAAATGTTTTACTTCATATTAATAATGAAATAAATACGTAAATTTTAGTGATTTAGATACTTTTTTATATACAATATTATTTCTATTTACATATTATATTACATATATTTTGCTGATTTAAATTAGTGCTATTAAATTAACAAAATTATTTACTGACTATTGCCGTTAGTTGAAACCAAACGTAAAACGACGCCATTTTGTTGTCACTTCACGTAGTCTGTCAGTGAGGCAAATAAAAACTTAGGATGCAAGAGCGAGCGAAGCGAGCTCTGGACTTGGTTCACCCCGACTCGGACTGGTTAGGTTAGAAGGGGATGGCGGGGTCGAGTGAGCGAGCGAAGCGAGCGAACAGACCTCGCCATCCCCTTCGTGGTTATTTTTTTTTAAACCACCCAGAAGTAGGAGCCCCCCAAGCGGGACTCCGTCGACCACGCCTTACTTCGAGACATCTGTTATCGAAAATACCTTTGACCTCAGAGCTGGTCACAAAGTAATATTCCAAGATTTGATTATATTTTGGTTTGACCTTGACTTTTAGGGTGTTGACCTTGACCTTGAAAATTGTATTTACTTTATTATTCTTTGAAAACCAATTTAGACCCGCTCCATGTAGTTAAAAAAAGGCTCCACACTTTTCCTTCACAGGGGGATTCTACACCCCCCCTCCCCCTAGTGTAGTTACGTTACCTTAGAAAATTAGTTAATATGAAAGTTAGGTCAAATGAACATTGTATAAAAAAACATTATACAATTTGAAAACTATATGAAATGAACGTTATACTAAATGAAATTAGATAAAATGGAAATTATATCAAATATAACATTAGATCATAAGGAATTAGGTTAAATGTTTTTATAGCATATGAAAATTATAGCATATGAAAGTTATGTCAAATGAAATTAGACTATCCGTTATTATACCAAACATTACACACCCCGTCAAACTGCCGATGCTGGTATGAGTATGACGACGTTCGGTAATATAATGATTCGAAACTAAGTCGAACTAATGAACTCTTTTTGAAGTATTCTTTAGATTATTCGTAACGAATTCAATATTGTAGCAGTGTAACATTTTAAAACTTGAGGGGTTAGCACATAATGACGTTGTGTGTACATTACATAAATACAGTATTACAATCTTAAACCCCTCTACTCTGAGAACGAAATATCGTCATAAAGATCTCAATATCACCAATTTAATTAAACAAACGAATTAAACGTAGAACAATTCCACTGTAACAGATATATCAATCATTGGGCCTTCGATCCGCGGCGGATAATGATTAATTAATTAATCATACATTGTTGTTTACGCTCATTATGTTTGTTGTTAATACTTGATATAATTATGTTGTTGTTGATAATATTATCATTAACCAATATTAGCGCGTGGAGCAAATGAAAAGTGGACTGTATAAATAGGCAATGGTTTAATGTCGTCTTTATATAAAATTTACACTTTCCCGGACAAACAGTATTAAGTTTAAGTCCAGTCTTTGTACACGCAAAACCCTATCTCATCCATAAGATGCAGACCCTCCAAAACCGTTTCCTCCGTAAAATCACGGGAGCCCCCTGGTTTGTTCGGAACCAACACCTTCATTTAGAACTTAAAATCCCTACGATAGTCCAATTCATTAAGCGCTTTTCAAAGCGCTTCTTCGATTCCGCAGCCACTCATCGCAATACTCTAGTTGATCAGGCCGCCAAATATACTCCCTCTCGCATCAGTAAGACCCGCCGTTCAAGGCATGCACTGACCGACCCAGACGACCCCACGACTCTCCTCCAGGAGAGCAGTAGGGAAACAAGTACAGTTCGAAGAATACACAATACACGACTGTCATTTTGACCTCGCCGCCGAGGTCCATCGCGAAATTCCCGACTAAATAGTCCTCCCCGACCCTTGCTCGTAAGCGAAGCGCTAGCCCGCGTTTTACCTGAGCCTGTAGCTTTAAATTCTCCCTATGATAATCATAACCCTGATTTTATCCAGCCACCGTCGGTCCCTTGCCATCCTCCCTCCGACTCTGCCCTAAGCCGAGGTTCGTACCCCAAAAAGGGGTGCCCTTAGCGCGCAGTCGTTTAGTTTATAAGTTTTTACGCCCTGCCTGGAAGCTTCAAGTTTCGTTAGGAGCTTAAGGCAACCACAGGAAAGACCGGTTAAAGAGTCTCAACCTCTCAAAGTTAACTCTGAGATGCCCTAGCAAAAAAAAAAAATACTTCCGTCTCGGTAGGGTCCGTGGAAGCGAGTGCTCATCGGGTCGAGACGTGTCGCCGCCGCGCCGCGCCTTAGCTTGCCGATGACACGTTGATCAAGCACCCTGTGCGTGCAGACCGCGCGTAAGTGTGTTGTGTTGGGTTCGATTTCCAACATGCTGCCCGGGTTGAAGGAAAGACTTCAAAATCTGGAAGGGGGCAAATAATGAATCCTTTTATCTAAATGATGCCCGTCGTTGGTTTCACCTTAGTGACTCCCGTCACTGTCTCTAGGACTCTTCCAAATGAGGTTCGCAGCCAAAGCACTGCAGGTGTGTCACATTGCCATCAGAGACCTGTGGATGAGAGTAGAATTAAGTGGCCGTCCAATGGAAACAGAAAGAGTGGACAGTGGAAGAGTTGAAGGGTTGTGAGGGAAAAGTAATAAGAGGATAGGAATTTAAACTAGCTTTTATTTGAGTGAGGCAGGTAGCCATTTCTCATAACTAGCAAGCGTATGAAGTATGTAAGTATATGTTGATAATGTTCATTTGTTCGGTATAATCTGTTGTTATTAATTAATGAATACACTTGTGTCTATTATAATTATGGCTACAAATTAGAATCTGTCAAATTAATGTAATAATGCTAAGTCAATGTGTATATATACATAATTACGTAATAGCAATTTCTGTTTGGAAATGGTTATTATTTTAGAGTTGTTAGTTATGCTTTCAACAATTTCAAATTCCGATAAATGAAAGTTAAAAATTATTATGAAATAGAAATAGTTTTTAGGGTTCCGTACCAAAATGGTAAAAAGGAACCCTTATGGTGTGACTCTGTCTGTCTGTCTGTCACAGCTGAATATCTCAAGAACTACTGATGCTATCAACTTGAAATTTAGAATAGTTTTAGATGACGTTTGCCTAACTATTTTGCAAATAAGAAAGAAACAAAACCGTTTTTATTTTTTTTGCAACAGGGTTGAAAGGTGGTCTTAAAAACTCGAAATGCGGCTACGCATGTGAGATATCATATCAAAGAACGCTATTTGCACATTCTCAAACATTTTTCTTTTTTCTTTAGGCCGCATAGTTTTCGACTTTAGATGAAAAATGTAAAAAAAAAATACTGTTCCCCCCTTATCTCCGAAGTTTGCATAGACAGAAATCTGAAATTATTCTATATGATAGAAGTTTATGTAAAGATTACAGGAAAAATAAAACTATGTCTCTAAATAGCACACTTTTTCAGAAATCAACAATAATTACATTATTTCCTTCATCTGTCAAGAGATGGCGATAACCTAAAACTGCAATATTCTACACCGCAGTGTTAAAATTCTCTCTCTCTCTTTCACTTTCTGTTTTTTTTTTCTCTTTTTATTCTCTTTTTCTTTTTTTTCTTCCTTTTATTTCTTCTTTTACTCGCTGATGAAAATTTAAAAAACGTTTCACGTTTCACAACCAAAATGTCCTCCTTCCTACATATTAGCAGGTAGCAGGTTGCTTTGGGCATGGGGTCTCAACTCAAACAAATTATAATTAGTCTTGAAAAAAATTCACAGATGGCAACATAGGTAACAATTATGAAATTAACAATCAATAAAAAGCGTTATAGGGCCGATTTTGGCTGAAGTAACAATAATAAAAATCACACCTAGTATCTAGGCCGACTCCTAGATGGCGTTGTAAAACTAGTCTCTAGCAATTAGTGAGTCACAAAATCCATGTGTTACAAAACCGAGGAAAAATAAATAGCCAGCCTTAGGGAGGTGTCATTTCTTTGTATAGGATTGGGTATATTCTGTACGTAGTATTATAATATATTATGTGTGCTTTGGGTGAAGAACAGTTGTAGTTTTTCTGGGCTGGTACGGAACCCTCGGTGCGCGAGTTTGACTCGCTCCTTGACCAGTTTTTTTATTTTTTTATTTCCATCGAACGTAGGTATCATACATTTCATTTGACATGCAAACATTTTTTACTTATAACTAATACTTATTTATCTAATTGGTGACTCTAATTAATAAAATAAAAAACATAAAATTTGAAAAAGAAAAAAATATTGTATAAAATAAAATATAAAATTACTTCAATTTTTTATTAAATTCATTTTTTTTTTTTTTTTTTATTTGTCTGTTTTTAATGTCAAAACAATATTTTTTTTTTACTGAATGCATATGAAAGTAGGTATATACGGTACTTGAAACAAAAAACTATTTTTATCTGTTTCTCTGTCGGTCTATCTGTCTGTCTATTTGATCCGGGTAATCTCCGAAACGGCTAAACCGATTTTGATGGTACTTTCACTGGCAGATAGCTGATGTTATAAGGAGTAACTTAGGTTACTTTTATTTTAGAAAAAGTTACGCGGGCAAAGCCGGGGGCAGCAGCTAGTTAAAAATAAAATAACGATCGTTTAAAATATAAATTTACAATAACGAATTTGATGAATTTCATATAATATGCATAATAATGGTAGATAGTTTTTAGCGAGTTTTATGGAGAGTGACATATGCTTAAGGCTCCCACAGACTGGCGCGATATCGCGAGCTCGATAAGGGTTGCGCTGTCTGTTGCGCCTGCGATATCGTGCCAGTTTGTGCCCTTATTTATCCAAAAAAAAAAACCGTTCCCATAGGATACACCACGGTAGCGAAGCCGCGGGTAAAAAGCTATTATCGATATTAAGAAGATATAACAAATTGTACCTGCTAATCCAACTCCGTAGTATGTCTTTTGCTTGCACAGTTGCTCCAGATAAAAGTTGCGCTTGCATAAAGTTCCCGTCGAAGCGCGAAATGAAACAGATCCCGATCATTATTGAAGCTAAACTAGTTTTAACGAGAACCTCTCTATTGCTATCCAAGCCGTTTAGTTTGTGTACGTGGGTTATCTACAAAAGTTTGAAAACGTCGAAGTCATAAATTGCAGAGTTTAAGATGAATCCTTATACCTACCTAAGTATGGGCTACATAACGTCATGGACGTATTCCTGAAGGTCAGTTGTATAATACAGACTTATGCCAGTTATTTTTAATTCAAATAGTTGAGCTGAATGGTGCTGATCCATGTGTCATGTTCGCGAACGGGCGCCGTCAGTTGGGGCTGGTCATCTTTTAGCTGCCACGTCATATTTTTTTTTTACTGTTTTTTGGTTTTATCTTTTTATTACGGACGCTTCTAACGTTCAAGTCTTTTACACTGTCCTCACATATATAACAACATGAATGATGTCACCAATATTTTGTAACAATATTTTGTTCTAAAAAAGTGCCGTGTAGTTTCTTGCCGGTTTTTCTCCTTAGGTACTGAAGGTTGGAGCTGCTGAAGAGTGTAAGACTATCTTTGCATTGCATAAACTCAATCTCCTTTGTATTATATAATTCCATAGCACAGGTGTGAGTCCTATGTACTATAGAGCTACCATTGACCGGGTAATATGTCTTTCATTGACTTGAATGTGCCCTGGCGGCTGAGAGTATGTCATGCTCGCTTAGATGTCTCGCTGATGGTGGTGTGTGTGTTGGATCATTTAGCTCCCTTCAAAATGGTTGAGCTGAATGGTGCTAACCCATGCGTCATGTTCGTGAACGGGTGCCGTCAGTTGGGACTGGTCATCTCTTAGCTGCCACGGGTTATTTTAATTGTTTATTTTGTTTCTATTTGTTGTACCTACTCTGGACGCTTTTAACGTGTAAATTTTTATTATTTTTACATCGTTCTCACATTTAGTTATAAATTCAACATTGTAGATGTAACGAATACTTTTGTAACAATTTAATTTAAAAGAGTGTCCATGGAGTTTCTTGCCCGTTCTTCTCCATAGGTACCTACGCTTTGGAATGGGAATGTAGCTTCATTTTTCTTACTGACCGACTCCTTGACAATTCAAAAATGCCTGTAAATGATTTAATTGAAATAAATGATTTGAGTTTGAGTTTAGTTGGGGAGGATTTTACTGCGTGGCTTGATTAACTAGAAAATCGGTATAAATAACCTAAAAGTCAAATAATGCAAACGTCACAAAAGAGTTTTCAACAATACTAAACCCTTTTGAGGGTCAAAACACTAGTAGCATTTTCCGTTGGCATTTAGTTGGGCCAACTTCAGAGGTATGTGGCCCAACCAAACGCCAACAAAAATGCTACTAGGGAAGTGGAGCGTAGCAGGTGGCGTTCTATAGTTTCTAGCTACCCCCATGGGAACAAGGCGTGAGTTTATGTATTTATGTAATAACATAACATACAAGTATAATCATTATACTCACATTATATCAATAACTATTTGCATACTAACTATATTAGGTTAATGGCCACACAATGATTAATTATCTCAATATTGCGTCGCGATATATCCAATTATAAATGTAACTCGATTAATTAATTGTACAAAATTCCGCACTGGCTATCGGAATGACACAATAATGCCAACATCAGATACTAACACGATATTACACTACTAACTTTATACAGGGTGTTTGGCAGAACGTTGAACATACGAAAATGGTGGATAGGTGGGGTCATCTGCTACTTACTCAGCCCTAATTTATTTGGCCCTGGCCCCCTGAATATAAAAAAAAAATTTGTTTGCTTTCTTTTAGTTTCACCACTTTCTTAACTTTAAAGTGTATTTTTTTATTAAAAATGGGTAAAACAGGCAATATTTTAGTTTATTTTTTTATCTTTAATATTGGCAGATTCTTATAAAATTATTGCTTTATTCAGATGTTAGCTAGAAAAAAAGTTATGACTCCTCAAACTTACAGAAAGATGTAATAAATAAAAATATTGCCTGTTTTACCCATTTTTAATACAAATTACACTTTAAAGTTAAGAAAGTGGTGAAACTAGAAGAAAGCAAAAAATTTTTTTTTTTAATATCCAGGGGGCCAGGGCCAAATAAATTAGGCCTGAGTAAGTAGCAGATGACCCCACCTATCCACCATTTTCGTATGTTCAACGTTCTGCCAAACACCCTGTATAATTACTAGCTTCTGCCTGCGACTTCGTCCGCGTGAAATTTCTTGTTCCCCCGTCCCACCCCGCATTGCATCGCCCACCCGCGCTATTAATTCGTTTTCGCTTAGTGTTTATTTTCTTTTTGCTCAGCTCCTAAAGGCCGTAGCGTGATGTTAAATAGCCTATAACCTTCCTCGAGAATAAGGGTAAAAAAAAAGAAAACTGTTTAGTCCGTCAATTAGATAATAAAAAAATATATTAGACACGTATTTTTTGTTTTAAACTTGGGGAGTGGGGGCTCGTTACGTCACAGCTCAGTATAAAATCTAATGAGAAGTGACGTCATGCCAAATTTGAACTCAATGTATCGCCGTAATGTTTTGATTACGTAAAAAAAGAAAAAATACGTGTCCAATATTTTTTTTAAATCTACATGACGGATAAAAAAATTTTTTTTAGTCATCATCCCTATTGAGCTTGTATAAATGCAAAAAGAACTTTTCAAATTCGACTGGCAGTTCCAGAGATTAAAAAAAAATACAACCTGTCTGTAGCTGTCTTAGAATATGGAGTACGTAGTTTCAATAGAATAAGGGGCCAGTAATAATTTGTTATCACTGACATGTGGATTTAAATGAATAGCGAAGAAAAACTTGAGGAGCTCGTTTGATTGGCAACAAGCGAGCTCCTAGCTGTGTGGCTTGATGTGTATCGTAGCTCGAACAAGTGACAAATTAGTTATACAACATGGTACCTAGCGTCAGTGTGGCCATTGCTATAGGAAAACCATGCGTAGGTTCGTTAGGAGCATGTCACCAAACGTGCAGCGTAGCACTGAGCACTATTACCCGCATTCCCTAACACTAGGAAATACCTAAATGAAGGCCTAAATGAACGCCTTCTCACTCAGGCCGTACGCCTGAGTGAGAAGGCGTGCGGCGGGGCGTTCTGCGTTGCGTGCAAGCGGTGAAAGAGCGTTCGCCGAGTGGCCTTAGTGCACGCTTAGCTTTCATGTGAGCCGATCAATTTTTTCATCATGGTGTCGGGGTCGTACAATATTATTTCTATGTATTTAGAAGAAAATGTATGGTTAATATTTTTTTATAACTCGGTAATTAATCAAAGAAGGCTGTGCAGGGAGTTTTCAACGCAAAAACTAATTGGTTTGAACTGCACGCGACGCCAATCTCACCAAAAACAAGCACGCTCCCCGCGCCGCGCCGCTCGACGCCACTCAGGACACTCGCGAGGGATTGTATGTGTCCGCCGGACGCTCCTCGCGTCAAGCGTGCACTAGTTCGAACACTAAATGTTATTGAACAGTAAATTTTTCATACAACAGGATCGTTGAAAATTCAATAGTGCGCTTTTATTGAGGCATTCAGTTATTACAATACCAAAATTTAAAAGACCGTATTTTAAAATACCTATGGAAGAAATCCCGAAAAATTTAACGCCGAATGGTTGTTTGGTCGAAAGTTTTAAATCCCGAAAGTTCATTTGCCCGAACTCTTAAAACCCGAAGATCCAAAAAAATCTGCGAGCAACTTGGAAGTAGCGTTCGCCGGCCGCTGCCACGGCAGCGCTCGCTTCGCTCGCTCGGCTCACGCGCGGTTGGTCACTGTTCTAACCTAAACTAACTTATTTCACTCAGTTCAAAATGATGAATCATAAAATCTGCCTGCGACTAGATAATTAGATAATAGTGAAAACATTTCTGCGGCAGATTGTAGGTACCTATGCTTTGTCATTTTGAACTGGGTGAAATAGGTTAGGTTAGAACTGTGACCAACCACGCGTGAGCCGAGCGAGCGTAGCGAGCGGTGGCGCGGCAGCGGCCGGCGAACGATACTTCCAAGTTGGTCCATTCGGGATTTCGTCCATTCGGGGGAAACCCCGAATGGACGAAATGAAAATACCGACGTCCAAATGCCCGAAAGGATGAAAATCCTTCCGGGGATTTGGACATCGGTATTTTACATATGTTTCGATATAACGACTATCGGCATTTAAAACTTTCGGTATTTTGAATTTCGTTGTTTTGCACGTCGGTATTTCAGTCATAGTTATTATGAAAGTATGTATATGTTATGTAGTGCATCGGTGATGTTTATGCTGTATCGTACTGATGGCTTTCATACCGCCATCCGCAAGAAAACTGTATCCCTGATCTGCAGAATGCATGGCAGCTGCAACGGAATTCTGAAGACTGTAGCAGATAGGATCTCGTCTCCGTTATGGAGATCCTTTGTTAAGCGGGTGATTTGATTGTATTTCAATATTTAGTTTTAATTTAAATCGGACTGTATGGATGTATTATTATGTCTGTGAGGTATCTGACATAAATGAATTTTATTTAATTTTTTATTTATTTAATGATTTGGCACGAGAATCGAAAACAATCTCTCCGTCAATTTAAGAACGCCATTAAACCAGTCACCTGTATTTTACAACCTCATACTGCGTATACCTATGTTTCATTTGAGTTTCATGAATAGCTTTAACTTCATTTATACCAATTAAGCGAACAACAGGGTAAGCACGGCCTTTGTCTCGCGGTATCATCTTATTATGATATATTGTCTTTGTTTATAGAATGTTGTTGTGCCCCCGAGTTTTTAGTAGCTCAAAATATACGTAAGAAGAGAATTATAATGAAAACTGATTTCGTTTCTATTACCAACAATCTTTTATTTCGCAGGCTTAGTAGACTATAGATTTGTTGACCATTTTCTATCTTGTTAAGTACCTACCTCTTACTTGTTCAAAAGCCTACACTCTCCTCGCATACCTGTTAACACTTTTATTGAAAATATAGTATAAGTCAATTATTGCTGATAGAGTTTCTTGCCGGCTTTTCTATAGGAAACGACCAATTGGAACCGTGCACCTAGCTTCTGACGTTTAATAAGTGCCCATGTAGATTTATGTGAAATACAATATTTGGATTGTTTTTTTTTTTTTTTTTTTTTTTTTATTGTTGGGAAAGGAATAAATAAGTACGTATGACCGATTTAAGCACTTACCTGCAAAAAACACGTAAATTGAAAAACATTATTTACGCCTAGTTTCCTTTATTGTAAGATATGCCTACAATTAGAGGTCGGGTCTACGATGTCTTTCAGGTAACTTTGACTTACATAAAAATGACTTCCTACATTCTTCATTCCCACAATATGTATATATCATTTCAACACAGATGATGTATCCAGTATCTAGTAACAACACTTTGATTTAAAACTAGCGTTGAAAATGCCGAAAAAAAAACAAATTATGGTTTTTATTTCGTTATCTTGATATTACCTAGAAAAATTAACAGAAAGCATCCTTTGGCAAGAAACAGGATTCTTTCGAAATTTTTGCTAGATGTTATGAAAAAAAAAAAAAAAAACAAGTTTTAATGAAATATTTTCTTCTACAGAAGCAGAATTCGATGGTTAATCGTAGGTATTTCATTATTACTTGATCCGTGCATGCTCACACAAACACTTCACACATTACCAATTTACCGCCCTTACGGGTTAGGTTATTTTTTTTTTAAACACACATCACAACAAACAAAAAACATCTTAATGATCGTCAATTGGACGTAGTTAAGCAGAAAGGCCTCAACCCATATTGTGGTCAGGGATGAGTTGTATATACCAAAGAGGTCCCAACGGTTAACGGAAGGTACCCAGTTACATGTGGGTTGGTTCCCAACATAAAAAAATCAACTTTCTCTTTGTAGAGTCACGGATATTTTTTGCTGAGTGAAAGAACCAACCGTTAGGACCTCTTTGGTATATACAAATCATCCCTGACCACAATGTGGGTTGAGTCCTTTCTGCTTAACTACGTCCAATAGATAGGGCGTTGGCGGTGAGGGGCAATATGCTTGCCCGCAGGTTCGCTCGATGTACAGTAGACGTTAAAGTGAGTTTATTTAAGGCAGTCTGCCAGTCTTTCTACTCGAGCGGTCTGTGGGTGTCACACACGAGCCGAGCCTACAACGTCCTGCGTGTGCAATATAACAACGCCTCCAGGGTGCTATTACAGCTGCCGTGGCGTTGTAGTGCGTCGAGCATGTTTGCGGAAGCACATACGGATGGCTTTCGTACCATTATGCGTAAGAAAGCAGCATCCTTACTACAACGTTTACGTAACAGTCGGAATGGCATCCTGAAAATGATTGTTGCGAGACCAGGGGCCCAAGTCTGCTATTTTTATAAATTCGCCACTCCAACACGATCCCATTGTCATTTTGCTAAAAGTTCGTAATCTGCTAAATTCATAATGGGCGATCATTGGTCGGTCAATGGTGTCGTAATAGAATTGTATTACAATGGCATTTTGAACATTTATTCATGCCAGATTTCATTTATATATATTTTTACGTTATTTATTAGTGTTATAAGCAATCTGAAGTAGTAGGAAGTTGGAAGTTTAGTAGGAAGTTTTATTTGTCATTATGTACGAGATTACCAATTCTTTCAATGGAGTGTCAGTGGCTGACCATTGGAAAGTCATAATGACGCCATTATATTAGTAGATTGACATTAGACACTATTGTAATAGCAGACTTGAGGCCCAGACTGTCTCATCCAGAGGCACCTGGTGGAGGTGGCTTTAGGTTTAATTTAATCCTGAAACTCAGAGTTATCTACTAACATTATTAACATAGCAGATAAGCACAAATTGTTACTAAGTAATTACTAACAATATATGGACTGTAACGTCTGAAATAAATATTTTTTATTTATTTATTTAATTTATTACAGACCAGCTTGACGAATACTGGTTACCCTAGAGGCGATGGACCCCCAATCGTGGGTATTATGGAAAGAGCGGCAGTATAA
Source organism: Dryobota labecula (assembly GCA_947523025.1). Lineage (NCBI taxonomy): Eukaryota > Metazoa > Arthropoda > Insecta > Lepidoptera > Noctuidae > Dryobota > Dryobota labecula. Next base: position 3,477,107 of record OX383290.1, read on the forward strand.
GTAGATATCCTTAGTTAAATATAGATACTACGCATGTATTAAAAAAAAAACATGCTGTCAACCTTTAACGGGATTTTTTCCTGCTTTTTTCAACGCTATTTAAAACAGTGTCCTTGGATTTTCATGCTCGTTTTTTTTTTTTCCATACGAACCCAGCACGCTTCGGAATGGGCAACTAGCGTCTTATTTCTGACTGAGTGACTCCTTGACAATTCAATAGATGCGCAATTTACACTTAATCGGCTTGCCTTAAATAATGATCTGGCTGGGTCAGAATAACATAACACAAGCTTACTCAGATCTAAGGTTCGATTGTCAATCTCAATAGCTTTTAAATCAAGGAAGAAGGGTCCTTTTTCAGAACCAACAAAACCTTCACCGTACAATTACAGAGAAAAACATATAATACAACCCACCAATTGGTAATTCACCTTCATTACCTCAAAGGTACCTTCCTTTCACAGAATATTATCAATTATTGAACATCTAACTTTTATTGTAAGCAAACAGAGAAAAGCTTTTACCTCCGCAACCGTGTTTGGCAACTCAGTTAAATTAAACTCCTCAGTTTTGGAGGTTTTTTTTTTTTTTTTTTGAAATATCATAAATACAGCCTCCGGCTAATTGGTTTGTTTACGGTGTACCGGGATTTCGTTTTAATAAATATTACTGGGGATTTAGAGATACGGCGGTTGGAAACAGGAGATAATGATTGTTTCCGGTATATTATTTTGTGATTGCAAACAAAAATAGGTATATGTATGTTTAGCATATCTTTGAGAATTCGCGCATATTTGTATGATTATTTATGAGTATTTGTCCTGTATGTATGTGCCTGCTGCATGGGCTCGTCTTCTGAGCGTGGGGTCCTGGGTTCGGTTTCTAGTTGGTAAAATGGTTGTACAGTCAGTATACACAATTAGCTGACCCCCCCTTGCATAAATGGTTGAGATTTTTTTGAATACGGATCGATAGAATTTTATAATTCTTAATTTAATTTAAATACCTATACGAAATCTACCCAAAACTAGAAAAAAAAATTAAAATCGTACGATTTGTTAGTAAAAAAATCTCTACCATTAATGCAAGGAGGGGGGGGGGGGGTCAGCTAATTGTGTATACTGACTGTACTTTGATTTAAATTTAATAAAATAATCATGAAAATTCTCTAGAAATGTGACATTGCCAGCCCACGCGGGATAAACGCTCTTAATGGTATTCTTACAGAAAACTGTATCATTGTAAATGTTATGCCAGCATATTTCTTTACTGAGAATATCAGCACACGCTGTTATCGTAAACGAGTTCAAACATTCCAGTAGTTTCACAAAACAAACAAAGCATAAGCTTTCCTTATGAGTAGGATTATGAGCGACTAAGTCTAAAGCACGGTTACACTAGCTGAGAATTAATCCCGTTGAACTAATACCCGCTGTAAAGGAGCTTACGCACTGGTTGTAATGAGAAGCGCAGGGTATACTTTGGCCTTATGGTTTCTACGCAAAAACAAGTGAAACAGTGTCCTCTATCTTCCTGCTTGCCTAGTAACTTGGGTAGAGCAACTTCTGGAATCTGTAGCTTAGGTTGTGCCTGTTTGAAAATAATAATATGAGGAAATATCATATTTAAAAATTACTATACATCTATAAAGAAATATCCTCTCTCTCTCTGATTTATCAATGCAAATACCAAACCACTAGTAGCCCCAAACGCCGTCCTTAGTAAATAAGACGGGTTCATTCCATTAAAATTATAATAACTTGTTTCATTTTCCAAACGAATAGCAGTGGTATTGTACGACATTAATTTATTCTTATCAAGAATATGGCGGGTAATTAAAACGATCCATTTATTAATGATAATCATAAAATTTGCGAGGTATATTATATAACGAGTCCCGAGGAATTTTATGTAAACTTTTAGAACTAAGAATTGTGTTTATTTTATTTCTTATTTTGTTATTTTTATCTCACTTTATGCTTCACCGGTTGACGTCATCACGTCAATGCAGGTTATCGCTGAAAATCAGGGCTGAGGCTGTCTCGCATTGGATCGCAGCACTCGCAGCATTATGCTGACGCATATTTTCCCCCGACTTTATTTCGTATTTGTGTTCTAAATAAACGTATTTTATTTCTTCTTCGCTAGGTAAAAAATATGATGTGTGATGACGATTAAAATGATGTAGTTATTTTTGTAAACACGTGCAACTTAAGAGGCTTATCACAAAATTGTGTTCGCCAGCCGACGCATCGCATTATATAGCAATTTGGCAGTTGTAAATATGTTTATTTAAGTGTGATACATTTTTTAAATATATTTTATTTATATAAAATTTAATTGAAGTAACGGCTATTCTGGTATAAATTATACGTAATATTATTGGTGTAGTAAGGAGAAATTTACAGTTAATTCTAACCAGTTTTAGTAGTTTTGAACGGGATTTTTTTAATAGATATTTCATACATATTTCAAAATTTTAAGGCCACTATGAACTAAACCACTATTTAGGAGATATTACTGTTACTGTTACCCTGCATCATCGCACTGCTGGGCAAAGGCCTCTTCCCATGACTTCCAGCTATTTCGATCCAGGGCTTACGTAGACCACTGGTCGTTTGTTTTGTCCAGGTCGTCCCGCCATCTTCTATAGGGTCTGCCACGACGTCTTTTAGCTGTCTCAAGGTTTCACATAGTGTTTTTTTTTTTTCAGGGTTTGCCAACGTGCGATGGAGCGCAGTATTCTAGGCGTCAAATTAACAGACTATATTCGCAACACCACACTGCGCTCCAAAACACAGATTGATGACGTTGCTCAAAAAGCCGCAAAGTTGAAGTGGAACTAGGCTGGCCACGTCTGCCGCATGCCCAATGAGCTATGTGGCAAAATAATCACTATGTGGAAGAGATATTATTATACATATTTCATTTCATTTGATTATTTCGTTCAACCAACGAGCTCGAAAATGTGCCGTCGCGCATTTTATGAAAAACTTGCTTCGGAATTTTGGCTTTACATAAATAGATAAGAAGAAATTGGTAAAAGGGAGACCGCTAATAAACTATACTAATAAATATTCTCTACCACTTAATAAGTAAAAGTTGTCGAAGTCTTTCAGTTTCTCAGAAATAAGAACGCCAAAGTTGGCCATTTAACGGAAAAATCACGGTCGAAATGAAATAGGACTCTTAAGTGACAAGTTACTATACTACCCAAAACTTTACTTCTGAGCTGAATTTTCTATGCATAAGTTTACAAATGTAATGAGTAGCACTTGGTTAGATTCAAAAGTGGATAATATTTTAAAATTCACTTTGCAGACGTGTGCAGAAATATGTAACCAATTCTCTCCTTACCGTAAGTAAGGCATGCATACCTTAACCTACCTACCTTACTTACCTTATTTAAGTAAAAGTAGTAGAATATAATTTATATTTGTTTACATAATTTGAAGTTTGGACTTACACTCTAATTGGCCAACACACTTTTAATCACGGTCCGAGAGTTTTGAAGGATAGGTATTGCTAATCCATTTGGAAAATTCGTCTACTCAACAACGTAAATAACGCAATGGACATCAAAATGAAACCCATTGCGATCAATTGTAATTTTATGTGTGTTAGGCAATGAGGGCTATGGCGCTTAAAAGGTCAATAGAAATGGCAAATGTGAAACTGAACGTTCTCTGTTTGCGAAAATTTTTATCGAGATTTTTTACTAATTATTCATAATTGTAAAGATGTGCCATTCCTGAATAATTATGCTATAAGGCTTGTAAGTAACAAATTAGGATCTAATTTGGTAGCACTTGGAGGAAGAATAATATTTGTCTGCACTGAAAAAAAAAAAGTATTTGCCACAATCAAGTTTTTGTTTAGATTGACTAAGTAACTTGTTTGCATCTGAGCCTATCAAGCACAATGATCACAGCTAATACTTTTATTTGATTGAGATTTGAAACGGGATCTTGATTGGAGTTATCACAAAACCTATTTGCAGCAATCAAGTCAAAACGTAGTTGCTCCAACCAAGATTATTAGATTAAAGTTTCAATGATCTTTATTGAAGTAATCAAAATGCTTGACTGACACAACTAACTTACTTTGTTACAGTTAACTTTTTTTTAGCTTCTCTCTTTTTTAACTCTTCTAAAATGATGTTATGTTAAGGGTAGGTAATCGAGAAACTTGTTTGAGCGTTCAATCATTTGAACTAGTATTGCTGCAATCATGTCGTGATGATCAACTTAACTAAGATTTTTAATAATCGAAACAAGATATCGCCAATCAAGCTAAAAAGTCACCTGATTGGAGTGCATTTTTTTCAGTGTAATATTTGTCTGCTTCATGCTTGCCAAATTTTAGGTACGTTCTATTGTTACCTTATTATTTGTTAATCATTTGATGTTTTAAAATGTAATAAAATAAACATTATAATTATGAAGTAATATATAAAAGGTACTTAAACATATCAAATAATAGTACTGACAGGACCTCACTCGCTTTAATTATGTGGTCGATGATTTTGGTGCACGGTGCACCAACTTATATGTATAGAAATAAGAGTAATGCTGAATAAATAAATAAATAATTGATCATTTAAAAATGCCTTAAAGAAATTAATGAGAAAACCTCTTTGTAATGTCATACGTAACAGTTTTTAAAAATCCCGCCGTACGGTAGAACCTTCAAATGTGATCACATCATTTTGACGCAACCCTCCAGCAAAATTTATTTGAAAGGACTAAACTAAAATATATCTTCTGCCCTTTTCTCAATGAAATAGAAAGAAAAAGATGCACTGAACTTAAATTTAGTTTAGTTTGGTTTGTGAACAAGGGAATTACACTATCTTCATAAATCTTTTAATTTGTACCAATTTTTGCTTATGTTACATCACCAACAGAAAAGTGACCATAATATCTGAGACTGTTCGTTCCTAACAAGTCTTTTAAACTTAATTCAAGATATGTCAAGTTTGATTTCCGGCCAGGAGCAAAAGAGCGGCATAGAATTTATACCTGCCTTAAATAACAAGTTTTATAAAAGTACAGTAAAAAATTAACTATAATATTATACAAAAGAATATAGAAGAGACTTAGTCATATTACTCGCCTTACACCCCGATTAAATAATCCTCCCCGACCCTTACTCGTAAGCGTAGCGCCAGCCCGCGCCATAGCTGAGCCTGTAGCTTTAAATCCCTCAGATAATAATCATGACCCTGATTTTATCCAGCCACCGTCGGTTCCTTGCTATCTTCCCTCCGACTCTGCCCTAAGTCGAGGTTCGTACCCCACAGGAGGTGCCCTTAGCGCGAGTCGTTTAGTTTATAAGTTTTACACCCTGGCTGGAGGCTTTAAGTTTCGTTAGGAGCTTAAGGCAACCACAGGAAAAACCGGTTAAAGAGTCTCAACCTCTCAAGGTAAACTCTGAGATGCCCTAGCAAAAAAAAACAAAAAAATTTAAAAAGTAAACTGACAGACGACAATACATGGTAAATATGTCCAAGTATAAAAATATTATATTATAAAAACAAGAAGAAAAGCTAATATAGTTGTGGATGCAGAAACAACCGAACTAATCAAATGTATGAATAATAAAGAATGTAAAATTCATAAAAGTGTGAAATGTAAGTTGAGTGAGTATGATACGATTCCATACATGAAAACATAGAATTAGATGAAAAGGTCTGAACGAATAAAAGAACGTAATAAAGACAAAATGATGAGGTTTTGTGAAGCAAAATACCACAAAATCGACAACACGTTATGAGTTAGCATGGTGATCAGCTTTACTTTATATGAAACAAGCCTTTGCCGTGAAGTAGGACAGTTACCGTCTGTTCCGTTTCGGTACCTTCAATCAACTCAGCATATCGCAGTCTATAGCTACGCAGCGCAGCGCAGGACATAGACCTCTCCTAGGCTGCGCCCCAACACTCTGTCCTCCACCTTCCGCATCCAGTCTGTCACATTTTTGAGGTCGTCGGTCCATCTAGCTGGGGGGCGTCCCACACTACGCTTGCCGATACGCGCTCTCCACTCCAGGACTCATCTGCTCCACCGGCCAAATCGGCCAACCTCCATAATTAAAACCCGCCCGTAATCAGCCGCGGATTTCAAAACGCTTGTATTCCTTGAAATATGTCGTCAAATTTGAATCGATAGCCTTCCCCATTCAGGCTGTTGACGCTCAGTTGATTCTGTTTGCTCCCGCTGAATCATTTCGTACACAGTTTTTTTATGTCGATTCAGTGAATGGGTTAATCTCGTTTCATAAATTCATTGTTAGCACACGGTTAGGTGGTTAGGGTTTCGGTGCGTGTTCAATTTGGTCGGATCTCCTAAATTGTTGGTTGATATGAGTTTATGGTTTTTTTTTTTATAGGAACTGAGGTTTGGACGGTTTTTGGTATAGGGCAGGGTGTTTTTTTTAAAATCTTTTTGATAAAAATGTGCCTTTAGGTACACCTTATTCAAGTATTTAAGTTGCTTGTTTAATTACCGTATCCGAAGTAAAAATAATAATAATGCGTTTTTAGTTTTTATTTTATTTATTCATCGTCATTACAGCCGAAAGATGTCCACTGCTAGACATAGGCCTCCCCCAATTAGGAGGGTTTGCCATAATCGCCACGCTTGGCAGGCGGGTTGGCGATCGCAGTATGGTGTTAAAAATGCATAGAGAATGCTGCTGCCCATTCTCTAGAAAATCCCTTAGTCGCCTATTACGACACCCACGGGAGGAAATGGGATGGTGCTATTCTTTACGTCCGGCGCCACACGGAACTTATTTATTACCTATTAAAAAAAAAGAAAATAATAATTATGAGTTATTGAGCCGAAATGAATAAACGAAATAATCATAGAATCAATAACAGAAATAATCCTAGAATTTTTATTAATTAATTTATAAATTTTCATCGATTAATGCAAAACAACGACATTTTACAGGTCCAAAACTATCAGAAAAAAACTAAACTATTTAGAGAACATTAGCATTTTTTTTTTTATCGTGAAAATTAAAATATTATAATCATCAAAAAACAAAATCTCCGTCCTTTGTACAGTTTCAAAGTCCCCCCCACATTTTATTTAAAACAAGCATCCACTACAAAGCACCACTATGAATACAGACGTTAATTTATTTATTTAACACGAATATTTTTCCATAGAGTTTCCAACTCAAGCATATTTATTACCCCAGAGATAGCCAGAACGCGTTGTGCATAGACATTTTGTTCTGAATGTTCTGATAGTACAATAAATCATGTTTTTTATACAAACAAGTTACGACACGGATTAAATGCTCCGGCCCGTAAATAACAAGGATGTAGATTTCTGACGGTTGAATGTTTAAGCTTTGTTAACGTAAGGGAGCGAAAGGGTATTTATATACAGACGGGATTTTTTAGGGTTCCGTAGTCAACAAAGAACCCTTATGGTTTCGCCATGCCCGTTTGTCTGTCTCTGTCTGTCTGTCTGTCCGCGGCATATCTCAGAGACTCTTAGTACTAGAAAGATGTAATTTGGTATGGCTATACATATTAATTACGTCGACAAAGCGGTAATCTAAGGTATATCTCCCTTACACGTAAAGTGGAGATGATATTTTTTTCTCGTCTTTCCCATAGTGTGGGGTATCGTTGGATAGGCCGTTCAGAGATATTGCTGGGTTATGAAAACCATTTTTCGATTCAGGGTTCCGTTTGCATAATATTAAGCTTTTAAAGTGCTAATTTTGTTAGAGTCAAGTGCCCCCCCCCCCCCTGCCAGCTAAATGGTTGTATTTGGATATGTGAAAAAATTCCCACAGTAGTATATATAACGAAGTTAAAAGGAAAACTATCTCAGCTAAGTACGCTTTACAAGTTACCGAGTAATAGTCGACCAACCTGTATGGGAGAACAATTTTTCAACTACAATGTTAAGTTTGTTCTTGGGATAAATTCATTCCAACTACGGAACCCTTCATTGTGCGTGGTCCGACACGCTATTGGCCGGTTTTATTTTTAATTCTATACTACTCTATTCTTAGGGAAGAATAGAGTAGTATAGAATTCTATACTATTGTTTAATATATATATATATATATTTTTTTTTTCGATTATCCATATATGTACTACCATTTAGCTGGTAGGGGTACGAGTACACTTGACTCTAACAAAAATAATTGCACTTTAAAGCTTAATATTACGCAAACGGATCCCTGAATCGAAAAATGGTTTTCATATACCCGCAATATTTTGGAACGGTCCAATGCTACACCACATCATGAGATGAACGAGAAAAAAAAATGTCATCCCGACTTTATGTGCCTAGCCGGTACCGTACAATTTTTTTTTTCAAGATTTTATTTTTCTACTTTTTTCGGCGAGATAACTTTGAGTCTCATCGCTAAACCGCGGACAGACAGACAGACAGACACGGTGAAGCTATAAGGGTTTCCTGTTGATTACGGAACCCTATAAAAGTGATCTCGTGTGCAAAATATTTGATATTGAAAACAAACTAAATAAAGGATATTGATGTTAAATTATTATTAATAATTAAATTCTTGGAAGAATTGAAGAACTTGTGTTTTATTAAATACTAGCAACCCGCCCCGGCTTCGCACGGGTGCAATTTACATGTGAAAATAGTATTACGTTCACGACACGTTGTGCACAAGTTCTGAACAGGAACCTAACAAAAAGTACCAGGCTTGCATGAATTCAAGATAGTGTTTCATTAGTATTATTAAGTACTTCTTTTTGCATAAGTTTGCATAATATTATATAGCCTATGTCCATCTTAAATAATGTACCTTTTAAATGGTGAAAGAATTTTTCAAATTGAAGCTGAGGTTCCGGAGATTACCCTCCACATAACTCACAAAATTCGCCCTATCTCTTAATAATATTATTAGTATAGCCAAACCCAACTTTCCCATATCTACATACCTTTAGTTATAATCAAGTTGGGTGAGATATCGAGATAACTGTTCTTCAAAGGAAACTGTTCTTTGGAACGGGAAACTACTTTGAACTTTCTTACTAATTGACTCACACCCACTCTTTGGCGATTCGAAAATGTAGGTAAAGGTTTTCATCAAAATAAATAGGTTGAATTTGAGTGCTGAATGAAAAAGTAATGTTTACTACCAAGTAAAAAAAAAATACATCACATCTTTAACTTGTCCTTGTCCCAATTTTCTCGACAAAAATAAAAAAATAAAAATGACAAACTCTCCCAAAACATGAAAGCGTACAACAGAACTCATTACTAACTACGCCGTTTCCAAGGTTACCAACATTCTTCACTAATTGCCTTGAAAAAACAACAGATCCACCATACTCATTAATTGTCCCAGCATTGTTTGTCCAAAGATTTCAGCAAAGTGCAATCTTTCTGTTTTTCGACTTCTTTATATCTCGCAAGATAAATTACTGGCTTCCGCTGTACATAATAGATATGTACAGAAGGTCGGTTCCATACAACGAGCGAAAACATAGACACGCTTCGGGTACACATAGACACGCTTCGCTGTGCAGCGAGTGCAAGCGCACTCGGGACTGGTATTCGTTTTATCCTGGCATTTGGCGTATTTAGTGCAAATATTCGCTTACCAAGGGGTATCGTGGTATCCAGTAACTGGTATTTAAATATCAGATAGGCAATCGCTCCATGTAAAATACTGGTATTCAGCTGCATCCGTTTAGACTGCTACTACTGCTGTTATGGTATGGCAAGTGATGATTCGCGTCATTTAAGTAACATAAAACTGAACCTAAAATGTATAATGGAACTAAGGTTTATTTTGTGTTGCTAAAATAACGAGAATATTTGGGAAAATAGGCCAAGTGAAATGCCAGCACGATATATTTGCTATCGCCGTATGCGTCTATGTATATGTGTGTCTGTTTTCGCTCGTTATATGGAGTCGACCTACTGTACATAACTATTCTGTGTCTGCGGTAAGGAAGCAATACAAAGAAAAACTCGTTCAAGTTTAAAACTGTTGTGATTTATTTTCGGGACTACATTTCGGAGTGTCGGATTTAAAACGAATAGGAATAGGAACTGTAGGGATTTCGGGATGCAAAACCGTGTGTAAGAGGCTTTAGGTTTAAGCTGTTGTTTTAGATGTTGTTAATCTTGCTGCTGATTAGTGGTTTGTGCTTTCGAGTTTATTTTAACGGTCGTCGTTTTACATGAAAACCTCAATTAATTTAAAGTAATTTTTTCCGGCACAGGAATAATGAATATTGCTTTAATTCCTTAGGCATTTAAGTTCTGCTATAGTTGTTGTGTTTTAGCTTGGCAATAACGGTCATTGCCCTTTGCCTAATATCTCTTCATAGAATAGAAATCCTAAAAATAAACTATGTTTTGTTTTTTATGAATGGAAAATGTTGAGAATCACGATAGGTATCGTATCGTGTAGGTATTAAGGACGTTATTTGACTTTATTTTTGTTTTGAATTAAGGAATATATACTAGAAAATGTAGGTAGGTTAATGACCGCCATTATCAAGCTAAAACGCAAAAGCTAGTCTACTTGGTTGTGCGTTTTCTCTCATACATCTTTTTCAGTGGCCTTCGCAGAGTTCGTTTCATTCTTTATTACTTTCATAATAGGCAAAAAGGCTTAACGCTTTAGGAAGCAAAGATAACACTTTTTAGGGCATATTGCCAATATTTTTAATCGAGCGGCCTGTGGGTTCGCAATACGCAACGAGCCTACAACGTCGTGCGTGTTCAATATAAATGCTTTCAAAATGCTGTTGGGGTTGACGCGGCATTGTCGTTCGTCGTAAATGTTAGCAAATGCGCGCGTTGATGGTTCTCACGCTATAGTGCGTAAGAAAATGGCGTCTTTATTCCAAAGACTGCGCGGTAGCTCCAACAGCATTTTACAAATGATTGCATCCCGAAGTGTCTGTCGCATACAGGCACACTGGGTGGGAATAGTTATTAGGTACCACCTACTAACATAGATCTTAAGAAAATTTTACTAATCTTTTCTATTCTGTCCGACATACTCGTAATTATGTCCGAAATAAATGGTTATTGATTGATATCACGCCCGTAAACATAGGCCATTGTGTGCTCGTCACGTCACCAGCTACCACAGTTTCAGCAGCAGGTTCATCCTGAACTCCTGACGATACACTATCTCTTGCAAATTGTTTGGCGTCATTTTCAATTAAAAGTTTGTGACGAGGGTACATTGTACACGAACGGTGAACAACTTCGATTTGTACGTTATTGTCGAATTAATAGAATTTTGAATATGTATGTGTTTTTTACGTTAACGATTGTTTTAGGAATGCCTCGTTGGTCTAATGATCGGATACTGCTGAGCAAGAAGTCCTGGGTTCGATGCCGAGGTCGGGAAAAGTCTTCTACTTCTCCTCGTTTTGACGGTACATCTATACTGTTTGGGCCCAGTAGGGGGCCACATTTGTAAATAAGAGCCCCACGGGTCAATTGATCAGGTTAAGCTACGCTTGCTGCTATTGGTCCGTGGATGGGTGGCTATCTAAATACATATACCAAGATCCTTCCGTGCCTCGGAAAGCACGCTAAGCCGTTGGTCCAGGCTGTCATTCGTGGATCTTTGACAGTCGTTACGGGTTGTCAGAAGCCCGAAAGTCTGACAACCAGTCTCAACAAGGGATACCCCTTGTTAAGAATAATACTTTCCTGAACTGGGAGTCGAACCCCGGACCTCATGCTCAGCAGTCCGCGCTTCCGATCACTAGACCAACGAGGTAGTCCTAGTAGTAGAGATTACTGAAGAATATTTAGATGATAAATCCCTAACACTCTCGATTCCATCCACTTTTCATGGAGCTCATACGCCATGCCGCAATACATATTGCAATTGAACCCTCCGTGCGGGGTTCCAACATCCCATATGCTGAGCCCTCCAGGAGGGCTCCCGGCACTTAATGTGTTAAATTCACATAAACAATTTAAAAAAAAAATAGAATAATTTAGATTATAAGATAAACAATAAGTCATCATCTCTACCAACTATTTTTCTTGTACTGTGCCCGACAGGGACCACCACGGTTTGTTAATTTAATGTTTATTACGTAAGCATATAAATTGTGGAATGTATAATAAATAATTGAGTATTGTATTGATTTGCCTCTAAAATTTAAAACCGGCCAAGTGCGTGTCGGACCAGGCACGATGAGGGGTTCTGTGGTTGGGATGAATTTATCCCCAGAACAAACTTTAGATTGTAGTTGTAGTTGCAAATAGAAAGAAAAAGTATTTATTGTGACTCACACCGGAAGACTACACAATTATAAAAGTATAAAAAATAAAATTATATAATAAGAAAATTACAAAAAAAAACAGAGTACTCCAAAAGCCAAAAGGCTTCCATTTCAGCATGATATTGCGACATTTAAAAATAAGTGCCGCAGCGCTGGTACTCTGATAGGGCCCGCTGTAACGTCACGGACAGATACAGAAATACATAAATAAGTAACAAATGTAAGTTGATCGAATATTACTCAGTAACTTATAAAGCCTACTTAGCTGTGATAGTTTTCCTTTTAACTTCGTTTTAAATAGGTACTATTGCTGTGAATTTTTTCACATATCCAAATACTGCTTTAGCTGGCAGGGGACATTTGTCTCTAACAAAAATTTGCACTTTAAAGCTAAATATTACGCAAACGGATCCCTGAATCGAAAAATGGTGTTCACAAACCCACAAATACACAATATTTTTGAACGGCCTATCCAACAATATCCCACATTATGGGATAGACGAGGAAAAAAAATATCATCCCCACTTTATGTGTAGGGGACACAGGTATCATATTTTTTTTTTTTCATAATATAATTTTACCACTTTGTCGGCGTGATTAATATGTATACCCATGCCAAATTACAGCTTTCTAGTACTAAGAAACTTTATGGGTTCCTTGTTGACTACGGTACCCTAAAAACATAACATAACATCACGCTATTCCCAAAGGGCAGGCGTATATCTATTACAGGTACACTTTTGCACCCACAGCAGAATAGAAAATCTTATAATTTATTACTCTCCTCACGTAATCACAGAATCTGGTCTCTATTCTGAACCTTTACAAAAGAAAGCTAGTGACACGTTTATACGTCAGTAGCCGTACGTGTCAATATAGTACGGTAGTTCAGCTACTTTTTATTCGGGGCCCGCATTGTCCATTGTACGACAAAGGTCTACCCCAGACCTTTTGATCCTTCCTAGCCTAGCTCAACTCGCCATCTGCATAGTCTCGAAGAAAGTGAGGAGAAAATATTATCTGAAATGTGGGAAATTAGGGATAGGACAGGCGAGCTACGTTCACGCCTTCGATATCGGCCTATGATTTTGTGTGAAACAGTGTATTTTTACATGTAAATTCATAGTCAGTTTTAGTTAAGATGTATTGAACATAATCCAGCATATGTAAGCGGGCACGTCCTCTATGCCAGGAGACTTTTATTTAGGTAATATTTTTTTTTTTGCATTTTTAGTATCTCGTAATGTTAATTACTCTGCATACCTACTATTGTATAGAATCAAGTTTTTCTAACTGAACAGACAGCAGTGCTGCTGGGGAGTTTGTTACGCCACTTCTTCTTCCCAGCTAAAGCACTAGGAAGTGATGAAGGGCGGCCGTTTTGGAGGACTGTCTTATGTAATTTTGACGTTCGAAAAGTGCTGATTCTCAGTCTAATTTGAATAAATGACTTTTAATTTTGATTTACAAACTTTTTAACACTTCAGTTTTTTTAATAAAAATACGATTTCTTTCTCGGTCTGTTTGTGTACAAAATCATAAGGTGGCATAGTGCGCTGTCTGTCTAATGGTGACCGTCATCGTCATGAAATCTCGGTCGTCTGTAAGCTCCTTTAGATCCTGACCATTGCGGCATCGTAAGTGTGGCCATGCAGAATGTAAAGCTTAGGTACAGTTCAGTAGAGTGATATCTTTTTAGAGATGTACCTCTACACGCACATGGGTTCCGCAGATGGGATGAATTTATCCCAAGCACAACCTTAACATTGTAGTTAAAAACATTACAACTGAAGTTTGTACGCCCAATATTGAGTGATTTACCATGTTATTTTAAAACCATAGACGTTTTATAGGTTTTCCTGTAATCTATAAATCTATACTTATAGATTACAGGAAAACCTATAAAAAGTCTATTCTCAGTATTTTTTTTTTTTTTTTTTTTCAAAATTTTAGTTTCAGCAGTTTCGGAGATAAGGGGCCAATTTTCATTAAAAAAAAATCAATTACTTTATTTAAAAATGATAAAGAAAATATATTTCAAATCCTCATAAGTAGTCCTTTCAGCCGGGCGTTGGTGGGGCCAGTAGGGCCTCTCACCAGTTAACAAAAGTTAAGTTGCACAGCTAGAAGCATCCCATAGTAGGACTCAAACCTAGGCTTAGGGCGCTACTGATTGCTGAACAAGAGGGGACTTGTTGTCTTGTGTGTTTCTTTTCTTATTTGTGTCCGGGGTCAGTTTTGGGTAGATTTATTGATTTTTATTTAATTCGTCATGATGATATAAATTGTCTTCACGCTTATTACGCTCAAGGGGTTAAGTAAAGGCAAATAGTTTAGAGATCCACGCCGAAAAGATTGTTTTTAAACGTAGAAAAATTGGTTAGAATACCTAAAATTCGCGATTTAAGGTAGGTACAGTCAATTACTGCAATTAGCTGACCCCCCTTGCATAAATGGTTGAGATTTTTTAGAACACTAAGCCAAGTCTTATAACTCCATCTTATCGGTAAGTTAGTAGTATATAATAGCGCTGACAAATAAAAACAGTTCCGTAGACTGAAACAAACGTCATAACGGCTGATGTTGTAACGGAAACACGAATCAGTGCAATAAATAGTGATTTTGCATTACATCATAAAATCGTATTAAATAATAATGAATAATAATGTTTAATCGTATTGTTAATTTGAAGGTTCGTTTTTATTTAAGTATTAATTTAAAAGTCTAAGAAGGAAATTGGAACATTGTTACCGTTAGTTTTTTTTAAATAATATTATGGTTACATAACCAAATTTACAATTTAAAAAGTGTTATTAATTACAAATCAAATATTGTGCGCACTTACATTATTTTTACTAAATACAATCTAAACTGTAAAAACAAATGACAACGGAAGTCGTTGCTGTCTGACGTTGATGGTTTAAATAGGCTCACTCTAGTCACAGAGCACTCCCTCCGATTCAGCTGCCCTAAGCCGAGGTTCGTACCCCACAGGGGGTGCCCTTAGCGAGCAGCAGTCGTTTAGTTTATAGTTTTTACGCCCTGGCTGGAGGCATTAAGTTTCGTTAGGAGCTTAAGGCAGCCACAGGAAAGTCCGATTAAAGAGTCGGAACCTTAGTGGTTACACTCTGAGATGCACTAGATAAAAAAATAAAAATAAAAAAAACACAAAGCGCTCAGTATTAAATTGTATTTTGAACTGTAAACATCTAGTTGTAAAATTAAGTAGTGTGAATCATTGTTGGTGTGTAATAAAAAGTGTTTACAAGATGTCGGATCGTTATCATTTGAGATCCCTGAGCCCTCCCGCTCTTACATATATAATTCCATAAAATATAGGAGGAAACCGTACCCAACCGTATTGTCGTCGGATCGCATCGATTGAACCGGATAGACAAATGAAGTTATGATCGAAGCTCCGGCAGTTCGGTCGGAAATCGGACGGCCGGTTGATAAATCTTTAGAGCTATTTCAGTTGGTTGACGCTGCGGGAAGATAAATTTTAAAGTGGCAATAGCCCAACGTTTATAGCGCGGACTGGCGAGTGAAAGGTCGTGACTTCAATCCACATAAATTATATTGCACTCTAAAAAACTTTTGACACGAGAATTGCTACTAGTTAAATGGTAAACTGGCCCTCGCAAGCAATCAACGCAATTTTCTTGTGGTCAAATCAGTTGGACAAAATAGTTTGACTACAGGGAAGGACCGATCAAAAGTCATTTATTCACATTCGGTTGAGAATCAGCACTTTTCGAACGTCAAAATTACATAAGACTGTCCCCCAAAACGCCTGCCCTTCACCACTTCCTAGTGCTTTAACTGGGAAGAAGTGGCGCAACAAACTTCCCAGCAGCACATTTGTATGTTCAATTAGATAAACTTGATTCTATATATATGTCATATGTCATATGTCATCTAGCACACGCCATTAGACCAGCAAATATAGTGAAAAACTATACTCAAGCAAAAAACAAAACATGCATTTTTTTTTACTAATTACCTAAATAAAAGTCTCCTAGCATAAAGGGCGTGCCCGCTTACACATGCAGTGCTGGATTATCTAAAAGGTAATTAGGTGCTTTATCGAATGGTATCAAAAACGGATTAAAATAAGCAAAAAATTGTTTTCATTTTCAAAAATCCAGACGCTTTTTTTTATAAAAAAAAGTGTACCAAATAACGTAATACTTAGAATTATTTAGGTGCGTACTATCGAATAGTATCAAAAACGCAGCGAAATACGAGTAGGCGAAAAAGTGGTTTCCATTTTTAAAACATAATACCTATTCGCTGTTGACAAAAAGAATAGTGCCAGGTAAAGTAACAAAGTACCCTTTTTTTGGGTGGGAAATTATCAAATAGCTTCTGCCGCTCTGGGTGGGTCGAGCGTGTCAGACTTTTACTGACTAAAACCCACCCGTGTCCGTTCAGTTGCCTGTATGCCAGGGCCACGGTATCCCTTTCGAACAAACCCGCAACTCTGGCAGGCATCGGTCCTAATGGACCCCGTCAGTGCGTGCTGACATCTCATTAAGGCGCGCGTGGAAAACAACGCGCCGTCGACCCGGGCCTGGTCCTTATCGGACGGCGAGCTGCCCATAGCTCGCCGCCCGCAAGCCCGCGCCTACGGTGGCTGGGAATCGGCTACCGATTCCCACGGCCCAGGACATCTCCTGCGGCAACTAGGGGCGTGAGGGTGCACAGACTGCCTCTCCCTCACGCGTTCCACCTCCTCCTTCGCGAGCATTACTGCTTCACAGAAGGAGGTGACTGCCTCCCATGCACTTTCGCTCCGGACCATGGCCTGGACCAGGGCCGGACGTGAGAGATTGCCGCCACCGTAAAGTAATAAAATACTTAATAATTGTTGGTATGAAATACTGCAAATAATATAAAGTCAGCTTTTGGAAGAGCCCGATTTAAATGAAATTCTATAAAAGGCTGTTGGCATGAAAAAATAATGTAAGTCATCATCTGCCTAGCCTTTTCCCAACTATGTTGGAATCAGCTTCCAGTCTTGGGTAGGCACCAGATGCAGCTGAATACCAGTATTTTACATGGAGCTACTATCTACCTCATGTCCTCTACAACCCAGTTACTGGGTAACACGATATCCCTTGGCAAGACTGGTTGGTGGGAACCAACAGTTCACGTGCTTTCTGAGGCATGGAGGGATCTTGATATGTAATGGATGGCGGCCCATCCACCGACTGGCCTCGGAAAGTGTAGCTCAACCTTCGATCGATCCGTGCGGCTATTATTATTTAGCCACGAGTCTCATGGCTTAAGTAATTCGCCTTTTAAAATCAAAACTTTCGATCTGTTCCAGAAAACGTTCTAAGTGCTTACTTCATTACCATTTCAAGAGAATAATCACTGGAACGAATGCCGCGGGCGACCGATTGTTCTCATCTAAACCCACAGTTTTAATTACACGACTTTGCTAACTTAGATTAGTTATAGGTTACCCTTTACCGCGTGACGTGGCAGCCGTAATTATTTTAATATTAAATTTTGTTGTAATTAATAGGTACCTACGGAGGTTTGATACCCAAATATAATTATAATATTGGCTTGTAAGGAAAGTAATTATTCTTTGTGACGATGTAAGGAGAGGTATTATAAAGAATATTAAGTCAAGAGTTTGTTGGAAATATAACCTACTAGCATTCGCCCGTGGCTCCGCCCGCGTGGATATCAGTTGTCGCATAAAAAAGTAGCCTATGTCCTTCTCCATATCCAGTTTATATCTCTGCCAAATTTTATGACGGTCGGTTCAGCGGTTTAGGCGTGAAAACGTAACAGACAGACAGACAGAGTTACTTTCACATTTATAATATTAGTATGGATATATTAAGGACTAAGAGACCTAAGAGTATATTTAGATGGTTTGATCATGTTGAGAGGATGAATGAAAGGCGAATGGAAATGCCGGGAGGAAATATAGTGACCTAATTGGTGATGTTCTTCAGAAAGGTCAGGTGCGTAGCACTTGCAACCGGCGTGCGTGTATGACCAGATGTATGAACGTAAACGAAGAAAATGG
This sequence comes from Dryobota labecula, assembly GCA_947523025.1. Taxonomy (NCBI): domain Eukaryota; kingdom Metazoa; phylum Arthropoda; class Insecta; order Lepidoptera; family Noctuidae; genus Dryobota; species Dryobota labecula. The sequence goes on from OX383290.1 coordinate 3,495,430, forward strand.
AATAAGTAAGGAGCGTAGTAGATGGCGTTCTTTAGTGTCTGTCTACCCCCATAGGAATAAGGCGTAAGTTTAGATATGTATGTGTATACCTATTCTGAACGTAATTACCTACCTACTTTAAAATTTACTCTCAAAACAAATAATAAAACATGTATTTTAGGATTGTTCGAAACAGCCCAAAAAGGGGTGCAACGGGTGTCGAAAGTATGGAGAAATCAATTTGGTTAGGTTAAATATTATTACAACCATGCCGGAGTATAGCAAAAGCTAATAATTCAGGCATATTATTAAGCTCGCCCCCTATTACATAGGACTTAAATATGACTGGCGAAATTTGTGTTTACTATAATAGCTGGTACACCTCTGCCCAACCCTTCGGGGAATCAACGCGTGATGTTATGTTTATTATTAAGTAAGTAGGTACCGTTGGAAAGCCAAAACGGTCTTTTAGAGCTTTACATAAACAATTAAAGGAGAAGTCGCAGTCAAAACCAAATTTCTTGTAATGTATATATCGCAGCCATATCGTATAATACGCCGTATTACAAATAGGTGCGCTCAGTTGAAAAATATCGCTGTTTTGAAATGCGGCTACCTTTCGTTCACCAGGATTTCAATTCGGCTGAAATTAAGTACGCCGCGTTGTACGAGCACTTCGAGTTCGTCAAAGCGGCTTAATAACGTGGCGCCCACATACAAACGGGTGCATCGTCGATACGCTGCGTTGAAAGTTTTAGTTCCATTTATCGCCGCAAGTAGCGCTGCATGATCGCAACAACAAAATTGGCGTCGCAATTCGTCAATTTGAACTGGGTGAAATAGGTTAGGTTAGGTTAGAACTGTGAACAAACGCGCGTGAGTCGAGCGAACGTAGCGAGCGGTGCCGCGGTAGCGGTGGGCGAACGCTAAGTTGTTCATAATTAATAATCACCCTACATTGCTTCTTGCTGACAATAAAACGTTGAACATCGCTTTTTATCTATGACATGTAGTCACTATGGGTGCAATGTATTTGTATTTCTGTGTACCTACTTATACAATGCCTGAAATAAAAATGTTTTTTTTTTTTTTTTGTAGAATGTATCGCCACCACGATTCAGCTCAACGTGAGGTAGTCGCATTTTAAAACAGCTACGTTTTTCAATCGCGCGCGCCTATTTTTAATACAGCGGGTTACACAATATGTCTGCGACATATATACAATATGCCCCGGAATTATCCCACCCCACCAAACACCCCAATTAGAATATTATAGTAGCTTAACCTGATCGATCGACCATGCGAGTGTTATTACTTTGCCACAATCCCCTCTATTTTAAGAACCCAAAAACTAAAATACACCGCTAACATCCTGCCACTGACCAATGACCACCAACTGAAGCAGAAAAAGCCATCGACATAAAACAGGAAAGTAACCAACCAATGAGGCGGTATTGAATACTACCCTACAATGACCAGAAAAAGGTACCTTCCCACGCCTATTTATGGCACTAATCCCACCCTCGCGGTTAGCACCCATTTGACAGGTCAATTAACCTCGCCTATATTTTGCCCGGCCGAAATAGGTCAGTAATGATCGGTTCCTGTTCCTATATTTAGCGAATCGTTTACTTTACCAAATACCTACCAATATATACAACATTTCCCGGAATTAACGGACACCACCAATTACCTTAATTAGAATGTTATGTTATTATCATAATACATACACCGAATTTTTACTATTATGTATAAAACATTGTTTATTTATTTATTTATTAAAACTTTATGCACAAGTAAAAATAATACTGTATAGAGGCGGACTTAACGCCTGAGGCATTTTCTACCGGTCAACCTTAGGGTGATGCAGAGACAAAACATGGCAGGTGCAACATAGGGGATCGATAACTCGAAAAATAATAAATACGTACTAATACATACAGAATAAACTATGTCAGGAGAAATAACGATAGGTAGAGGGAAAACGAATCCAGCAAATCGGAGCTGGGATGATTCTCCCAACTTCTTACGAATAATTATGTTCACGTGCCTTCATCTTAAGGCGACGATAACCTACTTTTGATGATTTTATACTGAAGATCACGTCTAAACGAGTAGTGTTAATGATTTGGAAAAAATATATGTTAAATTAGAGCATTTTCTTAATAACTTAATATTTACAAAAATATTTTAGATTATCTTCATAGTGAAATTAATTTCTAAAGTTATGTCTAACATGGATAAAAACTGAAAATCACGCAAAATCTATCAAGCGTATTTTTCTTACACCTTTTTAAAGATAATGAAATTTTTAGAATACGTGTTTTACAGAATACGCAAGCTAACCACTCAAGGTCATTGGCATATAACTGGGCTTTAAGGTACCGATGACCTGGTGAAGGCCGCAGGAATCTGCTGGATGCGGGAAGCACAGAACCGGTCGAAGTGGCGGTGCTTGGGGGAGGCCTATGTCCAGCAGTGGACGTCTTTCGTCTGAAATGATGATGATGATGATGACACGCACACAGTAGGTATTTCGTCCATTTTGGTTTATTTTGACTGTACAGCGGAAGTGTGGCTGTAATTTACGTCGGTTCAATTATTTTTGGGATAAAAAATAATGGTGAAAATAATGATGGGTTCGCGTCACCGAAATGCGTGACATACTCGTGACGAGTTCCGCCAGACTGTCAGTTATTCTAAAGTTTTCTCTTCTGTTGTGTGTCCTGGCCGCGCCACAGTGGTAAATAAAAAAAAAACATATTTCTAGATAAATTGTACCGTAATGTGCTTTTCAGTACGTGTAATGAAAAAACTTTTACCTTAACGAGTAATGAAAATACAATGAAGATTTTCAAGGGAGTATACTCCCCAGCCGCGCCACCACGGTTTTTGTAAACTATGAGGCGTACCTAGACATAGTATACATGAAAGAATTGTACCGAAATTGTTCTTTTCCGTCCGCTATAAAGAGAATCGATAATTTAATTACTTTAGATATTACAGCGTTGCGTTGGTGGCGTGGCCAGTGGTGGGAGTATACTCCCTTTAGCAGTCCTTATGACTGCCTATTTTTTTTTTTATTACATCGTGCGTAGACTATGTTCATTTGGAATAATGTACCTTTCAAGTGGTGAAATATTTTTTCTAATTGGAGCTGTTATCCGGATATTACCCTCCACATACACACAAACTTACAAAATTCGCTCTCTCTTTTTATAATATGAGTAGGTATACCGTTCACTATGCTTAATACATATAAATAAAAAAATTGTTGAATGTTACAATTAAGCTTCAGCTATAGATTATTTCGTGCCAATAGCGGTCGGCAAAATATTGGATAAAACATAAAAGTTGCCCAAACAATTTATTTACTTAAGCAATCATTCTTTCCACGTTTCTTTCATATTTTTCCCTCAAAAGGACACTCTTATTGCGAACGATTTTAATGACTCGATGAACACGGAAAAAAATCTAAATCGTAGAGAAAAATTCTTTTATGTCGGAATTGAATCTCAATGCTTTTTACGTAGAAATGCGACGTATCTGGGTTTTTACGGTAGCGATGGAACATAAAGGAAATTATGGAATATCTTCTTTCTTCTTTATATCGTCTTTGTTATTCCAAATTAAAATATCTTTAAATTTGAGTAAATTAAATACTTAATAACATAATTTGCATGCCCATGTGACGGTAGAACATGGAGAAGCATTATAATAAAACATCTATGTACTAATTAGTCCATAGATGCTTTTTATATATTACCCAGGTTTGCAAACCAATAAATGATTTGATTTGATTCTTTCTGCATTTACGAAATTGTTTTTTTTTTAAATATGTTCTATAAAAAAATCCAACGATAATATGGCAAAGTTGCGGTGGTTTAGAAAACATGGTCAGTGCTTTTATTCAAGTTATTTCACCTGACTGAATCCAGTTCTTTTTTACGAATCATTGCTTTTATCGTTTCTTTTGATAGCAAGAATTATTAAGTCAGTTATTAAGTCAGTTACGGATAAGGACAAGGGCACCAAATAATTGACTTTTGTGCCGAACACGGCAGAATATTTCAATTTATTTAATTAAGGTTTCGGATACAATAGTTAAATACAACGAGGAGACGACGATACATGAAAACAGTGGCAATACTGGAACTATCAAATAAATTCTAGCATAATCTGCATATAACGTTCCCACTGATGGGACATAGGTCCCTCTTATTGAGAGGGAGTGGGCCTTTATTCACCACGGGGGCCCAGGGCCCAGTGCTGGTTGGTAGATGTCACGTCTTAAATTTTTGGTTCTAGGACATGTATAGTTGGTTTTCTCACAATGTTTCACTTAACCGTTTTGACAGCAGTGGTGATCAAATTAAATACACAAAGTAAAGTACCTGCCTGGGTTCGACGAACTCACGACCTACAACTCGTAAGTCAGGGCCACTGGGCCATATTTTTTCAAACAAAGTGCCAATATCACCAATGGAACTGAACGCGATCAGCACATTTAAAGTGCGCTCAAGAGCCGTCAGCGTAAATTTTCCACAACAATGATGATACTGACAGCTCTTGAACGCGGTTTAGATGTATTAATCGCGTTCCGTTAAATTGGTGAAATTTGCCCAGAATAGTAGTGATAGGCCGACTATGGGTTATGCCAGCCGACTTTGGTTGATATATTTGATTGGATTTTAGTGTGCAGAGTGGAATACGGAGACTGGGACTGGAATACGTATACCTCGAGCAAACTCTGCAGTTTGGTACGAACAACTTTGAGAGGGAATCTTTCAGAAGAATTCAGCTGGGCTGGCAGCGTTTGGGAAGCTTCGTCGAGTCTTCTCGTCACGTATTCCACAGACCTTAAAGACAAAGGTCTTCAATCAGTGCGCCCTGCCTGTTATGACTTATGGAGCCGAAACGTGGACACTCACGGTACGGCTGGTTCATAAATTCAAGGTCGCTCAGCTAGCTATGGAACGGGCTATACTTAAAGTCTCTCTGAGGGATCGATTCCGGAACGAAGTGATCCAGCAGAAAACCAAAGTTGTCGACATAGCTCACAGATAAGCAACCTGAAGTGGCAATGGGCCAGCCATCTTAGCCGTAGAACCGATGACCGTTGAGGTGGACGTGTTCTTGAGTGGAGATCGCGAATCGGCAAACGTAAGGAAGGATGCCCTCAGGCTAGGTGGAGCGACGATCTTCGCAGGGTGGCTGGCAGCAGATGGATGAGAGTTGCCGAGAATCGAGCAATTGAATAGTCGACTGCGGTATTCTGATGATGATGATACAGACTGGAAATTTCATATAATATGCGCAGTTTAATTTATTGTCGTACTGTAGTCTCCACGATGTATACGTAAATACCAAACACCTAATTACAGCACTTATTTACCATTACTAAGCCATCCAGACACCAATTCTTCCTTTACCAATTTCTTACAATATGTACCTTGCCCATTGTTGTAACATAGGTATATAAGAGAATAAATATACGGAGTTCGGATTTAATGAAAAAATAAAACCTTCTGATATTAATAACGCAAGATATGGTTTCCATCGAGAACTGTACGTGCTATGAATGGGAATTGTTCGTCTTACACCGACTTATTACGGAAGGCCAGTAGCTGAATGGTAACGACATCAATCGAAGGATAAGTGATGTTAAGCTGCACTTGACGCGCTTAAGGTTTGGATGGGTGACCGTAATTACAGGCCTACCTTAAAATACAGTCATCCTCGTAATTGCTCTAACACTTTTGATACAATACACTTTTAGCACACTTTTTACATGATGAAATATGGCACTGAAACGTGGTCGCTCACAATGGGCCTTATTAGAAGGCTAAAAGTCACCCAAAGGGCAATGGAGAGGGCTATGCTTGGAGTTTCCCTACGTGATTGAATCAGAAATGAAGAGATCCGCAGGAGAACCAAGGTAATCGACATAGCTCGAAGAATTGCCAAACTTAAGTGGCAATGGCAGGGCACATTGCGCGCAGAACAGATGGCCGTTGGGGCCGAAAGGTTCTGAAGTGCCGACCGCGTACCGGAAGACGTAGCGTTGGAAGGCGTCCCACAAGGTGGACCGATGACCTTATGAAATCCGCAGGAATCCGTTGGATGCGGGAAGCACAAAACCAATCGAGGTGGCGGTGCTTGGGGCAGGCCTATGTCCAGCAGTGGACGTCTTTCGGCTGAAATGATGATTCGGTTTTATCATCATTATATTTTCAGCCGAAAAACGTCCACTGCTGGACATAGGCTTCCCCCAAACATCGCCAATTCGACCGGTTCTGTGCTTCCCGCATCCAGCGGATTCCCGCGGCCATCACAAGGTCATCGGTCTACCTTGTGGGAGGCCTTCCTTCTTATTATCGGCTCCATCAGCCATCTGTTCTGCGAGCAATGTACCTGTCACTTAAGTTTGGCAATTCTTCGGGCTATGTCGGTAACCTTGGTTCTCCCGCAAATCTCTTCATTTCTGATTCGATTACGTAGGGAAACTCCAAGCATAGCCCTCTCCATTACCCTTTTGGTAACTTTTAGCCTTCTAATAAGGTCCATTGTGAGCGACCACGTTTCAGTGCCGTATGTCATCACTGGCAACACACATTGGTTAAAAGACGTTTTGAGACACTGCGATATGCACTGTGACACAGCTTGTCGTTAAGACGTGCAAATGACATAATGAGTGGTAAAGTAATTACGATGTCTACTATACATTAAAATTTAAATTACAATGGTATGCTTCATAAGATCGGTCGCTGTGTAGCGTTGCTTGGAGGACGCTGATGTCCAACACCGGACGTATTTCGACTGATACTCGTAGTGATGAAATCGTCCACCCCTCTAATAATACTTCTGCAGAACTTTTCGAGGAATAAAATACCGTATCATCTGCCTAGCATTTGCCAACTATGTTGGAGTCAGCTTCTAGTCTAACCAGATGCAGCAGAATACCATTATTTTACATGGAGTGACTACCTATGTGACCTCCACAAGCCAGTTATTGGGTAATACGATACCCCTTGGTAAGACTGGCTGTCAGACTTTCGGGCTTCTGACGACCCGTAACGACTGTCAAAGATCCGCGAATGGCAGCCAGGAGCCCGGAACCAACGGCTTAACGTGCTTTCCGAGGCACGCAGGGGTTTCGGTGTGTAAAGATGGTCTAGCTACGGCTGTTATTATTTAGCCGCAAGTCAATAAAATACCTACCTATACAATTATGTTATTTTTATAGTGTGTACGTTCATTTTATTTTTACGCTAAGGAAATTGGAAGTCGACGTTATTATCGCTTTTAAAAGCAATCGGTTGAGACTAACAATGAGATTTTTCCTAGCAGCTTTAAAGTTAGAGGTTTTTGCTTAAAGAAAGGAAAGTTTCCAGTTCAGTAGATTTAGATTTTATTAGCAGTAAAGCTTCTTGTGAAAGAGTTTTGGAGGTACTATGGTGAGTAGTCGTTTCTTAAACTAACTTTAATCCCGTTTTAACTCTTGGCTAGAAAATGCCTAAGGCCTAAATAAAAGCGTGTTAGATTATCAAACAGCGCTATACTCCGTTTATTACAGTATAACGGCAAAATAACGATAGTAACTGTGTAATATTGTAGAAATTACTGCACTTTACAGTTATTTTTTTAATGTAAATGGTAAATAGATTGCATTGCTTTGCATTTATTGTGAAATAACGGAGTTTATTACACGTTTATATTGAAATAACGAACGGGTAATAACCGTTATTTTTCTAATGTTATAATAAATGGAGTATAAGCCGAGCACAGAAAATCCAGCAGCGCGCTTTTATTTAGGTATTCATTTAGGTGTCGGTTATTGTTAGTAAAAATGGACAGAGCCACTTTGACAGCATCATAACAATTTTTACCGCCGAACGGCATTGCATGCGTTTCAGTTTGAAAGGCATAATGTCGTGATATAACTGTGATATGATAGCGTGCTTGGATAATATTAAAGTTAGAGTCATATCTTAGCTGCCACGGCTTATTTTAATTTCTGAATTGTGTTTTGGTTTTATATATCTTTTTATCACGCATGCTTTTAGCAAGCACGTCTTCCTACATTGTTCTTACATGTATAATTTCAACATGATTGATGTAACCAATATTTTGTTTTAAAAGAGTGTCCATGGAGCTTCTTGCCCATTCTTCTCCATAGGAACCTACTATACTCTGGAATGGGCAACTAGCTTCATTTTTCTGACTGACCGATCCCTTGACGATTCATGAGTGCCTGTAATTGGTTTGTTTGAAATAAATGCTTTAAGTCTGAGTTGAGTTTGAGAGGAAGCTAGCACAGTGTATTTTGCATCCGTAGAATATAAAATAGCTAATGCTGTAGTGAAAATATGTTAGTAAAAAAGCAGTCACGAAGATTGTTTGATAGATTATTACAAGGATTATCTTTTTCTTCTATTACGCCAATTTCCGTAAATCGTCCTCGTAACATAAGGTCCAGTTGAAAACCAGCATCAGGTTCTAGTTGTCTGGCATTTATGAAGAACTGGGTCTATTTAACGCAGCCGTGAGGCTACTGTTTTAAGTTTTTTTTTATGTTTTTTGTTTCTGTGTGAATATTGTGTGCCTTAAACTGTGTCTAATTATTTTTCTTTCTTTGTTCAATTTATTATTCAAGTGTAGGTAGGTACTTACTTAGTTACATACATACATTAACTCACGGCATTTTCCAATGTGTGTAGGCAGAACTACAAAACACTACTTGCGACAATCCTTACATATACCTACACACCTCCTCGTACTTATATATCTTATACCTACGAAATATTAACGGCACGTGCGCAGTTACAACCCATACAAAATGCAAATAATTACACTAACCTTGGAGTTACTGAAGCATAATCCCCAAAGGTTACAATGCGTACTTACGAAAGTAAGCAAGAAGCTAAATAATTAATGAGTTATCGTTCGACATCGTAGCCCGGAATACGGCCGCCTCCCGTTATTGGATAAGTTGGTTTTCGCGTGATTGGTGCAGACCGGTCACAATATATAGCCATTGTCGTATGGAATACTAAGTTTAAGCGATTAAACGAAGAACCAATCTTTTGGAGATTTTCTTGTACGCCAAGTTTATTGTCTTTTGTGTTTGTTCGTGTTTGATTTGAGTTTCTTGTTTGTGGTTGGATTGCTAATGAAATAAATTTGTATTCAGTTTGGTATACAGGCTGCGTGCTATTCGACGTATTCTTTCTAGGGCGTGATGTCAAAGCCAAAGCACTTATTTCACATAGAACATAACTGACACATTTGAACTTCAAACACGGAAATAAAATTGATTCTAGTTGCCCCTTCCAAAAGGTGGTTTCGTATGGAGAAGAATGGGCAAGAAACTTCACGGTTACTCTTTTAAACTGTTTTACAATACACAATTATATCATTACATGTGAAGACGATGTACCTACAATAAAATTACATACAACAAGTAAAGTTAATTACAAATGAAGCAATGACGGATAAATTCCTAAAATTATGTGTTAGATACACAAAAAAAATGAATTAATAAAAATTATAAATAAAATAAATAAATTAAATTAGCTTTATTTTCCTTCTACAATTTTGTATGACTTAACTAATGATTAGTGCCACAAATTTGACTCGTATAATGTTAGTAATAATATGTTTCTTAATTTCTATTTTATTTTTTATTTTATTTTATTCTATTCTATGTGGTGGTGCTATGAAGCACCATCACAAGGAATGAAAAAATGAAAGGAATGATCATACAATAACATATAATAGCAAACGCAGATATTTTGATAAACTGAAAAGTTTTTTGACGTGACAACGTCTAATAAATCAATAAACGCCAACGCAATGTTTTGTTATGACGTTGTCACGTTAAACTATCGTCCGTAAACCAACTTTACGGACCACCAATTTTTTTTTACGATGGGTTTCCTCTTGTCTCTAGTCTAAGTCAGAGGTGACAGAGACAACGTCGACGATGGAATGAGCTTACCCAGTAGAAGCCTCTTCACTCTCACTTTGAATAGATTAGGGTTGTATGCGTTCGGAAACACAGACGCAGGCAGAGAGTTCCACTCCTTTGCTGTGCGCATTATAAAAGACGTTTGAAAACGCTTTGTGCGAGTTGGTGCAATATCAACTAGGTAGGGTAACTTGTGGTAACTTGCAGTGCGTCTAGATGTCCGATAGATGTCTCGCCGAAATACAATCTGTAGGAGACCGACAAGCAGGCAACCTTGCAGCGATGAGCCAAGCTGTGAAGCTTGGCATCCACCAGTTTTACGTCGCCAATGAGCCTCTTAGCTCTGCGTTCCACCGAGTCAAGCGCAGCAAATTGGTACTTAGCTGAGCCGTCCAAAGTATTTACAACAGCATAACTTAATAAAGCTATATTGTTCCTTTCTACAATAATAACTCTAGAACAGGCTAATAACTTAGCTACTCCCGTAGTACAAACTTTAATTACGTAAAGAGAATAAAAAACAACAAGCTCCGAGAATAATTGAAATTCTCAACTTTATTTAGCGTCTATGCGAAATTCCCACAAGTTCAAAAGTTTTCTTCAACAATTCCCTAACATAATAAGTCCGTTCAAGGATTTTAATCTAAATAGTTTTACTTCTCAATAAATATACTGTTGAAATTATTTCTGTTGCCGAAATACTTATGGATGAGCTTAAATATACGCCTGAGGAAGAATTCTAATCAATTTGGGAAAGCTGTTTTATATTATTATGAATGTCAGCTATGGTGGTCAAGATTCTCGTATTTGTATCAAAATAATGGATGAAATCATCCTGCTTTAATCACGTCAAGATACTTATATCGAACAAAGCAAGAACGCTTGCTCACTACTTGTTTGCCATTTCTGTTAACGGTGAAGAAAAACATTGGGAGAAAACCGGCATGTCCTAGATCCAAAAAATCGAAGACATGACATGTGAAATCTACCAACCCGTACTGGGCCCGCGTAGTAGATACAGCCCACTCCCTCTTGAAGAGAGGAGGCCTGTGTCCCAGCACTAGGAATATTAAAGGCTGATTACGCTTAAGCAGTGTGAGTTTTCTCTCGATTTTACCTTAAAGTCAGTAAAACCTCATATTTATCATCATTTCAATAAACGAGTTTAAGGAATCCTCAGACCGTAAGAAATAAAATTGGGGGGTTGGGGGGGTCAAATCCGGGCAAGTATTAATATGACTTTTTCAATTCATATGTACTTTCTGAGTTTATCTTGGACATTACTGAAATCGGTGAAGGAAAAACATCGTGAAGAAACCTAGACTTATAGTTAATATAAGTCTGAAATCACCATCCCGTCTTAAGCAAGCATGGTGATCAATGCTAGTGCCTTCTCTGTATGAGAAGAGGCCTTTGCCCAGCAGTGAGACAGTTATAGGCTGGTATTATTATATTAATTAAAGTAAAGTAGATGTTTTCAATTTTATTTCTTCGCAAGGTTCGTTAAAAGAGATTGTTTGCAAATCCCTAAAAAGAAAACCAAATCGTTTTCATAGTATCAAAAACTTTACCTAGTATCAAAAACCAGAAACATTTACATGCAAATCGAGCCAAACGCCGACACAAACTCATTTCACAGTTGTATCGAATCAAAAATAAAGGCAACGAAATAACATTCTCGATTCCTGCTACAATAAAAATCAACTACAAAATGTTGGACTCGGCAGCGCGTCGCGTCTTGAATGGGACTCAACTGAAAGCATTCAGCGATTATTATCTTTCATTTTATACAGAGTGTATGGATCGGGGCAAAAAAAGGGTCGAACGAGATGAGAGATTACGAAATATGTAATTATTTTGTTTCAAAAAATGGTTTTAAAAACCGAACTTCGATATCTACATTGATTAAGTTAATGGACCTACTTGTCTCTTGTTGTCTTCCCTTGTGTCTTATCAACATGGCTTGTATAGTTTTTAAATGTTTTGACAGCAAAATCGTTCCCAGGGACGAAAAGTACTGTTTTCATACCTCTGATCAGGTAGTTTCAAGCGTACTTTCCAAGTATGAGAAATGAAAAGGGTATTGATGATTTTAATGATATAATATTGTAAATTCATACACACAAACATGTCAACACTTGTTACGGTCGCGAATCATATTTTGATCTACCTACAACCTAATACTGATCTGCAAATTGCTAAAACATAAGGAAATTTGAAATCGCGGACTACCCTGGCGCTTTCGCCATATGGCATATGGCTGTGCGTTGTTTGACAGTGAATTAATGAATTTAAGATTTTAATTATGCAGATTTATAGAAATTAGACCCATCAACGGCAGCAGATGTCAGGTTTAAAGTAGATGTAAAGAAACATAAACAGTAACGTCATATTTTCTCCGCGCCATGAATCGCCAACAGCTCACAATTCGCGCCCCTCTTAGAACTCACTTGAAGTAAATAAGATTTTCTATACAAAAAGTCCCTTGGGAATCTTTCTCGAATTAATCTCTTAATGCCGGCCGTACCCTTTTCATTAAAGGGATGATCAGAGAAGTAATTAATCTAAGAATTTTTGTAATATACCTTTTTAAGTGTATCTTTGGTGTTGGGGTCGCGGATTACGATTTTCAATGTACAATAAATTCTGATCAAAGCTTCCAATCTTTTTATAGATATTTCAACCAAGTTTTAATCAAACAGCACATTTCCGGGACATCACCAAACGGTTGGATGACTCTTCACGTGACCAGACGGCTGGCCTATTCTTTGGCCAAAGAATCAGCATTGCCATACAACATGGCAATGTTGCCAGCCTTTTGAGCACATTTCCTGTTGACAGCGATGCGGACGAATTTTTTGATGCCCTTTGATTCTTTCCTGTCTCCTTTTTTACATTTACTGTCTGTTCAGTTAGAAGAATTTGATTATATACAATAGTAAGTAATTGACATTACGAAACAGAAAACATTAAATTAAATTATTTGTCATTATTATGTAGCATACGCCAATAAACAAACAAAAACATTGTAAACTATACTCAAATAGTCAACAAAAAAATAAAAACGTAAACAGAACTTATTCCTGAGATAATTTATATCAGATCATGAACAGGTATCATTATTAAAGCAGTTAACAATGATATAACATTTCAAAAAAAAAAAAAATGCTGTACAATCTTTGCCGCACTTACCTCCACAATTGTAAGTTTCTAGATTACTTTTACAATCCAACTTGAAATTGCTTATTACAAGAAATACTTTTTTGGTATATTCCTGAGCTAATCAAAGGTCAATTATGTACGACTAATAAGGCTAATAAGCGGCCTCATTTTGTTTTGTAACCTTACATTACCCCGTAATATAATGTGACCAAACAAAATGAAGCCACTACCCGGTCTTCTGAGTTTATGTAGGCATTTCTAGTAACATTTTCCATAAATTGAAGGACAGAAAAAAATAACATTGAACAGCAAGAATGTGGGATTCAAGAGCGAGTGCGTCGAGCTCGAATTTTTTTACAGCCTGTCACGTAATTCTCAGAAAGGTTTCTCTTAAATATTGATACGGAAATAGGAGTTTATGTAAGAGGGCTAAAAAGAAATCGGTCACCTTTGCCGCCCCTAAAATCTGCAGCCCTAAGCTCAAGCCATCTCGGCCTACTGGTAAATCTGCCACTGGTCACACCGGTACTTCACACAGAAATTCTAAATAATTAATTAAAATTTCTTTTTAATTCTTCTACGAACATATATGTGAGTTTCTACTCCAAAGAAGATGACGGCACTATAAAACATGACCTACACCCGCTTAGTGTGCCCAAGTTCAACTAAAAGCCTCGTATAAAGAATGCTCTACAATAGTGATGTTTGCCTGGTGACCTATGCCCGCGGCGGACGGCGGCGGCGGCGGCCCAGTTAGGGTTAAACTTGCGAAGGCCATCTGACCCTCTGTAGTTTTAGGAGTAACAGTTTTTAAATGATAACTAAACATCATTTATTTTGTACTGAGTTTTATGGGAATTATATAACTAGCAAAATGTGAGTGTGCTAATTAATTAATTTATTTATTTGTTTAATATTTTAAGTACAGAAATGTTTCAGAGGCGGACTTAATGCCACAGGCATTTTCTACAAGTCAACCTTTGGGTGATGCAAAGACAAACAGAGCAGCAGAGTGTGCTCATTACTTGATGTCGGTTTCAAAGTGTTAAAAAACCCTAATCAGGTTCTAACATTAACAATTTTATCAATTTTACCAACTTTTTAATTATATTGTTTTTTTTTTATTATTATTGTCTTGTATTCAAAATGTTAATGAAACCCGCATCAAAATCCGTTTCGTAGTTTAGAAGAACAACGCAGTTACACGATTTTGCCTTGACAGTACTTTCTATTTATAGATTTATTATTTTTATATAGGTAATACACAGATATAGGGTATTTATTTTAGATTTCCATTAATCACAGACATACATGTATGTAACAACCTCTTATTTGATTTCGTATGAGCTTTTTTATATTATCACCTTATCACCTTTAATGTATTCTCTTAATTTATTAAAACGGTGACACTTACTTATGCATTTATTATTCTAGCGTATGCTACTCGTGGTTGCAGCTGAAAATCAGCGTCAGGTGGTACACCTTGTGTTGTCATCTGACATTATGCTGAGCCGAGGCCTTTTTGCCATTATAATCATTGTTTTCTGTAGGTGTAGTTTTTGCTGTAATGCTAATAAACTCATTTTTCTTTCTTTCTTTCTGTCAATTCCTCTCTACAGGAAATTAGTAACACGTTCATCTGTATTTAGAAGATTTCAACTTTATATTGCTTATTGGCATATAATACCAATTTATGTTTTCTCATAATCATAATCATTTATTTGTCAGAATATGGTCGGTATGTATATTATATGGTGTAAGTTCATCACATTCTACTACATGGGCATACAAATGAAAGAACAAAAATAGGTGAATTAGTATTCCTTTTAAGAAATAAATATCTTTTTACCTTTTATTTCAAAAAATATTATTGAATAACCTTATTATTATATAAAATGCGATTGAAAAATTATCGACGAAAATTGAGGTTATAAAGTTAACCTCAATTTATTGTCAAATGAAAAATCTTTAGGGTAATTTAAAATAGAATTTCGGCATTTAAATAATCAAATCAAAGCTCTCCATTTGTAAGTCACACTGCAGAATTCTGCCGCGCTAACGAAGAATGCAATAACTCGATTTTGGATGATTTTAAGTTATATATTCGTTGAGTTATATATTTGGAGTAAGCGAATCGAAATCTATTAACTCTCTAAGCAACTTTTTATTGATCCTTCAGGAACTCGGTTTTTCAGTAAGCAAGAATGCAATAACTAAAACTTCATAACAAATTCAATAATCAAAAATAAAAATCTCGGAAGCGGCAAAATCGAGTTATTGCATTTTTCGTTAGTGCGGCATAATTGACATCCGCAGATACGTTTTCTGATCCATTCGTTTAGATTTTCATCAGATACTTTCAGACCATACGAACAGACCTTACGCTTTCGGAGAACACAGACGAGTATACAGTGTGGTGATTATGTTATCTTATTTATGGAAACCACGTATTCTACATCACGTACATATACACAATTAAAATACATATTCTAGCCGTGGGACTTATTTTTTCGTTTTAATAATTAACAAAATTAAAATTATACATATAATAATAATACATCGATCACTAATAAAGAACAGTGATCGATGTAACAATACTATCAAGTTTGTGTTGAATTTTGAATACCATCACCCCGCGCGTGTCTAGTGCCATATTAACAAAGTTTGAAAAATTCCGTTTCCTATTTTTAGTAAAATTGTTTATTTTATTATTTTAACAGACTGATAAGAACTTGTAATAACCGCTGTACTATCAATTTAATGCGATAACCTAATCACAAATTATGTTTGGCTTGCTGATGATGATGAATATAATAAACTCCGCATTATTTAATTATATTAAGAAAATAAAGAAACATGAAGGAAGCATGAATGTACATTATTTATTAAAAATTTCCTCCAATCTTGTGTAGAGTATTTCTCCAACAGACTTCCAAAGCTTATCTTTAAACTTCGTAATAAATCAAATGACTGAAAAAGATCAAATCACAAAGTTGCTGTCCAAGTTCAGAACACTTTAATTGCTCAAGAAACATTTTACGTCACATTTTGTTAGAAATACAATTGAAATTAAAGGAAAGGTATTGTTTTCTCTCTACTATTGTTAATATTTCTGCTGTTATTTCTGTAGTGCTAGTATTATCTCCTTACTTTTATTATTTAATACCTTTCTCTTCTACCACTTGGCCACCACTGCCCTCCACTGGGCCACCACTGTTCTCCACTGGGCCACCACTGTTCTCCACTGGGCCATACCTGTTCTCCACTAGGCCAGCACTGCTCTCCACTGGGCCACCACTGCTCTCCACTGGGCCACCACTGCTCTCCACTGAGCCACCACTACTCTCCACTGGGCCACCACTGCTTTCCACTGGGTCACCACTGTTCCTCAATCGGACATCACTGCTCTCAACTGGGCCACCACTGCTCTCCACTGGGCTACCACTGCTCTCCACTGGGTCACCACTGCTCTCCTCTGGGCCACCACTGCTCAAGACCATTCGCCAGTAATGTAACAGTGGTGAGTGGTAGACCCGTGATGCAATTTGTAACATGAATGCGAATCTTGTCGAATCTTGGCTTATTACATTACAGGCGAGCATGTAATGCTCGTCACTCAATGACGCAGTATTGTAACGTTGCTCAAAATCGATTCTTGGATTGTTACATTACAGGCGAATACTCCGGTTAGGGAGCGCATTAAGGCTCGCACAAACTGGCGCGATATCGCGGGCGCGACAACGGTCGCGCTGCCTGTCGCGCCCGCAATATCGAGCCAATCTGTACGAGCCTTTAATGTATTAATAGTAAAGTGTGGATACCAATTAATCTGGTGCCCAAAAATCCTATATAGAAAACCTCGCTCTTATTTCAACCTTATCACTGATAAAGCACAACTCTCAGACTGAAATACATTAAGATTTTAGGCATTTATTACGCACCGTTCACATTGACCTTCACACTTCACGAATCAAGACTCCCTCAAACTCGAGACGTACAAAAAAATACGCCTCAAAAATCACTTTTCTCAAAAGAATTTAAGTTGCCGTGTAAGAAAAAAATAAAACACGATAGAAACCTGGCAAGGTAACGAAGCGAAAATTGAAATAGACCGAGAAGCACGTAAGAAAGTCTTGTTTAGTTTGGCGCCAAAATGAACCGCCAATTTTTCTATCACCCTTATTTCAATACATATAAGGTATAATATCGCAAAGATGAAATTGGTGAAGCTTGCGGCTGCGTCAGTGTCTTATGTTAGTTTAGGATTGGCAACGTGGGTGCTTTATTAGGTTTTGAGGTGAAAAAATCAGTTACTGCCACGGTTGTGTTTATGGTGGTGGTGGTTTGTTACTGATCCTTTTGGTTAACGTTCAGGGTTAAATTCATAAGATTGTTTATGTATTTTCTCTATGGTTTCTTACTGCGTCTTACGTCTATGGTTTCTTACTGGTTTTGTTTTTGGAACGAAGTTCTTTATCGCACGTCATTACCAGCGCTGCGGTATTTACTTTTAAATATCGCAGCATTATGTTGAGATAGGAGCCTTTTTGGCCTCGCACAGGCCTTTATATAGTTTTGTTTTTATGTAAAAAAAAATATATAGTTTTAGATGCTCTTTTTTACTGTTTGTATTTCCTGTGCGTTTCCCAAATAAAATATTTCCTTTCTTTCTTTATATTCTGCACACTTGGCGAATGAGAGCTAGACCGATCAAAGTGTAACATTTTAACCGTCACGACACTTTGTTTGTGTTTACAAGCATAAGTGTATTATAATTACAGTTTTATTATGCAAAAAATAAAATAAAACAATTGATTTACTCCCAAACTTTGTTAATTTATTTCATTGTGCCTGTTATTTGAAACATATTATACAGCAAAAGGAACTTCGTGCCAACCGAGTGTCCCGAGACACCTCTCAATTTTTTTTATTTGACACAGTGAATCTGCGGCATTATTTTGGGGGTCACATGGGACTTAATCATAACTGAGGACATGTGGATGTACTATAGGTACCTACACCATTTATATTGAAATATGTGGTTAGCTAGCGACCTCGACAATAAATTGATTTCTTGCCTGAGCAACAAGCAGCAACTTCGTCATGCTTCCTTAGATGTTACTGCTTACAGTAGCATCAGGAATTGGGTTGCCTTTTTCCATCAAATATGGCGAGGGGAGTAATGGCTGATCTTTGCGTTATGCTCGTTAACGGGTGCTGCTTGTGGTGCCTGGTAGTCTTACTGTCAATGGTTTCATTATTTTTATCCGTAATTAACTGTTTTTTTTATTTTACTTCGATGGTCCTAGTTTATCATTTGATAAACAGATGGAACGTCTTTTATGCCTGGAAACTTTTATTTAGATTTTAAGTTTTACTATAAGGGCTCCTTGTAGACTACGGATCAACAAAAACGTAAACTTAAAGACCTCGTATGTACACACGGCCACAAATCAAGCTATATTTTTCCAGTTTAGGCTGATCTCGCATTGTATAGGATTTCCGTACAATGAAACGTCAGCTTATACTAGAAATGTATAGCTTGATTTGTGGCCGTATGTACAGTGCGGTGGAATTGTTATTAATCTGACTAAAATTATCATTATGCGATTCACATTCAACTGCGAGCGTGTTGAAAATTTGTTTTATTACTTTGTTTACTTGGGACACATAGTTCTATTGGTAGACGAACTGTTTCGTACAAATATTGGATGTAAAAATGTGGATTGTGTTAGTTTTATTTTATTTATATATACTTTATTGTACATCAAATTACACATTACAAGAGAATAGAAAAACTTATACACTACAAAATATCCAATGGGCGGCCTTATCGCATACTGCGATCTCTTCCAGGCAACCTTGGCATGGACAGTGAATTTCTGGACATAAAATGGGGTTGTCATTGGTGCAAATAAAAAGCATAACAGTACAATATCCTATAATAGATACTCAGATATATGCTATATAATAGATACATAGATAAATACATACTAACTATATAAGCAAAGAAAATAAATGAAGACTATAGATTATTACAGCTAACAACGAGAACAAAATCACAACGACAAGTAACGTTCCTTCACGAGTCTTTTAAAAACAGGGAAGGACTGCGCTCGTTTTATTGGATCTGGCAATGCATTCCACAAATAGCAGCATACATTTTATAGCAGGTTTTTATTTTCAAAATATTGATGAAATAGATGAAAAAGTGTAAAGTGAATAGTTTAATCTAAATGTCAAATCTAATGAGCGTTACATTTTTTGCCTTTCGGATATGAAAACCTCAAAATAAATGAAAGACACGTCACATCTCATACAGTACTAACAGACAGCACATTATTTCTAACAAAAACCGCTCACCTGTCCCGAAATCTGTAAGTAACATTGTTTCGTCCTATTCGTAAAACGGCCAAACGTCCACCGAGGGAGATTCGCCCCATCAACCCGCCAGCCGAAACTGAAACGATAACGCGTGAAAGGCCCTCTCGCCCCGAAAGTGACATTAGAGCCCCTAATGTCAGTACGGGGACACATCTCCCCATTCTTGCTGCTCTCCTAGTACAGAAACCACCTCTGTTTAACGGACTTTGTTATTAGTACTATGCTTTTTTGTTTTAATATACTTTTGTTGCTCAGATTTTGTTGTTTAAAAAAATGTGACGTTGGGACTGTTTAGTGTATGGACTTGGTTCATTTGTATTTAGAGTTGTTGTGATGATTGCCGATTTTATTTCGCGTTTTAGCTCTAGTGGGCCTTTTGTGTATTATTTTGAAACAAATGAATATTTCTATGTCTGCTTTTAAATTAAACTTGAACTAGCATTGCATTGCTTACTTGTTTTGCAGTTTTTTGGTTTCGTTTTCTTGTTGAAATTTAATTTTAACTTTCTCTCATCATACAAAGTTTGTTATAGCGTGATAGCATTAGAATTGCTAACGGCCATTGAACCAATAGGAATTGAGTAACATTTGAATTAAGGTTGAAATTAGAAAAAAAAACCGTCTAAATGCGAGTTGGACTACGCACAATGAAGGGTTACGTAGTTGGGATGAATTTATCTCAAGAACAAACTTAACATCTTAGTTGAAAAACATGTTCCCTCATACATTTCTACTGCAAATGTAAGTTTGTACGCACAGTATTGAGTGATTTTCCATGTTATTTGAACTACATAGACTTCAACACTTGAAACGGGATATTTACCATGTTTACTTTTTGTTTCGAGTTCGACAAAAAAAGAGTCAATCAATCAATCAAAATATTTTATTTCACATAAACCTACATGGGCACTTATGAACGTCAGAAGCTAGGTGCGCGTTTCCTATGGAAAAGAGCCGGCAAGAAACTCCACGGTTATTGTTTAAAAAATAATTGGCTTTACAATATTATCAAATAACAGTGATAATAGATATGGGAGGACAGTGTAGGCCTTTCAACAATTACCAGGTATTTATCAAAATAGAAAAGTGCCAACAAATCTACACTCTACTCTAGGCCTACAACGTTCTCACATTCACAAAATAGAAAATAATCTAAGTATATAAAAGATTAATGACATGATTGCAATTACAACTACAGTAACATATCTGAATAAATATCATGTCCACAAAAGCCTCTAAATAAAGAAAAGTGAGAAAAAATCTAATAAAAAAGAGTGAAGTGAGTGAGTTTGTTTAAAAACTTATAACATAGACTTCATATAGGTTTTCTTGTAATCTATAAGTGACCTATTCTTTGCATTTTTATCAAGATTTTAGGCTCAGCAGTTTCGGAGAAAAAGGAGAATAAAAAAAAAATCTATCAATCAGTCAATTTACGTCTTTTTACTTTAATAACTTTAAAATTATTTATTTTAAAATAAAAAAGCATGTTTGAAATTTTCATACCTTGGTATGAGAATTTCAAACATGCTTTTTTATTTTATTGCTTGCATGCTTTTTTGTTCCTTTATTTGATATTTCACACGGAACAGTTTGCAAAACTAATTTTTTTAGTTTTCTTATTTTTCCCATTTATTTACGTTACACGTTCATGTTTGGGTCACAGAAATTCATATGTGTACCAAATTTCAACTTAATCGGTGCAGTAGATTCGGAGCAAATTGGCTGTGACAGACGGACAAACAGATAGACAGACAGACACACGAGTATGATCCTATAAGGATTCCGTTTTCCCTTTTGAGGTACGGAACC
Organism: Dryobota labecula; assembly: GCA_947523025.1. Taxonomy (NCBI): domain Eukaryota; kingdom Metazoa; phylum Arthropoda; class Insecta; order Lepidoptera; family Noctuidae; genus Dryobota; species Dryobota labecula. The sequence continues at coordinate 3,516,737 of OX383290.1, forward strand.
CTAAAACAACAATATAGTTAAACAGTCACAAGTAAGCTAAAAAAGTAATTACTTGTACAACAAAAAGGGAGGAAAGATTCGCTGTCAGCAATCAGAAATACAAAGAGACGGGGAGATTAAGAGTTCCAATTATTACACATTCCTTTATTATAAATTAAGTCTTTAGAAAACGCCATAACAACGTCTCAACTAGCAGCCATACATACATAAAATTAATAACCATACGTATCTGGATGTGAAAATATCTGAATAAAATAACAGCTGCTGGCAGACGCGTTAATGCATTTAGTATTTGACGTGGAGTGGATGTCATCCAAGCCTCGCACCTACATAATTGGCATGCAATACGTGCGTAGCGAGAATCAAAAGAGTCGTGACTTACTCCACAATATTGAAATCAACTTCTGAATAATAAAATTCAAAACACCAAGATCCAAAAGGTTAAAAAAATCACATTTTGCAATTAAAGTTACTACAGCACTAAATGCAAATGCAAATTATAATAATGAACAAACACAAAGATATCTTGAGTCAACAATTTACCGCGCAAAAGAAAACAGAAAACTATCCAACTCATTACCGAGTAACGAGCATAACACTAATTAAGTAAAACAAGCTGTTGAGAAGACGCGAATTCAAGACAAAAAAAGTTGGTGAAAAGGGGAAGAAATGTTCAGATTTCCTCGTTCCTTTGAGGAGACAAAAACCCTTGTCGCTGAGGCTGCGGAGTAACGAAGCGTGAGGGAGACCACTCTACCAATGCAGAGCGTGGTATGCACTTGATGAATGTATAGCGCTCGAATTGGGGGGCAAACGCGGCTCAAACGCTCATTCAAATACGTTTACATTTTGGAAGACTGCCTCTTGAAAAACGAGATTTGGTATAAAATGAACATGACTGAAACTTTACAAAATCCAATTTTGTAATTGATTTTTATAATTATACGCACTTCACACTCATCATCTTCATCATTTCAGCCGAAAGACGTCTACTGCTGGACATAGGCCTCCCCTAAGCACCACCACTTCGACCGATTCTGTGCTTCCCGCGTCCAGCGGATTCCTGCGGCTTTCACAAAATCAGCGGTCCACCTTGTGGGAGGCCTTCCAACGCTACGTTTTTCGGTACACAGTCGCCACTCCAGTACCTTTCGGCCCCAACGGTCATCTGTTCTGCGAGAAATGTGTCCCTGTCCATTGCCACTTAAGTTTGGCAATTCTTCAAGCTATGTCGGTTATCTTGGTTCTCCTGCGGAATGAGCTATACTCTTACGATAGAAATTAACCTTTAACCCTAATCCTTGAGTTAATTGAATAACCCAAAATGAGAGTAGGTACTGATCTTTTTGCTTAATTACTATTAGTCGCCAATCCGCGTGGTACATTACCCAGTACGCCTGCGTTCCAACAGTGGTAACGTTGTACCTAGGTTGATTCAGTCACTAATCATTTATGTAACCGCTTCAGTTCATCTCACAACTAAATCCCCTATGTTTCCACTTTAAAGTTTACCATATCTTACGACAGACTTTTCCCCCGGGATGACAGCGCGAGGTTGTTGACCTCACTGCCACTTACTGTAACACGTACTGAAGGATCCACATTGCAACGTTATCCACTCGTCCCCGGTATTCTATTAGTGGTGCAAAAAGTTAATGGAATAACCTACATCTTTCTTTGTGGAATCGTTTTTGCACATTGAAGACACGATAAAATGATCTTTCTATTTACATGTTTGTATATTGTAATGTGTGTTTTTTAGGGTTCCGTACCCAAAGGGTAAAACGGGACCCTATTACTAAGACTCCGCTGTCCGTCTGTCTGTCTGTCCGTCTGTCACCAGGCTGTATCTCATGAACTGTGATAGTTAGACAGTTGAAATTTTCACAGATGATGTATTTCTTATGTTGCCGGCATAACAACAAATACTAAAAACAGAATAAAATAAATATTTAAGGGGGCTCCCATACAACAAACGTGATTTTTTTGCTCATTTTTATAGATAATGGTACGGAACGCTTCGTGCGCGAGTCCGACTTACACTTGGCCGGTTTTTTTTTTTTTTTCATCCTTTGCCTCCCTACATACATATGTAGGTAGACAGCTTATGAAAAAAAAAATGATGCAATAAAAGTTAAAAATGAAAGATTTAAAAGCCTAAAGGTCAAAAGTGAAAGATTTAGAGGCCAAAAGATTAAAAATGAAAGATGATGAACTTTCTACTTTCGGTTATTGGTAAACTACATAGTAGTAGTACTATTTTGGCGCCGCTTTCTGCGTAAAAATATAAGCATGATCAATTAATTGAATAAGTTGGTGTACTAAATATTAAGAGTCACCCAATTATGCAGACTACCAATCGATCCAAGCATGATTAAAGGCTTCTACAAACAGGCGCGACACGCGACACGACACTTTGGCCTTTGTGTCGCGTCGCTTGTCGCATCTGTTTGTAGGAGCCTTAATTAATTGAATAAGTTAGTTTTCTATTAATAGGGTCACTGATACATGCAGTAGATCAATCACCAGCAACCAATTAACCTTCTATACATAGCTATATCTTCTGTTGTAGCAAAATATTCGAAATATTGGACAGAACTTGATGAAAGTGTTCATTTTTGACGGCAAACAAAAATTCTGCCTCGGGGCTTGTTTGTTTAAGATATTCTAAATGGAAGGAAAACAAGACAAAATAAATAAGAGCACGTGTTTCACGTCCGAACATTGAACTAAGACGATACGCAATCAAGGTATCAAACACTTAAGCGTTTACCGGAAGGGGTGGGCTTTCTTGCGGAAAATTGGCAACGCCCGTATCCCTCGGCAGGGATTTTGAACAGTCAGCGATCCGGAGTTTCACTGCTTATGACAGCACTCAAACAATACCCTACCTTATGGCGAAATTTTAGAGCTCAAAATTAACTGCTTCAAAAACCCTTCTTCCAAATAGTTTTACGCGGTACATTGTACTAAACGATTAACAAATTAGACAAACGGAATTCCTAAAGGCTGACGATGGATAGAGCGTCAATGTTTATAGCCTCATAAACCGCATTGCGACGCTTTTTCGGATCGCTTACGTCATAGTTCACGGAATCACGGCTGCAGTCCGGTGCAGCTGCACTGACAATATACGATTACATTGTGAATTTTATGTTCTTAGGAATTTGATTTGAGATATTTTTACGGCTATCGATGTTAGAACGTAGGCATTATGGAGATTTTAAAACCGTGTCAACCATCTGTATCAATTTGAGTTAAGGCTAATAATTTTAAGTCTCACTCCCATCGAATTGTAACTATTAGATGGGAGTGATACTTACAATTATTTGGCCATAATATGTGTTAATGGTTACAAAAAATGATGACAGATGTTTAAAAAATCTGAGAATCATTATGTCCAACTCCATATACTAGCAACATCGTTGCTAGCGTATGTATTATTAATAACAAGAAATGTCAGCAATTGTAATATACTGTAATGTAATGTAATGTTGGAATGTACTGTGATGTAATGTAATGTAATGTCTGACTAAAACATAAAGTATTAAAAAAATAACAACAATAGGTACAGTAGGCTTTTAGGTATAATTTTTAAAATTCCAATTAATTTTAATCTCAAACTAATAAGAGATTACGTTAACGACTTTGTTTGCTATAAAATTGAGGCGATGTTGGTACGAGAATTCATTTTTAATGCGATACTAAACACGCATATACGAGGCTATTACTTATTCATCAGCTATTCGTGAAGATGAGGTGCTTTTTACGTAGAGAGTATCATGTTTATGATACTTATTGAAGTATAAAAACAAAGTATTTTGAAGCTGGGTAGTTCATAGCAAGGTTTTGTATAGGAAAGTGCGGAGAATAGATATTACGATGTATAGTCGTGTATTCGTATCTTTAAAACCAACACTAAAAATAAATGAAAATAAATGATTATGATTATCAATGAGCCACGTATATCGAACGTTATGGAGTAGGTAAATGTTACCTATTTTGGCGTTTTATTACCTGAACATCATTCGATTCATTATTGAGCCGAAAGGGCTTATTCCACAAATCCCCCCTGATAAAGCCCCCTTAGGAGGAAAAGTGGAATATATAAAAACCAGTCTAGAATTCACCACTGATAATCCGGTTTATTTTACAAATCCCCCCAGAGAATCCCCCTCAGTGGGGAAAACTGAACCCTAATGTAAAAAAAATCACTTTCAGGGGATCTTGGAATAAGTATTTTTTTTTTTTTTCAATTCTAGTTTTCCCCCCTAAGCAGGATTATCAGGGGTACATTCTAGACTGTTTTGTATAGATTCCACTTTTCCTCCTAAGGGGGATTTTCAGGGGGGATTTGTGGAATAAGCCAGCCGAAAGACGTCTACTACCGGATTTAGGTTCCTCCAGCATAGCCACAGTGATAGGCTCTGAGCGTCAATGCATAGGGAAGTGCATTAAGTGCAGTAAAAGACCCTCCGGACTGATGATACTTGTCGGTCTGTGTACCCTAGACAAACAGCCCTATTATCTTAGTCAGCTCGACTAATAATATGGATATTCTGTATCAGCTATTCTATACAGGAAAAGTTTTAAATCAGTGCGCAAATTTTAACAAATTAAACTTAAACGTGCTTTAATATACACGTATTTCTTATTTTGATATGTCTTAGTACAAAAAAATGAAGTTACCGTTAACAAAAGATGTTTATTTTGAAACTGGTATAATGGATACTCGTCGCGCAACGCGCTGGCGGCGCGGTCAGTGAAGTGGAACGCAGTAGTAGGTGCGTATATGAGCGCTCGCCCATTGATATTATTACGAATAAATTGTATCCATATTTAGCTGATTTCAAGTGCCCAAAAAAAAAAGTATTGAACAAATAATGGAAATATGTTCTATTACTGATACTGAACCACCAAAAAAAATTTCGCACTACCTGGTTAAAAACTTATCCTGTATAACTTTTGCTAGCGAAGAGAAAAACTCAAAGGAAATTACAAATTATTAGAACTAATGGAAGCAATGTACCGTTGCGTCTTATGAAGGGTTTACTTGAGAAATTCAAACTGGCTGAGTAACAAATAAATAAACCCCGATCCTCTTCGCGTTCCATTAACGTATACAAAGTACCTACTACGTCTAAAATTCTCAAATGCTTTCTAAAATACCATTGGGTCACAAGTTCAAGGATCGAATGTTCTTTACTCTTTACGGTAACCTTAGGGGACATTTCATTGGTATTCGCGCGCAAAGGTAAGATGGCAGCCTCATTTCATATTCCTTTTTACAACCGCTGCAGCACTGCACAACGCTGCATCCAGCGAAACGCCGACGAGCAAAATTTGTATCACAACTTTGGAGTCAGTTAAAAATTAAGCAGAAAGCGCTTTTTGCTTTAACTTCCCGGTTCCGTTAGGGATTTGTTTCCAAATTCGAGTTTTGTGTTTATGAGTTTTGTTGGTTTGATGATTATAAAATCATTTGAAAGGGACGTTTATTGTTATAAATATTATGGTTACGCTTTCGTAACGACAGCAACAGTAGGTAATCAGTCCAAAGAATAAGGTGTGACAGGTGAGAACCTACTCTGGAGGATACAGGTTGAATTTCAAGACGCAAATGCTACAAAAAAGCGTCTTGAATATGGAATTTCGTGTCTTTAAAAATCCATAAAACCTTACATAATATAAAAAAATGGTTCTATCTAAATACTAAATCTTCCTCTTACCCTATCTTCTTCAAAATATTTCAAGAAAAGCCATTAAGCTGGCCATATATTCCGTGTATTTGTGTCCACGGCCCTCTTTCATCTTGGCAGCCCATAAAATCTCTATCAGTTCATAGCAATATAATGGAGAGTGGACTTATTTATAGCAGCGACTTATTTATGCTGACAATATTGTTTATTTGCGTTTTATTGTATGATATTGTTTCCTGCTTTTTGTTTTCCTGGTAGGTTGAAAGTTTGTCGGATGGTTTGGAAAAGATTTGGGTAACGAGTTGAAAATATTTATGTTGTGTGTATGTATAGTGACCTTGTTCTTTATTGAAACTGGTACCTACATACGAGTTTTACTCGTGCATTAGTTTTTATCTCTAGTGTGTTCGTTAAAACTTGTGATCATTACACAGACAGAACAATCGTCTTCTTCGATGTCCTTCTCACCGCTCTGGTTTCATTCACTCTTCTTTCTTTGTCCTAGCGGTCTTTCTTTGGAATGCTCTTCCTCTGAATATCATAACGGTATCCAGTCGGTTGTCTTTAATAGTTAAGGCACGTAAACATATGTATACGTAAGAAGTTGACAGCAACATCCCAGCGCTGATTTGCTGGATTCGTTTTCTTTTCTACTGATCGTTATTTCTTCTGACAAAGTTTATTCTGTTTATATTTGTGTATGTATAATATATCTATGTATTTATTCTTGTATTTTATAGTTACTTTCATTTAAACTATCCTTTATGTTGCACCTGCCATGTTTTCTCTTTGCATCACTCTAAGGTTGACTGGTAGAAAATGCTTCAGGCATTAAGTCCGTCTCTATACAGTTTTTTTTTTACTCGTGCAAATTGTTTTAATAAATAAATGTAGGTAGTTCATTTGCTTCGACAACTTTGCTCTTGACCTTCTGTTCAGCTGTTGTGTGTTTACACCTAGTGCAAATAATTGGCTATAGTTTTTTCTCATGGACTATCAAAAGCAGACAGCACATTATTATTTAGGCTAATCCCAAATAACCTTCCACCATGATCGTTAGATGCACCATTTAAACAATCCGTTTAGAGCCTGTTCATCACCTAGAGTAGTGGTAGCGCAGTGGTAACGGCTCCGACTTACGAGTCCAGACTCCTGGGTCTGAACCCAGACAGGCGCTTTACTTTGTGTAAATTATTTCATAACCACTGCTCTCAAAACGGTGAAGGAAAACATCGTGAGGAAACCGGCATGTCCTAGAACCAAAAATTTGAAGACATGTGACATCTACCAACCCGCACTGGGCCAGCGTAGATCACAGCCCACTCTCTCTCGAAGAGAGGAGGCCTGTAACCCAGCAATGGTAAACGCTGATTATGCACCATCTATAAAGTTCCCGTTAGCTTCCTACCCGACGACATAACTGTGGCGATAAGTCCCCCCTCTTTGAGGAGTGGCTAGAGAGGCGCCACGGCGTCCTCACCTTCCACCTGACACAGGTCCTCACCAGAAACGGGTGCTTCAGGAGGTTCTTGTTTCGGATTAGGCGGGAGGAAACGCCCAGATGTTACCACTGTGTGGATCGCCCGGAGGACATGGTGGAGCATATGGTGAAGATCTGCCCGACTTGGGTAGAGCACCGCCGTGTCCTCACGAAGGCGATCGACGGCGGCGATCTCTCGCGTCCGGCCCTGGTCCAGGCCATGGTCCGAGGCAAGATTGAATGGAATGCAGTCACCTCCTTCTGCGAAGCAGTAATGCTCGCAAAGGAGAAGGCGGAACGCGTGAGGGAGCGGCAGTCTGTGCGCCCTCACGCTCCTAGTCGCCGCAGGAGACGCCCTAGGTGGCAGGGATCGGTAGCCGATTCCCGGCCACCGTAGGCACGGGCTTGCGGACGGCGAGCTATGGGCAGCTCGCCACCCGGTACGGACCAGGCCCGGGTCGACGGCGCGTTGTATTCCACGCGCGCCTCAAAGAGATGTCAGCACGCACTGACGGGGTCCGCCAGGACCGGTGCCTGCCAGGGTTGCGGGTTTGTCCGAAAGGGATACTGTGGCCCTGGCACACAGGCAACTGAAGGAACACGGGTGGGTTTTAGTCAGTAAAAGTCTGACACGCCCTCCCGCTACATCCAGAGCGGGAGAAGTTAAAAGCTTCCTATCCGACCGGCAAAGCCAAAAGGAAGGGTTATGTTTTTGAATGTATTCGGTCCTAGGGGCTATTTAGACAGCGTGAAACAGGCCCTAAATCAAATATTTCTCGACCCAAAAATATCAAAAGAATATTTGGCCCCAAAATAATCACACAGTATCCATCAAACAGTTGACAAACGACCAATCTGAATTCCGGACAAAAATATTATCAAGACTTTCTGGTCCAGCCATATCAAACAACAACTTATTACACTGTCCCCATAAAAGACAAGTTTTATCCACTAACAAAGATGGCGAAACAACAAGCGAAAATACGCCAGTTTGCGAATTAAACAGAGGGATGGAGAGGGTAGCGGGGGATAGATACTAGGATACCAGTGACGCATGGCGATCAGATAACGCCGCTTTATGACTTTATTATGAAGTTAACATTTGGCCCCAGATTGAATGTATGTTTACGACGTTTTTGTCTCGCTTTTTTAGAGTTCCGTGGGGTATGGTTCAGATTACAGAAGGATTCTATAATTTTTGTAAGATAACAAAAAGTTACTTTAGCTTACAAATTTTTGTCCAAACTTGCTTGCTAGAATTCTTTCTGAATCTTATAAATTTTACTTGTGTTTTCAAAAGACTATCCTCTCTGACCTGCCGCGGTTGCAACCAGTTCTTTTCTGCAAAGCAGTTAATCATACAGTTATTTATTTCTTTAAAATAACTACGCCAACAGTATATACATGATACATTAATTAATGAAAGATAGGTATAAGTTCTGGCATATAGACCAATTACAGGAATACACGACATTCACATACATAATTTTGAGCAACGTCTTGTATGCTAATATAAAAATTAAAAATATGAATTAAAAAACAAGACAGCTTTGTATAAGGTAGGTAAGTCTAATAGGTCTAAAAAAATACTGACACATGTATCAATTATATTACACTAAATATTTACGATGACAATAAAATATAAAAATCCATATTAATATTATAAATGTGAAAGTAACTCTGTCTGTCTGTCTGTCTGTCTATCTGTTTGTCTGTCTCTCTGTCTATCTGTATGTTACGTTTTCACGCCTAAACCGCTAAACTGATCGTCATGAAATTTTGCAGAGATATAGCCTGGGATATGGAGAAGGAGATAGGCTACTTTTTTACGCGATAACTGACATTTACGCGGGCGGAGCCGCGGGCAAAAGCTAGTATAATATAAATTTACAACTACCTATATAATCCACCCATAACAACTAATCTGCCATTATATCTGTTACCGACAGCTGGTGAGAGCACTGTTTAATACATTAACTCTTCAAAGTGACCGTTGTTGGTCTTTGGATTGAGGAGTTGGTACCAGCTGTTGATCCATGTTATCGGACACCGTAACAACGTCTCTATACGGAACTCACAGTGTAGACCCAAAACTACGTAAATTACTTGACTGGACCCCAAAAACACTGTAGCAGTACATTATGGTCATTCATTTTGCCTCGGACCTCATTCCCATGTAGTACAAAAATAAGATGAACACACTGAAATTGTATGGGCTCGCCCATAAATGGAAATGAGTTTCTGTTTTTTGACAAAAAATATTCGTCTGTTACCCTTGGATGAAGTGATTTTGAGAGCTAATCTAGGGCAAGTTTTGAGTTAGGTATAATATAGCCTGACATTTTATTTTAAAATAAATCAAGTTAAATTACTGCCACCTCAAAAGCTCACATCCTGCAAATACGAAGAGCTTGATATTCTTTTTATCTCCATCTCCTAAATAAAATTAAATTCCGAAGACTTTTGACCGTCAGTTAAGTTGTTCATACAGAAAAGTAGGATATATAACAATAAATTGTGCCTGGAACAACTGAAGTACGATCTCAATGGTCAACGTTCAAGTTCCATTCGAAAACGCTGGCGAAGCGCTTTTGACTGGAGTGGCAGTAAAAGTGATATAATAACATTGTCAGGTAAGGGTCAAGTGGCTTCCAATAAATCATTATTAATCGAAACCCCAAATGCAACGTGTCCATCTGTCGTTTTTGCAGAAAACATAATTTGCTAGAGGTGGTCATTCCCAGAAATACGATGGGGTAAGTTACAGTTTAAATACTTCATACACGGTCTTTTCAACTCAGCGATTTCTGATTCGTTAGATCCCAAGCGACCTGACTGATTTTAGGGGCATATATTGGCTGACCTCTATGTTATTTTACACGAGTACATGGACATGGTGGATGGAGATTTACAGTATAATTAATGTTTGAATTGATCGATAACACCCTTTTCTAAGAAATGTACGTCGGGGCAGGGATTCAAAGTAATGAAATATGTTTTTTCCTTGTGTATGATGCTTGTGGAAAGAAATATGGCAACCGCTTTTGTGGTCTAGTATTAAGACCACCTGTCTCAGACCCAGAGGTCCTGGGTTCGATTCCCAGCGGGGGCAACATTTTATGCTGAGTTTGGTTGATGGTAGGGCTTGTTCTAAGTCCGCCTGGATTGCTACCACTATCTTATCTAAGTATCTCGCCATAACAACAATTTTAACAGAGTTGTTGTGTTTCGGCAGTTAGAGGTAAGATAGCCAGTTCCTCTGTGGTTGAGGATTCCGGGAGAAGCTCACTTCCACCTTCGGCCTTATCATCACTTACCATCAGGTTAGATAAAAGCCAAGAGCTTCCCCGTTGTGGATAAAAAAATAAAACACTTGACATAGGTAAATATCAGTCAATAAACGTTTTGATTGGCGTCAAGTGTTAATTCCAAATAATAATTAACTATTTTTAACAAAATCATCTACGAACTTGTAAACAGTATCAACATAATCATCACAGTTCACAGACGGAACAATGATCTCAGTGTATTAAAAAGGAAGACGATAACAGTTCCTTCCAAACAAATAACATTTCCTATTCCTTTCTACTTAAACAATAAAAGCCTACAGTAACTCAGTAACCAGCTCCGAGCCAAATACTTGTCGACTCAGTTAACTTCGAACTTGTTAACAACTTGTTTAGGCTTTGTAAGTTAAACAGCATCTTCTTTGCAAAATCAACACGAGCAGTAAGTACAAGCCAGTAATTTAAATGACTGTTCAACTTTGTCCTACTGGTCAAAGCTCCTTGAGAAACAGTTTGACTGGGGAAGTTGTGTTGTGGCGCCACACCTTATTCTTACTGTAGGATGCTTACTGTGATCCAATTTGGAAGGATATTTTTGTGCAAGTAAATTAACGTGGATTCTTGATTATCAACTGCCTAGGGTCGGCTTCCAGTCTAACCGGATGGCAGCTGAGTACCATTATTTAACATGGAATGACTGCGTTTCTGACATCCACAACCCAGTTACTGAATATTACAATATACATTGTTAAGACTGGTTGTCAGACTTTCGGGCTTCTGACGACCCGTAACGACTGTCAAAGATCCACGGATGACAGCCGGGACCAACGGCTTAACATTTTGACCGCCATCGCCAGACACAAATAAATGAGAAGCCAAAAAAGACAAAGACTGCGGCTGGACACAATTTTTCAGCTATTTGTGACTGTGGCAGTCAATGGGTTTTTAGAGGTATGAAAATCACGTCGGGGTCACCAATTTAGAGGTATGAGGAACAGGGTGTAAAGTTCACTCATACTCTATAGTAAAGGGAAAATCCTCCGACCAGACGGGTATTGTGTCTGGTGGGCAACTGCCCAACGGTTGATGTCGGGATCTTGTATATATGCTAGTCGCGGTAAACTCTGATAGCGCAATGCAGGATTTGTGACGTCAGGTCTTTGATGCGTAGTTCGCGTGTGGCGTTGTTGATACCGCCACAGGTTAACGTGCTTTCCGAAGTACGGAGGGGTCTTAGTATGGAAAAATAGTCACCCATCCACGGACCAACTACGGCAATTGTAGCTTATCTTGGTCGATCGACCCATGCAGCTGTTATTACTTAGCCATATGCCTCTATCAACATTGTCTTGATATATTTAATTAAGTTTGTCTCTAAGGCGCGAGACTTCAGACGAGGACGGGACGCAGACGCAGCGATAATATGGAGATGGAAAAGGGACGTGCCTGCATCTATTCCTTTCTGTTTTATGCCTGATCGCGTTAATACAGTGTGTATTAAGAATAATGAAGATACGTGAAAGGACGCCGCGTCTGCGTCCCATCCTCGTCTCATGTCTCTTGTGGTGATTTTAGTTTGTAACATGTTGTGGTTAAAGAATCTTTATTTACTCAAAAGAAATTTACTACAAATTTCACTTAATGAGAAATATTATAACTATATAATAATGATGACATTCATGAGCAGAACTAGTACGACATGCACAAATATTAAAAGAAGACAACAATAATTAACGTATGTACATAACAAGACATTGAAGGTAGAAGTAAGATTCATGTGAAACAAAAATCAAAATGTGGGTTAATTGATGACAAAAACCAGGGCCGGATTTAAATTTGTCAATAATAAAAGATTTTAACTGTGATTTAAATATTTGCAAACTTTTAGAGGTTTTTATTTCTCGTGGTAGTTTGTTGAACATCTGAACCCCTTCGTATGTAATAGTTTTCTTTCCGTAATTTGTACGTGTTCTCGGGAGACAAATATCATTAGCGCTACGGAGAGGTCTTAACCCTTTTTCGGTGTTAGTTTTAAAAATGAGTTCCGAGTGTAGCTTTTTATCTTTATTTTTTTTATTAAGATGCATGTATTATAGTAATAAATTTGTTTTATATTGTGTATTTGTTTTACATGTTACTTTTGAGTAGCATCGTAGACGATGGGTCTTACGTGCGGGGCACAGAGAAGAGATGAGAGACTAGGACGGGACGCAGATGCGGCGTCCGTTTCATCGTCGTAGACGATGGGTCTTAAGTTTAAATCAGACCTTCTTGGTGGCATGGCAAGAAAACTCCATCAGGTGGGTAGTTTTTTTTATATTTCATTCGTCATCTTTAATAAAAACCAAAGTAAAAACTATGGGAAGGTATACTTACCTAATAAAAAATAAATCGTATCTTCTCAAAAGCCATATCGTTTCCACTTAAAGCAGTATTCAAAAGAAACAAAATCAAGTGTGGGTAACAAGATCGATAAGATTACCCCAAATTCTATTTCCCACTGTTTCAAAAACATATAACACGCCTAAAACTATTTTGAGACGCGAAAAAAGGTGTCTCGTAAATCCTCGACGAAAACCTCGAAGGAAATTGTTTTCGCCGCGAAAACATAATAGAAAAGTGTTAGGGATCAGTCCGTCCAATATAATGAGACTTTGGTTTCGGAAAGTCGAAATTGATGACCATTTTTTTCAGTCATTTTACATATATTTCTAAGTCAACATATTTGGAGAATATTGGTGCGGTTTTTGCTATATACTAAAAGAACATAAATTACCTTAGCTCATGTTTCGGGGCCGATACGAGAAATTACGGAACATGCACATACAGTATGGAATACTGAGAACTGGTTAGAAGTTCAAATCCTACAACTTTTCAAAGAAAGAAAGAAAGAAAGTCTCGTACTAGAAGTTTACCAAGGCACAAGTTATGAAATCTATAAATTGCGTGAATAACATTTAGTTTATATGAAACTTTCGTATAGCCAGCATTAATCACGACAAAAAGGAAATAAGTACAAAGCAGTTTATGATGTACTCCGACGATAAAGTCTTACTAAAATGTTGCCTAATTACGGCCAAATAAAAAAATATTTCTATTCAGATAGGTGGTATATCTTCCACCATATCTGCAAGACGAGCCAAGTCAATCTCAAGCGATCATCCCTTAAAATCAAATCATACATTACCACCCATCCGTTGAAACCGGCAAATTATCATACAGAGCGTCAGTAAAATCTGAACGCGATCCAGCATCGTCACGTCGCCGAGTCGGATCGAAGCCGTAACGGGTTTTATTTTCCGGAAAATTGGCAAGTCATAATAATACGCTGACTCATAAATAAGGATCGACATTGGCCCTCTCAAGGATTTCTTTTTACGCTACATTTCACTGTTGCTCTGGTGCGGGTGTGAGCTTGTTGAGGGCGACAGCGATTTGTCAAGTAATTAAAACTGATACTCAAGGAATGTAAGGTGAAATAGAGGTCGATGGTTAAAACGAAAGGAATTCTACAACAACGAAGAAGAAGAACAGTAATAAGGTGTTAAGAGAGAAAAGTAATAAGGTCTAGACACGTACTGCAAGGGCTGGAATGAGGTGGCTCTAGAATAGCCGCCTGTAAGTTTTGGGGAAGCCAAAGGGCTCAGCATAAAAATAAAGTCATTGGAAATTGTCACGAAACACGATACTGATATTAATGATAAAGACACTACTGATGATAAACAAACCAATTCCATTCAAAATAAATATAAACTCAATAGTAAATAACTCTATAGAAAGTTACGGTACAAAATTCGAGGAAATTGCCATAATAATGTGGTATAATATAGTCCGTTTAGTTAATACTAAACAAGTGGACTATACTTATGATGGGTCCAAAATAAAAGATTTTTAGTATACTTACATCTACCAGAAAAACAAAACAAGCTACTAATTACAACGCCACAATGGCATGTAGGCGTATCCAATGTCCCAGTATGGGGCTGTCCAACCTATCAGCTATGGTTTTCAGGATACTATTGGGGCTGGCTCGTATCCTGCGCATAATGGAAGCGCAACGCTTGCGCATGATGGCGTGAAAGCCATCTATTCTCGCTTCTGTGAACATGCCGGAAGCACTGCAGTAGCACGGTAGCCCCATCAACTTATAGACTAAAAATATTTGTTTTTTTCGTTCTTCTCTTTTAACTTTTGTCACGTCTTTTAAATACTTGCCTTTATTTTTTTATTTATCCTCCCACTGGAACGCCATACAGCAATGACACCAAAATGTAGCATAAAATACTTCAAGTGCTGCTTTCCATCCATTCTATGCGCGATGGACATATAATTTATTTTATTGTAATTTTGCATGGTTGTGTTGTTCGCATGCAATGTGACGTAACGTTTTTTTTTTTTTTTTTTCGTAATCTAATATTATTTGGTAATTTTATTATGTATCAAATTTATATTATTGTTAATATTGTAATGATTAAAAATAAATGACTAGTTGTTCACCTTTTAATAAGAATTTTGTGTATGCCCAATGCCTATGCCATGCTAGGCCTATAAGTGATGTATTTACACAGCATTGAAGACTCGTGATTTCCTATGTAAATATGTCGTTGGTTTACCTTGATTATTAAATAAATAAATTACATAACGTACACACTGCGTCATTATGTGCTAACCCCTCAAGTTTTAAAATGTTACACTGCTACAATATTGAATTCGTTACGAATAAACAGCGAACTTTGTTAGCCTGAGTAAAATTTGTTTTCTTCGAAAAGACTTATAATTAGGTTCTGCTTGAAACAAGGAAATATAAAATTCAACTAAAATATAACAGAACTGTTTCAGAGATGTGTCATTTTTTTAAGAATATATAAGAACACGCCAAATTAATTTGAGCAACGGTGAAGTTTTGAGCGAACAAGTTTGAAACACTGTCGTGCCAACGACACGAAGAATGAGTAGAAGAATTTTAGTATAAATAACTCCCTCAAATTAATGTAGCTCGTTCCTCATCCACAGAGAAATGGTTTGTTTTAATGACTTCATCTGTGGGTAAGAAATACCAATGACACTTTTGACGATACCACACGATTGCCTAGAAGTAACAAGTAGTAAGTAAGTGCAAGTAAGTAGTGTAAGTAGTAAGTGCTATTAACGCTTCCACAACCTCTGGCAAGGAGTTCCACACTCTACTGAAATGCACGATGACCAAAGCAAACAACAGTGTTTGATGCTGCAAAGCATTCTCCTCCACAAATGGAAGGTCAAGAAGAATCATTTCCCAAATTATAAACGTTGCGTCCGAGAATGCGACTGCTTGACCTCTCATCGAATGAATAAAAATATTCTTCTTCTGCCTGCTCTTGTCCCTTGTTATTTGATGTCTGCGAAAACTGATCTCTTCTTCCACTCACCCCTGTCATTTATCACGTTATCATTTACATTTTCATTCATATCCGTCTTTTTCACACAATCTGTGCATGTTAAATAATATCATCTATACTTGACAGACACATTTATATTCTCCGCTACTCTTTAAACAATATAGCCGCACCCTCATCCGACATTTGGTCTTGCTTATTGGTGACATATTTTATATCCTGTTTATATGTGCCTCGTTGTGTTCAGTGCCGCATTGTCAACCATTCAGACGTTGGGCTCGCGTTCTCAGAGATATATGACGGTTTCGAGAAAAAAGTTCTCGAATTTCGTGAATGGTTAACTTTAGTGTAAAATGGTTTGCCTTACGACTATTCTGCTGTATGTGCCGTACCTATATTATGATTTCAGATCATTAACAAAGCTACCGATACCAATTATTTATTTATTATTAGGCTCTTCATCAAGAGTACACTGTTACTTCAAAAAAATAGTTATGATAGCACCACAGATTACACAGATTACATTATGCTAGCTCGCAGGAGGCGTTGCTGATGGAATGGTATTGTGCCATTTTGAATATTATATTTATATAAAATTGTATTCTATTTATTTCATTTTGTTATTTTTATCTCAATAAAAGCTGCACCGGTTGATGTCATCACGTCAACGCCGGCTGTTACTAAAAACCAGCGTTGGGGCTCTGTCTCGCATAGGGTTGCAGTATTAAGGCATTCGGGGGCGCGTTGCGACACTAGTAGCACAATTTCTTTGTCGGTGCCCGTCGCGGCCGCGATATCGCGCGAGTCTGTACGAGCCTTTATGCTGAGAGATGGCCGTTTTGCATGGATGCATATTTTTTATTTTTGGACGAATATTTTCCCCAAACTTGTTCTTTCCGTGTTTGTGTTCAAACTCAAACTCGAACTCAAATAATTTATTTCAATTAAACCATTTACAGGCACTTTTTAACTGTCAAGGAGGCGGTCAGTAAGAAAAATGAAGCTACATGTCCATTCCAAAGCGTAGTAGGTACCTATGGAGAAGAACGGGCAAGAAACTCAATGGACACTCTTTTAAATTAAATTGTTACAAAAATATTAGTTACATCTATAATGTTGAATTTATAACTAAATGTGAGAACGATGTAAAAATAAAAAAAATAAAAACGTACACGTTAAAAGTGTCCAGAATAGATCGAACAAATAGAAACAAACAAAAAAAAAACAATCCAAAAACAAAATAATTAAAATAAGCCGTGGCAGCTAAGAGATGACCAGTCCCAACTAACGGCGCCCGTTCACGAACATGACGCATGAATCAGCACCATTTAGCTCAACCATTTTGAAGGGAACTTAATGATCCAACACACGCCACCATCAGCGAGACATCTGAGTAAGCATGACATACTCTCAGCCACCAGGGCACATTAAAGTCAATGAAATACATATTACCCGGTAAATGGTAGCTCTTTAGAGGTATGAGGAACAGGAAGTAAAATTCACTCATACTCTATGGAAAAGGGAGGATCCTCCGACCAGACGGGTATTGTGTCTGGTGGGCAACTGCCCAACGGTTGATGTCGGGATGTTGTATATATGCTATTCGCGCGGTAAACTCAGATAGCGCGATGCAGGATTTGTGACGTCAGGTCTTTGATGCGTAGTTCGCATGTGGCGTTGTTGATACCGCCACATTACTCCCCTCCGGAGACCGGAGGTCGATAGTGGGCTGAGTCAGTGCATATGATGTTTGCCAAGGCCAGTTGTGGTTCAAGTGAGTCGGAACCGGGTACCGCATAGTCCACGGTGAGTCGGAACTGTCTGCGGTGATTCCCCAGTGAGTCGGGGTGGCGCTGCGTTTTTGATCCAGTGAGTCGGACGTCGTACAGCGCCGGGTTGAGGCTGACTGCTGGCGTCGACCAGGAGAGCGTTGAAGGGCTCTGCTTGTGGACCGGCCGAAAGTGCAGTGTGCTGTGCCAAGGTTGCTGATGAGGCTGAGAGTGATGACCAGGTATGCGCGGTCGCTGCATGCTGGTGGTCAGTATACTTGTTGAAGCCATGGGTGCTGGCTGGCTGTGTGACTCGCCGCTTGAAAGCTTGAGGAAGTGATGGATGACGTCACGCTGAAGTAGTTGCACGAACGATGCGCTCATGTCCATTTTCGGAGTCACCAATTTAGAGGTATGAGGAACAGGGTGTGAAGTTCACTCATACTCTATGGTAAAGAGAGGATCCTCCGACCAGACGGGTATTGTGTCTGGTGGGCAACTGCCCAATGGTTGATGTTGAGATGTTGTATATATGCTAGTCGCGCGGTAAACTCTGATAGCGCGATGCAAGATTTGTGACGTCAGGTCTTTGATGCGTAGTTAACATGTGGCGTTTTTGATACCGCCACAGCTCTATACTATGTACTCACACCTGTGTTCCTTCTTTGCGTCATATTTACCGCAAATAAACGTATTTTCTTCTTTTATTTACTTATTTTTTTATTTTTTTATGTTTTTATTAAGCTCCTCAGCATGCACTACATTATGCGCAGAATAATTGTGTTATTCACAATTACTTAACTAAAACAAGTTTAGTCATACATTTTCTCAACTATTTTGGGGTCAGCTTCCGGAATCCTACCAGTATTTACATGGAGCGACTGCCTATCTGACCTTCATATCCCAGTGACTGATACTACATAGTTAGTGCATATTCATTAAATTTACGTACACCTCAAAGGGCTTCTTTATGTAATGGGAGTACTTTGTAATCTACAGTCGAATGTTTTATTGAAAACCAAAAACATTTGCGGTGTTTATTCAACTTTTTGCGGATAAAAAAGGCAAATAGATTGTGTGAAATAAAAACACGTTTATTACCAATCATTGAGAATTTATCCGCTGGGATCTGAAAGCTGAAAACATTCAACCGACCGCTGCGTTGTACGCCCGAATTTTTGTGGAACATAGAAACTTCAATATTATTGTAAGAGCGAACACACATTTTTTGTGAAAGAATATTTTTTTGAATATGACTCCATTTCTTTTGTTTTAAAGAAAAAATCTAATCATTTATAATAAGTTAGTATTGTAAAAGAGTTTTGAAATAAATAAAATACAAAATTAGTTTAAAGTCATTTAAATTTATTGTATAATGGATATCAGATCTAATTTAAAAAAAAAAAATGTTTAAAAATCTCGAATTTAAAAGATAATTAATTAATAAAGTTATGGACTGTGTAACTGCGGGCAGGCATGAAGCTTTTTCTACAGGTTCAAATTAAATTGGCTAGCGAAACGCCGCAGACGTAATGAATATCGAAATCTAACTTAATAAAACAAAAAAGAAATTAATTTGATGAGTTTTGTTTTAAGGTCATCAACCGTAGTTAGTGTAGTCACTTGAAATACAATTTTTTTTTTTTGTTAACTTCAACTACTGTGGGCACCAAAACGAAAGGCTAAGGATTTCAATATTACGATTATTATCCTTTTCTTTATAATATACTAGCTTTTGCCCGCGGCTCCGCCCGCGTGGATGTCGGTTATCGCGTAAAAAAGTAGCCTATGTCCTTCTCCATATCCCAGGCTATATCTCTGCCAAATTTCATGACGATCGGTTCAGCGGTTTAAGCGTGAAAACGTAACATACAGACAGACAGACAGACAGACAGATAGACAGACAGACAGAGTTACTTTCACATTTATAATATTAGTATGGATTGGAAGGTGTGTTTTACTAATACTACGTGAGACGTGTGATCCCACAAGGCTAAAAGAGTAGTACAGTTACTATGAGAAAGTAAGAATTTCAGCCAAGTGGCTTACTACTTGACTGGAAGTTGACTACTTGACTAGGCAACTCAAAAAAAAAAAAAAAGTTAGAGTGAGAAAGACTATACTAGTGGGGATATATATATATATGTGGTTCGATTTGTTTTTAATAAACTCCAACAACCCCTACCTACTTCAAAAACACTAAACAAAAAAGTCGTTGATAATTCAAAATATTTTTAGTCCCACTACTTTATAATAATGTTTGCAGAACATCTTACTTAAAATCCCCTTTTCTGCTTAGCACCTACCTTTACCTAATTTATACGTACTAAACAGTTTATCTTAACTAAAGTTAACTTAGTATCACTAGGTATATGAAGACAACCCCTACTCAGTTAAGTAACTTAGCACCTTCATTAAACCCTCCTTGCATCTACACACGCTGATATTACACATTACATCCCCATATGCAAACGCCCTAACCGTAGCATTACCAGGGCCATAGAATAAAAAATTATAGAAGCAACACTCCGCGCGAATGCATTTTAAATACACGTATACGCTCCGAACTTGATCATCTTCAAGATTGTCTACTAGATTGAAGTAGAAAAAAAAAAATCCGGGTGTTGCTGTGTCGTGGACACGGCCGGTGTTTTACGTGAATACGAGTACGTCTGCAGAGATTTACTGGCGCCGTCGTTGATTCAATCGGACGCATTCATTCTTTTATGTTCCCGGCACCGTATCACTCTGTCATATAGTGTTTATCATTGGATTGCTCTTGAGAAGCCCTTTCCAACCATATACGACCTCTTAATTTTGATTTGGCTTTTTGACGAGTAGAAAAAAAAAAATACCATGTCGGCCATTTTTTTTTTTGTTACTTTAATCTTTTTTTTTTCCACTATATCTATTTCACTCTAATGATAAATCTTGCCAAGAGCTGACGATTAAAACTTATACGAAGTTCGTAGCTTCTCCGAGACAAAAGTTATACTAAACGGAAATTATATACCTAACGCAACAAAACGACCTCAAAATGGCGGCGCTTCCCCATCCAACGAGCGCGATGTGTGATCCTTTAGCTATAGAGTGGTAAAATTATATTTTGGATATAGATGATAGATAATTACGTAGCTGAAACACCAAACTGTATCCTCCTATTTTGTTATCATCAGTTTTCAGCTTTAAAGACGTATTCACATCAGTACACAGCTTTGTAGAGCGTTGTCTTTGTTCTCCATACCTGTGTCATAGTCTATTTCTAAAGCTCAAAGTAACATATTAACACTCAGGTATTGAAGGCACACGAATTACATGACTTTCGGTTCTGTAAGGTTTTCTTACTCTACAACAAAACTTATCCGGCGGACCGATCAGCGAATATCTTATGGCGGAACACTAGGATCGTTATTGGGACCCTTTGTTTAGTGGAATTACTTCCTTAGTGGCCTTATGGGCAAGATAAAACTGTTTTTCGGCCATTCTCGCGTCGAGAAAATTAGCCTTCGGCCTGATTATCTTCGGACAGACAACGGCACTTTTATTTGTGGTAACTGTTTCTCGAGATATGTCCCAGACAGTTAGGAAAAGTTATGTGGAGTACTGAGATCTAGTTTGGTTAGATAGCTTTATTGGTGACCGGGAGATTCGGCCTTCATCCGTAGATACGAGTGGCACGCTCAATTTGCTTTGGTTGAGCTTAAATTTGAAGTTGGGTTTTCTGATCATGTTAGAAAAGATAATATTTATTTAATAGGGAAAAGGGAATTCTACATGACAGTAAAACTAGTACGCATGAGCAATAGAACCGACACCACCATTAACCATTGCATTTCCTTTTTAACCCCCTACGGAAAAAGAGGGGTAGCTGGGGGAGCTTCGGGGGCATCCCTAAAATATTATCTACAACTGATATTAAACTTAAAAGGCCAACACATAATTTTTTACGTTTTAGAAGTTTTTGTTTGAGTCGGGGGTTTTTAAAATTTAACTTTTATAACAAAGAAAGTATGGTTTGTGTTACAAAAACAATATTAATCTATATTTTGGATTAGCCCCAGGGCTAAGTAAAATAACATCAACTTCGAGACCTTCACTCACTGAATGCCAACAATCATTTGCGTGGACATTCCCTAAAGCTATGGGAAAATTTGTCAAAGAAAAAGCCCTTAAAGCAATTCTTCCCTAACCAAGTTGTAACAGCATGGAATAGGCTCCCGGAAAATGTTGTGACGGCTCCCACACTAAACTGCTTCGAGAACCGATTGGACCCATTAAATATCTCCAAGACTCCAAGCTATTTGAAACACACGCATCAGCTAATTAGCTGCTACTGTGCTTTACCAAATAATAATAATAACACACACTTATTACATTGTTTTTTTTTATTTAGTTTAACACGAATAAAATTGGATAAATTTCTTATATTAAATTAAGTAACAAACTATTGAAATAATAATAAAAAATACTTATGTCATAATGATCATTCCATTCCCCAGAAAGTCAACTCTATAAATCCCACTTACAAACATACATGCACCCACTTATCCACGTGACATGCCCTGTACATAATAACGAAACTTTCCAACTCCATTCTTGTTTATGATAACAACGCGGGACCATCAGAAGTGTAAATCCCGGCCAACTTGCCACTCCGGGATGAAGTTAAAATGGCCGCGATGGCAGTGTTGTGAGGTATCGTCGTCCCGGGAAATCTTTTATCGAGTTACCCCATTATCCCGGCTCCCCCGGGAACCGGTACGCGGCGCAATGAACAGCGGCCAACTATGCCCGAAATTTTGGTGCGTATTTAACAAGATTGCACTGTATTGTGTTCTGTGTAGAGAGTTTAGATGGAGCGTGGTTGGTAAAATTTTGCAGTGCAATGTTGAAAGCGGATGGCGCATTTCGAATTGATTCCGTTTGTTTGCGTCATGTTCGTGAACGGGCGCCGTCAGTTGGGACTGGTCATCTTTTGACTGCCAGGACTTATTTTTAATTTGTAATTTTATATTTTGAATTGCTTTATTAGTTTTTACATTGTCTCACATATAGAAGCAACAAGAATAATGTACCCAGGATTATGTAATATCTTGATTTAAAAGAGTGTCCTTGGAGTTTCTTGTCCGCTCTTCTCCATAGTGATCTACGTATTGGAATGGGCATCTAGCTTCAACTTGCCGACTCTGACTAACTGACCGTCTCTTTGACAATTCAAAAGTGCCTGTAAATGGTTTAATTGAAATAAATGCTTTGAGTTTGAGTTTGAGTTTGAGTTTGTCTTTTACAGTTTTGTTGTTATAATTGTCATCTGCATTACAAAGTTACGATAGGACTCGTTTAAAAGTTCAGTCGAAGCAGAACAGCCAAAGTCAAAGTCAAAGCCAAAGTCTAAATGTCTAATGTTTCTGAATACCTTCAGCTGATTAAAAATAGTATGGGGAACTGATAGTAACTTTGTAACTCGTAAGTTAGCAGCTTGCAATCGACATGAGTAACCACTTTCTATGTTTATGTTTTAGGGTTTGGTTTCCGCACTTATTCCATCAGGTGGACCACGGCGGCCGTCAGCGGATATTCCAACCAGCCCACCTGCCTCCAAAAGTTAATTATTTATTATAGCGTATCATTTATGTACAGTATTTTTAAATATAAATTGATTTACAACCACATCCTATCAGGTGTGCCATCTGTATTTCCTACCCTAAATGAAAATATAAGAACTTATTTAGAAATCCAAAGTCAAAGTCAAATAATTTATTTCAAATAGGCACGAAGATGCACTTTTGAACGTCAAAAATTACATGAATAGTTAATTGATTCTAGTTGCGCCTTCCAAAATGAAGTTATGTATGGAGAAGAATGGGCAAGAAACTCCATACTTACTCTTTTAAAATGTTAACAATAGTTTGTATACATTAATTAATATTTATAGGTGAAGACTATGTACCTAGAATAAAAAAATAAAAAATATAAAAAAATTCATCAAAATTACTTACCACAATTGGTAAAAAGAATTAAAAGTGAAGTAATAACAGAAAAATTAATAAATGCGATAGGTACATGGTGCTCACATATTTACAAACATTGTATATGATTTCCCAAAAAAATAAAAAATAAAAACAACATATAATAAGTCAGTGTGTGAGTTAAAATATTAATCACAGAAAATAAAATTAATATCATAAAAATTATAAATTATACAGTTAAATTAGCAACCAGTTTGATTTTGTCTAGACTCTAAATTGGACCCTGTTATGCAGAAAAGATCCAACTAACGATTCATTAAACGGTGGTTGGATCTTTTCTGCATAACAGGGTCCAATTGTCCTATGGAGCAGGATCAGCATGTTTCCAAGCATTCTTATCTTGGATATAATCCTCTAATTTGTAATATGCTTGTTTACAAAGTGTACTTTTTATATGAGTTTTAAATTTTCTTTCATTTAATTGTAATATATCAGAAGGTATTTTATTGTAACATTTAACACAGTACCCCATAAAAGATGTATGTACCTTAGATAATCTGAAAAATGGTTTATCTATTTTATCTTTATTTCTAATATTAAAATTATGCCTATCACTGATTTTATTAAAAATATGTAGATTTTTTCTTACATACATAATATTTTCATAAATTAATTGGCAAGGTACCGTCATTATATTAATCGTTTTAAATAGTTATCTAAGAGATTCGCGGCGATGTAGATTATAAATGGCTCTGACAGCCCTCTTTTGTAAAATAAAAATGGATTCAATGTCGGCAGCCCGACCCCACAGTAAAATGCCATACGACATAATGCTATGGAAGTAGCTAAAATAAACACTATAACAATAACAATAAACAATCCACAATTTTTACTCAATATCTTCCACAACAAACTCCCCACCAAAACTGATAGCTAAACATAATATTTTATTACACACCTGAAGTTGCGCGGGTCCATCAAATTTGCACCGTAGCGCATGCGCGGTTTATTTCACGGGACAAACGACCACCCCGGGAAATCTGTTATCGAGTGCATTAGCCGGGAATCTGCGGGGACATCACTATTTCTCTGTGCTATACTAGAGGCGCACCAGTCTGGACTAGAGTATGGTTGATTGATTGAATTAAGGCTCACTTTCTGGTTGCTTCATGGAATCTGAAAGCAGTATCAGAGGCTCTTTTTACAGTAAAAATGATTCTATAAGTATTTCAGCTTTGATGTTTTCCTGCTGTTCCTGTTACATAGGTGTTTTATATTGGGACTGAACGCGCTGCCAATCTATTTGGTTTTGACATCGCAATACTTTACAATAAAAAGTAGATAATCAATCAAATTGGAGACCTGAAATAACACATTGCACGTACAAAACTAAACTTTCCTGATCACACGGTTTTGGAGTTTGACGATAGAAAAAATCTACCTTCTTAGCGTATCGCTGACAAATAAAATTTCTAAAATTCAAATATTATGTTATATAATTCTACCACGCGATATCCGTTCACTGATGCATTCATAAATTCATCAAGTGGGGAGGGGCATGCAGAGCGAGATGGAAGATGAGCCATTGTCTGCGGAAAGATGCCACATATATACATACACTTGCTGTCCGAGTCGTTCATAAACCTCCTTCTGTGGAGATTCTCTTTGCTACGGCCGACTTGGGTTCGGAGTTTATTTAGGGATTTCCAAGTTGGGCCCTTGTTGGAAGGCCCACAAGGTGGACCGAAGACCATGTGAAGGCCGCAGGAATCCACTGGATGCGGGAAGCACAGAAGCGGTCGAAGTGGTGGTGCTTGGGGGAGGCTTATGTCTAGCAGTGAACGTCTTTCGGCTGAAATGATGACGATGATGAAGTTGGCCACGGTAACGCGTGCACAGGTGGAAGGCTCTCAGATAGCTCGATAAAACTGTCGGGGGTTTAAGCAGCTCCCACCAGAGATCACGTCTTGCTATAAGCCTCTGAGGTACTGAGACGTAGTTGTGCATTGTTTGATAAGGGCCAGTTTGTAGCTTTGCCTTCTCAATGCGGCTGGCTATGGTCCTACGAATTTCTGGAGGCACAACGCCAGTCAGTGGATACAGCATTCGTACTGGGGTCGGTTTAACCGCAAATGATCTCATTTAGAGTTCTGTATCCACGTGGGCGAAATGGTCCCATACTGAACGCCTGCATATTCGCAAGCGAAAAAAAACACCGCGGCATTCCAGTTGTTCCTAGGACTTGGGGAGACTTCCCTCATCTGGTGGATGTTAAGCGGCGTAATAAGTTATTTCGGGCATGTACTTTCAATTTTGCTTTTTGGCAATTGTTTTTGTTAGTGGTACTTAATTGGTAGATTTATACAATGCGGAACTGAATTAATGCACTTTATAGAAGTAGTTTGTTTAGAATCGTTTACTGAATCGATTTCTGTTATTTTTAATATAGGTAATTTATTATCCCAAAAGTAATTAAAAATAAGTAAATTAAAGTCACGCTTCCGCTATACAGTCAACACAAACCAAAATGGTCGAAGTACTACGCTAGACCCTTTTACGTGTGCGACTGTGTGCGTGCGTAGATTTGTAATGTGACCAGAATTTTCTCCCACAATCAGTATAACTTAACGTAAAAATTTTGTGTATGTACTATGATCATGCGTGTGGTGGCGGACGTAAAGAGTATCACCACCCCATTTCCTCTCGTGGGTGTCGTAAAAGGCGACTAAGGGACTTACTAGAGAATGGGCAGCAGCGTTCTCTATGCATTTTCAACACCATACTGCCAAGCATGGCGATTATGGCAAACCCCCCAACTGTGGGAGACCTATGTCCAGCAGTGGACGCCTTACGGCTGAGATGATGATGAGATGATGAATATGATTATAAAATAATATTCTAATTGGGGTGTTTGGTGGTGTTCGTTAATTCCGAGACATTTTGTAGATCTACAAAAAATACAAGGCTTTTTTTTACGTAACATAACATAGTATACCCACATTTCGCCAGTTATATTTTAGCCCCATGTGACCTCTGAGTTTGTTTCGGCCTTTCTTCTCACAGTAGTCAGATAGGAAACGCCGACCTCATCTAGTTTAAAAATATGATTGACGTGTAAAAGTGTTTGTACAAACCTACTTACAGAAATAAAATCATTTATCATGTTATAAGGGGCGTGTTTTAAACCAACATAAATTAATAACACCAAATTCACATGACTGCCGTAACTTATAGCCTAACAAAACTAAACACTAAACTCCAGTTAGTCCATAAAACTTGTTTGAACTTCGACACCAAAGGGTACACTGTAACAGATGGCTCACACCCGTGCTCACATGGTGTTAAACAGCATAAAAAAACTGCAGTATATCAAAACTTTGTAAAACTAAGTCGCAACAAGTTAGTCTAGCATTCTTATAACGTCAAATAGGAATTGTGAAAACATAGTTTCGTTCCAAGGTTCCAACACAATGTTGAGTTCGGAAACATGTGTGGATATTTCTGAGTTTACCGAAGATGAGAACTAAGTTTGGCAAAAAAAATACATATAACACCCTTCCTAAAAGCATGATGTATGATGGGTGTATCATAATGGCTACCGTGATGTCTGTGACGAACTTTATTTAATTTTTATAATTTATTTTAAGCATTGTGCGCATGTAAAAGTGACTTTGAGAATTTTTTGAGAATAAATATCCATATTATAATATTATATTTTTGAGAATAAATATAAATTAATAATTATCTTTATAACCGCCATTAGAGCGAGTGCGGTTATTTTTATATAGACGGATGAGGCTTATCAAACGTTCCTTAATCGCCACTTAAAATAATTGGTTCAGCAAAGATTAGCAGATGCTATGCCAAAAATAATCTCAAAGAAAGAAATAAAGAAAATACGTTTATTTGCGGTAAAGATGACGAAAGAAAAAACACAAACACAAAAAGAATAAGTTAGGGAAAACGTTGATAATACTGAAAAAGGTATCCCCCATGTTTTTAAATGTTACCTAGTCTTCTATAGCGTTAACTTAGTTACTCGCACGAAGGTAATCACGTAACTAATCGCATTGGTTCTGTATAGACCCCAATTGGTTTGGACAAATTGTAATGGTTTGTTATGCTAATTATGTAATAAAAGGCCACGCGAGTGAAGGCGCGGGCAATAGCTAGTATTGCCCGCGCCTTCACTCGCGTGGCCTTTTGTAAAGTAAAGTAGCCTGAGCTACTCCTTATATCATCAGCTATCTACCAGTAAAAGTCCCGACAAAGTCAGTCCAACCGTATCGGAGATTAGCCAGAACAAACAGACAGACAAAAAAACAAAGGTATTTTGTTACAACTTATAAGTTCTTACTTCGTTACTTTCATATGCTTTTCGTGGGCTATTGTGACTTTCACCTGAAGTATATTATGTAAGCGGAGCAGCAAGTAGCGGTCTGTAAAATATTGTCTGCCCTTCATGAAAAAAGGCGATAATCTTCAGATGAAGATATATTAACGTTTAATTAGGTACCATTTACTGGCGGACTAAGAGGGAGAGGGAGGTGCGGTCCGCCCCTGGCCCCAGGTCTTGGGGGCCCCCAAATCTCGAGAATAGTCAAATCCCAAACAAGACTAAAATATGTTTAGAAAGTAAAAGGCAGTTCGAAATTGGGGGCCCCCTACGGATGCTGAATATAAATTTAGGGTGCTAAAATTTTCAAGCTCGCTTCCGGTCTTGCAATCTCATTACATTTCTACATTCTCTATTTTGTCAGACTTCTCTGCGTAAGTCGACAAAGTGACTCCTATTTATGTATGAATAGTCAAAATAAAACGATACCTATTTCTGTATCAATAGTCAAAAGAAACCTTACCTTTTCGATGCAGCGTGTTAAATATTTCGATGCAATTCCTGGGCCCCCGGCCGGGGGTTGGGGTGGGAGCATTTAGTTTTGCCACCCCGGGCCCGCGTCAGGATTAGTCCGCCGCAGGTACCATTAATATTCTCAGAAAGAGTAGCTGATTCCATATCGGCAATCAAAGCTAAACTCTCACAATAAGCTTTTATCAAAACAAATGTTTTTTTTTTAAACTTGCTACAATCCTATAAAAACGTTACTGACTATTTTATTTTTAAATTGTTACTGAGCAATTCAATGCGTTTTGATCAAATTCGTGCAGGTTCAGATATAAAAACGATCTAAAAAACTGAATCGACCGACGATCCTAGTAAAGACCTACATACGAGTATGAACAGACGAATTGGTCGGAATATACCTTTTTATGCAACAGTTATTTCCAAATGGGTTTCCTAACTTTATTCTGTAGGTAGCCTGAAATTCTGTGTTTTTAGTTGCAATTTTTAAGCTCTTTGTGAATTTCGAATTATCAAAATGTAACGCTAAAATAAAATAGTTTTTTTTTTTTTTTGGTATCTCGGCGTTGACGGAGTTGTGAGGTCGTGACTCCTTAACCGGACCACCAGCTAGGGCATACAACTTGTACACTAAACGACTGCACGCCAAGGGTACCCCCTGTGGGGTACGAACCTCGGCTTAGAGCACCGTCGGGGGAAGGACAGCAAGGGTCAGGCTGGACCAAAACTTGGTTATTATTATTTAATCGGGGAATTTAAAGCTACAGGCTCAGCTGCGGCGCGGGCTGGCGCTTCGTCGAACAAGGGTCGGGGGGGAGGCAAGAGGTGGACGTCGTGAAGCCTTGTTATGAAAAAAAGCGTCAGGGTAGCCTGCAAAATTCAAATTTTCTTACTTTTTTTGTAATTTTCAGATCAGTATTAGGTAATGTTGATCAAAATGTAATTCACAATTCCATTGATTATTATTATAATTATAAATACATACTGGTTACGGTCGCGACTTATTCCTGTAAAGCAACCGCATTCCTCACATCGTTGCGGCCAACATGAAACAACATAAGACGAGTTATATTCCGACATTCAATCTTTTATTCAAACTTGCATACCAACTGGATAGTTCCCCAGAGTGCTAACTCTTCCATAGAGGAGGGCCGTAGGTACTAGGTAATTTTCGTACTAAGTCCACCTAGTACTACAACAATACTAAGTTCAAATACCTGTTTCGGATCCATATAAAGTATTTACTCAGATTCAGATAGACTCGCGTACATATCGTATAGTCCGTAGAGCACGAAATCGCATCTAAATGACATCTAGAGATAGCATAACTAATGAAATTCGTGGCACCGCCGCCGAAAGTGCTTTAAACGCACAACTTCTGTCACGGACTGTTTTCAAAGCCATCAGTTATATACGTCATTCGTGTCGTAGTGCGGGTAAACGATGACTCGCTTGGTTTTTTATGAAAAGTGTTGACAATGGGACCTTTGGCAGCGGCCGCCAAGGCGTCTCCATGCTCTGTGGTATTGTCAATCCCACCGCGTAGGTACTAGGTGCGGCCTAGTCTAGACAAATAGCTAGTACGCATACCTGTTCGAGTAAATACGCCTCATCTCTACTCTCCCCGCAGTCGCTTTTCAACAGACTATGGCTAAATACTTGTTTAACTGCGCGTTTCCCGTCACATGTTCCAACAAGTTTTAGTTTTGAAATGTGAAATATTTTAGATATAATTTCCGTGTTGGCAGTTGCTGCGTCCGGGTTAGATCATGCGTTATCTGAACTCGGTTTACGGCTAGAGTTTCGTTTCCTGGATTCTGGATAGAGATAATTTTTATTTCGAACCTCGTTGTGCTACCGTGTGTAGTTGTAGTTTTCCATTTTCCGGGATGGAAAGTTTCCTATGATCTTAGCATGATAAGTTCGAAGCACTGGAATTCATGAAAACTGGTTTGATAGTTTGCTATGATCAAAACATATACATGGAATTAGTAAGTACTATCACCCCTGTTTTACTATTTCGGGTTCGTATTCCCAAAAGACAAAATAGTCACAAAACGTGTCAAAGTTTATTACCCCTGAACTGAAACATCAAACAGCTTAACGTACATAGACTCACATTAACGAATGAATCCCTCCTGTATTCAGTTAATTGCCATTAACACCTTCCAATTATCTGTTTATCTTTGCTCTTTGCCCGTGTTCCCCACTTTGGCAAGTGACTGAACATTCTGGAACAAAGACAGATATCTCGAAAACAAATAAAAGGTGCACGACTATGAGAAATAGAGAGGGGAACGATTTTAAAAGCGTTCGAAATATTATTATGGGTACACTCGCAAAAGTTATAAGATTCGCGAGTGTTTTCTTGCGAGTCGTAATTTTTGGTAAATTTTGTGATGAAATATGTTGTATCAGTTGGTTATTTATAATGATTCTAGGAGTTTTTTATTAAAAAAAAAAATTGTCAGTCATAAGTACTGCCGACAGAAATGAAAACAAAACTTTGGAATAACTGTTCTTTTATACATATAAGTTCATGGAAAGCGTTCGGTGACGATGAAGCGAGTTCCATGATTTTTGTTCACCCAAAAAGTACACATAATTATATACACAGTATACATATAGCTCATGGAATGCGTTCGGTGACGATCGTGAACCCATAAGTTTTTCCCCTACCAAAAAGTGCTCATCGCGCCTAAAGAAGTTTTCCCTTCAAGAAAAAAATGTTTTTAATTTTGATGAAGTTGTTTTAAGGTGGCTAATTTAGCTATGGCACTATGTCCACCCAGATGATGATGATGGATATTTCCTAACTAGCAGTGGCGAAGCTATACTTTTTATTAGAATGAAATCCGATGAAAAAATTGTTCAGTTCTCATAAACTCTAGATAACATCAAAATTAATTAACTCAATTTTTTTTTTGTCATTCCTTGTTTTTTCTAAATTTAACGCCAGCTATGGTCAGAATTCTTAGTTTAATAAAAAAAAAAAAAAATTTTTTTGTTATGTTTATATTCTTATGATGTTCTAATCTGGTATTCAATATCTGTAATGTGATGTGATACACACACAGGTGTAAAAAGCGTCGTTTTTCCGAAGGGAATATGACAGGAATCGGGTTGTAAGGAGTCTGCGCCACTGCTAACAAAAAAACTTGTATTTTACCAAGCAAGGTAAATTACCTATTATATCAGCACCTCGAGGAATGACGCTAGCTTAGCGCTCACAATAGCAATGGCAATTATCATAATTTTTGAGAAAACAAGACAGCTATGCCAGTGACCTTGATGGTTAGCTTGCGTGTTCTGTACTGAGCTCACGGAACGCGTTGTACGTCCAGCCAGTAATAGGACTCGCCCATCCAGGAGCGCTGTCCCAAATAAGATGCATTATATATTTATTATTCATAAAACAAAAGGTATTTTAATAAAACACGTATACTAAAAGATCAATAATTAAATTTTCTTTAAAAAGTAAAGGTTTCAGAAAAATACGCTTGATAGATTTTGCGTGATTCTCAGTTTTTTATCCGCATTAGACATAACTTTACAAATTAATTTCACTATGTAATTTAAACATAATCTAAAATATTCATATATTAAGTTATTAAGAAAATGCTCTCATTTAATATATTTTTTTTCCAAATCATTAACACTACTCGTTTAGATGTGATTTTCTATACAAAATCATTAAAAGGCGGTTATCGTCGCCTTAAAACTCAACATCACCAAGCGGCTATCTGCTATATGCCAGAAGCGTGCCCTCAGCTTTTATGCATTCACCTAAGGGTCTTATCACACTAGCGATTTGCGAGCGATTTCAAAGCGAGGCGAAAGCGCAGCGGGCTCGCCGCGTGTGCGAAACGAGGTAGCCGCGACTACGCAACGTGATCGCCGCGTATTTATAAAATTGTACCCTCGCTTCTTGCTTGTCTCACTCTCTCTTGTACAGTCACATCAATCGCTCTCGTTCCGCATACGCAGCGAACACGTTGCGTTCACGTGGCATGCTCGCGACGCACACGCCACGAGCGTGTTGAACAATCGCTTTGCTGGAATCACGCTCGCAAATCGCCAGTGTAATTAAGCCCTAAGCATGATCTGGAAATGCTTATGATACTGGGCCGGGTGGTAGAAAAACGCTCTTTTAGACATGATCTTCAGTATAAAATCATTAAAATTGAGTTATCTTCGCCTTAAAATCCTAAAATTTATTTATTTATATATAGTTAATTAAAACGGTACAACACCAATTACATTAATTAACATAGAAACAAAAAAATATATTAATATTGACAATTTTTATACATAATTTAATTAAAACTAATATGGAACACTAGACTCCCTTGCATACTTCCTCTCACAGAACACCAGACATATACGCATAATTTTACTCCATTCATCCGCAAACACATCACATTCAGGGTTGGCAGTCAGAAGGGCATTGAGCACCTTCAAAGTACGACACACTGGGGATTCAGCTCTGGCGACAGCTTTGGTTGAAAATGTATTAACAAAAAGATATTCATCTTAGCAGTCACACGAGGGATTCTTACAATTACAAGTTTGGCGCGAGCGATTCAAAAATCGAGCCCCAGCGTAAAATTCAAGGCGGGGAAGAAAACTTTTTAGATATTTCATTTTGCTAAACAGTAGCGTATAGCCACAGGAACGAAGCCACGTATAATAAATTGTCTTAAAGTTTTCCGAAACGTCGGCTTTATTCACTCACCCACCGTCGTAGCACCACGACGTCTCACCCATATTCGTCATGGGAATTTTATAAAGCGACGTGAAATATTGGGATTTGTGAGCCATTTTTAGGGTTCCGTACATCCGAATGAAAAATCGGAGCCCTTATAGGATCACTCGTGTGTCAGTCTGTCTGTCCGTCTGTCACAGCCAACTTGTTTCGCATCTAATGGACAATGATGACAAAATTTGGTACACTTAGGAATTTCTGTGACCCAAACACGGACGTGTAACGTAAATAAATTAATTTTGAATAATTATGTTGGTCACTTTTCTGCGGCAAATAAGAAAATAAAATAAAAGTTTTGCAAAGTATCGTATGATATATGAAATAGTATGGGGCCAATAAAAAAAAAAAAAAAATAGCTTTAAAGTTATTTAAGATAAAAATTGACCATTCGCCGAGCCTTAATTATGAAAAAAAAAAAAAAAAAATAATAACTCTTATAAGTACTTATAGATTACAGAAAAACGAGAAGTGAGAAGACCTATGGTCTTAAAATAAAATGGTAAATCTCTCAATATTGTACGTACAAACTTACATTTGCAGTTGGAATGTATGGGAAAACATCTTTTTCAACTACAATGTTAAGTTACTTTTTAAATTCATCCCAACTACGGAACCCTTCATTGTGCGTGGTTTTTTGGTTGATTAAACTTATTCTCCCGCGGTGATAGCGGTGACAAAAGTTATTATTGTTGAGTGGTTTATTGTTTACTAGCTTTTGCACGCGGCTCCGCCCGTGTGGATGTCGGTTATCGCGTAAAAAGTAGCCTAAGTCCTTCTCAGTATCCGAGGTTATATATCTGAATTTCATAACGATCGGTTCAGCGGTTTAGGCGGAAAAACGTAACAGACAGACAAAGTTACTTGCACATTTAAAATATTAGTATGGATTAGTATGGACTTGGATTGTAAATAATAATAATAATACTAAATTTATTTATTTCAAATAAGTTACAGACGAAAAAACATATGTTGTTGTTATGGTTAAAATTAGGTAAAAGATGGATGGATAGAGGATTACAACTGGTTGGCATAAGAGTCATTCATTATTTCAGCTGAAAGACGTCCACTGCTGGACATAGGCCTTCCCCAATTGGGCGGGTTTGCCATAATCGCCAAGCTTGGCAGGTGGGTTGGCGAACGCAGTAATGTGTTAAAAATGCATAGAGAATGCTGTTGCCCATTCTCTAGTCTCTAGTCTAAGTCGCCTTTTACTCGTACGACACCCATGGAAGGAAATGGGGTGGTGCTATTCTTTACGTCCGGCACCACACGGAATAAAGACATGTTTTACATAGTTATGCTGTAACCACAAGGTCTGTAAATGAATTGGGTGAGCCCTGCCTCTTAAACTAGAATGACCTGTATCATAAGAGACAGAAAGAGCCAGAGTCAGAGGTTGTGATCGAAATGTATTTGAAATCTAAATAATATGAGTTTAATCGTCCTAAATCATAAATAGTCAGTCACTTTATTAGCTTTAGCAAATAACTACATAATGGATGCCCGCTATTACCCGATAAAATTACACAGAGCCATGTGTCAAATGTGTGTTAATCAATTGAAAATGATAAATAGCTTCCGCTCGCGAACACGGCCGCGTGAACTTTGGTTTTAACATAAAACATACGCTATGGCACTTGGCAATCGTGTAGTTTTCTATCAATTAAATGATTTTGCAGTCACAGCGTGGTAATTGCGTAACACGCTTACAGTAGCAATGAGTTTCATTTTGACAGTTTAACAATATTCATTGTGTATGCGCTGCTGAATGGGTCGCACACACCTTGGATGTTAGCTTGAAATGACACGGATAGCCAAAGATGATGGTTTACTGAATATAGTTCACTACCACGTAACTTATGCTATATGAATATTGTGTGAATGAGTATAGCTATGAACGCTGATTGAGTACTATCGCGTTACACTAGATTTTTTGCCGTTTTTATAGATAATGGTACGGAACCCTTCGTGCACGAGTCCATCTCGCACTTGGCCGGTTTTTAATTTTTAATATTAGTTTAGATTAAAATCAACGGAACAAAAAAGATATTTTTTGATTTTTTATATTTGTTCTCAAACCCTGGTAATAACTTAATGCGCAATCAATCTGCCTAGCCTTTTCCCAACTATGTTAGGGTCGGCTTCCAGTCTAACCGGATGCAGCTGAATACCAGTATTTTACATGGAGCGACTGCCTATCTGACCTCCACAACCCAGTAACTGGGTAACACGATACCCCTCGGTAAGACTGGCTGTCAGACTTTTGGGCTTTTGACGACCCGTAACGACTGTCAAAAATCCACGAATGACAGCCGGGAGCAACGGCTTAACGTGCTTTCCGAGGCACGGAGGAGTCTCGGTATGTAAAGATGGTCACCCATAATAATAATAACTTAATGCGCATTATACTGTTATATTTGAGGATACTCAGAAACAAGAGCATAGTGCATTGGAGGCATTGTGTGTCTAGCAGTTATGTCCATAAGCAAATGTAGAGTTGAATGCAAATGTTTATTATTTGTGTTTTGAGTATCCATGCTTATTTACCAAACAGATCGGGCTCATATTGCTTTGCACGTGATTTGATTTCCCGGAGCAGAATAGACTTGGAGGTTCTTCTTCTTCGTCGTTCCCTCAATGCTGAAGATCGCGACCACATACGACGTGTCTCCAAGTTATGTGGTCTTCTGCAGTGTGGACCGCTCGGTAAATGCTGCCTCCAACAACCCTCTTGATCACGTCTGACCATCATGCCGGTGCTCTGCTTTGAGCGCGTTTTCCTACCACCCGGCCCAGAATCCAGATCATGCTTAGGTGAACGCATAAAAGCTGAGGGCACGCTCCTGGCATATAGCAGATAGCCGCTTGGTGATGTTGAGTTTTAAGGCGACGATAACCGCCTTTTAATGATTTTGTATTGAAAATCACATCTAAACGAGTAGTGTTAATGATTTGGAAAAAATATATGTTAAATTAGAGCATATTCCTAATAACTTAATATATTAATATTTTAGATTAAGTTCATATTAGATAGGGAAATTAATTTGTAAAGTTATGTCTAACGCGTATAAAAAAACTGAGAATCACGCAAAATCTATTAAGCATATTTTTCTGAAACTTTCACTTTTTTAAAGATAATTTAATTATTGATCTTTTAGTATACGTGTTTTATTAAAATAACTTTTGTTTTATGAATAATAAATTAAAAATTCGTCTTATTTGGGACAGCGTTCCTGGTTGAGTGAGTTCTATTACGACGCGTTGCGTGAGCTCAGTACAGAACACTCAAGCTAACCACTCAAGGTCACTGGTATATATCTGCATTTTAATGCACCGCGGACCCCAGAATAGGGTTACCATATTGTGAAAAATATTTAGGCCCGCAGAATCCTCGGTGCGCGAGTCAGACTCGCACTTGTCCGGCTTTGTCCACTCTCCATTACCTCTGTCCACTCCAACACAACACTAATATTCAGTCTAAAATGACATCTCTCCCTGCAAAGGACACCCCCAGGAATTCCCGTCATACAGAAGACCTTGCTTTTAACAGTTCCCTCTCATTTAAAATACGCTCTCGTAATGTCTAGCCTCGTAAAGAGACGGTCATAAACGACAGAACATTTTGCATCGTTATTTGTTTATAAGGTTTTCATGGTTGTCTCGTAAACCTTCATCATAATTTGTTGACTTACCTGCTTGGGAGTGAGTTTGCATTTTTCAGAAACCTTATATTACTTAAGGCGAGTTTCTTCAAGTTAACCTCTAGGAAATGTAATTTTAATGTCATTTTATTTAGAAACGGTAGTGATTAAACACGTGAAAAAATATATGTTGCTTTTGAGACCTTTCAGTAGATACGTCGGGTATTCGTTACATAATTAGATAAAGTTCGCTCGATAGAAAAAAAATCCAAATATACCCTTATTTTGTAGATTAAAATCATTTTATTTCAATATTATATCACATTCTGTATTGAAAATCACATCAAAATAAACGTCTATGATGATATTAACAATGTTAAACCCGACGGACATTACGTCCGTCGGGTTTAACATTGTTAATATCGTAAAACATATAATTTTCAACCCAAAATTAACGAAATTCACGGTACAATTTACTCGCGCCCCACAGTGGAACGAATGTATGGGAGCGGTTGGACGTAGACATGTCCGAAAAAAAAGAGTAAAATTATGCCAAACTAATGATGCCATCTTATTCGATTACTTAATGCCTTCATAACTTGTGGTGATGAATTTCTTCATAACTCCCATATTTCGGGAGTAATTTGAGAAAATGTGAAATTTTACTATGAACATGAGTGTATCGAGCTCTCTCCCTCCTGATTCCGGGCTTGTTTCAAGTAGCGGTCTCTAATATCATAATGCTAATACTAAGAGCTATATTTAATACTCAGACACATAGTGCGCCAAATGTGCACTTTCTGGGATAAAGAGTGATGTTTATTTTATAACACAATTTTTTTATTTTTTGTTTATTTTGTTGATTAAAACCGTTTTTCTAAAGGTTTACCTTATTACAATAACATTTCTGAGCAGCCAATTAGAGAAGATATAAGCTAATTAGGATATATAATTAGGGACTTAAGGTTTACATATAAAACTGATGCACTAATGATTACTGATAAGAAGATTGCTATTATTTAATTACTAAATGGCTCTTAATACACTAATTTAGCATGCATCATTTACTAATTATCACAATAACTAATTACCTTGCAATATTTAACAAAGGATACCTGGGATACCTGGATTTTATATAAATAGGTCACTATTAGTAACTTTAAAATCAGTGTTGATTTACACCTCGTTGTATCCAAGCTAATCTCGCAATGTATTTTCCAAATTTTAATACAAATCTTGATATTCACGTTGCTTTATGCGCACGCGCACATAAAGATTTACGCGACTTTAACTATTTGTTCAGTGTTTTAAAAGATAACAGTTGTGTTCAGTTATGTGAAAGTGCTGAAACAAGTTTAAAAGACTGGTGTCGTCGATTTTGCTACCGCATTTATGCAAAATGGACACAGTCTGGAAGAAGCACAGATAAGTTTCGGAAGAAACATGAGATTTGGCTACAGGCTGCAATTCAATGGCCGGAATTACAGAATGAAAATATGGAACCTTCTACAGAAAATATAAGTGACGTCATCGAGCCCATAATTTCTCCTGCTAAATCTGATGCTTCAACTTGTACACATCCTAGTCCTCGTAAATCTTTTGAGGACCTTAGTAACCGGCAAAAAAGAAGACGCACTGAAGATAGTCTTTCATGCAGCAGTAGCAGCGCTGAAATTATGTTTTCGGCCGAAAGGGCGCTTCAAAAGGCAGGACAAAGCGATACAGCTTATGTTATGAAATACTTGACGGAGAATCCAGAAGAGGCCTCAAAAATCAAAGCCTTCATTGAAGGTAAATCAATTCAGGTACGGGAAATATCCCCTTTGAAGGCATTGGCTCTTTATGTATCGATGAACTTATCGAAATGGCGCTATAACACTCTTCGGGATTTCAACACTCAAGAAGGAGCTCTTCAATACCCGAGTTACTACATGTTGGTTAAAGAAAAAATTAAGTGCTATCCGGCCAAAGAAGATCTCACAGTTACAGAGAGCTCTGCAAAAATCAAATTACAAGCCTTGATGGATTTAACCTCAAGAAGACTTATTAGGTCGTTAGAAACCCCTGTTGATCCCAATCAACAGCTCGTATTGACCAGCAAATGGGGTTTTGACGGATCATCTAGCCAAAGCATTTATCATCAAAGGACGAGTGAAGATGAGCAAATCGATCTTGCTAGTAATTTTATGATTAGTCTTGTACCACTGCGGCTCGTCTCAAAAGGTGTAACAATTTGGGAAAACGAGCGACCATCTTCCACTTCATTTTGCCGGCCAATATTGTTTAAGTTTATAAAGGAAACCAAAGAAAATGTGCAGAGAGAGATGGCTGAAATCGAAGCAGAGATTGAAGCCTTAACTCCATCCACCATCACTGATGGAATTAGTGTCAAACACCAACTGCTGTTGACAATGATTGATGGTAAAATTCATTCCATTATATCCAATACAGCAGCTTCAGTGTGTGACATATGCAAGGCTTGTCCTAAAGAAATGAATAATTTAGAGTTAATCAAAGATAAACACGCAAACGAGGACATGTATAAATATAGCTTAAGCACCCTTCACGCTTGGATTCGCTCAATGGAATGCTTATTACACATTTCCTACAAATTAGACATAAAATCATGGCAAGTAAGGGGTGATATAGCAAAAAGGCAAGTTGATGACAGGAAGAAAAGAGTTCAAGAGGCTGTAAGAAGAGAAACGGGCTTACTTCTCGATGTTGTGAAACAAGGCAGTGGATCCACCAACAATGGCAACTCGGCAAGGAGATTTTTTGAAAACTACACTAAATCTGCTGAACTGACCGGAATAGATGCTATGCTTTTAAGAAAAATCTGTGTGATCTTGCAGTGTATTTCATCAGGAGAGAAGATCAACGTAACTAAATTCCGAGAGTTCTGCTTTGATACTGCTAAGCTTTACGTGGAGTTATACCCATGGTATTATATGCCTTCTTCACTTCATAAAATTTTAATGCATGGGCCAGACATAGTTCAGAACATGTCAATTGTGCCCATTGGTTTTCTATCCGAAGAGGCATCTGAGGCTAGAAATAAAGATTTTAGAAAATATAGAGAGGGGCATTCTCGAAAGCATAGCAGTATCTCATGCAATGAAGATATTATGCACAATCTTTTACTGTCTTCTGATCCACTTGTTACAAGTATCCGTCCAAAAGGAAATAAGTTTGTAAAAAAATCTTCTTTTAAGGAATTTTATGAGCTTACGGATTCTGAGAAAAGTGATATCGAATTTGTTAACATAAATGATTTAGCGGACATCGATTCTGAATTTGAATTAATTGATGATGATGATGATGACGAAGATAATTAAATGATGTTATTGTTTTAAAATGTGTAACTTAGTAAATTAGAGCTTACATCTTAATTATTTATTGTACTTTTAATGAAACTAGGTAATTTATTATCAACTTACTTAAAAGTCATACTCTCATCAGTTCTTGTGAATATTTTTGTTAATATATATTTCTGTATATATATAATATATTTATAGACCTCTTAATAAGTCTGTCTGCGGTTTAAAGTAAATACAAATGGGGAAAAAACGTTTTTTTTTTTAAATTTTCATTTCCTTTTATCCCAGAAAGTGCACATTTGGCGCACTATGTGTCTTAGTATTAAATATAGCTCTTAGTAATAGCATTACGATATTAGAGACCGCTACTTGAAACAAGCCCGGAATCAGGAGGGAGAGAGCTCGATACACTCATTTTCATAGTAAAATTTCACATTTTCTCAAATTACTCCCGAAATATGGGAGTTATGAAGAAATTCATCACCACAATTTATGAAGGCATTAAGTAATCGAATAAGATGGCATCATTAGTTTGTCATAATTTTACTCTTATTTTTCGGACATGTCTACGTCCAACCGCTCCCATACATTCGTTCCACTGTGCGCCCTCTAGAACAAAAATGCACGCTCGAAGAACCTCGCCTTAAAAGAAAACAATGAGATATTTTACTTCGTGTTAATTGGGTAATGATTATGTTCTTTTCTTTTATACTAAATACGAACGTATGAATGTAAAGGAAGCAAAAGGAGTATTTAAGGAGCGTAGCAGGTGATTTTATGTATGTATGTATGTATGTTTGTACTAAATTATGACATACTTTTACCATAGCTTGTTCCGTGATAAAAATATTCAATTGGGATACTATACAATTGCCACAGTTTGGATAAAAAGACAATATTGAAAACGACAAAAAGTATATTTTAGCAGAGCGTGGTTTCGATCCACGGACCTCTGGGTTATGGGCCCAGCACGCTTCCACTGCGCCACTCTGCTTACAAGATTAGATGGCCAAATAGGACTTCTGTGCACTCTATCTTGCTCGACTCTTTTCATAATATATTTAGTTGAAAGTGCTTTCAACTTTCAAATTATAAACAAGTATCAGAGAGAAATTAAATGAAAAAATAAATAAATAAGAAAAAAAAGAACATGAAATGGCAAAGTATGTAATTACTAATAATAATTATGAATGAGTTAAAACAGAATAACAAGCATTTCTAATAATAAAATTAATAGTTATAGTTAT
The DNA here is from genome assembly GCA_947523025.1 of Dryobota labecula. Classification (NCBI taxonomy): domain Eukaryota; kingdom Metazoa; phylum Arthropoda; class Insecta; order Lepidoptera; family Noctuidae; genus Dryobota; species Dryobota labecula. Next base: position 3,558,150 of record OX383290.1, read on the forward strand.
AGCTGTTGCCGGAGACTTTGTCTGCGATCCAGAATGAAATGTAGCCTTTATCGTTCGAATATAATTCAATCATGATTCGAAAGACACGTGGCGCCATCTATTATCATAAGAACGTTATTGTTGTTTTCCTCTGAAACAGTACTTTTTTTCGGGATGACCCTATGTCCATTTCTGTATACCTGACAACGTATATGCTAAATTGCAGGATGATCGGTTCAGTGGTTTAGGCGTGAAAAGGTAACAAACAAACAAACTTATTTTCGCATTTATAATATTAGTTAGGATTTAAGCCAATAATCAAACAAAAAATAATTGGAAACAGAGCAGTAAATATTTTACGAAGTACCAACATGACTGTGGCAAATCACCTAAGATTAAATGAATATGCAGCGGTCAAATCTATACCAAGAAATAAAATCGAAGTGTCTGTTTGTAATGTCAACATAACAGCTTTTCACTAAATTGATATGAAACGTACGATACTTATTTTTTTATTTTATTTTTTGTTTCTATCTGTCTGTTTGTTCCGGCTCATTTCCGAAATGACTGAAACAATTTTGATGGGGCTATAACTGGCAGATAGCTGATGTTATAAGGAATAGGAAAAGAAAGAAAGAAAGAAAGAAAAAATGTTAATTCTGCACAAAGAAACCGCACGTTACAAAATTCAACTAAGGGCGGGTTGTTTCACGTCCACTTGACGCCCACGTATACGTCATAAATGGCGCTAACTATCGTCAAACCGTTGTTTCACAAAATTATGCCCTTGATGTTCGTTAAAAAATGACGATTACAGTAACACGTGTCATACCCACTGGTTAACGTCATTTTATTCTTTTACATTTGAACTTTGACGATCGGTTTTTTATGCTGTGAAACAAAGCTTTGTATTTAACGAACGTCAAACATCATTATGTAATCGTTATTATTTGACGTACGTATGTTACGTTAACGAACTGTTTGAAACAACCGGCCCTAAGTAACTACTTACTTACGAATAAATTAGGCTACTTTTATTTTACAAAAAGCCACGTGAGCGAAACCGCGGACAGCAACTAGTATAGGCAGCAGTCAAAACATAATTAAAACTTCTCATATTTACTTCAAACAAATAATCAATAGCTGGTCACCTTACACTAAAATATATATAATGCACAAGTCCATCAAAAAAACGGGAAAAGCTCATTGGGCATGAAATAATGTTTAATTAATCAGTTTAATGTACAAGTAAATTCTTGTAAATGAAACTAACAAGGGATTTAAATTTAAAAAATACTTTAGATGCTAATGATCTACTAACTCAGAAGGAACACTAACTTTGATAGTGAATTAGCTAGTAACGATACTCACTTAGGTAGGTTCTAAGTTAAATTTTTTATTTAGGTACGTGTCCATTCAGTACTTTGTATTCTAATCAACCGTGAAAAGTGTTTAACATTTTACTGCTTACTCTAAGGGCCTCTAAAACATTTAAACGAGCCCCACCTTGCCTAATTAGAACTTAGGTACCTGAGGATTTTAATCACCGATATAAAGACCTATCACTAAAACAATAAAGACTAAATTACGTTACGTTATCTGCATTACAATTTTGCAAATCTATTTCAACCAACCAATTTAAAAATGCAGTTTTGTCGACTCTAACTGTGGGTGATAAGATTCAAAATTGCGTTTGTCAGTGTTATCAGGAGTAATGTATGGGGTCATAAATTGTGTGCGTCACTGGACGCCAGTTTTCAGTTCATTTACCAAATAAACTTGGCTGAAGTAATAACAAAGTTTGGTGAAGTAATATTGGGCGTTCTGAACTAATAAGCGTTGGATGTGGCGATCAAATACTGCTTTTACAAATGAACACCAACTTGTGATGTTAGTTTTGCCTGTTTTTTGGGCACTAGTTTGGCTGCGGTGGCTAGACGACCTTTAAGTGTCACTTTAAGTGTCATTTCAGGGCCTCAAGTCTGCTATTACAATAGTGTCAGAATGGTCTATCATTGATTTCATAATTGTTGATTTTGACAAGTTTGGTAATCTACTAATATAATAGCATCATTATGACTTTCCAATGGTCAGCCACTGACACTCCATTGAAAGAATTGGTAATCTCGTACATAATGACAAATAAAACTTCCTACTAAACTTCCAACTTCCTACTACTTCAGATTGCTTATAACACTAATAAATAACGTAAAAATATATATAAATGAAATCTGTCATGAATAAATGTTCAAAATGCCATTGTAATACAATTCTATTACGAGACCATTGACCGACCAATGATCGACCATTATGCATTTAGCAGATTACGAACTTTTAGCAAAATGACAATGGGATCGTGTTGGAGTGACGAATTTATAAAAATAGCAGACCCCTGGTAAAAAACTCGATGTTGCTTTATTTAAGTACATTTAAATTGCATTTAAAAAAGAAAAGCAAAAGAATTGCATTTAAGAAATAAAGTTAGCCATCACGGGACGACCAGCAGATGCGAAACATCAAAATTGATGGTTATTGAAAGAATAAAATTAATTAAATAAAACCAATAAATAAATATAGAGATAAAATAAATAGATATTTTTTCTTATTAGAATGATACAGAATATAAATACAAGATAAATAAATATTTTTAATATAGACTTCGGGGCATCACGTCATAAGAGAGCGTCATGCCGCTTGCCGTCACGGCATATGAGTTGGTTTTACTCCCAAAGCGCGCCTATAGATGTTTCACATCAAAAGAGTTACTAGAAATAATGAGCTATTTCCTTTAATTTTTTACTTACCTATATATTATGTATTCTCTTTATGTTTTGTCTTCTCCGGCCAATCTGGGAAGACCGAGTCTAGATCACGCCAGCGTTTCCTAGGCCTGCTTCGACGATGACGACGCTCGTCTTCAGACACCCACTGTGTGACTTATATATTATTATATTCATATTATAATATTATGAACTAAATATCTACCCCAGTTACGAGAATTTAATGTAAGAAATTTAAGAATGGAAAAAGAACCTCTATTTAGGACCGAATCTATTACAAAATCCTACCTTTGGTGTTCGAACTGAATGCACGCTCCACTCGAGCGTCCGGCGGGGCGGCGCGTGCGGCGTTCATGTCAATCCCTCGCCAGTGCCTTGAGTGGCGGCGAGCGGCGCGGCGCGGGGAGAGTTCTTGTTTGCGGTAAGCGGGGGTCGAGCGTGGCGTCGCGAGCGCGTTGAAAACTCTTCACACAGCTTTCTTTGTGTTATAAAAATATTTTAACTACACATTTTCTTCTACATACATATCAATAAAATTGTATGACCCCGACGTCATTATAAAAAATCTGACCGGCTCACACTAACGCTAAGCGTGCACTAAGGCTAACGGCGAACAGCGAACGCTCTTCCGCCACGTGCACGCAACGCAGAACGCCGCGCCGCACGCCTTTTCACTCAGGCCGAACACTTACTGCCACATCAAAACTTTAATTCCCTCACAAATGTACTGCAAACAAAATGGGAAAGAGATACGCATCGCACCGCATTCGCACGATGTACTTCAAGTTTGTCTACCAGCGTACAAATAGCCCGTAAATCATAACACTTTAACTAAATGTATTTACTAAGTTATATGTTAGTTTCGCGTTCTGTAGTGTCTGTTTGTAATGTCAAAATAACAGCGTTTTACTAAATACACGGAAACTTATAACATTTTTGTTTTGTCTGTCTGTTTGTTCCGGCTAATCTCTGAAACGGATGGATCGATTTTGACGGGACTTTCACTGGCAGATAGCTGATGTTATAAGGAGTACGTAACTAAGGCTTACTTTTATTTAAGAAGAAGTCGCGCGGGCGAAGCCGCAGGCTGCAGTGAGTTTGAGAATAAATGGAGATGTAAGATGTCAAAAAGTCTAAAAGATTAACCTCTAAGAGGGTTGGTTTTTTGAAGTGAAAACTTCTTTAGCCGCATTGAGAGATTTTTGGTAGGGGAAAAACTTATGGGGTCGCGTCACCGTCACCGAAATGCGCGACATGCTTGTGACGTGTTGCGCCAAACTGGCGACGCGTAGGGGCCTGTGTATATGTATACGCATATATACACTAATACATTGTATATACTTGACTGTATCATGTGCGTGTTGGACTCTTTGGATGGGTAAAATCTTGTGACTTCGCGTCACCGACATGCTGTAATATAACAAATTAATTTGTATTGATAGCTTATGCAGCCCATCGTATGTTTAGTAGTTAATCAGTAGACTATATACAAACCGGCCAAGTGCATGTCGGACCACGCACAATGAAGGGTTCCGTACTTGGAAAGAATTTATCCTAACAACAAACTTAACATTGTAGTTGGTAAACATAACCATACATTCCAACTGCAAATTTAAGTTTGTACGTACAATATCGAGATATTTATCACGTTATTTTAAGACCATAGACTTCCTGATTTTCCTGTAATCCATAAGTATAGAACTATTTTCTGTATTTTAGTTCAGTAGTTTTGGAGATACCTAAGGGGGGGAATGGTCAATTTTCGTCTATTTTCACTTATAACTTTAAAACAATTTATTTTAAAATTATAAAAAAAATATTTGTGACCCTCACAGTAAGCCCTTTCATTTGACACGGTACGGTTTGCAAAACTTTTTTTTATTTTTATTTTCTTGTTTGCCCCCCAAAACTGACACCAATATTCTAAATTAATTTATTTACGTATCACGTCCGTGTTTGGGTCACTCAAATTGATATGTTTACCAAATTTCAACTTAATCGGTCCATTAGATTCGGAGCAAATTGGCTGTGACAGACGGACAGTCAAGACAGACACACGAGTCATCCTATAAGGGTTCCGTTTTTTCCTTTTGAGGTACGGAACCCTAAAAATGCATATATAATTATTGCTCGGAGTGCCAATAGATATAAAAACCAGACTAATGTTAATAATTTCAATTTATGAAATTTAAACAATTCAGATCATTATTGATATAAAATTCAAAAAAGACCACAGTTATGACAAAGTTTTGAGTTTTCACTTCCGTTGGCAGTCCGTATGACAGACAATTTTTATTTTTTTATTTTTTTGATGTATAATGATTGCCCATCTTTTGATGGATCAATATTATAGCAACAGGCAGGTAAACTTGTTTTTTTTTTTATTATAACAGAAGGTGTTGTGTAGTGAATTATAAATATGAATATTATTTATTTCTTAGACGTAACACGTCATTAGATAAAGATTACTACCGTTAATGAAATGGATCCAAAAAACCGTTATGTAGGTGAATATATCGTCATTGTACAACAAGACCTCTTGTGAATCGAAGTAATAGTATATATATATATTTTTTTTATTAATGTTCATAAAGTAGATCGCAGAGTTTAAAATAATACACTAAGAACCACAGAAGCCTTTGATGGCTTATACATGGCTAGTGAGTTCGAAACAAAAATATATCTAACAAAAATATAATTAGTTAAATAAAAATAAAAAAACAAAGCTACTGAAAATAATTACAATTCTTTTAAATCTAACATGAGCATAAATCGCAAGCAATTATCATAATTCAAGACTTTCACAAAATAAACACGGACTATAAGCTCGGAGTTGCTCTAAAAGCTTCAAGAAGAAATATTCTTTCCGGTCATAAAACGAAATCGCTTTAGCAATTTTCGCAAATATCTTCGGAACATAGATAAAATTGTAAATTTTCAGGAATATCTTCTTGGGATGGTGTAAACAGGATTTATTATTTTACTGATGTTAGTATTATTTCTTAATCTTCTAACCAGTTATATTTGTCATTTACCTTTATTGAATTGCATTTGTAAACAAATAACAAGTACAAAGTAATTTCATTTTCCGTAAGAATATCTCCGAAAATAATGGAAAATTCAAAAATACTCATATCGTAACATAACATTTATTTTTGTATTTCACATACATTGTATAAGATTAAACCATAACAGTATAATATATATATATATAGTGGCTATGTACAGACGCCAGCACATCAAGCTACTACAATCTGTCAAATTTCTTTAATAGATTTTCAACTTTATCACTACAGTATAAGGTTCAAGGTTGATTGCGAAAATTTTACAGTTTCGGGTAGCTTGACCTGCTGGCGTCTGTACGTAAGGTAGGTCATTGTTATGAAAAAGAGAGCCTCTCGCCATCAAATGTAAAAGTTTGACGAGTTTAGAACTAAGTAACACCTCTGTATTATAATTTCGTTAAATAAAAAATAAAAAAATCCTTCACGATTGTAATCCTCGAAGCGTTTGGCAGAGGTGTAACTATAGTTCACCCCATTTCGCCAGTAAAATTAAAAAAAAAAACTCATTGGGAAGATTTCATCATCATCATCATCATTTCAGCCAAAAGACGTCCACTGCTGGACATAGGCCTCCCCCAATTGGGGAGATTTGCCATAATCGCCACGCTTGACAGGCGGGTTGGCGATCGCAGTATGGTGTAAAAAATGCATAGAGAACGTTGCTGCCCATTCTCTAGTAAGTCCTTTAGTCGCCTTTTACGAACACCCAAGGGAAGAAATGGGGTGGTGTTATTCTTTACGTCCGGTACCACACGCCACATAAGTTTGGGAAGATTTAGCAAAACATAACCAAAATTACATTCAGGAGAATTTAATTTTGGTTCTGTTTTGGTACATACAACATAACTGCAGATGTATCCTCCAAAGAGTTATGCAGTCCTCTCCAAAACTCTACAACATACAAGAGACAGAATATAGCGGTGATATTATTACATTCTGGGTCGAATTATAAGTCTGGCATCGTTTAAAACGGGTTTTTGTTCTGACTTGGTTCAAGGGATTTCTTTAGTTACATAACGAAGGTTTATCATACATAATTATGTCAGTCTCATTTATTTGTCAGTAATTTTTGTTTTGTTTTGCAATTTTATTCAATACCACAATATTTATATGCATATCTATACCATTTATACTAATATTATAATATTAGTATAAATGGTATAGGTAATGGTAATGGTATATCTATACCATTTATACTAATATTATACTATTAGTATAAATGGTATAGATATGATAAGAGGAAAGATTTTTTGTTTGTTTGTACCGAATAAGCTCCGAAACTACTGGACCGATTTAAAAAAAAGAACACTAATAGCAAGCTAAATTATCAGAAAGTAACTTATGCTATAATTTATTTAAAAAAAAAAATCCTTAAGAAAAAAATTGCAATAATGAAACCAAAAGTATTTTTTTTTAATAGTTATGTGCTACACGATTAAAGTACTCATTATTACCTACAAAAAAGTCCAGAGAGAGGGAATATAATATATTCCCACGTGGACTTTTGTAGAGTTTATGATAATTAGATATTGGTGCCGATTCTCTTGTACACCGAACTAAACTAACTAAACTATCACTAAAATTCCTTACTTTTGGCTATGAGAATCTTAAAGCTATTCTGCAAACAAAATTCTCTAAATTTAAAAATAAGTTTGACACAACTAAATCGAATTTGACAATCGTGACTCCACGTGGTATTTTTTTTTTGGCTTCGCAACGTTGTACTTGTTTGCCTATGATTTATTTTAGAGCCGGAGGCGCACATGGGGGGCAGCCACGACGTGTTTTTTTTATGGAATTTTTCACTTTTTGTGTGGAAAAAAAAAAGTTACCTACATGTAGCGTAATAGTGGTTTAAGGGCTTCTAAAAGGGGTTCGAAATTTTCATTATTTTTGCGATAGGACGCACCATTTTGGAGATATAAGCAAAAGAAAAGAAAAAAATATATAGGGATAAACACGAAATATTTTAAGTGATACACCTATAATAAGTGGTAAAGAAGCCATGGAAATGATTTTCTTTTTTATTCCGAGTATATTATTTAAAAAATTAAATAATTTAAAATTACTTGATATGATGATTAATTATCAAAATTCACCGCGCTCGTGCCGCCACCCCACCGCACCGTTCGGCGTCACCGCGTCGAGGCGGGTCATTCATAGAATATGTAAATAAAGGTTTTTTTCGCTTTTTTACGACATAAAGATGTTTCTCTTAAAATATTTCGTGTATGAATAGATACACCTTATATACAGTACTGATTTTGCACCAGAAGTCGAGGTGATTGGTGTGAATTTTAGTTCATGAAAACTAATTTTATTCCACACCTTTTTAATCGCGATTATAAATAGTCAGATTTAGTTAGAAAATCTAAATTTTAGTTTAAAAACGTCAAATTCAGAATAGCAAAATTGCCATTTTCACTAAATTTAAAAACTCAGTACTATCTTAGAGCTGTCAAACTAAAATATAGTTAAGTTGTGTCACTTTAGTCAATTTCAGAATAGGAAATGGTCGTTTGACAGGAATAAACTAAATTTTGGTGATTTTTAGTCTAGTTTAGAGAATTTTGTGACAAGAGAATCGGCACCATTATCTAACTATCATAGACTCTAAATTGTTCAAGTTTGTGTTAGTAAGTACGTACATGATATCTTTGTTACTTCTTCACGCAAAAACTAATACACCGATTGCGATGAAACTTGATAGGTACGTAGCTGTTACCTATAGCTGTTACTTTTTATCCCGATATTCCTCGGAATCGAAACTTATGCGAGCGAACCGAAGGGCGCAGCTAGATCGTTACATTGTTTATCTGACATTTTATTTCATTTTAAGTATGCAAACGTCACAGTATAAAAATGATTACATACGTTACCTCACACTTCAGGTCCAGTTGATAACCAGCGTCAGGCAATAGTTGTGCGGCATTTTTGTTGAACTGGTCATTTTTTATGCAGCCGTGAGGCACACTTGCCTGCTAATTTCTTACGTCTCACTTTACACTTTAATTATTTTGATTTAATTTTTTGTTATCTGCTGCGTAGTCATGCGATGCGATGTCATGTGTGCCTTTTAGTCTGTGCTAAACAAATTTATTTTCTTTCTTTATACTTTAGCATGATATATCTAAACTTGTCTTTACAAGTCTAACCTAAGAAACTCCTTAGTCACCGAATCAGCTCGGTACGTGATTTCTCGAAGACCGTCGTCAATATGAAGGAAAATTGTATGTTCCAAACGACAGAAGCGACACGAAAATTCACTTTAAAATGACGTCACCTGCACTGAGGACACAATAACTTGGCTTGTAAGAAAAATTGGCAGATGGCGAAGTTTGAATCGCGTTTTCTTATTATAGTTCTGTGTTTTGTGAAAGAAAATTTAATCAAGAAGGTAAAAATCATAAAATAAAAGTTTATAGTTTCACTTCTTCTGATTAAATTATAATTAAGTACAATAGTGACCAGTGAGAGACAAATCATAGATAATTATACACCTTAAAATGTTAGGTAATAACAGTACCTATAATTAAAAGGCTCGTATTCATAGTAAACAAAATCTCTACTCACAAATGGCATGCAATGTAACCAGCAACATGTTTTCAGCAACACAAAATCATGTTGCAGCAACAATGCTCGTAACATTTATTTACACCATGAATACGGGGATATACCCACGTGTCACTAGTTACTGGTCTACCGAAAACCGTATAAATAAACTGAATAGGACACCAGTCAGTCACCCCTTTTCACTGGGAACCCAAAAAACTTTATGGAATGGCGGGTGGAACAGAATTTAATTAAGCAGACGGGACACTCGCTCCTTTCATAAGTGCAGCGAAAGGGCAGTGGTGGGTCGTTTGGGGTGGTTGGTGGGAGGTTGGTGGTGCATTCGATAACCATGAGTGCCTTTGTAGATTATGTTGGAAGATTGAATGGAAAATATTTAAATGGTTATCTATCATGTATTTGGAAGATTGTTACAATATTTGCACTTTTTATTTAATGCTAATGTGTGTCTGTTGATTTCATCAGATATATGTTTCTTGGTTCATATTATCGGGGGCGAGCCGATTGCCATAAACTGGGCACAAATCCTTACTCTGTTTATTTATTTAAACTTAACTTTATGTTTTTATAGAAATATTTAAAAATGTAAATTATATGTATAAAAATGAAATAAAGGAAATAATAATAATAAAAATATTAAAAAAACACCAAATAAAATAGATACACAAGTACAAGTAGTAGTGCAAGTAGTGTGTAGTAGCAGTAGTAGTAGTGGTAGTCAGGTTCTCAGTTCGGTTACTGAGAAATGCCTAATCGTTAAACTGCCCGATCTGTGGATCAAACTGAGGATCCCAAGCTACATAGTATTTACCAGTCGCTATTGCGACCCCTAGACCAATAATGCAGTAAAAAAAAACATTCGTTTAGAGGAGAGGGAAAGAATCTAAAATATTTATAAGCCCAAATTTAACCGATCGCAAAATTGCATCGGTATGGTTCTACGCTGCACGACTGTAAATAAAATGTAGTACATAATGACCAAGGATATAATGATTGGATGTGTAATTTTTCCTTGTGTTTTATGCAGTGCCATATTTCAGACTGCATCATTTTCTACGAAGGGGAAAAAACACAAAGAAAAAATATGTTGATTGTTCAGCTTATTTATTCCCAAATAATCAGTACATCGAATTGATATGCAAAATCATTCGCCGTCTTATTTTGCCTAAAGGATTTTCCGAATTAAGCCAAGTATACTTGCATAGAATGGGGGACCCAAATCAGCCCCATAAACAAAATCTCGATACAGAATTACGGAAGTGACATTATTGGAGCAGAAACAAGTCAACAATCCTTGTTTGTTTGAGTTCACGGGCGGATCGAGGAGGATTCAAAGGGAAAAAATCAGCCGCGTAGAAAATTGGGACCTCGGCATACTTGAATGTGGGAAAATAATCTACTTTTAACGTACAAACACTGTATTGATTGGCTGATGAAGATGTGGTTATTTTTTTAAAAAATTGGATTTATTTGAGGCTTATCGACAAGTTCATGTAGATTAATTTAAATCCTACCAGTTTTTATAGTCTAAAGACAATAAAATAAGTAACAAAAGTGTTACCTATTATGTACTTTTTTATTAATTCTTCTATTGTTTAACTTAAAATTATAATTTTATAATCCACTTAATTTATCTTGACGACATCTTAACTATATTAAGAAATCATTGAGAAAATTAAACTTAAAGCATTTATTTCTATTAAACCAATCAACTCTGAAACTAAACTAATGACGGTTATTTTTCCCAGCAACTTGATCCTCAAGCTAAAAGCTCGTTTAAAAGTACAACATTACGTTTCCCCACCCTCTAAAGTTTGATTCCCATCTGTATACAGCGCGCCTTACATTAGCAGTAGCATCACGTCGTCGCCCGCGGTCTTCGTCTTTTGAAATATTAACTCCCGCCAATTTATGGTGCCCTGGTAGCCCCAGTCGGTGTAACTGATACGGTTATTTCTTTGGTTTAAATTGTTAACTTTATTTGTCAGTTTGTCAAGGTTAACTAGACGGGATTCTTAAGTTTATTGAGAAAGGCAGGTTTAATAGTTTCGGGAGTTGTATAACGTTGTGTAGTGACAGAAATATGAAAGTTGGTTGTAAGTAGTAGGAGTCTTTATATAAAAATATGAGTACAATATTTTGAAAATAATAAAATGGGTCTACGATATAACTGAAAAATATTTCATAAACGTAAATACGGGAATGCCAACAATGATCGCTGGAATCAATGAAATTCTGTCACAATATGATGTAAGTCAGTCAATTGATTTTATATTGAAAATACTGTAACGAATATGACAAACGAATTTCACAAAATACATTATTCATAATATTTCGCATTGTGATATTAAAAAATTCCTATTCCACCTGATTGCTTACGGAGGTAATATTGAACAAATTACTGATGGAATCAAATATCTGAAAAAATATAAATAAATTGATTATTGATAACACGTTCTACAAAATACTTTACTAAAGTTTGAAATCCTTAGATACAAAAATCTGTCAGCAAGAAGATGGGCAATTTTCACAATTTATCTTTTGATCTAACTCAAACTCAAAGTATTTATTTTAAATAAACCAATTTGGTTGGCACTTTTGAATTGTCTAGGGGTCGGTCAGTCCTGGTCAGCCAGACAGATGAAGTTAGTTGCCCAATCCAAAGCGTAGTAAGTTTCTATTGAGAAGAAAAGGCAAGAAACTCCACGGACACTCTTTTAAAACAAAATAATTGGTTACATCATTCATGTTGATTAAATATATAGCTGAGATCAATGTAGAAAGGCGTGCACGTTAGAAGCATCCGTAATAAAAACAAAAAACAATTAAAAAACTGGCCAAGTGCGTGTTGGACCACGCTTATTGAATGGTTCCGTAGCTGGGACGAATTTATTCCAAGAACAAACTTAACATTGTAATTGAAATACATGATCTCAACACATGCAGTCAACTAGGGGAGGCTTTCTAGTACTAAGAGTCTCTGAGCTAAGCCACGGACAGACAGACAGACAGACAGACATGCCGAAACTATAAGGGTTCCTTGTTGACTACGGAACCCTAAAAACCAAAGTTTGTTGTTGAAACTCCATCATCTATTTTATAACATAATGCTCCAGTTGCCACGAAAGCCATTAAAGCATGAAATTGAATTTGTTTTCCATACACTTTTCGACCTAACTCATCTCATCTAACACGTATCGGTAGTAAAGGGCATTAATACTGGCACATGGGACATAATAGTAGAAATAAAAGCGGAATTATTGATTCCATCAGCATGTATCAAAATATGAACTGTCGTAAAACCACGTTGAATATAAAATATGTCGTTCGTACAGAACCGTAACTTCTGTTTTACTGCAAATATATTTATGCAACCTTTTACCTTATGACTAAGACATCAGACATTAAGGTAACCCCCTTTTTTAATAGATTATGTGCCATGTTTATTGCAGAGGGCAAATGTTCGGTCGACCAATAATAGTCGAGGGAGCAAATTCGAAAATGATATAAAATCATTTTATTCCTATTGGGGTAGTGAACATTTTTTTACAATATTTGGCTGTTTTGTATTTTATTGAGGCTGTTCTTGATAAGACCAATTACGTGAAACATACTTTTTTTAATTAGTATAATTATAATTAAAGGACTAATGTTAGTATCCGACCGATCACCATGTTCGGCAAGCCTATCCCCTGGGAGAAGCGAGCCAAATAACTAGGTGTCATTCTCGACCACCATCTCTCCTTTTCTGAGCACCTAAAGAAGGTACGCGCTCGCGCAGCCTTCGCTCTCTATAGGTTCCACTCCATCCTAAATGCAAAAAGCAAATTGTCACTCAAGTGCAAGTTACGCATTTACACCGCGTGCATCCGCCCCATCATGACCTATGCGAGTCCTGTCTTTGCACACGCCAAACCCCATCTCATCCATAAAATACAAACCCTGCAGAACCGAGTCTTACGTAAAATCACGGGAGCCCCCTGGTTCGTTCGAAACACTCACCTCCACGTTGAACTCAAAATCCCCACGATAGCCCAATTCATGAAGCGCACTTCTAAGCGCTTCTTTGATTCAGCAGCCACTCATCGCAACGCTCTAGTTCTGAAGGCCGCAAGTTATGTCCCCTCTAATATTAGTTCGACCCGCCGTCCAAGGCATGCACTGACCGACCCAGACGACCCCACTACTCTCCTCCAGGAGAGTCGTAGGGAAACTAGTACAGTTCGCAAAATAAGAATACACAATACACGATCGTCATTCCGACCTCGTCGCCGAGGCCCCGCGCGAAATCCCCGACTAACGAATAGTCCTTCCCGACCCTTGACTGTAAGTGAAGCGCCGCCAGCACGCGCTTTAGCTGAGCAGCATGTAATCCAAAATCCCCCTGATAATAATCAAAACACTGATTTTATCCAGCCACCGACGGTCCCTTGCCACCCTCCCTCCGACGCTGCCCTAAGCCGAGGTTCGTACCCCACAGGGGGTGCCCTTAGCGTGCAGTCGTTTAGTTTATAAGTATTTTACGCCCTGGCTGGAGGCATTAAGTTTCGTTAGGAGCTTAAGGCAGCCACAGGAAAGTCCGGTTAAAGAGTCGGAACCTTAGTGGTTACACTCTGAGATGCCCTAGTTAAAAAAAGGAGTATGTAAGGATCGTAGCAGGTGGCGTTCTTTAGTTTCTGCCTACTCCCATGGGTTTATATATATCTGCATAATATTAAACTTGAACGTTGAAAGTTACAAAATCAAAGAAAAATACATTTATATAAGCAGATTTTATTCATTTTCGCGGATAGGTAGTAACTCAGCCTTAACCAAGAAATATAATTATAAAAATAATCTAGACCTTCCTAATCAGAGTAGGTATTAATTAACATGAACGTTCATGAAGAGACAGCAAATGACTCGACAGTAATTTGTTAGAAGACCGAAACTTGCGACTCGATTACATAAATCACCGTAAGGATTATTCGAAATCTCGCAAAAGTTCATGACCGACCTATTAATCTATTGTATTATATTGTGAGGATGAATGGTTGGCGACTAACAAAAAAAGCAGATGTGAATGGAAACGCCGGGAGGGGGACACCCTAGGACATATTGGTGAAGTTCTTCAGAAAGGTCAGATGCGTAGCACTCGCAACCGGCGTGCGTGTATGACTAGATGTATGAACGTTCACGAAGCAAAAGGGGTATGTAAGCATCGTAGCAGCTGGCGTTCTGTAGTTTTTCCCTTCCCATGGGAAAAAGGCATGAGTTTATGTATGTGTATATAATAACAGTCAACACCCATTCTTCGCACCGTTCTCAACGAGTCCACCATTAATAGTAATAGTCAATTTATTTGTCGGAATGTTGTTACAGAGTTGTTACATAATTTTTTTAAAGTTCATAATATTCTGCCGTTTCCGGCGTACAAATACATTTTCAGGGTTTTGGTCTTCAATTAACACCTACGGTCTGTGAAAAGGGTATCAACGTGTACACAAATCCGAATTATTCCATAAATCCCACCTGAAAGTGCCCTTTAGGAAGGGAAAGTTGGAATCTAAGAAAAAAGGTCTAGAAGTTCCCTCTCATAAACCCCCTTTGGGGGAAAATTGGAAACGATTTTTTTTTTTTCAGAAATCGCCACTAAGCTAAAATAAAATGTACGTTTTATGTTATTTGAGTTTAAATAGACGTTTATAATATTTACGGCACTGATTTAAAACAGCAGTTGTTTATTGAAGTTTTGGCGGATTAAAAGTTACAAAATGCATGTTTCTAAACAAGTTTGACAGCAAAAACTGAGCAGTAAACCAAATAAAAATGAGCAGCCATGACAAATATTTAAATGAGTAATTAGATTTTAATAAATTACTGGGCAGTAAAATGACTTAACGGGCAGTTACGTGTGGGCAATTAACTAATCGGAATTAGTCTGTAAGAAATCTAACTTGGAAGTAGAAGCTTATTAGTGCTAAGATACTGTGTAATGGGATTCTCTCAGGAGGGAATAGTGGAATAAGCTCAAAAATCTTCACTATATTGTTATTCTTAAAATGTTTTAAATGTCAACAGCTAAGTATGAAATTAAAGTACCTAAAATTATTATGTGTGCTGAATATGATTAGAGATGTGATTCTTTATTTATTTTTGCTAACATGTACAATGTGCTTATATTAAATGAATATTATATTAATCTTTGATATAACACAAATCCGTATTCAAATAAACAATAATCTGTGTTTCTTCCCACAATTATTAAAATAATAATTTACTAGATGCTATTTTCACTACGAACATAGCAAAAGTGTACATACTACATAGATCCGTTTATATATATTATTTTCCTAAACTAAAAACGTAATAACATCGTTTGCCTGTTTGTTTATTGTAACATAAACTACTGAACTTCGTTTATTGTCTACATCAATATTATATGAACTAAGTTTCTTCCTACTGACATCATTCTCGAACATAATAAGGCAAAGTTTAATAACTAGATGAAAGCGTGTTGTGTGAACTTGTCATGTTACTCAATATTATGCCATGACTTCGATTGGAGATGTGAAAGGCAACCCAAACTCAAAGCATTTATTTTAAATAAACCAATTACAGGCACTTTTGAATTGTCAAGGGGTAGATCAGTCAGAAAGATGAAGCCGCTGTTCCAAAGCGTAGTAGGTATCTATGGAGAAGAACGGGCAAGAAACTCCACGGACACTCTTTTAAATCAAAGTATGTTTACAAAGTATTAGATACATCATTCATGTTTAAATTATACAACATGTGAGAACAATGCAGAACGTTAAAAGCGTCCGCAATAAATCTATATCTATACTTAATATTATAAACCTGAAGAGTTTGTTTGTTTGTTTGAACGCGCTAATCTCAGGAATTACTGGTTGGAATTGAAAAATTATTTTTGTGTTGGATAGTCCATTTATCGAGAAATATAATAGGTTATATAACATCACGCAGCAACTAATAAGAGCGGAGCATAAATGAAAAATGTTTCAAAAACGGGAAAAATTATTCCTTTTTGAGAGCTTCCGTTGCGTGCGCTGCATAAACGGTTTAAGTTACGCAAATATCATGTATGATGGATTTGTTCATTTTTAATTTTCAAAAAAAAAGTCCGCGACAGCATATGTCTATCTTTTAAGATTGACTCACTATAACATTTTTTTTTTATGGTAATCAAATTTGTTCGAAATTAATGTGAAGGTGTTTTATCAACATAATATTAATCCTTATCCAAATATGTATATTAATCACAAGTATTTAAATGTAAATAAAGTTGTCCTTGACATCACTTGATTTCAATCAACATCTTAGGAGATATCATAATTTAAAAAAGCTAAAGAGTTTGTATGGTTGAACGCGCTAAACTCAGGAACTGCTGGTTCGAATTAAAAAATTAGCACATTAGGATAGCACAATTATTTAGGAAGGTTATAAGCTATATAACATCACGCTACAACCTTAAGGAGCCGAGCAAACGACAAAAAGTCGGAAAGAACGCTAAGCGAAATCGGAGTAATCGGGCGGGCAATGCGATGCGACGGAGCTGAATTTTACGCGGACGAAGTCGCGGGCAGAAGCTAGTAGATAATATATATATATATATCTTTTTAATTCAAATAAGCCGCGGCAGCTAAGAGATGACCATTCCCTACTGACGGCACCCGTTCACTAACATGACGCATGGATTACCACGATTCAACTGAACCATTTTGAAGGGAGCTAAATGATCCAATACACGCGCCACCATCAGCGAGACATTAGTGTGAGCATGACATACCCTCAGCAGCCAGGGCACATTCAAGTCAATGAAAGTCGTACATAGTACTCACACATGTACTATGCAATTATACAATAGTAAGAGATTGAATTTATACAATGCAATGGAGACGGAAAACGGTGGACCCAAAGTTAATGAGATATGATCTAAAAAATTTGTCATTTTTTTTTTATCTTAGAATATAAAAAAAACCACCTCAATTCTCAACCTGGAAGCTGAGAAATATGAGAAAGATCGTTTTCGTGAGTTTATCGATTGAGTAATCGATTACACAATTACGAAAGTTAAACCTTTGCACTAAATAATTAACTCAAAGTAATTAAATGCACTATATATACTTATATGCAATATAGTGCATACTAATAAATAAAATATCAATTAATTACTGAAAAACCAATATTAATGACTATGGATTTCATATCGATTAAAATCAGTCTTCTATTTGTAGTCTATGTCACTGGCATGACAGCTGACTGAAATTGATACTAGACAGTTGCCGACTGCTCATGTTTGCTCATGTCTCCTTTCGTTTTTAAAATCTTCAGCAGCACCAACAGTATTTCCAAATGCCACAATGTTAGTTTATGCGCCCTTGTGGCGCAGAACCATCGTTGAGACAAGCAACGCTAGGATAGAAAATGAACAAAAAAAAAAGCCAATCAATCTGTCTAGACTTTTCACATATATGTTGGAGTCGGCTTCCAGTCTTACCGGATGTAGATGAATACCAGTATTTTACATGGAGCGACTGTCTATCTGACCTCCACAACCCAGTCACTGGGTAACACGATATCCCTTACTAAGACTGGTTGACATACTTTTGGGCTTCCGATTACCCGTAACGACTGTCAAAGGTATACAAATGACAGCCAGCACCAACGGCTAAACGTAGCAAAACAAAGCATGAGAATAAAAAAATCTGGTGAAAAAAATCTATACAATAAATATTTTTTAAGAATTTATTGTGAAAACATATTAAATTAGACGATACTTCTAACCTATAAAAAAATACTAAGTGTTCCTAAGTAATTAAAAAATCTCCTAAACAGATTGAGAAGAGTTAATTGTTGAGCAAATGGTTGTAAGTACATATGTGTAGTAAGAAGCTTTATAACTAATTTTTTCGGCCACTTCCATTTATTTGTTTCTTTTCATAAATCTACACATATTCTAAATTAAAGTCACTTTTCGTGTCTGTCTGTGTGACCGCGTTGTTCTTCTAAACTACGTAACGGATTTTGATGTGGTTTTTACCATCATTTAGGGAATGTATTCCAGAAGGTTTATAGGTACGTATCATAGATTAATACTAACTTATTGAAATCTCGATGATTTGTTTACTCTTTTTTTTGTTTTAGGTTCGTTGACATAATTGAATTGTGTTTACCCGACTGCCCCAGAAAGAGGGTAATGTTTTTCGAAAGTATGTATGTATATAGGTATGTCTACTTCTTTGGCACGCTCTGTAGCCTAAACGGCTTGATAAATTTTGCATAATTGTGAGAGTGACTTATGCTATATAAAATTTATATATTGCATGTGCAATTACAAAAAAAAGCCCGCCCTCGCGCCTCTGATGCCGTGCCGATCAAAACATTGCCTGAATCTGCCTGATTCTTACCCACAGAACGGCAACGTAGCTAAATTGACGTTAGTTATCGTATTTTTGTTAATGTTAATTAACGTTATATTACTGGTAATGTACGTAACGGTTATTATTTTGTTATTTGGTAACGTTAACAAGCCCTGCCTGGAAGTTTATTTTTTGGCCCAGATAGATATAGTCTTGGACATAATATGCAATCTTCTCACAACCAATGTAGGTATAGTCTCTTTTTGTTGCTGTTTGTCATGAGTTTGGTCTTCGACATGTTCATCTTAAGTCCAATCTCGAAGCTTGCGTTATTCAAGTCTGCGAGCATGTTACCAAACTCAGATTGGTTAAGTCTTAAAAACCCTCCGAAGCAGGCGCTTTATTATTATAAATACATAAAATGTACTTACCAAACAAAAAATACTAAGTATTCTTAAATAATAATAAAAAATCTCCTTAACAAATGTATTGAAAATTGTTGAGCAAATAGTTGTAAGTACTTGTAGTAAGAAGTTTATAACTTAATTTTTCGATCATTTTTTAGGGTACCGTTGGTAGTCAACAAGAAACCCTAACAATTTCGCCATGTCCGTCTGTCTGACTGTCTGTCCACGGCTTAGATCAGAGACTCTTAGTACTAGAATGCTGAAATTTGTCATGGGCATTTTTGACATTTTACGACTTTACAAACAAATAACAACAAACAAAGTAACATGTGACAATTCTTTTGTTTTGTAGTGACGTAAAAAGGGAATGATATGTTTCCTCTCGTGTATCCCAGCCATGGTGTGGGCCATTCAGTAATAGGCATTTTTCGATTCAGGGATCCGTTTGCGTAGTACTTGCTTTGAAGTGCAAATTTTTGTTAGCGTCAAATGTCCCCTCCCCCCGCCATTTAAATGGTTGTTTTTGGATATGTGAAAAAAATCACGGCGTTTTCATCGGAAGTGAAAACGAAAAGGAAAATTATCACAGAAAAGAAGGTACTTTAAAAAATAACGAATAATAGTAAATTAACTTACATTTTGCAATAAACTGATATGATTTAATTTGATTTTTGCGGTTGGAATGTATGGGAGCAAATTTTTTTTTTTTTTTTTTCAAGATTTATTCTTGAAAGAAGCTTTGTTTATTTGGCACAAACAAGACGCACATTACAAAAAAAAAATATTGAAAAAATACACACATTAATACAAAGTAGTCCTAAAACCTTACATGTTAAAAGTTTGACAATGTTCAACTACAATGTTAAATTTGTTCTTGGGGTAAACTCATCCCAACTACGGAACCCTTCATTGTCCGTGGTCCGACTTACACTTGGCCGGTGTCTTTATGTTTCTTTTCATAAATAGCTAAAGTTATTTCCAAACATTTCCCAACTAGGATTACTGTCGTCCACATTAAGTTTTATAAGAGCTTTTAATGTCTTAATATTTTCACGTCTACGATTTTTCTGAAGCACTCACAGAAATAAATCATCGCGACGTCATAATATTAACCTATACCTCAAAAGTCGCGGTGACCTAAAAGTTTCGGGTAAATATACATAAAATTGCTTTTTGTCAAAAACACAAAAAGTTAATAATTAATTTTGAAGTGAACTGAGGATTTCATCTTATTTTTTCTTTTGTTTTATTCGAGATTTGAGAAGCTGATTATTAAGTCTGGAGACTGTAGACGACATTTTAAATAGCAGAATCAAAATATATAAAACAAAGCCAGGTTAGTTACACCATTTATAACTCAAGAACCACTGGACCGATTCGTATGATCTTTGATTAAATAACTATTAAAAGAAGAGAAAAATTCACGATAAAAAAAATCTGAAGAAAATTCATTTTCTCATACATTTTGTATGGAACGGCTTTTTTGATGATATCTAGAGAATGGATTGGGGAACGGGGGAACAAGAAATTTCACGCGGTCGAAGTCGCGGGCAATATCTAAAAAAATCCTAGTGTTGAGTAGCTCTTACTTAGGAAAAAGCTGTGTCCAAAGTGTGTTGGTCTATTGATAGCAAGTGTGATTGCTGAGCCAATTGGTCGATGCCCAGTTTATGCAAAATATCGTTAAGTTTTTCCAAAACCATAACAATTGTTCAGTGGTTTTTCAAAATGTCTGAGCGATTGAGCACAGTACAAAACTTTACAAAGTGCGCATTGAAACTCACGTCAACGGCTTGACTTCTGTACTGACCTACCCACTGGAACAACGTCGATTGAAAAGACAGCACACATGGGACATAGCTTGATTTAGTTAAGCAACAAGAAGAGGGACGGCCAGCACTGGAGGATCATGCTCGAAGCGCCAACAAGCACATAACGCATCTGCTAAAGATTGGACGAGGCGATTGCAATATAAACAGTAGTCGCATATGATGTGTAACATCTGACATCTCACCTTGGTGCTAAGCACCCTCGAAAACTATGAAAAGGATACCCATGATGGAAAATTTTAAAATGTTCGTAGCCACCATCTTGGGTTTTCATTTGATCTCACTATCGGCTTTAGCACCCTCGAAAACCATGAAAACGACACCCATAATGAAAAATTTGAAAATTTTCGCATTTACCATCTTGGGTTTTCAATTGACCTCACTATCTGCTTTAGCACCCTCGAAAACCATGAAAACGACACACATGATGGAAAATTAGAAAAAAATTGGTGGTAAATTCAAATTATGGTTTGAAGCGTATTTAAAATCGTCATAATCGTAGAACAGTGACGGATCTGAAATTTATGTTGAACAGTTCAACATAAATTTCAGATCCGTCACTGTTCTACGATTACTCGTATGACGAAATGTCCACCATCCCATCTGAAGGCCAATTCTACCACTGCGCGCGCTCATTGGTCAAATCAAATTGCGCACGCTTCCCCGGCTAAACATAACTAGCGAAATGTAGGTGCAATATACATTTCTGTCTCCCCTTGGGAAATAAAGGTGTGATTTTGTATTTATACATCTGTGGCGACATCTACAACGCCACATGCGAACTACGCATCAAAGACCTGACGTCACATAAATCCTGCATCGCGCAATCAGAGTTTACCGCGCGATTAGCATATATACAACATGCCGACATCAAACGTCGGGCAGTTGTCCACCAGACACCGCACCCGTCTGGTCGGAGGATTCTCCCTTTTCCATAGAGTATGAGTGAACTTTACACCCTATTCCTCATACCGCCACACATCAGATTCTCTCATACAAGTGATACCACTCTCTTTTCATACGTCATAAAATAACCTGAAACCTATCTGTCGTACCTACTATACACTTGTCATTAAAACGAGCCTCTCGTCCATCGCAATTCGATTAGATTTTCAACAACACACGATTAGAAACGACAATCAAGGGAATGTTTTGCGAGGCGCAAACAAACACCGTTCCAACTGAATTGAGTGACCAGTTGTCTATTATGCTCTCCTGGTACTCCGCCGTAATGGATCGGGTAATGTGTTTGTCTAAACACCATTTGTATCTTTACTGATAGTGATTAGTGAATATATTTGAAGCCTGGCCTGGCACAGCCTATTTTGCTTTGTTTTTAAAGGCAATTTAAACAAGAGTTTCTCTTCTTTGGATTGCAGTATTAAAATAGAATATAAGAGCTGGCAGACACAACATTAATTATTCATTTATTCTTTAGAAACAATTTTTTTTTTGTCGACCAATTTTTCATTACCAAAAAAATTGCAAAGCAAATTCAAACATGAAATAAAATCCTTTTTTTAATTTGTGACGACTAACTCACAATTTAATTATTATTTCTTCAGAATTTTATCACACAATAGATTAAAAAAAATACGTCCATATATATTTATTTATACTTCTAGCACCCATTACGGTACAAAGGCGGACTTAATGCCTTAAGCATTATCTACCAGTGAATCAAGAATGGCTAAGAAATAAGATGGCAGATGCTCTATTTGAGAGGAGATAAAAATAATAAAAAAATATATTGAGGAGGTTCCTCTCTCCTAGAGCTCTGACCACCGGCAGCTTGGACCCTGTTCCATTTTTTTTTTTAATTGTAAGTAATATGTATGTAAATGAAATAATGAAATAAATAAATATTTAAAAAGTTACATAATTAATTAATATAAATAATACACACATTCTTAATACATCCGCATTCAACTTTCATTTAAGTTCACGTACTCACCTCTTTCTACTGCAGTGTAACTACTAAACAGCGGTTACTTATGTGGTTTGTGTTTAAAATATAATATACTACGCTGGCTGCCCATTTCCCCAGCTCAAGTCCCAAAGGTGCCATTCCCACTAAATTCTGTAAAAGCTTCGCTACTCTTGCTCACATGCTTGCCATTCCAACATACCAAAATGTGTACTTACTTCTGGCCTCAAGTGTAATCCGACCTCACTCAATTTTACACTATGCTTACAAGCAATAAGGTTTAATTTCCATTGAAAGTAGAGTACAGAATACTTTTGTTTAGACAAGGAGTTTCGATATAATAATATGCGTGGTTATGAAATCAAGTGTGAGTTAAGAAGATTATTTTCTTTAATTACTATGTTTTATAAGGTTTATAATGCGATCATCGGATCTCAGGAGGCTTCATTATCATGTCATTATCTTAAGCTTTTAGCATTAATTATTTTGATTAATCAGAGTTACCAGTCAGAGCTGATTAGTCTGTTATAACTCGATTGAAATCTTAGTTACGTATTCTTGATTTTCGGTAAAGTTACTAATTAGAGGTTCTTATTAGTAATAACTAGCTGCTGCTCGCAGCTTCGCCCGCGTGGCTTTTTCTAAAATAAAAGTAGCCTAAGTGAGTCCGTATAATATCAGCTATCTGCCAGTGAATGTCCTGTTAAAATCGGTCCAGAAACTTCGGAGATTAGCCAGCACAAACAGACAGACAAAAATGATTAAAATAGTTTTTTTTTTTTGTTATTTGTAGGTACCGTAGAACTGGGCTATTTGCATTTTCGGGGGTTATTTGGAACAAAGCAATTGTAAGATTTGAGTTGACATAAACTCGAATTGTTATATACGTACAATTTTTTTTTAAAGTAAACAAGACCAGAAATAAAATAAAAGCTGTCTATGGTGTTTTGGTAGAATTTATGTCAACTCAAATCTTACAATTACTTTATTCCAAATAACCCCAGAAAATCCAAATTGCCCCGTTCTACCGGTACATACTTTCATATGCATTTAGTAAAAAGCTGTTTTAAAGCTGTCTTGAATTTTGATTGATTGTAATGACAATCAATCAAAATTCAAGACATTACAAAAAGACACATCAATTTTATATATTTGTGTAGATGTATAGATAACTTTCAAGAATCCTTGCTTTATGTTGTTAGTTTATAAAGCTGAAAATGCTTTGATTCTCAGTTTTTGTCGTGTGTTACAATCTGCATGTTTGGTGTCAGACTACCAAACGGCTTTCACAGGATTATTGTTTTGCACACATGGCGGCTTAAACCTCGCAAACTGAGTAGTAGTAGAAGGTACACGGCGTAAAGCGATCCATATTTCTCAAAAATCTAACAGAATTACACCTAAAAGTTGTTGTTGTCTTTAAAAGATCGCTTTTAGCGATAAGACTGTCCATTGTGTCACCCCTTGTCAAATTTTCTACATATAAATCTGTCATTCTATGGTGTGCAATATAGAGTATTCTATCTATTATACAATCTGTCTCTAATACTAACTTAATTCACTTCTTTATCTTGTATTTTTTATTCTAATTATAGTACAGGCTCCCGCCTCTGTGGTCTAGTGGTAAGATCACCTGTCTCAGACCTAGAGGTCTCGGGTTCGATTAAAATTTTCTGCTCAGTTTAGTTGTGATAAGGCTTGTTCAAGTCCGCCTGGCTAGCTACCACCATCTTATCTAAATCTGTCGCCATAACAACAATGTTGTTAACATTTGTTGTGTTTCGGCAGTTAGAGGTAAGATAGACATTTTCTCTGTGGTTGAGAATTCCGGGTGAAGCTCGCTTCCACCTTCGGCTTTATCATCACTTACTATCAGGTGAGATGAACGCCAAGAGCTTTCCTGTTGTGGATAAAAAATAAAATAAAAACAGTCTGCCTCGTTGGTCTAGTCAGCACAAGCTCTACTGCCGAGCATGAGGGTTTGATTTCCCGGGTCGTGCAAAGCCTTATTGGGTTTTCCATCTGCAATTTCTCAGTAGCAGCCCGGGGTCTGGATTTGCGCTCAGTTAATGGCAACAGGCTCGCCCCCTATTAATAAAATAAATAAAAATAGCCTTTATTCCCTATAATTTAAAATTATGTATTTTTAAAATAACTTAACCTATTAAGGGGTCATCCATCTCTGGATGAAAGTCTCCTCCATCTGTTTCCATCTGTATCTATCTTGGGCCGTTCTGGTCCACTCTATCCCTGCCAGTGTGACGATATAGGTTTAAAGAATCTTTATTTCTCATAAATAAATAATAAAAAATTCTTTATTTACTCCTCACAATGACAAACTTATTCTAGGTTTTACATACATCTAGTCAAAAGTAAGATTTCCAAAACATGTATAATGCCTAAAAATAAACTAAAACTAAAATAAGTTTAATACAAGTGCAAGTATTGATAGTTCGGAATTACAATATTTGATAGCGACCCGCCCGATCTAGGTTAATTTAAACCTGTGTTTCAGGCCATCACTTTACATCTGAATTAAATTGGAACACTAAAAATTTAAAGTTAATCTGATATAAAATAACTATGAGAAAAAGCATATTGCTATTGGTACATTAATATCTAAAACTAAACCTATGTATTTACACAAAAATAAATACTTACGAGGGATAAATTATCATCATGACAAAATTTCTAGAAGTTTTTCTGTATCTGTGTAATTGAGTATCGCTAAATGTTCTGATAACATTTTACTACATTTTTTATAACTTACACTATAGAAGCTTAGTAACTTGTTGAGCCTATTATACAGAAAAGGACCTAAAAACACATAAAATCGATTAACAAACGCATGTCTAGTTTGAGGCTTTATGCAAACCAAGTCCTTCCTTCTCTTGTCGGTAGGTGCAGGGTCAAAAGGAAGCGCAGTGTGCTGGTGTAATACTACGCTTAGTATAAATAATTGCCGTACTGTTAATAAATTACATGCTATGTAGAGCTGGTGTGTTGGAAATCTAAAAGGGCGAAATGTAGCTACCTTTAGAATTGCTCTTTGAGCACGCTCTAGAGGGAGTACAATTGTTTTTGCAGCACCACCCCAAGAAGTTATGCAATAGGTAAGAATGGATTGACACAAAGCTAAATAAACCTGTTTAATTAATTTATAGTCTGCTATATTCCGTAAATACTTAAAAACATATATTAATTTGCGCACTCTAGTACAAAGTAAATCGATATGTTTACGGAAGTTTAGATTGGAATCCAAAGTGACACCCAGATATTTTAAATGATCAGCTTTAGTTAAAGTGGGGCAGGAGCATGCAGTGTCAGCGTACGTGCTACAATTGTGTACGTTAATATTTAGATTAGTAAGCGGTATGTTAGTATTTCTCATTGCAAATAAAATGTATTTTGTTTTATCTGTATTTAATGTTAGTAGATTATTATGAAGCCAATTAGACACAACGTTAAAACCATTCTGAGCATGTTCATAGACCTCAACTCTTGATTTACCTGAGAACAATAGAGCGGTGTCATCCGCATAAGACATTATGATACCATTTTGGAGTGACAAGCAGCACAGTTCATTTATATAGATTAAAAATAACGTAGGGCCCAAAATGCTACCTTGTGGAATTCCAAAACAAGTATTTTTAAGTTCAGAACTTGTATACTGACCAATTTTTACACATTGCTGACGATCGCTAAGATAATCAGATAAAAGTTGAAGTTGTGCTCCTCTTATCCCAAGTGTTTCAAGCTTGTGCAAAAGTAAAGTACTTGAAATGGTGTCAAAAGCCTTGGCAAGGTCTAGGAAGATCCCAATTGTGTGCATACCCTTATCTAAATTGGTAGTGACATAATTAGTCAATTTGTGTACTGCTTGGCTAGTTGATCTTTTTGGCCTAAAACCAAATTGACTATCTGAAAGTAGTTTGTTATCTTCCAGATATTTTAGCAATCTACTGTTAACGATTTTTTCTAATATTTTTGAGATGCCTGTTAACACTGAAATGGGTCTGTAGTTATTCACACAGTTTTTGTCTCCAGACTTGAATACAGGGGTGACCACAGCTTTTTTAAGCAACTTAGGGAATGTACCTTTAGATAAACATAGCTGAAAAATGTGTGTTAGCGGAGGGGCAAGGAGGTATTTAAATCTCTTAAGTATATTATTAGGTATGTCATCCCATCCAGTAGCACAAACATCTTTTAACCCATTTATTATTGTAATTACTTCGCAAACGTCGGTATCTAATAAAACAAATGAATTTAAAGTAAAGGATGTCATAGTCGGGTTTTGACGGGAAAAATTACTAGAATTTAAAGATTTTTCAGCCAAGTTTTTACCAACGTTAGCAAAAAAGTTGTTTACTTTATACATTGCTTCGGATGGGTTTATCTCTGTGGATAGTAAGTCAAACGGAGGTTCTGGATTTTTCGATCTAAATGTATTCGTTTTTATAAAATTCCACACAAGTTTACTATTTGTCCCCGCCTTCTGTAATTCAGTTTTATCATACTGATTTTTTTGTTTTTTCAAAAGATTATTACAGAAGTTTCGATACCTTTTATATGTAACAGAAAGTATTTCGTTATCAGGTGCGTGTTTCAATTTTAGATGGAGTTTGTCTCTATGTCTTATACAACGAACGAGACCGGGAGTAATCCAGGGCTTTATACAACTATACTTTCTAGGTATTGTCTTAGTGAATGTGTTTTTCCTTATTGCATATTGTAGCGAATCTATAAAATACTTTAACGTAATATTTGCATCGTTTGAATTGTAAACTGGGTCAAAATTAATGCCGCGTAAGTCATTTTCCAGGTTTGTCATATTGACTTTAGTGTAGCTACGCATGCAGTTTTTTCTAGGTGAACATATTTGTAATGTTAGTAAAACAGCTTGATGATCGGTAAGCGAAGAATTAGTAACCAATGTTATAGATGGATTTTTTGATTTTAAAATGACGTGGTCTAAGCATGAGCCACTCTGATGCGTCGGGTGATAGTGAGCTGGTAAAAGTCCATGAAATGAGCAAATATTCAGATAATTATGTACATGGGTATCGGTTTTCCCGGAAGCAATGTTTATGTTAATATCGCCCAAAAGTACAATGTTTTTAAAAGATGTTATGTTTTTTAAGTTGTTGTCAAGCGAGTCTAAAAATCTGTCCATATTTTGAGAAGGAGGCCTATAAATAGCCATGACTACCGTATCGGGAATAATTTTGATTATTAAGCAATTACTATCTTGGGATACAGGTTCTTCTTTGACTGTTCGTAAATTATTTTTGATGTAAACTACTAATCCATCATTCTGGTTTATGTTTCTGTCAGTTTTGTAAGAATAATAACCGTCAAGAGATGGTAAATTGACTGTCTGTTTTGACAACCAACATTCTGTTAGGACGATAATATCACAGCTGATATCAAGATTCTGTAATAACACTTCAAAACCGTTCATGTTTCGATTAATACTGCGAATATTCTGTGTGAGCAGGGTTAACGTTTTTCCACCAGGTGGAATATGGTGCTTACATTCCTTAACATTACAGATTTTAGATTCAGATACAGAAAAACTGTCTAGATCACAAATAAGCTGATTTGTCATGATAGTTACAAATTAAGTGGAAGTATAAATATAGGATACGCTACCTCTTTGTGTGCTAACTAAATAAAGTATTCGGTGGCGCTCTTAGGCGCCGTCATAATCAATTGAGTTGATGTAATTGATCTCTGCATATTTGCGCGCCGGGCAACTTACGTCACCAGTTGGATGGTCACATTTCCTCTTGAAGCGCTTGCACGTTGCACATTGAGCGGGAGAAGATTTGCTGCTACATTCCTTGAAGGAGTGTCCAGTCTCTCCACAGTGGTTGCAAGTAGGACTAGTTTCCCGGCAAAACTTGGCTGCATGTCCGAACTGCTGGCAATTGAAGCACCTGGTGACTATCGTGAAATCTCTCACAGGGCATGATGTCCAATTTATAAAAATTCGGCTTTGGTTTATCAGTATTTTTCTTATGCTAGCAGGTACTTCAAGGATGTAGTTACAGGTAGGAAGGTCTTTTTTACCCGATTTATGGCTCAATTTGATGCTCTCAAGGAAGGACTCACAAGTTATATTCGGCACCTTATCTGAAAAATTCTGCTCGTAAATACAGTCAAATACCTCCTTCTCGGTAAGGGTTACGGGAACACCAATCACAGCGACCCTAGGGCGGCGTTTAGAAGGTTCTTCAATTGTAAGGCCCGATGATACTAATTTTTCCGAATTCTTTAACTTGTCAATATCGCCTTTGCTTTCGGTGCTAATCAGAACGCCCCCATTTTTCATTTTTCTCAGGCCACGGACATGGAGCTTAAGTTGTTCGGGGGAGATAATCTTTTGAACAAGAGACTTGGTGTTGTCACTCGTTTAGGTCTTATCGCTGGGATAGATGGCGACTGATCTCAAATTTGCAGGACGAACAAAATTATCGGAACCTTTCTTCACCATGCTAGCAAAAGAGGTATCTTCTGTTGGATTTAGCTTCGTTTCTACGACCTCTTTGAACTGTTTGAGAGAGTTCGCAACGTTCTGGTGAACCTGAAGGTGCTGGATTGTGGTATGGGCCTGGATTGTTTTTTGCTTCAACGATTGGTACAAAACGGCCATCTGAGAAGTCCCACTTGAGACCTTCCGGCATAGCGTGGAGACACGAAGCTTCTGGTCTGAGTTCATTTTCCCCTCACCGACAATAGTGCACACTTCATTCAAAATCGAATCAATAGATCCTAACCATTTCTGGATCTCCGGCGTACTGATGACTTCACTAGGCAATTCATTCTCTTCGGATACTGGTGGGTTTTGGTCACTCGGGGGTAATGGTTGAGTAGGCGTCGGTGGAGGACTTCGCCCTAGTAATTGGCTACGACCAAACGGGCTCGCTCCTGGTTGAGACATACTTCTAGAAACACTTTATTTATTGTTTATAAAAGTTATTTACTTCATCTTGCAACTTCGGAAAAAACACTCGGTAAAAACCTACAAGTCACACGCGACACACTTTACTTATATACTGACGGCGCAAATAATTATAATTTATTTGTCGTAATTGTTTATTTCATTATAATTAATAAATACAAAACACACGTCCGCTTAGTCTCGCGTCCCATAAAGCCTCATAAGAACATGATACAGTTCACTTACATAAGATTTAATTTTGAACACAAATCGTCTCGCCATCGTTGCAATGATCTGCCGCGGCGTCTGTTTCCGTTTCGTGGATCCCAGTGTAGGCCGCGCTCGCTCCACCTGTTGTCTGTGGTCCTCGCGATGTGGCCTGCCCAATTCCACTTCAGTTTCTCGGCCATATACAAAGCATCACTGACTTTGGTCTTCACTCTGATGTCACTGCTCTTTATACGGTCGCTTATTTTTAGGCCAAGCATGCTTCTTTCTGCAGCTCTTCGAAATGACCTTAATTTTATTTTTATGGCATCTATTGGAGTCCAAGTTTGACATCCGTATAGTAGTATTGGTAATATATTTGAGTCGAATAGTTTCCTTTCGATGTCGTTTGAGAAATTTCCTTTAAATATTTCTTTAAGTGACTCCTTATTACATGGGACTTAAACATAACTGACGAAATGTGGATCTATAAGTACATCTGTGCCTAACCCTTCGAGGAATACAGGTGTAATGTTATTTTATTTTTGATTATAATTATAGTAGGTACCGTTTTACAACTTGAGACTTGAGCTAAGCTAAGGTAGAAAATTAACAGTTTCAAAGTCAATTTATCGTCCTAAATTAATATGATCTACTCTAATACCCACGATATCATTACGCTTGGCAAACAATGAATAAGCAAACTGTATTAATTATTCAATTGCTAATCACAATATTAATAATTAATTGTGTGTATTATGATGATTGATATCACTCATACATTTTTAATGAGAAGGAGATTACCTACACACATCAAAAAAAGTTTGTGATCACTAGCATAAGCTGATATAATTTTTTAAATTGAACTTTTTCAATTAAAATTCTTTGTTGTGTGTTTTATTTAAATAGTAATACCTTGCTGGAAATTAAAAAATAAAACAGTTCATAATATTTTATTTAAAAAAAAATTGAGCAATTAATCATAATGTAATTGTAACAGAAATTAAATAGAAAGAAAAAGACTGTTTAACCAAACTTAAACAACAATTTATTAATAAAATATTTATATTCAATATAATATAACTCCTCCCCTGGCTCGAACACATGCGGTGATCCTCCTGGGCAGCCAAATCATAATATAATCTACCGTACCTAATAAAAAGGATTTAGATTTTTAAAAGTGATCGCAAACTTTTTTTGATGTGTGTATATTGATACACCATGCTCGACTCCATCGGGTCATGGCTGAATAGATGGATAATAAGGTGTCCTGGACATATTGTAAAAAATATAGTAAATTAAAAAATATATAATTAAAAGTTGATAGGTCAACTTTTAATTATATATTTTTTAATTTTTTTAATTTTTAAAAATTACCAACCCCTGTTTTAGCTATCAAATACACTTGTGTCATAGGTGACACAAGTGTATTTGATAGCTAAAACAGGGGTTGGTAATTTTTGTTAAATGTAGGTATATTTTTTAACTGCACGTCAGTATATTTTTAATAAGGTACGTCTAAACGGGCAATATTTTACTGCAATATGTGGCTGCAATACAGTGGCCGGCAACATTGGCATAGTTGCAGATATATTGCAATACATGGCCCAGCCATAGATTGCTTGGCCATAAGCTGTAATAAAACGTTTTCGAGATGGCCGAGCAATAGTTGGCAATAGTACCGCCACACATTGCCGGGAAAGTATAGCCCAGTTAGGAGCGCGAAGTAAAATAACTTTTAAATAAATACAAGAATTCCAGCTCTTCATTATAATAACGGAGTATAGTACGAAAGTCTGAGTCTCAAACGAAATAACCTAACTCTTCTTAAAAATTTAACTCTTCTTGGCAGTCGGGTAAAAAGCAGAACACAAAATAATTTGCTCGGTTTTCGCCCTCAGCTTGCAAGCCATTAAAACAAAACCTACTCAATAATAAAAGCAAACAAAACTAATTACACACAGTAATGCGTGCGGATCCCGGGACTCCAGGACCCCGGGACCCCGGACTCCGGGGGATCCGTCAGGGAGTAGCCACACGACCCAACAGGGTCGTGGACAGGTCACGACCGGCGTGTCTGCCATTAACATGGTCGCATGCATTATCTTTATTAGGGGTAATGTGTTATAACGTTATTCTGCTGAGTTTGTTGGCAAAGTTATGAGAGGGACTGATTTGTATTTTTTTTTTTACGTTGTTAAAGCCCATTATTTTTTAAAGAGTAACCGTAGAGTGTGGGAGCTCAGAACGGTATAGCGAATCACTCTTCGCCGATGGTACGGTTCGCCGAAATCACTCTTAGTCGTCGGTTGATTTTACGAATAAATCCGTCGCCGATAGAACTATTCGCCGAAAACACCGTTCATCGATGGTCGCTTCAGCTACAATACCTTTTACCATTGGAACGGGTCACCGAAATACTTATGTATTCTAATAAATTAAACACTATGTTTTTACAAATATTTATTCGGATTGACCGTCAGATCGAAACGGTACAAATAAAAAAAAAACAATTTCACTTTTGACGATGAACCGTCGACTAAGAGTGATTTCGGCGAACCGTACCATCGGCGAAGACTAATTCGCTATACCGTTGGCAGCCGAGAGTGTGGAACTCTCTGCCAGCGTCTGTGTTCCCTTCCACATATAACCCGTCTGCCTTTAAACCAAGAGTGAACAGGCATCTTCTGGGAACGCTCGTTCCATCATAGACCTCATCATCACTTTCCATCAGGCGAGATCGAGGTCAAGGGCAGGCCCAATCCATACTAATATTATAAATGTGAAAGTAACTCTGTCTGTCTGTTACGTTTTCACGCCTAAAACGCTGAACCGATCGTCATGAAATTTAGCAGTGATATAGCGTGGGATATGGAGAAGGACATAGGCTACTCTTTTACGCGATAACAGATATCCACGCGGGCGGTGCCGCGGGCAAAAGCAAGTTATTAATAAAAAATAAAAATAAAAAATTTCTTGCCGGTTTTTTTAGGAAACTACCAATTGGAACCGTGCACCTAGCTTCTGACGTTCATAAGTGCCCATGTAGGTTTATCTATACATCTCTATTGATATTATCAAAAAGGTATTTGTTTGTAAGTTCGAATGGATCTCTGAAATTACTGAACAGATTCTGAAAATTCTTTTTGTATTTGATAGCCCAATTCCTGAATAACCTAAAGAAAAAAAAAGAAAAAATGTCAGAAAGAACGCTATTTGAAACCGTAGCAACAGCGAGGTTGGGCAACAGGATGTGACGCGGAAAGTCGGGGGCCGAAATTTCACGCGGACGTAGTCGCGGGACAGGAACTAGTGTGAAATAAAATTATATGAATTGTCTTTTTTTTTTTCTTTTTTTGCAATGAAGTTCTTTGACGCGGCTTGTGGTAGGAGTTAACTTGTAGAAATCATCACGTAAGGAAAAAGCGTTATGTCCCCTCCATGCAATTTTCTCTCTCTTCTCTCTCTCTGTCTCTTTTTATTATATAGGAGTGTGTGTGTGCATGCGAGGAGTGCGTAAGGAACTTCGTTCTTGATGTGTGACTCCCGAACGCACACATTTTTTTTTTTTTTTTTTTTTTGTAATATCCGCTAAACAAATCCGCGCGCTGAATGTGGACCTTTTGTCTCACGAAGATTGACGGTCGTCAAACAGTTGTGCTGGTTTCACAGCTGGACAAAGAAAACATCTTAAGTACCCCTTTATTACCCTTGCGTAAATTACGATATAATTCCATGAAAACTTTTAAATAGAACCCCTATGTACATAATCAGTCAGTCACGCGTGTCTACATATGCTACATATTGTTTCGAGGCAGCCCTCCAGTGACACTTTTTCCAGCCATAAATATATTTAAAAAAATATTCATACCGTACACAGACTCTTTTAACTAATTAAAAGCGTCACATACCGGCCTACATCTCCCTTTAGCCCTATCAAAAGGTCGACGAACCCCATTAATTAACCCTGCTCTGCATTATATACCTCTGTGATGGACATACCTTTATGAAAATGAAACCGGTTACAAAAAAAACATGCTGTAAAGTTTGTTATTGCCTGTACCTGTGTGATTAGTGTATCCAGGATTTTTTCAGAAGTATCGCGTCAGTGGTTTTTTTTTTTCTGTGGCAATCCGCAATCAGTTTTGGACTTTTAGCGGATGAATTGGAGGTAAACATTGGCGAGAAGAGCGTGACTCCAGCAATCCATCTACTCCGTATTCATGCTTAGGTCTGGTTGGTTTACAAACACTTTTACACGTCAATCATATTTTAAAACTAGATGAGGTCGGCGTTTCGTATCTGACTACTCTAAGAAGAAAGGACGAAACAAACTTAGAGGTCACAGTCTCTTTTAAAAGTCCAGACATAATCTTGGTCAAATCATGTGAAGACCATGTAGATTGGTGTCTGAAATGGTCTTTTGAAGAAAGAACCACACAGATTGAGTGGACCTGTCCGTTCAGTGCACGCATTTGTCAGTAATCGTGCAGCTCAACTCTGAACATAAGGAGCTCTAGCGATTCGACGAACAATAACACAGAAAGGACATTTGGGCAGGCCGCATAAATCACTCAAACTGCCATACCATGATTAGAGAAGAAAAATAAATAAAGACCCTCATAGTCTTTACATTCACAATAATTAAAATAATAACATTATACTTCACAAGTAAATATTCATGTCAATGTGTTTAAAGTAATCACAATAAAGAAAAAATTTCAATATGTAAAATTTGGAGCAGCTGATGGACTACACAATATACGTGTCAGATCGTCAGTCTTTCCTGGTATGTTTTTATGATGTTTTCGAGCTCATCCATGACGGTATTCACTGATAACGTGTAGCGATTGATAACGTTTCATTACCGCAATAAAAAGATTAACAGTCAACAAGTTTCACTGACTACTAAGGGTGCGGACATACGTATTGCAACTTGTAGAAGAGTTTATAATGCATCCTTACATAAATATCAGGCAAACGTCCCAAGTGCGACATACTAAAACCGAAAAGTTCACAATTCGAAAACGAATTCCAAATTAAGAGGGCGTACAACGGTCCACACCATCCATCATCTGCGGTCCATTTTTAACACCATACTGCGGTTGCCAACCCACCTGCCAAGCGTGGCGATTATGGTAAACTCCCAATTGGGGGAGGCCTATGTCCAGCAGTGGACGTCTTTCGGCTAAAATGATGAAATGAAAAGAAATCGGAAAAAAAAAAAATCTGTAAATAGGATATCGGAATCACTTTTACACGTCATATAAAAAATATAAAAATAAGCTTGGGGAAGTCGACATTTCCTATCTGACTATCCCTGAGAAGAAATGGCGAAACAAACTCAGGGGTCAAAGTCTCTTTTAAAGTCCAGATATACTCTTGGTCAGATTATGTGAGGACCATGTAGATCCGTGTCTGAAATGGTCTTTTGAGGAAAGAACCACACAATTTTGAGTGGACCTGTCCAGTCAGTGCAAGCATTTGTCAGTAAACGTGTAGCTCAACTCAGGATTTAAGGAGCTCAACGACTCGACGAACAATACCAAAGAAAGGACACTTGGGTAGGCCGCATAAAGTACTCAAAATACCAGACCATCATTAAAACTACTTGAGAAAGAGGAAAAAGAGATAATCTTAAAGAAAACAAATGACCCACATAGTGCTCACATTCACAATAATTAAAGTAATATATATAATACTTTTCAAAGTAAATATTCATGTCATTTTGTATATACTATTTAATAATGTCAATAATTAGATATGTATATAAAACGTTGTATAATTATTAAAATGTCAAGTTTTACGGTTTAATCAAAAGGCTTTAAGCGGAGCGAGCAGTTCAATCCCAAGCTTTTTTGTCGGTGATGATGAACGGTCCACTATCGCCACTTCTTTAAAAAAATCTTATCTCGTGACTGAGAAGGAATTATGAAAAACGGCTCAATAAGGAACCTCGGTAAGTGTGTCTAAAATTTTCTGATACCTTTTATAACATTTCATATTTAGACACGAAGCAACAAAATTCGATCTAAATAAAAGCGGCCACATTCCTCTAGGTCGTATTATGTTGCTTCGTGTCTACGCCCTCTGAATAACACAATATTGTGCTAATGTTGAATGTAAAACCCCCACGACAGAACGGATCTTAATTTAATCCTTCTAACGACCTCTATTATTTATAGTCAGGACACTCCCGGGACTCAGCACGTATCACGACAGGGCAGGTCCCCATAGGGTCGTCAACAGGTTGCGTCGGAGGCCGCTAATTATCGCTCCCCATGTTATCTTTATGAACCTGTGTATTGTCATGTAAGCCTGGTAATATAGAACGCAAAGGGATCGGAACAGATTGGCGGATTGAGGGGTATTGCTTTTTTTGTGGGAGAAAGGACCAGAGTATAATGTGACATAACGACGTGGTGGTTTTGTGACTTTTGGGTTTAAGTGTAAACATGTTTTTGGTCTACATGATTATTAACTTATACCTTAGTTGTGTATCTTATTTATTATATTGTATATTGTATGTAATTGTAATGTGTACTCATCATTCTTACTGTTTTTCGAAGTCCTCATAGCCTTGATGAAAGAGAAAGCAAAAAAAGATATTAAATACAGCCTCAATATTTTGTCACTGTGTTAGTATACTGCTCAGACTCACATTAGTTAAATCGGTCTTATTATTGTAAACACCTATACGGTGATATTCACCTAAAGATCAGCCTACTCAATATATTTCACCAACGCACAAACAAAAATAAATTGACGACTTTATATTTTAGAAGTAAACACAGAAGACACACAAATAAAATAAATCTAGTAAAAACTCAAATTCATAGAAAGATGACGCCAGGACCCTTACTTTCACAGAAAGCCTACGCTTAAAGGGTAAATCGAAAAATAAAACTGGGTAGCTTTATTTTCTACCAGAGAGAGACAATCCGGTCTAAAAAGTAGGTAGGTAGTACTGGAAGTAATCTCTTGGAAAAATGTCCCGAAATAAAATATGAAAAACCTTTTTAAATCCTCAAAGTTATAATAATTTTCCTATTACGTACATTATTTTAGCAGGTCGTCAAATAATAATAATGCAAGGCAACAGAGAATACAGAAGGCTCCTCTCACAAAGCAATGTCGCACACAGATGACATTTCATGAAACAAGTTGCAACATGTCGCATCGAGACAACGTTGTAAGAAAATCCAGAATGTTAACTCCTAACAACACGTGATTCTTCTGTCGTAATGGTATGAGAAATGATAAAAAAACTTTTATTGCTTGAATACGAGGCTTTTGGCTACTTTGTATGTGTGTTTTTTTTTTTTTTTTTTTGTAATGTGCGTTTTGTTTGTGTAGAATAAACAATGTTTCCTTCATGATTTTTTTTTTTTTTGATAAGACAAATTCCAATGTGGTCAAAATCAAATAGGTTGCTAGCAGGACTAACTGCTCATACAAATGGAAGCAGCTGCATAAATGGCAGTTTTATAAAATTATCAGCTTTATAGAGCTTTGTTTCAGTCACTCATAGGCTGTCTGACAGCCTCTTTCTATAGCTCGATACCTACTCACCAGGCTAAGCGAATAACTGCCGGTAAATTTATTACCTGTATTATCACTATAACAAAATGATATCAGTTTCATTTTAATGTTTAATAAAGAGCATTTCAGCACGATTAATTACTGAAAATTCTGCAAATATGTCCGAGCTAAAGGAAAATATAATTATTTTATGCAGACAATAAACGACAGATTTTTATTTTTTTCTTATCATCTGTTTAATAAATTGCGGTTCACTTTTTAACGTACAAAAAGAAACGATGTATGTTGTGAAAGATGATATGGCTAGAAATTAATTGACGGCTAATAAAAGTGTAGGTATTGAATAATAAAATTTTATCGGGGCAGGAAGATGATAGCTAGTAATTGGCACTCCATTTCCTAACAACTCTATGGTTTTTATTGCATATCGTACTTCGTGTTCTTCTTTCTTGTTTTGTGCCCCCGTCCACGACATGTAGCTCGTAATATGGGTAAACATATCCATGTTATCGTTCCATTCGCGGCCACTTGCGGTGGGGACTGTAATAATATACAATACCATGTGAGTTTTATGAAAAGAAAACTGGATAAAATGGACGCTAGGTATACTCATGTGACCTGAATAAGGCTCTTCTGAACAACGTTGATATAATTCTCGTATAGATAAGTGTTTGTATAAAGTAGATGTTTATTCAGTCTCTGTTATTGATATAAGTATTTGCTTGTAATGCTACCCACCACATTATTTGGCAGACGTGACAACTATCCTGCCAGGGTTGCGGGTTTGTCCGAAAGGGATACCGTGGCAATGGCACACAGGCAACTCATGGAAATCGGGTGGGTTTTCTCATCCCGTTGTCACGGGTCAGTAAAAGTCTGACACGCCCTCCCGCTCCGCCCAGAGTAGGAAAAGTTATTTGATAATTTCCCACCGAAAAAAAAAAGACAACAAATATAGAACTAGAAAAAATTACAGTATTTAATCATATTTATTTTTTGTCGGTAGGTCTACTAAAATTTAAACGTCCCTTTCCCTTAAAATCACATATTTTGGATGATACCTATCAGAAATATGTGATTTTCGTAGAAAGTTTTTCGTCACTAAATGTGAGTCTTGCCAATCGGTTCATTGATCGGATATTCAGAATAGAAGACTCATAACACAGCAGAGAAAGATAATGTGCTAAATCTACGAAACCAGTTTTCAATTTCTGAGTCGATTAAAATCAAATCAATCTGCCTAGCCTTTTCCCAACTATGGCGGTTTCCAGTCTTACCGGATGCAGCTGAATACCAGTATTTTACATGTAGCGACTGCCTATCTGACCTCCACAACCTAGTAACAGGGTAACACGATACCCCTTGGTAAGACTGGCTGTCAGACTTTTGGGCTTCTGACGACCCGTAACGACTGTCAAAGATCCACGAATGACAGCCGGGACCAACGGCTTAACGTGCTTTCCGAGGCACGGAGGAGTCTCGGTTTGTAAAGATGGTCACCCATCTACGGACCAACCCCGGCAAGCGTAGCTTAACCTGACGGATCGACCCGTGCGGCTGTTATTACTTAGCCACGAGCTCCTCAAGATTTAAGTTTTTCTGAGTCGATTAAAATATTACAACTTAATTATTAGTCAAGAGTTCGAACCACTTTTATACAATCTTCACCATAATGCAGTCAAACTCCTACAAACCTAGCACGTTCACACTTCAGATCAAACAGTCCACTAAACTTAAGTAAATCAAGTAGTGACGGTACTAACAAGTCGACTAACTAACTAAGCAAAGAACAATAATGAGATGAACCAACACTAGTTAGAATTTGTGTCCTCTGTATCACAGAATAAATGGGTACAGAAGGTTGGCTCCATACACATAGTGCACAGCGTCCTTATTCTTTTAATTTAACTGTTCTTAGTCTAGACAATGTTTTAATTGCTATAAATTAAAATCGCTTTTTCATGTTTTTCTCGATTGTAACAATAATAAATTCAATAGTGTAATGAGTATTTTCATATGGCAATACCACTCAAAAACTTCACGAGACAGGCTCAACCTAGTGTGGAGTTGATAAGTAAAGTATTTTGCGGATTATTAAAAAAAAAAAAACCTAAACCTAGAACTATAAGAAAATTTAAAGCACTGTTTTTGGCAAAAATTAACATTAATATTATTATATATCATTATCTGCGTAGCCAATTTCCAACTATGTGTGGGTCGGCCTCCAGTCAAACCGGATAAATTAAATACCAATATTTTACATGGAGAAACTGCTTAAATGACCTCCACAACTCAGATACTAGCACAATACTCCTTGGTAAGGTTGTAGGATTTTTAACTTGCTGACTACCCGAAACGACTGTCAAAGTTCTACGAATGACAAGTTACTGAAACCGACGGCTTAAAGTGCTTCCCGAAGTGTAGAAAGGTCTTGGTATGAAATGGATTATTACCCATACATAGACCGACGACGGTGAGATTACTTTAATACCAAACGAACGGTAGTCACGAGTGCGCTTGCACTCCCTCTGCGCTTAAGCTTGTTGTATGAAATTAAATGAAATTGTTAATCTGTAATTAGGATGTCGGGATCACTTTTACACATGTCTCGCTGATGGTGGCGCGTGTGTTGGATCATTTAGCTCCCTTCAAAATGGTTGAACTGAATGGTGCTAATCCATACGTCATGTTCGTGAACGGGCGCCGTCAGTTGGGACTGGTCATATACAGCCATATACATATTTTGACTAAGGTGTAGATAAGATAAGATAAGATAAGACATTTATTCGTAGAAACATGAGTACGAGTATACATACAAGGCATGCAGGTTGTTCATAAACAAAAAAGATCGTCATGTTCGGCCTTTATGGCATACAAATATATAGGTAAGAACAGGCAATTATGGGTATTTAAACCAAGCTAAAACATTATTAAATTGTCATACAAACTAAAAATTAATTTAAAACACTAAATTATAAATTGTCCTATGATCTAATTTATAAAATGCCTGTAAATATTTGTTATTATTATATTTTATTATTGTTTATTGTTTGTCATTTAAAAATTCTAAAATACTGTAGTATGCTTTCCCAACTAGATGTAATTTTAGCCGCTTCTTTAGAGAGCTTTTGTAGAGTTTGTGAAGTTAAGGTTTGTTGAATTAGGGCGTGTAGAGTTATAAGCTTGGCTCTAAATGAGATCTAATAACTTTTAGACAGTGCGAGCCATATGGTCTCGTTTTAGCAACGTTTTACATGAAAATGTTTTTGGGTGAGCTTTCACTTCTTTTTGAAGTTCCTTATAACAATATTTTTTTTTATTTTGTCCATGTTTTCTTTCTTTTTTGGGGTGTATTTCTTGCACATCAGAGGTGCCTTTTTTCCTAGCCTACTCTCTATCTTTTCCTTTTTTCTTAATTGGTTTACTGTTTATAATAAGCGATAGATCCATAAGATAGATCCATAGTATGTGGAAACCCATACAAACTTCCATCCTATAAAGTATGGGGGATGATTTACTAAGAATCCTGAAATATATATTTTATTATTCATAACAAGGAGTATCTATATACATTATTATTAAAATAAACGGGATATTTACCATGTTTATTATTTTAATAATAATATTAGTGACCATGACAGTTTAAAACCTATATACATTTTCAGACCTATAGCATCAAAATTTGCGAAAGTCTCATACAAACTTCCATCCCCTAGTTTAAGGGGTTGAGGGTAAAATTCCCAAGTTTTAGAGAAAAAAAATTGTTGTTTCTGTACTAACACTAGCTTACATACCAAATTTCAGCTTTCTAGGACTTAAGGAAGTACCCTAAGAATTTTGATGATCATCCGTGAGTGAGTGAGTGAGTTAGTGACGAAATCGTTTTTTTATATTTTATATATCAATAAAATCTAAACTATAAGAGCTATGCAATTAAAATTTTATATGTTTAATAAGTCTACGTTTGACATCATATTTCGAGGATTTTGTTTAGCTGGTATAATCCAAACCCAAGTTATGAGTGTTCAAAAAAAGACGAAGCGCTTCGAGAAAAGGTAGGGTTTGCGCTTCGCTTGACTCGTCTTAGCGGGGGCACTACTGTGCCCCCAGATAATCGTGTAGCTCGACTCAGAATTGAAGGATGGAGCCGGTCTTCTGTAACTATCTATTTTGTGTCCGCATACTGATGAACATTGTCCAAAATGATTTGATTTAGACGCACAAATTTGATTAGAGGCTGATGGTTCTTGGCGCTGGTAAACTTTGCTGTGAACTTACCGTTGGTTTGAATGTTGAAATGAGCTTAGGATTTTGACACGAATCACGGTTAGAGATAAGAATTTGTTTTGTTTTACAGCGAAAGAAAAACTATACAAATCTATCAATGCATTGCAATGCAAGACAAATTCAATTCAATTTTAAGCCTTTCATGAAAATTGTACATAGGTAGGCGTTCAAATACTACCTGTGAAAGACAGGCTTTAATTATCGACCTCTTTGACTTTTCACAAGTTCTGATGCTCGTTCCAATATCTAAAGGTTCGTCTACGCTCAATGAGCCGAGCACGAGCGGAACACAAGCTGAGCACAAATTTGCGTGTGAGTAGCTACGAGCCTCGAACGAGCGCGCCTCGAGCGTTTAGCTCGTGATCGGCTGTGCTCCGGGTTTGTCGGCTTTTGGACGATCACAACGGAATATGTATCGCGTGTACGAGGATAGTGATTGTTGTAATTTAATTTTTAGTCCACACTTGATGCCGCAAAAGATGACGCGCAGAGCGGGTCCACTCGTGCACGGCTCATTTAGCGTAGACGCATCTTGAACACATTAATTAGACTTGGTTCGGTCAAAATTTATCGGTGTATCAATAATGTTTTTATTACGCCAAACTGGTCCTAATGTGGTATATTAATTACTATTCTGTAAAGGATTAAATAAATTTTCAATACTTACAAAAATTAAAATACTCCAAACTACATGTTAGTAAACTACAAGACCGAAATTAGTTCTGCCAAAACATACTAAACCAATTTAAAAAATATATGATTTATTGGAACGAAATGAACGAATTTCTTTAACGCAGCTTGCGGCAGGAACTGGCAGAAATAGTCACGTGACCAAAAATCAATATGCCTGAAAAGGTCAGTTTTAAGCGTCAAAAGTTTTTGTATTTGTTTTTTGAGTGTCAAAAATAAAAACTTTTGACACTTGAAACTTGAGACCATACTAGAAGGCTCTGTATTAATACATAATTTATACAGCGAAAAGAACTTAATTCAAACCAGTTGTCCCACGACACCGACTTTTCATTACTTATTTAATCTTTATAAAATTTAAATTTAAATGATAAAATACTGGACATAGGCGCTGTAGCAGTTTGAGCTTTAAACTAATGAGATTGCAATGGTTTTGCAAAGAAACTATAAAGATGGTACATCGGCCAGTGGCCAGCACATCAAGTTACCACAAACTGTCAAATTTCCTCGTTCGATTTTGAACTTAATCAACAACATTTTAATGTTCAAAATCCTTTGGAGAAATTTAACAGTTTTGTGTAGCTTGATATGCTGCTGTACATTTTGGCAGAATTAATTTTATCCTAGATTCATACAAAATGCGATTTGGAAAATATACCA
Source organism: Dryobota labecula (assembly GCA_947523025.1). NCBI lineage: Eukaryota > Metazoa > Arthropoda > Insecta > Lepidoptera > Noctuidae > Dryobota > Dryobota labecula. Next base: position 3,601,401 of record OX383290.1, read on the forward strand.
ATAGATTTTACTTTTTTTTTTGTTTATAAAAATGAATTCTAGTTAAAAGCTGTGAAACAAGGTTTATAAACTGCCATTCAGGGCCCTAAGTGTGTTTCTTTTAACCATCTTGATTCTACGCATCGAGCGCGTTCGGCGTTCCGATTGGCCTCCGATTGGCTCTTCACCAATCGAAGTGCTGAACGCGCTCGATGCATAAATTCAAGATGGTTAAAATAAACTCACACTAGAGCCTCAGAGCTACAACCGAAAACGTTAAATTCTCGAAAACATGGTGATGTTGATTTTGGCAGAACTACGCCCAATTAGGACTTGGAAATTCAAATCTGAAGTTCTAGACCACAAAATCGAGGTAAGCTGTCTGTACATTTTGAAGCAGTTTTGAATAAATGAAGAGATACGAGTAGTATCCTTGAAACTAATGACCAGGAGAACAGAATACTAGAGGCCGATACAGTTAAGGAGTCTTAACTGAACTTGCAGTTGGTTGAATAATATTATAGTCTATGTAGCTTAAGTTTTGTAAGTGCCGATACAGGTCCGATAAAGGAACGAACCGTATTCGTAATCAGGTCATAAATAATGCATAATTGAAAAACTTAAAAAGCTTTGGTTACAATTTGTGCCGTTAAAAGTAAAAGAAAGTAGCTCAAAATGTTCGCAGAGATTTTTATAGGCTTCTAATGGAGACATAAACACTTCCATAAAGATACTTAAAAACAACATAAATCAGCCAGTTTTCTCGAAACACTGAAAGATATTTGCTACGCGCCTGTACAGGGTGTCCAGTCAGTAGTACAATATACTGTGAGGTGTGATAGCTTAGGTCAGTACAATTAATAATAATAGTAAAATTAATACAATACAATTATTAGTCTATTATTATTAGTCTGTTTCAATCAGTGCTTGACGTAAATAGACGTAATTTTATTAGTCGGCAAGTTTTTAATCACGTCTAAACTTGTATGGAGTAGTGACAGGCGACGATTAATTTGACAGGACTAAACAAAAAATTATCTTCTGTCCTTTTCTTTATAAAATAGAAAGAAAAAGATGCACTGAACTTAAATTTAGTTTAGTTTGTGAACAAGGGAATCGGCACCAATAACAGTATTGACATCTTCGATTCTCGTGCCACTGCTTTCAAAAGGCATGTACTGTTTTCATAAAGTCAATTATGTATTTTACCTGACGTGTTTCTCCTACACATTCCCTGCCTACTTGAGCTAGATACGTGTCAGAGAGCAGACGCAGAGACCTTGTAGATAGCTGTAATTTTGTGAACTAAGCTTTTTAATCTAATTGTCATCGTTATTATTGCTGTTGCTAGTCGTGTTGTGCGATTACGCTTTGGGTGATAATCAGGTCGAAACCTATAATGTGATCCTGACATTGTTACCTGTTGCAGTTGCCTTGTGAATAAATAAATAAGTAATAGAACGACAACGTCTACTTGTCGTACTATTAATAATAGAGCGACTTTTCAGGATTTTTCAATTGATTCGAGACAAAGAACTGGATTGGCAATTTTGGTATTTTTTTCCGCAATTACTGACTGATTGTTTTTCTAACTGACAGCTGTGCTGCTGGAGAGTTTGTTGCGCCACTTTTTCTTCTCAGCTAAAACACTAGGAAGTGATGAAGGGCGGGCGTTTTTTAGTATATATTAAAAATATTTTCAGGCAAAATTTAAGTGTATAATTTATAAGGTTACGTTTGAAGCATTCATTCTAATCAAAGCCCTGGAGTTAAATCAAAATCATATTTAGAAGTTTAAATAAAATAAAAAGTTGTGAAAGAACTTGTGTTGAAATCAGAACGAATCGACATACGTTTATAAATGTTCACACACTCCTTCATATCTGCACCTAGTTGAACGTCAGTTGAATGGAAGGGAACAAAAAGGTTCGCTAAGGGATCGTCCGCAAACTAGCTCAGTAGAAAAGTATTTTTACGGCTTATTTTTAAAACAATTTTACGTTAAGTAGTTTCGGAGATAAGGGTATGCTCAATATTCGCCTGTTTTCTTAAATAAATTAAAAAATATTGATTTTAAAATAAAAATAATAAAAATACTTGAGATCCTCTCAGTAAGTCCTTTCATTTTATTTATGACACACGGTACACTGAGCAAAACTTTTTTTTATTTGCTTATTTGGTTCCGTTTTTAGGATTTCGTACCAAAATGGTAAAAAGGAACCCTTATGGTGCGACTTAGTCTGTCTGTACGTCTGTCTGTCACAGCTGGATATCTCAGGAACTACTGATGCTATCAGCTTGAAATTTGGAATAATTTTAGATGACGTTTGCCCAACTATTTTGCAAATAAGAAAGTTTTTTTTGCGGCAAGGACTGGACGGGGTCTTAAATTTCGAAGTGGGCATAACTAGGGTTTATGGTGGTATCATAATATATGAAAGAGCGCTATTTGCACATTTTCAAACCTTTTTTTTTAGGCCGCATAGTGTTAGACTTTGACAAAAATGTAAAAAAAAAAATACAGTCCCCCTTATCTCCGAAGTATGCATAGATAAAAATCTGAAATTATTCTATGTGATAGAAGTTAATTTAAAGATTATAGGAAAAATTAAAAATGTCTCTAAATAGCACACTTTTTCAGGAATCATCAACAAAAATTACATAAGTTCCACTATCGGTCAAGAGATGGCGCTGACCTAAAACTGCAATACCAGCACCGCAGTGTTAAAATTCTCTGACGAATATAGGCCTCGCCAATGAAAATTTAAAAATATTTCACGGTTCACAACCAAAAATTCCTCCTTCCTACCTACTCGCAGGTCGCTTTGGCTGAAGCACGGTTGCAGTTTTTTATGGGCACAGAACTATTTAGGTACCTTTACAAATGAAGCTATATATGATGGTACGGAATCGGTGCACGAATCCGACTTGCTCTTGGCCGGATTTTCATTCGGACATACAGAACCCTAAAAACATTATGATGCACTAGCTATATTTTAAGTATGAAAATTACCTATCATAATTATTATAATAAATCGTAATTATCCAAAGATGCACGTGGGTAAGTGATAAAATAATAATTGCCAAACATTTTTAACGTCTCAGATTATTCGTCATTCTCAGACGGAATTTCCAGTTTTTTTTTTAAATAACTGTGATATTAACTATCCACTCAAAAAATCTGGAATATTAATGTGAATTTAAATTTGTAATATGTTTAACTTAGATTTTGACGTTTCAGCTTGTCTTAACTTTTAACCAACTAAACGTAAAACAACATAATACACAACATAACAACACAAACACAACAACATATAACATAACATACATAACATTTATACTTTCTATCACAAAGTAATTAAAAGAGGGAACCCTTTTTCAAACGTAGTTTCTGGTCGTGCCCTCAAACTGCGTTGCGCCCCTCTAAACGAGGTGCCACGATCGAGTGGTTACAATATGTGACCTCTGGGACCCGCCATGTTTACAACTTTTAGAGGACTTTACTTTCCAAAAAAATATTTCACGAAATATGCGTGTTATGGGAAAGTTCTTTTTTGTTTTGATGGAAAAAAACGCAGAAATATGTTATGATTATGTATAAATAAGCGAAGGATCGGTTTGAGGCTCCCCTAAGAGTTGGTTAGATATGAATCTATAAGGCGTATATTTTGTCTACTTAGTTTGAAAGAGGGAAAAATTTCTTTATTACAATACAATGGCGGTTGGATTCTGAGTGTTTTTGTGGAAGTAGATTGTAAAATATTGTAATATTTTGACAAGTTAATGGGCTGGTGGCTAGCGTCCCCTTTATGTACTCAGGGTGTTGGGTTCGGTTACGCACTGGGACAAATATTTGTGAGGGTAGACCTTACACATATTTGTTCTGACTCTGTATGTTTGTGCATGTAATGAGGAAGATTTTCGCGGTGGCAAAATATTGTTTTATTAATATTTACAGATTATACAGTTGTTTTGAATGTAAGGTGCATTACTTAAATATTTTTAGGGTTCAGAAATCAGAAATCATTTATTTGCAAAGAATGTAGGTAACAAAACATAAGTTTGATGGCGTTAAGGAAAAACAATTGGATCCAGTACATTCTACCGTAAGACATGCAACGTTAAGCACTATAATAGTATACAAATCTATCATAATCACTTATTGTCAAGTAATCAGTTTTTAATCAGTTTTCAGTAGGTACATCCGAATGAAAAAACAGAACCCTTGTCGGATTACTCGTGTGTCTGTCTGTCCGTCTGTTACTGCCAATTTGCTCCGAATCTAATGAACCAATTAAATTGAAATTTGGTACTTCAAAAGTGCCTGTAAATGGTTGAATTGAAATGAATGATTTGAGTTTGAGTTTATAATTTTACAATAAATCATTTTAAAGTTATTTAAGAAAATTGATGAAAACTGACCATTTCTCCTTCTCCCTTATCTTCGAAACGACTGCACCCAGAATTTGAAAAAAATACAGAACATACACTACTTGTTCCAGAAAAACCTATAAGAAGTCCATGGTCTTAAAATACTATGGTAAATCTCTCAATATTGTGCGTACAAACTTACATTTGCAGTTGAAATGTCCATACATTTCAACTGCAAATGTAAGTTTGTTCTTGGGATAAATTCATCCCCACTACGGAACCCTTCATTGTGCGTGGTCCGATCCGACACGCACTTGGCCGGTTTTTTTTATTTTCTTTAAAATAATTATTGGCCCACACCAGCTTAAGACAGAGAGGAGAGTAAAGGAGAAAGGGAGATCATTGCCCTGCCAAGGGGCAAAAGGATTAAAAAAAAATCAGGATATCGTCTATTTCTATCTCGAGAACGGTAGAGCTTCAGGGAATTCATCATCATCATTTCAGCCGAAAGACGTCTACTGCTGGACATAGGCCTCCCCCAAGCACCGCCACTTCGAACGGAACATGCTTCCCGCATCCAGCGGATTCCTGCCGCCTTCACAAGGTTATCGGCCTTCCAACGCTAAATCTTCCTGTACGAGGTCGCCATTTTAGAACCTATAGGCCATCTGTTGCGAGCAATGTGCCCTACCCACTGCCACTTAAGTTTGGCAATTCTTCGGGCTATGTCTGTTACCTTGGTTCTCCTGCGGATCTCTTCATTTCTGATTCGATCACGTAGGGAAATTCCAAGCATAGCCCTCACCATTGCCCTTTGGGTGACTTTTAGTACTCTAAATTAAAAACCGAAGTCTGAGAACCAATGCAACTTTTCGGCTATTCCACAAATCCCCCCTGAAAATCCCCCTTAGGAGGAAAAGTGGAATCTATAAAAAACGTTCTAGAATTCACCCCTGATAATCCCGCTTCGGGGGGAAAACTAGAATTGAAAAAAAAATATTATTCCAAGACCCCCCTGAAAGTGTTTTTTTTTACATTAGGGTTTAGTTTTCCCCACTGAGGGGGATTCTCTGGGGGATTAGTGAAATAAGCAGGGGTGAATTCTAGACTGGTTTTTATATATTCCACTTTTCCTTCTAAGGGGGATTTTTCAGGGGGGCTTTGTGGAATAAGCCCAACTTTTCTAACTTTTTCCAACAACAATAATAACGAAATGGCAAATTATTCTGGAAATGAATCTCGATTCGTTGCAGACGGAATGGAATCTTGCCATTTTAAATATTATATTTATATAAACTTTTAGAACTAAGTATTGTATTTATTTTATTTTGTTAGTTTCATCTCATTATATGCTGCACCGGTTGACGTCATCACGTCAACGCCGGCTGTCACTGAAACCCAGCGCTGGAGCTCTGAGTCGCATAGGGTCGCAGCGTTAAGCTGAGTGATGGCCGTTTTGCGTGGATGTGATGAATATTTTTCCCCATCTTGTTAATAATAATAATCATTTAATAATAATTTATTTCAAACACCAAAAAAAAGCAAACAAGCATTAGTACAATGTATAGACACAAGTTAATAGGAAGCGTTGTAAAATACACTGTAATAATACTGCAGCTCTGAATCCAGCTACGAACGGAAAGTTCAGCATTCAAATTGCAATTTTCAAACTACAGTTTGCGCCATAACAAAACCGTGGCGAACAGAGTGAAAGACCGATAAATTTTCATAGTTACTAAATTCAGTTCCGAACTTAGCCGCTAGGGGGCGTCGGGGCGATAACATGGGAACACCGCTTCAGTACCTACAAGCTACATGGATAGTTTGTTTGCTACTTACGGACCAGTATGATAATATTGGTTGTTTTATAAAATGGCCACTTTGGATGCAGCTTACTATGTTTGCCGTTTCTTGGACAGGAGCATATTGACACTACTGGAGGCTTACCATACACTAACGGGTCCTCGAAACGATCAAGTGCAACTTTCAACTTGTACGTGATTGATACAGATTGATATTGTTACGAGCTTGCGGTTCGTGACAATAAAAACTGCCGATTTAAAAACCAAAAATGACACTTTGATTAATCAACACTGATAACAATTCGAACACACTAATTATAAAACACAACTGCACTACTGATCGCACTCGAAGATCGCTTGTATCGTACTTGTCGTTCGACTGTGTCGAGTCGGAGTCCTTACCGGCCTTATATAGTCCTTAGAAAATTCCAGAACCTTGTAGAAACATCTAGAATGTTCGAGTACATACCGGCCCCTACTGACCAGATGTCAAAAGTTCTAGCATCGAATTCTCTAGAAGAATCTCGAGTCTACTAGTTCTGCTACTCGACACTAGATGGCGCTAGTGGTACTTAAACTTGTGTGGCGCGTAACAATATGCAAAGTGATCGTCTACTGAATGCAATTGAAGCGATTGACAATATTACTATATTGGGGGCTATCGTTTTTGTGCTCACTAGTTGGCGCCACTGGCGAGTAAGGTCCTGTCAGTACTTTTATTTTATGTTTAAGTACTCATTACTTCATAAAATGTTTATTTTATTACATTTTAAAATATCAAATTAAATATTTACATTATAATGTTCCTAAAATTGGCAAGCATTAAGCAGACAAATATTATTCTTTCTCCAAATGCTATGAAATTAGATCCAAAGTTGTTACCTAAAATCTGAAGCCATACCTAATCAGAAATGGCACAATCTTTACAATTATGAATAATTAGTAACAATTTGCGATAGAAAATCCCGCAAACAGTGAACGTTCAATTTTACATTTGACATTTCTAGAGACGTCCTCATTGGAATTGATGGCAATTGATCAATTGCAATTGATCATTTCTAGGAACCCTTACAGCAGTTCAATTTTAGACAAAAAGTGAAGTTTAATGCGAAGTGGCTCATATTATATAGAAACTCTTAGTAAAAGAGCCAAGCCAGATGTTTGTCTTGAAGTGAAAATAAAGAAATTATTGTATCTTGTGCATTGCATTTATTAAGTTATAAATAAGTCATGCATTAAACCTGCCCTGCAAATAAGTATGGTACGGGTTCTGGTACTTACCTATAATATTTATGAATACGGGCAGGAAATGGTTGGTACTTTCAGTAAAATGAAATGTACGACAGAGGTGTTAAAATCAAAATAAAAAATAATTTATTAAATTAAGCTGAGGATCAGCACTTTTCGAACGTCAACATAACATAAGACAGTACCCGCTGCCCGTTCTTCTCCATAGGAACCTACTACACTTTGGCATGGGCAACAAGCTTCATCTTTTTGACTGAACGACCCTTTGATAATTCAGAAGTACCTGTAATTGGTTTATTTGAAATAAATGGTTTGAGTTTGACAGTCCCCCAAAACGCCCGTCCTTCACCACTTCCTAGTGCTTTAGCTTGGAAGAAGTTAAAAAGTGACTCCTTGTAGTACATCACACCAGGGGGAGGGGCGAGCTTGCATGTGTCATTCACAATTTGCACACTCTAAAGCAATACATAAATATTGTTGGCTATAAATAATTTTTGCTATTAAAAAACACTCATTTCAAAAACAATATTCTTATTCAAAACTAAATTTAAACATTCAATCGTTTGAAATCTGTTACGATATGGTTATTTTACAAGTTTTTATTTAACTTGCTTTGTTAGTTAGTTTGTTAGTTAGTGAGTTTGTGTTTTATAGTTTTAAAACACCTATATTTTATAGTAGAGCGAGATAAAAATAAATATTTCGGGACCTAGTGATTTGCCTTTAAAAACCTAACGAAGCAAAAATTTTTTGTCAATCTGTGTTTTGGCAAACACAGACAGTAAGCAAATAAAACAGTTTAAATAAAAAGTTAATATAAATTCAACGAAATATAAAACAAGTATAGGTATTGAAAAAAGCTTATTTAGGCAAACTGAACGGAGTTTAAGATAAATTATGTTTACAAGCAATCAGTAAGTAAAGCCAAAGCCAAAAAAAGTGGTCCTTTGGACGTTTAACGCGTCTCTGTGGTCTAATAGTAAGACCGGACCCAGAGGACCCGAGTATAAAAATTTCTCTCTGCTCGGTTTGGTTGGTGGTAGTGTTTTTTTAAGTCCGCCTCACTAGCTACCACCATCTTATCTAAGTCTGTCGCCATAACAACAATGTTGCCAGCATTTGTTGTGTTTCGGCAGATAGAGGTAAGAGAGCCAGTTCCTCTGTGGTTCAGAATTCCGGGTGAAGCTCGCTTCCACCTTCGGCCTTATTATCACTTACCATCAGGTGAGATGGTGGACCAAAGCTTAACCGTTGAAGATAAAAAAAAAGTCTTAATCTCCGAAAAATAAGTCTTACATAGTCGACTCTTGATCAACAACCGGTGTTTACTGCACAAACTGAGTCTCAAATTTGTCTTCTATAATGTAAACCACACGAAACTACCAAAGTTTCTATCATTCCTCCATAAATTATAACTTCACCATGACATAAATAATGAACTAAGGTCCAATTTGTCGTATACCCGAGCTATAAAAGGACATACAGGTACTCCAACCGTACCAAACAAAAATAAAGGAAATGTCGTGCTCGTATATCTTGATATCAAAGAAAACAGGCCACTGTGGCACATGAGTAGATAGTCAATAGAGTCCGAGCTTCATAATCATGGTTCAGTACTAAAAGGATCAGGAAATCCCGTACCTAATTAGAGTAATTAAAATTATCACAGCGGGATTGTGTCTTCTCCCGTAGTGGAAGGGAAGGAACGAAAAGGAAGGAAAGGAAGGAACGTAAACTTGATAAACTTAATCATGTCGAGGTCACCAATTTGCCAGCTGTAGTGCGTGGCAGTAATTTTTACCTAAAAATCTAACACCATGACAGAAGAGAAAATATAAATAATTTAACTATTTTTGCCAATAGATGAATGAGAACAAATGAATGATGAATGTTGAATGTGATGATGATAATGAGACTGTCAGAACTAAAATATACTCGTATACAAAGCATAATCAGCCTGAATGTTCCCACTGCTAGGACACATGCCTCCTCTTTTCGAGAGGGATTGGGCTGTAATCTACCACGCAGGCCCAGTGCGGAAATGCATTTCAATGAAGTGACTTTTTGGCTTGATTGCCGATATCTTGTTTAGATTAATCAAAAACTTAGTTAAGTTGATCATCACGACATGATTGCAGCAATACTAGTTCAAATCATTGAACGCTCAAACTAGTTTCTCGATTACCTTTAACATGCTTAACTCATATTAAAAGCACACTTTGTAAACAAGCATATTACAAATTAGAGGATTATATCCAAGATAAGAATGCTTGGACACATGCTGGTCCTGCTCCATAGGAATATTAAGCTTTAAAGTGCTATTTTTTGTTAGAATCAATGCCCTGCCAGTTAAATGGTTATATTTGGATATATAACGAATTTAAAAGAAAAACTATCACAGCTAAGTAGGCTTTACAAGTCACCGAGTAATAGTCAACCAACCTCAATTTGCAAATAAATGCTGTTTGTTCTTTGGATAAATTCATCCCAACTACGCAATCTTTCACTGCGCGTGGTTTGACACGAACTTGACCAGTAAAAAAAAAATTAAATTCAATATATATATATATATATATTTATTTATATATATTTTATATATATATATTTGATTATATTATGCCAGCGTCGCAAGAGTTGTTCAATCGTTACCGACCGCATGGAATGTTGTCATTTTAAATGCTATATTTATTTAAACTTTTACAAGTATTGTATTTATTTTATTTCTTATTTTGTTATTTTTGTCTCATTATTTATGCTGCACCGGGTAACGTCATCACGTCAGCGCCGGCTGTCGCTGTAAACCAACGCTGGGGCTCTGTCTCGCATAGGGTCGCAGCATTATGCTGAACGATGGCCGTTTTGCGTGGATATGGCGCATATTTCCCCCCAACTTGTTATTTTCGTGTTTGTGATCTTTCTCTGCGTCATGTTTGCCGCAAATAAACGTATTTTCTTTCTTTCTTTCTAAATGAATGTCTTGTATGAACCTTGGTCTCTGTCAGCTACCTCCTCAAGCGCTAAGGCTACCGGGCCACGTCGTAACGACTAACATATGCAGAGAACATGCATCGTATCGTAAAACACATGGCGGTGGAAATAAAATATTTTAGTACATGTTATAAAAATTATGATGACTTTTATTGTACTTCAATATTTTGTCTTGAAAATTAAGAGATGTTGGCTACATAAATTATTTTAGGGTTCCCTATCTGAAGCCGAGGTCCGTACTCCCGCTTGGGGGTGTCAAAGTTTTATGCCCTGGCTGGAGGCCTTAATTGATTGAGACACCCACATGAAAGTCCGGTTAATCAGTAGGACAACTTCCTAGGAGAAGCAACACACAAAAAAAAAAGAACAATGGAGGACAGTCCGAGTCTAGTGAGCGTCCCGTCCACAACTCTAATTTTGACACGGATCAAGCCTGAATCACATTATCAAAACGTATCATTTGAATCATTTTGTTGTTAAACTAAATTAATTTTGCGTTAAATATTGTTTTTTTTTTTTTTTAATATACAATGACATATGAAAACCCGCAAGACCACGTGGACCTTGTAAGAACATGTCTTTTTCAACAATACCTCAATCTGGCAACCGAAACATGAAACCGAACCGAAGGTTTTTTTTTCCTAACTTATTGCTGTATGGTCTTTTGAGCTTTATGTCCATTTTTTAAGAAATGAGCAATATTAAAAACGCAATACAAAATCATAAGCTGATATTTATAAGAAACAAATGTTCTGGACTTGCGCTCGCTGAGATGGTTTATGATCAGAGTGTCTAACTTTCAATTCGTCTAAGAAGCAAAATACCTAAAATTTATGTCTACACATCAAATTTTACGGCACGGTTGGCGCAGTGGTTAAGCGATTGACTGCTGTGCTGCGTGTCGCGGGTTCGATTCCCGCACGGAACAAATATTTGTATGATCTACAAGTAGTTGTTCCGGGTCTGGCTGTTTGTGTATGTGAGTTTAAATGTTTGTAAACGCACCCACGATACAGGAGAAATTCCTAGTGTGGGGCAACGTTTAATAAGCTTAAGCTGTAAATCGTCTAGAGATCAAAATGTTTAACAAGCAAAATGCCTAAAATGCAATAATTTCTAAGTAGTCGAGATGGTTAAAATAAACTCACACTAGGGCCTTTGAACTGTAGGTTAGGTTAGGTTAGAGTGTTAGTTAGGTTAGGTTGGAGTGTAGCGAGCGTGCCGCGGTAGCGGCCGGCGAGTACCAGAAACGGTACCTACTCCCTTTCTTCTCCTAAAATAATAGACATATTGCAAGGTAGACATTTTGGTTCATAGTCAATATAAGGTTTAGGCAATACTTGGCATAGACGTTTTGATTTCTAGTCAGCGTGATCTTATAGGGCTGAGATTTCTCCGGAATTATGGATGCATTTAGTGCCCTAGTTTCGAAACAACAATCTGTGCACCCAACTAGTAAGTTATTTAGTTACCTCTATATCAATTAAAGCAAAAAAATTTTTTTGTAACTTCCACTTTGATACAATAGAAAAATCCCCCATCAAACAGTCCAATTCCCCCCCTCCGTGATAACAGACATTATCGCCACTAATTCACACACACGTACACACATTACAATAGCTCCACAATGTTTGTTTCACTTCGAGCCACGGCCTGTAATTTCTTCCTTTGACAGCGGGGCACCAAACGGCCATTGTTTGAAACACATAGATTACGTTTTGTTTGAATAGACCCGACACTAACATCCATTCTCACAAAACTTGATCAGTGCCTGAGTAAATAAACGAATAAGGCCCAATTTTGCAAAATTCTGCAAGTTTTTAAATACATACAAATACATACAGTTTGGTGAAATAGGGCCTTAATCTCGTGTAACGGTTTTGATTGTTTGATGACAATAATACTCAAAGTATATCTATCAGCTTTATTCATCATCATTTCAGCCGAAAGACGTCCACTGCTGGACATAGGCCTCCCCCAAGCACCGCCACCTCGACCGTTTTTGTGCGCGGGAAGCACAAAAACGGTCGAGGTCCATCCAGCATCCAGCGGATTCCTGCGGCTTTCATAAGGTCATCGGTCCACCTTGTGGGACGCCTTCCAACGCTACGTCTTCCGGTACGCGGTCGCCACTCCAGAACCTTTCGGCCCGAACGGCCATCTGTTCTGCGCGCAATGTGCCCTGCCCACTGCCACTTAAGTTTGGCAATTCTTCGAGCTATGTCGGTTACCTTGGTTCTCCTGCGGATCTCTTCATTTCTGATTCGATCACGTAGGGAAACTCCAAGCATAGCCCTCTCTGTTGCCCTTTGGGTGACTTTTAGCATTCTAATAATGCCCAGGCGGCTTTAATTTTATAGTATGATCACACTAATATTATAAAGGCGAAAGTTTGTGAGCGTGTGTGTATGTCTCTTCTTCACGCTCAAACGGCTAAACCAGTTTTGATAAAATTTGGTATGGACGTAGCTGACACCCTGGATTTACACATAGGCTACTTTTCATCCCGAAATAATGTAGTGTTCGCGGTTAACACCGCGAGGCGCAGCTATAGTATTTACATAATTTAAAAGCTAACAGTCTTAAAAATAATTATAATGATATGTTCAAGTATTAAAAAGGGAGGGGAAAGAATCATAGGGCATGAAAAAGTTCGTCCTCATTGCTGTCAACAGGAAAAGCCCAAAAGGCTGGCAATGGCAGCATTACCACGTTGTATGGCACTGCTGATTCTTTAGCCAAAAAGTAAGCCGGCCCTCTGGTCACGTAAAGAGTCGATTAATCGCTTGGCGATGTCTCGAAAAGCTGTTTGATCGAAATAACAACAACCGATTAGTTAAGTTGATATAAGATTAAATTTCCATAAAAATCCTCGGTTACTGGGCAATATTTGTACCACAATTGTGTACTTGTACTTATTCGTACCTGCACTAAGAAGAGGTATGCCTTGAATATCTTTAAACTAATACAAATAAACCCACAATAAAGTTATGCTAGGAATCAAACTCAAACTCAACGCATTTATTTCTAATAAACCAATTACAGGCACTTTTGAATTATCAGAGGGTCGGTCAGTCAGAAAGATGAAGCTAGTTGCCCATTCCAAAGCGTAGTAGGTTCCTATGGAGAAGAACGGACAAGAAACTCCACGGACACCCTTTTGAAACAAAATATTGTTACAAAATATAGGTTACATCATTCATGTTGAAATTATACATGTGAGAACAATGTAGAAAGACGTGCACAATAGGAGAGTCCGTAATAAAAACAATTCAAAAATTAAAATAAGCATAGCTAAGAGATGACCAGTCCCAACTGACGGCGCCCGTTCACGAACATGACGCATGGATCAGCACCATTTAGCTCAACCATTTTGAAGGGAACTTAATGATCCAAGAAGGGAACTTAATGATCCAAGGGAACTTAATGATCCAATGTTCCAATTCCAATGTTTCGCTGGTGGTGGCCCACCAGCGAAACATTGGAATTGGAACATTGGAATTTGGAAGTTTTTGTCAATAACTTCGGTATTCGGTACATTTTTTACGTTTATGCTTGTTATAACTTTATTCCGTGTTTATTTGTAAGGCCCTATAACTTTAAACTATAATAACGGTGAAGAAAAAAACCGTGAGGAAACCGGCATGGCAGGTTATTGAGGATAACTTTATTATGTTATCCTTGAGTGAGTGGAAGTAAAACGCACCATTAGTCAAATCAGATAGTATATTTTCTTTACACTACATTATAAGACACGCCATTACTTTGCGGTAGCACGGACAGCCCACATTATAGGCCGATTATGGTATACGCATATGCTTTAAACTAAATCAATCAAATATCCATATATTTTAAACTTCGTAACAGTATAGAACTATTACGTCAAAGTTATTCAGTAGCAGTACTAATGTTGTTATGATTAACTAGAAACTGATAGTTCTCGGTTACTAGGAGAGTAAGTTTGCAAAGGGTTTTCGAATATACGAGTACCGCTCTGGGTTCTAAACTACGATTATTTAAAGGTCACGTCTCAAGGGCGATATAAGAGACTAGAGGACAGTGTTAGGACAGACATTAGTATCTGGTTTAGTACCTACAGATAAATTATTATATTATTTACTCTGCCTTTGTTATCTAAGTCTAAGTCAAAGTCAAATCAGTCAAGTCTAAAGTGGAGTTTGTTGCGTCACTTCTTCCCAAATAAAGCACTAGGAAGTGGTGAAGGGCGGTCGTTTTGGGGACAGTCTTATGTAATTTTGACATTCGACAAGTGCTGTAAAAAAAACTCACGGTGAAAACGTAGGTGTAGTGAGCTTGACGTGACGTAATTCCACCTAATGCTTGGGATTAACATTATTGACATCTCATTCCACGCTCACTTCACGTAAGTTTTCACGGTGAGATGGTTACAGAATAGCACTGCTGATTCTCAACCTAATTTGAATAAATGGCTTTTGGGAACATGATATTTATTCAGATTTGTAACTGTAGTTGTAATGGCAATAATTTTGTTTGGTTTAAAAAGAATTTCATTTTTATGTATTTTCTTAAACCTTTTATAAAGATTATTTTCTATTTTGCGAATGTGAGAACGTTGTAGGCCTAGTAGAGTGTAGATTTGTTGGCACTTTTCTATTTTGTTAAGTACCTGGTAATTGATGAAAGGCCTACACTGTCCTCCCATACCTATTAACACTGTTATTTGAAATATTGTAAAAGCCAATTATTTTTAAAATAGTAACCGTAGAACTTTTTACCGGCTCTTCTCGATAGGAAACGACCAATTGGAACCATGCACCTAACTTCTGGCGTTTCATATGTGCCTATGTAAATTTATGTGAAATAAAATATTTTGATTTGATTTGAAATGAATTTTTATTTTGATTTTGAATCATTTGTTTCAAGAAGTCACTTTTGAACGTAAACATTTACAAGAAAATAGAATTGATAATAGCTGCTATAAGGTAGTTTCGTATGCAGAAGAATGATCTAAGGGTACGTGTTACCCAGTACTTGGGTTGTGGAGGTCATATAGGCAGTAGCTTCATCTAATATACTGGTATTCAGCTACATCCAGTTAGACTGGAAGCCGAACTCAACATAATTGCGAAATTGCTAGGCAGATCACGTAGTTTACAATAAAGTTAGTATTGTGTAGAATCCGCACAACCAACTTCTCTGCTCCTCCAACAAACTTAATCTATGCCCATTATTTCAAGCAGAACACAAATAAATAATTCCAACAATAAGACGCTAAATTGAGGCTGTGACAGTCCCATTGCACGTCATATGCAACTTGACCTCCATCACAAAAGAAATTGTCCTTTTTATCTCCACCCAAAAGTCAACCTTATAACCTTTACCATAGAGTAGCTTTTCGTATTTCGGTGTGTCAGATGTTTTTAGATAAGCTAGCCATTGGGGCTGGTTCTATGTTTGTCGACAAGGGAATGACCCGCGGTATATAACGATAGAATTTAATGGAAGACCGTGGTCGCATCAGTGACGTACAAAATGTATTAGTAACTTGATACGAAATGCCAGCTGTTGATAGTGTATTTATGGCTTTATCTATCTTTGTTTTAAGTAACCGTTTAAGATTTTATTATTGAAGTGAAGACTTCTTTAGAAGCGTTGAGCACTTTTTGGAAGGGGAAAAACTTATGGGTTCGCACTCGTCACCGAACGCTTTAGCTACTTAGTTTTCACTCCTATTGGTAGTCCCCAAAGACTGCCCCGTTTTGAAGAACTTGTAATATCTAAAAATAAAATAATTAACGTTTTTATGTACTGCATACACAATGGTAATTTAACGCATTTGCAATTCTTTGAGTTTCAAGTGTCTAAATAGCCACTTTATATGACAGCCCCATGAAATAAGAAAACACAAACAACGAACCCATAATTTACATTCAAAGCTTTTATTCACACAAACAGGAAGCTTTCCTTACGTCGAATTTTATGACCATTCGAAATGAGAAGTCAAGCCATAACATTATCCATGGGACAAAGGAATAAAAACAAAAAAAAAAGAATGATACCAAAGTACCTAAACCTACCTACAAATACATTCTACAGTGCCCTCACTCGTAATCAAGCATCGTCAAAGCGTTGCCAAACGTTTCTCGTCAAATTTCAAATCGAATAGAATCGTCCAATCAATCGTTATGGGTGATAGCTCTGTTTCCGCACTCAGCTGGCGAACGTACACGCGACACAACAAGCTATGCATTCCTAGTATAAGCTGACCTCTTATTGTGTGTAGGCTGTAAAAAGATCCATCACATAGCCATTATCTGCGCATTCTGAACATCAAACTAAGTCACATTGAGCAAAAATTATTGCTGGGGAACGACTTTTGTTTGTGGTGTGGAAAATCGCTGTTTACGGCACGGCAGCGCGCAATGTAACACACCCAAAACATTGTGCTTTTATTGGTGCATGCAACAGTATTAGAGTTATGAGGGGTTGAAAGAGAGGTTGGGGGGTGGATCGAAAGTTAAATTAGAACAATAAAAAAAAAGTTAAAGTTCGCGAGCACATTCGCAAGAAGCTGGCAGTATCATCACACACTGAAAAAAATATTTAGGCAAACTACTTCGGCTATTTCAGGAATAATCAAAGTTTGACAAGACTATATAAAAGTTAACTTGATTTAATAAAAGTGATACACAACAGCCAGCACAGGTTTTGGTGACATGTTGCATAAAGTTATGTGGTCACTTTTTTGTGTTACATGTTGACGAAAGTTTGGTTATGTATAATTTTCAGTGCAATGGTAATGTTTTCCCATTGTTTGTCTTATTTGTTTTAGTATACGTATTTATGTGTATTATATATAATAAGATTTATATATTGAATTTATAGTTTTTAATAGGTTTATGTATATCTTTATATTTAAATGAATATTTATTCCTCAATTCTCGCTATTGCACCTACTACTGTTTGACTCTGCATCACCCAAAGGTTGACTGGTAGAAAATGCCTATGGCATTAAGTCCGCCTCTGTGCATTTTGTGTGCTTAAAGTATTAAATATAATAAATAAATAAAAATTGATTTCGTAAAAAAAAATTGGAACTTTGATCTCAATATCTCCGTAGCCAGGAGGTTCCCACGTATGATTCAGAACGTAAAAATGATCTCAATGATGGGAAGTACAAGCCCTGTGCCTGTGCCTCTCCGTACAAATTGAAGAAAGGTCAGGTTAAACTGGAAAGTAGAGCCTGATGTGTCATTGTGTGTACCCAATTCACATTCGATCTCACGCCGAATCGATTATATCGGCCTGATTGAAAATTCCAAATCGATTATCCGAGTAAGATGATTCGCTTGAATTAGGTTAAAAGATTACGTGGCTTGCTGGAATTGAACTAATTTCGGTTATTTCGATTCTGTGATATGGCAATTTTGTGGATGCCTGCTCGCTTATGTAGCTTAGGAAGGGATGATATTGTATTGAGTATTATGAAAATCATAATCAATATTAATGGTAATTATGATTTGTTATACTTTAAAGTGTATTGTACTGGCATTTTTAGTAAAAACCATAAACAAAGGCAAAAGACAGACTACTAAGCTCTTAATTTCAACCTTTTTTTTTTCTTATTAAACTGTGGCGACATCTATAACGCCACATGCGAACTATACATCAAAGACCTGACGTCACACAAATCCTACATCGCGCAAGCAGAGTTAACCGCGCGACTGGTAAAGATACAACATCCGGTCATCAACCGTCGGGTAGTTGCCAACCAGACACAATACCTGTCTGTTCGGAGGATCCTCCCTTTTCTATATAGTATGAGTGAACTTTACACCCTGTTCCTCATACCTGAATAACAACAACAAAAAAATATTTTTTTTTTCTTTAATATTTAGACTAACTTATGTAATATACCTAAATTAAACCTTTTAAATTTAAATGTTTATCAGTAGTCCGTTTGCATATTTCCTTATCCTAGGTAAACAGGGAAACCTATTATTAGCCATACAATCTGTAATATATACATATATCGGAGAACGGAAGGTTCTCTTGTTTAACTACTGTGGGCATACTGTGGGTAGTGTTGGTTATTTCGCAATAGAAAAACCGAATTAAACTCAAAAGTCATTTACTCAACCTGACAACCTTAACGTTTACATAAGACAGTCCCCCAAAACGCCCATCCCTTCACCACTTCCTAGTGCTTTAGCTGGGAAGAAGAAGTAGAGGAACAAACTCCCCAGCAGCACATCTGCCTGTTCAGTTAGAAGAACTTGATTCTATACAGTAATGGGTATGCAAAGTAATTAATGTTGGTACACGACGCAACTATACCGAACAATTATTGTTCGGTATAGTTGTGCAATTTATTGTTTATTTAAAAGACTATTTCTATGCACAAAGTCAAAGTCAAAGCATTTATTTCAAATTGGCACATAAATGGCACTTTTGAACGTCAAAATGTACACGGAAATAAAATTGATTCTTGTTGCCCCTTCCAAAAGGTAATTTCACATGGAGAAGAATGGGCAAGAAACTCCACAGTTACTCTTTTAAACTGTTTTACAATGCTTTGTATATATCAATTATATTATTACATGTGAAGACGATGTACCCAGAATAAAATTACTATACCACAACAGGTAATAACAATAAAAAACGAAGCGGTGACGGATAAATTAATTATGTATATATAATAAAACACATTATTATTATTATTATACAAATAATACATATATTTAGTATGATAGTAATTTTTCAAATAATCGCCTCGTTGTGCGCCTTCTACGACCTCGTAGCTGCGTAGCCGTAGATCCATCGCATCTGCTACGGCGTAGCAACGATGTGATCTTTGTATTTTAGTACTCAGCCGTCAGTCATGCTTTATTTTACTATATACAGTACCTCATTAATTAATGCAATGGTCGCCGGTTGGAAGTTATTTTTTTTTTTCTAGGCCATCTCAGAGTTAACCTTGAGAGGTTGAGACTCTTTAACCGGTCTTTCCTGTGGTTACCTTAAGGTCCTAAAAACTTAAAGCCTCCAGCCAGGGCGCAAAGCGGCGAGTAAAGGTCGGGGAGGACTATTTAGTCAGGCATTTCGCGATTTGCCTCGGCGGCGAATTCGAAATGACGGTCGTGTATTATGTTTGCGAGCTACTGTACTTGTTTCCCTACTGCTCTCCTGGAAGAGAGTTGTGGGGTCGTCTGGGTCGGTCAGTGCATGCCTTGGACGGCGGGTCTTACTGATGCGAGAGGGGTTATAATTGGCGGCCTTCACAACTAGAGTGTTGCGATGAGTGGCTGCGAAATCGAAGAAGCGCTTTTAAATGCGCTATCGTAGAGATTTTTAGTTCTAAATGAAGGTTATGGTTCCGAACGAACCAGGGGGCACCCGTGATTTTACGGAGGAAACGGATTTAGATTTTGTATACAAAAATGGTCTTGAGAAAATATACGCATTCCAGGCTTTAACAGTACAAATAACCTAAGCACGATCATTTATTTGTAAGTTTATATTTTCACCTCAGCATTAAAATAGCCTCCACAATTAAATTGAATGAAAATATTTATTCCGTATGGTTAAAGACATTTATTCCTCAAAAAGAATACAACTCACTTAACATGGGAAATACAAGTTAATCTTAATACTAAATACTAGAACTTAAGCAGAACGGTAGGTACTCGTAAATTAACAATCTAGTAAGTAGTAGATGCACAATTTTTTACTGTTCTGTGGTAACAAGAAGGCAAAGTCAAAGTTATTTATTTCAAATAGGCACGTAAAATGCACTTTTGAACGTCAAAATTACAAAAATAGTTAATTGATTCTAAATGCCCCTTTCAAAAGGTTAATGTTAGTTATGTATGGAGAAGAATCGGCAAGAAACTCCATACTTTCTCTTTTAAAATTTAACAATAATTTGTATACATTAATTAATAATTATAGGTGAAGACGATGTACCTAGAATAAAAATTACTTGCCACAATTGGTAAAAAGAATGAAAAGTGAAGTAATGACAGAAAAATAAATAAATGCGATAGATACATGGTGCTCACATATTTACAAAAATGTTATATGATTTTCCTAAAAATTTAATAAGTCAAGGTGTGAGTTAAATTATATTAATCACATAAAATAAAATGAATATCATAAAAATTATAAATTATACAGTTAAATTAGCAACCAATTTGATTTTGTCTAGAAGAATAATTTAGTTTGCCATTACATATCGTTTCTTGATGGCAAGTCTATTTAGCCAATAGTTATAGTCGTGGTAGAAAATGCTTATGGCATTAAATCCGCCTCTGTATATTTCTATGCTTGAATTATAAACAAATAAATAGCAATGACATATTGTTAATAGTAGCAAGCTGTCAATTTTTTTAATTTGTTAACGTTTCAATTTACACGATAGTTTAGAAGGTATGTACCTGAAATAAGATATCGGAATCACTTTTACAAGCAATGTAAAACATTAAGTAAGCGAGATGGATTCGGATAAGAAGCGATATGATACTTAAATGTACGTCCAGTGGCGTATCTTGTCATTGGTAATCCACCCCTGTGTAGCCTTGGTGAACGGCCAATATTTTCACCACACCATGGCCTTTCTTAAAATTTACAAGAATAAAGAAGAAAAATCCCACCCTCAAAGTTAAGCTGATAGATAAGGATCAAATAAGTAAAGCAACGCTTCCTATTACTTTTCTAAACTTGAACTATCGCAACAATGTGCTTAATAAAAGTCGGCTAAACCCGCCAACTTTCAACTCTCTTACGTGATCAGAATGTAACGGTGGGGCTTTAAAATAAGCGGTTTAATTAGAAAGAAAGAAAGAACGAAAACATGGCCGTCGCGAGGCGCCCTGCAGATGTGAAACATGGCGGAGAGGGGAAATGACGGCATAAAAGAACGTCATATCGTTTGCCGTCACGCCACAGCAGTCGAAATTACCCCCAAGGCGTGCCTTTAGATGTTTCTAATCAAAATCATTTATTGTGACTCGCACAGGAAGCTCACAAACTAAACTAAACACACAATGATTAAAGTATAAAAAATAAAGTGATATAAAAAAAAAATAACCGGCCAAGTGCGTGTCTGACCACGCACAATGAAGGGTTCCGTAGTTGGTATGAATTTATCCCAAGAACAACCTTAACATCGTAGTTAGTCGTTGGTAGTCGATCAACTTACATGTACAGTTGAAAAACATGTTCTCCCATACATTCCGTATGGAAGAACATGTTTTTCAAACTGTAAATGTAAGTTGATCGACTATTACTTGGTAAGTTGTGAACCCTACTTAGCTGTGATAGTTTCCTTTTAACTTCGTTATACATAAATATATTTTTTAAACGTTGCCCCACACTAGGAATTTCTCCTGTATTGTGGGTGCGTTTACAAACATTTAAACTCACATACACAGACAGCCAGACCCGGAACAACTACTTGTAGATCATACAAATATTTGTTCCGTGCGGGAATCGAACCCGCGACACGCAGCGCTACAGTCAATCGCTTAACCACTGCGCTAACCGTGCCGTTAATTATATAATATTATTGCTGTGAATTTTTTCACTTATCCAAATACAACCATTTAGCTGGCGGGGGGGACACTTGACTGTAACAAAAATTACCACCCTAAAGCTTAATAATACGCAAATGGATCCCTGAATCGAAAAATTGTTTTCACATACTCGCAAAATATTTTTGAATGGCCTATCCTACGATACCCCACACCAAGGGACAATCGAGAAAAAAAAATTACCCTTGTAGTACCCTAAAAAAACATGGCGTAACTTTATGAGTTCCTTGTTTACTACAAAACCCTATCCCCGACCCTTGCTCGACGAAGCACCAGCCCACGCCGTAGTTGAGTCTGTAGCTTTAAATTCCCCCGATAATAATCATAACCCTGATTTTATCCAGCCACCGTCGGTCCCTTGCCGTCCTGCCTCCGACTCTGCCCTAAGCCGAGGTTCGTACCCCACAGAGGGTGTCCTTAGCGCGCAGTCGTTTAATTTATAAGTTACGCCCTGGCTGGATGCTTTAAGTTTTTAGGAGCTTAAGGCAACCACAGGAAAGTCCGGTTAAAGAATCACGATCTCTAAAGGTAAACTCTGAGATACCCTTAAAAAAAAAATACCCTAAAAAACATACATAATAAACATATATATTTATATCATAGAAAAGCCAATTATTTTAGCACAGTCATATTAATAATATTGAAATCTTTGTGGAAGTTAATCTAGTTAAGTTAATAAGCACCTCTTTTTAGGGTTCCGCAGGTACCCGAAGGGTGCCAAACGGAACCCTATTACAAAACCTCTGCTGTCCATCCGTCCGTCTGTCTGTCAGCGGGGTGTAGTCTCATGAATCGTAATAGTTGAAATTTCACAGATTGTAGAATTCTATGGCCGTTGTAACAACAAAAATAATAAAAATTGAATAAAGTTAATAATTAAAGGGTTGATGTGATTGATATGAAAAAAACTTTGATATGAAAAAATAAAATAAAATAAAATATGATGATAAGATCATTTATTTGTCCAAACATAAGTATACTCGTACAGACACATGGCATGCAAGATGTTAATTAAATTCTATCACAGTTATATTTTGCCTCAACGGCGTATAAATATAAATACGTAAACATCAAGAAATTATAAATTTATCCATTATGCAAGAACTTAATTTTTTTTATGTACTACAGCATAGTATCAACTCAGCATAGTATGTATAATAAAATAGGTCAATTAAATGTCAAAGTAATTAGGAATAAATCTACATATTTCACACAAGTCAGATTAATTCATCAGTGCTGTACTAGACTTTCTCTAACAGAAGGCATTTTAACCTACTTCTTAATTTTTCTGTTGTATATTCCCTCCAATATTTTGCCAACGAATTATAAACAATTTGGCGCTATACAGAATATACTTTTCCGCAATAGTGCTGTCCTGGATCTAGGAATGCAAAGTTTGCTATTGTAGCGTCTATTCCGAATTACTTTATCTGACAATATGGGGTATAGGTATGGGTTCGATTTGACGAACGTTATGGTCTCTAAAATGTACATAGATGGGTCAATATTAATTTTGAATTACGAACTTTATTTGTTTGTGTTTGGCCTCGCCTCTCATGCATGAGGTTGTGGGATCAAATCCGGGCAAGTACCAATGTGACTTTTTCAATTCATATGCACATTCTGAGTTTATCTTGGCCATTACTGACATCGGTGAAGGAAAAACATCGTGAGGAAACCTGAACTTATAGTTAATACAAGTCTGAAATCGCCAACCCGTCTTGAAAAAGCGTGGTGGCCTTCTCAGTACGAGAAGAGGACTTTGCCCAGCAGAGAGGCAGTTAGGGCTGGTATTATTATTAACTTTATTTAATTTTTATACAAGGAACGTGTTTTTTCGGCGTTTTTTGCTCGATCTTAATACGGTACGGAACCCTTTGTGTGCGAGTCCGACTCGCACTCGACCAGTTTTTTCAGTCCCCAAAGCAAAAACAACTTGAAATTTTCAATAAAAGAAAAATGAAACCAAACAGAATAATAAAAAAAAAAAACATAAGAATTTCCTCAATTTAAAGTTGTCAAGATAATTTGGACGTTGACTGTAATGACGGCAACTTTTTAAATACACTATAACAGAGAGCTTCAGGGCATAAAAACTCGGCTTAATGTCCAAGATAATAGAGTATACTTTTTTATTATTATAGCTCTTTTATATTCATCTCTCTCGTCTGGTGATCATAATTATGAAATTTTTAATTTCATTTTATTATTTGTCATGAGTAATCTGGTATATTATGAATAGAGATCGGATATTCGGATTCATATTTACCTAAAGTTAATATTTAGCTATGAAGTGCGGCTTCTTAAAATATATTTTTTGTAAAAAAAAAAAAAACCGGGATGCCTGGAACACCGAGAATGCATAACTGGTCGGGCGCATAGTATGGAAGCGACTTCTAAAAAAATATTTACTTAATAAAAACCCCGGGATTCTTGAACTGCATAGCTATTCAGATGCATATTTATTTAAAATTAATGTTTAACCCCTGATGCAAATATGTGTATGTAGGGTGTAAGGTGTGTGTTAGTTAAAACCCACCTTAATCACCTTTTTTATTAAATTAAATAGTAGGTAGATATGCATCCCATTCTATAGTAAAAATACACAAAATTTGTCGATTCCGGAATTGCGGGATTTTTACGATCGATACAAATGTGCATTCCATATGAGCTAACATTTGAAAGTAAGTAAATATACATCCGATTCTATAATCAGAAACCTAAATTTGTCGATCACGGAACCGCGGGATTTTTTCCATACAAAAGCGCATTCCATATTAGGCAACATCTCAACTTTAAGTGAATATGCATCCGAATATCCGATCTGTAATTATGAAGCAAAAATCGGAATAGGTAGACTGTATTTACCTAAACGTCGAGGAAGGATGTATCACAGAGTGGATAATATATTACCTCCTCTAAAATCCCGGAATTATATTGGCGTTTATATCCCGGAATTTAAAAACCACGAATTATTTATTGGACTTTATTTATAGTTACAAATTTACTGACGTGAGAAACCAAATTTTTTTTTTTGAGGGTTCTGTACTAAAACTATTAAATTAAAGAGTAACTCTAAAAAAAAATATACATGATTCTTCAAATCAATAATTTTTAACTTAACAATGAAATGAAGTGTCAGCCTTAAGCAAACATTTATTCAAGTCTATTGCAGATTAAAATGA
Organism: Dryobota labecula; assembly: GCA_947523025.1. Classification (NCBI taxonomy): domain Eukaryota; kingdom Metazoa; phylum Arthropoda; class Insecta; order Lepidoptera; family Noctuidae; genus Dryobota; species Dryobota labecula. Next base: position 3,626,547 of record OX383290.1, read on the forward strand.
AAGTATCTACGCATAATTATTTTCAATCCTGTCTGGATAGATAAAGACCAAGCTGGGCTTATTAGATACGATAAGTTATTCGTCCACACGGACCGGTTTTACAGTATTTACACAATGTTTAAACATTTCTAGCAGAATAAGATAGAAATGTGATCCATTGTTTGAAGCCACATAACTGAACAAATATTATAAAGAGGTCTTTTTCTTAGAGTACCTATCGATGGCAAATATGGTTGTGAAAATTCAAATATTATATTTAGCCCAAAATTCTGCCACTCAAACTCCATTCACTGACGCATTCATAAAATCCTTAAGTGTACAGGTGACAGGGCATACAGCGCAAGATGGCAGATGGGCCTTTGTCTGCGGAGAGACGCCACATACATATACACTTGGGGTTCGAGTCGTTCATAAACCCCCATCTGTGGAGATTCTCTTTGCTACGGCCGACTTGGTTTTGTAGTCTAGGAGAGGTAATTTTTTTTGTGTGTAATAGGTACTTAATATCTAGGTCTCCTGATCCGATTACAAAATTCTTTCACAAATAGAAAGCTGGACTATTGCGGAGTGCCATAGGATGTTTTATGATATAGTTGACTTCTACGCGGATGGAAGTGTCGGGTAGAAGCTAAAAGGCGTTTATAAAGACAGCCAAACACTCTAGAATATGCAAGAAGGTTGAGTTATAAAACTGCGCAAACAAACTCCGGGGCTCTGTCTCGCATAGGGTCGCAGCATTATGCTGAGCGATAGCCGTTTTGCGTGACTGTGATGCATTGAATTGAAATCACAATATTTCTAATAATTGTAATTTAAATGATTCTAATAATTGTAATTCACATTTTCTTATAAATTGTATAATTCAAATAGTTGTAATAATTATAATTTTATTCAAATAATTGTTGTAAATCAACTATAATTTTGCATGCCCGTAATGAGGGTGAAATATCTAGACACGGAAGCCATAAGCACTTAAGTCAAATCTAAACTTAAAAGACTTAAGGACTTTTGGCCGCCGCGTCCAGTTTAATTTAACATCTTGTGTAACCATATTTATTGCAAATGAATGATTTATTTATTTTATTTCACATTCTCCCCCAACTTGTGTCATGTTTACCGCAAATAAACGTATTTTCATTTCGTTCAAACACGTCACTCATAACAAGAGATAGGATATTCGGATGCATTTTCACCTAAAGTTAATTTTTAGTAAGATCAAAAACCAATACAAGTGATATTTGTAATTATTACAACAGTATTATGTAGTTTGTAGACAAAAACGATACAATCGCAAACAGATGCAAAATTATACAATGCTCATGCATGGGTACCATCTTGTACTACGTGAGCTATCACGCAATGTATTGCGTTCACTGCTAAACTCGCGTCCGCCGAGGCAAAGCTTCAATTCAGGGAAATCCAGTGTTGTACCAAGTTTTTATCAATGTTGATATTAAATACCTATGTGTGTATGAACACAAATGATTATTATCAGTAAATTTATAATTAAAATAACTTTGTTTATTACCATAATTTATTGTGTATTGTGACATCATAATTATGATGTAAAACAGAGCTGCAATTAGCTAAAAACGAATAAAAATTTGAATTTCGCGGCTGTATCGGATGTTCCTCCTTATGTATTTAGAAAGTCCACACTATTCGTACCAATCGCTAGCGTTAAAGTCTAACCAAAAAGCGGAAAAGGAGGAACTCCTCATGTATTTAGGAAGTCCGCACTATTCGTACCCCTCCCGAAATTAAAGTTAAAAATTGCAAAACTGAAAGTAACAAAATTACAGTGATTTTGTCGATACAAATAATCGAGTTTTTCTCACCGTAACATACATGAGAAAATAATGTGTGAATGTTCGTCAAAGGCAGTGTTTGGGTTAGTGTGACCACCAATAGCAAACTCGCGATCTAAGTGCGAGTGGTTTATTTGTGTGCGTAATGCGCGTACGTATTGGTCTCTTGTAGTGGAGTTAGAAAGTGGGAGCCAAGCGGCGACACGCTTTTAGTACAAATCAGGAACAATTTCCTTTCTAACCTCTTTTATCTGTTCTGTGATTTTAATGATTATAATTTTATAAATGAAGATTTGTAACGATCGCGAATTATATTCAGATCAACATACAACCTGATACTGATCTGCAAATTGCAATAAACGTAAGAAAATTGAATATGGCGGGCTTCCCTGGCGCATTCGCCTTAAGAACGCACCGAGGAAACGATACGTAATTGTGAAATAATTGCGTACGTTTGATCCCTTGCTGCATCGGTATTACTTAACTTTAATATATAAGATACTAGCTGACCCGACAGACTTCGTTCTGTCAAAATCTATAGTATAAACTCCACTACCCTACGCTACCCTACCCTACCTACCCTACTTACCTACCTACCTACCCTACCCTACCCTACCCTACCATACCTACCTACCTGCCCTACTCTACCCTACCCTACCTACCTACCTACCCTACCCTACCCTACCCTACCCTACCCTTCCCTACCCTACCCTTCCCTACCCTACCTACCTACCTACCTACCTACCCTACCCTACGCTACCCTACCCTACCCTACCTACCTACCTACCTACCCTACCCTACCCTACCCTACCCTACCATACCTACCTACCTACCCTACCCTACCCTGCCCTACCATACCTACCCTACCCTACCCTACCTACCTACCTACCCTACCCTACTCTACCCTACCCTAATTTAGAAACCATCCTTGGACTTCAACGAACATTTAAAAAAAAGATTTGGTAAAATTGGTCCAGGCGTTGTTGAGTTATGCGCTTACCAACACATTTTGCGATTCATTTTTATATAAGACATATAAGGATTCACTCTATAAATCGTATACTTTAGAAACCCGACTACTTGTAGTTTCCTTTATAGAAAAAAATCCAAAGTAATCTCTAAAAAACAAAATAAACCCTTAGTACCCTTAGTACGGCATAAATACTTCACGGAAACTCATCAGTTTTTTTATTATAACTTAACTATTATAACAAAACTACATGTTTTCCATAACATATATATTTTACAGTTTCAAAATGTGTATTTGTTTTAATAATACGAAGGAAATACCTAAATTAGTCAGAGCCGCCATGCTAGGGGAAGCGTATTGTTAGGCTTGTATTGTTCCATCAATTAGCGCCAGAAGCTCGGTGCGCCCATAAGAATGAAAATTCTTAGTTACAATCGTCATGCATAACCATACGTATATGACTGGCTGAAAAATTTAATTTGGAAATCAATCGCTAACGTTAAGACCTCACCAAAAAGCTTTTGTGATTTTTAACGTCAAGATAGGTTTTTAATTAACCAGCGAACTTCAGTGCGGGGTCAGTTTCAACTAGCTGACTTGGCACTACGTCTATGTAGACTTAGCCGAAATGTTTGCCCGCCGTCAACTTTGTATTTATACACCGCGAAATCAGCCAGCCATCTTTGTGGAATTTCAAAGGCGAGTTTTTTAGATGGCGGTTGTTCATTTGATATTTTTAGTAGGTACATTATTTTTTACTTTTAGCAAGTTATTGATTGCCTACCAAAAATACCAATTTGGGCTATCTCTTTCGATTAATGACTAAGCAGTTTTAATTGAAAGTTTTATCTCCTTGAACTGCTCGCTATTTTTAATCTTAGTAATAAAAATATGTGGGTCATAGTGGTACCTAAATATTAGCCTCGATTTTCAGAATGAATCACAAAATATCTCGATTTAAAAGTCCATATTCAAACAGAGATTATTGTTAAGTCGTTGTAAGTTTTAATTAGAAAATATTTTAAAATCCAATTATTTTTTTAAAGTATCCGTGGACTTTCTACTCGGCTCTTCTCCATAGGAAACGACCAATTGGAACCATGCACCTAGCTTCTGACGTTTCTTAAGTGCCCATGTAGGTTATGTGAAATAAAATAAATATTAATTTTGATTTACTGTTAACGTTGACTCTATAAGAAGTACCTATTTTGTTAGTTAGCATCACGTTCTTCTTTTAAATGTTCAACTTCTCTGGTACCTCTTCTGGTACTTCGGTCTGTTCTTTTTGCTTCCTGTACTTTTTGTTCATTTTAAAGGGTTTACAACCTTACTAAGCTAACCATTACGCCAATCGGAACCAAATCAAATAACTAATGAAATCTCGCCTCGCCCTTCAAAATCAAAATCAAAAGTCGTTTATTTAAATTAAGCTGAGAATCAGCACTTTTCTAACGTCAAAATTACATAAGACATTCACCCAAAACGCCCGCCCTCCACCACTTCCTAGTACTTTAGCTGGAAAGAAGAAGTGGCGCAACAAACTCCCCAGCAGCACAGCTCCCCATCAGCATATCTATTCAGTTAGATAAACTTGATCCTATATAATAGCAGATATGCAAAGTAATTAACATTACGAGACACAGAACAGTAAATTAAATTATTTGTCATAATATGTCAGCTAGCACACGCCAATAAACCAGAAAATACAATGAAAAGTATACTCAAGCAACAAAACTTAATACCGAAATAAAAGTCTCCAGGCTTAAAGGGCGTGCCCGCTTACATATGCAATGCTGGGTTATGTCCATATAGCTGTAACACAAATGATAAACTAGGACTATCGAAGTAAAATAAATAAAAAGTGAATTACTAATAACAATAATGAAATCATAGTCAGCAATACGACCAGTCAGCACCCGTTCATGAGCATAATGCAAAGATCAGCCATGGGACAATGGCTCCTCGCCATATTTGAAGGACGGACGCAACCCGACCCCCGACGCCACCGCAAGCAGTGACATCTAAGGGAGCATGACGAACTTGCTGCTAGTTGCTCAGGCAAGAATAATATGATCAATTGTCGAGGTCGCTAGATAACCACAAATGTCAATAAAACTCATTAAAAAAAAAACATTGTAATGAGTAGATTATGTCAATATTAAATTTAAATTGAATTATACAGTCAAATAAAATAAATAATTATATGAACTCATATAACCTGTCAGTAGGTAAACTAATTCTGGAGAAAGAACATAAACATTGCCTTGAGTTAATCACAACGACCAACTATTCTTATCTATAAGATAGTAATAAGGTAGTAGTCGTTGATGGTCTTTGAGCAAAGCTTGGATTTTACATTAGCTTTAAACGCATCAAATGGCAAATCTAGCAAAGAAGAAGGAAGCTTGTTATAAAAGATTATACCAAGCAAATGCACATTGAAGGATAAATAAAAACATTACCTTTAAAAGAAATTCGGGCTTCTGGCTAAGTAATACGAGTAACAGCCGCACTGGCAGGTCGATAAGGTTAAGCTACTTTACTTGACTTTGATTTTGAATACGAAAAGTAAACATACTTTTATAAAGACTTGTATTTAATGTCTATGCACAACCATGGTTGCTTTCAGTAAGATTAATTTCTACCTTTCATTTCACCCCTACACACACAAATCTCAACCCACATATAAGATAATCAATGCAGCCCATATACAAGTATTAAATCCTAAAGCTCACAAAATACGCGTCGGGGCTTATCAACCGAAAGACCGATAGATTAAATACAGGCCCGGACTCAAGCTCAACTTAAGAACAGTGTAGGTACACGTCAACTAAGTTACAAGTTAGATTTGTTAGCACTGTCAAAAGTTTCATGGCAAGTGGTGTTGTATTTACGTTTTCAAAAGGATCGGGAGTAAAATCCTTTTCAAGAATGACTGTGTAACAAGTTGCTTGCGGGAAACTCTAATCCAATTTTAACTTGCAGAATGGATTCGTTGTTGGCTTGTTATTTTTGAGTCTTTGGGTTTTAATGGAGTGATACTAACCGTAACAGAGTGTGGTTGACTGGCGTTTAATATTTAATCTTGTGTTTTTGTTCTTTAGTTTATTAGTAGCTTTTGGCGGTTGTTATTTAATAATAATAAAAAATCCGTACCTAAATGGTGCCAACGAGGCCCTATTACTATCTTTGAACCGTAATTGGTAGACACTTGACATTTGCACAGAGTGTTCTGCTATGGCCGCTATAACAACAAATGATAGAGATATGTTAGTGTTATTATTATAACAATAATATTATTGTAAGGTTGTACGGAACCTTTCGCTTTTTATTTTTTAAATACGCTATTCCAAGTGTTTTATCAACCGTACACCACTCTCATAAAAACACTATGGAGAAACATTCAAGGTAAAATAATAATAATACCTAATGTTTACTTATACAACATTAGTTTTAGTTTATGCAAAACCCGAAACACGTGTCTAGTATTTTTATGTAAAGAATTTGGGGTTTATTCATAAACGTTGCTTAAAGTTAAATGACGTTCAAACGTCAAAAATGTATGGTTAAACAGTCGCTAATCATTACTTAACTTTAAGCAGCGTTTATAAATAAACCCTTTTATGTACAAAATTTCAAAACTATATCATGAAAAATAACAGAGTTATAAGCTTGTTAAGTTACCTGGTTGTCCGTACAAAAACATGCTCATCACGCGGCGCACGCGCGCCGCCCGCGCCTTGTGTTCATTAATAATAATATTAATTTAGCAGTAGGTACCTAACCGTACGACGATTGTAATGTAATTAACTGGTGATAACATTTTCCATCACACTTGCAGGCTTTGGACTTTGTCGTAATGGTCAAGTGCGGATAGGTACTTAGTGTCGCTCGGTGTCCAACTTGTAACCTTTTTTAAATATTTTTGAGAAAAAATATAACATGGTGTAAAAACTATTGGAATCGATTCAGTCACTTATTCTGAACAAACTATATTCAGGTTTTGCATATACTAAAAATAATGTTGTATATGACATGTAGTCACTATGGGTGAAATGTATTGTATTTGTGTGTACTTATATAATGCCTGAAAATAAAAATGATTTGTTTTTTTTTTTTACATTTCAAATAGAACAATCAACCAAATGAGACAAACGAATTTTAGACCGTCATTTGTTTTCGAATAGCCTTTCATCGCTCAAAATTCACACTAAACTTCTTTTCAAAAACCCTTAACCCCTCCCTGCACACAGTGACACGGTGTTGTCTCCATCAACGTCAACATTTGCAGAGTTAAGTGCACTTGAAACATGTTATGTACTGGCACTATAGCTAGTGCCCTCGTGCGGGAAAAACTTTAAAATGTCCGGTGATATCACTTGGAACTAACTTTGTTATGAATAGTTTCTGAAATGGGATGTTCATTTTGAGATGTGAATTTTGTTGTTAGCTTTGTTCCTTTAACTTACTGAATGTAGTTTTTTGTAAATCGGTTTATTTTCATCTATGGAGTGGCGATGAGGTTATTATATGAGGAGTTTGTTGCGCCACTTATTCTTCCCAGCTATAGCACTAGGAAGTGGTGAAGGGAGACTATCTTATGTAATTTTGACGTTCAAAAAATGCTGATTCTTTACCTTATCTGAATATATGACTTTAGATTGTGATATTAAATGAAACCACGCACTTATCCTACATGGCGAAAAAATGCATTTACTATTTTATTTAGTATAGCTGTTTATTTTAATTAACAAAACTTTAGCAACTTTTATTAAACAATTTACAATTTAATGATATAACCTCATCTCCACGCTGTAGTTCTAATCTGAAAATTCTTATTTTTTGCGTGTCCATTTGATTTTCACGCCATTTCTTTACACTTTTCTTTTTATTTCGTCTAGTTTTTTTTATTATTTTGTAGGTAGGTACATGCTCATTTGACCAGCATTAATTGTATTTAATTCCAACTAGAAGCACGCATAAAAATATCTAAGATAATCGACCAAAAAATTAGTTCCAGAACTATAATATACCAAAATTTATAGTGTATTCCCACTGTCCCCATCGTCCGTGTCCCCATTAAATGGTACTCGTAATTCACATAAAATGGCGAAACTAAACGTTCCATTTTCTTTTAAGTATTTTTAGTACTGATTTTAGAAATAATAATAAAAAAATCTGTACTTAAAAGAAAATGGAACTTTTTTTTGTCGCCATTTTACGTGAAATACGCATACCATTAATGGGGCGGGCGATGGGAACAGTGGGAATACACTAAATTTATATATGATAATTACGTTCAAAGCCCATCAATGTGACAATGGTGCCGCCTACACCCTAGTCATTACGTATTGAATGCGGGTATGCTCTCTGTGTTTGGTTTAGTTCAGCAGTTCAACTGTTGGTACACTGTGGTATTGTGTGGCAAAGGACTCTTTGTCGTTCAAAGTAGGTTCTGCTTAATATAGATTGGATTTTACTGTAAATCTAATCAGTGTCTGTCTTTATTTGTTTTATTAATAAAGTTTGATTTAAGATGAAAGCAAAAATTTATGTTTATTTCTGCAAAATATCTACGAACGAACATATCAGTGTACGTTTATTTATTTCGTATCCTGCTTCGACTTATGATCTGAATGATGGTGAAAACCATAAAAGTCATTTAGTAGGTGCAAAAAAAAACCTGAATAAGTTTGTAAGTCTCTTTTAACAGTTGAATATTAAAACTGACGAATTTAATTCAATAAAAATAATATACAACATGTCCTGGAATTAACAAACACAAAAACACCACCCAATTAGAATATTATGTTATAATCATAATACATACATTGAATTTTTACTATTATTTACAAAACATTATATATTTATTAAATCATTTATACTGATTGTGGTAGAAAATTGTGGCCACATTACAAATATATTAAAAATGACAGAAACCAATTCAGTATACGATTCAATACTTTCATAACGTGCATTATTTACACATTGTATAGGTATTATTTCTATAGATATATTATTATTCAGTTTTATTGTACGAAACAATAAACAAATTCTACTTCCCCATTACCCAATTTCACTCAAACAGCATCAGTTCAAACTGACAGTAGGACTCGATCTTCAAACTCAATTCGGGCGCACACCGTGTAACATGGCCGACTGTCATGAACGACTGCCAGCTGCCGCTGTCCAAACAAAAACATACCGGTGCCATTTAGAATGCAAATGGGGACGGGGTGTGACATTCGACCTAGTTTTTTGCCTGGCTGGATATGTCGTGTGGATAGATCAGTGTGGTTTTGTTTTTGGTTATAACTTTGCCACTTTGGTGCCTATTGATCCTTTTTGTTAGATGTTTTTAAAGACACAAATGTCAAACGCACAAGCACTTAAGGCATGGAGAAGTTTGAACAGACGAATTTGCACCAGATCGATCTGACTGAATACCTGCACATAACTACACGAAACAGTGAGACTTCGTCTTCACGATTGCTGCACGAAAGTAGTACCTAAACGCGCCAGTAGTTGGATCGGCGTTAAATCTTGAGGCTGAAACAACAACAAACCCATACGAGTAGTAAAAATAAGTATTGATTGTTTTGCTGAAATTGAAACCGCGAACCGTGGAATATACAGTGGCGACAAGGTTATCACATTAAATAGTACAGCGGTTATTACAAGTTGTTATCAGTCTGTTAAAATAATAAAATAACAAATTTACTAAATATTAAAAACTGAATTTAAAAAAAAACCTAGCCTTAAAATAGGCAGGAAAAAATCAAATCACCCTTGTTAACAAGGCACTAGACACGCGCATGGCGATAGTATCAACAATTCAACACAAACTTTATGGTATGATTACCAAATAATCACTAATTAAGTTTAACCACTTGGAACTTGAGCCACTTGGAATACAATGCAGCTATTTGGAGTCCTAGTGAAGCCGAATACAGTACGATGCTAGAGCGGATACAAAACAAATAATTATGTTAGGTTTATGTGTTTGAGGTTACATGGATATCCGGGATATCCATTGTTGTATCCAACCTTGTTTATTTTGGGAATGGTTGGTTATTATAAATTCGAGATTAAGCGGGAACAAGGGCTAGCCACATACTTGTTCCTTGTAATGAGGGGTAAAATTTCGAATTTCGCTATACTACATAACAGTCAATTCGGCTGTGCGTACCAGATAAGTATGTAAGCAGGCGACGGCCGCCGCGGCTGCTAGTGGTGCTGACCGCGCGCACCAATTTGCTTTAGCGAGCACGGCTGACGCGCGCGCTGGGCACGCTCAACAGGGTAGCGGATACAATTGACGTGTTTTCTTGTTCTCTGAACGACTTTACTTTGGCGAATTCTAGGGTGTTATGTTATAATTAAGTTAAATTTAGGAGTTTTATTTGTTCAGTTTATTGTGAATATCATTTATAATAGAACAGTGTTTATTTAATAATTAGAAAGCATGGAGGGTATATAAATATATTATCTAGGCTTAACTGTCGCATTAGGGGCAACCTGTCATGACAGATTTAAGGTGTTATAATAAATAAATAAATAAATGTTGTTAAATCGTAAAATCAATAAAAAAAGGTCTCACGGCTAGAATATTATTGTTATTACTCTTTTAATTGTGTATGTTTAAAATACGTAATGTAAAATACGTGATTTCAATTAATGTGATAACCTAATCGCCACACAAGGAGTTTATTTTTCGATAAAGACGATTCTGCCTTTATCGAGAAATGAATACCTAATTGTATCAGTATAATTTAAATTATGATTATCTGTGATACACACTAAGGGTTTGGTCAGGCCGGCGCGGGCAGGTTGCGGACGCGGCTGCGGACGCGGACACCTCCAGACGGATAGGTACGTACTTAGAATCTGTCAGTGTCCGGTGTCCGCGGTTCGTCCGCGATCTGCGCGTTCCGGTGTGATTGATCCTTGACTGAATAGTGCATAGTTGATAGTTTTAAGGTTGATTTTAATAGATTTTGTGTACCTATACCTGTTAACAAGCGCTTCTCGCCATCAAACTGGAAAGTTTGGCGAGTAACACTATAAACAATAAATAATGTACACAATAAATAAAATAAAAAAACACTTTATAAGTAGGTAATACAGAAGCCAACATTTCGGCCTCTATGTCATCATACCACCTAGCTAAAGGTACAAATAGATTAAGCCACGATTGACGCCGATCGATGACATCGATCGTTCTGATTAATCCAATGTAGCGCATGGCAGACCAAATTTTGGTCTATCACTGTCGACTCTTTTTATTCGACGTCGATGGAGCCGCACTTAAAATATAGTTATTTAGTATCAAATATGAAACATGGTGAACTGCGCATGAAAATGTATGTTTATAAAGAATATTTATAGCCTAGTAGACCGCAGTCTAGGCTATTAATATTTTGTCTCTGTGTATAGTTAAAAATAACGTCTGTTCATAACCGGGGTTGATGGTCAAACGTTTATGCAATACTGTGTACGAGTATCGTACTTGCAGGGTGGATTTTTGAGATGGGGCAATAAGGGCAGGTACATTAACCGTTGTCGCTACAGGAAAACGGTATTAGGAGACTCCCTATTTTTTTTGGAGAAATTTTGATCCCAACTCACAGATTTAAAAAAAATTACAGTCAGTAAGAAAATGGGCCATTATCACAAAAACTTGTTTTGACACTAATAATGATCCTGTTTTTTATATGGATCAAAAAACTATGGGATCAACTGAGGTTGGAGTACTGGAAAAGTCAGAAATCGCATAAAACTTTTCCCATACTTTTCGTAGGAAATGAGACTCCCAACTTACTTTTTTAATATGGATAAACTGGTATAAGGTATAAAGAAGAACCTACCTTTTCTGCCCCGTTTTAAAAATCCAACCTATATACGCCATTCCCCGATAAATGTTGGTTAAAGCAAGGCTTCATCCCCCGACCCTTGCTCGACGAAGCGCCAGCCCGCGCCGTAGCTGAGCGTGTAGCTTTAAATTCCCCTATTAATAATCAAAACCCTGAACTTATCTAGCCACCATCTGTCCCTTGCTGTCCTCTCTCCGACTCTGCCCTAAGCCGAGGTTCGTACCCCACAAGGGGCGCCCTTAACGCGCAGTCGTTTAGTTTATAAGTTTTATGCCCTGGCTGGAGGTTTTAAGTTTTTAGGAGCTTAATGCAGCCACAGGAAAGTCCGGTTAAGGCGTCACGATCTCTAAAGGTCAACTCCGAGATATAGTAAAAAAAAAGGCTTCATTCACGCCGATACAAAACTGTTTTTTTTTTTTTTTTGACTCATTGTCAAATAAGTTTTTTTTTTTTTTAATGCTAGTCTTTTCGTCCGGCACCACACGGCACAATCTTATCTTACTTGTCAATTATTATAGCTTACGATATTTTTTTCCGATTTTAACGAGACCATATCCTTGAATTGTTGCTTAAGACGCAACGTTTCTTTGTCTGTATCTTAGTGCACTTATAAATTTGTGAACAACGATTATCTGTTTCACTATTTTGAAATGAAACATCTGAGGCATCGATTCGATAATTGGACGAGAATTGAAAATTTAAAATTTCAAGGACGCGTCACGTTGAGGCACTTTTCGTTACATGAGAGAAAAGAAAGATCCTCAGTCTCTCTCACTAAATCAGTCATAGTCCTTATTTTTTAAGAAGTTTCACTTCTATTACATGCAGGTACAGTGTTGCACGCGCTAATAAATCTCTAATCTTCAAACAAATAAAACCACCTAACATTTTCATCTGCAGTAACATTTTATTTCTCATTCACTGATTACGACTCAAATACATAACAAAATAATTATTTCTTTCAAAATTATTACATTTACTCGTTAAATACATTATATACAGCTATATTACGAGGCTTTATGGTGACAGTTACGCCTCATTTGGCGCCTTTTATAGCCTGTGGTAATTAAGAAAATGGGAATTTTATATTAGATCATAAAAGCTCGTTCATAGTTAAGTTTTATTCAATAGGGAATTATGCTTAATGAATATATTTATGTTTTGTATCTTTGTATGTCTGGGTGCGAGATTAAACTATAATAATATATCATAACATGACGCCACTATTCCCCGATTGGTTGAGTAGAGGTACACCGACATGTAAACTGTATTTATTATGAAACCTACATAGGCACAAATTTTATGAAATTGAATAGTAACTTTAGTAGTGATAAGGCAACGGTGTGGTTTACAGAAGATGTAGTGACCAAAACTGAAAAGAGTATGCTTAGATTGGTTGATCATGTTGAGAGGATGAATGAAACGCGACTAACAAAAGGTATTTGCTAGACAGATGTTAGTGTTCGCCAACCTAGGCGGACATATAGCGCCCTAATTGGTGATGTTCTTCAGAAAGGTGCGGTGCGTAGCACTCGCAACCAGGGCCTCAAGTCTGCTATTACAATAGTGTCAGAATGGTCTCGCCATTGTGAGTATTTGACAGTGTTTGTATGGAAAATCTGTCTAAAACTCACAATGAAGAGACCATTCTGACACTATTATAATAGCAGACTTGAGGCCCAGTGTGCGTGTATGACCACATGTATGAACGAAAAACAAGCAAAAGGAGTATGTAAGGAGCGTAAAAGGTGGCCTTCTATATTTTCTACCTACCCACCCCCGTGGGAATAAAGCGTGAGTTTATATATGTTTGTGTGAATTAAATAGTCGCTTACATAATTACATTAATAAAAAAAAATCAAGGAAACAACAATTTGAATGTATGAGACATTCTACCCACAGTTTTGCTTTGTGTTATTTGAAAAGTGAGAATATCTAATTATTTTATCTCAAATCGGCTTATTATAATATTGTAAACAGAGAACGAGGAAAACTGTCCCACCGTAATACAGTTTATAACTAGTACGGGGGTCAGAGTGAATCGGTTTCATAACAACCTAAATTTATTATTGTGCACTGAGTTACTAATTGGATATCAAATCTTTTAGATTCATAAAAAATAAGTAAGTACTTGTAAAATCTGTTGTAAGGTTGTAATTTATTTTTTTATATTTTTTGGCAAAATAAAGATTTATTATTATATTATTATAATTGGTACTATAAGTGTTTGCCGTATGTTAGTAAGTGGCTAGTTAAAAGAAGTTAATTAAATTAGTGCGGAACAAGGCAGAAGATAACTAGTAGGAAAAATCGGCCAAGTTCGTGTCGGACCACGCACAATGAAGGGTTCCGTAGTTGGTATGAATTTATCCCCAGAAAAATCGTAGTTGACAAATATGTTTTTCAACCGTAAATGTAAGTTGGTCGACTATTACTCGATAACTTGTGAAGCCTACTTAGCTGTGATAGTTTTCCTTTTAACTTTGTTTTATATGATATTGCTGTTTTATTTTTCACATATACAAGTACAACCATTTAGCAGGCAGGGGTGGACGCACACTTGACTCTAACAAAAATTAGCACTTCAAAGCTTAATATTACTCAAATGGATCCCTGAATCGAAAAATGGTTGTGACAAACCCGCAATATTTTTGAACCGCCTATCCAACGATACCCAACACCGTGGGATAAACGAGAAAAAAAAATCATTCCCGCTTTACGAGTAGGTAACCTAAAAAAATAATTCAAGATTATATTTTACCACTTTGTCGGCGTGATTAATATGTAGGTACACCCATGCCAAAATACAGCTTTCTAGTACTAAGGGTCTCTGAGCTACGCCGCGGATAGACAGACAGTCAGACAGACAGACAGACGGACATGGCGAAACTATAAGGGATCCTTGTTGACTGCGGAACCCTAAAATCGATCGACCATCGAACGATATGTCTATCAATGTCGACTTTTGGACATCGATCGACTGCAATATGAAGAATATGAAAATTATCTTTATTATATAAAAATCAACTGCCAAGTTGGTTAGTCTAGCAATAACTCAAAAATGGCTCGATCGATTGTGATGAAAGTTTGGTAAGTTGTTGTGTGCGCGCAGGAAATTCCTTACAAAAAAAAAGGCATCAGCTAGTAATATATATATATATATATATATCCTTATACAGTGTGTCTGGTCACCGGTGTCCGACCCGTTAAGGCGAAGCAATACGATCAATTTTGTCGACAATCCACCACAATAAGGCATTTTTTTTGAGGTAAGATCTTAGTGCAATTAAAAAGTAAAAAAAAAAACAACCAAATTTTTTATGTTTTAAGTTTTTTTTAAGGTTTTAATGGGAGTTTTTCATATACCTTTTAGTGTGTAACTTATTGCCACTATACTTTTATGCCTGTAGGACCTCTACATCGGTAGATATTGCAAAATAAATGAACCCACCCGTACTCAGCAAGAAAAAAATTAAAATGGCCGCCATTTCAAAACAACAGGGGCAAAATGCTTTATTATGGTGGATTTGTCGATAAAATTGATCATATTGCTTCGCCTTAACGGGTCGGACACCGGTGACCAGACACACTGTAGATGTACCTTTATGGAGAAACGCACTACATCTATCTTCAATAGCAAGGTATACCGCAAGTTAGTGGCGAATATTGCAGTTGGTACAGTGTGTACACGTGTAGTTACTTACGTCACTGAATCGAGAGGTTCTGCGGTCACCAACCTGTTTGCCTTGACCGGAAACCGAAGCCAATACCAGGAATTTAGAATCACATAAGACGAGCGTGACTGACTATGGGCTGCGGTAGCCTTTGATGATAAATTGTTGACTTAAAACTATTTTTATTTACTTCATTTATTTGTCTAAAACATAAGTAAACGCACACATGGCATGCAGGATGTTACATTAAATTATATCACAGTCATGTTTTGCCTTAACGGCGTACAAATATAAGTTGGTAGGTTATTTTTATTACAAAAAACATCAAATAATTATGACTTAATTTCATAAGCAGCTTTGTGTTTGTTATTGGTTTTAACAATAGCATTGGATAGTATCATTATTATTTCATATTATTACATCATTACTAGCTGACCCGACAGACTTCGTTCTGTCAAAAGCTATAGTATAATCTCTACTACTCTACCCTACCCTACCGTACCCTACCTACCCTACCTACCTACCTACCTACCTACCTACCCTACCCTACCTACCTACCCTACCCTAGCCTACTAGGGTAGGGTAGGGTTTATTTTTTTAACTTTTAGGTAGGTAGGTAGGGTAGGCCCTACCTACCAACCTAAAAGTTAAAAAAATAAATAGATAGTAGCCGATTCTCAGACCTACTAAATATGCATATAAAATTTCATAAAAATCGGTCAAGCCATTTCGCAGGAGTATGGTAACTAACATTGTGACACGAGAATTTTGTATATGAGATTTCTGATTCTAACTAATATTAGATTATGTTTGGATTTTGGTAGGATGGAAAATGTTTCTATATAATTGGCTTGTAGCCTATGCTAATATAAATAAGGTATTAATTAGTGGAACTTTCTGAACTGCATACATATCTGGCCTACGGTTTACTAATGATAAGCATAAAATGGTTCTCTATTGTGTTCCCTAACTTTTTTATCCACAATCTAAAGTGCCATATTTGGCCCCGCTATTGTTGGTGAATCATTTGGGTTAGATGAGGTTATAACAGTGTGATGTATCACTATTGTACATGAAGTTTAAATAAATAAATGTTCCCAGATATTTACTTACAGAATTTTGGCTGAAAATGAGTAAATATGAAAATTAGGTCAACTGAACGTTATATAAAAAGAACATTATACAAATTTAAAATAATATGAAATGAACGTTATACTAAATTTTATTAGAGCAAAGGAAGATTATATGAAATATAACATAAGTTCACATGAAATTAGGTTATTTGTTTTTATAGCATATGAAAATTATATCATGTGAACGTTATGTCAAGTCAATCTATCTGTTATTATGCCATATATTATACACGCCCCCTGTCCTACACACACAGACTATAAAATTACAATTAAAGAACTACATTGAAAAAAAAAAACCTTAACTTTCATTTACTTTATGAAAAACTGCATCTTCCAACAGAAATAAACTCTAAATTCGTACTAAGCATAAAATGGGCAAACTTAAAATGAAAATGAATATATTTCTCTCATTTCTGCTTACCACCAGCTCTACTAACAAGCGACACTAGGTCAGTATAAAGAATTCCGCAGAACATACATGAAGAAAAAAAAAACGGAACGCATACTAACATTCAAAAATAGAATGCGGGAAACGAGCGCGCGAAATTACACAGCTCAGGACGAGCCGCGAGCCACATCCGTTTCCGGCGGTAGGAGTAGGCGATAGTTAAGCGCAGGACACACTAGAGTGTAGGGGAAACTTTCCTAGGTGTTAATAGGTCTGGGTATTGTGGTTTTGACATTTATCGACGTCGGTCACCAAAATGTTTGGATGTCGAGTAAGTGGTGAAGTTAGTAAATTATCTTTATTTGACCTTATCATAATTATATTACCGTATTTAATGTTCTGCCAGATATTTATCTCAATTGTTATTTTAATAAGTCTGAACATCAAATGAAGTATGACTTTTAACAACGCTACATCAAGTTAGTAAAATATTGTACCGCACAAAGGCCTAATAGCCATATAAATCTTTTACGCTTTGGAATGGGCAAGCTTGATTTTTTTGGCTGACCGACTCCTTTGACAATTCAAAAGTGCCTGTAAATGATTTTTATTGAAGTAAAAGCTTTGAGTTTGAGCTTAGATAGCGTTATAAGGTTAATTTGGCGCGTGGCTAAAATAGAAATTAACGCAGCCATCTTGTTTTTTAAAATACATTTCAAGTGAAATTTCACAAAACAATTGTACAAATGTTTACCAGCAGCGCGGCCCCCAGTCAACCATCATTCAAACGCCAAAAAATCCTAGTAACAGTGTTTGTACCTATGGCCTCCAACCAAACTCGACCAGTCACTCCAACAACGCAACTGACAGCGAATTCACCCACAATGTAACCCAACCCTAAATCCGCGTCGTTTTTCAACCGATCCTATTTTTCGAACGGCGTTCAGCGACGTATCGCGGTATTTGGATGCCAGTTCCCACAATTTTGCTCTTATTACAATGTTCTGCGAGTTTCCGGCTATTGTACAGAATGTACAGGGGGCGTGGACATTGTGCGTTCAAGTATAAATTCAAAATGTACTTTAAACTTCTGGGTAACTGTTAAATATTTTGTGTCTGGGATATTTTGTATGTATCTGACCTGTTTTGTGGGTTTGGTTCTGCGATTTTATTATTTTGGGCTACTGAAATGTTGCTCATTTTATATTTTATATATTAACTGTACCTACGCTAACATGTCCCATTTACAAACACCACCAAACACCCCAATTAGAATATTATGTTATAATTATAATACATACACAATTTTTTTATTATCATAACATGTAGGTATAAAACATTGTGTATTTATGAAATTAATTATACTGTTTCGTTCATTTTGTTATGTTTTAACTGCACAGCGGAAGTGTGACTGTAATTTTCATAGTTTCAACTATTTTTGGTATAAAAAATTACCTGTATTAAAATGGGAGAAATTGATTCAGTATACTACTCTCAACAAACTACTTTCAAAATGTGGATTAATTCACTTCCATATCGTATGTAGTAGAAAAGTTGACTAAATTAATCACTATTTGTATCCATATAAAAGCTAATGCCTTTCGCCTGCTTACCCCATTTACTATCTTTAACCTAACTGAGGACGAAGCCATTATAGTGTATACCTGAATACCACGGGAGCATCAACTAAAGTACTTAAGTAAAGCCCTAGTCGATAGCTCTATTCCGAGGGTTCTTATACATATATACATATGTATACATACATAAGTATATGTATGTATGTATGTATATAGATACGCACATTTCCATCTAAGAGTAAAGCCAGGATTAAACAATCGGTTTCACTTAGCTAGAATATATAATGTACTAGCTTTTGCCCGCGGCTCCACCCGCGTGGATGTCGGTTATCCCGTAAAAAAGTAGCCTATATCCTTCTCCATATCCCAAGCTATATCCCTGCGAAATTTTTGACGATCGGTTCAGCGGTTTAGGCGTGAAAACGTAACATACAGACAGACAGACAGAGTTACTTTCACATTTATAATATTAGTATAGTATATAGTATGGACTAGTAAACAATCGGTAGAATATATAATGTACTAGCTTTTGCCCGCGGCTCCGCCCGCGTGGATGTCGGTTATCGCGTAAAAAAGTAGCCTATGTCCTTCTCCATATCCCAGGCTATATCCCTGCGAAATTTCATGAGGATCGGTTCAGCGGTTTAGGCGTGAAAATGTAACATACAGACAGACAGACAGAGTTACTTTCACATTTATAATATTAGTATAGATCATTATCTAGAAAAATCTTCTATACATAGTACTACATACAAATAATTGAAGTTTATATTTGTAATGTCAAAATAACAGTTTTTTTACTAAATGTTTAGGAAAGTATTTACGATACTCGTACTTGTAACAGAAAAACAGTGTTTAAAATGTTGTCTAACTGTCTGTTTGTTCCGGATAATCTCCGAAACGGCTGGACCGATTTTGACAGGACTTTCATTGACAGATAGCTGATGTTATAAGTAGTAAATACATATTTTATTTTAGAAGAAACCACGCGGGCGTAAAACTAGAATACTCGTACTGAAAAGCGGTGATAATATAATCTACAAAAATATATACGGTTGAATTGACTGGTAGAGAATGTCTTGTGGCATGAAATCCGCATATGTATCACTACTGTATACATTAAGTTTAAATAAATAAAACAATCTTGAAGGAAATATTATGTACTATCAAAAACTAGGTCGAATAATTGTATCACTACACCAAGTTATTAATCATAATTCAAATAACAACGTTAATTTAGGAGAAGCAAACAGATGGAAGATTCAAGACAAGACAAATCAAAATCACCATAATCTGAAACATAATATTGATCCAATCGAAGCACTGAAAATCAAAGCTCACCTAAAGCCAACAGGGCGTTAATTACAGCCTATAATTGCCAACGAATTCAAATTTATCTTAAGGAATCTCGCACACGACGCGACCATGACTACGACTGGTCGCAATATTGGCCGCAGAAGCTTCCGACCAAAAAGAAAAGGCCGCACGACCTGTCCCGCCAGTTTTGTTTATTTAAGATAGTGGTCAGTCGTGCGACAAGTCGTGGTCGCGGACGCGCTGTGCCTGAGATCCCTAAGAGCAACACTCACTTGCAATTGACCGGTGTGAGGTAGTCGTAGTTACTGATCAACAATAAAAAAACTTTTTAACAAAAAAACAACCGACTTTAAAAAAAAATACACTAAAAAGTGAAAAATAACTTTAATTTCGGAAGTCGGTGGCAAAAAACCAAAATACAGAACCAAGAACAAACTTTTTAACAAAAAAACAACCGACTTTCAAAAAAATACACTAAAAAGTGAAACATAACTTTAATTTCGGAAGTCGGTGTTCTTGGTTCTGTATTTTCATTTTTTGCCACCGACTTCCGAAATTAAAGTTATTTTTCACTTTTTAGTGTATTTTTTTTTTGAAAGTCGGTTGTTTTTATGTTAATTTTTTTTTATTGTTGATCAGTAACTACGACTACCTCACAACGGTCAATTGCAAGTGAGTGTTGCTCTTAGGGATCTCACGCACTGCGCGTCCGCGACCACGACTTGTCGCACGACTGACCACTATCTTAAATAAAGTAGTGGTAATCGAATTGTTGTGAGATAGCCCACAACAATTCGATTACCACTACTTGCTATACCGCACAAACAAGAGTGACACAAGAAACCTATACGAAGTAGATTAAATACAAACTAAATAACTCAAAAACTACCCAAGCAAATTTAATAAAAATCGGTTAATAACCATTTATAGCCCGAGTGCATCTCATGACAATTCCAGTAAGCCCAAACACGGCTAGGATACATTGTTTTATTACGGAGTTCCGGTGCATACCTTCCGGCTTCATCTTCAGATCAGTTCGATGATACCATTTTCATCAGAATTATTTATTTAAATTTGCTTCATAGTCGCTTAATAATCTTAATCGATATATCTTATCGCCACCCGTGAAATACTTATCATTGAGGAATTCCGGTGGCCATTTGTGGTCTTCTTGATCAGTTCCACTTCATCAAATGATACTTTCTGAGTGCAAATGATTGAGTTATTGATGAAAATACAAAAATCGCTATATATTTGTCTATAAAATTTGAGGAGTTCCCTCAATTCCTCATGGTTCCCATCATCAAAACTGGATTTTGTTTTTGGTTCATAAATGACAGAGAACTGAGGTAACAAACATAAAAAAACCCCCAATTGAGAACCTCCTCCTTTTTGGAAAGTCGGTTAAAAAAGTATGGAACATTAGAGCGCTGAGGAGACGACAGACAATTTGTCCGCGCACTAGTGGAATCGTATGGAAATCTTACGCGCACGTACGACAAAATTCCGGGATTTCAATACGATTCCAAATTGCTCGCGGACAAATTGTCCATCATCTGTTCAGCGCCTAAATAGGTGCGCGGAGACGCAATTTAAGGGCGATACTGTTGGTCGGGGCGGTTAGTCGCAACAGAGAGTAACCAAGTGCGCATCGCGGCATCTACAACGCCACATGCGAACTACGCATCAAAGACCTGACGTCACAAATCCTTCATCGCGCAATCTGAGTTTACCGCGCGACTCGCAAATGTACAACATCCCGACATCAACCATCGGGTAGTTGCCCACCAGACACAACACCCGTCTGGTCGGAGGATCCTCCCTTTTCAATAGAGGATTTATTAACTTTACACCCTGTTACTCATACCTCTATACTGGTGACCCCGAACATGAACTGTAAATATATATTATTTTTTAAATCTTTATTTATATCTCATTGTATGCTGCACCGGTCGACGTCATCATGGCGACGCTGGCTGCCGCTGAAAACCAGCACTGGGGCTCTATTTCGCATAAGTTCACAGCATCAAACTGAGCGATGGCCATTTTGCGTAGATGTGAGACGCATATTTTCCTTCAAATTGTTCTTTTTTGTTTTTGTGTTCTTTCTTAGCGTAATTTTTACTGCAAATAAACGTATTTTCTTTGTTCCTTTTTCTATCTTTTTATCTACTGTGCACTCGACCAGTCTCTTTTGCAACTTAGTATCGCACTTAAATTGCATCACCATGCAATTTATAAAGATATTGGTGCCGATTCCCTTGTTCACAAACTAAACTAAATTTAAGTTCAGTGCATCTTTTTCTTTCTATTTCGTTAAGAAAAGGACAGAAGATAAATTTTAGTTTAGTCCTTTCAAATTAAACAGCGCCTGTCACTACTCCATACAAGTTTATACATGATCAAAACTTGCGTACTAAAATTACGTCAATTTACGTCAAACGCTGATTAATTTGACAGGACTAAACTAAAATGTATCTTCTGTCCTTTTCTTAATGAAATAGAAAGAAAAAAATGCACTGAACTTAAATTTAGTTTAGTTAGTCCCTGCACCTATGTAGTGTTCCATAATTGTTGTTGATGACACACAAAAGCAGCATCTTGCAATAAAATCTATGTCGAAATAAAAAAAATGTCCATAAAAAAAAATGTCTATAAAAAAATGTCCATATAACTGCAATAGTAGCAGAACGATTAATTGCAAGTGTGTTCTTGGTCTAAACCCCTAGCCATACGATTCAAATATCCGTGCGGGCGTTTCGAAAAGGTTCCGCATAAATCATTTGAGGGCCTTCTACGTTCTCCAAGGCAGCTTCTACTCCAGTTAATGCATTTCGATTACCCCCTTGAAATTCATGAACTGGTCCTTCAGGAGAACTCCTTAATATTCTTCAATAGTGCTTCTGAGCATCCTTAATATTTTTTGTGATGCAAATGTTTGATAGGAGCTAAGATGAGATGAAATGCAAGCAGTTCTTGTTAAGTAATTGAGTAGAACATTACTTGGAAATGTTATTATCTTGATCCAATTAGATTTGATAAGATGACTTTCTATGAACCGACGCAGTTTAATTCCGAAATCATAGAAAACTATTCTTTGAATTTGTATTTGTGCGGCATAGTCAAAGACTTCCATACATTTTATTGCCTCCATGTAATATACTATTTATAGACATTATATGAATATGACATTACATCTAAAGAGACCGCCCGCATTATGAAATGATACCTGTAATAATAATTGTAGGGGAGATAAATAAATATTGTACCTGTATGCTTGTCCAAAAAGTACATAAAATATTAATTGAAACTAATAAAACATAACGAAAAAATCTTTTTTAAATACAAGAAATCCGTGTTACATCCAACTCCCCGGTTTTAATAACACCTCAATGTGTACCCCCATCCCCTATTCAAAGGGGGAGAGGGTGCAGCGATGGTCACGTTCGCATCTAGCAAGATTACGCGAAGATATTGGCAAAGACTTCTGATGGCATTAGTGCCCCGAGCACACTTGAGTGGCTATATCTTTGGAATTACATTGAAATAATTACTTGAAAGTTATTGCTTTAGTTTTAGAAAATTTTGGAAGAAACTTTTTAATAATTACTCACTTTTGTTAGTTTATTGAAAGAGAAGTCTGTCTCAGTTGATAATAATAATTAATTATTTTTTTCATCATCTGGTGGGCTTCCAGTCTAACCTGATACAGCTGAATACTAGTATTTTACATTGAGCGACTGCCTGTCTGACCTCCACAACCCAGTAACTGGGTAATACGATACCCCTTTCTATAACTGTCAAACTTTTGGGCTTCAGACGACCAACAGCCGGGACCAACGGCTTAACATGCTTTCCGAGGCGCGGAAGGGTCTTGGTACGTAAAGATGGTGATCCATCCACGGGCCAAACGCGGCAAGCGAAGCTTAACCTGGTTGATCGACCCGTGCGGCTGCACAAACTCGTATTTTTATTTTATTTTTATAGATAATGTTTTAAAATCAATGTGTATTTGAAAAGCGAGGCGAGATGTCGTTAGTTATTTGACTTGGTTACGATTGGTGTATAATGTTTAGCTTAGTGGTAGTTACATTCGTGTAGGTACTTTTTTGTAAATTTTTTACAAAATATAATGTACAAAAAAAGTATACGAATCAAAAAGAACAGACCGATAAATACCACAGAATCTGAACATTTAACAGAGGAAAAACGTGAAATTAACTAACAAAATAGGTACTTCGTGCAGTAGTCAACGTTAAAAGTAACTACATTTATTACCCACATTTTATGCAAACGCCGCTTTATATTAACTTCAGGGTGCTTCAGGTGTTGGATTTGGAGGAGTCTAAATTATTTCGAAACGTTTCGCTGTTGAACGATAGTCTGTAGCTGCAAATATCCAACATTTGATGTCAGAGCAATATAACTGAAAATCCAGGACAGATTTACTGGGAAATTAATGAGATTTATCTGAATAATACCGTTCTCAGATTTTTCTTAGATAAACATAAAATCACGCCTGTATTGAGGATGGCAGAGGTGTGTACTGTGTAGTACATCCGTATTTCGTTAGCTATGTTTAAATCCCGTATAATTTATTGATAGGAAGTGAATTTATTGCCATTAACTTGGCATTTATCCAGGATACGGGCTTGTACTAGTTTCCTGATTGAAAAATCGATTAATTTGTGACACCTGGTACTCACGCAAATATAAAAAGGGATTCACACCATACTATAGCCACATTATAATCTTGTAATAATGTCAAAGGACATAAAATTAACGTGACACAGGAAACCACAACGTCACACGTTCACTTCCTATCCATAACTCAGACATGAATTAGTGAAATTGAATTTTCTATCAGATTTCCGCATATCAAGTCACTCACGACAGCAACTAGATTGCATTACGCCGAGGCTCACGTAATCGATGCAGCGCCTCTATTGGTCCCCGGAGCAATCATGCTCTTATTGGTATCTCAGTAAATACGTGTCCCGACAATTTACACGGAGTTATGTCACTCATACTTCGACACTGTCGAGAGATTCGTGTTGGAGCGGTTTTATGACGAAGATGTGTACGTGATCCAGGCTATCTCTTTTTTAGTGAAATTATATCATAGATATAAGAATTGTTTTTATATTTCTACTAACTTACGCTCGCTGCTTCACCCGCTAGTATGTCGGTAAAAAGTAGTCCTTCCCCAGGGGTCAAAGTAATTCCGTACCAAATTTCATCAAAATCGATTTTATAATATTAAGTTAGGATAGATTGCATCATTCGTTCCATAGATGCAATACGTTGATTAATGGCATGTTTGGTGAATAAATTAAAAAAAAAACTTAACTTCACTACTACCTTCCCATATTCACTTATTTATTTTAATATTTCTCTGGAGGACGTATTCCGAAAACAAAACAGACTAAAGACAGCTCTAAAACAACTATTTGGACACCCTTAGAAAACCTATCAATTAAATTACACAGGACTAGTGAAACTCGTAATAAAAACAATCTGACACAGAATAAAATCTACAACAAATTCCAAGCCTCGCTCAATTTCACTTCTGAAATTTCTTATCAAAACAATGAAGCTAATCCATCAATAGAATCCAAACTGAAACCTTTCAGTATCCAATTACTGAATACCAAAAACGTGTGAAAACCATTAAGAGGCTACTGGCGCAAATAATTACTTTAAAAAATTCTCTTCGTCTATTTTGCTAAAAGCGTTTTCGAATAGCAGTCGAGCTACTGGCGCGAGTGAGCTCGTGCCTATACTGGGAGAGCGTTAAGACTGGAGCCTCGTCTCGGAAAATAAAGGCAGTATTGGAAACTCAATGAGGTAAGTATGTTTGGATTCCTTAGAGTGCCATTTTGAGAAAGGTACTTATTTGCAGTTTTAAAGTTTAGATTAGGAGGTGGGATATGGAAGTGAAATGGAAGTTCGGGGCGGCAGTGGCAGCGGGGAGAGGTGATGTAGGATGTAAGTTATTGAGAATACCAATCTGTCTGCCAAGCGTGCAGATTATAGCAAAATAGAAAGAAATACACAAGGTACATTGCGCGCAGAACAGATGGCCGTTAAGGCCGAAAGGTTCTGGAGTGGCGACCGCGTACCAGAAGACGAAGCGTTGGAAGGCCTCCCACAAGGTGGACTGATGACCTTGTGAAAGCCGCAGGAATTCGCTGGATGCGGGAAGCACAGAACCGGTCGAAATGGCGGTGCTTGGGGGAGGCCTATATCCAGCAGTGGACGTCTTTCAGCTGAAATGATGATGATGATGATGAGAAAGAAAGACAGAATAATCTATATCTATACTATAAACTAATAATAAAGCTGAAGAGCTTGTTTTTTTGTTTGTTTGAACGCGCTAATCTCTGGAACTACCAGTCGGATTTGATAGCCCAATTCTTGAGGAAGCCTATAGGCTATTAACCCGCTAGGACCCATAGGAGCAGAGTAAAAGATTTTTTTTTTTAGAAAGATCGCTTAGAAAAACGAAATAATAGCACGTGCAGGCGATTCGATGCGACTGGGTAGATTGGGAGACCAAGAAATTTCAAGCAGAGGAAGTCGCGGGCAGAAGCTAGTTGTAGGTATAATATGTCTGCACAAATGAAGGCTAAAAAAAATTTACAATGCCTAGCCAAATGTAGCCAAAACCCTATTATTCTGTCTTCACACATAGTTATATTATTAATATAAATAAATATTGTAAAACATTTTAAAAGAGTTTCCCGCGCATTCTTCTCCATACGAAACCACCTTTTGGAAGGGGTAACTAGAATCAATTGTATTTTTCATAAATTTTGACGTTCAAAATGCCTTTTATCAAATAAATTATTTGAATTCGATTCTACTGTACGAATAGGTGGCTGGGTCGCTTATGTTTGTAAACGCACCCACAATACAGAAGAAATTCCAAGTGTGGGGTAAAATAAAAAAAATAAAAACTTTCACCAATCCATTTTAGTTGCTAATAGATTATTTTATATCAGATTAACTTTAAATTTTTAGTGTTCCAATTTACTTCGGATGTAAAGTGATGGCCTGAAACACAGGTTTAAAATAACCTAGATCGGGCGGGTTGCTACCAAATATTGTAATTCCGAACCATCAATACTTGCACTTGTATTAAACTTGTTTTAGTTTATTTTTAGGCATTATACATGTTATGGAAATCTTACTTTTGACTAGATGTATGTAAAACCTAGAATAAGTTTGTCATTGTGAGGAGTAAATAAAGAATTTATTATTATATTATTATTATTATTATTTTCCAAATGTGTTTTTCAAGTGTGTGCGTGTGTTTAGTGCATCAAGTTTTATGTTTGTCGTTTATTTTTTATGTTATTTACGCTAAAGTGTTTAATAAATCAATATTTGTTTCATACCCCAGTCCTTTCAAACGTTGAATTATGACAATTAATGGCACTGAAACAAAAACTGCTGGCTTGACTAACACTTAATTTCCTCTAGCTTTAATATAACTTCCTGAGCAGTAGGATATCGTACGTAGAATGAACATAAGAACATAATCTTTTAAAGGGTAAGCTCTGGGCTGGTAACGGCTGTGAGGAAACGGACATGAAAGCGGAAATTTTAAGACTTAACCAAACATACCTGAGAGATCTTACCGCGCGTCTTCTTTGTACAGTTAAACAAAGAGATAAGTATACACGGGTAAAGATTTAAAACTTGACATTCGCCTGACAACGTCAAAAGATGGTCACGATTCTGTTTAGTTGACAATGACATTTGACACTCATACAAAAAATCATATCTAACGTTCCATGTGGGATGTGTGAGCTTCGCGCGGATTGAATGAATATTTTATTTTTATTTGTTGACATTTTACATAATTATACCTATTTTATTAATAATTATTTATATATTTCTGTATCTGCCCGTGATATCACAGCGGGCCCTATCAGAATACTAGCGCTGAGACACTTATTTTTAAATGTCCAACATCGTGCTGAGACAGGAGCCTTTTGGCCTCGTACAGGATATTCTGTTTTTTTTTTTCCTTTTTTTTTTCTATATATATAATTTTCTTTTTTATACTTTTATCACTGTGGGTTTAGTTTCGTTTGTGAGCTTCCAGTGCGAGTCCCAATAAATAATTTTTCTTTCTTTCCTCTTCTCAATAAATAAACTTTTTCGCGTGACCTAATTTCGGTGAGGGCTAATGTAATGGTTCTAATCTTTAGATCCAGGCACTACTTTCAAACAATGAGTGTGCTGAGTAGTCAAACCTTTTATATTTATGGAAGAGTCCATGTGTATCTAAAGCATATATCTAAAGGTATTACGTACACAATCATCGTCAGCCTAGCCCTTTCGCAACTAAGTTGGGGAAGGCTTCCAGTCTAATTGGATGCAGTTGAAATACCAGCATTATGCTCACAATATATACATACGTACAGTGGCCAGCACATCAAGTTGCCAACTGTTAAATTTTCTCGTTCGATTTTGAACTTAATCATCAACAGCTTAAAGTTTAAAATCGTTTGGAGAAATTTGAAAGTTTCATGTCAAATCAGTCAATCAGTTTCGTGGCTGGCCACTGTACAAATACATTAAATTGAAGTGTCTGTTTGTAATATGTAACAGCTTTTTACTATAATTTAGTAAAAAACTGTTATTTTAACATTACAAACAGATTTTAATAAAATGATTTTTTTTATAAGTACCGTATATACTTTCATATGCATTTGCATATATTATGTGGTACTTATAACAAAAAAATAACCTTTTTTATTTTTATTCTGTCTGTCTGTCTCTTTGTTCCGACTGAACTCCGAAACGGGTGGACTGATTTTGCCGGATCTTTCACTGGCAGATAACTGATGTTATAAGGATTAATTTAGGCTACTTTTATTTTAGAAAAAGCCACGCGGGCGAATATGCAGGCAGCAGCAAATAAAACAAATTAGGAGTGTAGTGAAGAGATGAATATGTTAACCTGTATACTATAAATTTTGTTCGACTGTACGTAAGAAGATAACGTAAAATACTGCTATATCACTATAGCAGTATTTTACGTCATGACCTGAAATAAGGAATGTAAGAAGTTTTATTACTAAGTGTTGATGTTGTGCTTGAAATATTTAATCTGTTGGTCTGCTGGCTTTAGGAGTTTTTGTCACGTCATCCTGTATAGTATCCTGCTGGTTTTGTTTCGAACTTTGTATATGAAAAAAATGAAATTAAGAATTTTCTCATATCTTTTATAGTGTCATATTGAGACACGAAGCAAAAAAGTACGATCTAGAGGAATGTGGCCGTTTTTCTTTAGATCAAATTTTGTCGCTTCGTGTCTCCATATGAAATTTTATAAAAGGTATTAGAAAATTCTAGACACTCTTACCGAGGTCGCTGATTGAGCCGTTTTTCATAATTCCTTCTCAATCACGAGAAAATATTTTTTTAAAGGAGTGGCGCTAGTGGACCGGTGAGCGCCCTCTTAAGTATTAACTTACGGATTCGCTTATGCGATAAACATCTGCTTACTAAAATCTTCTAAAATCCGCCTAAAATATAAACAGAGCTTTTAACAGGCTTATTCCACAAATCCCCCCTGAAAATCCCCCTTAGGAGGAAAAGTGGAATCTATAAAAAAACAGTCTAGAATTCACCCCTGATAATCCCGCTTAGGGGGGAAAACTAGAATTGAAAAAAAAAAACTTATTCCGTGATGATTTTTTTTACATTAGGGTTCAGTTTTCCCCACCGAAGGGGATTCTCTGGGGGGATTAGTGTAATAAGCCGGATTATCAGGGGTGAATTCTAGACTGGTTTTTATATATTCCACTTTTCCTCCTAAGGGGGATTTTTCAGGGGGGCATTTGTGGAATAAGCCTTTTGAAACCTATTTAAAACTAGCTGCCCGCGGTTTTCCCCGTGTGGCTTTTCTAAAATAAAAGCCCAAGTTACTCCTTATAACATCAGCTGCCTGCCATGAAAGTCTCGTCAAAATCGGGCCAGCTGTTTCTAAATTAGCCGGAACAAACAGACAGACTGACAGACAAAAAATATAAAAATATTTTTTTTAGCTATACGTAGGCCGTATATATACTTTCTTACGCATTTAGTAAAAATAAATAAAAAGTATTTATTGGGACTCGTACAGGAAGATCACATTTTAAACTAAACACACTTACAGCAACATCAAAAAAAATATTGGTTGTCTTTATAGTCGGTTTACGGACGATAATTTTACCTGATAACGTCATAAGAAACGTTGCGTCACAAGCCGAACTCTTAGACCGATCGAGCCTCTCTATCGCTTGTTCCGCGCTCTCGCTTGCACACTCGGCTCAGGTGGAACGTGACAATGAGTCATGCTTTTTCGTGCGTGCAGCTGGCGTTCATCGATTTATGAGACGTTGCCACGTCAAAAACAAAAATAAAATTGATATATATATATATCAATTTTATTTTATATATATATATATATATATTTAGACAGCCTTCTTATTCACAAGGCGAGCTTCTTGGAGACTTGTAAACAAGAAGGAGTAAAAAACGTCTATGTGACATTCTATATAAAATAATTGAACGAATATAAAAGCAAAAATATTTACTTATTTTAGTTAACAAAAATAAAAACAGAAAGTCCTGAACGGGGCCAAAAGGCTCCTATCTCAGCATGATGCTGCGACATTTAAAGATAATCGTCGCAGCGTATTCTGATAGCCCCGCTGTGATGTCACGGACAGATCCAGAAATAAAAAAAATAGATATGTGTGAAATAACATAAAATAAAATATTTATTCAATAAAACCCGATTTTACAACAGTTAATATTATTATGCCTTTAGTGTCTGTGGAACTCTATGACAAGTAAAGAGATGCAGGCGCAGCCACTCCGGGTCTCCGGCAAATATAAATATAAAAACATTACGGTTGTACTCGTATAATGCTACAGTATTAAAAGCAATGCAAAAGAAATATAATGATATAGTGTAAAAAGTTATTATTTTGACATTACAAACAGACATTTTAATTTTATTTATTTGTATAAATAGATACTAAGTAATTGCTGCGATAGAGCAACATACTTCAATGTATCGTGGGTGTTGTATGTATCGTTTGTATGGGTACTGTAGAAATGACTTTGCTCAGTATACTTTGCTTACATGCTTAGAGCCATACAGTTAGCGCGCTTTGAGAGGCACTATTAGCATCTACATATTACTGTAGCCTTTATTTTGTTTTCAAAGCCTGAAACGTAACACTAAAGGCTTACAATAAGATTCTTTGAAACTTTCATCTCATGTGTAAATTAGTTTACCAACCTAGCTCGCAAATGAATGCTTGGTTTCGTTTGTCGATGTGAATCATTTTTTTATTAATGTTATATTAATTAAGTTACGTTGCCTCTTTTGTCTAGCGCTACTGATGAGGTCCTGAGTTCGATTGCAGGTCGTAAATAGTGTTACTGGGTTTTTCCATTAGGAATTTCTCAGTAGCAGACCGAAGTCAGAATTTGTGCCCAGTTCATTTATTTTATTTTATTTGTGTGCTTCGCTTTTTGTTGTTTGTTTAGTTTATAGTATATGCAAGGATTATTCTTTTTTTTGACAGTATCTGCGATTTGATACAATTATTGTCGTTTTATTTGTTTGTTGTTCGCGATGGGGTTATATATACTTAATATATGTTTGTTTTTATTTAGTGATAAATATAAACTATACAAATTTGTAAAAATAAATAAATATAATTTAAACGATGGTGTTTTTATGTGCCGTTGAAGCTCTTGAGTTGGCTCAGAATTTTCGTAAGATATTCCTAAGACTTCCTCCTTTCGCGTTAGCATCCCGATGGCATATGCCAACCTACCTACTCAAGTTAACTATCTTTTTGTATGCACGTGTTTCTGTGACAAATAAACCTACTTTTCTTTCTTTCTTTTTCTTTATATGCTGCGATACCAAATCTCTCAGAGATTGACTCATATTGCATGCGATCCATGGCGAATCTAGAGCAATCTCTGAGGTGGTCGAGAACGGTAGGTAGGTAGTAATACGGTGTTGTCGTGGCAGGGACATTTGTCGTCGGTAGTGATTTTGAAGCGATGGAGGTAAGATTTGTGAAATCAAACTAAACACATTTTTAGCAACATTAATAAAAATAAAAAAAAGTAAAATGAAAACAGAAAGTCCTGTACGAGGCAAATGCTCCTATCTCAGCATAATGCTGCGACATTTAAAAATAATCGTCGCAGCGCTGGTATTCTGATAAGGCTCACTTTGATGTCACGGATGTGATTTCTGGTATAATATACACCGTGACATTTTAGTCATCTTACAAAGGTGGTCCACTAAATATATCGACATAAAATACCTCTAGCCGCGATAAAAAAAAGAAAGATTGAGATTAAGATTAAGCAGCAATAGTATATAAGAAATAAATTTTTGCGCTATGGTGAGTGAACTCTGATAAAGATGTCGCCGCTCCACTCCGCGCCGCCCTTAGAGAGCAAGGCAGGCTTGGACCGCGCTCGGAACAGGCTGTTTGAAACTATGTCATGCCTCATAATTAATTTATTTTATTTTATTTTTTTATTATTTATTTATTTATTTAACAATTTATGTACACACATATAAACAGACAAGAAGAAAGAAACAGAAAAATACGTACAAAGGTGATGCTTATTTCTAATGAAATCTCTTCCAGCATACCTGCGATAGGAAAGTAGATATAGAGATGTAGACAACGTGTGTAAGTGTAGAAGAGAAAAAATGAAATAAAAAAATATACATAAAATCAAAATAGCTATACACTAATATAAATACTTATAATCATACAATAAGAGAATATACTTACATACATACTTCTAAAATAAATATAACTCAAATATATACTTAGAACTACAATGTAGTGGAAAATAATAAATACATAATAACATGCAACTATGACGAAGTAGAAAGATAGTGATCCTTTACTCTTCTTTTAAAGGCTGCAACAGTTTGGCAGTCCCTAATGTCAGGTGGCAGTGAATTCCACAACCGAGCCGCGTGCACAGTGAATGAGTAGGAGTAGAAGTCGGATGAGTGGGGAGGGAGTCTAAGGAGATTTCTAAGATGCGACCTGCAAGGTGCATCCGAAGGACGATCGTAGGAAAAGCGTTGTCGCAAATAGGATGGCGTTTTAGGGTTGTGAAGGATGTTAAATAGCAGACACAATATTCGAGTGTTCCTGCGAAGTCGAATAGGGAGCCACTTGAGTATCTTGCGATAGGTAGAAACGTGATCATACTTTTTAAGGTTAAAAACAAAACGAATACATATATTTTGTAAACGCTCAAGTTTATTTAAAAGCTCCTCAGTGGCATCCAAACAACTACTACTTACTTAAATATATATATTTTTTTTTTTCTTTATGAATTATTAGCAGTCATTGGATATATAAAGTGGGCTGCCGTTGTAAGACGATTAAAATGCCACGGTGTATATGTAATGCCGTTTTTCATCATTTGGTGTAGCCGCGAGATGGTCCCAATAGAGGTTACAAACTTTGGTTATGTCATTTTTTAATCACTACCACACCCTGGTAGGTGTGATGTGTTCAGCCATTTCTAGGATCATTCAGACTTTTTGAATTCGTATCATCTGAATGACGGTGATTCAGTGTCATCCAGCAATTTTACTACAACGACAACTGAAGTGTGTACCCTTTGTACTACACGGCACGGTTTCTTACGGTACGGCGCATAAACCGCGCCGTAGAAAAAACATGTCTATAGAAGAAGCTTCCATAGTGATCCATACAACACTGACGAGCGTGCCTACACACGATGTATAAACCGTAGTTTTTCACTGCAATAAAAACGTGTGTGTACAAAGGGCCATATTCTCCAAACATCACTTCGAAATTCATACGATGATTTACTTTAGTTTTCATTTACTTTTGTATTTTTATTATATTTTATTGTTTATTTTATTCCTGTAGTGGGATTTATTTTATGTCCGTTGGTTTATCTGTGGCATCACAGCGAGCTCTACCAGAATACAAGCGCTGCGGTATTTGTTTATTTTTATTTTTTTATTATTATTTTCAGATATCGCAGCTTCATGCTGGTATAGCCCTTTTGGCCACGCACAGGTCTTCTTTTTTTTTTGCACATTTGTTTTAGTTTTTGTGTTCTTTTTTGATTGTTTTCATGATTTTGTTAATTTTAATGTTATTTTTAGGGTTCCATAGTCAACAAGGAACTCTTATAGTTTCGCCATGTCTATCCGTCCGTCCGTCTGTCCGTCCCCAGCTTAGCTCTAGAAAGAGAGAGTATTAGTACTAGGAAGCTATAATTTGGCATGGATATACATATTGAACACTTTAACAAGTGGTAAATAAATGGTCATGAAAAAAATAGTTATTTAGGGTACTACCTCCTGTACATGTAAAATGAGTATGTTTTTTTTTTTAAATGATGCGAGTTTGTGAAAACAATTCTTCGATTAAAGCGTAGTATTTCAGAAACGGATCCCCGTTTCGAAATATTAGGCTTTAAAATGCAAATTTTTGTTAGAGTCAAGTGTCCCTCCCCTGCCAGCTAAACGGGTAGTTTTGCATAGGTGTAAAAATTCACGATAGTAGTATATATAACGAAGTTAAAAGGAAAACTATCACAGATAAGTAAGCTTTTCAAGTTTACGAGTAATAGTCGACCAACTTACATTTGCAGTTACAATGTTATAGTTGGAACTACAATGTTAAGTTTGTTCTTCCCTAGAACAAACTTAACATTGTAGTTCCAAAAATTCAATTCATCCCAACTACGGAACCATTCATTGTGCGTGGCCGACACGCACTTGGCCGGTTTTTTTATTGTTTTATTTCCTGTGCGTGTCCCAAATAAATTTCTTTCTTTCTTTAAAAACAAATGAGTTCACTTTCAAATTGTGTGCGGTCACTTGAGTGAGTAAGATTCCAAGTGAACTTTAACAGAAAAGCACTAATAATATTTCCATCTCAGAGGGTTCTCCCAAGGTATGATAATTATCATAATGTATAACGTTGTCCGGTAACAGGCTGGGAGCCGGAAATGAGCTCCACGGGGCAATACCGGCCTTGTAATGAAACCGAGACACCGCGGCGGGACTATTAACTTGCTGCTTCTAATGTTTCACGTCTCTTTTGATGGTAATTTAATTGATCAGGCTGAAATGTCAATTAGATTAGACGGTAACGACGATTTTGGAGGAAAGAAAGTGTTATTTAGTACTAATAAAAGAAAAAGGAGCTCGTCCGGGGAAGTATCACCATAGCTATTTTCCAGAGAAGAGCTTGTCCGGACAAGAACTATCATGATATCTATTTCTGCCGCCAAGCAACGTTTCTGTGTTTCGGTTTGAAGGTCATTTTGCCAGATGCCACGTACATAATCAGCCTAAAATGACATAGCCTTCCCACTGCTGTGATACGGACCTCCTCCCGGTGAGAGGGAGTAGGCCATAATCCACCACGTGGGCCCTGTGTGGGTTGATGGATGTCACGTCTTCGAATTATTTGGTTCTAGGATATTATATCCCGGTTTCCTCAGGTGATGAAATTAAGAACACAAAGTAAAGTGCCTGCCTGGTTTTGAACTCACGACCCTTAAGTAGAAAGTCATGGCCGATACCACTGGGTCACCACTACACATGCCGTGTAATACTATGAATTCCATGCACATTAAACTTTTCAGCTTTGTCTTACGGATGGCAATGCATTCACTTAAGATGCCCCCTAATCATTGCGTCACTAACGTGAGTCCTAGTCAGTCTGAACACTAGAGACAGATACCCATTATACATACATAAACACACGCTTTTTTTCCATTGGGGTATGCAGAAACTACGATCCTTACATATTCATTTTGCTTCGACCATGCAAAAGACCAGATACAATATCATCCTTAATTCATCAACAAAATTAGATCATCACTTTACACCAAAACCGATGCCCTGCAAAAGCCCTAAAAAAGCACCATGAAAAACAGCCATTACTTTAAAGATAGCAACTTCACAGGCGAGTACATGTAGCAAGCGAGCAGCTGGGAAATGAAACACTCAACTCGCCGCGCATGCGCCGACTGGCGACTGAATTATTACCCTTTCCCATCAAACTAAGTGTACTCAGCAAAAATGCTTGTTTTAAAGCGAGTATGGAACTTGAAACGTCGACCTGGAAAGGGTTGTATAGGAGGGCTTTAGTGAGTTATTAAAATTATGATCACATAATGATGTAACATGTATTTTACAATTTTTAGAGTTCCGTAGTCATCAAGGAACTCTTATTGTTTCGCGATGTCCATCTGTCTATCCGTCCGCGGCTAAGCTCAGAGACTCTTACTACTAGAAAACTGTAATTTGGCATAGGTATAAAACTGGAATTCTTGTCAATGTATACATTTCTCGCTCTGAAAATCGAAAGAGTTTCGTTTGTAAGCAGCAAAATATATCGCGTCAATTTGCGTCCAGATGAAACTTTCGGAAAAGAATATGTCCAATCTTCAGATTTTAGTATCAACTCTTTAAATTATATAGGTACCATATTTCAAACCATGATGTAGTATAGTGTATGAGTATCATAATAAACATAAAAAATCAAATCAACCTCAACGACTCAAACGTGAACTCATCATCCGTTTCAAAAAGAGTCATATAACGAGAGGTGTGTTTATCAACATAATTCAGAGTTAATACGCCATGACTGTGTTTAAAATAAAAACGTAAAGTGAGTCAACATGGGTATGTAACAGTAAGTGTGCTCGTGAATAACATGTCATAATAATACATGACGTTAAAGCAACGTCCCTGGGCGAGGTGTTGAGAAACATACGGACTGAAAATGTAACATCAAACAGTAGTGTGTAACCGAGTGTCAAATGGCACATGGAATTTGAGAATGCTGTCACACAGTTGTGACTTAGATACGACTTCTGACCAAAACAGTAAGCACTAAGCATCACTTGTTAGACGCGTTTTACGCGCGGAATACGGATTAATATGCTAGACGCTACATGGCGAATCGGTTGTTTAAACTCTCGCATAGTTACAAAAGAGAAACGCGCATTTTACGTGCGTAATTCGGATTAATATGAATACTAGCCGTAAAATGGTGCCTTGGTGGAAAGAAACACGTCTATGTGGACAAAATTTACAGGATGGATTTTTGATCCGGGGCAGAAAGGGCTATAAAATCGACCCTGTACCTAGATTTTACGCGCTTACGGATATGCATTTAAGTTGGATCCGTTAATTAAATCTCTAACGTTCCCACTCAAAACATCGCCCCGTATAGATAACTTGAACCCTGCGTCGCGTCGACTCAAATTTGTAACTAAAAAGCCTTATATTTTCCACCGAATGCGATAAACATGGCTCACAATATGTCGGTTAATAAATGCATGCGTTCATATCTATATCTACACATGGATATAATAATCGTATCGTAATGTTTGTTAATTCGTGCGCGCATCACGTAAAAGCCACTCATTGGATTGAAAATAGAACTACTGAAAGATAAGAAGCTTTATTGAGAGTAACATTTAGCGTTTATTTCATCAAAATCGAGCTACAGAATCAAAAGATATCGAAGAATACTTCGAGTAATAATAGTATATAATTCGTCTTACAATTTCTGAGCAGTAAACTAACAAAAAGTACTAGGCTTGCATGAATTCACGATACTATTTAAATCATTTGTATTATCCTACTAATAAATAGTATTTGATTGTTTGGCACAGATAGTTTATAATCTGGGTTTAACACAATAGGATACTTTTTATCTCGGTAGTACGTTGCATGCATACAAGACACTATTCTGATCACAAGCACGTTGTGCACAATATCTGAGCAACAAACTAACAAAAAGTACTAGGCTTGAATGAACTCAAGATAGTATTTCAATCATCAGTATTCTTATTCTTCTAATAGGATTTAAGTAGGTACTAGGCTTGCATGAATTCACGATACTATTTCAATCATTTTGTGTTATCCTACTAATAGATAAATATTTGATGAAATTTGGCACAGATAGTTTATAATCTGGATTTAACACAATAGGATACTTTTTATCTCGGTAGTACACCGCATGCATACAAGTCGCTATTCTGATCACAGTGCAGTACGTTGCGCACAATATCTGAGCAGTAAACTAACAAAAAGTACTAGGCTTGCATGAACTCAGGATAGTATTTCAATCATTAGTATTATTTTTCTTCTAATAGGATTTGGATGAAAGGCACACAGATTATTTATAACCTGGATTAACACATAGCATATTGTTTATCCCGGTAGAACGTTTCCGTGGGATAATTTCCGACCTCCAGGCGGGCGAAGCCGCGGGCAAAACCTAGTATGAAATAAATCACTTGTACGGTGTTATAATTTGAATAAAAATTTGAATGACTAATGGAAGTAATTTTGAGAACTTGACACATTTCAGTTTTATAAAGTATTGCCCGATTTTTGACTGCGTTTAAAAAAAAAAACAGATTGCAGGCTACATATATCTGTAAAATTTCATAACGATCGTTTCAGTGGTTTAGGCGTGAACAGGTGACAGACAGACATAATTGAAGGTAGGTTGGCAAGTTATGGGTTGCATCAAAAATGAATGATAAAAATGTTAAACGATTCAAAAAAAATCTGTTGGAAAAAAATATATGGCCAAAAAACAGATTTTCGAAAAACCGAACCGGATTCACGAACTTAACCTAAGTTTTGATCCTTTCGATTTTTGGGCCAGGTTTGAAAGCAACCGGTGCATAATTGGGACCTGTAGAGTGTGGCTAAATTTTGCTTGTCACCCCACCAACCAACCAACCAACATACATACATACGTATACCTATACATTCCGTATTTTGGTATACGTGTATTAGATCATTGTCATTTGTTTCGGTTTCTATTCACATAGTGAATCACTTTAAAATTAATATTAAGTTAGAAATTTGAGATAGGTATAGCCTGGGATATGGAGAAGGACATAGGGTTCTTTTTTATGCGATAACCGACATCCACGCGGGCGAAGCCGCGGGCAAAAGCTAGTAGGTATATATATATATATATAAACTTTTTAACCGGCGGTTGATTTGGGTTCTAGGGGTCATAACTAGACCCCCTTTGGTGAAATTTTCGGAAATCTCGACTTTAGGTGCAAGACCAATAGGAAGATTTTTTCTGACGAAATCTACCTAAAAGTTGTTGTTTATGATGTTAGTAATACAGTCCTGCAGTGCTATTCTGTAAAAATCTCACGGTGAAAACTTAGGTGAAGTGAGTTTGACGTGATGCTTGGGATTGACACTATTGACACTACACCTATGTTTTCACGGTGAGATAGTTACAGAATAGCACTGCTGGAAGGTTGTTTGTGTTTTACCAGTAACCCTAAATAAGTATATACTAAATCTTTTGTTACTAAGTACCGAGAAATATCAAAAGATCTTTCCAATTTAGTAGATAATGGTGCCGATTCTCTTGTTCACAAACTAAACTAAATTTAAGTTCAGTGCATCTTTTTCTTTCTATTTCATTAGGAAAAGGACAGAAGATAAATTTTAGTTCAGTCATGTCAAATTAGTCAGCGCCTGTTACTACTCCATACGAGTTTAGACGTGATTAAAAACTTGCCGACTAAAATTACGTCAAAATACGTCAAGCGCTGATTAATTTACCTAAACTAAAATTTATCTTCTGTCCTTTTCTTTATGAAATAGAAAGAAAAATATGCACTGAACTTATCAAGGTAATCGGCACAATTGTCAAACTCCACATAACGTTCGAATAAAAATATCTGCTTTCAGATTCCGAAGAAATGAAATGTAAAACGCTTATTCAAAATTAACTACCTCCGTAACACCTGGTACCCTGGGACGGATGAAAGTTGTAGTCATATACTTAGTAGGGTTTGTCGCGATTCTGCCTACTTATATACCCTGGTGTTATATAGTAATAGTTCATTTATATTTTGTCAGAGTATTTTTACAGAGTTGTTACATAGTTTTAAAAGTTCATAATATTCTGCTGTTTCCGGCGTACAGGTGCATTTTCAGGGTTTTGGTTAGTTTTTTTAGACATAACATTGAATTAAAAACATTAGGATAACATTCAATTTGCAAATTAGTCAAATATTAGGTATGGAAATGTCAATAAGATTAAATTAAGTCAAAGAGATATTATGAAGAAAATATAATTATTTCCTAATATTTAAGTCAACGTTTCACTAGCACAGTAGCATTTAATTAAGAGATAATTGAATAATTTACATTTAAAATTCCTAAAGTTAAGAGTTTTAAAACAATCTGATAGTTTATTATAAACTTCGGTCGCCATACAAAATACATTATTAGAACATTGTTTATTATTTCGTCTAACGAAGCATGTGAACTTTGCGGGTAGGTCTAGATACAACATCATTATCCTAATGAAAAT
This sequence comes from Dryobota labecula, assembly GCA_947523025.1. Taxonomy (NCBI): domain Eukaryota; kingdom Metazoa; phylum Arthropoda; class Insecta; order Lepidoptera; family Noctuidae; genus Dryobota; species Dryobota labecula. The sequence goes on from OX383290.1 coordinate 3,666,719, forward strand.
CGTGCTTATTTTGGTACACAAAAATATAAATTTTCTAAACATATAATACTAAGAGTGTATGGCAGAATTTTCCTTACCCAACCGACTACGCCTAGCGGCAGTTTTGCATGAGACTTTTAGGGCGCTATGCTTGAGAGCTCACAAATGAAACACAATAATGCGGTCATACAATGTAATTTATTTCGTCTAAAGCGACTATACAAATGGTTCTTCCTGCTAAGTTCTTGCTGTTGGTGCACAAAATAAATATTGGCAACTTACATTTGGTGAGAGTCTAAATGACAATATCCTCGTATAGTGTTACCCAAATACACGCCTCGCAATCAACATCGCAGCTTGCAGGAACGCTGGTCTAAACAGGAGCCACGAGATTACCTCGTGTGCTCAAGAACCGATGGATGGATATATGTCACAATAGTCATCAATCTCGCATCGTAGGACCGCAGGTTTTATTTTTATATATTTCTATTTGACTTACGTCATTTATTGGTTATTTATTGGAGCCCTGATCAACAAAACAAAAACATGACATGGAAAAATCTCATTCACGTGGTGAATCAAGAAATGGCGTGACGCATTAGAATAATTTATGTTTTAATACTCACAGCATAGCCATCAGGTAATTAGATTATTATAGGTCAATACGCTGGCTCCGTTACGGGATCCTCCGCATTATAATAATGTGAATTTTTGAATTTATTATTCTCTAAATTATCGGCGTCAAAAGTTCTTTCACCCGTTCGTGACGGCGCCAGAAAATCAAAGGCTTGTCGTAAACTCGTAATGTTGTCAGTAATCAGAACCATCTACCAACCCTATTTATTTAACTGGCTACATTTATATGAACAATTTATCCAATGCACCACATCATTGAGTTTTACGAGTATTGTAGCTGATAAACAATATTATTTATTTATTGAATATTTATGCATAATAAATATTGTTATCAGAAAATCAATCGATTATTTGTATTGAGATCAACGCCATCTAGCTCTTAAAAAAAACGATCACTCACTCGTTCACTATAACACAAATACTTATATTTTTATTTGTTACAAGAGTACCTAGTAATATTTCACTGACCGACCCAGACGACCCCATGACTCTTCTCTAGGAGAGAAGTAGGGAAACGAGTACAGTTCGAAGAAGAATACACAATACCCGACCGTCATTCCGACCTCACCGCCGAGGCCTATCATCGCGAAATCCCCGACTAAATAGTCCTCCCCGAACCTTGCTCGTAAGCGAAGCGCCAGCCCACGCCATAGCTGAGCCTGTAGCTTTAAATTCCCCCGATATTAATCATACTTAACCCTGATTTTATCCAGCCACCGTCGGTCCCTTGCCATCCTCCCTCCGAGTCTGCCCTAAGCCGAGGTTCGTACCCCACAGGGGGTGCCCTTAGCGCGCAGTCGTTTAGTTTATAAGTTTTTACGCCCTGGCTGGAGGCATTCAGTTTCGTTAGGAGCTTAGGGCAACCACAGGAAAGACCGGTTTAAGAGTCTCAACCTCTCAAGGTTAACCCTGAGATGCCCTAGATAAAAAAAATTTGGTTAATGGAAATCAGTTGTCCAGTGGGTGCACTCTACATGATGAACGAATGCATTTTTTTTGAGCTCGAAACAGGCTCTTAAGTTCTACAGAATTACCGCATATATTCCATAACGCAAAATTAATGAGAAATAGCCATATATTTTTGTTTTAGAAAGAAAGAAAGAAAAAGTATTTATTGCGTCTCGCACAGAAAGATCACAAACTAAACACACAATCATCAATCATTTCTCAATTCAATTCAATTTCAATAAAAAAAAATCAAATCATTTTTTTTTCTCAATCATTTTTCATTATATTTTTGGGCATTCTTCATTTTTGTTTTATATTGCTTAGTGATTAGTGATTTTCGTATGTCTACATTACTTTCATGAGATATTAACATCGACAAAGTTTAAAATTATTTTACAGAGCAGTACTTTTATCATAGGTACTTTTCACTGTTTAATTCATACAAACAGATTATTAAAATATAAATATAATATCCTAACCAATCTTAAAACTATTGACTAACTAACATATAGCGTTAAAAATATTCTCCGCATCGCTGTCGACTGGTATGTACCCAAGAGACTGGCGGCATTGCCACGTTTTATGGCAATGCTAAAACGTGGCATTCAATCAGCCGTTTGGAGATTTCTTTGAACAAACCATGAGCACTCGAACCCCCACAGCCCGAGGGTTGCAACCCCAAACGGCTCGTAAATATAATTACCGATAAGGTTATCATACTTTCCACTATTTTAATTTTCTAGAAATATTATTTCAAAAATGATATCATCAGAAAACTGAACAAGTCAAGGACGTTAGAACGCTTTTAATGATCTAGGTAGTGCGTGGGTGTTTAACAAGGAATGAGAAGAAATACCTTTACATTTTGTAGCTACGAGAACATAGTAGCATTTCGTTTCGTCAGCAAAAGAGAATAAGAATATAACTCCGGGCTATAATCCTTGCCAAGGTAAAGTAGCCTAAGCCTTGACATAACCTTCAGGAAAATGTGAATTCCTTAGGAAATATACCTACTTTAACAACGTACGACGTACCATTACAAATCTTTCCTTCTATTAATATTATATATCTCATTCATTATCCATATTGAATTCTCTAAAGAGAGCGACATATTTTCAACGTTCATTGCGAATTAAATATTCATAGAGCTACAGTTTTTATGAATATAATATATCGTAAGGGCAAGAGCACCTGACTGGACGATTGAAATGAATAATAAATAAAACTCTCGACTAAGTGTATTACAGTTCAAATATAAAACTCTAGCGAAATTAGACGAGATGTTTGTTTTAAGTGGTATTTTAAAATTCCAACATGATGTTCTAATTAATTAGTTCCTCCTACTAATTAATTAAGTGGAACTGCTAATGTGTGATAACTCATATGCCTATCTCACATTCAACTCTTTAATTAAATCATTGTTTTTTATAGTCAGATAATTCAAACACACGAAATCTGCCTTAAAAATCAACATAATATAGACCTCTCCCCTGAAATAAATTTTCTCCCATACAGTCCAACTGAAAATTTAATTTTATACGAACAATATTGAGAGATTTACCATGTTATAATAAGACCATAGTCTTCTTATAAAATTTTCTGAAATCTATAAGTATAGAACTATATTCTGTATTTTTTTTTTTCAAAATTGTTCATTTTATTTATTTATTTAAACTTCATGTACAATAGTGGCACATAAGCAGACTTAATGCCACAAGGCATTCTCTACCATGCAACCTTTGGGTTAAATATAAAAACAGTGATAGGGAGAATTTATAGTTTTATTGATACTAATACACATATACAAATAAAATAAACTAATAGATATTTTAACAAATACCACCTAATAATAATTACTATGACTAGACTATTATTTGAGAGTTATTTAGTCTGACTTATGTACGAACTTTTCTTTTAAAAGTAAATTTGTTTTCAGCTTTTTTAATGCCAAAAGGTAGCGCGTTCCAGAGCTTTATAGTAGAGATAGCATAAGAATTTGACATAAAACCGGTACGGTGTGAAAGAATTTGGAGAAGTACATTCTTGGAAGCTCGTAGGTTACGACTCTGAGAACTGCCCAACACTTTGAAATAATTCTTTAGATAATCGGGAGCACATGGATCGTTCATAATCGTGAAGAGCAAGCAGAGAGATCTGAGGGACCTCCTGAGTCGGATAGGCAACCATTTAAGCAGAGAACGGGATGAAGACATGTGATCGTATTTACGAAGGCCAAAAACAAACCGAATACAATTGTCATTTAATTTCTTAAATAACTTAAAAGTATGTATCTTAAAATTATAAAAAATATATATTTTAAATTCTTACAATAAGCCCTTTCATTTGATATGTCACACGGTACAGTTTGCAAAACTTTTTTGTTTTTTTTTTTCTAGTTTGCCCCCAAAAGTGACCCTGTATTCAAAATTCATTTATTTTCGCTACACGCCCATATTTGGATCACAAAAGTTCATATGTTTACTAAATTTCAACTTAATCGGTCCCGTAGATTTGGTGCAAGTTGGCTGTGACAGAGTGCAGACGGACAAACAGAACAGACACACGAGTGATCCTATATGGGTTCCTTTTTTTTTTTTTACTTGATGTACGGAATCCTAAAAACCACTGGAGCATGCAACAACCACAATAGCACCGCACTAAACCGAAACACCCACTCAACCCAAATTCATAACAATTTTCCATTCCATTACGCGCCACAAACGGGATCACTATAACCACTTAAACAAAAACCGCAATAGGAAGGCTATTACCCGAAAGTTCCTATCTATATGAGCAGTGGAACGTACACTTTGTGGCGCTGAAAGCTAACTACGGGAAGCTGTTTCTAGCGCTTTTTCCGCTTTGTTTAATAGTTTTGTAGGTTCGTTCCGGACGGAGCATATTGGAGGAGAAACGCCTATACGAAAAACATTTTCGGTTAGCGTGTGTGGCCCGAAAATTGCTGCTGATACGTGTTTTTTGAGTCGAAGCTCGGTTTTTGTATGAAATTCAGTTCGGAGTTTATTGATAAGGTCGGATGCAACATTGAACGGCATTTTTTGTCATGTGAACGGAATTTGGAACGGTAGTTTATGTTTTAGAAATATCTGTACTCCATTTTAAATAAGATAAGACATTTAAAGAAACCTTTTTTACAGTCCTTTCAACCCATTTTGACTTCTATTCTACTTCAACTGTTATTTCCCATAGATCACAATCAACGAATAAGTATATATTCCTACTTACACCACTAAAATCTTTCACGAAGATAACCCCAAACTGCACCGTGACCCTAACTATAAAAGTAATTCCTTCGTAAATAAACCAGTAGAGTGGCCCACTGTGTGATGTATGGCGCCATTTACACGCCACTCCAGCACGTTATTATCTGTGAACAGGTAGGTACTGTCGCACGAAAAATACAAGCACTTACAGGGATGTGGCGTGGGCGGAATATTGTTCATAATATAATAAGGGAAAGTAGGCTGTGTACTTGTTGAATTGGGATATTGTCCTTCGATTTAACATCACGCTTGTACATATCTTAATATATAATACAAAGTCGGGTTATTTACATCGTTTATATTTATAACTCAAGAACTCGACCGATTTTTACGATCTTGGATTTGTTGGATTTATCTCCGCCCCGAATAGCAGAATAACTATTAAAACAGGCGAAAAATTCACAAACAATTTCTTTTTTTGCAGAAAAATCACTTTCTCATACATTTTGTACAGAACGGCTTTTTTGATCATATCTCGAGATCGGATTGGCGAACGGGGGAACAAGAAATTTCAAGCGTAAATATATAATAATAAAAACTGCATTGCCAAAAATATTACAAAGGTTTTACATTAGCCCCAAACTAGGCAAGCCTGGATTTTAGGCACCAAAGTTGTTATATTTTCAAAGGGCGGCTGAGGTGTATAGGAAGGACACCCACATTGAACAATTTTTTTTTTGTGTCCCAGATATACCGGACACGAATCCTGTTGAGACCTATAATGTACCAATGGTCATAATTAAAAAAAAAATTGTCTTTGCCTGAATTCTGCTGTTTTATTATAAATCCAAATTGAAACCTGATTCCATGTTTAGCAGTTGCGTCCGCGACTTAAAGTCATAACACACTATACCGGCACCGCAACGGCACCGCTTCAACCCAGAAATTAACTTGTGATTAAAATTAGAGAAAGTATTAGATCATGTGTCGATTAAAATCGGAAATCGGGTAGTCAGCGCGTGTCGCTAGGTACCATACAACTCGAATCGCAGCCCGCGCGCTGCAAGCGAGCGGTGCGCGTGCTTATAGTGCGCTGACTTCGAGTCGCAATGTAAACCGAGATTTTATGAAAACGTGCAAGTCCTAGGCTTGTTCAATCATAAATGCTATAGCACAATTGTGTTTGCGGTGACAGCAAGCTTACACCTCGCGGCCAGCACGTTGACTGCGAGCTTGCACCTCGCGGCTGGCGCGTGGATTGCGAGCTTGCACCTCGCGGACCACGCTTAGTTAGCGCGTTGGCAACAAGCCGTAGCCTAAATTCGAGGCAACGCTGTGCTGCAGCTGTGTAGTTGCAATGCCGGTATAGTGTGCCATGACCTTAACGAGGCACGAGCGATTCACCTGCTTACAAAATTAAGTACCTATCTCTCACTTCATTTTATATTTTTCACTAGCTGCTGCCCCACCTTCGCCCGTTTGGCTTTTTCTAAATATAAGTAGCCCATGACTCCTTATAACATAAGCTATCTGCCAGTGAAAGTTCCTTTAAAATCGGTCCAGCCGTTTTGGAGATTATCTGGAACAAACAGACAGACAAACCGACCGACAGAAAGACAAAAAATAAATAAATTGTGTTTTTGTTATAAGTACCGTATATACTTTTATATGCATTTAGTAAAAAGCTGTTATCTTGACATTCCAAACAGACACTTAAATTTTATTTATTTGTATGTATGTTTGTATAGATAGATTGGCAAACAAACCGACGATGGTTTACCTGATGAGAACTCGTGACCAGCGTAGACACTAAGGGGATTGCCAATGACTTGACTATCTTTGATACAAAGTCACAGTCTCGTGCGCCTGTATTTTCAATATTCTAAGAGCAAAGCCTGAATGCAGGGTTACCTAATGGTTGCTTGGACCGTGATTGGGATTCTAACAGGAACCAAACGCCTGCTCTTGTTTGGTCTCCAATATTACCAAAAACACGTTTGAATAAGAGGCCTTACTGTAATTATGACATACAACATATAGGTAAAGCAATATCAGAAGAATACGCTGGAGGAATATACAGGTATGTACGAGTATCACATGCAATCAACAACCTTTTTTTTTTACTCTATTTCCTTTTTAAGATATTTAATGAAACTACTGATTGCTTAATTAGCTGTTTTACATAACCCCTAGCTGTTTCACAAAACAGCTCCGTTATGTAAAACAACTGAACGAAGTTTAGATATTTTTCATAATTAATGAACTTTAAACGCAGAATTGCATAAACGTTTTGCATTTATTAATGCAGCGAGTCAACGTTTAGAAATTATCTAAAACGCGAGAAACGAAACGTCAGATTGTAGATTTTAGTTCTAAATTATGTCGCTCGAGGCTCTGTGTGTCATAACAATAATGATGGCGTCCGAAACAGAAATAAATAAAACGAGTAATATGAGTGAAAATAACTCAAGCGAAAACAGGGATTATAAGGAAAATTTCATAAAAAGTTATGAGTTTCATGAAAGTCAGTCCTAAAAATACTAAATAGCCCAGTAACTGCAACCAACTTGGAAGTAGTGCTCGCTCGGCTCGCGCGCTGTTGGTCACCGTTTTTACTGACTACAGATAAGCCATTCTGCTTTACGTCTTAACGTGTATAGCAGTTTTGTTATACGTATCGTAATGGCATAATGTTCAGCTGTTTTACATAACGCACATGATTCGACATTCCATTTGCGTCATCTGCATCAATGCGGAAGTGACGGAATTTTATTAGGGAAACAATACCGTACCATACTCGTACATAGTTTAGGTTTTATGTAGTTAATAAATATTGTTATAAAACCTTTAAAAGCTTGTTACCCGTGTAACCATTTCCCAAAAACTAATTAGTAATTAGCCATCATTTGCACATTCCGATTCAGAGCCGGACTAATAACGTGAAATTTACACTCCAGTGCAAAATAAAGTATAAACCGGGGCATTAATCAACGTGTCCGTAGCAAAGTGCGGACGCACTTACCGCCACTAATGCACGCCGCACCTGCAGTACTGCTAATGCTGTTCCCGTTTTACTGGCCGCTTTTCTTTGCACTTACTTTTTAGTGGGTATTTTTTTTGCAAGCATTTGTATATGAGTTCGCTTTTTTATGTTGACTGTTGCTGCGTGCTAGCGGTGTTCGCGTTTGTGTGAACAATAGTAAAATGAAAAATACTAGGAAATCGAAATGTAAACAGATTGTAGCAACGAGTTCCTTCTTTTATTTCCTACTGGGGTGCACGTGGTTTTCTTTGTACATCAAGCTACACGGAACTGTTAGATTTCTCCAAACGATTTTAAACTTTAAAATATTCACGATTAAGTTCAAAATCGAACGAGAAAATTTGACAGTTTGTGGTAACTTGGATGTACTGGCCACCGCACAAAGGAAAGTGGAAGGTAGAATTCTCAAAGCTCAAAGATACCGTTTATCAAGTATTTTAGCTTTAGCTACGAGAAGTTTTGGCGTTTTTCTTATGGTGATCATCTTCTACTTATACACAATTTGAGAGGTGAAAGGTTATTTGTTTGAAGCGACATTTTGGACGAATTTTTGACATGAGGCAGTAAGGGCAGGTAGCTTAATCGCTGCAGCGGTTAGCTGCGCTGTGTAGCTACAACGAAACGGTCTAAAGGTCGTAGCACATTTATCAAATCGGAAAAGGATCGTAACCGTATCGCCTTTCACGTCGCCGTCAAACAGTCGTCAACCTAACGTAAGCACGTAACCAAAGCGGATCAGAAGCTCCGATACGTCGACTCGGCTACGGCTAGGCGACGCCGCGCTTACGGCTCGCCGACCGCTGGTTGACGGCTAGTCATTCATTCTATGTCACACCTCTTGTATGGGGACGATCCACTGCGTGCGGGAACTGCAAGTCGACCACGCACCGCACCGCGGTTGTGAGCTTGTCCCGACGCGAGGCGATTACGTTACGATTCCGATTAGTGTGCGTTGCAGTAGGGAGTTTCATACAAATAATACTGAACGGCTCGAGTTGATACGGTGACGATCCCTTTCCGATTTGATACGTGTGTACCTTTAGGAGATTGTCCTTATTTTCTTGAGAATTTTTTAAACTCCATTGTCGGATTTTGAAAAAAAGGTACAGTTAGCAAGAAAATGGGCCATTTTCACAAAAACTTATTTTCATGCTTATCGATCCTTTTTCTTATAAGTATCAAAAAACTCTATTGGATCAACTTTACTTTATAAATAGAGAACTTTCATTCCAATATCGTATATTCTAATAATAATTTCTACTAATAGCTTCTGCCGGCGATTACTTCCGCGTGAAATTTCTTGTACCCGAACCAGTAGTTTCTGAGATTAGCGCGTTCAACCAAACAAACAAACAAACTCTTCAGCTTTATAATATTAGTATAGATTTATCCTTTTTAATTTCATTTCGAGCTATTTCAATTCCTAAACATTTATACCTATTCATTTATTTCCATTAATTTTCTATGTCATATGTGAGGACTATGTGGGTCATTGTTTTTTTTTTTTTTTTTTTTCTCTCAGTTAGTTTAAATGATGGGCTGGCAGTTTGAGTACTGTATGCGGCCTACCCAAATGTCCTTTTTTTCTTCAATCTGTTTAGTTCTTTCATCAAAATCCCTTTCAGACACCAATCTACATTGGACATCCATGAGAAAAAGCTAGTTTTTAAATACGAAACGATCATAAAGTTTAAATAAAAAAAATATAAAAATTGTATCAAGTTTTGACATCTATTCCCGTTTAGTATGAGAATAATATCCTTCTAAATAAGGACTTAAATCGGATTTCTACCGAATAAAACCACACAGTGGCCGCCGTTCAACCAACATAAAGGAGGGACGGATATCTACATATATACAGTTGAAGACACCGTGGTCCTTTCTAAGTCTCACCTTTGTCGAGTACCAAGAAAGAAATAAAGAAAGAAGAAAAAATAGGAAATACGTTTATTTGCGGTAAACAGAACGCAAATATAGAACACAAACATGAAAAGAACAAGTTGGAGGAAAATATACGTCACATCCATGCAAAACGGCCATCGCTCGGTATAATGCTGCGACCCTATATGAGTCAGAGCCCCAGCGCTGGTTTTTAGCGACAGCCGGAGTTGACGTGATGACGTCAACCGATGCAGACAATAAAAATCCATACTGTAATATTATACTATATACTATATATACTATTATACTATCCATATCCATACTAATATTATAAATGCGAAAGTAACTCTGTCTGTCTGTATGTTACGTTTTCACGCCTAAACCACTGAACCGATCGTCATGAAATTTGGCAGAGATATAGCCTGGGATATGGAGAAGGACATAGGCTACTTTCTTACGCGATAACCGAAATCCACGCGGGCGGAGCCGCGGGTAAAAGCTAGTAATATTATAAATATGAAAGTAACTAGTAAGTAAGTCTGTATGTTACGTTTTCACGCCTAAACCGCTGAACCGATCGTCATGAAATTTGGCAGAGATATAGCCTGGGATATGGAGAAGGACATAGGTTTTTTTACGCGATAAACGACATCCACGCGGGCGGCGCCGCGGGCAAAATCTAGTAACAAACTAAGCCATTAAAATTAGAATAAATACAGAAACTAATAAATAGAATAGTTATATAATCTATATAGTTACCATAAGATTCAATTAAAGGAACAGCAAATTCATATCACAACACCGTTTTCCGAAGCCTTGATGCCCATTTCCCGTCAAACTCCATATACCCATTAAAATAAACGAGACAAAACCCAATAGCAACAGGATAGCGATATTATCCACATAATCGAACATTTTAGATCTCTAAATGCCTTCGACTAACAATAGTAAGATGAAGTTCTTGAAACCGCATCCCAAATTCCCTGAAGTGGGACCTCGAACTCAATAGAGCAATCTTATAAAGCGACAATGTTATGCCTGCAGATGAAAATCTCTTATGTCGATGGAACAAAGGTTAGTTTCGCATGTGTGAACAAAAGATTAGTTGGTGTATAGAATTTGGGACATACGGGTTTGTGATTACACAAACGGGAGGCGTATAGAATTTATTATGATGTGTGCTCTCGAAATTATTCGAGTGTGGTATTTTTTTTTTTGTGTGTTGTGTTTTTGCTGGTCTATTTTTCAGTGCGTAGAAACCTCGGTATTGTGTAGCTACGTTAAAAATATAACGTTATTATGACGTCCATTTTTCACAAAGTGTTAAATGGCGCTGAGTTCACTTTGTTTATATACCGTTTACGTGCATACAAGTTTAAACAAATATAATATGTACTTTATTTGATCTTGTCTAAAAATATAAAAATCTATTGCCATGTGTTATTCGCGCAAAAACTCGAAAGTGGCTCGACTAATTTGGATATTTTTTTTAGGGTTCCGTACCATCAAAAATCATCAATAAAAACATTAGTTCCACTATAGGTACTGGCACTGATGGCGCTGGCCTAAAACTGCAATATTAGAAAAAGTGTACTGTTTAGAGACATCGTTTTATTTTTGCTGTAATGATTACATACACTTCTATCACATAAAATAATTTCAGATTTTTCTCTATGCAAACTTCGGAGATAAGGAGAGGAACGGTATTTTTTTTTTACATTTTTCGTCAAAAGTCGAAAAATATGCGGCTTAAAAAAAAAAAATGTTTGAGAATGGGCAAATAGCGTTCTTATAAAATATATAAGATAAGATAAGATAATCGTTTATTTCTCACCACAATATAGGTACATTATAGAGGTATCAATACAAAGTACATAACAACAATAATTATACTGTGGGAGACTGGTGCCTAAACTAGACGTATGGTCTGTATTTCAGGACACCAGGTCTCCGCCCCTTGGGTAATGCTTACATTTTAATTTTTGTGTACAATAATTGGTGCTTGGTGTTAGTAGGTATGTTTTTTTTTTTGGGCTATTTTAGGACAGCAAGTAGTTTTTCTGTTTCTTCATAATTTAACTCCTGGAGCCAATTGCTTAGCTTAATTTTGCATTTGGTTTTGGTGAGGTTATAAATTGGGAGTATCTTATTTATTTTATTATAAAGAAAGCAACCAAGGTAGCAAAAGAATCGATGGGAGGAAGTAGTCGAGAGCCGGATATGATGGCGGACTATGGGATCGAATCGTCTACTTCTGTGGGAGAGTGAGTGGTTGAAGGTAGTGAGGCCATGCTGTTTTACAACCGTATGCAATATGAATTGCTGGCGAGCCGTTAACACCTTTGCTTCCCTATACAACATATCCGTTGGATATCTGAAAGGTCGGAATAAGGATACTTTCAGAATAGCTCTCTGCGCTCGTTCAAGCTCTAGCATAGAACTTTTTGTAGCCCCACCCCAGAACGTTATGCAGTAGGTTAGTAGGGATTGGGCGAGAGCCAGGTGATGAGCCATATGAAAATTTACCATCATTATCTCCCAAACTACTGGTCCAAAAAAAATTAGAAAAATACAGAATACCTAGTTCTTAACTTATAGATAAACCCAATAAGAAGTCTATGATCTTAACACGTCATGGTAAATCTCTCAATATTGTGCATACAAACTTTGCAGTTGGAATGTATTGAGAATTAGTTTTTAAACTACAATGTTAAGTTTGTTCTTGGGATAAGTTCATTCCAACTACAGAACCCTTCATTGCGTGTGGTCTGACACGCACTTGGCCGATTTTGTTTTGTTCTCCTCACTACTGGGTTGGTTTAAAAAATATATAAAAATAGGAAAACCCAAAGGAACAGCCCAAAAATCCAAAAAATCAAAATTTTGTCTCACATTGTACGAAGTCCACCGAGTCATCTAGTTTTTATAAAAAAACTAGCTGGTGACAGCGGTTTCGGCCGCCTTCATTTTTCTATAGAAATAAACTACATTTTTAGTGTCTGTTTGTAATGCAATATGTTATTTTATTTGTTATTCACGCGTGTGAACCCGCGAGCATCAGCTAGTCGAAAATAAATGTAGTTATTTGTTTTTATAACATCAATTATCTGCCAGTGAAAGTCCCGTTAAAATCCAGTCCATCCGTTTCGGAGATTAGCCGGAACTAACAAGCAGACAACAGACATACCGACAGACAGACTGACAGACAGACAAAAAGTTTTTTTCTAGTTTTAGATTGCAGAGTTTAAAAATTATATACTAAAAACCACAGAAGCCTTTGACGGCTTATACACCTTGGCATTTTAGTCGTCTTACAAAGACAGCCCACTTCATGTATCCAATGACTACTAATCATTAGTTTTTATTTTTTTATTAATTATGACGCATGACATAGTTTAAAACACTCTGTTACGAGTGCAGTCCGAGCCTTGTGTTACAAGGGCGCCGCGGAAATGGATACATGAAGTGGGCTGTCTTTGTAAGACGACTAAAATGCCGAAAAAATATATCTAATATTGCTTTTTTTTACGATGGGTTTGGTCTTGAATCTAGTAATCTAGAGACAAAGTCGACGATGGACCGAGCTTACCCAGAAAGATAAGAAAAAAAAGGTACTACAAAGAAACAAATTTGGACGGTAAGTTTGTAAGTTTTAAATTCATTATTATTATTCATTTTACATTTATTTGTATACTTCGATGTATAGATTTGCTTTGCAGAGTATCGTTTCAGTCACACATACGTCATATGTGTGACGTATATGAACGTATACGTTATGTGAACGTCTCTTTCCAAAGTTTGAAGTTTCACATTTACGCCCAGGTACTGCACACACATTTCCAATACAATTTCGTCCTCTCCCAAACTTGACTACATAAAACCTAGCCAATCCACTTTACCGTGTGTCTCACCACTAAACTAGTTGTGAAGTACTGACGACTCAAAGTTGTAGCCTGTGCCTGTCGGTTATGCCGCCAATAATTTACACCGTTTTCACTTCCCTCGCTCCTGCTTTATAGAAGCGGACGTGTGTGATCACAGCCTCGGGTTTCTAAGCTTTTGAGAGGTCAGTAACTTCATACATAATAATAAAATAACATTGCGACTGTTCTTCCCAAAGGCTTAGGCAGAGGAGCATATATCCACATTTCGACAGTTGTTTTTAAGACTCCGTGCACGAAAAAAACTCTCTTTTGTCAATTTCTCATCTAATTGTAAGTAAACTTGAAATAATCGAAACATTAAGTCTGTTTAACTATAAAAGTACAGTTTTCATGGTGCTAAACCATTCGTGTCAGTCACAGCAGCTTTTAATAGTTTCATCATTTTTGTGCTCTCCAAAATATAGTTCATTTCGTCGTTGATTAACTTAATGAAGATATTGCATAACCATTAAATAAAATTTTGATTATATTTTAAGGATAGCTGAAGACTAAAAATATATTACTGACGGGGTTTAAAACAAAAAAAGGTGTTTTTAATATTATTTTTCTGCTATATTTTGTATGGAAGTTGAAAAAAGTGGTTCAGCCACATGCGAGTAGACCATAATGTTGATGGTATTTTTTAATGTTCAAAATCAAAAGCAGTTTCTTGTAGAATGATGATCAAATGTCAGTCTCGCGTCATTTTTCGGAAAACTTGTTGCAAATATTAGTGATTTACCGTGAATACTTAATTTATTCGAAAAATCCCTTTCAGCCACATGCAAAACAAAGAACACGACTTTTCAAATCACAAATAGTTTTAATTAAATTATTTTTCCCTTTCTCACAAACAATGAACAAAATTGATCAAAATCAGTCGATTTCGTGCACGGTCTTAAGTCCCTTGTAACAGGAGCGAGCCTAATACAGGGCGTCCCAAGACTTTGCGAAATTAAGGGAAAGTACCTTAAATACTGTATATAGACAAATTTACTGAATTAAGACTTCATTTTTATTTTAATAACAATACGAATTGCATTCCAAGAATTTTAAATAATCGCCTGTCTGAATCAGGAATCTAACCCGCTAAATGTGAAAAATATAATGTGTGTAATTTTACTGTACCGATCAAAAGGCTCAATCTTAAACATTATTTCTTCTAAATACATAGCATATTTGCTTTCTTAATAAAATATCAATAATTAATTTGATTTGTTGTATTTTTTTATTTTTTTATTAGTGCTTAAAACGGCTGTTAAAACGAAACCGTCAACACAAGCCAGAACACTTGGTGATTAACGAGAGGGTCTGTCTGCTTACGACGAAACGGACAACCCGTTGTAAGCCCGCTGCTGACAACCCGTTGTAAGTCCGCTGCTGACAACCCGTTGTAAGCCCGCTGCTTACAACGGTTGCTGTTGTGGATTGTGAAGGGGATATTTTCATCGCCCAATGGTGTTGCGGTAATTTATTTAAGTAGCCAAGCATTACTTAAATCGAACCTCTTCAAACTGTTAAAGATCAAAAGCCAATCACCAACAAAGACGTCAAACCGCAGAATCATCAAAAAAGGAGATATATCTCGGAATTCAGCCGTTTTATTGCGAAGGGCAAGAAATAAATCAAGTAAGCCGGGATCGCTTGTCAAAGCCCTTCAGCGGGCGAACCCTCTGGATAGGATTGAGCTCACAATACACGTATACGAGCCACGACACTTGCGTCCGGATAAAGGAAATATCTGAATACGCGCGTTGATGTGATCTGCTTTGCGGTTCTGAATGCGAATGAAATGAGATAAAGTGGTCGCTCGTGTTTAATAAAAAGCAAGATTAAGACAATGTTGAAACTAAATCTTAACACCTACAGTACGGTGGTCAGCACATCAAGTTACCACAAAATGTCATCTTTTCTCGTTCGATTTTGAATTTAATCATCAACATTTTAAAGTTTAAAATAGTTTGGAGAAATTTAACAGTTTCGTGTATCTTGATCTGCTGGCCACTGTACACCCACATTTCGCCAGTTATGTTTAAGTCCCATGCAATAGGAGCGTGCCTATTGCCATCAACCTAGCACAAAACCAGGCTTCGGGCTGAAAGAAAGAAAGAAAGAAAAAGTATTTATTGGGACTCGTACAGAAGGATCACATAATTATATAAACATTATTTAAAAAAAATAACATTTTTTTGTATTTTTTTTTCTGAGTAGAAGTTCCAGATAGAAAACCTAATGATACTTTGCTCGACCTGGAAATCGAATCCTGGACCTCATGCTAAACAGTAGCGCTTGCGACCACAAGACCAATGAGGCAGTGTTGAAATTAAGTGGGCTTTATTTGAGTACTTTTTAAGTATTTTTCTAGTTTAAAATGATCTATACTCCAGTTATTATAACATTAGACAAATAACTGTTCTCACCCTTTCGTTATTTCGATGTAAACGTTTAATAAACTCCGTTATTTCACGATAAATACAAAGCACTGTAATCTATTTACCATTTACATTAAAAAAATAACTCTAAAGTGCAGTCATTTCAACAATATTACACAATAACTGTCGTTATTTAGCCGTTATTTGTCTAATGCTATAGTAAATGGAGTATATGGTGTATATAAGTACGTTTATGCCAATAGCAAGGTAATCTATAAAATCCTCAATTCCAATCACGGGCTAGTCGAACAAGAGAACTTTCCGCCTGAAAAATTCCGTTACTATGATAGACTTCAGATATCAAACCAACCAGGATCGCCAACCACGCCAAGCAATAATGCGAATTGGAAAACTACTACAATGCGTTCCTGACGTTACAAACGCATTCGACCACAAAGCCTGTCCCCACCCCACCGATGACATTGATAACTACCGAGACATACAGACAGAGGAGCGCCGCATACCGCGTCGAGTCGAATAACAGTAGTATCTAAATGGCATATCGCGAGGCCGAGCGACTCCGCTTTCAAAGCGGAGTTTCAAGTACGTAATGACATTACAAACTTCGCGACTATGACGCGGGCTGTACAAGTGTAGGACGGCAATTCATGTAGACAAATGCATAGTTACATTAACCTTGTTATCTAGTGATCTTAAACCTACCTATACTCCATTTACTATAGGATTAGACAAATAACGGCTAAATAACGACAGTTATTGTGTAATATTGTTGAAATTATTGCACTTTAGAGTATTTTTTTTTAAATGTAAATGGTAAATAGATCACAGTGCTCACTATTTATCGTGAAATAACGGAGTTTAAACGATTACATCAAAATAACGAAAGGGTGATTTGTCTAATGTTATAATAAATGGAGTATATTTATTTATTTAATACTTTAGCACAAAAAAAATGTACAGAGGCGGACTTAATGCCATAGGCATTTTCTACCAGTCAACCTTTGGGTGGAGCAGAGACAAACAGTGGTAGGTGCAATTATGAAAATTGAAGGAATAATTGTATACATATAGGTATATCCTTAGATATACCTATACCTTAATTATAAATAAGATATATATACCTAATTATATATAAATATAAGAACAAATAAATACATATAAATACACGAATATACTAAAACTAATTAAACAAACAATGGGATAACATTTCCGTTGTTATGATACTACCAGCTTCTTACGAATGTGCTCGCGAACTTTAACCTTAAAGGATAATCGGTTGGTTACCATCCTGATTTCCTGGGGGAGCGCATTCCACAGAGAGATAGATTGAATGAAGAAAGAAGAGTGAATGAAGTCAGTGCGGTGAGTAGGACATTGAAGAAGACGATTGTGTGATGAACGTAGATTTCTATTGTGGTTGGCGCAAATGTACTGAAGGTGGGGAGCTAGATAACTAGGGGAACAGGGAGAGTCAAGAAATGAAAACAAAGTGGTCAGCGCCCTTTGTTTTCTACGCTGGCGTATGGGCAACCACTTTAGAAGCGACCGATGCGCAGATACATGATACCTACTATTCCTGTCCACATGGCGATTATAATTAGAGAATTACCCTCTTACACGCTGAAAGTATCAACGTTTAAGAGGACAATTCTTTAATCTGTCGACATTGAATTTGTACCCGAAATTAGAACAATATTGCATACCGATATTTTTAATCGCTCCTATTCTCCATTTATTATAACATTAGACAAATAACTGTTCTCACCCTTTCGTTATTTAGATGTAAACGTTTAATAAACTCCGTTATTTCACGATAAATGCAAAGCACTGTAATCTATTTACCGTTTACATTAAAAAAAAATCTGAAGTGCAGTAATTTCAACAATATTACACAATAACTGTCGTTATTTAGCCGTTATTTGTCTAATGCTTTATTAAATGGAGTATACGCTTCCTAGTAGCATTCTAACATCTCTAAGCCGGTCAATATGCTTCTAAGTTTCTTTATAGTTTTATACTTAAAGATAAAAACTTATAGCAATATTACTATAAATATCTTCAGCCATTACAGCTTATTACTTGTACCAATCCATAAAGTGACACCCGGGGCCCCGTACCTACTTCTCAGAAAACTATTTAACTAAAAGGTACACCGTTTGAAAACATTTCCTTAAAGGAATTATTAAGTACTTAACTCTGGAGTATGAGCGAAATTCTTGGCGGACATTATACTCTGGTAATAGGCAATTTTACGTTGAAGTTTCATTCGCTTTTCTTGCTCTGGGCAATTTTTATTTCACGCTCAGTTTGAAGTTTTTGTTATTGTTGATAATTTTTTTAAGTTTTCGAATATCCCTGTTGCTGAGTTGAGTTATACTTCGATTAGGGTATCGAATATGGTTTTTAGGTTATTTTCAGTAGGATAAGTCATAATAACTTCGTCCCGGTATTTGAAAACTAAAGGTATATATATATATTTTTTTTTTTTCAAGCTATCTTTTTTCAACCAAAATTTTTGTCCTAATTGGAACTGAAGCAGTGGATGCAGCTAAATATATTGTGTAGATTATACAACATGTCCCGGAATTAATGCACTCCACCAAACTCCCCGATTTGAATATTTTGTTACAATCATAACACATAGGTACATTGAATTTTTAGTATCTTTATATATATAATTCTTCTGTGTGGGTGTATGTGACTGAACTCCGAAACAGCTGGACCAATTTCGATGAAATTTGAGTGAGTTGGATGGTTTAGATTCACACTTTATTACAATTATACCCGGTAGGTGGCGCAGCGGTCGAGTTCTGGCAAACAGGACAACGTCTGTTCGGTCAGCTAATTATGTATAAAACATTATTTATTTATTAAATTAGTTATACTGATTGTGGGAGAAAATTGTTGGAAACATTACCAATCTACGCACGCACACAGTCGTACACATATAAGGGTCTGGCGTATTAGGTACTTCGTCCATTTTGGTTTGTTTTGACTACACAGTGGAAGTTTGACCGTCATTGACGTTGATTTATTATTTTTGCTTTCATGATGTGCATTACTTCAGTTACACATTGTATAATTATAATCTACACATATACAGTTGCATTCGATCATAGTTGAGAATAGGCTAAGCTAGGCTAGGATCATCATCAGATGATAACTATTCTAAAAATAAATATTCGTAAAAATCTGTGCCTACGCTCATAGAATCAAAGTCGTATGCCCCATATAACTAATCCTGATCTTTCAGAGTAATCACGGTACCATTAAACGGTTATAAAGACACAAGCCTTGCTTTTTAACGGCTATGGTTTGCGGTTACTGTTTAAGGGCAACACAGACGACAGACTTTTAGAGCGATTTAGTCTGTCGAGTACAAAAAAAAGTCGGCCAAGCGAACACATCGTGCGGTTTTCGCAGGCTACCCACAAACCCTTGTATTTTTTTTGTCCAATAAAAATTCAGTTTATTAGAGCACGTGTAACCTCTTAAAATCTGGTTTAATTTCCGCGACTTCAAGTGTGATGACGAAATAACGTTGTGTGCAGTTTTTCCCACACTTAACGTAAAATAAATCAGGATGGCAACCACCCAGTTATCTTTTAAGGTGAAGGCACGTGAACATATTCGTAAAAAGTTGGCAGAATCATCCCAGCGCTGATTTGATTTTGTTTTCTCCTCTAACAATCGTTATTTCTCCTGACAAAGTTTATTCTGTATATACAGGGTGTAAGGGACAGCACTCCGCAGACTGATGGGGTGAATTCAGTTTATCATACTAAAATAACCGGTATATGTAATTATTTCAGGAACGTTATGGGAATCCAATAAACCTGCGGACTTTTGCGTAGGTACCGAATATAGCGCAGTAGAAATCGCTCGTCTGTTAAGAGTATTTACTTTTAATTAACCCTACCTTTGTATTCATTAATATGTTTATAGGTAGAACAGTATTGTGTTCCTATGTTTATGCTCGAGCTCATTAACGGATGAAGTAAGTGTCAATATTTTGTAACGTTATCCCAGACTCGGCTAAGTCGCTTCTTGAAAGTTTAACATGTGCATAAAAGATCATATTATATTACCAAGTTTATGTTCAACGGCTTTCAGAAGCTATTTCAGTATACGTACTGTACTGTAATATTACATGAGAAAATTCCCTGGATATTTCTAAAGAGTTTTCAGATAACAGAGATTTTTCTTTGAACATTGTTTGTTTGAAATTATATGAAAATATTTATGGTTCAATACCTAACCTCAATTACAGGTATAATATAATATTCCAGTCGAGTATTTTCCCAGTAACGTTACCAGTAAAATTAAACAGTAAAAACACTTTTTTTTTTTTCATTTACGATTATGAGTGATCCGATAAGACCTTTTACATGGTTGCATTTACACTAGAATGTGGTAGAAACCACATTCTAGTGTAAATGCAACCAAAATTTTAACTGTAAATATTATTTTCCCAATATTCCTAGTAACTTACAGAGTAGGTACTCGTAAATTTCGAGAAACTTAATGAATAACTTCCCATACAGTAACTTTCTGGGTATTTTCTCATTGTTACTATCAAGTAACTTAGTAAATTTCTTGACAAGTTTCTGTCTGGGAATATAAATGGTAAGTTTCAAGTTTACAAGTAACAAAAAAAAACATTAAACCTATCAACATTTATTAAATTTAAACCCAACGTTTCAGTTTAATAATTATATCTAGATTTTTTAAGATCACAAAAGTATTTTCAGACATAATCACAGTATATTTTTTTTTTAAATCTAACGTCTATTATAATCAACTATACAATGGTGCCGATTCTCTTGTACACCGAACTAAACTAACTAAGCTATCACAAAAATTTGAGACTACACAGCATTTTTTTTTTCGGCTTCGCAATGTGGTACTTGTTTTCCCCGTAATTTTTTTAGAACCCGAGGCGCGCATGCGGGGCAGCCTCGACGTGTTTTATATGGAATTTTTCACTTTTTGGGGGTTTATGGATTTATTAAGGGGGTCGAAATTTTCGTTATTTTTGCGATAGGACACACGATTTTCGACATATACGAAAAAAAAAAACAGTACTGCTTTTGCACCTAAAGTCGAGGTGTTAATGAGTTTTAATTTTTTATTTCTTTTTCATTGTAACTTTTTTTCCATTTTCACTAAATTAATAACTCAATGCCATCTTAGTGCTGTCAAACTAAAATATAGTTAAGTTGTGACACTTTAATCAATTTCAGAATGTGAAATCGTCGTTTGACAGGAACAAACAAAAATTGGTGATTTTTTGTCTAGTTTACAAATGTTACTCATTTGTGACAAAAGAATTGGCACGAATAACAGGTTTATCATAATTTTCTGTAATGATTAACAACAGTTCCTTTTTACATAATCACAGTCACAGCTAAACTTAATAACAAAACTAAACGACAAAAGTAACAATTTAAAAGTTATAAACATTAAGGAAAATCAATCTTTTATTCAGAGCTTTCAGAATCCATTATTATTGTTAAATACGAATAAAAGTGAAAGAGATAGCTATAGCATACAAAGACAAATGCTGTGCGTTGTACAACTTGCAGGTACAACTACGAAAAGCGAGCTAGCAACTGCCCGTTTCAAATATTACTTAAAGAAATCAACAATATTACCAGCGTTAGGATATTTTTTTTATTTTTTATTTTTTTAATAAAAACGTTGCCCTACACTAGGAATTTCTCCTGTATCGTGGGTGCGTTTACAAACATTCAAACTCACATACACAGCCAGACCCGGAACAACTAATTGTAGGTCATACAAATATTTGTTCCGTGCGGGAATTGAACCCGCGACACGCAGCGCAGCAGTCAATCGCTTAACCACTGCGCCAACCGTGCCGTCATATATTACCGGTGATAATATAAACTTACTGGGAATATTTTTGTATAGTAAAATACTAATAATGGTAAAATGGTAACGGCACATCACTAATTACAGGCCATTCAGCTCGAGAAATCACTGCATCAGGGCCTCATGAATAATGGTTCCTGATGACTTCAAAATCACTCGAGAAAGTCAGAAGACCGCACGTAGTTCAAATACTTTTAGTCCATTTTTCAAGAGTACCCAACATATTGAACAAACAAATGATCAATATTTTCAAACCAAAGCAATCTGAACCTAGATTTTCTGTAAAAATACTTAAAAATAAAACCTTACAGTTTTCCTGCCTGCCATTAAAGGTGCGACTGATAATGACAGGGAAGCAAGCAGTTGATCATCTCGCGACACAAGTCAAACGAAAGTCTGGTTTATGTTCCCTTGGCTTGTCCCCCGGGTTTGTACTCTTTGTTGGCAGCTCATTAGTTTATCGCGGAAGTGTCGACGACACGATATCGCGCCGCGTCTGTTTGTTTTGTCACGACTAAGAGGAACGTTTTACTAAGGGGAAAATAAACGCGGTTTTCTTCACTGAGCCTTTTCAAAGTCAAAGTCAAAGATTTATTTGCAGATAAATATGGTTACAATAGTTCTTAACAATGGTAGTATAATGTAGCTTAACATATTTAATCATAACATAATGACATGCAAATTTTTGGTAGGTATAAAATTAGATCATTTAAATTTAAATTGAAAGAATTCTTTTATACTATAGAAGGATTTCTCAATTAACCAACTGCGTAAAGCCCTTCTGAAGCGGATCATTGGAAGTTCTTTGATTTGATTAGGAATCTTGTTATAAATCTGAATACACATAGGATAACAACTTCGCCGATATAGCTCCGTTTTCATTCTAGGAATAATTAATCTATTAGGATATCTAGTTTTGAACTCACACTTATCTCCCAGTTTTTCAAACATCTCGGGGTGAGATTTGGTAAATTTACACACTTCCTCAATATAAATACCTGTTAATGTAAGTATTCTAAGTTTACCAAACAGTGGTTTAAAAGAAAGGTTATCGAATGGTGGGTACTAAGTACTTAAATGTTTTTGTAAGCATTTATTAAATTCCGCTTTTGAGAAATAGTACGTACTACGATCATAAGCTTTTATTATTATTATTAAGTTTTTTATTGTTTAATTAAAAAATACACTCCTTTTTTGGGCAGTCGTGTAAAAAGTCAAAATCTGAGATTGCTTTGATTGTATTATTTTGAAAAAAAAAAAGGGGCAGTCTTTGACAGTCCATAGAAGTGAAAACTAAGGAACTTGTGAATTGTATCGTCGAGCTATTAGATTATTAATTTCGAGCGTTCGGTGACGATGACGCGAGTTCCATGACTTTTGTTCAAAAAGTACACATACATACACAGTATACATATAGCTCATGGAAAGCATTCGATGACGATGACACGAGTTCCATGATTTTTGTTCACCCAAAAAGGGCTCAACGCGCTTAAAGATGTTTTCGCTTCAAAAAAAAACTCTCCTCACAGAGAGCACTGACGAATTCAAAAGATTAAAGCTAAAATATGAGCCCGTATAAAAAATAAACGAAACCATCCTCAAAGTTTCAACTTTAAACCGCGAAAGACACTTGCGAACGCATTATTATTGAAACCCCAAAAGCTCGCGCAGTGATACCGCACATTATTTACTCAATAAATCATTATGCTTTGTGGAGCTTTCATGTGTTCACCGCTCTAAGCCACGCTTCTAATTCACATACCTCCTCTATAAATTAATACAGATGCTTAAACATTAATATACGTCAACGCCTTCAATCACACAACGAAGGAAAATTACATTTTTAATTACATCTTACAAAGCTTTGATTTTGTGTGACTTAATTACTTTTACATTAATTAGCTTTTTGTGAGGAATTTTAAGCAGTTTTAATAGGTTTTATATTATGAGGTATATCTGTCTCGCCCCTGGGGAAAAGCGTGACCTAATTGGTGATATTCTTCAGAAAGCTCAGGTGCGTAGCACTCGCAACCGGCGTGCGTGTATGACCAGAAAAGATGTATGAATGTACGCGCAGCAAAAGGAGTATGTGAGCGCTCTAGTGTAGCAGTTGGCGTTCTATAGTTTCTGCTTACCCCCATGTGAAGAAGGCATGATATGTATCCTTAGCCTTTTCCCAACTATGTTAGTGTCGGCTTCCAGTCTAGCCAGATGTAGCTGAGTACTAGTATTTTACATGGAGCGACTGAGTATCTGACCTCCACAACCCAGTTACTGAGTAATACGAGTACATACCCCTCGGTAAGACTGGTTGTCAGAATTTCCGGCTTCTGGCGACCCGTAATGACTGCCGAGGGAGGGGTCTTAGCATGTAAAAATGATCACCCACGGATCAACCGTGGCAAGCGTAGCTGATCGATCGAAAAGAGCGTTTATTATTACTCCACGAGCCCACTTTATTTATATCTGTGTGCATATTATACACACAGATATAAATATCGTAGCAGGTGTCGTTCTGTAGTTTATAAATATGTTTGTAAATATGTGTCGCAGTCGGGTTGTATCCGGTACGCCAGCGCCATCTAGTGGCGTTCGATGGAGTTGGTGGGGTTCGCGCCGTCGATTGTTAACTAATCGGGACGCCAGCGCTGTCTAGCGGCGCATAACAGAGTCTACAACATAACGCTCGACCGGCGGCAAGTGTCCGCCGCACACTCGACAAGTGAAGTTGGTCGGTGGCGGTCAAGCAGTGAATACGTTTAAAAACTTTCGAGCGTTGTGTATAGTTGTGTAGTGTACCTACATTAATTACTTTGCATCCACTACTGTATAGAATCAAGTTTATCTAACTGAACAGACAGCTGTGCTGCTGGGGAGTTTGTTGCGCCACTATTTCTTCCCAGCTAAAGCACTAGGAAGAAGGGGGGGCGTTTTGGGGGACTGTCTTATGTAATTTGTGAAGTGCTGATTCTCAGCCTAAATTGAGTAAATACATTTGATTTTAGATAACGGTTTTTCTATTGCGCAATAACCAACACTACCCACAGTACGCCCTCCGTAGTTAAAATATGGCTAATATTAATAGACCTACCGTTCTCCGACATATGTAACTATTACATACACAATTGCATGGAATAATAATCCATTCAATTGTGTCTTGATGACTTGTCCGTGAGACCTCCACGACGGCCACCGTGGTCTACGATGGCAATGGTTAATTTTATCATTCTAATCGACTAACTATGGATAGTAATGAGTAATAAATTCAGTGTAACCCCATATTGGGTAAGCGTTGAACAGTGTCGCTTTTTATATTTGTGTACCTACTTTTCTAGATCAACGCAAGGGCGTATCGCCTGTTTGGCTAAACATCTTTTATTGTTTAGCTAATAATGCCTTCTGCATTATTATTTCAATTGCAACCTATTTTTGCCATCAGCTACATTTTTATAATTATACGAGTGTACCTACTACCTACTTACAAATATGTGCAAGTCATGTCGTGCTTCTCACCTCATCTGTAATTCTTTTATAAAATACATATTTTTATGTTGACAAGGTACGTGGGTCTTATTTACCTAACCCACGTAACCCCTTTCCGTCACATTGGCCAACCTTACCTACGAAAATGTGATTTTCAAAAAACACTAAATTAGCTTTGATTTCCTCTATAAATATTCATTCAAAATTAAACCAACATCGCAACACATTTTGCTTATCTATTCATACACTTTACGAACCTTTTCGAAGAAGAAGATACTTTCCAAGAAAAACTCAAACATCAACAAACGAAGACAAAGCTTACAAAAATGTTAAAAATACCCAACAACCCATGAAACGTTTAAACACAATTAAGGGTCGCTATAAAAGAGACAAAACAAGACCCTGACAAATTGGTTTAAAAGGAAAGAATAAGATGACGAGGGGGGTGCTAATTAATCTGGCCAAGTAACCCGCGGCAGTTACACGTGGCCTTATTATGACTCAATTTACCTCCAGGTTTACTATTAATTAAAACTCTACGGAAACAACCTGTGTTTTCAAAATGGCCTGTTCTGTTGTTGGTCGATGATACACTTAATTAAGAAGCAGCGAATGCAAAGAATTTCTAAACTTCATCAAACTTTAGCCGGATTATTTATTTATTAATTCACGCGGTTTAGCAAATTCTAATTTTCGGGCAAGAAAATTGGGGTGTAGATTATAATAATAGCTGCCTGCGGTTGAAAATCATGGATATTGGTTACCTAACTCTTAACTCGCCAAAAACTTTGTTCGAGGTAGCTAGAACCTTCAGAGTAGACTAGACAGCCAATTATATTAATTGATGAGAACGTCCATTTTAGGTTTAAGACAATTTATTTCAAACAGTGTTTTACTTTCTCTTCTCTTAACTTAAGAAATTTTTAATTTGTCACTAAAGCCAGCAGCATGATATCATAAGCTCAAAGATGAGTAATATATAAAACTAGCTTTTGCCCGCGGCTTCACTCCCTTGCCGACATTATCTCCGAGAAAAAAAATAGGATTGGTCACTTTTTAAATCAAAATCCCCTATCATGCAAAATGATCAAGTCGATCTGCTCTGAGGAACTGGTGGCTAAGGAATAACAGCCATACGAGTCGATCCATCAGATTAAGCTACGCTTGCCGGGGTTGTTCCGTCTTTACATACCGATACCCCTTCGTGGCTCGAAAAGCACGTTAAGCCGTTGGTCTCGGCTATCATTCGTGGATCATTGACAATCGTTACGGGTCGTCAGAAGCCCGAAAGTCTGACAAGTCTTACCAAGGGGTACCTTATTACCCAGTTACTAGGTTGTAGAGGTCAGTTTAGGCAGTCATTCCATCCCCCCCGGTGGGTTCCCGCATCGTCGAGGTAGGGGGGCTCAGTAGCCGTGGCTTGGAGGGTCACGGTGAAACTAAGGGGAACCCGAGGAGAGGGCCGCTCGTCAGGGTTTTTGCGGATGAGCCGACGACGGAGCGGCCGTAGGTTGCGGTGCCGCTTCGGCGACATCGCAACTGAGGCGGGCCGCGATGTGGAATGGGCGACATCGCGGCTGAGGGTGGGAGGCCGCGGCGGGAGAGGAGTACTGGTATTGCGGTGAGCCGTTCTCCCTACCTTCCACGGCCTTGACGGGGTCGGGGTTGGATGGCGGACGCGGTGGGGCCGCAGAGGAAGAGGAGTGTTGGTATTGCGTTGGCCGCTCTTCCTATCCTCTGCGGCCAAAAAGTGGTAGGCGGCGGGGCCACTGACCTGACCCGTCGCGGGGCACCAGGGGCGCCTGGACGCGGGGTCGTCTGACGCGGGGTCCCAGGTGGAGGCCAGCAGGCAACGGGTGCGGGGGCACCCTTGCCTGTATTGCACAGGCCTCCACCAGTGTCGGACGGGAATGGCCAGATGTTCCCGGTCATTCCCATATCGCCCCCAGGCGGAGGGGCATGCGGGGCCCGTCAGCTAGGCGGGCATGCGCCGGGAGGGTTGTGGACGTAAAGGCTGTGCCGGTTTCCCATGACCCTCCCATCAAGGCGATGAGGGAACTTCGCTGAGTTTTAGTGGGTATACTGCCATTTTGGCAGTGAGTCCCACATACCCCGTCTCGTCCCCCGACGAGCGGGCATGCGTAATGTATTTCTCAGCGTCAAAAAAAAAGGCAGTCATTCCATGTAAGATACTGGCATTCAGCTGCATCGGCAAGCTGATTGAAGCGTGTTGATCTGCTGCTCCAATGCCGCGTGAAAGAAGGACAAAAACTTTCTACTAATATAATCAATGCGAAAGTGTAACAAACATTTTCACATTTTTAATATTAGTAGGAAATCTGCGCTATCCTACACAAATATGAAGATAGGGAGGATTCCGAGCAAGTTTCTTAAATGCCACTAGTTCTGCATCAGCGCGCACTATGTGAGCACACGCTAATAGACCGTATCTCACACCTAATTGCGGTCCAATCATCCGCTCTTAATTGAACTTCAATGACTTACACATGCTTTACATATGCCTATATGTACCTATTGTTTACGTTACCACACATACTGACTCGTTTTAATTGAAAACGTCAAAAGATAACGTTGATTGCATTGATATTTTATAAGTCATGTTGTCACACAGTTATTATACTCGCCGATTAAAAATTCTGCGTTTATTTTCTTGTGTGAGATAAGTTGTCCAGGTATCGCCTTTCTTTGCAAGACTGAGCGTATATGTTATTCAGATTCCTTACGCTATACGGAAACAACTACCGGCCAGGGAAGCATGGTACCTATTGAACTTTTTGAAGAAAGGGGTTTGAAAGCTAAAGACGTAGATCTATAATAATGATTATGCGATATTTATTATAGCATAGAAAGTATTTAGTACTAAGCAAACAAGAAAACCCTGAAAATGTCAAGTTACAATACAAAACATTACTTCGTCCTTCGTAACTTCGTTAGGCCTCAAACCAGTCCACATACAAGTCTTACCCTTATACACATTGTTATTACATGTTCTTAACATCCATTCAATTAACTCAAGAAACCAAATACATATAGTATCTACACAGAATATAACAAAAACGTATCTCGTTCAACTAATCCGCTGGCCGAACGTCTAAGTGCAGAACAATTACGACTACAAACTCATCTAATAGGACCAATTGGCCCTTATCATTGGCGGGAGCGGGCGAAAGTTAAAATCACATTACCACCGCTAATGAGACTACGAAGGCGGTAACTGTCATGTTCCCCTGAGTGACGTAAGTGGGGAGATGTAGAGGACACTGGAGTAGTGACGGATTTCGAAGAGTTTAACTTTGAAGACTGGTTAGTTAATCATCTTCTTCTTCGGTTTGCTCTTGTCTGAGTTGTCGTGGTTACGATTAATAGGAAATATGCAAGTATTTCGAAAAATGTCCATTATTATAAATAAACAAATTCCATTTTTTTATTTTTTTTATTAATGCGTTACTTATTTTACTATTCATTATTTTACGTTGCTTTTTTTTGTTGGAATGGAACGCAATCTTAAAACGCGTCGTCTTCGACAATGCCGGAAATGACGAATAAACTGTGAAAAAAAATCTCAATTAAGGTATACGTAAGTGCGATTTTTATTTAAAAAAAACCGGCTAAGTGCGAGTCGGACTCGAGCACGAAGGTTTCCGTACCATCCATACTAATATTATAAATGTGAAAGTAACTCTGTCTGTCTGTCTGTCTGTATGTTACGTTTTCACGCAAACCGTTGAAACCGTTGAACCGATCGTCATGAAATTTGGCAGAGATATAGCCTGGGATACGGAGAAGGACATAGGCTACTTTTTTAAGCGACAACCGACATCCACCCGCGCGGAGCCGCGGGCAAAACTAGTTATCTATAAAAACGGTGGGCTGGCCATGTTTGTCGAGGGACCGATGGCCGGTAGAACAGACGAGTCCTGGAGTGGAGCCCGCGTATCGGCAAGGGTAGTGTGGGACGGCCCGCAGCTTGGTGGACCGACGACCTCAAAAAGATGGCTGGAATAGACTGGATGCGGAAGGTGGAGGACAGAGTGTTGTGGCGCAGCATAGGAGAGGCCTGTGTTCAGCAGTGGACTGTGATAGGCTGAGTTGATGATTAATTATACTTACTTTAATGGATAGAACAAGAAATAAGTATATAAGAGGAAGTCTGAACGGAAGTTTGAACGTGACACCGGTGACTGAAAAGGTGTGTAGAAATAGGTTTTCATGGTATGGGCATGTGAATGGGCGGAATGAGGGAATTTCTCTTATATTCTTCCACATTACATATCGACACTTTCCGCTACAAAGGGCGTAACCCCAAATCGATGTCCTTCCCAGAACTCAATTTTATTAGTATAAAAACAATAGAATTATAAATAACTCTTTTTTTATACTTATAAAATTAAAGCAAAACGAAAGAAAATAATACTTTCTTAAAAGAAAATAATACTTTCTTAAAACAAAATGTATTATTTTCTTTCGTTTTCGTTCATTCCCAAAAGTATGGGATTTTGAGTTACGCCCTTTGTAGCGGAAAGGGTCGATATGTGGAAGAATATAAGAGAAATCTCGTCAGGAAAGTTTTGATTATTAATGTGGATGGCTATACGTGTAGGGGAAGACCAAAGAAACGATAGATGGACTGGTTGAAAGATGATATGGATAGAAAGGAGGTGACTACCGAAATGACGAATAATAGAGATGTATGGAAGAAAAAGACATGATGCGTCAACCACAAATAAATTGGGATAAGGGCAGGAGAATGATGATGACAATGATGACTTACTGTCAGCTGTGAAACTACCTTATAAAAAATAAATAAATCTCAATTCAAAGTCAAAGTCAAATCATTTATTTCAAATAGGCACGTAAAAGGCACATTTGAACGTCAAAAATTACAAAAATAGTGAATTGATTCTAGTTGCCCCTTCCAAAAGGTAGCTATGTATGGAGAAGAATGGGCAAGAAACTCCATACTTACTCTTTTAAAATGTTAACAATAGTTTGTATACATTAATTAATAGTTATAGGTGAAGACCATGTACCTATAATAAAAGTTAATATACCACAATAGGTAAAAAGAATGAAAAGTGAAGTAATGACAGACAAATAAATACAAGGTGCTCACATATTTACAAAATTTGTATATGATTTTCCTAAAAATGTAACATATAATAAGTCAGTGTGTGAGTTAAAGTATATTAATCACAGAAAATAAAATTAATATCATAATAATTATAAATTATACAATAAAATCAGCAACCAGTTTGATTTTGTCTTGAATCGTAAGAACTCATACTTTACGCCACACGCTAAGCGAAAACCGTGCGGTCGGCCGTAGCAATTGTTATTGGGTGGTAATTCGAGGGTATAAACGTGTAAGTGGTAGGAAAAGACTTTGTTTTTATTGCCACCAGACTGCGATGATAGAGGGAACCAGAGTGTCCGACGATAATCCCAGCGCTAATGCCGCGTAATTTAACCTTATCTCAAATGATACGGTTTTAAACAAACTTCTTGTTCATCACCTTGAAATCACTGCCTAGAAGGGATCAAATCGTTTGAATATTCTGTTTTGAACTGTATGAAACCATCATAATATCACGGCTGTATTTCTCGAGGGGTTAGGCAGATGTGTACCTACCTATAGTACACCCACATTTATTTATTTATTTATTTAGTAGGTACATAGAGGACTTACAGCTAATAAAAACAAAGAAAAAAGGAAACCATAGTCACCAGAGAGCCAATTACAAATCCTCACGTATAGACATAGAATAATAATTTATGGTGTGAGCACAAAAACAAAAAACAATTCGCATACATCCCAAAATTTCCCATATCCCAAAATTCCATAAAAGACAAACAAGTTTTTTTCTAAATTTTCCCAGTTATGTGGTATCTAGCGAGCTTATTGATATCAACCAAACACAAATCCAGACTTCGGGCTGTAACTGATAAATTCTTCATGGAAAAAACCAATAATGAAATTAAACTTCGACAATATATAACTGTGACAATGGCTTGTAATAAAAAAGTCATATATTATAATGACGCGCTTTATTCCCTTGTCCTTTACACGCGTCGTTACAATTGTACTAAGGAAGATTTCATGGATGAGAAATTCATTCAAAACTTTATAGCGTTATGAGCTGTAAGTTAGACATGGAACATGAATATCACATTCTGACTTTCTACAGTAAATAGTAAATGTGATGTATAATTGTAGTCTGTCCAAAAGTATCTAATGAAAATGTAAACAATTTTTTTTTTATTCTACGGTGCGTTTGCTCTTTACTCTAGTCCAGATCAGAGGTGACAGAGACAAAGGCGACGATGGAGTGAGCTTACCCAGAAGAAGCCTGTTCACTCTAACTTTGAATAGATTAGGGTTGTATGCGTTCGGAAACAGACGCAGGCAGATAGTTCCACACTTCCACTCCTTTGCTGTGCGCATTATAAAAGACGTTTGAAAACGCTTAGTGCGAGTTGGTGGAATATCAACTAGGTCAAATAGATCAGAAAAGGGACCTGTGGATATGAGTGCTTTTCTAAATACCTACTACCTAATATTAAATCATCTCAAAGATGTTTTTCATTTGACAATAATTGAGGTTAATTTTATAACCTCAACTATTTTCGAATTAAAATTTAATAATGTTATACAAACAATACTTGTTGGAAGAACAGGTGAGCTATAAAGTTTTAATCTTCTTAATACAGAAGAATGTGTTACTAAATCCCTATAGTGAGTTATTCTGAAAGAATTTTACCTGAACAGGCTTTGTTTACACTTTTCTAGGACACTTTTGAAACAGATTTTGTGCAGACTTTGAGGGGCTCGTGGCTAAGTAATAACAGCCGCACGGGTCGATCGATCAGGTTAAGCTACGCTTGCCGCGGTTGGTCCCTGGATGGGTGACCATCTTTACATACCAAGACCTATCCGTGCCTCGGAAAGCACGTTAACCCATTTGTCCCGGCTGTCTTTCGTGGATCTTTGACAGTCGTTACGGGTCGTCAGAAGCCTGAAAGTCTGACAACCAGCCTTACCATGGGGTATCGTATTTCCCAGTAACTGGGTTGTGGAGGTCAGACAGGCAGTCACTCCATGTAAAATACTGGTATTCAGCTGCATTTGGTTAGCAACATAGTTGGGAAAAGACTAGGCAGATAATGACTATTGAAACATACCATACAGACAAAACCAAGTTATCTTTATAAGCTGAAGTGACCTGTCTTCTTCTTCGCTTCGCTCTTGACAGAGCCGTCATGGTCACAGTGAGTTTTGACAGATCGCAGGTGTTGTCGTAAGTTGCCTCACGATCTCCCTCCATCTGGTTCTGTTAGATGACAGTCTGGCGCATTCACTAACAGGAAGTGACCTGTACATCGACGTTAATCAGCAATGACCCTGGCCTCCACCGCGTTTACTGCCGAAAAAAGCATAGCTGCACATAATTGTAATTTGAAAGGTACTAAGAATTACGACGATTAAATAAAGCAAATTCA
The DNA here is from genome assembly GCA_947523025.1 of Dryobota labecula. Taxonomy (NCBI): domain Eukaryota; kingdom Metazoa; phylum Arthropoda; class Insecta; order Lepidoptera; family Noctuidae; genus Dryobota; species Dryobota labecula. The sequence goes on from OX383290.1 coordinate 3,699,639, forward strand.
AAGTACATATGCTTAAAGGTACGCTTACTCGGGCAACTAAAATTCCTCAATCCTGGTCAATTCTCGTCAACTATGACGTCACGACTACATCCGGCAATTTAAACAAAATCGATGTGGATATCAAGCTTAATCAATTATCAACAGTCTTTATCTTACCAAGATTACAAAGCCTTCGTTCCAAGATTACAAAGCCTTCGTTACAAACACGGAAAGAAATGTTTGCATAACTGTAACAAAAGTTTTGGTTACTGTTTACACAAAAATTGTGACTTGCGAACTAGATGTTATCTGTTACAAAACCCTGTTTTGCACACTACAAAATCAGTTTTGTTAATTTAGGCAAAGTTTATTTCCTTGTAACTAAAGTTGAGTTATTTTTGAAGTAACTTAATTAGTTCGGCTAATTATTTCTTATAGTAAACTGTCTAGTTTGGGGCTCACTAACAACTAACATTACCTACGAGTATAACTCAGCTATAGACTTATGACACCTCATTTGTATGAACCTGCTTATGTATAACCTGGATAATAATTAATTTCCTATTTTTCTCACTACCAACTTGAACAGTTACACGTTAAATCCAAATTCTCAATTTTCCAATTAGACAGCGACAAAATTGAGCTCCAAACATTCACAATTGGATCCGTTCTCGTTTTATTTCAGACTCGGGACCCGTTCAATAGGATCCCGAGCCACTGCATCTCTCATCTTTGAAGCCACTGATTAGCCCTGTCGCAGCCATGCCGGAGTTAAGGCGATGTAGAAACTAGGTTTATCGGGAATTTATTTCCCCGACAGACGTTTTGTTGGGTAGCTGGCAATTCAGGACAGATTTTTCTTTGGCCGCGTTGAGCGATTTTTGGTAGGGAAAAAACTTATGAGTTCGCGTCACCGAAATGTGCGCCATGCAGATGATGTGTTGCGCCAGACTGTCAGTTATTGAAGTGGAAACTTCTTTAGCCGCGTTGAACGATTTTTTTTTGGGGGAAAAAAACGTATCGGTTCGCGTCACCGAAATGCGCGACATGCTCGTGACGTATTGTGCTAGACTGGTGACGTATTACGGCCTATATTCACGTATACGCATCATCATCATCATTTCAGCCGAAAGACGTCCACTGCTGGCCTAGGCCTCCCCCAAGCACCGCCACCTCCACCGGTTCTGTGCTTCCCGCATCCAGCAGATTCCTGCGGCTTTCATAAGGTCGTCGGTCCACCTTGTGAGAGGCCTTCCAACGCTACGTCTTCCGGTACGCGGTCGCCACTCCAGAACCTTTCGGCCTCAACAGCCATCTGTTCTGCGCGCAATGTGCCCTGCCCATTGTCACTTAAGTTTGGCAATTCTTCGAGCTATTTCGGTTAACCTGGTTCTCCTGCGGATCTCATACGCATATTATATACTAATACATTGAATTACTCTACTGTATCGTGTGCGTGTTGGACTCTTTGGATGGGTAAAATCTTGTGACTTCGCGTCACCGACATGTTGTAATAGCAGTAAGTGAAGTTATGTTGACCACTTGAAAAGTTTATTTTGTGTATACTGTGCATTGTTTAAATTGTGTTTTCAATAATCATTATTTGAATTGATTAACTGTAGACTCACCGTAGTAGGTACAATAGTGAGTACTTAATATACTTAATGTATATGTAAAATTGGTTGTCTGTAAAGTTGGTTTACGGACGATAGTTTAACGTGACAACGTCATAACAAAACATTGATACGGCGCAAGTGTACAATGAGCGTAACGGGACAATGAGCGTAACGGGCCAATGAGCGTAACGGAACAATGAGCATAACGGGCCAATGAGCGTAACGGGCCAATGAGCGTAACGGGACAATGAGCGTAACGGGACAATAAGTCATCCTTTTTCGTGCATGCAGCCGGCGTTCATCGATTTATTAAACGTTGTCACGTCAAAACAAATCATTTACTGTCGAATATTTCCAACATTATTATAAGCAGAAGCCGATCCGCAGTAATCCAAAAATACAGAAACACTTTCCAATTCCACGTTCACTCCGTAAAGTCCGTTTTTAAAATGCCAAGTCGTTGTACTTAGTAAGTCCATATCAGTCAATCACAGCCAGAGGTCGATATTTCAAAAGGAAATATGTATATAATTATTGTTCGGAGTTCTAATATGTGAAAACCAGACTAATGTTAATAATTTCAATTTAAAAATTATGAAATTTAAATAATTCAGAAGAAAGAACACAGTTATTTCACAGTTTTGAGTTTTCTTTTTCTGTTGCCGACAGAAATGAAAACTCAAAACTGTCCTTATGACTGCCAATTTTTTTTTTCTTTTGTATTCTGGTTTTTGCAAGGGTTGATGATTAAGGATTTATGGCTCGTACGTAACATTATCGTGGTGTTTTTATGCATAACGATTTACAATGATCGGGTTATGGTCATTAAACCCATACAGAATTTAATAATATTTTTAAGGAGTCCGTACCCGAAGGGTGCCATACGGAACCCTATTACTAAGCCTTCGCTGTCCGCCCGTCCGTCCATCCGTCTGTCTGTCAGCGGGCTGTATCTCAAGAATAAGTAGACAGCTGAAATTTTCACATAAGTAAGTATTTCTATTGCCGCTGTAACAATACGTAATAAAAATAAAATAAATTTAATAATAGGTTAAATTACATATAATCCCGATACAAGAAAAGTGTTTTTCGGTGTTTTTTGATCGAGATCGAACAGATCTTAATACGTTACGGAACCCTTCGTGTGCGAGTCCGACTCACACTTGGCCGGGTTTTGATGGTAATGAATGCTCTCATCCTAAAGATTAGATTTCTTATGTTATGTGTATTTGAATTTCAACTTAAACGGATATGCCTTTGAAATTAAACTGAGTTTAAAATTATAAGTAAACTGAAAAGATTTTTTAGATCAAGACAACACAAAAATAATAAAAATAACACAAAAATACGGCCCCGCAATTTATAAAACACGTTACACCAAAAGTCGATCTCGGGGAAAATCAAAAGAGACATTCGACGAGAAAAGAAAAAAGCAACAAAAAGTTTTTTCACACAAACATCCGTAGTTTACCGCACCGTCCCCTTAACACGTCGCTCCTGATTGGCCGATAACACTCACAGGGACGTTATCTCAAACTTGCCCGACGTGGCACGCTCGTTCTCGCCAAGAAATCAAAATACTCCACCACACCACACAAACGAAAACCACCCTTAACACAAAACTTTAAGGTCCAACAAACAGTTTTGGAACAGACAAACTATGTTGGCCGTCATGGATCTTCCACTTACGTTCTTTTACAAGCCAATTACAGCGACCGATGTCCACACCTTTTTGGTGCTCCACAGATTAAAGAGAATCGTTAAGACTTAACAAAGAAGCGTCTCACCAAAGACGTTGACGATTAAATTACGACGGCTCGGTTAATTATTTTAACGATGTAATTGGTTTTCTCAATTTTCAAAATGGTGTTTACCTTTTTATCACATACTGAATTACCCGGTGAACTTCGTACCAAATGGGTAATTCCCAATAATAATAAAAAACGATTTACCGGCTGTTTCTTTGGATTTTTCCTTAGAGTATTGAGGCAAACAAAATCAAATCGGCAAAGCCATTTTGAAGCCCACTAACCAACCTACCTACCTACTTGTTAATTAATTTATAATTAATATTTAGTGGTACCGAGTTGCTGTGTCTGGCCATACCGCTGTTAAACCCGCGATGGTTCGTGTGGTATGTTTAAACCTCAACAAATTTTTGTAAAAAGATTTTTTGATTAATAAAAAAAAAGAAAAGTTTTTGCGAGACTTACGCACAGCAACTGATTTTTACAGCCAAAGTTTATCTGCTGTACTTTAATCAAAATAGTTCACGAAAGTCAAACAAATCATAATAATATACAGAACGAAACACATCACGTTCAAACCATAACTTCGGAATGCGTGCACCGCTTTCACTACCAGAATAAATTGCCAGCCTTTTTAAAAATATTCGAATTTTCAGCCAGCATTCCACAAACGTCTTAAAGCTGTGTCTTGGAGTGTCCTTCAACATTTTACGACGAGATTCCAAGATTCCGGTAGGCTTAAGTTGTGAAAGCTTTTTTTCTAGACTGGCAGCTCTGACATGATATAAAAATAAGGATTTATGGTGTTACCACACAGTTTTCTTCTATGTAAATAAATACAAATAAATCATCGTTTTTTCCTTAGAAAGTAGGTAATTTACGTTCGGCTGCAGTCGAGGATGCAAATAAAAACTGATATAATTTACTTATAGAATTTAATTGATATAATTACTACGATTAGATCGGTAAAACTAAGGCCCCTCGCCCACGGCGAGTTTTTGTAGCGATGCTGTCGCGCGCCTCGTAAACGCGCAACAGCATCACTACTAACGCGTGTTAGTCGCATTTGCAACGCGCTACAGAAGCGTTGCCAACGTGCTACTAACGCGTTACAGCATCGCGACTGTATCGATGCAAACGCGCGACCGTGTCGGACCACATCGGGCAGAGAATGGAGGGAGGGTGGCGCGTGAGTGGAGAACCGAGTATCAGTGCAACTGTGGCATTTTTGTGCCGTTACTGAATCGCGTTTGCATCGCGACAGAAGCGCGACAGCATCGCGTTTCATCGCGACTGAATCTGGGCCTTTGGGCGAGGGCACACAGCTAGCGACCGCTTCGCGACTGTATCGACGCGGACGCGCGACAGCATCGCTACTGTACTGCATCGCTACAAAAAGTCACCGTGGGCGAGGGGCCTAAGATGCGTGACAAATGTTCGATGTGAGAAACAAGAGTGATTCACCAATACGCTAAATCAATATCAATCACTGACACTGCACATTGTACAATCTTCTGTCTCACGCCATTGAATTGCTGAGAAGGCGAATCTTACGGTGTAGAGCGCAACGCGGTGTTAAGGCTCGTACAGACTCACGTGATATCGCGGGCGCGACAGACACCGACAAAGAAATTGTGTTACTAGTGTCGCGTCGCGCCCGCGATATCGCACTAGTCTGTATGAGCCTTTAGTCATTGTCTTAAGAATTTAGGGTTCCGCAAGTAGCGACATAACCGGTACATCAATAAAGGTGTTCACAACATTTTGTGCATTAGGCATGCAAACATTGAAAATATCTTCTAATATGTATATAAAATTATCCTGTCACAGTGTTTGTAACAAAACTCCTCCGAAACGGCTTAACCGATTCTTATGAAATTTTATGTGTATGAATTCAGTAGGTCTAAGAATAGAACGTAAACTATTTTTCATAACCCTAAGTGATAAGGGTGGTCCACCCCAAAATAATTTTATTTTATTTTTTGGGCAATTTTTTTATTTTATTATTTTTTATTATTCGGCATTAATAAATACATACAACCCTAAATTTTCACCCTTCTACCACCAACCCCTATTTTAAATGGTGATATTAGTACTTTAATAGAAGGAAATGAAGGAACACTGAAAAAAATGTTTACTTATACATAACCAAACTTTCGTCAACATGTAACAAAAAAAGTGGCTTATTCCACAAATCCCCCCTGATAAATCCCCCTTAGGAGGAAAAGTGGAATATATAAAAACCAGTCTAGAATTCACCCCTGATAATCCGGCTTATTTCACTAATCCCCCCAGAGAATCCCCCTCGGTGGGGAAAACTGAACCCTAATGTAAAAAAATCACTTTCAGGGGGTCATGGAATAAGTTTTTTTTTTTTCAATTCTAGTTTTCCCCCCTAAGCGGGATTATCAGGGGTGAATTCTAGACTGTTTTTTATAGATTCCACTTTTCCTCCTAAGGGGGGTTTTCAGGGGGGATTTGTGGAATAAGTCAAAAAAGTGACCACATAACTTTATGCAACATGTAACCAAAACCTGTGCTGGCTGTTGTGTATCACTTTTATTAAATCAAGTTAAATTTTATAAAGTCTTGTCAAACTTTGATTATTCCTGAAATAGCCGAAGTAGTTAGGGTAAATATTTTTTTCAGTGAAAGTTCAGGTTCAGGGAAGGTTTTAGGTAGGTAGGTAGGTAGAGGGTAGGGTAGGTTAGGCTGTAGGTAGGGTAAGATAGATAGGTAGATAGGAAGGGTAGGGTAGATAGAGTAAGTAGGAAGGTAGGCTATTTTATTCAGGAAGGTACGGTAAGGTAGGTATGTAGGTAGGTTAAATAGGGTAGAGGGTAGATAGTGCTATTCGTGCGAAGCTGGGCCGGTTTAAAAAAACGACAGACAAAAAAAAAAATTGAATTTAAAGCAAGCATAATAAAAATAAGAAAATGCACAATGTTAAATATTAAATATAAAGTGTATTGTCGTTTAAAAATTCATTAATTGAATAATAATACTTATCAATTAATAGGGCTGGGCTGTCAGTATCTTTTTAAACATTAGGATTGGATTTTATTTTTACAATAACTGGTGTTTTATTATATATAAGAAAATTGACAATTTTCTACAGTAAAGCTGTATTGTAACTACCATTTAGTAATAACCCTAATAGCAATTGCCGTTGGCTTTCATACGCCAACAGTTGGGAATTTATTGGCAGACGGTTAGTTATTCCACCAAGCTAAACTTAAAATAGGCCTATTGTCATAAACATGCACTATTTGCCCAACGGAGAGCCAACGACGGGCCTACTGCTTCTTTTCCTACTGTTGGGAGATTTTTGTAGGGATTTAAGGTATAATGCCAACATTGGGCCAACTAACGTGGGCCTGCTGCTTCTATTCCTACTTTTGGGAGATTTTTGTAGGGATTTAAGCTATAATGACAACATTGCGCCAACTAACGCGGACCTGCTGCTTCTATTCCTACTGTTGGGAGATTTTTGTAGGGCCAATTACTGCTACTCCAACGGGGTGGTAGCGGGGTGCGCGGGGAACGGGCGGCGGCACGCGTCGCCCGACCCGCCCGCCATTTTGTTATTCATTTGTGCACCTGCGGCTGCGGAGTGTTTGTGAGTGTTTGTTTTGTTCGCATCAACATAGATATTAGCCTGATATCAGGCTGGCAGGCTGTGTTTTAGTTTAGTTAGTTAACCTTTAGTGTTTGTGAAAGTGTTAAATGTATAAAATTGTGGAGTTTTACGACGATGATGGTAACGGTGGAGAACTCGGTGTGGTGCGTGAACAATGGATGACGCCACGGAAGACTCATTGCATGTGTGTTACAAAACGTGTAAAAATCGTCGCTGCACATGAACCTTATCGGCTTCAAAATAAGGTTGGTTTTTCAAAACAAATCGCTACTCTAGTAGCATTTTTTGTTGGCATTTAGTTGGGCCACTTACCTCTGGTTAGTTGGCAAATGCATACAATTGGCAGGCAGTTTGCGGGTTGGGCCAACAACGGATGGCCTACGTGGATTTGCCTACGAAGGCCCAACTTGCGATGGGGCCAATGTACATTGCCCTACGAAGGCCCAACGAAAACGTGTTATGGGTAGGCCCAACGACACATAATACATTAAGGCAAGCGGTTGTATGTTGGTTGGTTCTATGGCTGGTTTCAGAGCGACGCGTCTCGCCAGCGCCGGCCGTATGCGCGTCGCTATACATGAACCTTATCGGCTTCAAAATAAGGTTGGTTTTAGCGATTTTTTTTTGAAAAAGCGTTCGTAGCTCTGAAACCAGCCATAGAACCAACCAACATACAACCGCTTGCCTTAATGTATTGTGTCGTTGGGCCTACCCATAACACGTTTTCGTTCGGCCTTCGTAGGGCAATGTACGTTGGCCCCATCGCAAGTTGGGCCTTCGTAGGGCAATGTACGTTGGCCTCATCGCAAGTTGGGCCTTCGTAGGGCAACGCACGTTGGCCCCATCGCAAGTTGGGCTTTCGTAGGCTAATCCACGTAGGCCATCAGTTGTTGGCCCAACCCGCAAACTGCCTGCCAATTGTATGCATTTGCCAACTAACCAGAGGTAAGTGGCCCAACTAAATGCCAACAAAAAATGCTACTAGGAAAGTTCCTATTTTACTTCTTCATACTGCTATCTTACTTACAGGCCCTTTTCTAGTCTCTGACACTGTTAAAAAGTAATTCTTATTTTTTCTTACTTAAATGGCCAAAAAAAATACAAAAGAGTAGGGTTGACAAGACGTTTGCTTGACAGATTGAGCTGCCCTTGTCAACGGAAAAATAAGATTTGACATGAAAGTAACAGAGTTTTGTCGAGAATGTAAATAAATATATAGATCATTACTAAAGAAATATTCTGTGTTGGTTTTCAGCAAAAATCAAGCAAAAATGGTCTTGAGATGTTAAAAGATTTAAAGTTCTATTACTAAAAATGGCCTTTACATTCTTAACAGGGTAATATTCCTAACAACAAGATATAATCCGAGCTTTAAATGGCGTTTTCCGACAACACAGGTCTCTTTCATCCATTATTTCCAAGAAGCAACAAACACCAGGGCCGCATAATCCTTGAGAAATGAAATCTCAATCAACAATGCTCCCCACTTCGAGCGATTCCAGTAGAAAACGTCCCAGAAAAGGCGAAAGTATTTCTACAATCATTATAAACGCTGAAGTAAGTTAACCCCACTGGAGTACGCACCGAACTAAGGCATTCTCTCGTCTATGCTCTACTGGTATTTCCTTTGACGACACGTCAAAGGAACGGGTCAAAGGCACACAATGAGATCGACAGGACTCGAACAACTTTCTACATGAACGGCCCAGTTTCTGATGCTCTGTTAAAATTGCATCACGTCGCTTTTATAGAATATTTTATTTCATTTGGTTGCCAACGTTCCTTAGAATTTCCGCTTCGTGACGATATTTTTCAGTTGATGGTTTTTATTTTAACTACATTACTTATGTAACTGTCAAATGCAGATAAATCGAGTAAAACCTAAGGCACCGGATGCTTGTTCAAAATCTAGGCTAATTTAGAGATTTTATAAAAGGGTTAAAAAGGAATCTGCCAGACAATCTCACAGGTGCCATGTGCACAAAAACGCATCTAAGTTCGCGACACTGAGGTATGCTTATAATCACAATAATAATAATAATGATGCATTTCGGTAACTTATACTTCGACACTGTTCCAAATACCGGGCTAGCATTTTTTATATTTTTAAGTGTTTTTATGATTTTTATAAGACAATATTTCAAAATGTAAATTATATTTATATTATTCTACTATGAATAAAAGAAAAAGCATTTTTATAGCCGGGGAACGGGCGTAAGAGAAACGCAGATGCTTCGGAATTACACCATAATCGTACAGACACGAGTTACAAATCACATTACAATCAAACAGCTCAAACAGAGTTAAAAGCGTGCGCACATTAGCTCGCTGACGGCTGGCTCACGGCTCACTGACAGTTGCCTTCCGCCAATCTTACTTGAGCTTCCGCGGGCATCGTCTGACGGGAGGCCGGGTAACCACTCTGGGTTGCCATTTATATTCTGCCGCACGCTATATTTTCATTTATTTCAGAAATTGACTTTTCCATGGCAAAATCAAAATCAAAGTCAAAAGTCAAATCATTTATTTCAAATAGGCACATAAAAGGCATTTTTGAACGGCAAAATTTACAAAAAATAATAATTAATTGATTCTAGTTGCCCCTTTCAAAAGGTAGTTACGTATGGAGAAGAATGGGCAAGAAACTCCATACTTACTCTTTTAAAATGTTAACACTATTTGTATACAGTAATTATTAATTATATGTGAAGACAATGCACTTACCTAGAATAAAATTACTATACCACAATAGGTAAAAAGAATGAAAATTAATTATGCGTTAGATGCATGGTGCTCACATATTTACAAACATTGTAAAAGTAGATGATTTCCCTAAAATTTTAACATTTAATAACATAGGTCAGTGTGTGAGTATATTAATCACAGAAATTAAAATAAAATGATTGTCCTTAAAAATATAAATTATACAATTAAATTAGCAACCAGTTTGATTTTGTCTAGACTCTAAATAAATTGTCCTATGGAGCAGGACCAGCATGTTTCCAAGAATTCTTATTCTTGGATATAATCCTCTAATTTGTAATATGCTAGTTTACAAAGTGTGCTTTTAATATAAATTAGAAATTTTCTTTCATTTAATTGTAATATGTACTTATACAATGTCAGAAGCTAGGCGCACGGTTCCAATTGGTCGTTTTCATTGGAGAAGATCCGGCAAGAAACTTACCAAATCATCATCTGCCTACCCTTTTAACCGGGTGCAGATGAATACCAGTATTTTACATGTGATATCCACCAACCTGCACTGGGCCCGCGTGGTGGATTATGGCCACTCCCTCTCACAGAGATCCTCCCCCCACCTGTCCCCCCCCGCCTGCCTCCTGCTTGCTGGGCCTGTGTGACCTGTATCCCAGCAGTGGGAACATTATAGGCTCATAATGTAACAAAATAAATGGATTACTACCAAAAAAAAAGTTTTTTTTTTTTTTTTGCAATTGCAAGAGTTTGCTTCGTACAATTCTGAAGGACACTCCTTGAGTTAAGATAGAGATTATTTCGGCAAACGTCAACATGTCAAGCCTTGTATTTGCTGGAACACCCTCGTCCTGTTGACATATCAATTTGTATCGCACATAGAGGGCAGATAATATAGAGGAACTATATTCGTGTGGTTTATGCGATGGTTATGCGACCGTTGTGCTGAGGTTGCAACTCTATGAACGAGGTCACTTTTGTTAATGCCTATTCAGACATAAGTGATATCGCTCTAGCGCTCGGTAGCAATAGTGAATCGGTACGTGATATCACTGTTGCGCGATTGGTAGCGACACTTATCCGCCTTTTGGTTAGTACCGTTTACTACAAGGGAGTTCGGCAATAATTCCTTCTACCCTGCTTCCCTGGTACACACGGCCACAAATCAAGCTATATATTTCCAGTATAAGCTCCTCTCATTACCTACCTAGTACCCAGGTACTAGGTAGGTAATGAGAGGTACCCAGGTACCTGGTATTTGTTGAAAAGCCTACACAGCCCTTCCATACCTATTAACTGAACTGCTGTTATTTGAAAATATTGGAAAAGCCAATTATTTTTAAAAGAGTAACCGTGGAGCTTCTTGCCGGCTCTTCTGACGTTTCATAAGTGCTCATGTAGGTTTATGTGAAATAAAATATTTTAATTTTGATTTTTTGACCTAGCGTGACAGCGATGTCTCGTACCGATTCGGTATCACTAACGAGCACGACAGCGATATCGCTTATATCTGGATAGGCCTTTATTACTTCAATTTTTGTAATAAACCTGCGCCGTAAGTTAACTCTTTCACTGTCCGCTAAGCAGATACGATTGTCAAACAATCGCCTTGATCTATAATAATATTTTTGATTCAAGGGAAAGAATTAGGTAAGTATATTCAAATATGTTTTTCATATAAGAAAAACAACACAAATGATAGTTATTATTAGAATAAGCGCCTAAACTTGAAAATCATCACTCTTTAAAATAAAGAATATAACAACACTTCCCTGTAATATTCAAAATCACATTTCAAACAACAAAACCGTCGTTCGCCCCCTTTACAAAATAAACTCCGAGAGCCGTTGAAAGTGTTGATATAAGGTAGACTCCAATTTATTTCGCACCACAGACACAAAATGTTAACACGTAGGTAGACGAGCAATAAAAATTGCTCACGAAGAGTTCCGACCCATAGTTTTCAAACAGCGACTGGGGCGAATGTTGTTTTTTTGGTGTGAATATAGCCCCATAGCCCCCATGCATGGTTTCGATGTAAGAGCAAACGTGCCAATATTTGTTTTGGAAAGGAATTATGATATTCACACCAAATAGAATGTTAACAAGTACCAAATAGATACTCGACGGTTATGACGTAGTAGTTGCTCAGTTAGGTATTCCTAAGTTACTTTCAAATATTGGTATTAATATATATAATTTGACGACACGGTTGGCGCAGTGGTTAAGCGATTGATTGCTGCGCTGCGTGTCGCGGGTTCGATTCTCGCACGGAACAATGTTTGTATGACCTACAAGTAGTTGTTCCGGGTCTGGCTGTTTGTGTATGTGAGTTTAAATATTTGTAAACACACCCACAATACAGGAGAAATTCCTAATGTGGGACAACGTTTTGAAAATAATAAAAAAATTAATATATATATGTCGGAGAAGGGTAGGTTTCTCTCGTTATCATCAACCATATTTTAACTACTGTGGACGCACTGTGGGTAGTATTGGTTATTGCGCAATATAAAAACTGAATTAAACTCAAATCAAAAGTCATTTACTCGAGTTCTACTTTAAAGATTACATAACACAGCTCCCCCAAAACGCCCATCCCTTCAACCACTTCCTAGTGCTATAGCTGGGAAGAAGAAGTAGCGGAACAAATTCCACAGCAGCACATCTGTCTGTTCAGTTAGAAGAACTTGATTCTATACAGTAATGGGTATGCAAAGTAATTAATATTGGTACACGACACAACTATACCGAACGCGCAACAATTCCTTGACGTCTTCACTGCTTGACCGCCACGGATGAACTTCACTTGTCAACTGTGCGGCGGACACTTGCTGCCAGTCGAACGTTATGCTGTGAATCCGTCATGCGCCGCTAGGCAGCGCTAGCGTCCCGATTAGTCAAGAATTGTTGGCGCTAACTACAATAACTCCATCGAACGCAACTAGATGACGCTGGCGTACCGGATACAACAGACTCGTCTCCGACATATATATAATATTTTATAAGTCATTTATTTGATTTTTATAACAAAAATTTAGTATTTCATAACTTATTGAGTAAATAACTGACATTTGATTTGAATATGGTGGTCAAATGTCTCTATAGGCAGGCAAATCATTTTTAACATTCCGACACCTCTACAAGTACAACTAAGTAACCGACAAATGCAAATTTTATAGGAGAGCGAATTGAAGATTACAAATTTTTTTAATCGCCGTAGCTAATAAACGTTTGAGAAAAAAAGTATGTTGGATTAATTGAAAAAATAAAATAAACTTGTATGTGGTAAATTTAGGTATATAGATGCCAAAAATGCAATAAAAACCGTTTCGTATATCTGGCAGATACATACGTATACTTAGCGGGTGTCGATTCATTATATTGTGAACTAGTGATAAGGACGTTATTCTGCCCAATTACAGACTGAATGTAAATTATAGTTGGTGTTTAATTGTGTTAATCCTGCTACTGAGCATCAAGAACCAATATCATAGAAAGACGTGAGCGGAGGGGCTTGTGGCTAAGTAATAACAGCCACACGGGTCGATTGATCAGGTTAAGCTACGCTTGCCACGGTTGGTCCGTGGATAGGTGACCATCTTTACATACCAAGACCCCTCCGCGCCTCGGACAGCGACAGATAGAGATAGAGTAGATCTTTGACAGTTGTTACGGGTCGTCAGCCCGAAAGTATGACAACCAGTCTTACCTAGGGGTATCGTGCTACCCAGTAAATGGGTTCTGGAGGTCAGATAGGCAGTCGTTCCATGTAAAATACTGATATTCAGTTACATCCGGTTAGACTGGAAGCTGACCCCAACATTGAGAAAAGGCTAAGCAGATGATGATGACCACAAGAAAAAATGGATCAGGGGTGGGGGGGGGATGGTCTAAAGAATCAAAGGAGGAGGAGGGGGCAAAGGGAGGAATCTTAAGTCGTGTAGGGATGATTTCAGTACCTAGTGTGATACTCCCTGGCCGCTCCACAGTGAAATAATATAAAAAACATGTTTCTAGATAAATTGTGAAGTTTTACTAAAATTATATTATACCGGATGACATTTTTTAACGTCTCGAAAAAAATTGGGTATGTCAGGTAAACGGAGTAGGAGCCAATGGCATTTTTTTTTTTTTTTTTCAGGAATATAACAAAGAAAAAGATACAAAAGATTGAAATTTGGGTGCATAGGTAATGATTTAAATTTCATTATTATTTATCATATTTTTATTTATTTTTTTAGTTATATTTCTGTGTTTATTGTTATAGTATGATAAGTTTACTTCACGATGTTTTTCTTCACCGTTTTCAGAGCAGTGGTGATGAAATTACTTACACAAAGTAAAGCACCTGACTGGGTACGAACCCACAACCTACATGGCAACTCGTAAGTCGCGGCCTATTTTTAAAGCATAACAGCAAAATTTATTAGTTGGTGTAAACAAAATTTTTTTTTTTTTTTATCATAGAAGCTAGTTTAGCATTTCAAAACAAAAACATGTAATTCTAAAAATAACCTCTAGCAAAATGTAGTCTATCTTCTATCTATATAAATAAAAATCTATTTTTTTATGTTTGTCCTCTATGCGTTCCTAAACCATAGATTAGATTGTAATGAAACTTTGGTAGGGTGTTCTGAGGACGCCCGGGAGGGTTTCTGGCTCAAAATAAAAAAAAGTTCGCCCAAACACTTTTTTACTTTAGGCATTGCAACGCACGGAGCAGCTAGTATATAGGGTGCATCTATTCAAACACGATATATTTTAAGAGACACAAAAAAAATAAAAAATAAAGATCGTTTCTATGGCTTCTTTACCATCTATGTGGTGGTATATTTTTTTTTTATCTGAGTATATTATTAAAAAAAAAAAACTAATTACTTGATATGATGATTAATTATCAAAAGGCACCGCGCTCATACCGCTACCGTCGCCGCGTCCGGGCGGGTCATTCATAGAATAAAAAATAATAAGTACCTAAGTAAAGGTTTTTTTGCAAAACGTCTTAAGCAATTTTAAAATTATAATAATTATGTAAAAATATAAAGCACCTAGATAAAAAAAAAATATCGCTGCTATAGCTTTTTTACCACCTATAGATGTTTCTCTTAAAATATTTCGTGTATGAATAGATACGAGTACCACCTTATATAAATGTAAAACACTAAGTATGACCGTTATAGATTTTGAAACTACTGAACGGATTCTGAAAATTCTATTTGCATTTGATAGCCTAATTCTTGAGGAAGGTTATCTACTATTTAATATCACACTACGTCCCTTAGGAGCCGGGCAAAAAGAAAAAAAAGTCAGAAAGAAACGGATTCGGATAATTCTTTTTGCATTTGATAGCCCAATTCTTGAAGAAGGTTATAAGGCTATTTAAAACAAAAAAAAAGAACAAAAAAAATAAAAAATTCTAATTTTAATTTTAATTTATAATTAAATAATTATAAATGTAATTATTTTTTTAGCATAGTAGCGCACACGCCGGGTATCCGCTAGATAACTATAATTACAAGAAGAAAAAAAACTAATCTAAAGAATCTTTTTAAATACCACCCTTTTCTTCGAAGGCACTTTACTGCGCCTTAAATCGTGAAGCGAAGGATTAGTGGAGTAATTAGCTACCGCCGATCCAAGTCGTGCCAATTACACAGATTCCCAACATTCCTGCAAGGGGAATTTATTTTACCTACCTATATTATTATACCCTGCTTTCATCTCAGGTGTAAAAAGGAATGGGTAAAAGCGTGAGCGTAACATTATATTATGCAATTTGTACCTTTAAATTCAGATTTGTGACTGTTTAGGGTTCCGTAGTTATTAAGGAACCCAGTTTCGCCATGTCCGTCTGTCTGTCTGTCCGCGGCTTAGCTCAGAGACTCTTAGTACTAGAAAACTGCAATTTGGCATGGGTATACAATTATACATATTAATTTTTTAATAACATCTTGTAATATATTTTTTTAGGGTACCTTCCATACACGTAAAGTGGGGATGTTTTTTTTTTCGTCTATTCCATGTTGTGGGGTATAGTTGGATAGGCCGTTCAAAAATATTGCGAGTTTATGCAAACTATTATTCAATTCAGGAATCCATTTGCGTAATATTAAGCTTTAAAAATTTTTTTTTGTTAGTCAAGAGCCCCCTGCCAGCTAAATGGTTGTTCCTGGATATGTGAAAAAAATCACGGCTGTACTTTAAACAATGAAGTTAAAAGGAAAACTATCACAGCTAAGTAGGCTTTAGGTACAGGATAACAAGTAATAAGTCAACCAACTTACATTTGCAGTTGGAATGTATGGGAGAACATTTCAACTACACTGTTAAGTTTGTTCTTGGTATAAATTCGTCCCAATTACGGAACCTTTCATCGTGCGTGGTTCGACACGCACTTAGCCGGTTTTTATTGTACCTTAATTTGCTTACTTTTGTGCTAAGAACTCAAACTCAAAGCATTTATATCAAATAAACCAATTACAGGTACTGTTGAACGGTCAAGGGGTTGGTCAGCCAGAAAGATGAAGCTAGGTTCATATGGGGAAAAACGGACAAGAAACTCCTCGGACACTCTTTTAAAACAAAATATTGTTACAAAATATTGTTTACATCATTTATGTTGAAATTATACATATGAATATAACGAAAGTCGTGCAGGTTAAAGGCGTCCGTATAACATAAAATAAAAACATAAACAATTCATAAATTAAAATACATTTAAATAATCCGTGGCAGCTAAGAGATGACCAGTCCCTACCGAATCACCAGTCCCTATTGAAAACAACACAAATTGGTTTATTGTTATCGGCTAACATTTTGTTTTAGAGGTATAAGTTTTCATGGATCAGAACCATCGAACTGTTTAGTTGGATGGTGCTGATCCATGCGTCATGTTCGTGAACGGGCGCTGTCAGTTGGGACTGGTCATCTCTTGACTGCCAGGGCTTATTTTTAATTTGTAAAAGTTTTTACATTGTCTCACATAAAGAAGCAACAAGAAGAATGTACCCAGGATTTTGTAATATCTTGATTTGAAAGAGTGTCCTTGGAGTTTCTTGCCCGTTCTTCTCCATAGTGATCTACGTATTGGAATGGGCATCTAGCTTCAACTTTCTGACTAACTGACCGTCTCTTTGACAGTTCAAAAGTGCCTGTAAATGGTTTAATTGAAATAAATGGTTTGAGTTTGAGTTATTTAGAACACTTAGCAATTTATTAATTCATTTTGTATACTCCTACGACTTATTACCTAGCAACACAGTACATAAAATAACTTATATATCTGACGACGCATTGTTTAAATTGGTATTGGTTGGAATTCATAGATGTCGCTGTTAGTTCAGTGACTTGGTTGTGCTGTTTAGCGGCGCATGACAGCTTGACAGAGACTACGATAACGCTCGAGCGGCGGCAAGTGATCCCCGCACATTCGACAAGTGAAGGTCAACGGTGGCGGTCAAGCAGTGAATACGTCTAGAAACTGTCGCGCGTTCGGTATAGTTGTGTCGTGATATCGTGTACCTACATTAATTACTTTGCATACCCACTACTGTATAGAATCAAGTTCTTCTAACTAAACAGACAGCTGTGCTGCTGGGGAGTTTGTTCTGCCACTTCTTCCCAGCTAAAGCACTAGGAAGTGGTGAAGGGATGGGCGTTTTGGGGGAGCTGTCTTATGTAATTTTGAAGGAATCTCAGCTTAGCTTGAATAAATGGCTGTTGAGTTTAATTCGGTTTTCCTATTGCGCAATAACCAACACTACCCACAGTACGCCCACAGTGTAGTTTAAAATATGGCTGATGATAACGAGAGAGACCTTCCGTTCTCCGACATATCTATTAGTATGGTGAATTTGTCTTTTTTTTTTTTAGATTACATTTAGAGAAGTACACAACTTAGACATAGATGAGAGAGAAATAAAAAATACATACCAATTAAGACAATTAATTATAAGTGATTTAAAATGAACTAACTTATTTTTTTAGAGCTACTTTATCATAGAAAAACAATATAAAAGAAAATACAACATCAGATTTACTTAATTAATTATATAATTAACTAGCTTCTGCTTCTTCTGCTACTTCGTCCGCGTAAAATTTCGGCCCACAACCCATCCCGTCGCATCGCATCGCCCGTCCGCGCAATTACTTGGTTTTCGCTTAGCGTTTTTTCCGAATTTTTGTCGTTTTGCTCCTTAGGGGCGTATCGTAATGTTAAATAGCCTATACACTTTTTTGTTGCGAAGTTATTTTAAAATTATGATATCTCCTAAGATGTTGATTGAAATCAAGTGATGTCAAGGAAAATTTTGTTTAAATTTAAATACTTGTGATTAAGAACATATAATATTTATTTGGATAAGGATTAATATTATGTTGACAAAACTCCTTCGCAAATAATGCATTAATTTCGAACAAATTTGATTACCATAAAAAAAGGTTATAGTGACTCAATCTTAAAAGATAGGCATATTCTGTCGCGGATTTTTTTTTTGAACTTTTAAAGAGGAACAATTCAATCATACATGATATTTGCGTAACTTAAACCGTTTACGCAGCGCATGCAAAGGAAGCTCTCAAAAAATAATATTGTTCCCATTTTTGCAACATTTTTCATTTATGCTCCGCTCTTACTGGTTGTAGCGTAATGTTATATAGCCTATACTATTTCTCGATAAATGAACTATCCAACACAAAAAGAATTTTTCAATTCCAACCTGTAGTTCCTGAGATTAGCACGTTCAAACAAACAAACAAACTCTTCAGCTTTATAATATTAAGTATACTCGTAGATAGATGATACTCAGTTTATTTTTGACGACTGCAATTATCGTGATCAAATGCTATGAATGAAATGGTTGAGCATTATAAGTTTTTTACGGATAACAATATTTGCGATATATATAAACAAGAGTAAGAGATTGAAATGACATAATTGGCCACCGGTTAAGGCCTCAACTCTATACACGAAGTTGTTGAAATCCAGGCAAGTATTAATTTGAATTTTCAATTCATATGTTTATAGAAGTATGAGGAACAGGGTGTAAAGTTCACTCATACTCTATAGTAAAGGGAGGATCCTCCGACCAGACAGGTGTTGTGTCTGGTGGGCAACTGCTCGGCGGTTGATGTCGGGATGTTGTACTTATGCTAGTCGCGCGGTAAACTCTGATTGCGCGATGCAGGATTTGTGACATCAGGTCTTTGATGCGTAGTTCGCATGTGGCGTTGTAGATACCGCCACATGTTCTTTCTGAACTTATGTTAAGGAAAAATATCGTGAGGAAACCTGGACTTCACTACATAGTATAAAACAAAGTCGCTTCCCGCTGTCTGTCTGTCCCTATGTATGCTTAGATCTTTAAAACCACGTAACGGATTTTGATGCGATTTTTTTTAATAGATAGAGTGATTCAAGGGGAAGGTTTATATGTATAACAATGGGTAATATAGTATCAGTGATAATTTTAGAGGTTTCTAATGTGATGTCGTAAATGAAACACATTTGTTTGCGCTTACATTGCAAACGCTGGCTGATCTACGAGATAGATCAAAATAATGTACTACAGTATTGTACACCTTAGAAAGGTCTACAAAAAAATCCACAATGGTATATGTCTATCTCTTACGGATAACCCACAATAACCATTTTTTATCCTTTACTTTTTACAAGAAATAATAGCTTATTTACGAAGCGATTTTAAGCAATACAGCATTAATCCTTATCCAATTAAGTACATTAAATACATTGTGCATTTAATATAGATCAATATGGCCCTTTAAAGCTTCTAATTTAAATGAATATTTTCGAAGATATTACAGATTTAAAATGCAGGGACATAGCGGTTGCGGCGGTACCGGCCGGGGGACCGGCGGATTCTGAAGTATATTTAGTATCAGCATTGCACCCGTGCGAAGCCGGGGCGGGTCACTAGTTTAATATAAGTCTGAAATCGCCTATCCATCTTGAGCAAGCATGGTGATCAGTGCTCGTACCTTCTGTAAATGAGAAGAGGCCTTTGACCTGCAGTGAGGAAATAATAGGCTGGTATGTGTATACCAAGGAATCTGTGTAGATTCCTTGGTAAAACGCTAACTATCTCTCAGGAATATATTATATTACTAACATCATAAACAACAACTTTTCTTATATGGATTTTTATTCATCAAATTTTAATTTATCATATTTTCATACAAAAATAAAAATATTTAAATTGAACGCTCTAAATTTTACGAAATCTACGCGTAGCAAAACAAACCATGTCTTCCGAGTGACAGTGCACGGGCGGCGTACGTAGGTACAACAAAATACAGAATTGAAATGTGTTAGATAGAACAACGAAATCTTGAAGGTTTGTTTTTGGTTGTTGTTGTTGTTTATTATGTTAGTAATACAGTTCTGCAAGGTGGTTAGTGTTTTTCCAATAACCGATAACTTTCTATATATAAACGTATACATCTATACAAATAAATCAAATTAAAGTGTCTTTTTTTAATGTCAAAATAAAAACTTTTTACTAAATGCTTATGAAAGTGAAGAAACATTTTTATTTTTTTTATTTTGTCTGTCTGCTGTCGGTCTGTCTGTTTATTCCGGCTAATCTCTGAAACGGCTGGACAGATTTTGACGGGACTTTCACTGCAGCTAGTTTCATTATGAAAGAGTGAGGAAGTGCACCTGAATTAGCTAGTCTCCGTTGAGAATTACCGAAATTCATTCGGGGAAATTACTTATCTCATCTCACGCATTTTATTAGCAATCCATTAGCACAAAAATAACACGAGCGGTAAAGAAATTAATTCTGTAAATAAATTAAACAGCTTTAACATCCGCCTACATCATTCTGGGATGTCAAAGCAAACATTTTGACATTTAAATTACAAAACGAGAGTCTTCTAAAATTCATTTGAACTTTATTATTCTTACATTTTTTTATTTGGTGTAATTTAAGGCGACGATAACCGAATTTAATGATTTTATACTGAAGATCACGTCTAAACAATGATTTGGAAAAAATATGTGTGTAATTATAGCATTTTTTTAATAACTTATATTTATGAATATTTTTGATTATGTTCTTATTACATAGTGAAATTAATTTGTAAAGTTATGTCTAACGCGGATAAAAAACTGAGAATCACGCAAAATATAGATATCTAGCGTACTTTTCTGAAACCTTCACCTTTTTTAAAATAATTTAAACATTGATATTATAGTCAAAGATGTCCACTGCTGGACATAGGCCTCCCCCAAGCACCGCCACTTCGACCGGTTCTGTGCTTCTCGCATCCAGCGGATTCCTGCAGCTTTCACAAGGTCATCGATCCACCTTGTGGGTGGCCTTCCCACGCTTCATCTTCCGTTACGCGGTCGCTACTCCAGAACCTTTCAGCCCCAACGGCCATCTGTTCTGCGAGCAATGTGCCCTGCCCATCTATCATCATCATCTATCTTTTAATATACGTGTTTTATTAAAATATTTATTTATTATTATTTATTTAATACTTTAGCACAAAAAAAAAAAATGTACAGAGGCGGACTTAATGCCGAAAATACCTTTTGTTTTATGTATAATAAATTAATAATGCGTCTTATTTGGGACCGCGCTCCTGGATGTGCAAGTCTAATTACTGGCTGGACACACGCAAGCTAACCACTCAAGGTCACTGGCATAGATCTGCGTCTTAACAGCTCGGTATCTAAAAGTAGTATTATAAGAAAATGGATGAGCCACTCAAGAGCTGGAAAAATACTTGTTTAAAATTTTCTGATATCATCACTCTCCTGCCCGTATCCCAATTTATTTGGGGATGGCGCATTATGTATTTTCTTCTATACTTCTCTATTAGTCTTTATCTCGATAGTCACCCCATTTGCCTTTACATTTTCTGTTATTGGTAACAAAATATGGAGAAGCAATGATCATAACATTGCTTGTCCATATTTTGTTACAAAGCTTCTTTCATAACACTAGTCTGATATTTATTTATCTATTAGGATTTTTTATTTGTGAATACTTTTAATATTCAATATTTATTCATTTAATACTCCAAGCATAGACATTTACAGAGTTGGACATAGAGCACACGAAACAACAAAATTCGATCTAAAGAAAAGCGGCCACATTCCTCTAGATCGTCTTTTGTTGCTTCGTGTCTCAATATGAAACTTTATCAAAGGTATTAGAAAATTCTAGACACACTAACCGAGGTCGCTGATTGAGCCGTTTTTTCATAATTCCTTCTCAGTCACGAGATAATATTTTTTTGAATGGAGTGGCACTAGTGGACCGTAGTATTGCCATAGGCATTTTCTACCAGTCAACCTTTGGGTGATACAGAGACAAACAGTGGTAGATGCATCTACGAAAACATTTGGAATAAAAAATTATTTATTTTAAAGATACACATAAACCTATTACAAACTATAAAAATGTAATATATATACTTAATTATATATAAATATAAGCACAAATAAATATATATAAATACAGGAATATACTAAAACAAAACAAACAATGGAAAATAGAAGTCAGATCAGCGAGTGTGCTAGACAGATTGACGGGTTGGAGACCAGGCATCGGCGGAAGGCACTCATTTTCCAGGGCATAGCAGAGGTTGAAGGGGAAGTCAGCAGTACAGTGATCCTGGACGTGATAAGTAAGAAGCTGTCACTTAATACTATCTCTGCATCCTCCATAAAGGTCTGCCACAGACTTGGCCTAGCCAAACAGGATCGCCATAGGCCCATCCTAGTCAAGTTCTCGAGCTATGACGACAGGTCTGCGGTCTGGAGAGCGAAGACGGGACTGAAGGGGTCATCTATCTCTGTCAAGGAGTTTTTGACTAAGACCCGACAATCCATCTTTGGGAAGGCGCGGCTTCACTTTACTATGAGGTCGTGTTGGACTCAGGACGGCGTCATCGCTATTAAAGCTCCCGATGGAAGCAAACATAAGGTGACATCATTTGAAGAACTGAGTCCGCTGCTGGTGAAGTATCCCCGGGTTCAAACGTCTGGAGATAGCCTGAAAAACAAGACGCGTTAGTATCAATCCTCAATTGTTATACTGTATAATATTTACGCATTAGACACCCATTATATAATTAGGATTTCCTTACCTTAAAGTTTGCTATCTTCCATTGTTTGATAATGATAACCTTTTTTACTTTTGTCTTGTATTTTTGCATATTTGTATGTATTTGTTTCTGTTCTCTTCCTCCTCGCAAATCTCTGAGTTGACAATAATTAAAGTAACGCATACCTCAGCATTTTTACCCTCAACCGGATTTATATTTTTCACTTTTTGTTCTTCCTAATAAATTCTCATTCATTTATTTGCGTTTCTAATGTCAAGTGTCAGTCAACTATTGTTAAATGTCAATCTATGTAAACGTCATACTCATAAGTGACGTTTTGTTAGTTTGGATACGTTCACGCAAAATGTAATGTCTTTTGAATGCTTGAAGGGTGCGTTCGGAATAATTAAAATAAGCGTAGGAATTCCTGTATCGCTACTACTATAAAATGTAACGTTTCTTAATTTTATTTCTTTTTTGTATTCACTATTTTTAATGATGATGTTAGCTGGCGGGTGGTGCAGAGATGCAAACGTCCTACCAGTATTTCGTGTAGGTCTCTTTTTAGTATACTAGTATATTTATTTAGTATTTATATCTGTTTTTATTGTATTTATATATATATTTGTATCTATGACATCTGATAACGAATCTTTTTTCTCTGCTAATGAATCTACTGCCTCTTCTGGTGATGATAGCTTTTGTTCTGTTGCGGAAAACCTTGGTGAACTTTTACGTCTAAGTTTCAGCCAAAACCTAGGCCGGCTGTTTAACGTATGTCATATAAATGCTCAAAGCGTTCCAAGCCACTACAATGAGTTGTATGAAACTTTCTATAACACCAACGTCCATGCCGTTCTGATTTCTGAAACTTGGCTAAAACCTGAACTTTTATCCACCTCCTACTCTCTGCCAGGGTTCGTTCTGTTGCGGAATGACCGTGTCGGAAGGAGAGGGGGTGGTGTAGCAATATATCTTCGTGCTGATCTTCCTTTTAAAGTTCTCTCTACTTCTTCCTGTAATACTTCGGCTGAGTTTCTTTTTCTTGAAGTCAGTGTCAAAGGAGCTAAAACCGTTCTTGGCGTTGTGTATTGTCCGCCTTCACTTGATTACTTCACCGAATTCGAATCGGTCCTAGAATCTTTAGGTTCTGAGTATGCACATCATATAGTCATGGGGGATTTCAACACCAATCTCCTTGCCCACAACTCCCATCGATCCCGTAAACTTCTACACCTGGTCGAGTCAGCTAGTCTGCATGTGTTGCCTCTCCAACCAACTCATCATAACGCTGCCGGTGATGACACTTGGCTCGACTTGATCCTCACCTCAAATCCTTCTCTAGTCTCCTCACATGGTCAACTTGACGCTCCTGGTTTTTCCCATCATGACCTTATTTTCCTATCTTATGTCCTTAAATCTCCTAAACCTAAACCTACGTTCCAGTACAGGCGTGCCTTTGCGCGGATGAACAGTGAAAAGCTTGCACAAGATGCTTCTAGTATTGACTGGACACCCCTGGAGGAAGCCACTACAGTTGACGATAAAGTTGCGTTTTTCAACAATGTTGTAGTTAAGCTGTACGACACCCACGCTCCTATCAGGAGAGTCAAGCTAAAGCGCCCACCTGCGCCATGGATGAATGTGGGAGTTCGGATGGCCATGCGACGAAGGGACCGCGCGTTTCGGAAGTTTAAAAAGGATCGGTCGGATGATAATTGGACCCTCTTCAAAACTGCTCGCAATCGTTGTAATCAGATGATACGCAACGCTAAAAGTCGCCACATTCTTGATAACATCACTTCTGCTTCTCCTGCTGATATCTGGAAATTCCTTGGAACTCTAGGTATCGGCAAATCGCGACATTCAGACCTTCCTAGCACATTTGGCTTGGACGATCTAAATCGTCATTTCTCCACTTGTCCCACCCTTGATAATCCAACCAAATGTCAAACCCTTGACTACCTTGCTGGTCTGACGCGACCCAATATTACCCCCTATACCTTCACCCCAGTCGACCCTGGAGAGATCAAAAAGATTATCCTTTCCATTAAATCCAAAGCCGTTGGTTGTGATAACATCAGTCGACACATGATCATGACAGTGGTTGATCAACTCCTTCCTGCAATTTCCCATATAGTTAACTTCTCCCTTTTCTCCGGTGTTTTCCCTTCCCTGTGGCGGAAAGCCCATGTTCGACCACTACCTAAAATTCCTAATCCCACTCTCCTCAGTCACTTTCGTCCAATTTCCATCCTTCCCTTTTTATCCAAAGTACTCGAGGCATGTGTACATAAACAATTCTCCAACTTCATTCACAAAAACTCCCTCATCAGTCCACTCCAATCCGGGTTCAGGCCCGGACACAGTACCGTTTCTGCTCTCCTTAAAGTGACTGACGATATAAGGCGAGGAATGGAAGACACTAAGGTAACGGTTTTAGTGTTGATCGATTTTTCAAATGCCTTCAATACCGTCAGTCACGAAGTCCTTTTATCCATCCTCTCCTATCGCATGGTCTCTCACGAGGTTCTGGAATGGTTTTCTTCCTATCTTCGGGGGCGTCAGCAATCAGTTTTTGCTGGTGACTCTAACTCCAGCTGGTGTGATCTTGATGCTGGCGTCCCTCAAGGCGGCATTTTATCTCCACTTTTGTTCTCTATCTTTATAGATCTCATAACTTCCGAGCTTCAGTGTGCGTATCATCTATACGCTGACGACTTACAGCTCTACTGTCAGGCAGGTGTTGAGGGCTTATCCGGTGCGGTCCAGGAGCTAAATCGGGATTTACGAGTTGTCAAAAACTGGTCCGATCGTTTTGGGGTGGCGGTTAACCCAACCAAGTGTCAGGCTATCATTGTAGGGAGCCCCTATAGCTTGAGGAGGCTGAATGGTTTAACGGTGCCACCGGTTACCTTTGATGGCACAGTGATTCCGTTTAGCTCTGTCGTCAAGGATCTGGGTTTGCATGTTGACACTTGCCTCGACTGGCGTAAGCAGGTCGCGATTGTGAGCAAGAAGGTCACTGGAACGCTGCGGTCGCTCTATCGGTTAAAAAATATTCTCCCATCACACATTAAGGCTATGCTTGTACAGTCCCTTATCTTCCCCATAATTGACTATGGTGATATGTGCTACTATGACCTGAATGCAGATCTCCTCAATAAACTTGACCGACTTCTTAATAACTGCATTCGATTTGTTTTCAATCTCCGTAAGTATGATCATGTATCCGCACATCGATCGCTTTTAAAGTGGTTGCCTATCCGGCAGCGCAGAGCGTTGAGGGCTTTGACAACCCTGTTTTCTCTCCTTCACAAACCCACTTCTCCTTCTTATCTGACTTCCCTTTGTCAATATTTATGCGCTGCACACAGCAAGAATCTTCGGTCCGAGAATAATCGTCTTCTTCGTTGTCCTTCTCATCGCTCTGGTTTCATAAAATCCTCTTTCTTTGTCCAGGCGGTTTTCCTTTGGAATGCGCTCCCTCAGAATATCAGGACGGTAACCAATCAGTTTACATTTAAAGTGAAAGCTCGAGAACACATACACAAGAAGTTGGCAGATTCGTCTCAGAATTAAGTTTTTATAGGTTTTCTTGTTAAACTCTCATAACTTTTTATTTTTAGTTGTATGTATGTATTTATGTATTTATTCTTATATCTTAGCTATAAATATCTTCTAAATTGTTTTTCTGTTATTGCACCTACTGTGTATTATCTCTGCATCACCCTAAGGTAGACTGGTAGATAATGCCCAAGGCATTAAGTCCGCCTTTGTACAGTTTTTACTTGTGCATAAAGTTTTAATAAATAAAATAAATAAATAAATAAAAATAAAATTACGTGATGCTAAAGCCATATTATTCGAAAGGTCTCGCGAACTTTTACTTTAATATGATAATTGGTTAGTTGCCATCCTGATTTCCAGGGGAAGCCCATTCCACAGATAGATAGACTGACTGAAGAAGGAATAGTGAATAAAGTCTGTGTGCTAAGTGGGACATTGAAGTACAATATTGTTAACATCGATTTGCTGTGTGTAATATATATATAATAATAATAATAACGCATTTCGTCTACGTAGTTAGTCCAAAGATAAAAGCCTGGCTGATTGTTAAGGGTCCGTGCACGAAAAAAACCTTCTTTTTTTTATTTCCTATTTTATTGTGAGAAAACTTGAAATAATCGAAACATTAAGCCTGTGTAACTATAAAAGTACAGTTTTCATGGTGCTAAACCATTCGTGTCAGTCACAGCAGCTGTTAATAATTTCATCATTTTTGTGTTCTCCAAAATATAATTTATTTCGCCGTTGATTTACTAAATGAAGATATCGTATAATCAATAAATAAAATTTTGATTATATTTCAAGGATAGCTGAAGACCAATTTCTGATTTTTAAATTTCTTGATATAATTTGCTAAATAATAGCAAAAATATATTACGGACGGGGTTTAAAACAAAAACAAAGGTTTTTCAATATTATTTTTCTGCTATATTTTGTGTGGAAGTTGAAAAAAGTAGTTCCGCCACATGCATGTAGACCATATAATGAAGTTGATGATATTTTTTAATGTTCAAAATCAACAGTAGTTTCTTGTAGAATGATGATCAAATGTCAAATTTTTCTGTATTTAGCTTAAATTTAAATAAATTAAAACAAATTAAATTAAATTAAAAAATCAAATAATTAATTAAATAAATTTAAATTTTAATCTTAAGAAAATAAAAATAAGAATCCATGTGAAGTTGCAATTTGAATGATTAATTGTAAGAATAAAACTTATGAAGCTTATTCTCAGTTAGTCAATGTGATGTAGTGTGTAGTGTCATAGTGTAGTGTGGTGTGGTGTGGTGTGGTGTGGTGTGGTGTGGTGTGGTGTGGTGTGATGTGTTGTGGTGTGGTGTGGTGTGGTGTGGTGTGGTGTGGTGTGTGTGATGTGTGTGATGAGGTGTGTGGTGTGGTATGGTGTATGGTGTTTTAAGTTATGGTTTATTTATATATAGTACATGTGATATATTTCGGCTACTCAACGTGTTCCAGGAGTGCCTCGGTTTCCTCGTAGGTAAGTTTGGAAAATCCCTTTCAGCCACATGCAAAACAAAGAACACGACTTTTCAAATCACAAATAATGTTGTTTAAATTATTTTTCCCTTTCTCACAAACAATGAACAAAATTGATCAAAATCAGTAGATTTCGTGCACGGCCCCGTAATATATATTTTTTAACTGTTGCTTTACCCAAGAAGTTAACGATTAAAGATGTTAAATACATTTCGCATTACATTTTGCAGTGATAGTCTTGGTCTTAACATACCAAAACCCCTCCGTGCCTTTAAAAGCACTTTAAGCCGTTGGTCCCGGCTGCCATTCGTAGATCTTTGACAGTCGTTACGAGTCGTCAGAAGTACCTACTCCGAAGCCCGAAAGTCGAAAATATTCAATAAATATCCGCCACAAAGACAGAAATGGCATTTAATTTTGGTTTTCACCCACTGGGGTCCTCCGTTATTCTATTACTTAGAGACTTGTTTTTTTTTATTGTGGATACTCCTTTGGACTCCTTCCAAATTCTCCATTCATTTTCATAAATGGCTGATGAAAACCGAAATTAAATGGCATATCTGTCTTTGTGATAAATGATATTTTTTAACAATTTTACACGTCATTCATATTTTATAAACTAGATGAGGTCGGCATTTCCTACTTGACTACTCCGAGAAGAATGGCCGAAACAAACTAGTGTGGGGCAACATTTTTTTTTTTAACTCTGATATCACACCAGACATAATCTTGGTCAGATCATGTGGAAACCCTGTAGATTGATGTCTGAAATGGTCTTCTGATGAAAGAACCACACAGATTGACTGGACCTGTGCCGATGCACGCATTTGTCAGTACCGTGGTTTCGTTGCTGTGGCTCACGGGAGCCAGCTAGATAGAAATACATCAGCAACATTCTGATTTGATTTTAAGTTTCGAACATAGAACTTAGGCAATAACAATAAAAAAAACTGGTGTATGTCTTGGAAAGTTAAGACATTATGCGACTAAAATAAATATAAATGAACACCAGCAAGCAAACTTTTAAGTTTTTTGTACAACGATATCCAACCTACCTATAAAATTTGAATATTACGTGAAAAATCCCAGAATTTGATACCGTCACCCAGTAGCTACTCTACAAAAGCGAACCTTAAACCACGTCCGATACAATAAGGTTTGTCTCGTATCCGTGGCAAGCAAAAACCTCTGAAGGCTGTAATAATCTGTGAGACTAGAACTAAATCCGACAGACCGCGCCGTCGAGCGATGGGCTTAGTACGAACGCGCGCAGAAAACGTAACGTAAATTCAATCGAATTAAAATTTAAAGACTTGTATCGTACATAATATTTACTTAGTTATAATACTTTATTCTTATTTATCTATACAAATAAACAAAATTTAAGTGTCTGTTTGAAATCTCTAAATAACACGCGGGGAGGACGCTCGAGCTGTGAGCGCGCACCGGCCGGCACTGGACTGCGTCATCGACCGCTATATGTACATACGTGCCACACACATTTTTCTTTATGGTCCTTCGAGCCGGATTTACAGCGTGTGACGGCATATGTCATGCGATTCATATTTAAATGTAATAAGAAATCCATTGTTGGTGTGATTCCACCATCGTCTTGGGATGGTTATCTACTTCATCAAACCAGTTAAAAACATTCGTTCGTCATCATGTTTCTGAAATTCAGGAAACTGTAGGAGGAGAGACTTGGCACTATGTTCCGTCAGCTGAAAATCCGGCTCGAAAGACCATAAAGAAGAATGGGTACATATCCTCCAGGTGGTACGAGGATTAAAACACCGGTAACTTGATAGATAGTGGACTGTATTATAAAAGATTTACGACGGGGAAAACAAACGGTTAACTTAGATTGAATCGGCGAGAAAAATGTGTGTGGCACGTATAGCGGTCGATGACGCAGTCCAGTGCCGGCCGGTGCGCGCTCGCAGCTCGAGCGCCCTCCCCGCGACCGCAGCTCCCGCCCGCGGTCGCCCGGCGCGGATGATATTCTCGACAGCTTTTACTAAATGCATATTATGAAAGTATATATTTTTTTAATTTGTTTTCCATACCACGAGGAAGCTCTTGGCCTTCATCTCACCTGATGGTAAGTGATGATAAGGCCGAAGATGGAAGCGAGCTTCACCCGGAATCCTCAACCACAGAGGAACTGGCTATCTTACCTCTAACTGCCGAAACACAGCAATGCTGTTGACATTGTTCTTTTGGCGACAGACTTACTCGTAGATAAGATGGTGGTACTTATAACAAAAAAACTATTTTTTAAATTTCGGCTGGACCGATTTTGACCGGACTTTCTCTGGCAGATAGCTGATGTTATAAGTAACTTCAACATCATCATCATCATTTCATCACCACTGCTGGACATAGGCCTCCCCCAAAAGGGGGGGATTTTCCATAATCGCCACGCTTGACAGGCGGGTTGGCGATCGCAGTATGGTGTAAAGATGCATAGAGAACGCTGCTGCCCATTCTCTAGTAAGTCCCTCAGTCGCCTTTTACGACACCCAAGGGAGGAAATGGGGTAGTGATATTCTTTACGTCCGGCACCACATGGACTTAGTAACTTAGGCAACTTTTATTTTAGAAAAAATCAAGCGGTTGAAGTTACGCGCAGCAGCTAGTGGTATCAATTTGTGCTTGTCGCAAATTTTTTCTATTGGATAGTTGTATTTTCGATTCAAAAATCGAACAAATATTACGTCGCACGTTCATGTTAGGGCTTAGTAACCGTAAAAAACGTGTGTGAGAGAACCGATCCCGGAACCGAAAACAACGTCACACCGCGGCCGAATTAGTGTGTGCAGAAAAACAAAAAACGAAAGTGAAAAGTCGAAACTGCTGGACTAAAAGTGTCCGCGATTTTTCCGTAGTGGTGTCGTTTCGGATTTATAGGATAGATTTTGTGTATCATCTTTGTGGCGAGAATAGGGTTAGGGTTTGATTTTAGGTACCTAAATATGGTGTTTCTTAATAATAGGAAGTCAAAAACTATCCTTTAATGTGTTCGGAAAATTAAGGGGCATAGTGTGAAGTTCCATGTTTCTCAATCGTCGATAAAAGGCTTATCCTTAAGAACATAATATTACTTCGTTTGTAAAGCGACAATAATATTAAGGAAAATCTGCTATTTTTATTACCTGTATCTGTGTGCCTTGAGGAAAATATTTAAGGTAAGCTTGGCGTGGGCGATAATATTATAAGCAATTAACGTTAAAGATAATAAATTGCTTGTGAAATTACACGCAGAAGGATGAGGGAAAAAATAAAAATACATTTATAAGATAAATGGAATAGAAGAAACTTTTTGTTAAACTTCAATTGTTACATTTATAAGATAAATGGAATGATGAAAACGATATTAAATGTATACAAATTAATAAAATTGAAGTGTCTGTTTGTATTGTCTAAATAACAGCTTTTTACTAAATGCAAATGAAAATATAGGTAAAATATTTTAATTTTTTTTGTTGTCTGTTTGTTCCGGTTAATCTCCGAAACGTCTAGACCGATTTTGACGGGACTTTCACTGGCAGATAGCTGATGCTATAAGGAGTAACATACTTTTATTTTAGAAAAAGCAACGCCGGCGAAGCCGCGGGTAGCAGCTGGTGAGAAATAAAAACACAGTATAACATAAATAAATGGTATAGAAGAAACTTTTCGTTGAACTTCAATTATTCAATTTTTTGCGACCTGCGTGTCTCAGACGAACTTTAATGCACCTGTCCGCCTGCGATTAAGGAGAAGCGAGTAGAGCTAGCAACTAAAAACCACCCAAGTGTGTGTCGAACCGCGCACAATGAAAGGTTCCGTAGTTGGGATGAATTTATCCCAAGAACAAACTTAACATTGCAGTTGTCCAACGAATCCCACACCATGGGACAGACGAAAAAAAATCATCCTCGCTTTACGTGTAGGTACCGGAGGTACCAAACAATATATATATTTTTTTTTTTCAAGAGATTTTTACCACTTTGTCGGTGTGATTAATATGCATACCCATACCAAATTTCAGATTTCTAGTACTAAGAGTCTCTGAGCTAAGCCGCAGACAGACAGACAGATGGACATGGCGAAACTATAAGGGTTCCTTGTTTACTACGGAACGATTAGGCAGGCAACGAGCAGCGACTGTGGATGGCGACGAGCGATTACTCGCTGGTATTTAGCAAGCGTGAGTTTCTCAGCGAGTGTTCTGCCCGCCAAGCGAGCGACGCCGAGCAAGTACTCTCTTTAATAGCTCTTATCGCTACAACAAATGAGTACTCGTCGGCGGCGCGAACAGTCAGCGATCAACTACAATATTTATTTATTTATTTTATTTATTTAAACTTCATGTACAATAATGGTACATAGGTGGACTTAATGCCACAAGGCATTCTCTACCAGTCAACCTTTGGGTTAAATATAAAAATAGTGATAGGGTACAAAAAATTATGTCTAAAATACTAACTTCTTGATTACGAGAATTTATATCGTTTTATTGATACTAATACACATATACAAATAAAATAAACTAATAGATATTTTAACAAATACCACCTAATAATAATTACTATGACTAGAATATTATTTGAGAGTTAATTTAGTCTGACTTAAGTAGTGGTTACGAACTTTTCTTTTAAAAGTAAATATGTTTTCAGCTTTTTAATGCCAAAAGGTAGCGCAGTAGACTACTACTGCGCTACCTTTTGGCATTAAAAAGCTGAAAACAAATTTACATTAAATTTATTATTATTATATATATATATATATTTTTTTTTATTTTTTTTTATTAATATCACATAGTGAAATTAATTTATAAATTTATGTCTAACGCGGATAAAAAACTGAGAATCACGCAAAATCTACAAGGCATTCTTTACCAGTCAACTAAATAACTAAATAAATAAATATAAAATCATAGTTATAGGGTACAAAAATAATGTCTAAACTATTAACTTCTTAAATATATATATAAATTAATAATGTGTCTTATTTGGGACAGCGCTCCTGGATGGGCGAGTCCTATTACTGGCTGGACGTACGATGCGTTGCGTGAGCTCAGTACAGAACACGCAAGCTAACCACTCAAGATCACTGGCATATATCTGCGTCTTAACACAAAAACAAATGAAGAACCCCACATCTTTTTAGCAGTGATAGGTGGACGGTGTGACCACGTCAGACTACCAAGTCATAGGTCTCGAGTTAGAACCATGGCACGCACCTCTTACTTTTCGAATTCTTGTCCTCTAAGAAACATAAACTCACGCATTTTTCCCATGGGGATAGGCAGAAACTACAGAACACCACCTGCTACGATCGTTATAATAATAATAATAATTGCTTTATTTTCAGGCAACTAAGGTCCATAGATAAAATACACAAAATAATCTTAAAAATAATAAACTAATACATAATAAAAACATTTCTATATAACCTAGTTACTACGTTGGGTCGGCGACGTATTGCGCTGAGTCATGGTGTCATATAGCCTTCCGCGAAAACGCCGCTACACGACACCCGTCGGCCAAAATTCCTCCTTCATGAAAGTGTCCAGGTGATGAGTCGGAACCCGCACCACAAAAGATTTGAAGTTAATGTTATAGCGCGACTCCCAACTTCTCGACTTTCAAGGTGAACTTGTTATATACTCTATTAAAAACATACTGCACTACTAACTCATCTCCACCACACAATGCGACATTAAACTAAAAGAATGCACAATATTTCACCTCGGAACCAAGTTAAACCCATTCTGGCAGGCTCCTCCTCCATCTACCGTCATAAAGCACCGCACACAGTGTGTGATGTTTAAAATCTAACCGGAATGCTATTAAGAGGTTTATTATGTAAAATTCTGGCTGGAGTCCAAGAGTAAAAGAGCTGAGCTGCCAGGAACGGTTGTAAATTATATTACATTGTTCTTTAAATGGTATCCGACGCCGCTTGTTTCAAGTCAAGTATTTATGGTGTGTGGTGCTGATGGAAGATACCTTTATTGTCATTATTTTTGGAGTTTACTCCTTGAGTAAAGCGATTTTTAAGTATGAAAATTTTTATAGGGAGTGAAATTAATAGAATAGAATAGAATTTTTATTTTGCAAATATGGGTTAGTACATTACATGTTCTTAAGATTACATTTAGCTCAAACACATTTTACCAATCGGCATGCAAACGTTTGAAATTATTTATATCACTATTATTACACTTATTTAGATCAATTTATAAATTACTAGTATAAAATTTGAAATCATCAACTTAATTAAAAATATATGTTTGTATTAAAAGGAAAATATAAATTAGTATCATTAGATTATATATCATGTCATTACTATTACAAATATCATACCATTATTACGAGTATTACATCATTTAAAAATGTCATACACCAAAATTTCAAAAATCAAGATGTCACAAATTAACAAATATTTTTCTCCGATAGGAACTCAGTTACACTGTAGTACGTTTTATCTACCGAAAAATTCCGTAATCTACTCTTAAATTGTGCTGTATTTAAAGCTTTCCAAATACTCGGTAATTTATTGTAAATAATTGGGGCCATGCTAGAAACGGTCTTACATTAAAGTGGTTCGACATGATACTTGACATAATTTGCTGTTGTCACGCCTATTACTTGGGAATACAACAGCCAGGCGCTCACAACGAGATGTATTTTGCTTGACAAACATTAGCTACTTCGAAAATATAGATACAGGGAAGTGTCAAGATTTTATGAGGCGCGCAACTCTCTGTCGATTTAAGTTTGAAAAGCGTTAATCAAAACCTTTCCCTTTGAAATAATGTATGTGTATACTTGTATACAGCTGACGTGTACAGGGTATGCTGCGCGACAGCTGACGCAATTTAAGTATGTACATTATGTCTTTATATATGTCGCAGCTATCTGATTAAATTAGCCAGCTAATTGGACACCTAGGCCGTTCATTTAACGCCAGCATCAAATTGGATGCCTAGGCCGATAGATAAATTGAACTATAATCATTCAACGTTTAACAACTTGGCATATTGAAAGTCAACCCTTTGAAGACGACTGACTTAGACTCAGCCAAGTGATTCGGTACTTCGATTCATTGGTTCGTCGAACTAAAGAATAAACGAAAACCGATTTGATAAAAAAAGTGTTATTATGTTATGTAACAATATTATTTGAAGATTTATTAATAACTAGCTTTTTCCCTCGGCTCCGCCCGCGTGGATGTCAGTTATCGCGTAAAAAAGTAGCCTATGTCCTTCTCCATATCCCAGGCTATATCTCTGCCAAATTTCATGACAATCGGTTCAGCGGTTTAGGCGTGAAAACGTAACATACAGACAGACAGACAGAGTTACTTTCACATTGATAATATTAGTATGGATTTGCTGATTGTGCAGTTCACTATCCTATACGGAGAGGCATATAAACTAAAAGATTTATTCAAAAGGTTCTGTTTTTCCTTAAGACACTTGTTTACATACATAAGAGCCTCATTCCTCATTTGTCTACCATCCATACTGATCCTACGTTACGTTACACGCTCACTGAACAATACTTACTTCTTTACTATTTGTCTATTTTTATTTACGACTTAGAGAATTTCCTACTTGTATATTGTATTTCTTTTGTGTGCTTCTTTATTTTTCTTTTGACTTATTTCAAGGTTCTTTTGCTTTGTCTTGGCTGCCTTCTACAATATTTATTTCTTAGTTTGTGTTACATAATCTAGGCGAGCACGTGATAAAATCAATATTTCACATAAATTTACATGAGCACTTACGAAACGTCAGAAGCTGCATGGTCGTTTCCTATGAAGAAGAGCCGTCAAGATTTTTTTTTTTCAAACATTCATGGAAATATTGTCATTATTTTCGAAAAAAGAATACGCGAAGTATCGAATTTACGGACAAAGAAAATCAAATCCATTGCAGGAGCGTTTTTTTAAATTTGGAACATATCAACGCTCCAGCAATGTTGTATGAAACGGCGTGCTGGGGTTATTAAATACTCTTTGATTGGATCTCTTATCATTCTTGGCATACCAAAGTAAGTCTCTTTGCTTAGCATAAATTGCGTTCACGCGACTGTATAGCCATAAATGCGTTTGCCTTTCGGCACAGATGACAAATAGAAAATTGACGGCAAAGCTGAAAATTCGTAAACAGTATTTTTTTGATTACATCACGTATAAACTGAAAAATCGTCTTGATTTGTTTCGTATAAATTTAATAATTTCAATGAATTCCAACGGTTCAGAGAGTGAAATGGATATTGATTGTACTCCACCCGATTTAAGATCAGAAGCCAAATTGGCAATGGAAAACCTGCTTCCAGCGAAGTCAAAAGAAAAATACATGAAAGTATATCTTATTTCCCTGCATTCTTTGGAGAAAAGCACTATATATGTGCCTGGGCGGAAATGGCAGTTGCCTGTCTCGTATTAGTGAAGTCCTCGCCTACGGCTCGGCCTTCTTACTCATACTCGACCTGCAATTGCCTATTTCCCGGCCTTTGCAATAATGTACTATTGCATAACCGCGAGCGCTTGTAAATGGACTGTGCCGTTTGTAAAATGACGAATCATACAATCTGCCTGTTACATATACAGGGTCATTGGTAAAACACTAATAACCTCTAAGGACTAGATTACTAAAATAATAAACAACAACTTTTGTTCTATGACTTTTAATTCATCAGATAATTTATCATATTTTCATACAAAAATAAAAATATTTAGATTCAATGCTCTAAATGTTATGAACTCTATGCGTCGCAAAACAAACTGCCGTGTCTAGTGCAAAAAGCAGGGGCGACAGTGCACGGGAGGCGTACGTAGGTACAACAAAATACAGAATTGAAATGTGTTAGATAGAACAACGAAATCTTGAAGGTTTGTTTTTGGTAAATGTATTATGTTTTGTAAAAAGTCATAGAACAAA
This sequence comes from Dryobota labecula, assembly GCA_947523025.1. NCBI lineage: Eukaryota > Metazoa > Arthropoda > Insecta > Lepidoptera > Noctuidae > Dryobota > Dryobota labecula. The sequence goes on from OX383290.1 coordinate 3,736,425, forward strand.
AGTTGGTAGTATTTTAGCAATAAATTTGTTTATAGCGAAATACCTTCCAAGAATCTATAATAGTTAAATCGCATCCATACTAAACTAAAGAAAAAAATAAACTATTATTATTATTATTATTATTATACTAATATATATACTAATATATACTTATATACTAATATTATAAATGTGAAAGTAACTCGGTCTGTCTGTCTATCTGTCTGTCTGTCTGTCTGTATGTTACGTTTTCACGCCTAAACCGCTGAACCGATCGTCATGAAATTTGGCAGAGATATAGCCTGGAATATGGAGAAGGACATAGGCTACTTTTTTACGCGATAACCGACATCCACGCGGGCGGAGCCGCGGGCAATAGCTAGTAACCTATAAATTCAGTGTATTAATATAAAATTAATTTACGAAAATAAACATAACACTACGCCTGTATTCCCAGAAGGGTTAAGCAAAGACATATGTACATATAGTTATATGTGCACCCACATTTACGCAGTTATGTTTAAATTCCATGTAATAGGGGGCGAGCCTAATGCCAATAAATGGGCACAAATCCAGACTCCGGGCTAGTTCTGAGAAATTCCTGATGCGAAACCTGAGTAACACTTTGCCAGACCTCTGAATCAAACCCAGAATCTCATGCACAGAAGTAAAGAAAGAAAAAGTATTTATTGGGACTCATGCAGGAAGTTCACATTTTAAACTAAACACACTCATAGTAACACTAATAAAAAATTAAAAACAAAAGTAAAATGAAAACAAAATCCTGTACGGGACCAAAAGGCTCCTATCTCAGCATGATGCTGCGACATTTAAAAATAAGTGTCGCAGCGCTGCTATTCTGATACGGCCCGCTGTGATGTCACGGACACATACAGAAATAAAAAGTAAAAAAAAAAAAATTAAAAAATAGATATGTGTGAAATAACATTAAAAAAAAAACATTGTAATCCGCGTGTCAGTACCCGACGTAATAACAGTTACTTATCTATGCCTTTAGTGTCTGTGGCGTCGCTTTGACAAGTAATGAGACGCAGGCGCTGGCATTGCGGGTCTACAGCAAAAAAAAATTTAAAAAAATTACGGCTGTTTAATTCTACAGTATATCAGTGAATAACACAATAAAAGCTGCTCTGTGGTCTATCTGAGTATATTTATGTTCTGTGTACAGACACAAATACACACACACAGGGTAGCACTTGCGACCACTACACCAACGTGCACTCAAACCTGTATACAAAACAGAATTTAATATACACACAGAAACATGTCCCCATAAACCAGATGCTCTGTACCTAAAACCAAAGGACCTAAGTCCCCATAAACCAGATGCTTTATAGGTACCTAAAACCTGAACGCTATAAACAAATTAATAGATACAGGAACGTTCACGTAAGCCGTAACCACGCTAATCCGTGATTGACACGGCACATCCCTATCCCAGCCGAACGTTTGTTGGACCCAGTATTAGTGGCGTACACTGATCACAATTTAGTTTTAATCCCCTAGTCCCCGACATAGAGTATAGCCCCATTTACGTGCAAGTTCCGGAATGTTCAACAGCAACAATCGCATGTCATTATTTGTGAGTTGGTTTTCAACGGATCACCAATTCATAGGGTGTCAACTTTTAAGTACCTAGGGAGTCTTGCCGCTGACCTCAGGGACGATGTAGACATTGAGAGGGAGCGCAGGGCTCTAGCGGTCCGGAGCAATATGTTGTCACGTAGATTTGGGCGGTGTACAGACCAAGTAAAAGTAACACTTTTCAAGGCTTATTGCCAGAGTTTGTACACGGGCAATCTATGGGTCAATTATACTAAGAAATCGCTGGATGTCCTGTGCGTCCAATATAACAATGCTTTCAGGATGTTGTTGAGGCTGCCTCGTACTGTGGCGCGTCGGAGATGTTTGCGCAAACCCGCACCGACGGCTTCTATGCAATTATACGCAAAAAAACTGCGTCGCTACTGAGGAAAGTGAGGGGCAGTCAAAACAGCATCCTAAAAACTGTAGCCGAGAGCTTTGGCTCTCCGATTATACAGCAGTTTGTGCGGAGGTTGATTTTTACTAACACTAGGCAATAAGTTATTTTTTGTATGTTATTAACACTATATGGATATTTTTTGTCCGATATAAAGGAATTATTATTATATTATTATTATTAACCACGTTCAATGATTACCATTCAAGAATTGCATGCCTGCGACTCACGCGTGCGATTTCCATAAAATGGCATAAAATAATTGCATGCGACTTCTGTTTACACCAAGGCAATTTGTTGCAAAGAGATTATTGCTTGCAAGTTTTGCCTCATCTTAACACAGAGTTGCACGATCTTGTACCAATTGATTCAAGTATTGCCCTTATTTGCGCTACCGAATATTTCATTCAATTTTATTGATCGTATTCTCAATTTTTTTTTTTTTTTTTTAAAGAAAAATCTGATTTGAATGCGATTTTATTGTACGTGCGATTTTATTATACCGGCTATTTACAACTTTAACAGTTTTGAACGGCAACTAACTTGCCGGGTCGTGCAACAATTGTACGTATTGTTTAGACGGTCAATTGTTGTTTCAATTTTATGGTACGCCACAGCCAATACAAACTTGGACCGTGTAAATTGGGCTTTAATAAACCTTACAGAAGCGAGACTGCCGTATCTGACTTTAATTTTTTATCTTCAACTCAGTCAATTGCAGTCCACTGCTGGACAAAGGCCTCTCCCAAGCTACACAACAACACCCTAGCCGCCGCCTTCCGCATCCAGTCTGACCCAGCAACCTTCTTAAGGTCGTCGGTCCATCTAGCTGGGGGCGTCCCACACTACTCTTGCCGATACGCGGACTCCACTCCAGGACTCGTCTGCTCCACCGGCCATCGGTCCTTCGATAAACATGGCCGGCCCACTGCCAATTCAGCTTGCCTATTCTGCAAGCTATGTCGATAACTCCGGATCGTTTCCGGATATTTTCATTCCTGATTTTATCCTTAATAGAGACTCCGAGCTTAGCCCGCTCCATTTTTAGGGTTCCGTTCCTCAAAAAGAAAAAACGGAACCCTTATATGATCACTCGTGTGTACGTCTGTTCGTCCTACTGTCACAGCCGATTTGCTCTGAATCTGCTGGGATAAACTTGAAATTTGGTTCACATATGAACGACCCAAACACGGACGTGTAAAAAAATAAATTAATTTTGAAGGATTTTGTTGTGATTTGAATACATTAAATAAGAGAATAAAAAATAAAAAGTTTTTCTAACTGTACCGTGTGGCTAAAGGGCTTTTTATAAGGATTTCAGATATAATTTTAAATAAATACTTTTAAAGTTACTTAAGAAAATAGATGAAAATTGACCGCCCTTATCTCCGAAACTACTGAGCCTACAATTTTGAAAAAAATGTAGAAAATAGTTCTTTACATATAAATAACAGTAAAACCTATAACATGGTCATGGTCTTAATATAACATGGTTAATCTCTCAATATTGTGCGTAAAAACTTACTGCATTTTCAGTTGAAATATATAGGAGAAGTTGTTTTTCAACTACAATGTTAAGTTTGTTCTTGGGATAAATTCATCTCTACACGGAACGCGTCATTGTGCGTGGTCCGACACGCACTTGGACAATTTTTTAATGATATTGGGTGGCAAAATAAGCCAACGGCGACGGATCAGTGTTCACCACGGCCTATAGACCAGCGATATTGCAATGTGTTGCCATCCCAGATACAAAGCTAAGACCACGTAATTACTCAGGCACCCACACCCTTTAAAAGAACACGTTAACGCTGCTTGGGTAAAGTACACAAACAGGCACATAATAATAAGAATAACCCCACCGCCGTATCTCTACGTTGACGTCGTGGTGGGGCTTGCGCGCTCCGAACTCTAGGTCTGTGCCGATAGAATTTACTTTACCGGAACATGTCTGAGTCATGGTGAGGAGCCAGACCAAGAGAGATACAGAAACCCGCAGGGCAGCATGTGGCGAGCTGTTGGGCAGTTGCAACCCCACGGATCATATCTCCCGGAAGAAGTCATGTTCCTCATCTCTGGCTTGCCTTTATTGGCTGGCTGGAGTGAACACTGACGAGGAACTGAGCTCCCACCTCATTCTTGCCTTTATTGGCCGGCTTGAGTAGAGATTCGCAAGAGCAAACGTGCTCGGAGGAAGGAAGTATTCCAGTAAGTGCTTGTAGGGATCTTGACCATCTTCCGGGCGCTGGGATTGTTCTGAGAGCCGTGGAATACCTCTCCACTCCTCGAGCACCTCAGGATATGTTGCCCCCTTGTTGCTACGTCACTATGTGCTAGCGACCGTTTACGGGGGCCCATTATTGAGTGTGCAAGTCACCTCCTGCCATCTTATCCGTGTATAATAAAACATTAATCAGGCAGGGGCCATAGTCCTTCCATAGTTTTAGGTAACCAATCCATTTTAACTACCCAATCCCATAGTCCAATATCTTTGTTTCCATATCCTGCAATAGTCCTACACCGACCGCGGGTTGTCCTTGGGTGCACTTGCATAATGCGTACAGGGATAATCGTCGGTTGGTGCCTCATTTAATTAAAAAGCGTCTAACGGGCCTCTGCGAGTTGGCTTCGGACCCTCGTACGCCTTCCAAAGGTCCGGGACCCCAGAGCCTCGAGATATGTAAATATATAAAAATAAAATAATAATAATAATAGTCCTCTAGATCAAATCTCGGCCATGGCGACCAATCACAGCGGAGGCCAGCCTTCGGTGCGGGAGATATTATAGTACACAAGTGTGTGCGCAGACACAGGTGTAATCTCTTCCCTCGCTCTCATAGTCCGATGGGAAGGCACTCCGACATGACCGAAGAGAGATCTGGCGCAGGGCCGACGGCATAACGTGCTTTCTGAGCCACGGGGGTATCACACCGCCAACTTCGAAACTCCGGAAGAGATTCGGACTTCCTAGTAACAACTGGGAAGTTTCTTATGGAAAAACCCAATAACACGTTGCCCGACCTGGAAATGTCCCGCTGGAATTTCACGCTTGCGACCACGAGACCAATAGGCACCTAACCGGCGGTATTAAGTACTTTCCCGGACGAGCATCTTTACAAATACTCTCCCTACTACTAAAACTTTGCTTATAGCCTATGGCCAAAACTGTTGAAATTTCGAAAGCGAGAGGTGCCGCTTCTGTATGTTCGTATTCTATGTCCCCTAGGTAACAGGAGTGGATGGTTAGGATCGGCCGACGCGAATTTAGTCAGATAGTCGGATTGATTAATCCATCGACGCTGTTGATTCGACAAGCGATTGTCAATTAAATTGGATGCATTCTTATTTAACACTTTTTCATTTTTTGTTTTGTATTGATTAATGTTTTGTGTAGGTAGTTGGTGGAGCTTGCTTTAGAACTCTATATAAATTATCAGAATATCTTTTCTCTTCAAAAGACACATTGTTGTTTAGTAAAGCCCCATTTACACCAAGTGTATTGCTTGTGGCATACACATATTGTTCGAATGAGACACGCAAGTTTTTCTTTTTAAATACTATGTCTGATCACCTTTACCTTTTTAAATACTATGTCTGATCACCTTTACCTACATGAGGATATATTCTTGAAATGACCTTGTTTATTAGACATCATCCATCACTATTTACATTAGAGCTCAGATCGCGAAATATAAGTCATTTGTATAATAACCTTACCAATCAATATAGAACTACCCTCTTTGGGAAAAGTGTCTTTGCTATGGCCACGAAGATCTACAATAAAATTCCTAATGACATAAAAGAATGTAGCAATATTAATGTCTTTAAAAATAAATTGTTCTAATTTCTTATGGACAAGTGTTATTACTCTGTAGATGAATTTTTATCGACTAGAACTTTTTAAACGTTTCATGTCCCTTGACGATAATTTATTGTTGCTGATTGTCTTGTGTCTGTCATGCATGACTAATAGTAGGTAATAATATAATTTGTATTTAATCTTAAATGGTATTAGAATTTTAGACTTAGATTTTTATTATGTTATTTAATAATTTGTATGCCCAAGTGGCTGATCATGGAATGAACATTATTAGTACGTAATTACATAATCACATACTAATGGGTTAAATGAAGGTGTTCATTACATAATGAACACCTGCATTTAACCCATGTATCACAAATAAACGATTTGATTTAAGGCCATCTACATTTTAAAAGCAAAACCACTTATAAAATAAAAATCAAAATACTTAACAGATAAACACCCAAACCCTGCTTAAAACCACTTTAAATATTTCCTTAAAATATTTGAACAGCAGCCATTAATATTATATCGATTCATGAGATCATAAATCAATTTTAAAGGCCCGTGGTCGGGCTTCTGACGTTTAATTAAATATTCGATTTACTTTGTCTACAAACTGGTAGCTATTATCCTTTTAAAAGCTTTAAGAGCAATATTTAGAGGTACATCAAAAGAAAGTTTGTAATTCCACCAAAATTCAATTCGTAATTACTATTTATGTTCACGTCTGGCCGTAAGTTCAACGGTTAATTAATATTTATTCTAAACTTTATATTAAATAGTCTATGACATAGTAATATTTTATATAACAAAGAATATTATGTTTGCTATGAGTGTTCGTAAGTACAAACATGTGGAGGTCTTAGGGTTGGTATCCATCGAAGTGGACACGGTAGGAGATGATTTCTTGTAAATAAGCAAGCAATGGATGGCTGGATTAATGCAATAACATTAAAGCGAAGCAGAAAGATGTGAAAACAACGTAACCCTACTAGTCAAAAACTCCTTTTTGGTACAATACATCATGGTTAAGTCAGACGCGCACTGAGCAGTTAGAAATCTGACCAACTTTAATATAGATAAGTAAAACTTAACATTCACTCACATGCGTACTCGACTTCATTCATCATTTTTTCATTTCAGCCGAAAGACGTCCACTGCTGGACGTAGGCCTCCCCCAAGCACCGCCACTTGGACCAGTTCTGTGCTTCTCGCATCCAGCGGATCCTGCGGTCCTCCCAAAGTCATCAGTCACCTTGTATAGGCCTTCCAGCGCTACGTCTTCCGGTACGCGATCGCCACTCCAGAACCTGTCGGCCGCATCGGCTATCTGTTCTGCGAGTCTTGCCCAAGTCACTGCTACTCAAGATTGACAATTCTTGGGGCTATAACGGTTACCTTGGTTCTCTTGTGGATACCTTCATTTCTGGTTGGATCTGGTAGGGAAACTCCAACCATAATAATAATAATAATACCCCCACCGCCGTATCTCTACGTTGACGTCGTGGTGGGGCTTGCGCGCTCCGAACTCTGGGTCTGTACCGGTAGAGTTTACTTTACCGGAACATGTCTAGGGTGAGGAGCCAGACCAAGAGAGATACAGAAACCCGCAGGGCAGCATGTGGCGAGCTGTTGGGCAGTTGCGACCCCACGGACCCTATCTCCCGGGAGAAGTCATGTTCCTCATCTCTAGCTTGCCTTTATTGGCCGGCTGGAGTGAACACTGACGAGGAACTGAGCTCCCACCTCATTCTTGCCTTTATTGGCCGGCTTGAGTGGAGATTCGCAAGAGCAAACGTGCTCGGAGGAAGGAAGTATTTCAGTAAGTGCTTGTAGGGATCTTGACCATCTTCCGGGCTCTGGGATTGTTCTGAGAGCCGTGGAATACCTCTCCACTCCTCGAGCACCTCAGGATATGTTGCCCCCTTGTCGCTACATCACTATGTGCTAGCGACCGTTTCCGGGGGCCCATTAATGAGTGTGCAAGTCACCCCCTGCCATTTTATCCGTGTACAATAAAACATTGATCAGGCAGGGGCCATAGTCCTTCCATAGTTTTAGGTAACCAGTCCATTTGAACCACCCAAACCCATAGTCCAATATATTTGTTTCCATATCCTACAATAGTCCTACACCAACCGGGGGTTGTCCTTGGGTGCACCTGCATAGTGCATACAGGGATAATCGTCGGTTGGTGCCTCATTCCATTTAAAATTGTCTAAGGGGCCTCTGCGAGTTGGCTTCGGCCCCTCGTACGCCTTCCAAAGGTCCGGGACCCCAGGGTCCCGAGATATATAAATGTATATAAAATAATAATAATACCATTATTTATTACATATAATAAATTTTATTTCAGGCAACACAGGCCCATAGAAAAATACCTTAACCTAAACATACATATTTTAATATAAAACTTGTTAATAAAAAGGCTTAAGACTATGTTAGTAGCACTTCACTTTGCAGGCTCTTTAGTAAACTGATCCCACACAGGCGGATCCCGCGGGATCAGTCGACATAATGAATTTTTGAATTGGTCAACTGATCCCGTTGACCAATTTTATAATTTGTATAGTCAAGTAGAAAAGTTTCTTGATATTTAATTTATATGGTGATTCCCGTTGGCCCCATCGCCCGAGTCCACACTGGTGGGGCTGGTGTTTATATTGATGTGAAATATCTATAGGCTCGGGTAAACCAAAAAATCAAATGAAAGTGGTGTCGCGACGCAAAAAATAATAAAAAATTAATTAATATTAATTCAATAATTCTGGGTAGGTACGATCTTCTAGTAATAAATACCATCTTGGATTCATGCCAGCCTAGTACCTACTGTTCGTAAGGATACTGCCCGTAACTAGCACAACTGTAATAACACTACTCGATCCCATACAATGTTAAAAATACGGTGGGGGCAACGAGATTTTATTTTTATTTATTTTTATTCCTCTTAACATTTTTCTACACTTTTGTTACACAACATTTGAAATTCGATGGATTTTTTTTTAATTTTGGCAGCGGGACCAATCTACTAAAGAAAATTACATAAAAATAATAATTTTGTAAACTGATCCCGCGGGATCCAAATGAGCGGGATCAATTTACTAACAAGCCACTTTGCACTAGCTGCACTCTGTGCTGTCCTGTGGAACTTGTCCGCAGAAGCGACGGAACGCTAACGTCCTGCGGCCAAAAGTCTTCTTCCATAACGATAGGCAGATACAGATTCGATACACGCACGATGAACGCCTTGAAGTTGACGTTCCAGTGCGATTCCAGTAACTACACCCTCGGCGTGTTTGTTGTCTTTTGGCGCACGTACTCCACGATATCCTCCGCCTTAGTGGTGTAGTGCAGGCGGGATGTACACCGGTGTGTTCGACTTTGCGGCACGCAGACTCACTTTGGGCTCCGGAGGAGCTTTGCCGCAGCGGTCCTTGTTCGTTCGCGATCGACGCTTCCTCCTTTGAACCGTCACGAAACCGTCATTATTATCAGCCCTATTCAGCGCCTTTCCTGGCATGGGCTTGATACTAGGAGCGCCAGGGGCGCTCGTGGTGACGCCAGCGAAATCCCTTTGGAGGGGTTTCGCCAGGGCTGCAGACACTGGCAACGGGATGGGGCGATGGGTTCGGGTGGCGCTGCGTGGAGGAGCCGCTGTGACGAGCACGGCGCTACGGGGTGCGCCGGTGCGGTGCTCTGCTAGATCAGGAATCAACGGATGCGCTGGCGACGAAACTGCTGCCGCGGAATTCGACGACGATATATCGAAGCCGGCTCCGAGACACGTGTTTACGAATAACGCATCGACAGTTGGTCTAATTACCACCACACTATTGCGCAATTCGCTAAATTCCTTGCGCAAATCAGCGACGGTGTTTTGAGATGCATCTAGTTTCGTCAGCACATCCGCGAGACGGGCCTTCAGAAAGACAATGTCCTACAGAAGGCTCGTTACATTGACATGGTCGAAGGTGACGGGAGGAATCTTGTTTGCGACAGCTTGCGCCGCGTTAATCGAAATAAATAATATGCAAACGCGTCCGCATCGGAACGCAGCACAAGCGAGACTGAATAGCCCTCTCCATTGCCCTTTGGATGACTTTCAGTCATCTAATGAGGCCCATTGTGAGCGACCACGTATCAGTGTCATAGGACTCGACTGATCCAAAACTAAATAAAAATATAATTATTAAAATGAATACCAACCCAAACAAAATTTAATTCCATAACAAAATACAGCTTGTTATACAACTTAACTAAAATGAACTATCGAACTAGTGTAACCACAAACTTGGTAACTACGTGCGTTTGCGCCGGAATACGATATAGTTCCGAATAACCATAAACTTGATAGTATATTATGTATAATAAATAAGGTATGTTATGACCACGGTAAGGTAACTTTATCTAAACTTAACTTTTAACTACCAACAGAGTATTTTTTTTTTTATGTTGCGATAAAATAATGTTTCCTTGGCGACAGTATTGATATAAGAATGATCTGCACGTATGTTTATAATTGTACTAATACTCAAGTATCCGCAAATACTCGTTGAATGTTGAACAGATTTACGCCCCAATCTTGTCACACCCCGAAAATGAGGTGGAGACCATGTAAGAGAATATTTCCAGAGCTCTGCGTGGCTCTAAAAGTCACTTCATCGTTGTCATGGACGCGAAACTGTACAAACGAGACGATGATGAGCTGCGAGTGGGGAAATTTGGAGTTGGACGTCGGAAGTACGGTCGACTGCAAAAATCCATGGACAGTATAGAAACAAAATCGTGTGAGGCGAAAAGCGAAAGCTAGTTCTATTTTCGAAATTTGAACTCAAACGTTCACTCAAACTCAAACTCAAAGCATTTATTTCAAATAAACCAATTACAGGCACTTTTGAATTGTCAAGGGGTCGGTCAGTCAGAAAGATGAAGCTAGTTGCCCATTCCAAAGCGTAGTAGGTTCCTATGGAGAAGAACGGACAAGAAACTCCATGGACACTCTTTTAAAACAAAATATTGTTACAAAATATGGGTTACATCATTCATGTTGAAGTTATACATGTGAGAACAATGTAGAAAGACGTGCACGTTAGAAGCGTCCGTAATAGAAACTATTCAAAAATTAAAATAAGCCGTGGCAGCTAAGAGATGACCAGTCCCAACTGACGGCGCCCGTTCACGAACATGACGCATGGATCAGCACCATTTAGCTCAACCATTTTGAAGGGAACTTAATGATCCAACACACACGCCACCACCAGCGAGACATTTGAGTGAGCATGACATACTCTCAGCCGCCAGGGCACATTCAAGTCAATAAAAGACATATTACCCGGTAAATGGTAGCTCTATAGTACATAGTACTCACACCTGTGCTATGCAATTATATAATTCAAGGACATTGAGTTTATACTGGAAAATAGACACTAAGGTATCCATGCAATTTTGCAGGTGAGTGTACCTAATACAAGAAAACTTTCTTGTAGGCATTAGGTACTTTCTTTCCTTATTTTCATCAACCAAATAACGTTCCGCAAAAACTTCATAAATACGAACTTTCCACACAAAATAACGTCCAAAACTTAGACGTATATAGAAACATTTATAAAATCCTCACACGTTCATAATTACAAAGACGCCACTTCAAAAATATGAAGCTTTGTGCTGCTATCCTTCTTACATACAAAAAATAGGTTTCTAAAGGTCAGCAAATCTTAGACATCGCTACTAGAGGGCTTATGATGAAATAAGGATGCGAGTACTTTAATATTCGATTGCTTATGTAGGTATGTCGATAAATTGCAAGAAATATAATTCGAATGAGATGTGAGTGGAAACGGGTACGTGTAACCAGATTTTATGAACGTAAACAAAGCAAAAGGAGTATGTTATATGGGAAGAAAGCGTGAGATAATGTGAGTATGTATGTATAATTCTAATCGATTAACAGTTTTAGTGCTCAAAATTAAAGCAGCGTGTAGCACCAATCGAAAAGGAAACAAACCGAGTATTTCCTCATCTTCTTCATCTGTCTGTAATTCCAGACCTTTTGAACCACTTCATCTGCAGGTTGACAACAGGATAAAAATATATTTATTCTATCCTAGCGGCAGTTCCAATTATACCGTTACTAACTATCTAGTTCATACAAAAAGTAGGCAACTGATTAAATTAAACATGGCCACGGGTAGTACATCACATCGCATCGCATCATACCTATCGTTCGATTCGCTTAACATATCGAGTAGTCCATTGCTTATTCGAATAGTTCTATTCGAATTCTCAGAACACCGGTTCTCTCGAGTGTCGCAACATTTTGGAACAGTGCGTCGCTACGACAACGTCTATGAAGCGATATTCCAGGCACGTTTTGTACTAAATCCTCACCGCATGATGCCATTACTAAGCGTCTACCCAGTCTGCCCACAACTTACATTGGGTGGAGAAGTGTCCGTGAACGCATTCTGAAGATCTATTTCAAGAAATAAATGGACTTGCAAAGGTCACAGATTATAAAAGAAAACCTATGTTAAGAAAGTTAAGAAAGGCTGTGGAATACAGTGGATATTCATGTAACCACTAGGAAATACCAGGATTATGGTTAAACTTTTTGATATTGTTTTAGAATAATACGATAACCCCTAAAAACGTGGTTTTAAAACCACGTTTTTAGGGTTCCGTAGTCAACAAGGAACCCTTATAGTTTTGCCATGTCCGTCCGTCTGTCTGTCCGCGGCTTATCTCAGAGACTCTTAGTACAGGCATTTACTGCAATTAGCTGACCCCTTTTGCTCAAATGGTTGAGGTTTTTTTTTTTAATAAAAAATTGTATTATTTTCATATTTTTCTAGTTTGGGTAGATTTCGTGTAGGTATTAAAATAAAATTAAGAATTATACAATTCAATCGATTCGTATTCTGAAAAATGGCAACCATTTATGCAAGCTAATTGCAGTTAGAATGCTGTACTTTGGCATGGGTATACATATTAATTGCGCCGACAAATCGCAAAGGGGGTATTTCCCTTGCACGTAAAGTGGGGATTCTATTTTTTTGTACCGTCTATCCTATGGTGTGGGGTATTATTGGACAGGCCGTTCAAAAATATTTCGGGTCTGTGAAAACCATTTCTCAATACAGATATCAATTTCCGTAATGTTAGGCTTTAAAGTGCAAATTTTTGTTAGAGTCAAGCGTCCCTCCCCTCCCTGCCAGCAAAACGGTTTGAAAAATTTACGGCAGTAGTATATTTATAACGAGTTTAAAAGAAAACTATCACAGAAAAGTGAGCTTTACAAGATAACGAGTAATAGTCAACCAACTTACATTTGCAGTTGGAATGTATAGGAGGGCGTATTTCAACTACAATTTTAAGTTTGTTCTTGGGATAAAATCGTCCCAACTACGGAACCCTTCAGTGTGCGTGGTCCGACACGCACTTGGCTGCTTTTTTCATAGTTTGTTTATCTATTTTGACTTTCACTAAAGAAAAAGATAACAGAATTTTCCTTCACAGATATTCTCATCATTATTTATCTGCACCTCACGTACGAAAGCTACGATCTCAAAAAAGTTCAATTTTTTTTACCATTCAACTTGATTGAACCCTTAATCTATTGAAGGGCAAAAACCACATTGACGTGCCTACCCAAAAAAAGACTCGATTTAATTATATTTACAATTTACTTCGGAATTTATAAAATTCGTCTGAGTTCAGTAATAAATGGAATTTATCGTAATTCGCGTTTCAAAAATTTAAATGAAGGTGTCAACATAAAAAAATCAATTCTCTTTTTCATTTGACTTATCTGACCTTTTAAGTATCCCTTTGAGGATTCTGTCAGCCTGGTAGGTGCGTAAAGCTATTTCTGGAATTAATGAAGTGAAAATACCGTAAGTGATTTGACCCGTAGAAATGCTAGTGAATCAGAGTTAAGTCTAAAATCTATACTAATACACTCGCGGTCAAATAATACGGGTCGATGACGAATATCCCTGTAACTTGCAAATTAATAATGGTACACGCATGAAACTAACTTTATATTACAGAGAATTTTAATATCGTATGAAATAAAACATTGAATTATCTACAACGTAATTTAAAAAATATAATTTGAAAAACCTGGAATTTGAAAATAAATTCTTTTCGCGGTTATTTTACTTTTGTTTGTTTTCACACTTTTATTTTAAACCTGTCAAATCAAAATGATAAAAGGCGGTCATTGTCGTCTTTCACCATCATTATTGAATTACTATCATGTCGCTAACACTAGAAGATTGTAAATGAGTATTTTCAGGAAGTTGGCATCAGCCAATAGTTAGATAAGTCCTGATTTACGTCGCGTATATTCTCATTCGGAATCAATTCATAGACACTTAATAAGTGTCTACATACATCAATAGCATGGACTGGCTTGCAAAAAGCCCGGACCAGAATCCAATTGAACACGCTTGGACGAGCTTGGGAGGTGTGTAAGAAATCTAAACTCCACCCCAGCTACGCTTCGAGACCTGAACATCTGACATGCGTCAGTGTAAAAATGGACCAATATCCCGCAACATCGCTTAAGAAACTTAATAAACAGCATGCCCAATTACCTGGCAGCTGTAAAAAGAGTATGTGGAGGCTATAAAAAGTATTAATTTTGATTTAAAGTTCGTCTTTGTGTTTTATGTGAGGTTATTTTTACAGCGTAATTTTTTTTGCTTTTTTTTAATGTAATTTTGTCAATTAAATTAATAATATTTCCAACATTTGATGTTTTTATTAACTGCTAAATTACCTACAACATACAGTTTCATTGATGCCGCTAGCTCTATTATTTAAAGAGTAACGTTAGTTTACTTTTTACTGACCCGTATTCTTTGCCCGCCAGTATATTATAAAGCTGAAGAGTTTGTTTGTTTGAACGCACTAATCTCTGGAACTACCAGTCGGATTTAAACATTACTTTCGCGTGTGATAGCCCCATTCTTGAGGAAGGTAGGCTATTTAACATCACGCTGCGACCCTAAGCAGCCGACCAAAAAGAAAAAACTCAGAAAGAATGCTGGTATAGGATATTTTATTTTTTGAAACAAGAAATTTCACGCGGCCGAAGTCGCGGGCAGAAGCTTGTAGTAATGTCTAGAAAAACAGTTGGTTTATCTTTCCACTATTTTCTGAATTTCCACTGCCAGCAGCTGCACTTTAAACCATTCTCCTGATAAAACTAATTAAATCTACAACCGCGCTTCAATCAGCTGCAAAGAAATAAAATCACTTAGAGCCACTTTCCTTTTTTACGTAGGTATTTTCTCATCCCTAATCCTTATTCCTTTTCTTAAAGAAAAATTCATTAAGAGCTATTGCATCTCTCAAAGGAAGTCTCGGCGATGTCTCAATCCTTCCTTGATAGAATGTCGAGTAAAGTGTAAGCAGCAAAGAGACTTTCCGTAGGGGCACCATAAAATGGGGTGAGCATGGAAAGGATTTTTTTATTTGGTTTGATTAATTTGCTCTGTATTTGAATATCATAAAATCAAAAATATGTTCATTGGTGCACATAGGCTATAAGGTTTTACAGCATTTTAAAGTGTGTCTATGTCCTGCCATAATATTACGTAAGTGGCACACAAATATTGAAAAAATAGCAACAAAATAGCAGAGAGGTACACTCCTATAATCATACATAATGGTAATAATGAGGTATAACAATTTTAGTAACGTTAACATTACGCCTGTATTCCTCTAAAGAAGTAGACAGAGGTCTAAAAACAACTAATTACAAAAACTCGACAGCACTTTGCTCAAATTAGGATTGAACCATATGCGTAACCCCAGCAAAATATTGCGCCTTAGAGAAAATTGAGTATTACAGATAATTAGTTCATAGTTAGTTGCAATTTATTCAAGTATAGCAAAATTTGTTCAAGTTGTATTTTCGAAGTTATTCTAGAAAAACTGATTTTGGTGGATTAACGTTACCCCAGCACAACGTTACCAAATCAAAATACAATATTATTTCACATAAACCTACATGGGTACTCATGAAACCTCAGAAGCTAGGTGAACGGTTCCAATTGCTCGTTTCCTAAGGAGAAGAGCCGGCAAGAAACTCCACGGTTCCGCTTTTAAAAATAATTGGCTTTTACAATATATTCAAATAACAGTGTTAATAGGTATGGGAGGACAGTGTAGGCAAAGGCCTACACTGTCCTCCCATACCATTACCATTTTCTATTTTGTTAAGTACCTGGTACTTGGTGAAAGCACCAAGTACCAGGTACTTAACAAAATAGAAAATGGTCAACCAATCTACAGTCTACTAAGCCTACAACGTTCTCACATTCGCAAAATAGAAAATAAACTATACTATATTAAAAAAAAAAAAAAAAAAATAGTGAAAACTTATTTAAACCAAATGACATGACTTTCATTATAACTACAGTAATAAATTTGAATAAATATCATGTCCACAAAAGCCACTATTAGAATTGTAGATATATAATGTGAAATAATGAAAAGATTATGTCAAAACATAACTGGCACAATGTGAGTGTACACTGTACACCTCTGCCTAACTCTTCGGGGATTAATGGCGTGTTATGTTATTATGTCAAGGAAGAATCTAAAAAATAAAATAAAATAAACATAAACGTCGTTATTTGGGAGCAGTTAATAGACATTACTATGTAAATGCAAATGCGCTACGTAAATGTCCGTGTGGTGCCGAAATTAAAGAATAGCGCCACCCCATTTCCTCCCATGGGTGTCGCAAAAGGCGACTAAAGGGTTTACTAGATAATGGGCAGCAGCGTTATGCTATGCATTTTTAACACCATACTGCAATCGCCAACCGCCTGTCAAGCGTGGCAATTATGGCAAACCAAATTGGGGGAGGCCTATGTCCATCCGTGGACGTCTTTCGGATGAAATGATGACTATGTGCATTAACAAATAACCGTTAATGAGGTACCTAACAGGGAAGCCACATGTGCAGAAGGCGTATTGTTACTGCAGTAGTAAAAAGTCAGGTTTTATTTTAACCAAATATAGAGGTCGCCCTGCCTTAAAACACACCAACAGATGCCTGTATCCAATAAAAACAACATCTTCGTTAGTCCTTATTAGTTAAACCTAAAACGTTGATGTAACTCGTAAAATTAAAGTGAATAGACTACTTGGTGGCTAACCACTCACTGCTAATGCGTTACTGTTATCGTTCAACATAAAACGTTTTTGCTATACGGATACGTTAGTCGGTTAGTCCGTCGCATAAAAGTTTATGTTAGGGTATAGGTTATATTGATGCTGCAAGGTTTGGGGTTCAAAATTGTGTTTTTTTTCCGGTAGTAATGGAAGGGTTCGAAATGCATCAGTGTCATACAAATCAGAATCTTTTCATCTAAAAGACTTAACAAAATAGCTAAGTAGCATAGTAGCATAATCAGCCTATAAAGTTATAGTTCCCACTGTTGCGACACGCCTCCTCTCTGTGAGAGGGAGTGGGCCATAATACACCACGCGGGTCGAGTACGGGTTGGTGGATGTCACATGTCTTCGAATTTTTAGTTCTAGATCATGCCGGTTTCCTCACGATGTTTTCTTTCACCGTTTTGAGAGCAGTGGTGATGAAACTATTAAAACAAAGTAAAGCGCCTTCCTGGGTTCCAACCCATGACCGAGTCGTACTCACAAGTCGGGGCTGTTACCACTAGGCAACTACTGCTCAACTGGGCCACCACTGCTCAATGGGCCTCCACTGCTCACCTGGGCCACCACTGCTCAACTGGGCCACCACTGCTCAATGGGCCACCACTGCTTACTGAGCCACCACTGTTTACTGGGCAACCACTGCTCAACTGGGCCACCACTGCTCACTGTGCCACCACTGCTCAACTGGGCCACCACTGCTCAACTGGGCCACCACTGCTCAACTGGGCCACCACTGCTCACTGGGCAACCACTGCTCCGTTATCTTAACGTTAGTAACAGTCCGTTAGTAACAACGTTCTTTCTTTTCAGTAGGAATGATAGATATTCTTTGTGATGTTAATCAACAAAACAAAATTAAAGACAATAATTTGATTAACTAAAATAATATTGAAACTTTTCGGCATGTATACTCGTACCTTTATCGGAAATTCTCGTCTGTAAGTAATCCGATACTCAATTCTTTGAAACATTAATTAAATCTAAAGCTACACGTGTCCAATGTTTTACAAACCGATGGTTTTCCTGTCAGGGGATAATAACGTTATTGAGTCCAGTGGGTGGCGACCGGAGGATTGACCCAATCATCGGCTTTCTATAAACCAGAATTAAAACTATTTTGTTACTAAACATAATTTATTTTGATACCAAAGGTAAAGTTCAGTATTATTTTTGATTTTATTAGAACTACAACTATTCTAGCTAAATGTTGGACTTGGTTTTCTTTTTAAATAGAGGAAAAGATTGTATTCCCTTAATACCTATCTTTCGGTAATCCGTTATACATTTTGGCATTTTGGTTTTTCTTTCTAGTATTTAATTGTATTTATCCACTACATTTTACAATGAGAATCGGAATTAATACTTTCAATGTGTGTTTACAATTGTGTGCCCACAATAATATTGATATCGGTGTGGTATTGCGTGCACCGAGTATCATTATTTATTTTCAGTGTACAATTTTATTACATTTTGTGACGGTAATTACTGGCAGATATCCCACTAGGAATTAAGTGGTAATGGCTATACTAATAACAGTCGCATGGGCCGATCGATCAGGTTAAGCTACGCTTGCCGCTGTTAGTCCGTGGATGGGTGACCATATTTACATACCAAGAACCCTCCGTGCCTCGAAAAGCACGTTAAGCCGTTGTTGGTCCTGGCTGTCATTTGTAGATCTTTGACAGTTGTTACGGGTCGTCAGAAGCCCGAAAGTCTGAGAACCAGTCTTACCAAGGGGTATCGTGTTACCCAGTAGCTGGGTTATGAAGGTCAGAAAGGCAGTTGCTCCATGTGCAGTACTGGTATTCAGCTGCATCTGGTTAGACTGGAAGCCGATCCGAACATAATTGGGAAAAGGCTAGGCAGATAATGATGATTCGCTAATGAGTGATATTATTCCTCAAAAGAAACTATCACTACGTTTTAGTAAAACGTAGCTTCGTGTATGATCGATTGTAACTGGATGTATTTTACCATCTGGTAGGTAAGTGCGCAGTTTTGAACGTGATCGAAGCGCTTAACTTTAATTTTATCGTTTCCCAATCACTTCGAAACAAAAATAAGAGAAAGAAAGAAAAGAAAGAAAAAAAGGTAAGAAATAAAAAGAAAAAAAGAAAAGAAATAAAAGAAAGAAAAAAAGAAAAATTGTGTATTCTGCACAAACAATACGCACATTACAAGAAAAATAGACAAAATACACATACTGATACAAAGTAACCAAAACCCTCGTATTTAAAACCATAAATGTAACTAATCAACGAAACATACGAGTAGCAATGCTGTTTGGGTACTCACTGTAATCATACTTCTTCACAAAGAGCTTTCTGCTACAGAAGTACTAATTTAACATGAAACTGTTCTACCTATAAAATACAGCCAGGACCCCAATACGTTTATAATATAAAATGTATGCAATGCACAATGCGATAGTAGGTAAGCCTCTCCCGTCACATCGGGCTTGATTTACCGGCGCCTCGGCGCACGTTAACTACCAGTGTCTCTGAGTCTATTTCCAAATGTGAAGAACCTGCAGTTGATTATGCTATCCTCGTACAGAGAATTTGAATGTGGAGAGTTTTTGAAAGAAAAGGCTTCTTTTTTCTTTTGTATATTGTAGTTTATAATTTGTACGCGGGACCAATATAATAGGTTGAGGAAAAAGTTCCTTCGCATTTTTTAAGAAAATTCAAAACATTTTTAATATAGTTTATTTCATTTAACTATACGTAGTATGTAGGTACCATTGTGTTCGATAACTTTTTGCCATCTTGTAGGTAGAGACATGATCCCATTGCTATAGAAATTTTGGGACTTCTGATCAAAATACCGCGACAAGTGGTTTTGGCAGTCCTCTCGTGATGTTAACCTGACACTGCCTAAAGAATTCTGAAGAGACCGAAACAGGTGGAAATCTGAAGGTGCAAGGTCAGGACTATACGGCGGATACATTAACACCTCCCAGCCAAACTCTCTTAATTTTTGCTGAGTGGCTAAAGATGTGTGAGGTCTAGCGTTATCAGGATGAAAAACCACACCCCTTCTGTTGATTAATTCCGGCCTCTTTCTCTCAACTTCTTGCTTTAATCTCATCAGTTGTTCGCAGTAGACTTCAGAATCGATGGTCCTGCCTGGTGGTAACAGCTCATAATGAATAATGCCCTTCCAATCCCACCACACACACAGCATCACCTTGTTTCGAGTTAGCCCGGGTTTCGCCACAGTCTGTGAAGCCTGACCGGCCTTTGACCACGACCTTTTTCGCACGTTCTTGTCGTACGTGATCCACTTTTCATCACCAGTTATCAGCTTCTTCAAAAATGGTTCGGTTTCATTACGTCGTACTCGTAATAAAGAATCACAAATGAGTACACGGTTCATTAGGTTTCTTTCAGTGAGCTCGTGAGGTACCCAAATATCGAGCATCTTTGTGTACCCAGTTTTTTTCAAATGTGCCAAAACTGTTTTGTGGTCAATTCCCAGCTCTTCAGCTACGTCGTAACTACTGATATGCCGATTTTACTCCACTTTTTCATAAATGGCATCCATTTTATCCGTAATAGGGCGATCAGAGCGACGTGCATCTTTGACATCAAAATTTCCGGATTGGAAACGGTTAAACCAAATTTGTGCTACTCTCACAGACACTGCACTAGGTCCATAAACATCGCAAATTTTTTTCGCGGCTTGCGTTGCATTTTAACCTTTTTTGTAGTAAAATTTTAAAATGTATCCAATTTCTTCATTAGATTCACTCATCTTGACAGTACGAAAAACAAATGAAAATCACACATTTTCCTAATCTGAATTAGGAATTATGTTCTTTAAAATTTAAACTTTCAATGATACCAAAACCAGCCAGATACAAATAGTATAGCCAAAGAGATTTTATTACAAGTTCATACATACTATAATGCGAAAATAATTTTTCCCCAACCTAATACAATGTGTAACTGAACTAATTGCACATTTTAAAAGTAGTTTGTACAGAATCGTTTACTGAATCGATTTCTGTCATTTTTATTAATATAAGTATTTTTTTTTTTAACTAATTAAAACTGCATAAATTACAGTCACACTTCCTCTGTACTGTCAAAAAAAACCAAAATGGACGAAGTAGGTACCTTTTACGCTAGACCCTGATACGTGTGCGACTGTGTGCGTGCGTGGATTTGTAATGTGACCACAATTTTCTCCCACAATCAGTATACATTATTTTATAAATAAACAACGTTATATACATAATAGTAAAAATTCAGTGTATGTATTATGATTCTATCATAATATTCTATTTGGAATGTTTGGTGGCGTGCGTTAACCCGGGACATGTTGTATTAGTGGGGCTGGGGAAAATCTCTAGAATTTAATTATAGCAACATGAATTTTTGCTTCATTGGCTTACGCTTTATTGGTTCAAACTGCAAGTGCAGTAAGCCATTGTTATAAAAAAATATTATAGCATAATCAATTAAGTCAGCCTATCGCAGTCCATACGAGTAGCTGGACATAGGCCTCTCAAAAATGCGCCACAACACCTTTTCTCCGCATTCCGCATCCAGTCTGTCCTCGCCACCTTTTTAGGGTTCCGTACCTGAAAAGGAAAAATCGGTACCCTTATTTCCTATAAGGGTACTGATTTTATTTTTCACGGGAGATCCTTCACTCGTGTGTCTATCTGTCTATTCGTCTGTCACAGCCAATTTGCTCTGAATCTGATGGACCGATTAAGTTGAAATTACGCACTTGAGTGGTTTTTTGAGGTATTCGATCCGATTATAGCATATTATATACTAGTTTCGAAATTCGAATTCCAAATCAAATAATCAAAACGAATTATTTCACATAAACCTTCATGGGCACTTATAAAATGACAGAAGCTAGGTGCACGGTTCCCTGGTCGTTTTCTATGGAGAAAAGCCGGCAAGAAACTCCACGATTATTCTTTTAAAAATAATTGTTTTCTACAATATTTTTTACATCACACCTGGCCATAATGTAAGTTTTACCAAACGCTACATGGCTCGCATGGCCAGGTGAAGACGTAAAATTGTGTACTCACCACGGGCAGTAAAAAAGAAAGGCTCGGGTCAAAAATACCTGCCATTTCGGGCTTTCTTTCTTTTACAGCCCTTGGTTAGTAATGTACTATTAATAACAGTGGTATTAGGTATGGGAGGAAGGTGTAGGATTCAAAGATTACGAGGTACTTAACAAAATAGAAAATATACGTTTTTAAACTGTCATGGTCACTAATATTATTATTAACATAAGCGGGATATTTACCATGTTTATTCATTGTTACGAGTTCCCGATATTTCGGCCGTAGTCGTATATCGGTCAGACGAAACGTACGGTAGCTTGTCGAATATCAGAGCATATCAGGGCGGTGAAGAACAACGACACCCAAAAATCGGCCATAGCTCAACATCTTTTGGAATCAGGATCGAACCACTGGATTGAGTTACATAACCCTCAGGTCATCTCGACAGAACGCCACTATATTCCTAGACTGGTTAGAGAAGCTATTGAGATTACCAAATATAGGAACTTCAACCGGGATGATGGGTTTCAACTGTCGAGAGCCTGGAATCCAGTGGTTCAGCTGTGTAAAAACCGAAGAAGTGCCGAAAAAAGTTCGCGAGCGGACACAGTGAGTTTCGTGTGTCGGGAACAGAATCGAGTTGCGAGTGACAGTGGTAGCGGTACTGAGTGCAAAAAACGAACAAGAAAGAGGGTAGACCGTTTTGTCTGCTCATAAACACCCACTCGCAGTGACTTCAGTTTATCCGTGATCATGGTGCTTGCAACAGCGCCGAAATATCGGGAACTCATAACAATGAATAAACATGGTAAATATCCCGCTTATGTTAATAATAAAATAGAAAATGGTCAGCAAATCTACCGTCTAACTACCTACCTACATGCACCTATTGAAAAAACAATTAATATTTCTAAACCTCGCAGGTTCTATGTATCCTAAGTCCAGGCATTACGTCACGGCCCTACCAGGCTTTCATAGAGCTTATCCAGCCCCATTGAGTTCGTATTAAGGCTGTTGATTCTATGCGGCTGTAGCAGTTCTTTTGCTATGAGACCAATGCACGGATTACTGAACGTTTGTGTGCATTTTTAGTGAGGCTTTAGGAGTTTATGGTTATATGGCTGTGTAGGATTACGTTAGTGTGTGAAGATATTGTTTTTCTTTTGGGATATAATAAAAATAAGTTTATTTATTTTCCCTCACAATGGTTTTGCAGCACTTAACAGTTTTGAACTATAAAAATTCACATTGTGAGCGCTGGTGCCTGAAGTTGGTTTTCGATAAAACCTGTATTACAGGTCACCAGGCCCCACTTAGTGGCATCATACAAATAAAAACACAGCCTAAGTATCATATATTTCTACTTAACATACACACATACTCACCTTCTTTCCATGGGGGTATGCAAAATCTATACAACGCCACCTGCTACGCTCCTTAATACTTATTTTGCTTCGTTTACATTCATACAATCTGGTCATACACACACGCCGGTTGCGAGTGCTACGAGCTTGACCTTTCTGAAGAACATCACCAATCAGGTTCAGGTTAGGTTTAGGTTGGTTTAGGTTTTAGGTTCTCCTAGAGCGTCCTCTCCCGACGTTTCTACTCACATCTGAATGTAAATACCTTTTGTAAGTCGCCTAAAAATAAATAAATTCTACTAAACAATTAATTCAAGGTCTGTCAGCGAGCTATGGAACGGGCTATGCTTGGAATTTCTCTGAGGGATCGAATCCGGAACGAGGTGATTCGGCAGAGAACCAAAGTTGTCGACACAGCTCACAGAATAAGCAAGCTGAAGTGGCAATGGGCCGGCCATATTAGCCGTAGAACCGATGACCGTTGGGGTAGACGTGTTCTTGAGTGGAGACCGCGAATTGGCAAACGTAAGGTAGGACGCCCTCAGGCTAGGTGGAGCGACGATCTTAGCAGGGTGGCTGGTAGCAGCTGGATGAGAGTTGCCGAGAATCGAGCTGAATGGCGTGCAATTGGAGAGGCCTATGTCCAGCAGTGGACTGCTATAGGCTGATGATGGTGATGATGATGAAACAAATAAAACAAAAAATAAATAAATGTTAAAAAAAAACTACAACAAAAGCAGTTAAAGGGTGTATGGTGAAAAGCTGAAATAATGGTGGAAAGTTATGGGAACCTTTGTCCAGCTGTAGGATAATACAGGTTAAGTATAAAAAAATGGTGGTCGTAAAAATGTGTCCTTTGCAGTTGCTCTCTAGTTCCACAAATAACGAAATAATCATTTATTCAATGTAAAACAATTTTTTTGTAGACATTAAGTACATCTCAAACAGTTCAAACTGAATAATACAAGGGCACCAAAGACTTCCCTGTACAAAAATAATTGTTACCATATGTGTGGACTTATCTATAACTCGCACTAAGCGTTTTGTTGTCGAATGTCAAGTCTAAGGATCAACTTAAAAAAGTTCTACAAAAACATTATCTCTCATTGTGTCCGTAGCTATGTTTGCAACCAACCTCACGTCTGCGGAAATGTCTTCGACTGTAGGTATATTATTTTATAGTTTACTTAGCACATTAAGCATTAAGTTTTAGCACATTAATTTTCAAAATTTGTAATCCATTGCTAGACGAGAACAACTGCCGACAAACTGTTATGCAGTTTGGCAGACTTTATGTTTGTTATTGTTAATACAGATTTTGAATAAATAAATAAAAAAAACGTCTTTTATAATGCGCACAGCAAAGGAGTGGAACTCTCTCCCTGCGTCTGTGTTTCCGAACGCATACAACCCTAATCTATTCAAAGTTAGAGTGAACAGGCTTCTTCTGGGTAAGCTCACTCCATCGTCGACTTTGTCTCTGTCACCTCTGACCTAGACTAGAGTTAAGAGCAAACCCATCGTAAAATAAAAAAAATAAAAAAAACATAATACCAAAAAACTTTAAAGAGTTACCTAATAATTTAATTTTTATAAAGTTAAAATTATCGGCGCAGGAAAAACGATTTTATTCGATAAATGAGTTTATTAATAATGTTCAATAATCTATTTTAAATTAATGTGACTATAATTGTTATTTATTAAGTATATAATAAAAATAAATAAATAATAAACGATTTTATTCGATAAATGAGTTTATTAATAATGTTCAATAATCTATTTTAAATTAATGTGACTATAATTATTATTTATTAAGTATATAATAAATAATAATTATAGAATATATATATAGAATATATAAATTTAAAATAGATTATTGAACATTATTAATAAACTCATTTATCGAATAAAATCGTTTTTCCTGATTCCAGATATTTTCACACCTGTTTAGGTAGGATATGGTTTAAAGAACTTTTGTTGTATGTATCACCTCATGTTATATTGAATTTATAGTAAAATTAATTAATAATAAAAACTAGCCTTTAAAGCATACCGTTGAACATAAATATAATAATCTAGAATTAAATAAAATGCATTTAATGCTGGGTTAGGAACTGAATTACTGACTTTAAGACCAACACTGTACAAATACGTATTGCAAATAAATTATTATGATTACCAAAACCAGTTCCAGTGGTAGGTGAATTTATATCCTTGACCGTAATCGATTCAAGTTTCTTCACAGGCCACAGTCTCGAAAACCTTTTCAAAAGCATTAGGAAGAAGTAACTTGACAAATAACAGTCTAAAATGATGCAGTTAGCAAACTTTGTGCTCAACGCTCATTGCTTCACTGAACACAAAAGAGGCCTTTTATTACAGGACGAGATAACTATAACTCTCTCTCACAAAACATTCACCGCTGTTCAGAAGAGATGCATGATCACAGCATCAATCAACCGTCGGAAAAGTACGTCAATCACGGGCAATTGAGTTCATGACCCATAAAACCAAAAAGGCATAAGCCATATAACCTACAATACAAGATAAATGTGGCTTCTGAACTACATAGTTCGATGGGTACTCTATTATTTCTTAAACTCAATTTGGCGTATCGACAATTTGGCAGGAGGCGATCGTTTATAACTGCGTCTGAAGGAGACTCGTCTCGTCAGGTTAAAATTATTTTTCATAGGTCTGGTTTCTTTTTAAATAGCAACTTGTTTTTAAACAGCTCCTTGCTTATTGCTAATAGCAAGGCTTAGGCCTCTGCCTCGAATCTTGCGGTCGCGGCGGCGGCAGCGGCGCGGGAGCGGCAGGATCTAATGCGTAAAATCAAATGAACCGGCTCTCGAAAACAGCGGCGCGGTAACGGCGCGGGAGCGGGCAACGAGCGGTGCACGCCAGTCAAGCGTCGACCACCCGCGCGTCTGCATTGCAGTGTTGTGAAATTTATTTTTGTGACGTTAGGAATAAATTTGAATCA
Organism: Dryobota labecula; assembly: GCA_947523025.1. Classification (NCBI taxonomy): domain Eukaryota; kingdom Metazoa; phylum Arthropoda; class Insecta; order Lepidoptera; family Noctuidae; genus Dryobota; species Dryobota labecula. The sequence goes on from OX383290.1 coordinate 3,762,795, forward strand.
ATAAGATGTTGTCGCCGTTGTTCAGACGAGAGTTTCGTTCGCAAATAAAAACAAACAAACAATGACACTACCACAAACACAACACTACGCCGCTATAGTGCCGCGCGATCTGCCCGCTCGTTTCGAGAACGGGTCTGCGTTGCCAGCGCTGCTCCCGCGCCGCCGCCGCCGCCCCCGCGCTGCCCGCAAGTTTCGCGGCAGAAGCCTTAAACTTTCAACAAAATACTATTTACTTAAGAGGGCGCTCATCGGTCCACTAGCGCCATTCCTTTAAAAAAATATTATCTCGTGACACGAAGCAACAAAATACGATCTAGAGGAATGTGGCCGCTTTTAATATATTTAGATCGAATTTTGTTGCTTCGTGTCTCAATATGAAACTTTATAAAAGGTATTAGAAAATCAGAATATTTTATTTCACATAAACCTACGTGGGCACTTATGAAACGTCAGAAGCTAGGTGCATGGTTCCAATTAGTCGTTTCCTATGGAGAAGAGCCGGCAAAAAACTCCACGGTTACTCTTTAAAAAATAATTGGCCTTACAATACTATCAAATAACAGTGTTAATAGGTATGGGAGGACAGTGTAGGCCTTTCAACAATTACCAGGTACTTGACAAAATAGAAAAGTGCCAACAAATCTACACTCTACTAGGCCTACAACGTTCTCACATTCACAAAATAGCAAATAATCTATATAAAAGATTTAAAAAAACTAGACACACTTACCAAGGTTGCTAGATTGAGCCGTTTTGCATAATTCCTTCTCAGTCACGAGATAATATTTTTTTAAAGGAGTGGCGCTAGTGGTCCTGTGCGCACCCTCTTAATGAGTAAACTTTTTTTTAAAGTCTTTTTTCATTTTCATGTGGTGAGTGACTAACCTGGTGTCCTCTCCATTGCCCTTTGGGTGACTTTTAGCCTTCTAATAAGGCCCATTGTGAGCGACCACGTTTCAGTGCCATATGTCATCACTGGCAACATGCACTGGTCAACGACTTTCGTCTTGAGACACTGCGGTATGTGGGACGAGAAGATATTGCGTAGCTTCCCAAACGCTGCCCAGCCGAGTCGGATTCAACGATTGACCTCTTTCTCGAAGTTGGACCGTGAATAGGGTGTCACAATGGGCGGTCTTATCGCTAAAAGCTATCTTTTACAGACAACCTTTGGATGGATCCTAAAGTATCTCTCCTGTGAGAAGTAAGTAGTGTGTAAGTAAGTCTCCTGTGTAACTGTGTATCCTGGATCGATACCCAGGACGACATTAACGACCCAACCAATAACTTTAATCATTGTAGTCTTGTAGGCACACAAGGATTACCCCGAAATTTTACAAAACAGAAAGTAATCTTCCTCCTAAGTATTTGCGGAGCTCCTAACATTGTAATTAAGTTTAGGCACAGCGAATTTTCGTTTTAACTTGCAGCAATGAGATTCCGCCACTCCATTGTTTGTGGATTTAGTTATTATTCGGAATCGAGTTATGGGAGCCTCCTAAAAGATTAACTGAATTGTTTTAATGTAGAAAGGTCGCTTGTTTTTAATGTATGTATTTGTGTCGAGATTTTCGTGGCTGGAGTTTGTGCAGCGAAGTTTTAATGAGTTAGCTTTATTTATTTTGTTATTTACTGCTTGTACGGCTACAAATTAAAAGGACTTATTCGAGTCTTAAAATAACCCAAGTCAGACGAAAATGAAACAAAATTCCTTTGTCTACTACAAATCCGTAGCACATCGTTCTTGAGCTACGACTGCTACGAGTCTACTGGCGTAGCGCTACGTGAGCTACGGCGTAGCTTGACTCTAGACAGGTAAATCTTTTATTTAGTGCACACAAAAGAAATAGCGCAATACACAAAAGCACAATTAAATGATAACAAAAATTTAATGTAAAGAAAATACCTACAAGGTGCCAATATATATACATGTCCAGTTGCTCCGGAGGGAAAAATCCGGCCAAGTGCGTGTCGGACCACGCACAATGAAGGATTCCGTAGTTGGGATAAATATTGAGAGATTTACCATGTTATTTCAAGACCATAGACTTCTTATAGATTTTCCTGTAATCTATAAGTATAGAACTATTTAATGTTTTTTTTTTTTTCCAAAATTTTATTCTTACTAGTTTCAGAGATAAGGATAATTTTAAAATAAACTATTTTAAAGTTATAAGTGAAAATATACGAAAACTGACAATTCCCCAGTTTTCGTATATTTTCACTTATAACTTTAAAATAGTTTATTTTAAAATTATAAAGAATAAAATATTTGAGACCCTCACAGTAAGCCCCTTTCATTTGATATGTCACACGGTACAGTTTGCAAAACTTTTTTATTTTTATTTTCTTATTTGCACCCCAAAACTGACCCTAATATTCTAAATTCATTTATTTACGGTTCACGTCCCTGTTTTGGTCACTCAAATTGATATGTATACCAAATTTCAACTTAATTGGTTCATTACATTCGAAGCAAATTGGCTGTGACAGACGGACAGACAGACAGACACACGAGTGATCCTATAAGGGTTGCGTTTTATCCTTTTGAGGTACGGGACCCTAAAAAAAAAAACACTACAAAGTGAAATATATCCTTAATTTCGGAAGTCGGTGTCTGGATCTGTATTTTAGTTTTTTGCCACCGAATTCAGGAATTAAAATTATTTTTAACATTTTAATTATGGTACCTACCTACCCCACACCAATTCGTATACAACTACTTGCCAAGTAAACAACAGTAGCAGGAAGTATTATAACATCATTAAGATACACAAAGTATCGAAGATAGCTCAAAAACTACCGAAGCAAAGTGAATCAAATTTATATGGGACCCTTTAAAAAAAAAAAAGAAGAATTTTCTAAATCGGTTCATAACTGACGGAGAAATAGGTGACATACATTTAAAAAAAATACATACGGTCGAACACAGAACCTCCTCCATTTTGCGAAATCGGTTAAAAATTGGAATAGAATGTGTATAAAATTTACTTCTAGATTAATTAACAGAAACTTGTCTGGAAGTTGTGAAATTTAAGGGCCAATAACTAATTAAAAAGAATTCGTTTTAAATCACATTCTGGAGAAAATACGTTTCATCTACGTTTGAATACTTTGTTACACGTCCTTCAGAATAAGGTAATTTCCTTGATTATTGTTGGTTCAACCCAATTGGAAAACTTCCTGTATTTCACCATATTTCAACCGGAACTCTGAAAGAGTACCTGTTGTTCAATTACCTTATAATCCCCATACCTTCGCGACATCAGAATATTCAGATTTTGAAAATTATTCGTTTGATAAGGGTCAGAAAGTTCTAACTTTTGCAGCTTTGCCAACACGGGGACCTAATTCATTGGATTAAAAGTTAATTTGTAAATGTTTGGAAATTATTGTTCCTAATTAATTTAATCAAGTACGGTGCAGCGCACATTGTTTGTTTTCGATAATACGTATTTAATCCACTTTGTGTATCTTGGCGATGTTATAATACTTCCTGTTGTACTATTGTTGGGATCCCTTTTTTTCGCATAATGTTTTTTTTTTTTCTTAATATAATTTGGCATAACTGTTTTGGCATAATTTGTTTTACCATAATAATTCTTTGCCATATTTTTTTGTGGCATACAGTTTATGTTAGCATAATTATCTTGTGTCTAAAATTTTTGTGCAAATGGATAGGGAACCGAAGCTACATAGCAAGTATATATATGGTATACGAATTGTTGTGGAGTGGATACCATAACTAAAAAAATACTTTAATTTCGGAAGTCGGGTCTTTGGATCTGCTGATGATCTTTGGACTTTCGAAATTAAAGCTATTTTTCACATATCAACACCAGTCAAAAAACAGAATAATGTCTCAAAGTCAAAATCAAATCGTTTATTTCAAACAGACACATAAAAGGCACTTTTGGTAGTCATAATTTACAAAATAATTAATTGATTCTAGTTGCCCCTTCCAAAAGGTAGTTACGTATGGAGAAGAATCGGCAAGAAACTCCGTACTTACTCTTTTAAAATGTTAACAATATTTTGTATACATTAATTATTAATTATATGTGAAGACGACGCACTTACCTAGAATAAAATCACTTTACCACAATAGGTAAAAAGAATGAAAAGTGAAGCAATGACAGACAAATTAATTATGCGTTAGATGCATGGTGCTCACATATTTACAAACATTGTAAAAGTAGATGAGTTCCCTAAAGTTTTAACATTTAATAACCTATGTTAGTGTGTGAGTTAAATATATTTATCACAGAAAATGTCCCGCAACTCAGGCCCCCAAGATACAGGCATCGCCTAGTTTGGAATCCACCGCATATGAGAAATGAATGTCACTAACAGTTACAGGCAGAATTTAAAGAAATAATTGTACCAATGTTTCAATAAATTTTAATATTATTATTATTATTTTAGTATATATAGTGCCGTGCTTTCTTGGAAGGCGGTTGTTTTTTTATTGTACATATTTGTTTTTTAATTCATCTACTCGTAATTAAAAACGATTATTCGGACTATTCACACTGAAACAAAACTGAATTTCCAAACAACAGCGACAGATCGCTTAAGAAAGTGAAATAGGTCGATGCCCGATAAGACACCTTGTTACTTATGCACCGCTGCTAATTCGGTACGCACGTACCGCCATTACCAATAGTCGTTACTCTATTACGTGACCAAAATGTTAGCAAACATGTATGAGGGCTCAGCCATGGAGGAGGGTGCAACTTTATGGGTTTGCTTAAAAGATTCATTGGACTACATTGAAATAACCTCCACGAATACTTCCAGTAATATATTTTGGTTAGCCCCGCTTCCACCTTGCTACAAGGTCAATACATGATGATACACGGGCCTCAAAGAGATGTCAGCAACGACGAGGGGGCCCATTAGGGCTCAAGCCTGCCGGGTCAGCGGGAATGTCCGAAAGGGGTACCGCTGCCCCGGGACATAAAGGGCCAAGGAAGGAACACGGGTGGGTTTTAATCAGTAAGAGTCTGACACTCCCTTCCGCTCCAACCTCAACAACGGCAATTCAAATTCAAATTCTTCATTTCAGACATGAGTCCATAGTGTTAGTATACAAAATTGCTTAAAGACTAGTGTTAGTAATTCAAAATAAGAAATATGTACATACTCGTACTTAGCTGGTGTGGATCCTTACCCAGTGGCACAGCAGAAGGGAGTCCCACCGACCTTGGAACACATTCAGGAGACTATTAGTGTGTGCAGCCGACCGGCCATGGATGCGGTCCTTTTTCTTATTATGGCATAAAAATCGTCTGTGTGCGGCTCCGCAAACATGCCGGACGCACTACAATGCAACGACAGCCCCAACAATATCCTGAACGCGTTATTGTATTGGACACGCGGATCGCTGTATGTCCTCTGCGTAAAACTGGCCCAAAGAGCTGCACGTGTTAAAGACTGGCAGAAAGCTTTAAAAAGAGTTACCTTCACTTGATTAGTACAACGTGCAAATCTTCGAACCAGCATGTTACGAGAAAATTTCTGGAATCAAGGAAGAGACACAACATTACTATTTAAAAATGTATTTATTGCTTTTCGAAGTATTCTCCGCGAAATTTGACACATTTTTCCATACTATGGAACCAGTCATTGAAGCAACCATTCCATTCGGAAGTTAGGGTCTCCAAAATGGCCATTTTGTAGGCGTCCACAGCTTCTTCAGGTGATGAAAATCTCTGTCCACGCAATTTATTCTTTATTTTAGGGAAAGTATAGAAATCATTAGGGCTTAGGTCGGGGCTGTACGGCGGATGGTCTAATAATTCTATGTTTTCTTGCTCTAAAAACTCTTTTGTTCTGTGCGCGGTGTGAGAACTCGCATTGTCGTGATGGAGGATGATGCGGCGGTTGCAGTTCTCTTTACGGAGTTCAGAAACGACCTGTGGCAAACAAATGCTAGCATACCATTCTGCATTAACCGTTCTTTGTCTCTCAAGAGGAATAGTCGTAACATGGCCGGTTTTGGAGACAAACGTGGCCACCATTTTTTTTGCAACACTACGTGAACGAACAATTTTTGTTGGCTTTAACTCATTTTCGAACACCCAAACTCGTGACTGGTTTTTTGTTTCGGGTTCGTACGCATATATCCAGGATTCGTCACCTGATACGATGTTGTATACAGCATTTGAGGATCCTGCGTGGAATCTTTCGAGAGTTCTGACGCACCAAGTAACGCGAGCCGCTTTTTGCTCTTCACAGAGCGAATGCGGTGTCCATCGGGAAAACAACTTTTTTACACCTAATTGTTCATGCAAGATTATTTGTATTTGACTCATGCCAATGTCTAAAGTTGCCTGAATTTCGCGGTATGTCACATGTCGATCTTCCTCAATCAGTTTACGCACAGCATCAACGTTTTCTTGGGTGACTGCAGTTTTTGGACGACCTTGACGGGGATCATCACTGAGCTTGACACGTCCACGTTGAAATTCAGCAAACCAGCGATAAATTGTGGTTTTGGATGGGGCTTCATCACCAAATGCAGAAATCATCCGGTCAACACACTGTTTTTGTGTTAAACCACTTCGAAAGTCATAATAAATCATCGCTCTTGAATTTTCTCGAGTCAATTCCATTTTCTCAACGACTAAACAAGTTTGACAAAACCTTGTGACAAGACCGAGAATCTTTTTTAAAATAAATAAATGGTATTCGATTTTAAAACCAAGGAGTTTTCAATTAAAAAGATTTTAATATGACAGGAACAGTGGAAATATTCCATTCCTGATACTTTTAGTGCAGCCTAGTACATCGAACGGCCAGCGACCTGCGCTCCCTCTCTATATCCATATTATCCTTAAGATCCTCACTGAACCAGTGACCTTAGCACTTAAACTAAGTCACCCATTTAATGAGGGGACTAATTTCAAAACCAACTAAAACGATTTTTCTAGCAATCGAGTTATTGATGATTTTTTAAATCAATAAAATGTAATCGCACTCCTTGCTGCACAACACAACTACACTCGTCGCCATTGGTCAGCCATACTATTCGTAAGGTCACTTGGTGCAAAAGCAAGCTCTGTGATTGGTTGATTCCGTTGTAGAGGAATTTGAATTTTACCCATGACATTTATACAGGATTTCGTTACCAAGCCTACGGTTTGGAGGGTCAATTTAGTACTGCTAAAGAGATATTCGCTCGGGAATGAGCTTGTCACTTAGTACAGAATTGAGAAAAATTTCAAAAGAGAGAACAGGTAATTCGGTTTCAAGGAAAAATCGTTCTACTGAGTTTTGGAATTAGATCCCTCATATAATGGCATGACGTAAAACCGATAGGTTGACCGCCTACGATAGTCAGAACGATAATCTACTTTCTACAAAAATCAAACCAAATAATTCGAACATTCGGTGAATGTGCATGCGATCAGACCGATCAGTATCCTAATCAACTCAACCTATTGCAGTTCACTGCTGAACATAGGCCTCTCCCATGCTGCGCCACAACACCCTGTTATAGTAGGTTATTCAAAATATGTAAAATTCTACCAGTTAGCCTTAAACACAAATACCTATTATTAGTTAATAACCATGGCAGGCGGGAAAGTGACTCACTAGTTTCTAATAAGTATATAAGTATATAACTACCAGATCAATGACAGCAGGTAAATATGATGTACCCAGAGTTAGTAATTACTATGGCGACAGAACTTTAAAAAAACGCGTCAACAAGAAAAAATTCGCACGTAATCTTAAAAAATATTTATTTGATTTTATGTAAGTGTAGGTATTAAGTATATATAGGTTATAGATGTACATGACAATATGTTTATTGTAAGAGAGACTCAAGGATCTCACAGTTAAACTGCGTAAGCCGTTTTGTGGGGCAATGTACCTAGCGTTAAGAAGTTTTAAGTGAATAAATCAATTAAATTCATTATTCATCATACAAGTGCAAGATAGAGACGGGAACATGTTTCAATCCAAATCACGCGCAAAGTAACGTTTATGGATCTCGGGTTCACTGTCTGGCTATTACTTTGACTAATCTTTGCTTTTACCACGGTATCATGAGCTGCACACTATCGAGAGCTGAGACAAAACCGGCAAAAAGTAAATAGAGTAGGGGCTACTCTCAATCACATTACTATATTTCGTGCCAATATACATATGTCGGAGAACGGAAGGTTTCTCTCATTATCATCAGCCATATTTGGGGCTTACTGTGGGCGTACTGTGGGTAGTGTTGGTTATTGCGCAATAGAAAAACCGAATTAAACTCAAAAGTCATTTACTCAACCTGAGATAGCACTTAAGTTTACGTAAGACAGTCCCCCAAAACGCCCCGCCCTTCCTGCTTCCTGCTTTTGCTGCTGGGAAGAAGAAGTAGCGGAACAAACTCCCCAGCAGCACATCTGTCTGTTCAGTTAGAAGAACTTGATTCTATACAATAATGGGTATGCAAAGTAATTAATGTTGGAACACGACACAACTATACCGAAATCGCGACAGTTTCTAGACGTCTTCACTGCTTGACCGCCACCGATAAACTTCATTTGTGGAATGTGCGGCGACCACTTGCCGCCGGTCGAACGTTATGTAATTATGTTGTAGACTCTGTCATGCGCCGCTAAACAGCGCTGACGTCCCGATTAGTCAGGACTCGATGGCGCGAACTTCACCAACTCCATCGAACGCCACTAGATGGCGCTGGCGTACCGGATACAATCCGTCTCCGACACATATAATACAGAAACAATAAAAAATAAACATAAATTCCTACAAGGCCCTCCACCTCATCAAATGCCTGTCCACAATTATTGTCTGCTGTTTTGAAAAGGGTCAGATTCTTCGTACACGTAACCGGTACGTATGAACGTGGTTGAATCAAAAGTTTGCAGCACGTGCCGTTCTACATGAATTGGATCTAACTACCAACACACATGGGAAAATAGTGTAAATGTATTCGTAGCTTCACGCGTGTATTCCCCGAAGTGTTGGGCAGGGTTGTACCTAATAGTACACCCACATTTTTCGCCGGTTATATTTAAGTCCCATGTAATAGAGGGCGAGCCTATTGCCATAAACTCAGACACCGGTCTGCTACTGAGAATTTCCTGATAGAAATACCCAACAACACTGACCGTTTTTTTTTTTTTTTTAAGAAAACTTCCTTAGGCGCTTTGAACACTTTTTGGTTGAACAAAAATCATGGAACTCGCGTCATCGTCACCGCATGCTTTCCATGAGCTTTATGTATACTTATGTATGTATCTGTACTTTTTGGGTGAACAAAAATCATGGAACTCCCGTCATAGTCAAAGAACGCTCGAAATTAATAATCTAATAGCTCGACGATACAATTCACAAGTTACTAGTTTTCACTTCTATCGACAGTCCCCAAAGACTGCCCCGTTTTTATTTTAAATACTGTAATTATGCCTTTTAGCCAGCGCGCTTTGACTCTTTTCAATCTTGACATAGCATACAATGATATTACAATTGAAACAGTTAATTCAACTAAATTTTCAGGACTGATAATAAATCGCAATTTAAATTGGAAGGCGCATGTAGAGGCCCTGACTAAAAGGATAAGCAGTAGTGCGTACGTCTTGTACACTCTGTCACGAACGATTAATATATACATACAGTCGCCGTCAGATATATTGTAGCAGACAAGGTGACCAAATACTTCTGAACAATTTGAAATGTCAATAAGTCATACACTACAAGTTACCATTAATATCTGAACATTCATTACTTCATTAATATCTGAGCAGATGCTTGTCAATAATTTCTATACACACAACTAACGAAAAATATCTGAACACTTCCATGCGAAAACGGTTACAGGACGTACACTACGGTTACACTGGTAATAATAATAAACTCTTTATTTCAGAATAAAATTCCGTGATTGAGGGGTCTAATTCCAAAACTCGCTAGAACGATTTTTCCTTGAAATCGAATTACTCTCTCTTTTGAAAGTTTTCTCAATTCTGTACTAAGTGACAAGCTCATTTCCGAGCAAATATTGTAGCAGTTAGTACTGCTACAATATTAAAAGAAAGAAAAATAGGTGCATACAAAAAGATAATTAACTTGAGTAGGTGGTATACAGAAAAATAAAAACAAAATAGATCTACATTCCAATCACGAGCACAAAACAAAATAGTCGGCAGCTGCACGTCATGACTGTGACAAGAAGGCTTCCACTCAGCATGATGCTGTGCTATGAGGGACCCACAGCACAGCGCTGATTTTCAGTGGTTACCCGGAAAAGACATACGGAAACCAAGCTATCTCGCTTAGTGTTATCAGTGAGCCAATTACATATTGCCTGTTATTTTCAAAGATTTTACGAGGTAAATGTGAGTGGATACGCCGGAAGGAAGGACACATTATAATATTATAGTGGCCATATTGGTGATGTTCTTCAGAAACATCAGGTCCGTAGCACTCGCAACCGGCGCGTGCGTGTATGACCTGATGTATGAACGTAAACAAAGCAAGAGGAGTATGAAAGGATCGTAGCAGGAGGCTTGCTCTAGTTTCTGCCTACCCCCATGGAAAGAAGGCGTGAGTTTATGTACGTTTTTTTTTTAAGCAAAGATTTGTTAAATTCATACACGTGTGGCGGCATCTACAACGACACATGCGACACACGCATCAAAGACCTGACGTCACAAATCCTGCATCGCGCAATCAGAGTTTACCGCGCGACTATCATTATATACAACATCCCAATATCAACCGTCGAGCAATTGCCCACCAGACACAACACCCGTCTCGTCGGAGGATCCTCCCTTTTCTATGGAAGATAAGTGAACATTAAAAACATCAAACCATTGCAATGGTTTTGTGTGGCTAAATTTATAAGTTAGGTACTTACCATGTTGTATTAAAATAAAATAAATAATAAAAATTACACCCTGTTCCTCATGCCTCTATAGACGTATCCATTATATGGCTGTGGTTACAGTCAACCGCGTAAATACTCAATAGGGTTTGCTAGTTATTAATAATTCAATTTTCATTTAAAAATACCTTTGTTGGCAATTGAATCAAAGCAGCACCATAATATTATTACCTATATTTCAAAGAATACGTGCCACAGTTATTTAAATATTTGGTTATTAAACTATGTAGTTTTAATTTTAATTGTAAAACGCAACACAATTTTAATTATTTCGACGAAGTTGTGGAAACCTTTGGAATATGTAATGTAAATAACCAGATTAATTTAAATTCAAATATTTATTTATGTTTTTTTTTTCAAAACAACTCTGTATGAAAACAGTATGTTTTAATTGATTGTGCGACACAACTTAAAATTGTGTTTAGAAAATATCTGTGGCCTGGTGCTAAAAGGGCCTATATCATTAATCCCTATTTTCACTAATAAGCATTATAACAAAATTTATCGTTATTATTTACATATATAATATTGTAGGGTGACAAAATCTCATTTTGTTCATCATCATCATTTCAGCCGAAAGACGTCCACTGCTGGACATAGGCCTCCCCCAAGCACCACCACCTCGACCGGTTCCGTCTTCCCGCATCCAGTGGATTCTTGTGGCTTTCACAAGGTCATCAGTCCACCTTGTGGGAGGCCTTCCTACGCTACGTCTTCCGGTAGGTATGCGGTCGCCACTCCAGAACACTCGGCCCCAACGGCCACCTGTTCTGCGCGCAATGTGCCCTGCCCATTGCCACTTAAGTTTGGCAATTCTTCGAGCTATGTCGGTTACCTTGATTCTCCTGCGGATCTCTTCATTTCTAATTCGATCACGTAGGGAAACTCCAAGCATAGCCGTCTCCATTGCCCTTTGGGTGACGTTTAGCCTTCTAATAAGGCCCATTGAGAGTGACCACGTTTCAGTGCCATAGGTCATCACTGGCAACACTCACTGGTCAAAGATGGTCAGGTTTCATTTTGTTATTTGATACATATTTGTAGGTTGATTTATCAATCAAATTCTAATTCAAGAATAAATGTGTACTTTTGAAAAAATTGCTACTTTAAAGCATTTTTATCACTAACAAAAATGCTATGATATATTCATAAGAGAGAATAATAAGATATCCTATAATAATTAATACTGACTGTATTTAAAATTAATGAATAATAGAAACTAGCATTTAAAGCATGCCATTGGACGTAAATATAACACGACTTTGTGTTAAGAACTTAATTACTGACGTTAACACCAACATTGTACTAATACTTATTGCAAATAAATTATTATCAGTTATACTCCATTTATTATAACATTAGACAAATGTCTGTTCTCACCCTTTCGTTATTTCGATGTAAACGTTTAATAAACTCCGTTATTTCACGTTGAACAAAAAGCACTGTAATCTATTTACCATTTACATTAAAAAAATAACTCTAAAGTGCAGTAATTTCAACAATATTACACAATAACTGTCGTTATTTAGCCGATATTTGTCTAATAGTAAATGGAGTATAGTTCCAAATTATGTATAAAATTAAAAAAGACGTTACTTAACTTTGATCGTTTTAATTTCGACTCTATTACTAGCGCTTTTTTTTTAATTCCTTATTGGGTTTAGTAAACTGTGGCCCTTTTAACACTTAATAATTTTTATGTAACAGTATGAAAGCACACACCACATTGTCCTTTTTAATATAGTAAATTTTGAGAGATTATCGTTAAACTTACGCTCTTTTAGCACACATAAATATAAACACTTTTTCAATAATTTGGCAGTAAAATCTGATTTCTCACAAAAACGTAGTTTGGCCATTTTAGCACTATGCCACAGATATTACAAAACAATTTAGAATGTCTCGCACATGAAAGTTTAATAAATGATTTATTCAACTCTGCAGGTTTTGTGAACGATCTGAATTATTGCACTCATGTGGTAAGTAGATGATACATTCAAGGAGCCCAGCGCACGACATGAACCCAGTAAAGGCACAGCAATTCACAAATCATTAAAATTCGACAAACATGGATCATCGCTTACCATCAGGTAAGATAATAGTCAAACGCGTGCCTATCCATCTTCTGTATATACGAAAACCGGCCAACTACGAGTCGGACCACACACAATGAAGGGTTCAGTAGTCGGGATGAATTTATCCCAAGAACAAACATTGTAGTTGAAATATGTATTTCAACTACAATGTTTGTTCTTGGGATAAATTAACTTATATATGCAGTTGGAATGTATGGGAGAGCATGTGCATTATTATTATCATACATTCCAACTGCATATATAAGTTGGTCGATTGTTACTTGTTAACATGTAAAGCCTACTCAGCTGTCATAGTTTTCCTTTTAATTTCGTTATATACACTGCTGCTATGATTTTTTTCACATATCCAAATACAGCCATTTTGTTGGTAGGGGAGAACACACTTGACTCTAACAAAAATGAGCACTTTAAAGCTTAACATTACGCAAACGGAGCTCTGAATCGAAAAATGGTTTTCACAATCCGCAATATTTGGAACGGCCTATCTATCGATACCCCATAAAATGGAATAGACGAGAAAAAAAAAACAGTTTTCTAGTACTAAGAGTCTCTGAGCTAAGCCGCGGACAAACAGACAGACGGACATGGTGAAACTATAAAGGTTCCTTGTTGACTACGGAACCCTAAAAATACAATTGCCGTGCGTTATTCTCGCAAAAACTCAAATGAAACTTTGCTAAGTTGTTGTGTGCGCGCCGGAGAAATTACCAAACAAAAAAAGGCATTGCAGCGCATTAGCTAGTCAATTATAAAAATGTTAAACGTTTTCAAGACTTAACCCTAAAAATCTAAACTCCCAAACAGCAGAAAGCATTGGAAAATTCGCGCGAGGTGAATACAGCCGGTTTTATTAGCCACGGCCGGTTGTAATTGAATTCCAGTTTTTTTCCGTTGCCTACTCCCGAAGCCAACTGATTGGGTTTTGAGTGAGTCCCGGCTTGTTCCCTCGTGTTCTGATTGCTGCAACTATTGTCTTTGGCCGAAATTGGGCTCGAAATAATGGGGAACTAGGATTATGGCCGAAATCTGCAATTTGCTGGAGGAATTAAAAATGGTTGCTGGGCATTGGTTTTGTGTTGGTCTCATTGATATTTGGAATATTTCGAGTAGCAGAGAGAAGTGACAGTGTTCACATAAACCTACATGGACACATATGAAACGTCTGAAGCTTGGTGCACGGTTCTAATTGATCGTTTCTTATGGAGAAGAAGAAACTCAAGAAACTCCACGGTTACTCTTTTAAAAATAATTGGCTTTTACAATATTTTAAATTAGGTATGGGGGGACAGTTTAGGCCTGTGAACAAGTACCAGGTACTTAACAAAATAGAAAATAATCTACAAATCTACAGCCTATTAAGCCTACAACGTTCTCAGATTCACAGATTACATTACAGACAGATTCTCAGATTTATCTATACAAAAGACTAGCTTCTGCCCGCGACTTCGTCCGCGTGAAATTTCTCAATTTATTTTTGACGTGACAACGTCTAATAAATCGATGAACGCCGGCTGCATGCACGAAAAAGGATGACTCATTGTCCCGTTACGCGCATTGTCCCGTTACGCTCATTGTCCCGTTACGATCATTATACGCTTGCGCCGCATCAATGTTTTGTTATGACGTTGTCACGTTAAACTATCGTCCGTAAACCAACTTTACAGACAACCAATTTTTTCTTTTTCCCCCGACCCACCCCATCAAATCGCATCGCCTGCACTATTAGCGTTCATTCTGACTTTTTTTCTTTATGCTCGGCTCCAAAGACTCTTATTGAATAATAGTTACTAGGTAATAATGAGTACTTTAATCATGTAGTACATAACTTTTATGTACCATCAATACGTCGCCAACGCATTAAATCAAATACTCATTTATTTCAACTTTTGTCTGATGCTGTCCCTAGGAATAGACGAGATAACTTCAAACTCTGTGGTCACAGCGCTAAAACCACTCTTATGTCTAAGAGCATCTTTTGCATGGGTCCGACCATCTTTAATAAATTACCCAAATCATGGAGAACGTTACATATATCTACTATTAAAAGTAAATTGAAGAGTTTACTAACTGACAGAGCATTTTTCTAGTTTATGATTGTAATTTGGAATTGAGATTTTAATGACAGTAATTAATATTTCATTAAATAATTTATTTAATGACTACTTTGACATTTTAATTTTATCTAAAAATATGCTTGCTGAATTGTAATGATACCTAATCTTTAATGAATAATGATGATTTAATAAGTGCGTAAGTCTATAATGTAATTTTGATGAATATTATCACGGTTTATGCACCATCTCTTCCTACCAATTTGTACGCCACGATATGCGGCTAAACATGTTAGAACTTTTATATATCTCTTTATTATCTTGCATGTAATATATAATATGTACCATGTACACCATGTTTAAACAAATAAAATCTTACTTACTTACTTACTTAACGCCGCAAAGGGGCGAACCACAAATGAGAAAACTTTACAGGAGAGCCAATAAACGTTTTTTTTTTTTTTTCTCTCAATGACGACCTTATTTCGGCCATAAATTAAAAAAAAAATATGGCAGTATCTCTCCTGTAAAATTTTCTCATTTGAGGTTCGCCCCTTTGTGGCGTTGGCGACGAATAGTTTTCTCAGCACACACCAAATAATGAATTTTATAGGCAAAATGTTGCTACTTAGGGTTACATTATTATATTTTTCTTAATGATCTTATTTTTTTTTAAATTATTTTATAACCTATGTTACTTCCTGATAATTTAGCTTTCAATTAGTGAAAAAATAAATTTATATCGGTCCAGTAGTTTCAGAGCTTATTTGCTACAAACAAACAAACAAAAATATTCCTCTTTATAATATTAATATAGATAAATACAAAAATAAAAACCTATTTAAACTAAATTACATTATAATTTAACATTCATTACAAAATATAAAAAAAAAGTAACTTTGTTGAAATGGGTAAAATACTGAGTGAATCACGCGTGAACCAACTCGAATTATGTTGTGCCCGTTTTCAAACGTTGTCAAAATCTTTTCGATATTTAACTTATTTCGTGTAAGGAGTTTTTGATTTTTTTCCACGAAACCTACAAATTGAATATTCGACAAATTGTAGCTTTCGTGAAAATAAATCCATTTCAGACGTGCTAGATATCTTGGCAATTTTCAGTATGAATGTTTTATGTAAAAATCTAAAAAAAATATGCAACGTATAGAATACTAGCTGTTGCCCGCGGCTCCGCCCACGTGGATGTCGGTTATCGCGTAAAAAAGTAGTCTATGTCCTTCTCCATATCCCAGGCTATATCTCTGTCAAATTTTATGACGATCGGTACAGCGGTTTAGGCGTGAAAACGTAACGTACAGACAGACAGACAGACAGACGGACAAAGTTACTTTCACATTTATAATATTAGTATGGATAAGTATATGTATGCTTACGAGTATATTGCCTATAACTGAAGCTACTTTGAAAACACAAAAACAAGCTTTTATAATTATTATTAACACTAACGGGATATTTAAAACCCACCCGCAATGACTTCAATTTATCCGTGATCATGGTGCTTGCAACAGCGCCGTAATATCGGGAACTCATAACAAATAGTAAACATGGTAAATATCCCGTTTGTGTTAATAATAATATTAGTGACCGTGACAGTTTAAAAACTTAAACTTTTATATGCAACAAAAGTCAAGTGGGTGATCCACTAGAACATTGACAAAATAGAGTTTTTACAACCCACAAAAAAGAAATTGTCAAACATAAGGAAATGAATTCAGCTTTCACATTGATTACGTACACAAAGAAGCGAGTCACCATTAACTTAGATATTTGATAATATATGAAAAAAAGCAACAAATCATATCACAGAGAAATATATGCGTACCCAACGGTCCAGAAAAGGTCTTCAACAAGAATAAAACAAAATGTTTTCATCTATTTGCAAGAAAACTAAGTGAATCCTTCATTCACCGTGCCTCGTTTGCATATACTGTTACATGGCGAGACAATAGTGAGACGCTGTAGTTGTAGCAATTTTGTATTTGTAACTTACATAACATAACATAATATACAGCTGCTTCGCACGCGTGTCTTTTTCTAAAATAACCTAATTTACTCTTTATAACTACAGCTATCTTCCAGTTAAAGTTCCGTCAAAATCGGTCCAGCCGCTATTAGCCGGAACAAAACAGACAAAAAAAAGTAACGTATACGAGTATATTTTCATATGCATTAAGTATTAAAAGGCTGTCATTTTGACATTACAGTACATTACAAACAAACACTTAATTTCTTTTTATTTTTATGTATAGAATATAAATATATTATTGATCGTTCAAGTCTAATCTTTCTTCAAGATAGGAGTAAAACCTCTCGTTTTATAATCTAACGAGAAAATAATTATTTTCAAATACGGATTTTTTTTGGGTTATGATTTTGTGGAACACTACATCATGGTTACATTCCTGTCCTATCTTTAGACACACCCTTAAACTTCTTTCTAAACACAATCTCCAACAATCTAACAAGAAACCCTTGAACCACACAACTCTCAACTACTAACATTGTTGGCGCCAGTAACTAAACAAGCGATCTAAACACAGCACGGCTATTCCCGTGTACAGTGAAAGTAAATACTGCGTGAAATTGAAGGAGCATCGATCGTAAGTTCGCGGATCAGCTGTTCAGTAGTGCCGTAACACGCGGCATTTGTTCCGATGTACTCACTCAATCTGACTGCCTGTGGAACGCTCTTTGCTTTTATGAGCGCCTGGTAGTAAGGGTAAGTAATTAGAGTAGTTTCGACGGGATCTTCTGTGAGGGAAATAAAGGTGTGTCTTTTCGGTGTTTATTAAGGATTTTTGTACGTAAAAATATAGGCTAAAGTTACGGTTTCCTGGAAGAGCGCTGGCCGCCATTGTGACTGTTCCTAAATTACCCTAAGCTGATAAAATTTTCGTTTTTCCAAATTATGTAAATATTAGTATCAAGATCGGCTTCGACCCCTCACGGGAAAGGGAACGTGCTCCTCTGTCCGCACGCTCCTGTAGGGCTCATCACCAGACATGGGCCCCTCCCACCGTAAAAAGAAATGAATTTCCATAAACTAAATTGCCTTGTCCTGAAAGCTAAGAGACAAGAAGGGGCGCCATTTGGTAACGAAAAAAAAAGAACTATTCTTCGCCACACAATCATCATTCATCATTACAGCCGAAATACGTCCACTGCAGCAGGACATAGGCCTCCCCAATTGGGAGGGTTTGCCATAATCGCCACGCTTGGCAGGCGGGTTGGCAATCGCAGTATGGTGTTAAAAATGCATAGAGAATGCTGCTGCCCATTCTCTAGAAAGTCCCTTAGTCGTCTTTTACGACACCCACGGGAGGATATTGGATGGTGCTATTCTTTTCGTCCGGCCCGACACGAAACCGCCACATAATACGTTGAATTTATTAAGAAAAAAAAAAGAAAAGCCGAATACAAAAAATATAAAAATAGTATTAAAAAAAGGTAGAAAATACAAAAAAAAACTTGAAAGAAATATAGTCACTTGGTATCTACTGGGAACACAATATGATGTTAATATTGGGAATTCACAGTTAGTAAACATAGGTATTATAATTATTAATATATGAAGCTAAGAAGACAAGAGGGTAAGCAAAAGTATATCTTATATACATATATAAAATTCTCGTTTCAGAATGTTAGTTACCATACTCCTCCGAAACGGCTTGACCGATTTTTATGAAATTTTATATGCATTATTCAGTAGGTCTGAGAATCGGTAGGTAGGTAGAGTAGTCTAGGGTAGGGTAGGGTAGGGTAGGGTAGATAGGTAGGTAGGTAGGTAGGTAGGTAGGTAGGTAGGTAGGTAGAATAGTCTAGGGTAGGGTAGGGTAGGTAGGTAGGTAGGTAGGTAGGATAGGGTAGGTAGGTAGGGTAGAGTAGGGTAGGTAGGTAAGGTAGGTAAGGTAGGGTAGGGTAGGTAGGTAGGTAGGTAAGGTAGGGTAGGGTAGGGTAGGGTAGTTAGGTAAGTAGGTAGGTAGGTAGGGTAGGGTAGGGTAGGTAGGTAGGTAGGTAGGTTGGGTAGGTAGGGTAGGGTAGGGTAGAGTAGTGGAGTTTATACTATAGCTTTTGACAGAACGAAGTCTGTCGGGTCAGCTAGTAATTTATATAATTTTGTATTATAATTGTTGTGACTGACGTGACGTCTCGGAGGTGAGCGCTAATATCTGTAATAATCTCTTGATAAAAAAGAAACTGGTAAAGGAATCGTTACACTATTATAATCCTAAATGTCATGATTTCATGAAATAGTCATTCAATAGGATTATATGAACTTAGAGAGTCGTATTGATATTTTTTATGATTATAATTCAATAAATAAATATTTGATACAGCCGCGAATCATATTTAGATCAACATACAACTTGATACTGACCAGCATATTTCAAATAACGTAAGAAATTTTGAATTTCGCGGGTTACCCAGACGCTTTCGTCTAAACCAAAAATAATTTCCATCATCATCGAACGGATGTTCTCATTTCATTTTATTGCTCTGGGACGGCTTTCTACTTTTATACAAAGTAACCTACAAGATTTTTGATAGAAAGTAGAGAGGTGATGTCGAGCAAACAAGAAACAAAAAAAAAACATTAAAATATATCCACGAGCCACAAACAGAATTAGAAAAACCCATATAATTGACTTTTGCGTTACATTCAAAACGAGATCAAAAGCATCTGGCCAAAGCCTGCGTTCAAATATACACCCTGAATATTTTCCTGACAAATTTTTATCAAAAAACGAAGCAAATAATAAAAAATATCTGGGGGCACACCCCAATCATTTTTCGCTACATACACGCGATCGAGTGACGGCTAACAAAACAAACAAAAACTAGATAAAAGCCCGTACTGTACGAGTATAACTCTTCATTTTTTCTATAGTATACTGTTAGTCTATGTAGAACATTATGCAACTTTCATGCAAATTGCAGAATGGATAAAAGACTCGTTGTTTTTTTTTTCGCAGAGTTCTATTTTTGGACAGTATTTTTTTTGTTGGTCAATGTGGCAGATATGGACTAATACTCGGGCACTGGACACAAGTATTGCCTTCAAATCGTGCCTTGAAATAATGTTGTTTTTGCACGTTTTGCGTTTTTTGATTATTCATCGTTGTATTGTATTTGATTGTTGTATTATTAATGATTTTGAAATAATGCATGGTGATTTTGAAATTATTCATAGTGATTTTTAAATTATAATTATTGATTTTGACATTATTAGTAATTATTACCAAAATATGCCAAATGTATATACTAACACCATTGTTTAAGCTGTGTATGCACTTAATTAAAACAATTGGATTTTATGATCTGGAAAATCATCATCATTATCATCATTTCAGCCGAAAGACGTCCACTGCTGGACATAGGCCTCCCCGAAAATGGGGGATTTGCCATAATCGCCACGCTTGGCAGGCGGATTGGCGATCGCAGTATGGTGTAAAAATGCATAGAGAACGCTGGTGCCCATTCTCTAGTAAGTCCCTCAGTCGCCTTTTACGACACCCAAGAGAGGAAATGGTGTAGTGCTATTCTTTACGTTCGGCACCACACGGAAAATCTCTGATCGGATCTGGAAAATAAATGATTATTATTATTTACTTCAGTCACACTTTTTCACATAGTTTGTTTCTTCAACTCATTGTAATAAAAGTAGATACTTACGAGGGAATAAATTACCATCATGACAAGGTTTCTAGAAGTTTTTCTGTGTCTGTGTAATTGAGTATCGCTAAACATTCTGATAACATTGTACACATTTTTTTTTATGGCTTAGAAGAGGCTTGGTTCCTTGTTGAGCCTATTATACAGAAAAGGTCTTAAAAAGACATAAAATCGATTAGCAAACGCATGTTTACTTTGAGGTTAATAACAGCAGCACGGATCGATCACGGTTAAGCTGCGCTTATTGAGGTTGGTCTATAGATGGGTGACCATCATGATCACCATCCATTACAAACCGACCCCCTACGTGCCTCAGAAAACTACTGCCCGACTGTCATTCGTAGATCTTTGACAGTCTTGCCAAGGCGTATCGTGTTACCTAGTTACTGGGTTGTGGTCAGATAGGCAGTCGCTCCGCGTATCCGGTTAGACAGGAAGCTGACCCCAACATAGCTAGGAAAAGGGTAGGCATTTGATGATCTCTCATTCGCAACAATAAACTGTATATTTCCAAACAGTGAAAGTAGTAAAAACAGTATAAACAGCCAAAAATTCGTTTTAAACCTCATAACGGATCATTGTACTCATCATTATGAATAACTTTTAATATGGGACCAAACCTGAAATCGCAAAAAAAAATCTGCTGTTCCCTACATTTTAATTGTCTTAAGCGAACATAAATGTAGGCAACAGCAGATTTGTTTTCGTATTCATAATGATGAGTACAATGATCCCATAAAAGGTTTTAAACGAATTAAAGACTGTGTATATAATATTAGCTTCTGCTCGCACTTCGTTCACGTGATATATCTTGTTCTCCGTCCCACCCCGTCGCATCGTATCGCCCGCCCGCTCTATTGCTTCGTTTTCGCTTAGCGTTCTTTCGGACTTTTTTTCTTTTTTGGTCGGCTCCTAAGGGTCATAGCGTGATGATATTACATAGCTTTCCTCAATAATTGGGCTATCAAATGCAAACAAATAATCTAATCCGACTGGCAGTTGCAGAGATTAGCGTGTTCAAACAAACAAAAAAAAACAAACTATTCAGCTTTATTATTAGTAGTTATTAGTATATCTCGATATAGATAGGATGTTTCTTTTTTCTGTAACACGAAGAATGAATCTCTACTTCGCAGATTCACTATTACGAACATTACCACTTCATGTTACTCGCTACGACAAACCTGCCGAGAAACTAAACAAAGCATCGATGCAATTTTCTTTTCCAAACGTGATTAATATCTCTCCATTCTCTCCTGTATCTTAAGTTGTTTTGCAGTCGTTACTTCGGAGTGCACTAAAAAGTGAGTTATTCTCTATATTTGGTGGAAAGAATGGCCACCAATGGATTTAGGTGATTGGATCGGGTGATTCTCTAAAACTTTTTAAGCAATAGAAGACCCATAGAATAGTGAAGATACTTTCTTTTCTTTTTGGTATCGGGGCGGAAATCCTCATGGATTTCCTCCGGCCTGAGGTGGACGGAAGAGTCTGTCAGACTTCTATTGACTAAAACCACCCCGTGTGCCTTCAGTTTCCTGTATACCAAGGCCACGGTATCCCTTTCGAACAAATCCTGGCAGGCATCGGTCCTGGCCTGGCATCCCGTCAGTACGTGCTGACATCTCTTTGAGGCGCGCATGGAAGACAACGCGCTGTCGACCAGGGCCTGGTCCTTACCGGACGGTGAGCTGCCCATAGCTCGCCATCCGCAAGCCCGCGCCTACGATGGCCGGGAATCGACAATAGATTCCCGCCAGGGGCACTTAAACATTCTTCAACGTAGAACCCGACTGGTGCCGGCTCCGTCTGGTCAAGCGGGGGAGTGAGGTGTATTTGACTCCCCCCACGTCGTTTAAGAGGGGCGCGCGTGGAACTTTACGCGCCACACCTTGGGTCTTATATGATAGAGGGCGGCAGACGACCCCGAGTCCACCGTCCCTGGACCCATTTAGGGCGGCCGGAAGAGGGCATTATCTGCCCTCTGCCGACGCCCGGTGCGCCTGCTGCGGGCCGGGAGAACACTCGAAATCTCCCTCTCCCTTTCCGCTGCCTCCTACAACATGACATTTTCGGAGAAGGAGATCACCGCATAGTGAACATACTGTCTCAACATACACAAACTACAATAAATCTGCATGGTCCTCATAATTATGGCCTGATCAAGATTATATCTTGACTATAAAAGAGACTGTGACCTCTGAGTTTGATTCGGCCTTTATTCTCCCGAAGCCATCTATTTTTTAAACTTTTTTTTTTAATGTATTGTGAAAAAAAATGCCGTATTGGGGTTGAAACTCTGTGGGCCATGGAGTCTGAGTGCTCACTTCGTTTTTCAAGATATAGCCATGCGGGTCGACTGTTCACGTGACCAAACGGCTGGCCTGTTTCTTGGCCAAAGAATCAGCATTACCATACAACGTAACAATGCTGCCAGCCTTTTGAACACTTTTCCTGTTGACAGCAACACGGACGATTTTTTTGATGACCTTTGATTCTTTCCCCTCCCTTTCACTTGTACATACAATTATTATTATTTTAAGACTATTAGCTTTTAATGATGTAAATATTATCCAGGAATAAAAATATTTTTATTTACAGAAAGAACGATTTTAACCAAAATCCTACAAACCTTTCACAATAAATAAATAATTTGCAATGCTTTCAAAAAATCCTCTCATGTGAAATTGCTTTATTTTGTCCCAAGATCATAATGAGGTTGGGGACAAAGTCATGGCAAATGAAAGCTTCCGTTCCTAAAAATACTATGTTACTTTTATCCCAGTTACGTTCCTTGCTACTCAGTTTTGAATCATAATGTTTAACGTGATAAGGTCTAAGATTTGTCTCTAAGAGAGGTGGTGATTGTTATCAAGTCATATGTTCGAATTTCGGCAGATTTTTCTTTGTTACTTTCGGAAACAGGGTTTATGTCAGTAATTTATCATTGTAATAAGTTGGGTGCTTTTTTTAGCTTCAATATGAGTGAGATTTTCAGTATTTTAAGGTTCTGCGCATGTTTAAATATGATCGTTGTAACTTTCCAAGTTTGATACTAACCGTACGGATTCGTCCAAGGTGTATCTATTCATATACGAAATATTTTAAGAGATACACCATACATTTTTACAGGTGATAAAGAAGCCATGGAAACGATAAAAAAAATGTAAGTAAATTATTAAAAAAAATACTCTGATGATTAATTATCAAAAGGCACTGCGTTCAAGCCGCCACCATTGCCGCGTCCTGGCGGGTCATTCATAGAACAAGTAAGTAGGTAAAGGATTTTTGCAAAATGTCCTAAACAATTTTAAAATTATAATAATAACGTAAAAATAAAAACACTTAGATAAAAAAAAAATATCGTATGGCTTTTTTGACCACCTATAGATTTTGCTCTTCAAATCTCAAACTCAAACTCAAACTCAAATCATTTATTTCAATTAAACCATTTACAGGCACTTTTGAATTGTCTAGCAGTCGGTCAGTAAGAAAAATTAAGCTACATTCCCATTCCAAAGCGTAGGTACCTATGGAGAAGAACGGGCAAGAAACTCCGTGGACACTCTTTTAAATTAAATTGTTACAAAAGTATTCGGTTACATCTATAATGTTGCATTTATAACTAAAAGTGAGAACGATGTAAAAATAAAAATAATAAAAACTTACACGTTAAAAGCGTCAAGCGTAGGTACAACAAATAGAAACAAAATAAAATAACCCGTGGCAGCTAAGAGATGACCAGTCCCAACTGACGGCGCCCGTTCACGAACATGACGCATGGAGTAGCACCATTCAGCTCAACCATTTTGAAGGGAGCTAAATGATCCAACACACACGCCACCATCAGCGAAACCTTTAAGTGAGCATGACATACTCTCAACCGCCAGGGCACATTCAAGTCAATGAAAGACATATTACCCGGTCAATGGTAGCTCTATAGTACATAGGACTCACACCTGTGCTATGCATTTATATAATACAAAGGAGATTGAGTTTATACAATGCAAAGATAGTCTTACACTCTTCAGCAGCTCCAACATGATTGTCAAATGTTAATTAACTAGCTGAGGTTGTGGAGCAGGACTAGCATTAACTAAATATTTCGTGTATGAATAGATACACCTTATATACAGCTTTTTGGCCCTTCTTCCGGTCTTTATCAAGTCTTGTCATTTAATTTGTCCGAACTTTTGGACCTAAAGGCGATCTTCCTTTTAAAAAAATCCTTTAAAAAGGTCGGACCACATTGAAGGGTTCGCGAGACGCACAATGAAGGGTTTCGCAGTTGGGTTGAATTTATGCCAAGAACAAACTTAACATTGTAGTTGAAAACCACGATCCCCATACATACCAAGTGCAAATGTATGTTTGTACGCAAAATATTGAGTGATTTACTATATTATTTTAAGACCATAAGCTTCTTATAGGTTTTCCTGTATCTATAAGTATAGAACTATTCTCTAAAAAAATCCAAAATTTTTGGCTCAGCTGTTTCAGAAATAAGGGGGGAGAATGGTAAATTTTCTTTAATAACTTGAAAATTAATTATTTTAAAATTATAATCCTTTCATTTGATAATATGTCCCACGGTACACTTTGGAAAGCTTTTATTTTTAATTTTCAAATTTTTCCCTTAAAAGTGAACCCCACATTCATTCATATAAACACGAACGTGTAACGTAAATAAATAATATTTACGTTACACGTTCGTGTTTGGGTAACAGGAATTCATACGACATATGAATTTCTTATGTACCAAATTTCAACTTAATAGGCCCAGTAAATTCGGAGCAAATCGGCTGTGACAGATGGACAGACAGATAGACACACGAGTCTTATAAATGTTCCATTTTTTCTTTTTGAGGTACGGAACCCTAAAAATTTTAAAAAAATAGTACTGCAAAACGAAAGAAAAAAAATACAAAATGTATTTTTTTAAATCTAGTTTTTTGCCAGGACTTTTCTTTCGAAATGGTTACCTGAACTCAGGTTCAGGTTCATAATAAAACATTATAATTATAGCATTCACATTAAAACACAAATACCTATAACCCACCTTACCCCAGTACCGCAACCGCATAGCTGTGAAATTGTAAACAGTCGCTCACACCAGCCTTCAATAAAGAGTAGTTTCGAAGTCCTTTGCACTCGCAGCGGTGGGCTATTCTCGTTAATTTAGTTACCGCCACACTGTGTGACGTTCAGTGGGGAACAATGTTCTCAGTAGAGAGTTAATTCGGGGAATTTGATGTGTTGAGTGAAACGTGGAGTGGGGGGAAAGTGAACAGCCAAACTTAATGATTTTCTGGTTTCATTAAGAGCGCTTTCACATTTAGGCGACATTAGCAGCGCGACAGTCGCGCGGCTGACGCGCGACTGTCGCTCTGTCAGAATTTCATAGTTTAAACAGATGCGCTCAGTCGGCGATGAGCCAGTGTTGCAAACGTACGAACATTATAGACTACACAATGAGCGAGTTTGATACCGAATGATTTATTATTGAAATTCAAATGCGTCCTGTTTTGTGGGACTCAAGAAGCAACAATTACCACAACAGAACCCTAAAAAAGAATAACTGGCAAGAATTATGTGCATTGTTTATTCCTGATTTCGAAAAATATGAATTTTTTATTCGAATTTTTTAAATGAAGTGCGCCACACTGATCTAAACTGCGGCGCGACAGCCGCGCTACTAACGCGCGGCTGTTATTATAATGTGAAGGACTGTGCTTATGTCGCGCTACTGTCGCGCTGCTAACATCCTAATGTGAAAGCGGCCTAGAAGCTAAAATGGACGCATAATACACTATGGTTCTTTACTTACCAAAGACCTTAGGGTGAGTTTTTAAACATTTCGATTACCTACATTTCGAAGCATACAGGAGCGTGTAAATGACAGGGTCGATAAAGATTAAATAAAAGTATGTTGCGGCAAATATTTATACAGCGATAGACAGGAGTTATAGTGAGAAAGGAAACGATTTTACGCAAGAAGGGTTACAATATAAAGTTCGTTAGGATAGCGATATGAAAAATGACATTACGCGAGCTAAATGAAAATAAACGGTAGCGAGCCAAAGCGACGAGGGTTCACGTTGAGGGCTTCTGAATGGTGTAAAGCTCACACATCCTCTATAAAAAAGGGAGGACCCTCCTACCAGATGAGTGTTGTGTCTCGTGGGCTACTACCCGACAGTTGATGTTGGGATGTTGTATATGTTACCGGTTTTTCCTAGGACAAACTAGTTTGGCCTAAAATCGGGTTTGGCCGGTCATATATCGACGCTTGAACGGCAATATTGACCAAACGACATGTTGGCACGACTTTACACTAGAGCATCTTAAAGTATTTTTTATTTATCAAAAAAAAAAGAACTTTAAAATGGAATATTTTCTATTTTTTAGTGTATACTCTAGTAGAGTATACCCAAAAAAATATTTCCAGAAAAAAAAGCATTTTAAAGGGTTTTTTACTGGAAAAAAATTCTTTAAATTGCTCGTTTGGTCAATTTTGCCTTTCAAGCGTCGATATATATATCAGTAGCGCGGTAAACTCTGCCTGCACGATGCAAGATTTGCGTGACGTCAGGTCATCATATCATACATTACATAATACCTTCATCGTTTCTATTATAATTATGTCAATTTCTTTATTAAGTTTAGTTTTTTTTTTTTTAAACGTTGCCCCTCACTAGGAATTTCTCCTGTATCGTGGGGTGCGTTTACAAACATTTAAACCGACATACACAAACAGCCAGACCCGGAACAACTACTTGTAGGTCATACAAATATTTGTTCTGTGCGGGAATCGAACCCGCGACACGCAGTGCAGTAGTCAATCGCTTAAGAGGCCGTGCACGAAATCGACTGATTTTGATCAATATTGTTCATTGGTTGTGAGAAAGGAAAATAATTTAAACAAAATTATTTGAGATTTGAAAAGTCGTGTTCTTTGTTTTGCATGTGGCTGAAAGGGATTTTTCAAATAAATTAAGTATTCACGGTAAATCACTAATATTTGCAACAAGTTTTCTGAAAAATGACGCGAGACTGACATTTGATCATCATTCTACAAGAAACTACTTTTGATTTTGAACATTAAAAAATATCATTAACATCATTATATGCTCTTCTTGCATGTGGCGGAACCACTTTTTTCAACTTCAATACAAAATATAGGAGAAAAATAATATTGATAAACCTTTTTTTTGTTTTAAACCTCGTCAGTAATATATATTTTTCCTATTATTTAGCAAATCATATCAAGAAATAAAAAATTCACAAATTAGTCTTCAGCTATCCTTGAAATATAATCAATTGGTCGTTTCATATGGAGAAGAGCCGGCAAGAAACTCCAGGTTATCTTTTAAAAATAATTGGCAATTACAATATTTTCAAATAACAGTGTTAATGGGTATGGGGGAATCATAACGAATATATATTAATAGTTTATAATATAGTAAAAGTGTGATATTTAATAAAATTGCAAAACAAAAAAAAGACTGTTAAATAATTGAGATGGACGCATGATAGACCTTCGTTATGTAAATAAAGAAATCCATCCAAACAAGTCAGAACAAAAAACTGTTTAAAAAATGTATAACTGTATTGAAAACCAATCTATTGCGAAATGCAATAAGTAATGCAAGATTTCACATCAATTTCATCCACATAGGCATTCAAGAATTTCATGCACGTCTGAATCCTATATGAAAAGCAATTTTAAGAAAAATCAAATACCGCTTTGTATAGTAACTGCCTTCAATTTAATCGAAAACCTTCAAAATGAAACGCTTCAAGATATATGTGAATCAACGATTGCTTTCATACAAATTGGTCGACACCTTCGGGTGATTGACCGAACGTACAAACTGCAAACAAACTTACACTTTTTGTAAATAATATTTAAATATGCTTAATGTAGATTTATACAATAGCCAATCTTGGAAAAATGAAAAACAATATGTGGGAGATTGAAATGTTATTTTATTATTTTATCGAAAATACGTCGTCTTAAAGGTGCGTCCAGCCCTGGCGAATGCGCCGCGAACGCGCCGCTCGCGAGCCGCTCGCGAGCCGCTTGCGAACTGCACGCGTGTTGCTCGCGTGCGGTTACAGGCTACATTTGGTGCGCCGCTCTAGTGCAACCCTAGTAAGGCTCGGGTGGGCCGCGCGTGCAGTGCGCGCGCAGCTCGTGGACACATACGCGTGAACTATGACCCTCAGTTGTGAATTTGCTTCGCGCACTTCCTGCGCCGCTTGAGTACGGCGCGTAGCTTGCACGCGAGCGGCGCGCGGATGGCGCAGGGGCTGCGTACGAACATGAAATGCACGCGCGCAGTTCGCAAGCGGCTCGCGAGCGGCCCGCGAGCTTCGCATTCACCAGGTCTGGACGCACCTTTACGGTAAAGGAAAATATGGGAAAAAAACCTATTCAATGAAGAAAAAAAAACTTTATCAACCAATGTCAATGCAATTAAGGGACGAGGAGGTCACTGCAAAAGTATGTCTTGTTTTAAAAAACAACTTAAATCTTATATAATGTGTCAATAATAATAATAATATGAAAAATACCAGCTTTAGCAAGGGTTCATCCAAACAAGGAAAAAAAAAAATATATTTTATTAGTACGCTGCCATTTATGCCACATCTAGTAAGACATCCACTTTTACTTTGGATCCGTGTTTGACCGGTTAGTGATGAGTTGATATTTAGTTTTTTTTTATCACTACCTTCCTATTTATTATTATAAATTTACTTTTTAACGTTGTTTTTGTACGCTCACAAACATGTTATGTAAATCTAGTCTCTCAGTAAGTGAATTATTGTTAATTATTAATGAGAAATAATAAAGTTCTTCAACCATAATTATTACAGTTGCATACAAGACTTTATCTACACCCATGACATGAATCCTCTATAAAAGTTTCTGAAACAGTTTTTGCAATACTAATATCGAACAAAAATGGCGGGATACGACGCTATGGTATCAATGATCTTATATAGGACTAGATCAGCAATGTGCGGCACCAACGCATTACTACGTCGTATATGTCCACGGGCATATCTGACTTCAATTGTCAACTTGTCGTCAAGTGAACGATAGCTTAAGGATAAAAAATATCAAAATGTTGAAATGTGCGGTTAATATTTGCATGTCACGGTCTGAAAAGATTAATAAAGCAAGTGGTATTACATTTCACAAGAAAGGTTGCTAAATTTTCTTCAGATTATCCAAAAAGAACATTAAATGACGAATTACATTTATCAAACATTTTATTGCCATCAGGGTTACCAGTAAAAACGATTTTGATTTTGCCAGACTGTTGGGAGTTTAGTGAATGACGAATGTATGTTCCTGTAAGTCTAAATTATTATTATAGTCTGTTTGGTTTAAACATACTGTGCAGTATCCAAACACTTACTAAATAGAAAAGTAACACATTCACGTGTATTTCGAAGGTTTTAACTTAATAAATCACCACTTTTTATAAAAAATAATAGTTTTATTAGCTATGAATAATCTTAGACGTAAAGTGAGGTTATATTTTTAAACGAAAAATTCTAGACTGTTTATGATCACATTGTGTTAAATAGTGTTGTGCACTGACTGGACAAGTCCACTCAATCTGTGTGGTTCTTTCATCAAAAGCCCATTTCAGACACCAATCTACATGGTCTTCGCATGATCTGACCAAGATTAGGTATGTCTGGACTTTGAAAGAGACTGTGACCGCCGAGTTTGTTTCGGCCTTTCTTCTCAGAGTAGTCAGATAGGAAACCCCGACCTCATCTAGTTTTAAAAATATGATTGACGTGTAAAAGTGTTTGTACAAACTTACTACAAACTACTACTTACAGAAATAAAATCATTTATCATTTGCGGCTCCGCCCGCGTGGATGTCGGTTATCGCGTAAAAGGTAACCATCCCAGGCTATATCTCTGCCAAATTTCATGACGATCGGTTCAGCGTTGCTTTCACATTTATAATATTAGTATGGATAAATGATTGTCATAAACATTGAAATAATATCATTTCATTTTAAACAATAGTTATTTGACACAATATTAATAGTTTTGAAATATAATATTTACGTTTAAGCACTTTTTTTTTCTTCCTATATGTATGTATCAAATTCATCAATTTCTTTCAATCTTTAATCTATTGAAAATTTGATAATACAATCTTTCATAGTAGGTAATTGATTCAATAATAAATATATTTATTCATTCTGGGGTAGTTACGTTGATCTTTGGCAACTCTGGCTGTTTTTCCGATGACAATGTCTTGTCTCGTTCCAACGTAATTAGTTTGACGGAAGAAGAAATGAGACAAACAGATTATTTTGACATTTTGACATAATTTATGCATCCGTTTCGAAGCTACGTCTTTAACTCGTAAGTGGTTACGTTTTTCGGAATATTTTTGTAGGACGTTGCGCCTCTAGTATAATATAACCTCATTGTATGGTATAGTATAGTGGAACGCGCGTGCGTGACAATGTTCTTTTTTTTTTTTAAATTCATAAATATACCACGAATTGAGTAGTGAGAATGGAAGGGAGGATGATGATCCTTACTCATCAAACAGATGAGTAAGGAAGGGATCATCATCCTCGTAAAAGCAAAGGAGTTGCATTATGAAATTCAGTACAACATTATAACTCCCGTTTGGATGCTATTATGGTTACTATGACACTGGGTGTTTTAATGTTGGCAATAAGGTAACTGTTTCAGAAACTTTTATAGAGGATTTATAGCATGGGCGTAGATAAAGACAAATAAAACTTAAACGATTTTTATTGAACACTTCTTTTCTTATTTTGATATGTCTTAGTACAAAAAAATTAAGTTATTGTTAACAAAAGATGTTTATTTTGAAACCGGTTGATTGGATACTCGCCGTGCGGCGCGTGCAGTGCCGCGGAATGCAATAGCAGGTACCTATCAGCTGTGCGCCCGCGCAATTCGCCGACGTAGGTATTTAAGCAGGTTATTAAACGCTAATTTTATCAGGTTTGAACTAGTTTTTTTTAAGTCTAAGCTCAGGTCAGAAGTTATTTGAAGAGTAAAGGGTCCTACAAATAGGCGCAATACGCGACGTGACACAAAGACATCATATGTCGCGCGACGAGCGGTGCCTTTGTGTCGCGAAAAAAGAAAATCCTGTTTACCCTACGTGCTGATCAAAATGTAAAAGGACGATTACAAAGTGGCTACTTGAATTAGATTATGCAGAGACTGAAAATATACTAAATATTCTAAAATAATTTCGTCTATCGGAAATATTCACCTACTCAAATTAATCTTAGATCGCGTTTCACCTTAATAACCACACACAGGCACATACTTTCCGGCAAGTAGGTGCTCACGTCCAGTGCCCTTCGCAGGCGCTGTGCATGAAGACTTAAATATAACTCTTCATGCCCAGCGCCTGCGCCTGCTTCATGTCCGTGAGTGCAATAGCACTCACGGACACACGACACTCTCCAATGACACACTTAGCACATCTCCCTTGTTTTGTATTAATTCTTTTCCTCTCAGTACTTAGAGCTTTTATTCTGTTTAATAGGGATGATGCTTGGGTAAAAAAAAAAGAAAAACTTTAGTCCGTCAATCAGATGATAAAAAAATATTAGACACGTATTTTTTGCTTTATTATATGGATTAAAAAATGATTTAGATAAAACACATTAAACTTGCGGAGTGGGGGCTCGTTACGTCACAGCTCAGTATAAAATCTACTGAGAAGTGACGTCACGCCACATTTGAACTCAATGTATCGCCGTAATGTTTTGATTACGTAAAAAAAGAAAAAAATACGTGTCCAATATTTTTTAATAATCTACATGACGGACAAAAAAATGTTTTTTAGTCATCATCCCTATTCTCAATTTTTACTAATATTAAGTCACGTAAACTTCACCTATTTTTCACATAATGACGAAGTAGACACGGACATATACCATTAAGTAGTCCAATAGTCCGTGTGTACGTCCGACAATTGGCGCGTTCACCTGTAGTAAACAAAGATATCAGTCATATATCCGTTTTAAAGTCGGTTTTTTAAACTTGCGTTATTTTAGTGCAAAAATAATAATAAGTCACGTCGGCGTTACAAATAACAGTTAGGCCCTTCGCCCATGGCGACTTTTTGTAGCGATGCTGTCGCGCGTTTATGAAACGCGCCTCAGCATCGCTACTAACGCGCGTTAGGCGCATTTGCAACACACTACAGAAGCGATGCCAACGCGCTACTAACGCGCTACAGTATCGCGACTATATCGATGCAAACACGCGACCGTGTCGGTCGATATCGGGGAGAGAACGAAGGGAGGGTAGCGCGTGAGTGGAAAACCGTGCATCAGTGCAACTGTGGCATGTTTGTGCCGTTACTGAATCGCGTTTTGCATCGCGACAGAAGCGCGACAGTATCGCGTTTGCATCGCGACTGAGAATCGTGGTGTGGGTGAGGGCAAACAGCTAGCGGCCGCATCGCGGCTGTATCGATGCGAACGCGTGACAGCATCGCTACTACATCACTACAAAAAGTCGCCGTGGGCGAGGGGCCTTAAATAAGGAAATATATTACATACCTTTATTTATTACAACAATTAACAATGTAAAATACAAAAGAATAACTGTTTTAATATTTAAAATTTAATAATCTTAAGCATATTTTTTTTTTTTAATTAAATTAGTTTAAGGGAGTCCCGCGTAGAAGCGGTTTTATGGCAGTTGAATAATTAAGTTTACTTTTTTGTAAGAAGTAGAGTACAAAGATATCTACCGTATTTTGGGAAAAAAATACAGCAATTGGCCTTAACCATTTCCTTGGTAAAGCCCTATTAACGAAGTTTTGGAAAATAGAAAAAGATAGCTCTTGATTATAGATTGCTCTTCTATTTATTATAACAGTTTTGCGTTCAAAACGCTCTCCTATAATATAACGATTTTGTAGATAACCGTATATACTTTGCCACCGTCGGTTCAGTCTATAATAATAGGCCAAAAATCAATTCATATTACGTAATGAAACGGTTACAGATTTAAAAAAAAATTACTGGCTGATGGTTTTTCTATTAATTTCAGAACCTTTGTATAAAAGTACCAGGTCGTCAGAAATAGACAGGAGGTATTGCACCATTCCTTTCCGTATCCAGCACAGGTCGCCGCAAAGCTAATAACATACTCCCCTCACTGTCATTCGTGAGGTGAAAACCAACTTGGCTCACTAATGCTCAACCAACTAAGTTACTGATCAAACAAGAAATTCCACGATCCTCGTATGAACTTCACTTCCTTTGCCGAGCAAATCTAAGGAAATTGAGTTATGAATAAGACATTTTATGTTCCGTGTATAAATGTGTGTTAAGAATAAAGATTGAGGACACGTAATTTTGAGTGTGGTTTGGTTGGTCTGAATGAGCTGAGTTTTAAGTAGTTTAAATGTAGTATAAGACAGACAGATCGGTAACTATTTATTGTAGGTAAGTAAAGAAAATAAACGATAATTTTCTTAATTATTGGAAAAGTTGTGAAGGAAGAATTAAATAAAGGTCTTGGCTAGGAATTTCTTCATGTTTAAAAGTCACAGGTATTTCATGACAGCGCTTCATTTCTAAAATATTTAGTGCACTACACTTTTACTTTGCAATCGGAAAATTTAGGACATAATATTCAACCAAAGGGCAAAGAATCGGTACTTCTCAACGCCAAAATTACATAAAACTCCACTTAAATTGTCCGTCTTTGTATTTCAAATCACAGGTGTCATTCTTTGACAGTTGTATGGATAAAGTACTCACTAATTCCATATTATGAAAAGTTTACGTAGGGTATCAATTGGTATAAGGCGCTACGATCCGGGCGAAGCTTGAGACGATGGAAGTAGGCTCGAGAAGTCGCGAGTGGTTGCCTCGCGTATTTGGTGGATAGTGATCATTTTATCAAGAAAAACTCAGCCAATTGTGCTAAACAATCTTGCTATAAAAAATAAGAAAAATACGTATGTTTTGTAGCCATATGATTAAACATTACGAAAAGGGGTAATATTGTTTTTTTATTTTTTTATCTAGCAAAGTTAATCTGATCATGTTATTAAAAGCGATTGCATGTCCGCCAGATCCTTAAATAAGATCTTTTTTCAGAATTTTATAACACTGTTTTTTATGTTTCCCATGGACTCAATAATCTAGTAAGCGCGGTCTCTGTCGGGACATACCACCTTAACAATAAATTCCCCGACAGTATAAATATAGAATTAAAGAACTTGAACACTATTTCAACAACACCGGACCTGCATATAGTATTCAGGAAACAATCGGTGCACACAATACTAGAAACTAATAGGCAATTAATTGTGGCGACAATGCAGCTTGATTACCCAGTCATTGTGGCGCTTGTAGGTGCCACGAACTAATCTAGCCTCTAATTAATGCCCTAGGCCACTAAACAAATAAGTACAGAAGGTCGGCTCCATATAGTATAATCATCCTAAAATGTTTAACTTACTTTTCCTCGAGAGGTCCTTCCACAGGTCTCTGACATCACCGATGGAGTGTTTTATCGAGGTTTTATTTTAAAGTAGCAAATCGATTAGGGCCACTGCCCTTATCGATTTGCTACTTTCAACTGCAAGAATCCATTCTTTGAAGGCAGGTGGGTCATATGTAGAAGGGAACACAGACGCTGGCAGAGAGTTCCACACTTTGGCTGTGCACATAATAAATGTGGAGAAGTGCTGAGTACGAGTGGACGGGATATCAACCAAGTGCTGATGGTACCCTGCAGTCCGTATGGTATAGTCCGGTAATAAAGGACGATGGTGGGATCAGGTCATAGAGTTCCTGCGCACACTCTCCGAAGTACAGTCTGTAAAAGATCGACCGGCAAGCAACATGACGTCGATGAGCCAGGCTGTAAAGCCTATTATATCCACCAACGTTTCTTCACCTAAAAGCCTTATTTTGTTCTGCGTTTTATTTTCGCAACACCATAAAATTTATATCAATACTTTAAGAGAAAATCAATTTTGAATCATGCGTAATTGTAAAGTATAAAATTCATACTCATTGTTGTACAGTGCACTCGCGACTGGCATTTGTTTGAGATAATTTAAGTTCGCCATACGCGTCTGTTTTCGCTCATTGTTTAGAACTGACCTTCTGTGGTACCTATCTGTGTTGTGACACATTGTGTTTATTAGTGATAGAGTTAGTGTTGCTTTACCAGTCATTTCACTGTAAGGTTATTGGGTTACATAATTACTATGGGCTTGGCTGTGGCTTACGCATAAATACTCGTACAGCTTGGAACATTTGCTATACCGTTCGCAACCTCAAAATGAAGATGTACCTACCTATAAGCCCGTGGACAAGGGGACATTTTGCTACCTACAAGTTTTGTTCCATAAAAGTTTATGAATGTAAGAATAGTTACAAAATACATTACCGACACATTTAAATCTAAACATCGGTACAATACTAAAATACGTCTATTACTACAATACTTCTTTTACTTCGTCTGCGTGAAATTTCTTGTTTTAACGTAAAATATGTCCTATAGCTGTGCCCGTTACTTCATTTTCGTTTAGCGTTCTTTCTGACTTTTGTTTCTTTTTGCTCGGCTCCTAAGGGTTGTAGCGCGATGTTAAATAGCATATAACCTTTCTTAAGAATTGGGCTATCAAATGTAAAAAGATTTTTTTCAAATGCGACTGGTAGTTCCAGAGCTAAGCGCGTTCAAACAAACAAACAAACTTTTCAACTTTATTAATGTTATATAATTATATAGTATAGATCATGGAATCTTTTTTATGACTTATTTATGATTTATGAAGTAAGTAATCATTCACAGACTCATTCATAAATTACTTCACCAATTTTCAATTTTCACTCCTAAAAACGTAATTAAATAGGTATTCAAAGCCACAAGGAACCTTATTAACCGCTCCTACTTACAGCTATCACTGAGGATTCAATTTAAGTCCTAAAATCCTCGATCTCCGGGGGTTTGAATAATTAAGTGATTCTGACCCCAAGTCCCTTGATAGTGAAGCTTTAAATTATTATTGTAATAAAGTAGCGATTCCATCATCCTGTATAACGGAAAGGTAGATCAGTACTAGATACTTACATACATGCATAAACTCACGCCTTCTTACAATGGGGCTAGGCAGAAACTATAAAAGGCCACCTGCTACGCTTCTTACATACTCCTTTTGCTTCGTTTCCGTTCATACATCTGGTCATACACGCAAGCCGGTTACGAGTGCTACACACCTGACCTTTCTGAAGAACATCACCAATTAGGTCACTAATGACATTGATGTAATTTCATGATATTATAATGCATGTACTAATACTACATTACTTACCAAGGGTTGTAAAAGAAAGAAAGCCCGAAATCGCAGGTATTTGTGACCCGAGCCGCAGCCAAGGGTTGTAAATATGCGATAGAGGGCTTTCTTTTTAACTGCCCGTGGTGAGTACACAATTTTACGTCTTCACCTGGCCACAATGCGAGTTTTACTGTACGCTTAGCGTGCGGTAAAACTCACATTATGACCAGGTGTGACGTAAAAACATTTGCACGGCTGATAAGTCGAATATAGTGAGACTAAAATTATTTTACCATGTTATTATGTATGTACCTATATTCTGGCAAATAAATAAAATTGTATTTCATTTTATTTCAGTACCTACACCCATATTAAAAAAAAAACCTCAATACACACAACTACACATTTACTCTTCTCCAAATCAGTAAGAAGGTACCTAAGCCTAAAGGCCTTTCCATCTCATCTCGGCGCCGGAACCGCGGCAGTAAAACGCGCGCACGTCTGAAAGGCTCACGTGATATACAGCGCCGGCTAGGTACATTACTGGAGATTTATCACCCTCTTCCGACGCGCAACTGATTGCTCATGCTGTAAATTTCCCACTCTCTTGATTAGCGTAATAGTTTCGTGGTTGCTGTTAAAGGTTTGAAGACAAGTAACTTGAATTTATAATGAGAAAGGAAATATTTTAATTTGTGAGTAGAGACGACTCCGTGCCTCGAAATGCAAACTAAGCCGTTGGTCTCGCGTGTCATTTATAGATCTTTGACAGTCGTTACGGGTAATCAGAAGTCCGAAAATCTGACAACCAGTCTTAGGGTATCGTATCGTTGGGCACGCCACAATTGTGGCGATAAGTCCCCTCTTTGAGGAGTGGTTAGAGAGGCGCTACGGCGTGCTCACCTTCCGCCTGACATAGGTCCTCACCGGACACGGTTGTTTCGGGAGGTTCCTATTTCGGATTAAGCGGGAGGAAACACCCGGGTGTTACCACTACTGTTTGGATCGCCCGGAGGACATGGTGGAGCATACGGTGTAGGTCTGCCCGGCTTGGGCAGAATACCACCGTGTCCTCAAGGAGGCGATCGGCGGCGGCGATCTCTCGCGTCCGGCCCTGGTCCAGGCCATGGACCGGAGCGAGAGTGCATGGGAGGCAGTCACCTCCTTCTACGTAGCAGTAATGCTCGCGAAGGAGGAGGCGGAACGCGTGAGGGAGCGGCAGTCTGTGCACCCTGCACAGACACCCTAGTCCCTGTGTCCCCTAGTCGCCGCAGGAAACGCCCTAGGCGGCGGGAATCGGTAGCCGATTCCCGGCCACCGTAATCGCGGGCTTCTGGACGGCGAGCAATGGGCAGCTCGCCGTCCGGTAAGGACCAGGCCCGGGTCGACGGAGCGTTGTGTTCCACGCGTGCCTCAAAGAGATGTCAGCACGCACTGACGAGGTCCGCTAGGACCGGTGCCTGCCAGGGTTGCGGGTTTGTCCGAAATGGATACCGTGGCCCTGGCACACATGCAGCTGAAGAAACACGGGTGGGTTATAGTCAGTAAAAATCTGACACGCCCTCCCGCTCCGCCCAGAGCGGGAGAAGTTATTTATTAGCCAGTAGCTGGGTTAAGGAGGTCAGATAGCCAGTCGCACCATGTAAAATAGTGGTATACAGCTGCATCCGGTCAGACTGAAGGCAGACCCCAACATACATAGTTGGGAAAAGGCTAGGCAAATGATAATGAAGCGACACACGTTATTATTAAAAGCACCTATTAGAAAAATAAAAAATTTGGTGAAATATACAGGATAAGTTTTTAACCAGATAAGTTTAAAAAAATCAGGAATAGAACACATTTCCATTAATTGTTCAATACTTTTATTTTGGTCCGCTTGAAATCAGCAAAATATTGATACAATCTATTCGTAATAATATCAATGGGCCAGTGCACATCTGGTAGGTACTTACTACTGCGTTCCGCTTCACTGACCGCGCCGCCCGCGCCGGCGCATCGCGCGACGAGTATCCATTATACCAGTTTAAAAATAAACATCTTTCGTAAACGATAACTTCTTTTTTTTGTACTAAGACATCAAATAATATCATACAAAACACGTTTAAGTTTAATTTGTCAAAATTTGCGCACTGATTAAATACTTTTCCTGTATGTACAGTCACCAGCACATCCAGTTACCACAAAAGTTAACCATAAACATTTGGAGAAATTTGTTAGTTAAATCTGATGTGCTGGCGACTGTATATCATATCCTCACCAAACGACCATGCCTATGTAAAATGGTTGAAACATAAAATACAGCAATAAAAATGTAACCGCATAAAATTAGGCATTTTCACTGACTGTATCCTTAAAAACCGTATTTCGACATTACATTTTGCCCAAAATACCCACTAAGTATTAAATAAACGCCAGAAAAGTTGCAATTTCCAATCCTTATTACTAAAGTTACTGTCTCCAAAAATCTAATATCTTGGCTCCTTTGGAAACTGGCTATTTCTTAGAGATCCGCCCCACGGCTCTGTGTCCACTAATCTAGTAAGCCAGAGGAAGTAATTAAAACGTTCAGGGGAAGCCCACTCATTTAGCTTAAAGAAACTTCACTTTCTACTAAGATGGTACGGTACATTGATTTACTTTTGGTTTTTTGAACGAAGTTCTTTAACGCAGCTTGCGGTAGGAGTAAACTGAAAGAAATCGTCACGTAACGAAAAAGAGTTATGCCCGAAAAAGTTGGTATTTATTAATTAATTGAATACTTTAGCACGCAAATGTACAGAGGCGGCTTTAATGCCATAGGCATTGGTTTGAAGTGTCAAAAGTTTTGAGCAAGTGGTAAAAACTTATACTAGGTGACTCTGTATTAAAAAAAAACCAGCCAAGTGCGTGTCAGACCACACACAATTATGGGTTCCGCAGTTGGGATGAATTTATCCCAAGAACCAACTTAACATAGTAGTTGAAAAACAAGTTCACCCATACATTCCAACTGCAAATATAACTTTGTACGCACATAATTAAGAGACTTACCGTGTTATATTAAGACCATAGACTTCTTATACAGGTTTTCTTTTTTTCCTTTTGAGGTACGGAACCCTAAAAACAAAAACAAAAACTTTTAAGACCATACTAGAAGGCTCTGTATTAATACATAATATACAACGAAAGTAACTTTGTTCCAACTGGGTGTCCCAAGACTTCTTATTTTTTTTTTTTTTGAGGATTTTATTATTTTGTCATCTATTTTAACTTACAAAACATATACTTATGAGAAGAATAATTTTGAGATAAATATAGTATGCTAGCGTAACGTTGAGCTAATGTGACATAAAACGCTGTTAATTTCTACGAAAAATATTTTCACGTCATTTGTTTTAACGCTATGAAACACTTCAACAGAAGCGCCATTTATGCTAATAATTTGTATTTAACTAATGTAAAAACTAAATGAAACAATGCCATTTCTCCACGTGACAAAGCCCTAATAATGAAATATATAATAGAATCGTAGACCGCATTAATAGAGGACAGTCACTTAATTGAAGGATCTCTGTCAGTCTGCGGCAGGCTCAATCTTTCGCCAACTATTATTTATATCGGCTATCTTGGAAGCCCTCCAATTTAATTCTGCCCATCCCTCACACTCCCCGTTCATAGAGCAAAAATTTGTTAGCTGTACCAGAGATAAATGAGCTATTATTTATTTACTTACTTGCAAGCTTCTAAGATTGTGGTTGTTGATGAACTGACTAAAGAGTTGAGTGGATCTTTTTAATAGCTTGAAAACTTAGGTTGTAAATCCGACTATCCTACTAGTAATTATAATATTATCTATAATATAAAAATGAATCGCAAAATGTGTTGGTAAGCGCATAACTCAACAACGCCTGCACCAATTTTACCAATTCTTTTTTTTAAATGTTTGTTGAAGTCAAAGGATGGTTTTTACGGCGAGAAAAATTAGGGTAGGGTAGAGTAAGGTAGGGTAGGGTAGGGTAGGGTAGGTAGGTAGGTAAGTAGGTAGGTAGGTAGGTAGGGTAGGTAGGGTAGGGTAGGGTAGAGTACTGGAGTTTATAATATAGCTTTTGACAGAACGAAGTCTATCGGGTCAGCTAGTAATATACCGGATGACATTTTTTACCGTCTCGTAATAATTTGGGTATACTAGGTGAACGGAGTAGAAGCCTATGGCATAGTTTTTATAATTTTTTCTTTAACCTAGAAAGAAATTGATCTATGGATAAATACCACACATTTGAAGTAAACTTATCATACTATAACAATAAACACAGAAATTTAACAAAAAACATAATTCAATAAATAAATACGATAAATAATATTTAAATTTAAATCATACGCACCCAAATTTCAATATGTTCATCTTTTATTTTAGTTTTATTTCTGAAAAAAAAAAATTACTATGCCATAGGCTTCTACTCCGTTCATCTAGTATACCCAATTTTTTTCGAGACGGTAAAGAAAGTCATCCGGTATAATAATATTATCCTACTATACAGGAAAAGTTTTAATCAGTGCGCAAATTTGGACAAATTAAACTTTAACGTGTTTTATTATACACGTATTTCTTATTTTGATATGTCTTGGTACAAAAAAAAATGAAGTTATCGTTAACGAAATATATTTATTTTGAAACTGGTAGAATGGATACTCGTCGCGCAACGTTCAGTGCGTGATCGGCGGGCGACGCGTTCAGTGAAGCGGAACGCAGTAGTAGGTACCTATCAGCTGTGCGCTCGCCCATTGATATTATAACGAATAGATTGTATTCATATTTTGCTGATTTCAAGTGGACCAAAAAAAAAGTATTGAACAAATGATGGAAATGTGTATACTGATACCGAACCACCAAAAATTTTTGCTCACTGGTTAAAAACTTATCCTGTATATCCTACTAATATTATAAATGTGAAAGTTTGTGAGGATGGATGAATGTTTGTTACTCAATCACGACAAAACGGCAAAACGGATTTGGATGAAATATGACACACAGATACTAGGATACTTTTTATCCCGATACTCTCACGGATTTGAAACGTATGCGAGTGAAACCGCGGGGCCCAGCTAGTCCTTCTATAATTAATATTATAAATGTGAAAGTTTGTATGTTTGGGTGTTTGGATGTTTGTTACTCAATCATTTTATCCCGGTAGCACGTTCCCTTGGGATAATTTCCGACATCTACACGGGCGAAGACGTGAGCAAAAGCTGGTAAAAAAGATTTGTCTTGATGGACTCATCAAAATTTATTTATTTATTTATAGTTAATTAACACGGTACAACACCAATTACATTAATTAATATAGAAACAATTATTACATTGGCAATAATTATGTTGTATATAATTAACTAGCTATTGCCCGCGGCTCCGCCCGCGTGGATGTCGGTTATCGCGTATTAAAGTAGCCTATGTCCTTCTCCATATCCCAGGCTATATCTCTGCCAAATTTCATGACGATTGGTTCAGCGGTTTAGGCGTGAAAACGTAACATACATACAGACAGGCAGACAGAGTTACTTTCACATTTATAATATTAGTATGGATTTAAAACAGACATACTCGTAGAACAGTGGACTCCCTTGCATATTTTCACTGACAGAACACCAGACAAATATAATAAGCAGTACCTCCAACTATATTAGGAACATGCGACTTGGAAGATCAGTTTATTAACGGGTCTAAAGGAGGAATAAAAAATAAATGATTTTTAAAAACCAAACTTTGCGTGTCCAAACGGGATGATGATGTATTTTTTGTCCAAGGCATTATCAAACAAAACATATCGATACGAATCAGCAGAAGTTAAGTCTTGTACCGGATAATTCCACCTGGAATGCAAACAAAGTCGCGAGCAACACCCACTATACCATAAAAGGATCTCATGATTATACAAAAGTCGTGCCGTAAACAGAAGTCTTAGCACATAGCGTATAAGATATCAACTCTCCGCATTTTGCATGCCTGTGGTACATGACGAGACATCAAGCTATAATTTCCAGTCTAATCTGACCTCGGGATGTATATCCTTTTCGTACAATAAGAGGTCAGATTATACTGGATATTGACAGCTTGATGTGCCGCTGTGTGTACAACGCGGAGAACTGGGCGTGTTCATGCATTTTTAATAAGAATTTATTATACACCGCGCTACGTTCAGATCGATTTGTGTCTTCAATATTATCTTGGAGAGCTATGAAGGTTTTTATAGGATGCTGTAAGATTCTTAAAAGAGCAAATAAACTGATAAATCGTTTATAGGGTTCCGCAACTCCCGAGGACTGACGTCGCTCTTCGGAATGACTGTTTAGTTCGAAGCATCAGCCGCTGGTAAACGGTGTTTGACCACTTTAAAGCCTAGTCAACATTTTTAAATCACGATCGATAGGTAATCAAAATAATATTTTCAAATAAGAAGGCATTCGTTCATTGTATGTTTTATAGTGTATTTTTTTTTGCTATTTATTTTCTAGTTTACAATAAAGTACTTATAAATAAATAAATAAATAAACTTCACAGTTTTGACACACTTTCATTATCTCTGACTGAGTCATCCGTGATTTCTCTAAATTTTGCTCCCGATATTGAAAAAAACCGGCCAATTGCGTGTCGCACCACGCACAATGAAGGGTTCCGTAGTTGGGATGAATTTATCCCAAGAACAAACTTAGCATTGTAGTCAAAAAACATGTTCTCCCATACATTCCAACTGAAAATATATGTTCGTACAATATTGAAAGATTTACCATTTTATTTTAAGACCATAGACTTCTTTTAGATTTTCCTATGATTTTTAAGTAAAGAACTATTTTCTGTATTTTTTTCAAAATTTTCAACAAGTTTCGGAGATAAATGGTAAATTTTCATCTATTTTTTTAAATAACTTGAAAATTTTTTGTGTTAAAATCATTAAAAAAAAACTGGAATCTTTACAGTAAGCACTTTCATTTGATATATCACACGGTACAGTTTGCAAAACCTTTTTTTCTTTTTCTAATTTCCCCTTAAAAGCGACCCCATATTGAAAATTCATTTATTTACGTTACACGTCCGTATGTGGATCACAGAAGTTCATATAGTGTCAAATTCAAACTTAATCGACCCAGTAAATTCGGACCAAATCGGCTGTGACAGACGGACATAAGGATTCCGTTTTTGCCTTATGAGGTATGAAATCCTAAAAACGAAAGGTAATTTATAAAGTCAAAGTCAAACCCTAAAAACTAAAAGTAATTTATACTTAGTAGCTATAAGGTCTGTTCCACACTGCGTTTCAATTTAGTAGCCAATGAAAACAAAGTGCAGTGCCCTGCTACCCCATTACACGGACCGGCAGACGATTACGATATATAGACGGTACGAATCCGGAACGCCTCTTGAGGAATTAAATCGATTCCTGTGGGACCCTAGTTCGCTATGACATTTGAGGAAAACACGTGTAACGTAATTGCGTTATAATTAAATTAATTTTCCTTAGAATTTGACGATGTATCAGCATAAATACCTTACATTTACGCAAGATTCAAAAGCGATTTTCGCGTAAGTATTAAAAAATAGTACATTGTGATACAAGGGTGGAAATTAGGTTATTGCAAACGAGCTGTCACGTGACACAAGATTGAAATAACCTACACACCCGTGTATCACACGACGTTTTTCAATACAGTTGTAGGAAATAGTAAAAAACAAATCAGGGAATTAAATATGTTTATCACACAAAAAAAAATGGCGCGTTTTTGCAAATGGTCATTTTTTTTACAATGTAAACAGCCTATACAGCCTATTCGATTTTTGACAAATGTTGATGTGAAAATAATTAAGTTAAAAGTGGTAATTAAATTTATTAAACA
The DNA here is from genome assembly GCA_947523025.1 of Dryobota labecula. Classification (NCBI taxonomy): domain Eukaryota; kingdom Metazoa; phylum Arthropoda; class Insecta; order Lepidoptera; family Noctuidae; genus Dryobota; species Dryobota labecula. The sequence goes on from OX383290.1 coordinate 3,807,754, forward strand.
ACCATTGAAAGGCTTTTGAGAATTCGTACGGACTCATTCATTTTTCCTATACTCCATTTACTATAGCATTAGACAAATAACGGCTAAATAACGACAGTTATTGTGTAATATTGTTGAAATCGCTGGACTTTAGGGTTATTTTTTTAATGTAAATAGTAAATAGATTACAGTGCTTTGTATTCATCGTGAAATAACGGAGTTTATTAAACGTTTACATCGAAATAACGAAAGGGTGAGAACAGTTATTTGTCTAATGTTATAATAAATGGAATATAGTATAAAATCTATACCCTTTTTATTCTATGTATGAAAACTCCTTGCTAATAAACTTTTTAAGTTGACTTATAAATTTAAAACTCAACTGCCAAAGTAATGATCGAGCTGGTAACAAAAGTGACGACCGCGTAAAAGAAAGATTTCTATGCAAAAGATTTAATTTTCGATTTATAATTATAGCCTCTGAAAGTATGCCTTGTTTAACAACTGTGTTGAAAAAGAAACTTTATGGCGATATAAGCATAATGTTTTCAACACTATCAATGGTGCCGATTCCCTTGTTCACAATCTAAACTAAATTTAAGTTCAGTGCGTCTTTTTCTTTCTATTTCATTAAGAAAAGGGCAGAAGATAAATTTTAATTTAGTCCTGTCAAATTAATCAGCGCCTGTCACTACTCCATACAAGTTTAGACGTGATTAAAAACTTGCCAACTAAAATTACGTCAATTTACGTCAAGCGCTGTTTAATTTGACAGGACTAAACTAAAATTTATCTTGTCCTTTTCTTAATGAAATAGAAAGAAAAAGATGCACTGAACTTAAATTTAGTTTAGTTTGTGAATAAGGGAATCGGCACCATTATCATTTTCCCAGCTTTATTCCATCTATGTTGAGGTCGGCATCCGAACTAACCGTATGCAGCTGCATACCAATATTTCACATGGAGCGAAAGCCTATCTGACCTCCACAACCCACAACCCAGTTACTAGGTAATACGATACCCCCTGGTTGCCAGACTTTCGGGCTTCTGACGACCCGTAACGACTGTCAAAGATCTACAAATGACAGCCGGGACCAACGGCTTTACGTGCTTTCCGAGGCACGGAAGGGTCTCGGAATGTAAAGATAGTCACCCATGCACAGACCAACTACGGCAAGCGTAGCTTAACCGGATCGATCGACCTATCGAGTCTTACCAAGGGGTATAGTATTGCCCAGTAATTGGGTAAACAATCTGTGAAAATTTCAACTGTCTACCTATTACGGCTCATGAGATACAGCCCGCTGACAGACAGATGGACGGACGGACAGCGGAGGCTTAGTAATAGGGTTTCATTTAGCACCCCAAAAAGTACGGATCCCCAAAAAACGATCAGCCCGAAATAATCTCTTTCTAATATAAAAACAACAAATATTTAAGCTCCAACAAAATTACAAGAAAATCACTTTTACAAACATTGTTTGTGTTTTTACGAAGACATTTTCTTATCCGCGATATCGGGGCACAATGGACTCGGTTTTAAGTCATTTATTACAATAACGTTCACCCCGTAGGTAAATAAAGCCCATCTAGCCCCAATTTTATCAAAGAACGAGCATTAACTGGCAAGGACACACCTTTGTAGAAAGATACAAGAATGAAAAGATGTTAAAAAATGGCGGCCCTATAATAAAATGCGTTATTCGTGAATTTTTTTACGTTTTCTTAACTCTGAAATGTGTCCAAAGTTCCCTAATATTTTAGACCTCTTTAGTATAATTTCCATTACCATAACATTTTGCGCTTGGTTGAAGATAAAAAGTACGTAAATTAAATCTATTTGCGTTTTAGAATAAAAATAGAATTATGGTAGATAAAGTTATTGCTTTGTCATTACGTAGCAAGGAGATTATACGATAAGACAAGATCATTTATTTTTCCAAAACATGAGTACACACACATGGCATACAAGATGTTAAATTAAATTCTATCACAGTCATATTTTACCTCATACAAATATAAATGCGTAAACATCAAGGGGTTTATTCATAAACGTTGCTTAAAGTTAAGTGACGTTCAAACGTCAAAAACGTATGGTTAAACAGTCGCTAATCATTACTTAACTTTAAGCAGCGTTTATAAATAAACCCCCAAGTATTTTTGTTTTGCTTTGTATGATGGATTAATTATAAATTTATCCATCATTATTATACAAAGTAATTAACAATAAAAAAATTAAGTTCCAATTTAGAACTTAAAAATTGAAATGTGGGTACTACAGCATAGTGTCAACTCATCATAGAAATGTATAATAAAATGAGTCACTTAAATATCAAAGTAATTAGGAATAAAATCTAGATATTTCACACAAGTCAGATTAATTTACCAGTCAGAAATTCGTCAGTTCTGTAATAGACTTCCTCTAACAGAAGGCGTTTTAACCTACTTTTTTTTTTTGCATATTCCCTCCAATATTTTGATTTATTATTATGGAAAGCGAATGGCTATTTACTACAATTATTCCACACAAATTGACGTAAACGAACTCCTGATGTAATGTCCTTGAATGATGAGTGAATTTTACACCCTGTTCCTCATACCTCTATAAACGTTAAAGCAATTAGACTAGGCCCTTAGAAACCTAAGACAATGTTCTGTAGTAAGAGCAAACGCTGAGTTAGGAAGCATAGCCGGTAATACTGAAACAGGAGAGCCCGCAAACCTATCTGTAGTTCGTGTAAAACCACTGTAATGCATGTACAGGGTAGGGGTGTCACACACTAGATTTTTTTAAACATAGGTAAATGACAAGTGGACCCATCATTCTGTGTCTTTTACACAAAAAGACACAGAATCATGAGTGTATAAAGGTATGAGGAACAGGGTGTAAAGTTCACTTATTCTCTATAGAAAAGGGAGGATCCACTGACCAGACGGGTATTGAGTCTGATGGGCAACTGCCCGACGATTGATGTCGGGATGTTGTATATATGCCAGTCGCGCAGTAAACTTTGCTTGCGCGATGCAGGTTTTGTGTGACATGGTCTTTGATGCGTAGTTCGCATGTGGCGTTTAAAAATCTATTGCATTGTCAAATGATCCAATATATTCGTTGGGTTTGTGAATAAATAGACCATATACTATGTTGTTTAAAAGTAATTGATCCTTATGAATGACTCTTTCTGGTGGTATCATAAAATACAGAATGTTTTTGTTTTTTTTTTTTTTTCACATTTCACCGGTTCTATTCCCGGCTCAAACATGTGATTTTTCAAAAATCTTTAAATGCAGTTTTAATTATTTTTGAAAATAAAGGAACGTTTCCTTTCAGTAAAATTTGCCATCATCAATATTAAGAAAGAAAGAAAAGAAGAAAGAAAAATATGTTTATTTGTCACAGAAACACGTGCATACAAAAAGATAATTAACTTGAGTAGGTAGGTACACAGAAAAATAAAAATAAAAATAGATCTACATTCCAATCACGAGCACAAAACCAAAATAGTCGGCAGCTGCACGTCATGACTGTAACAAGAAGGTTTCCACTCAGCATGATGCTGTGCTATGAGGGACCCACAACACAGCGCTGATTTTCAAATATTTTTTTTATTAATCCATACTCCTGTTACAAGAATTGTAGTAAGTACAACACAAAACGAACAAAAGTTTAAGCCGAGACAAAAATAAATTAAACCCACTTAAGCAGTAATTAAAGCCTTTAACTTAAGCTTACATAAGTAGCAGATTTCTCTTGCCCCTTAAAACAATACGGAATCAAAGAAAACGAATAGAAATTAAGGAGCGAATGACCGAAATGGTAATGGCGTAACAAAATTAAAATCACCATTAACAGAGCAAATTTCACGCCAAGGAATTAAAACAAATCGGAATTTCTTAAGATGGGAAGATTTCGGGCTCTGATTGCTCAATGATTAAATTGATCCATAGAATATTAACGTTGTATAGTAGAGGAAGCTACTTTGATGTTATTTATCGTTTGAAAGTATCGGTTTTGGTGGAGCATATACAACAATGCCTACAGGACACTGTTACGTCTGCCGCGCTTCTGCAGTGCGTTAGGAGTGGGCGTTGCGACGAGTAACCGTTTTCAAAGACCGTTTTGTGTTCTGCGACGATGAAACCGTTTTACGTCCTGGGTTCAAACAGTCTTCGTTGCACAAACCAGTCTTCGAGTTATTTAGTGCGATTTTATATTTCACGTCTATGAAAATACAGTCTAGAACGCATTGAGTCAACTATCTCGTCCGCCGCGTCGTCGTCCTTAACGTTCCGCGTTCGTTTACAAAACAGTCCTTGCAATAGAAATTGAACTTTATGTCAATGAAATGCAGTCGAAAAGGTATTTTAATAAAACACGTATACTAAAACATCAGCAATTAAATTATCTTTAAAAAGGTTTCAGTAAAATATTACGCTTGAGTGATTTTGCGTGATTTTTATTTATTTATTTATTTAAACTTCATGTACAATAGTGGTACATAGGCGGACTTAATGCCACAAGGCATTCTCTACCAGTCAACCTTCTGATAGTGATTATAGTGATTATATTATTATTATAGTGATTGTATATTATTATTATATTATTATTATAGTGATTATATTATTATTATTATATTATTATTATATATTATTATTATATATTATTATTATATTATTATTTCCTTTATTTCATTTTTATACATATAATTTACATTTTTAAATATTTCTATAAAAACATACAAAAATAAAAACATTTAAAATTATAAAAAATAGTAGCCCACCGGTATCGGGAACAGGGTCCAAGCTACCGGCGGTCAGGGCTCCTGAGAGAGGAACCTCCTTACGATACGCGCCGTGTCCAGAAGTACCGCTCTCTGTATCAAGCCCTTGATCCAGCCACCTAACGAGAGCCATTATTATTATTATTATATTTATTATATTATTATTATAGTGATTCTCAGTTCTCAATTCTTCATCCGCGTTAGACATAACTTTACAAATTAATTTCACTATGTAATATAAACATAATCTAAAATATTCTTAAATTAAGTTAATAAGAAAATGCTTTAATTTAAACATATTTTTTTCTAAATCATTAACACTACTCGTTTATAAGTGATCTTCAGTATAAAAACATTAAAAGTTAGTAATCGTCGCCTTAATAGGGGGCGAACCTATAATCATTAACCGTGCACAAATCCAGACTCCGGGCTGTTACTGAGAAATTCTAGATGAAAAAACTGAATAACACTTTGCCCGACCCAAGAACCCAAGACCTCATGCTCAACAGTAGCTCTAGCGACCACTAGACCAACGAGGCAGGAAGTTGTAAAAACAATAAATAGTATTCCAATAAAGTGGCAACCCTATTGCAGGGTCAGTGCATGTTTCACGTGGCCGGAGTAGCCTATTAATTCAGTTTACATTGCAACTAGCTGCGGAGGTGAGCTGCCCTTAAATTATTTATAAGCTGTGTACACCACTAGTGATGCATAGACTATGCCTTGTCTATGTCATATCCACATTTTATGGTAATCCAGCAAAAATATCCCTAGGAATATTTATGAGGCGATTTTCTAGACAGCCAGAGAAATGTGGTCTGGCAGGTTTTAGTTTGTGCGCTTAATTTTTGTGACTAAAAGCTGCAGTGTCCTTTTTTATATTTTTTTGACGTTTAACACTTCATTTGACAGTTTAGCGAAGTGACACTAATTTATTCATTTATATTTGTTTCTTTAGCACTTTTTTAAGGAACATTCGTTTTGCAGAGTATCAGCTATGTTCATAGTAGTTAAAGCTCACAAAATGTTTAACAGATAGTCGTAATTTTGTATTAAGAGGGTTGTAACCGGTCCACTAGCGCTACTCCTACAAAAACATTATTATCTTGTGACTGAGAAGGAATTATGAAAAACGGCTCAATCAACTATCTCGGTAAGTGTGTCTAGAATTTTCTAATACCTTTTTTAAAGTTTCATATTGGGACACTGAGCAACAAAATACGATCTAAATAAAAACGGCCACTTCCTCTAGATCGTATTTTTATGTTTTTAAAGGAGTGGCGCTAGTGGACCGGTGACAACGCTCTTAATACTTTTAGAAAATGATCAGAGAGGCTTGTGGCTAAGTTATAACAGCCGCACATCTTGATCGATCAGGTAAAGCTTTGCTTGCCGCGGTTTGTCCATGGATGGGTGACCATTTTTACATGCCAAAAAACCCCTCCGTGCCTTGGAAAGCACGTTAAGCTGTTGCTCCCAGCTATTATTTATTACGGGTAGTCAGAAGCCCAAAAGTCTGACAACTGACATCTGCAACTGTATTCAGCTGCTTCCGGTTAGACTGGAAGCCGACCCAGCATAGTTGAGAAAAGGCTAGACAGATGATGCCTATTCGAAAATTATGTTTTGAGCATTGGTTTAGAGAATAACAACCTTGATTCACCATGATAAGTATAGGGTGGCCAATTCGGATGTATACAACATTTGTTCACTTCTCATGCTCTAAAAGTTCGTCTTTATGTCGTGCGTAGGCGACATAAAGTCGCTTTTAATGCTCTAGAGCATAAAGTAAAATCTTCGTCGAAGACCAAGGCAATCGGTCCAACAGCCACACGAACAACTTCATAGAATAACCTCTTTATTTTAATTCATCATTCGTTTCGTTAGTATTCTAAGAACAAGGCAAGGATACCAACAGCCAAAGTACACAATAAAACTTCATAAGTCTAACAAAAATTAGCACTTAAAAGCTTAATGTTACGCAAACAGTAAATCGAACTATGAACGGCCTCTCCAACGATACCCGTGCCACGGGATAGACAGCAAAGTAAATTTTATCCCCACTTTACGTGTAGGGTAGGTACCCTAAAAAAAATATTTCAAGGTTTTATTTTACCACTTTGTCGGCGTGATTAATATGTATGCCCATACCAAATTACAGCTTTCTAGTTCTAAGAGTCTCTGAGCTAAACCGCAGACAGACAGATGGACATGGCGAAACTATAAGGGTTCCTTGTTTACTGCGGAACCACGGAACCCTAAAAAGGAGGACATTGGGCAGATCTTATATCTACACTTCTACACTAATATTATAAAGAGGAAAGATTTGTACCTATTTTTGTATGTTTGTAATGAATAGGCGCAAAAAGTACTGGGCCGATTTAAAAAAATCTTTCACCAATAGAATGCTACATTCTTCCAATTTGACATAGGCTACATTTCATTTTGAAAAAAATTAGGGATCCTTGGTAAAATTTGAACAATGTAACCGAAGGTGTAGAAATTCCAAAAAATAAATAATTGTCTACCCCGTGCGAAGCCGGGACGGGCTGCTAGTACTGTATAAAATTGCCAAGCTTGAATAATATAATCATAAAAAAATATCCGGTAATTTTCTTTTTGTAATAAAAATTATCTCAATCTAAAGGTTTTACTTCCGAATTGGCCACCCGCAGGTAGGACATATATCTCACAACCACAAAGTTTGCGTTATGTTTACGTTACGATAGATCTTCCATAGCCACCGCAAAGATTCGTTCCTAAGCTTTCATTACAACAATAATCCAACATTAATCACCGGCTCTATGGGATATACATAAAAATTATTTTATACGTAATGTAATGGTTAGGGAGATAAAATGGAAACATGGCGGGGTGGGGGTAACGAACTGTGACGTCAGACGTTTGACTCCATTTTTTACGACCAGGATACAAGAAGACGTAGGATGTAGATGCGATATTATGAAGTACATTGGATGGGCTAGCTAATTGGACAGAGTTGGCCTAGATTTTGGCAGAAATAAATGTAGGGATGAAGTGTTTTGTTTTTTCGTGAGTACATTTTTTTATATTAACTACATGACCTTGTTAAATTGGAACCCAATTATAACTAAGTACACTTTGAAATACTACTTTAGAAGTCGAATATGAATTCGTGTTTTCTCTACAGAAATTAATTTAATTCTACTATATAATTTTTTTTCACTTGCTTAAACGCGTAACACATTTACAATCTAAATGTTTTTGAAGGATATTGCTAATTCATTGCTACGCAACGCAATGAATGTTGTTGCTGAACTGTCAACATGGAAGCCATTGCTGCTGTAAGTTTGTAACTCAATTACCCTGCTGATAACCAATAGTACATTACTTACCAAGGGCTGTAAAAGAAAGAAAGCCCGAAATCGCAGGTATTTGTGACCCGAGCCGCAGTCGAGGGTTGTAAATATGCGATAGAGGGCTTTCTTTTTTACTGCCTGTGGTGAGTACACAATTTTACGTCTTCACCTGGCCATAATGCGAGTTTTACCATACGCGTAGCGTGCGGTAAAACTCACATTATAGCCAGGTGTGACGTAAAATAAATTATTCACATAAAAAGGAAAATTTTCATTTCCCAAACCACTACTCCTCCAAAACACATCCGTACATTTCTAACATCCCACATCAGTTTACGGAGATGACTTTTTCTGTAAGAAATGCGAGCGTCCCTCTCTCTGCCTAAGTGACCATGTAATGTTACTCTGGCATCCACGTCTATCCAAGTTTTTCCTCATAAAATTCATTAACACTGCATACCATCATTTAAAGGCCTTTTGAATGAAAGCTTCTGTTTTTTCCTCATCCCTATTTGAATAAAGATAAAAGATTGTTTCTTTTGGTCATTACTAGAGTAAATTTTTTGTCGTTTTATGGTTTCTATTAGATGTTATGGGACCGTAAATAGGCTAAATAAATACCTATACACTCGGCTCTATAAGCCATTTCTCGAACTGTATTTTGACAACTTGAAATTGCACGATTTTTGGTAACACTGGGGACGCTATTATTTTTGAAAGATTATTTCTCATCATTGGCCAGCATATATATATAATTTCATATATAATAATGAAATATTTATTTATTCAATGTTCTTAGTGTCTCTCGGCAAAATTCGTGTTTTATCAGTCATACGTCATTTTTTTAATAAATTACATTAAGTTAAAAGAGTATTAACAACTCTACATACTTCCAAGTCGATTGAGAGCGTCCAGTCTGCACCAAGTGCAAAGGGTAACTGATAGAAACCCGATGACTGAGGAACTACGAAGTTTGCCGAGAGACATCAATAAAATTGTTGTACTGTCATCATCATCATCATTTCAGCCGAAAGACGTCCACTGCTGGACATAGGCCTCCCCCAAACGGGGGAATTTGCCATAATCGCCACGCTTGGTAGGCGGGTTGGCGATCGCAGTATGGTGTTAAAAATGCATAGAGAACGCTGCTGCCCATTCTCTAGTAAGTCCCTTAGCCGCATTTTACGACACCCACGGGAGGAAATGGGGTGATGGGATTCTTTACGTCTGGAACCACACGGCACTTGTTGTGCTGTACCAATTTATATTATTTTTGTTTCATTTTTTATATTAAAAAAAAAAACACCAAAGCTTCAGATATATTATTATCCTAGTTGATATGGCTAAATATACCTACTAATACTCGGTGATTATTAATTCACTATTAACCTTTCAGGAGGTGAATGTACTCATGATTATATACAACTTTCACTATGGGACATACATTTTCATACATTTTAATCCGGTAAATATTGCATTTTTGTATGAAACAGCTGATATTTCAGAGTTGGTCTTATAGTGACAGTTGCTCATAATCATGAGTACTTTCACGCCCTGAAAAGTTGACAATGAATAAAAAATCACCGTGTATAGTATTTTTAAAGCCTGCATTGAGTCGACCTGCGTCCTGTCAAAAGAATTGCATTACGTATCTCAGTTTGCTGTAAGTACTTCTACTATATTGGCTGAAGTCCAAAAAGGATATCTATTGCACTTGAGTCACATTCGGGGTGTGGTAATAGAGAATTGCATCCCATAAAATAAAGCTACAAATCCCGAATTCAAGCTCTTTTTAAACGCCCTCTGCGTTTACCTACTGAAACTGTTAACTACTGTAACTTTATTGACGTTTCCGGTCTTTATCTTCTGGCTACACGGTCAGTCCTTCCTCCAGATCCTGATCCTGATCTGACCAAAATCCGTACCACAAGGTTGTTCCCATTAAGAAGCCAATTATTGAAACTAAACTGTCTGGTGGTTTCGATTGTTGGTATGTGCACACATCCGATCGATCACGATCAGATTCGTGTGTTCAATTTGATCTCTCCGTATATGGTCGCCTTTAGAGCCCACCTGTCAATGTTTTGAGTAAACTAATCTCCAAAATGTACCTGCTCCGGACAGACAAAGAGCTGCCCAATACAGTTTGTAGGACACGACACATATTGTGTCGCTCTCTACGCTATGGACAATAGAATTCGGAACGTGTTCCATTATAAGATAACTAGGTTTACAATAAACCTATAGACATTGATTTTGAGTAACGGGTTAGATCCAGTCATTATTGTTGTCTTACCTTTGTTTCTTCAAGCTGTGACCCTCATTTAGGACAACTTCACTCTATTATACAATGCCATGTTCACGGCAATGCAATATAGGGTTAAATAGGGTGAATAGAGACGGAGGGTTGAATCGAAACAAAACCTTGAAATGAATTACCTACATTAATTTCGACGTGCAAATGTGTTTGTACAAACCAACATACGGAAAAGGTAGTCTTAAAATAATAATATATACAAGTATATAAAAAAGAAAGGGGAAAGAATCAAAGGGCATAAAAAAATTCGTCCGCATCGCTGTCAACAAGAGAAGTGCCCAAAAGGCTGGCAGCATTGCCATATTGTATGGTAATGTTGATTCATTGGCCAAGAAATAGGCCAACCGTCTGGTCACGTGAAGAGTCGACCAATCGCTTGGTGATGTCTCGAAATACTAAGTGAGCACTCGGACCACACGGTACTAGTGTTTCAACATCAAACGGCTCAAACATGTAGCTGCCAATAAGGTTGATATATTTGCGCCGTTTGAGGTTTTCCGCACCTGCAGCAGCCGCCCCAGCATATCCCGCCGTGCTAAGAAGATGGGATGGCGCAAGGGTGTCGACACATGTCGCATTCCATAACAAAGGCCGACGTAACTTCCAAAGCAATACAGTCATTCCATCCGGTCTCTTCCCATCGTCGCGTGCCATTAGATTCTAAAACAGCTGGCACCCCGGCAGTGACAAGAGCACGACGGATGATGTCATTAATGCTGCCGTGCCGTGCTATCCGGCCTGCGCTCCTACCGTAGGATAGGCCATGATGTCCGAGGCGGTCGACACCTTCACCGCATTGGCAGCAGTGCAGAGCCAAGCAAGGAGCGCCCAGACGCAGACAAGTAGCTAGCCGATCACTAAGCATATTGCCTATGTTGGGTGACGGTAGCGCCTGAAGCCAGATGCCCGACTCCCACTCACCCACAGCCAGCAGACGCGCACGCTCAGCAATATTGGTGGCCATATTAATAAGATTATTCCCTACCAACTTGCAGAGCGGCTCATCCCATTGTCTCTGGGAAGATGGATTCTCGGGCCGATCTGTATTCGGACAAGCCATTTTCCAGGTATTCACCACAGCATCGGTCAAGTACTGTAGAGTCAACTAGGGAAGAGGCTAAAATTTTTACCGGTCAACTTTTCAGTGCTGTGGATACAGGTCAGGAACGGTAAGCTAATACTGGCAATTTTGCGAACGCCGAGGCCACCAAAACAGATGGGTAGTGTGGCTTGCAGCCACGCTCGGCCGTCCGATGCCACATTTAAAATTGATTTTCTTTTTTCATTTTTTTCTTTATTAAAACGCATTTCATTTCTCCCCTAAACTCGTAACGGAATCTGAACTATTTGTCAACGTAAAACCATAACCCAAAACATGCTATAAAGATTTTCGCATAAAAAAATTAAGGGCTAAGCCCATGGTTGGGTCGTGGAGTCGACTGAGACGAAGGTGGCCTACTGTGGCGTACGGGAAGATTGTCCGTCCCTTTTTTATTATCATTTCTGACACAAAGGAGAGAGCCAAAGCCCCACTTCGGTATAAGCAGCTATGAGCCCTTCGCAAATGAAATACAAACTCGATTTGATATTGATACTAAAGGTTTTGTTTTGGAGAGGAAATGTAATTGGGATGTCAGTATAAAAAGCAGTTAGTGTAATATACCCTTATACCCTTATACCCTTATACCTCAATGAGCTTTTTATTTGCATAATTATGTAAAAATTATAACACGAATCTACTAACAGGTTTTTTTTTTTTTTTAATTTTAGGCTTAGTAGTTTCGGAGATAAGGGGTTCAATTTTCATCTATTTTCTTAAATAACTTTAAAACTATTTGTTTTTAAATTATAAAAGTAGGTAATAGACTTGAGAGTCTCACAGTAAGCCCTTTTATTTGATACTAGCTTCTGCCCGCGTCTTCGTTCGCGTAGAAGTCGTGTTTTGGCCACAGCAGTCAAAATATACAGAGAGTCAGGACTGGTAACGCGAGAGCAAGCGACGTACAGTTCCATGTTCTATGGTTAAGGGTTTGGTTTCCGCACTCCGTTTCAGTCCTTCAGGTCGACCATTGTACATGGGCCATGGCGGCCATCAGTGGTTCATCGATTGGCATCAAAAAACTTTTTTGTAAAAATTGCCCATTTTCTTGCTGACTGTACATTTTTAAAAAAAGTTAAAGATAGTCTTTTAAGACCATTTTCTTGTAGCGACCACGGTTAAGGTACCTGCCCTTTTGGACCCATCTCAAAACATAATGCAATACTGCTTAGCCCCCATAGCAAATAGCGTGATAATTTATACTTAGTGATTTTACCAGACCTATAGGGAATATCTATGCAAAATTTGAACAAAATCGGTCCGGTAGTTTTTGCGTTTACCTGGAACATACATTCAGACAAACAAACAGACAAAAATTCTAAAAACTATATTTTCGGCATCAGAATCGTTCCCAGACCTCGTGGCAATTACTTTTTTCAAAAATATTCAATGTACAGTTTTGACTTCGCTAAGATTTTATTATAAGTATAGATGTATACTCGTAGATGTCATACGGTACAGTGTACAGAACCTTTGTTAAATTTTCGTATTTGTCTCCCAAAAGTAACGCCTTTAACATACGTAACGTGTTTGGGTCACAGGGTGTACCAAATTTCAACTTAAGTTCGGTCCATCAGATTTGGAGCAAGTTGGCTGTGAAAGACGTACAGACAGACAGACAGACACAAACCCGCAATATTTTTGAACGGCCTATCCAATGATAGCCCACACCATAGAATAGGAAAAAAAATATCACATCCCCACTTCATGTGTTTTTTATTTTAAATAATTGTTAAAGTCCGAATGAGTTTGATAGGAGACAAAAAAAAGGGATATTTCCCCGAAAAATTAAAGAAAAATTTTAAGTGCTTTTTTCTTTTATGGGATTTTTGTATGAATTATTGAAATTTGGACAGGACAACGTGTGTCTGGTCAGCTAGTATTATTACAAATACGAAAGTAACTCTGTCTGTCTGTTAGGCCCTTTGTACACGGTACGGTTTCATTGTACTTGACACGGCAAACAACCGGACGTGACAACGGTTAGATACGGCTCAGTTGTGTTTTTCTGGGCCAAGCTGCAGACGTGCGTCATGAATCCTTTTATGAAAAAGATTGCTTATTACGTATATAGTAAACTCAAAAGTAAGAAAAAAGGAAAAGATTCAAAAGAGCTAATGTTTAATAAAATCTTCAAATCCGCTGGCAGTCTATTAAATATTTGTACAGTTTGGTAATGAGGGCTATGCTTGACAATGTTCAAATTTGGTATAACTTTATTTTTAAAGTCCTTTCTACGACTGTTTTCCCTCGCTATTATTTCTTCCCCAGACTCATATTCATGAATATACTTTTTAAATTAACTAATACTCGTAGCACAAGTATGTATAAGCTGGGCAATGTTAGAATATTTAAACGCTGAAAATGAGTTCGACAGCTTTCTCTTTGTGTAATTCTGACAATTGTACGTGTTGCTCTTTTGACAAATTCTACGTATTGCTCTTAAAACACTGACGACCGTGCGAACAAACCGTACACGGCGAACTAACCGTAGTTTTTCCCGGCAAGAAAAACGTGTGTGTACAAAGGGCCTTTCACGCAGAAATCACTGAACCAATTGTTAAAATATTTGAAAGATAGGTAGCTTGAGACCTGGGGCCTAAGTCTACTAATTTACAAACGTCGCAATGGTCTTGTCATTGTGAGTATTTGACAGTGTTTGTATGGCAAATCTGTCAAAAACTCACAATGAAGAGCTACTGAAGCCGCTATGAAGGGCTACTTTTCATCCTGATCGCAGACGAAGTGCCCGCGACTTCGGCTGCGATCACAGTTAGTACATTTATTATCCTGGGTTCGATAACCAGGTCGGGCAGTATTATTGAAGATTTTATTCAGGAGTTTCTCAGAAGCAGCCCGGAGTCTGTATTTATGCCCGGTTGATGGTAATAAGATAAGATTATTTTTATTTGTTCAAACATGAGTATACACACGAGAAAATCAGCATGCAAGTTGTTAAAAATATTATAAACAGGTCGTCATGCTTGCCTTATACAACGGCATACAAATATTTAACTAGGTAAGTGTATAAGCAAATTTTTTAGATATTGAAAAGTCAAAGTCAAAGTCAAATAATTTATTTCAAATAGGCACGAAGATGCACTTTTGAACGTCAAAAATTACATGAATAGTTAATTGATTCTAGTTGCGCCTTCCAAAATGTAGTTATGTATGGAGAAGAATGGGCAAGAAACTCCATACTTACTCTTTTAAAATGTTAACAATAGTTTGTATACATTAATTAATATTTATAGGTGAAGACTTATGTACCTAGAATAAAAAAATAAAAAATATAAAAAAAAACATCAAAATTACTTACCACAATTGGTAAAAAGAATGAAAAGTGAAGTAATAACAGAAAAATTAATAAATGCGATAGGTACATGGTGCTCACATATTTACAAACATTGTATATGATTTCCCAAAAAAATAAAAAATAAAAACAACATATAATAAGTCAGTGTGTGAGTTAAAATATTAATCACAGAAAATAAAATTAATATCATAAAAATTATGACAGTTAAATTAGCAACCAGTTTGATTTTGTCTAGACTCTAAATTGTCCTATGGAGCAGGACCAGCATGTTTCCAAGCATTCTTATCTTGGATATAATCCTCTAATTTGTAATATGCTTGTTTACAAAGTGTACTTTTAATATGAGTTTTAAATTTTCTTTCATTTAATTGTAATATATCAGAAGGTATTTTATTGTAACATTTAACACAGTACCCCATAAAAGATGTATGTACCTTAGATAATCTGAAAAATGGTTGATCTATTTTATCTTTATTTCTAGTATTAAAATTATGCCTATCACTGATTTTATTAAAAATATGTAGATTTTTTCTTACATACATAATATTTTCATAAATGAATTGGCAAGGTACCGTCATTATATTAATCGTTTTAAATAGTTCTCTAAGAGATTCGCGGCGATGTAGATTATAAATGGCTCTGACAGCCCTCTTTTGTAAAATAAAAATGGATTCAATGTCGGCAGCCCGACCCCACAGTAAAATGCCATACGACATAATGCTATGGAAGTAGCTAAAATAAACTAAACGCGCGGTTTCTATATCTGTTAACTGTCTTATCTTTCGAACAGCATACGCGGCCGAGCTTAGCCGCCCCGCAAGAGATGTTATATGAGGTCCCCATTGTAATTTCTCATCTAGCGTGATTCCTAGGAAAACCGTTTGATTAATAAATTCCAGTTTTTCTCCGTTCAATATGATGTCACATTCGCTACTTCTAACATTAGGTAACTTAAATCGAATGCATTTGGTTTTTTTATTATTTAGTACCAAATTATTTACAGTAAACCAATTTTGGACCTGAAGAATAGAGTTATTCACGTCGTCAAGTTTTTGTGACCGTCGATCTATTTTAAAAATCAATGATGTGTCATCTGCAAATAACACCATCTGCGGTTGATTTTGAAGTAATTGGGGTAAATCGTTAACGTAAACTAAAAAGAGGAATGGACCCAATATCGAACCTTGAGGAACGCCCATTTTCATTTCAGGCCCTAATGAGTTTACGCCGTTTACCTGAACTTTAACCTTCCTATCCGTCAGGTATGATCTAAGTAAATCAAGAGCGGTATTCTTAATTCCGTAGTGCTCCAGTTTCAGCAGAAGTGTCTCATGGTTTACGCAATCGAACGCCTTAGAGAGGTCGCAAAAGATTCCAATGGCATCTTGTGCTTTTTCCCAAGCGTAAAAAATGTTCTTTATTAGGGTGACACCGGCGTCAGTTGTACAACGCCCCTTGGTGAAACCATACTGTTGTTCATGAAAGATGGAGTTTTTATTAAAGTGACGTAACATTTGATTCAGTATCAACTTTTCAAATACCTTACTGAGAACTGGAAGAATTGACACAGGCCTATAGTTGTTAGGTTCCTTACTATCACCGGATTTGAACAATGGAACTACTTTACTGTGTTTCATGAGATCTGGAAAGACTCCTTGGTCTATACTGGTGTTAAATATGAAAGCTAAATAGGGCGCAATGGTTTCGATAATAGACCTACAGACTTTTACAGACATTCCCCAAAGATCTTCTGTTGATTTAATTTTAAGATCTTTAAAAGCTTTTACAACAGCCTGGGGGTTTGTGTGTTGAAACCTGAACTCCAAAGGGCATGCCTTTACATTCTTTCTAAGTAAAGCAGCAGAAAGCGCGGGTGAGGAATTTACAGTTTCTGTAGTTTTAAAGGGAATATTACCAAAAAAGTTTTCAAATTCCTGAGCTATTTCTACATCGGAGTTGATGGGGCCATGTGCAGTCTCTAAATTAAATTCAGTATTTTGCTGTTTTTTCCTACCTGTTTCATTATTTATTATTTGCCAAGTAGTTTTTATTTTATCATCAGCTGATTTTATTTTATTGCTAATATAAAGAGCTTTAGCTATTTTGCATACATTTTTAAATGTTTTTGAATATTTTTTAACATATTTATGAAAGCTAGTATTATTCATATGTTGCTTTAGGCCATAAAGTTCAAATAGCTTTTCCCTGCTTTTACGAATACCTGGAGTTGCCCAATCACTAAATAAGAACTTTGTATAAATACTTTTAGTCTTTAGTGGAAATGTGTCATTAAATTGCGTATTTAATAGTGAAAAGAACTCGGCGTAGAACTCATTTGGGTCATATACATTATTAAAACTCTGAAGACATAATTTACTGGCCAAAGAATTATTTAATTTTTCTAAATTTTTACATGTAATTGGCCTAAACCTTATTTGAATTTTTTGTAAAGGCATGTAAGAGCAAAATGTTATTGTTTGTCCACTGTGATCAGATGGCAACTTATTTACGATTTGTTTGTGTAAGTAATCACAATTACAAAATATATTATCTATACAAGTGGCAGAAGACGCTGTCACTCGGGTTGGTTCAATAAAAACATTTGACAAATCAAATGACCTAAAAAGACTTAACAATCTGACACTATTCAAGTTATTTTCTAATAAATTAATATTAAAATCACCACATACGATTATTGATTTACTACTAATACTAAGTTTCATTAACACATCTTCCATTACAGAATCGAACATAACAAGATTCTGGTAACTTGGAGGTCTGTATACGCATACTATAACATGCTTTATCTTTATGAAATTATACAATATCTGCCTAGCCTTTTCCCAACTATGTTGGGGTCGGCTTCCAGTTTAACCGGATGCAGCTGAATAACAGTATTTTACATGGAGCGACTGCCTATCTGACCTCCACAACCCAGTTACTGGGTAACACGATACCCCTTGGTAAGACTGGCTGTCAGACTTTTGGGCTTGTGACGACCCGTAACGACTGTCAGAGATCCACGAATGACAGCCACGACCAACGGCTTAACATGCTTTCCGAGGCACGGAGGAGTCTCGGTATGTAAGAATGGTCACCCATCCACGGACCAACCCCGGCAAACGTAGCTTAACCTGACGGATCGAACCGTGCGGCTATTATTACAAAGATATTAGATATTGTTTATTAGATATTCAAATTATACAAGCTAATAAAATTATTTAAATCCATACTAATATTATAAATGTGAAAGTAACTCTGTCTGTCTGTCTGTCTGTATGTTACGTTTTCACGCCTAAACCGCTGAACCGATCGTCATGAAATTTGGCAGAGATATAGCCTGGGATATGGAGAAGGACATAGGCTACTTTTTTACGCGATAACCGACATCCACGCGGGCGGAGCCGCGGGCAGAAGCTAGTATTAATATATAACCACAATTCAATTATCCAAATTATAAAATATAACACACATAGTTTAACATAGAAAAATAATTATATTAAGTAGTCAAAGCAAATAGGTCAAAATTATAATGGTCATTCAAAATATATAGGCGATATACTCGTAATATACAATAGGCTCGCTCTCTATTACACAGGCGAAATGTGGATGTTCTAAGGGTACGAACTGAGTGCACGCTCGACTCGAGCGTTTGACGGGGCGGCGCGTGCGGCGTTCATGTTAAACACATACATACAATCCCTCGCGAGTGTCCTGGGCCTCAAGTCTGCTATTACAATAGTGTCAGAATGGTCTATCATTGATTTCATAATTGTTGATTTTGACAAGTTTGGTAATCTACTAATATAATGGCGTCATTATGACTTTCCAATGGTCAGCCACTGACACTCCATTGAAAGAATTGGTAATCTCGTACATAATGACAAATGAAACTTCCTACTAAACTTCCAACTTCCTACTACTTCAGATTGCTTATAACACTAATAAATAATATGTAAAAATATATATAAATGAAATCTGGCATGAATAAATGTTCAAAATGCCATTGTAATACAATTCTATTACGAGACCATTGACCGACCAATGATCGACCATTATGAATTTAGCAGATTACGAACTTTTAGCAAAATGACAATGGGATCGTGTTGGAGTGACGAATTTATAAAAAATAGCAGACTTGGGCCCCGGAGTAGCGGCGAGCGGCGTGGCGAACAATCTTTCGCCGATTGCACGCGGAGCAAAACGCCCCGCCGCACGCCTTTTCATTCAGGCCGTACACTAAGCGTATCTGCCCAACTTTTTTTTTTTTTTTTTTTTTTATCTATTCGCGGAATATAGCTGTAATTATTAGTCTATTAAAATTCTATTCAGTCTTTATTATTTTCGTGTGGTTAATGACTAACCTGGTGTCAGAGTTATTATGCCGCCCATGGGCCTCTGACATGGCTACACATGCCGTCGAGAAACACATATCTCTCAGGAATGCCTGAATGTTTCCTCACGATGTTTTCCTTCACCGTTTTTTAAGCAAGTGATAATTATACAATACGGACATGAATCCAAAAATTCAGAAGCGCGTGCCATGGGTTCAAACACAAGACTTATCGGCCCGGCCACGACTTTGCGCGAATTCCGGCGCGGCAAGCGTTTTTTCTGTTTACGTATTGCACTGAAAGAAATCTTTAGCAAAAACTTGGTTACTGTTTACACAAAAATTGTGACTTGCGAACTAGATGTTATCTGTTACAAAACCCTGTTTTGCGCACTACAAAATCGTTTTGTTAAATTTAAGCAAAGTTTATTTCCTTTTAACTAAAGTTGAGTTATTTTTGAAGTAACTTAATTAGTTCGGCTAATTATTTTTTTCAGTGTGCGCGGTCGAGACGCGCAACGTACTGTGGCTAGTATGGATCACACGTAATGAATTAGGAAAGCCGCTGCCGCTGCCGCCGCCGAGCAATGTCGTGGCCGGGCCGTATGACTTGGCAGTCTGATGGTCACACCACTAGGCTATTACTGTTATTTTCACAGTCATTTTCATATTAACATGATAAAGTAATGCAGGAATTCAATTTAATTCACTAATGAAATACATTAGCTTTAACCATTTAAATTCATGATACCATGAATAATAACAGTAAAAACACTTTACCAGTACCTACTAAAAGTATAATTATCATATACAGGGTGGAAGGGACATCGACGCGAAGTCTCTTACCACAGATTCAGTACATGATTCTGGAAACCGTGCATTAAAATTTTTCGTCGGTTATAAAAAAAAACCGGCCAAGTGCGAGTCGAACTCGCACACTAAGGGTTCCGTACCATTATCTCTAAAAACGGCAAAAATATCTTGTTTGTTGTATGGGATTTTATTTTAATTTAAAAATTTATTTTTTAAATGAATATATAACTAAATATTTTAAGCGTCTACCTGTTGCCGTTATCAATATCGAGCAAAAACGAGCTAAAAATCACGTTTGTAGTATGGGACCCCCCTTCAATATTTATTTTATTCTGTTTTTTAGTATTTGTTGTTATAGCAACAACAGAAATACATCATCAGTGAAAATTTAAATTTTCTAACTATCACGGTTCATGAGATACAGCTTGGTGACAGATTGACAGACAGACGGACAGCTGAGTCTTAGTAATAGGGTCCTGTTTTACCCTTTGGGTACGGAACCCCAAAAAACTGTTATTTCCTACCAAAGTGCAATAAAAAAAGGTAAATAAAAATATTGCTGTCCCATACATTTTGTCTGCCCTACGCGGGCAGAATGTATGGGACAGCAATATATTTTTTTTACCTTTCACCCTGTATACAGGTCGATTATTTAGTGATGCATTTAATTATTATAGTCGTCGTTGTGATTTTTCCTCTTTTTTTAACCCATAGCTGTATAGCGTCATCTCTCTTTCTCTCCATGAAAATTGTTTTTAGATGCTATAGCTTAATAACTGATCAGCCTGTATGCACATTGCAACCATCAGCAAACGTACCTAATGGGACATAATAATCATATCCAATTAGTTAATAAACATAATGCAAACTAATAATATTATATTTCGCATTACGGGTTTACATTTAGACTAGAAATGGACTGCACAGGCATACAGCTCAAATTTTAATTAGCTAGCAAAACTCCACACACTTGATGGCGTGACGTTTCGGTATGTAAACAGGATAAATAAAAGAAAATTGATTAAATGGTTTTTTTTTTTTTGGGTCAGCCATTACATTTTGTGTTGGTGAATTACTTGATATAATGTATCAGTTCAAAATGCAGTTTCTTTTCGTATAAACTTCACATACGTTATGAGAGTCGATTACTAGACACGATAAAACAATAATCAAAATATTTTCAACTTATAAGTACTTTAAGGGCTAACAAATAAACCCGGAATAAAGTTATCCTAGAAATAACTTCGGTATAATCATAAAATTTTTGACGTTTATACCTAGCATAACTTTATTCCGTGTTTATTTGTATTACTGCTAGTATTTACACTGCCACTGGTCGTTGACCCCAATAAAAAAACATTCAATCGTTTTTGTTTTAATTTGTTAAGATATCGATACTTACCTACCCAAAAAATCTGTAGAGTTTCGCTAGCTAATTTAATTTGGCCCTGTAAATAATTATGTCGCAGGCATATTTTATGATTCGTTATTATACATACGGCGCCGTCCGTGTACAATAGCTCGCAGTTTATTTAATTTTGTATTTATATAAATTACTTTTCTCAAACATGCATGGAAATGTTGTCATTATTTTCGAAAAAAGAAAACGTGAAGTATCGAATTTACGGACAAAGAAAATCAAATCCATTGCAGGAGCGTTTTTTGAATTTGGAACATCAGTACGCTCCAGCAATGTTGTATGAAATGGCGTGCTGCTTTGATTGGATCTGTTTTATCATTCTTGGCATACCAAAGTCTCTTTGCTTAGCACAAATTGCGTTCACGTGGCTGTATAGCTATAAATGCGTTTGCCTTTTGGCACAGATGATATATAGAAAATTGGCGGCAAAGCTGAAAATTCGTCTTGATTTGTTATTTACATACTTCAGCCATCTACCACTACATCCAATGCCTGTAAACCTCATCAGAAGTTCAACAAATAAACATAAGTGTACCGGGAAAATCAATAACATTTTCTTTTAGTAATTGCCCCAATATGACTAATGTAACTTTTAATATTAATCAAATTAAATGTATGGAATAAAAAGTATGTTTTATTTCCCTGCATTCTTTTGAGAAAAGCACTATAATTATATGCCTCGGCGGAAATAGCAATTGCCTGTCTCGTATAGTGAAGTCCTCGTCTACGGCTCGGCCTTCATACTCATACTCTACCTGCAATTGCCTATTTCCCGGCCTTTGCAATAATGTACTATTATTGTAGGTCAACAACAAAAATATTAAACAAACACTATAAAATATACAATGGTCGGCGCAATGGGTAGTTATGAAATATGCCGAAAGTAAATTGGCAACTCGTTCAAATATTATAATTTCGACAATTACATTTATTATTGGTTTGGTTGGAACAAGTTCTCCCATACATTCCATTCCAACTGTAAAGGTAAGTATGTACGCACAATATTGAGAGATTTGACATGTTAGAAAAGACCATAGACTTCTTATAGGTTTTCCTGTAATCTTTATGTAAAGAAACATTTTCTGTATTTGTTTTTTTTTTTCTAATTTGATGGCTCATTAGTTTCGGAGATAAGGGGATAAATGTTCAATTTTCATCTATTTTCTTAAATAACATAAGTTATAAAAAAAAAAATTTAAGTAAATAAATAGTTTTAAAACTATTTATTTTAAAATTATAAAAAAAAACTAATATCCTTACATTAAACCCTTTCATTTGATATGTCACATGGTACAGTTAGCAAAAAAATATAAGTATTTTATTTTGTAATATGCATCACAAAAGTGACCCCATATTCAAAATTCGTATTTTAATTAATATTTTAACTCACACACTGACTTATTATATGTTGTTTTTATTTTTTATTTTTTTTTGGGAAATCATATACAATGTTTGTAAATATGTGAGCACCATGTACCTATCGCATTTATTAATTTTTCTGTTATTACTTCACTTTTCATTCTTTTTACCAATTGTGGTAAGTAATTTTGATGATTTTTTTTATATTTTTTATTTTTTTATTCTAGGTACATAGTCTTCACCTATAAATATTAATTAATGTATACAAACTATTGTTAACATTTTAAAAGAGTAAGTATGGAGTTTCTTGCCCATTCTTCTCCATACATAACTACATTTTGGAAGGCGCAACTAGAATCAATTAACTATTCATGTAATTTTTGACGTTCAAAAGTGCATCTTCGTGCCTATTTGAAATAAATTATTTGACTTTGACTTTGACTTTGACTTCGTCTATTTACGTTACACGTTCGTGTTTGGGTCAAAGTTCTTAAAGGTGTACCAAATTTCAACAGATTCGGAGCAAATCGGGTGTGACATAGGGTCAGACAGTTTTGTCCTTTTGGGGTAAAGAACCCTAAAAAATAACTAGTTATCACTTATATTATATTTACTTAAATGCAATAATAATATTTCATGCTATTTCAAAGTTGCGAAAATAATTAGCCGCGAGTGATTCAGCATTATTTTGTTTATAAAAAAAACAAAGTTGCGCAAATAATTCACCGCGAACTAAATACTTCAATTTGGCCCAGCAATTTGTAAACGGCGCAGCGTTTGAATTGTCCATCAAATGTTGTGGCATAATATATAGTTACAAGGAAATTTATATTTTGCCTTTGGCATATTTCATAACTACAAGCGTGTTTAAATGGACGACGCCGTTTGTAAAAAGCGGAATCATACAAATTGCCTGCGACAAATAGACCATAGCGGTCGTATGTTTATTTATACACCGTGGCATTTTAGTCGTCTTACAAAGACAGCCCACTTCATGTACCCAATGACTAGTAATCAGTCACGAAATTTTTTATTTTTTGAACATTTTATTTTATTTATTTTTTATTTTATTAATTATGACTCATGGCATAGTTTATAACATCCTGTAACGAGTGCAGTCCAAGCTTTGTGATACAAGTGCACCGCAGAATGGATTTAGTTTAAGTTTAAGATACAATAGTAAGAAACACATTTTTGCGTTAGGGTGAATGAACTCTGATAAAGATGTCGCCGCTCCATAGCGCGGCGCCCTTTTAACACAAGCCTCGGACTGCACTCGTAACAGGGTGTTTTAAACTATGTCATGCGTCATAAATAATAAAAAATAAAAAAAACTAATGTTCATAAATATATTTTTTTTTTTTTAATGAATGATTAGTAATCATTGGATACATGAAGTGGGCTGTCTTTGTAAGACGACTAAAATGCCACGGTGTATCTATTCAAACACGAAATATTTTAAGAGATACACCTTTATGTGGCAAAGAAGTCATGAAAACGATTTTTTTTAAAATCTGAGTATATTATTAAAAAAAAAAAATTACTTGTTATGGTGATTAATTATCAAAAGGCACCGCGCTCGTGCCATCACCGTCGCCGTGTCCGGGCGGGACATTAATAGAATAAAA
The DNA here is from genome assembly GCA_947523025.1 of Dryobota labecula. Classification (NCBI taxonomy): domain Eukaryota; kingdom Metazoa; phylum Arthropoda; class Insecta; order Lepidoptera; family Noctuidae; genus Dryobota; species Dryobota labecula. Next base: position 3,832,137 of record OX383290.1, read on the forward strand.
AAAAAAATAAGTAAGTAGGTAGGTTTTTTTGCAAAATGTCTCAAGCAATTTTAAAATTATAATAATTATGTAAAAATGTAAAACACTTTCGATTTTTTTTTCGCTGCTATGGTATTTTTACTACATAAAGATAATTACTCTTAAAATATTTCGTGTATGAATAGATAAACCTTATATATATATTTTTTTTAAACGTTGCCCCACACTAGGAATTTCTCCAATATTGTAGGTGCGTTTACAAACATTTAAACTCACATACACAAACAGCCAGACCCGGAACAACTACTTGTAGGTCATACAAATATTTTTTCCGTGCGGGAATCGAACCCGCAGCGCAGCAGTCAATCACTTAACCACTGAGCCAATCGTGCCGTCGTATGTTCGGTGCCTTAAACATAAGGACGTTTATAAAAACTTTCTTAAATAATTTCTCCTGAGCGGGCCAGCTGTTACAAACAGGGCAGGAAATTGCTCCGAACAAAACAGAAGATTTAAAAGACACCACATAAACCAAGCAAAATAATCACTGGACTAAGAATGGTCACCTTGTTCCAACTTCTCCTAAAAAATCGATACGAATTGAAAACGTGACTACTGGACGCGAATTCGTCTCAAAAGCCCTAACCCCGTGGACACGAGTTACATACACGCTCAAGCGACACGCGTCTTGCGACTGCGACTGCATGCCACGAGTCACTGGGACGCGACTTGCGGAACGCCTGATGAAACAGCGGGGTGATTGTGTAACACACTTACAGTAGCAATGGCTTTCATTTTGACAGTTCAACCACATTCATTGCGTTATTTACGTTGCTGAAGAGCATTGATGAATAAAAATGGAAGATAAGGTATCGCTCTAATGTCACGTAAACATTATTGGACTATCAACAATTACATCCCATTTCCTCCCGTGGGTGTCGTAAAAGGCGACTAAGGAACTTACTAGAGAATGGGCAGTAGCGTTCCCTATACGTGTTTAACACCATACTGCGATCGCCAACTCGCCTGCCAAGCGTGGCGATTATGGCAAACCCGCCCCCCAATTGGAGGAGGCTTATGTCCAGCAGTGGACGTCTTCCGGCTGAAATGATGAAACAATTACATGTACATTTACATCCACACAACTACATTTCCCGATGTCGTGGAACAACCGAAATAGAGAGCAAGAACGGGATATCCAATCATTTTCACTATTACGTACTTACCCATAACAACTCAAAAACAAATGGCGACCTAGAAAGCAATATTATTCAAGAGAATTGTAAAGAAAATAAGTTTTGATGTTCTTACGAGTGGAAAGTAATCTTGTGGAACTTGGTTTTGGTTTGTAAATTATTTGTGCACATTATGAAAACACAGGAAGGCGTTATAGCTGCTTGTTTATACGATTACGGTAATTTTACTTAACATGCTAGACATGTCCTACACAAACGTCAGGTCGATTGTGACTAAGGTCAGTTGTGCCGGTCGGCATAGTTTATGCGGTCCACGTCGAGGAGCGCGTACCTAATCTTCCTTTTTTATACATCAAGTTGAAGAGACAATTTTTTTGAACATATGTATAAAGCGATGGATTACCAATATCCTTCAAAATCATTAAAATAGTAAATTAAAGTGTTTCACGCAAGTAGGGTGCTGGATACGCGCACACGTGTCGCTTGCACTAAGTCGCGTTGCAAGTCGCATCGCTCTAGGCCGTGAACGGGGAGTCACCCCGTGGCTAGTATAGATAGTATAATACTGCGTGGCCACGAGCTACACGTACAAGCGACACGCCTTGACACGCGTCTTGTCTTGCGATAGTGACCACGGAGGAAACAAATTAAAGTTGTTTAGAGCATGTCACGAATCATCGCAACGCGACTTACGGAAACAGGTGACACGCGCACACGCGTCGCTTGCCGCAAGCCGCGTCGCAAGTCGCAACGCTAGTGGCCGTGAACGGGGCCTTAGTTAACCAGGATCAATGAAAAACGTCGCCGGGGGAAATCTGTAATCGAGTTTCTCGATTATGCCCGACCTCAGACGGACCCCGGTGTCCCCAGGATTTTTAACTTGAAATCGTGGTCACCGATGACAAGACAATAAGTTTCTGAGTTATATAGTTTTATTGACTATTGGTAAAGATAAAGATACATTTATTGCATACGTAACTGTGTACATCAAGTTCTTATTTTAAACATAAACATATTAGGCTCAACAGTAGTTTTTGTCTACCCATGTCGGATATGCAATAGTATTACAAGGCAAATAAATTTCAAATAGATTAAAGACAAATTACAAATGAATTACATACGAACATTATTTTTTCTCAAAAAACTTGCATGAGTTTTTTGAGTTGTTTTTAACAAACACAACAAAATAACTAGCGAAATCGGTGCAGCCGTTCACTAATAGTATTTTTTTTTCTGTTTTTTCCATATTTTCTCACCGTTTAAACCTTCCCTGGAATACAAAAAACATTTCAAAAACAAAATCAGCTAAGTCGGCCCAGCCGTTCTCGAGTTTTAGCAAGACTAACGAACAGCAATTGATTTTTATATATATATAGATTTAAGTATAGATTGATAACGTAGAATTTTACCATTTTCCAAAGAAAGACGGAGACGGAGGGAGTCAGTTTTTGTAGAATCGATCCGCTTCGTGCTAAATTTATTTCTTTCTATTCTAGCGTCTCCTTCCAACTGACATAATCACGAAACTTTCCCAACGTTGCACTTGGTTTAGTTAAAACCTGTCTAATGAGAAACGTTTTTCTTAGTTCAGCCCAATTTTCAACTAGTCGACGACTCGCCGCTAGGTTTCAGTCTAAATTAATATTTACTTCAAAGTTTGACCTAATTTCATGTGGTATGAAAACTGCAGAATATTTAGCTTTTTATTTCATATTAGCTTTTTTTACTATTAACACTTGAAACGGGATATTTACCATGTTTACTTTTTGTTAAATATGTTTATGGTAAATATCCCGTTTCAAATAAATAAATAATTAATGTAAACGCCGTCAATAGTCTTAATAAATTTATAATTAATAAAAAATAGACTTTGAAACGGGTTTATTTCTATAGTAGGAACAGTTGTCAACCATATAAAAAATCAGTATTAAAATAAATAATTAAAATTAAATAGTATTTTAAGAAAATAGCTACCTACTTACCATTATTAGATTTTTTTTATGTTATTGTTATTGACTTTTATGCAAATCTAATTACTAAGTTTTATGTATTATTTTAATGAAATTTTTATTATTATGATATTTATAATTAACAATAATTTTGCTGTGCCCTTACAGGGTCTACAACGGCTCTTAGCTCTAAGCCCTTTGTTAACATCTTTTTACCTTGTGGAATGCAAATAAATGAATATGAAATGAAATATGAAATATTTTTTTAATGTTATTGGGATCGTGTAACATAACCCTTTAAATTAAAAAATACCTTACTATAATAAAAATCAATATTCTCATTACAACAATATATCACAAAACTACCCAAATCATACAACACAAACAGTTTCTAAAACTAGGACGTGAACTTTGCTTGAGTTTGAATCGAAATTGTTGTTTATCGTTTTTTAAATAACTATAAACCTGTCGTGCGACTAAAAGTTTGTCTTAAACATTCAAATTAGTTTTAAAACTGTGATAAAAACAATAGCACAAAACAAAAGAATTTCAGGTTTAAAATCATGTAACGGCCAACACCTAGACAGATTTTTCAGGGATGAAGATCATTGTATTTTGTAAATACAAAATAACTTAAGATATTTAAACTTCGAATATAAACCAAAACATCCAAAGTCCAAACAACCCTTGGGTCAAGAGAAATAGATTTACCAATGACCGTGAACATTGTAGAGATAACAAATCAAAGACCCGAAACTCAATAAGAAACACGAACATTTGCCAAACACAAATATACAGAGTCCGAATTCTAACGCCCGGACACTGAAATCGTACTATTTAACTACTAAACTTCCTATACCAATAGACGGTGCTACCGATATTGCCACTTAAAGCGAAAGCGTCAGGGGAGGCCGAGAAATTAAAATTATCTTTCGTCTTTTGCAATTTTCAGGTGAGTATCAGGTTGTATATTGATCTAAATATGATTCGCGGCCGTATCATATATTTATTTACAGAATTATAATAATATCGTCATAATCGTAGAACAGTGACGGATCTGAAATTTATGTTGAACTCTGCCGCGCGTGCAATAACAGACAAAATTTGTTCAAATTAGGCTGAGAATCAGCACTTTTCGAACGTCAAAATTATAAGATAGTCCCCCAAAACGCCCTCCCTTCACCACTTCCAGTGCTTTAGCTGGGAAGAAGTGGCGCAACAAACTCCTCAGCAGCACAGCTGTCTGTTCAGTTAGAAAAACTTGATTCTATACAATAGTAAGTATGCAAAGTAATTAACATTACGAGACACGTAACAGTAAATTACATTATTAGCCATATGTCACAATCTGACACTGACACCACCAATATTTCTTTCAAAATTTAAAATTTAAGAAGAAATTTTGAATTTTGCGGACTGCATTAGCGCATCTCCCTTACCACAAACCACAAAGCTTCTACACCTAAAGTTGCGGACATACTTAGCTCATTAGGAGCATAAACGCATCCTTTCGTGCTACTAATTGCATACCTTGCTATTAGTAAGCCCGCTTATTATCCAAGCAACCATCACTTGCTTGATTTTCTAGCAAGCTGAAAGAGAAGGCTCCGAACGCTTCTAAACAGCATCCGTAACATACTATTTATAAATCGCAATCTGAATGATTTTGATGTATATTGCTAAACCATTACTTCTTGTTCGAAAAAATTTGCCTGCTCAACAACATAAATAACGCAATGAAAGTTGTTGAACTGTCAAAATGAAACCCATTCCTACTGTAAGTATGTTACTCAATTACCAAGCGGTTCTCTCTGTTTATTTGTGTGAATAAGTAAGCATGTTTATTGCTAGCAAATGTGTACAGTTGAAAAACATATAAGCATACCTTACTCAAAATTAGAAGTTTTATGTATGAATAACATTGATGTACTCGTATAAAACAAAACTGGCTCGTGTGGTGCAATAAAGAATAGCACCACCCCGTTTAAAAAAGGCGACTAAGGGACTTACTAGAGAATGGGCAGCAGCGTTTTCTATCTTCTTTATCTCTCTATTCTTTCTTTCTTTGTTCTCTATCTTTTCATTTTATAACACCAAACTGCGATCGCCAACCCGCCTGCCAAGCGTGACGAAATGATGACCTTGTGAAAGCCGCAGAATCCGCTGGATGCGGGAAGCACGCGAACCGGTCGAGGTGGCGGTGCTTGAGGGAGGCCTATCTCCAGCAGTGGACGTCTTTCGGCTGAAATGATGATGATAAAACAAGAAAGATAAGGCACCGCTTTAATTTCAAGTAAACATTATTGGACTAGAAAAAATTACATGTAAACACACCCACACAACTACATTTCCCGATGTCGTGAAACAACCGAAATAGAGAGATATGACGCAGGCTGCAGCGGAAACTAGATAGCAATAATTGTCACTGTTACGTACCTATAACAACTCAGAAACAACTGGCGACCTAAAAAGCAATATTATTCAGGAGAATTTTAAAGAAAATAAGTTTTGATGTACTTACAAGTGGAAAGTAATCCCGTGGAACTTGTTTTTGATTTGTGAATTATTTGTGCACATTTTGAAAACACAGAAAGGCATTGTTGCTGCTTATTTAGACGATTACGGTAATTTTACTTAACATGCTGCACATGTGCTACACAAACGCCAGGTCGATTGTGACTAAGGTTAGTTGTGCCAGTCGGCATAGTTTATGCAGTCCACGTCGAGGAGCGCGTACCTACTCGTCCTTTTTTATACATCAATGCTGAATAAACAAATAAGCGAGCAATAAGCGAGTGGTGACCCAGTGGTACCGGCCGCGACTTAGTTGTAGGTCGTAGGTTGGAAACCAGACAGGCGCTTTTCTTTGTGTAAATCATCTCATCATCATCATGTTCTTTGTGTAACCGTCATGTCCTAGAACCAAAATATCGAAGACATGTGACATTTAGCAACCCGCACTGGGCCCGTGTGGTGGTTTACGGCCCACTCCCTCTCACCGAGAGGAGGTCTGTGTCCCAGCAGTGGGAACATTATACTAAACAAATAAGCATGCTAATTAATGAGCATGTCTGTCTGTCAGTACTTACCATGCGATCTATTTGAAGTTTTCGGAAACGAATTTAAAATGTCTCCATTTAGCGTTTCCATGGAATATACTGATAACTGGAGTGGAACTCTCTGCCTGCGTCTGTGTTTCCGAACGCATACAACCCTAATCTATTCAACGTTAGAGTGAACAGGCTTCTTCTGGGTAAGCTCACTCCATCATCGACTTTGTCTGTTGCACCTCTGACCTCGACTAGAGTCAAGAGCAAATCCATCGTAAAATAAAAATAAAATAAAAAAATATACCGGATGACATTTTTTACCGTCTCGAATAAAATTGGGTAGGTATATTAGGTGAACGGAGTAGAAGCCTAAGACGCATATTTTTTTTTTTTTTTTTTTTCAGAAATTATAAAAAAAATACAATAAACAATATTGAAATTTAAATCATACGTAACACATTTTTTTTTTTTTTTTAATAATTTCTGAAAAAAAAATGCGTCTTAGGCTTCTACTCCGTTCACCTAAAATACCTACCCAATTTTTTTCGAGACGGTAAAAAATGTCATCCGGTATATTTATTTTTATTTTTTTATTGTTAAATTTTTGTGTTTATTGTTATAGTATGATAAGTTTACTTCAAATGTGTGGTATTTATCGATAGATCAATTTCTTTCTAGGTTAAAGAAAAAAAAAAACTATGCCATAGGCTTCTTCTACTCCGTTGATCTAGTATACCCAATTTTTTTCAAGACGGTAAAAAATTTCATCCGGTATGTTTATGAAATGCTGCTATAACAGGCAAGTCAAAGGAATTCTAACTAAAATTAGGTTCTAAAACAAAAAGGATCACTTTGTACTGCAAAGGTGATGAGTACAAAGAGGACATGGGGTATAATGTGAGCACTTGAAACATAGGGGAAGCTGGGGAAGTAGACGACTGAAGCTCATATTTACGCGTATTACGGAAACAAGAGCGTGAAAAAGAGTTTTACTTTACAGATTTTGCTACTTAATGTTATGTGCACTTTAATATTATGTAGGAACCTCGCTTGAATTTTTCATCATTAATTTAGAAAACAAGTGCGTGTCAGGCCACGCACAATAAAGGGTTCCGTAGCTAAGATGAATTTATCCCAATAACAAACTTAACAGTGTAGTTGAAAAGCATGTTCCCCCCATACATTCCAACTACAAATGTAAGTTTGTACGCATAATATTGAGTGATTTTCCATGTTATTTTAACACGACTTCTTATAGATTTTCCTGTAATCTATAGTTATAGAACTATTTTCTGTATTTTTTTTTTCTCGATTTTAGGCTCAGTAGTTTCGGAGATAAGGGAATGGTTAATTTTTGTCTATTTTCTTCAATAACTTAGAAACTGTTTAAATTAAATAAAATAAAAAAAATTCTCATAGCAAGTCCTTTCATTTGATATGTCACACGGTACAGTTTGGAAAAGTTTTTTTTATTATTTAATTTCAAACTGCCTCCCGAAAGTGACCTTCAACCGAGATATTCAAAATTAATTTATTTACGTTACACGTCCGTGTTTGGGTCACAGAAGTTCAGAGTTGTACCAAATTTCAACTTAATCGGTCCAGTAGATTCGGAGCAAATTTGCTGTGGTAGACGGACAGACAGACCAACACACGAATGTTCCTATAAGGGTTCCGTTTTTTCCTTCTGAGGTACGGAACCCTAAAAAGCAACGTTTTAGAAATACATTTCTGAAATCGTTAAAATAAGAATTCCAAGGGTATGAGTTAACACTTATTGTGTTTGCTCTGCGCTGGAACAGTTACACAGGCCATCAGTATAGTATGATAGTTTAAAACCGATGATGACCACTGATGGATCTAGTGAAGGTTGCAAGCAGTAGCGGAGCAAGTCATAAAGGGAGGGTCCCTTTATATCAAAAGGTAAAAAGGGTCCAAAATAAAGGGTTTAAAGGGCTGCGGCGAAACTCCATAGGAAGGGACTTTTTTTACAAAATAGCGTACTGTCATGTCAGGTTAAGTTCCCATCGTAATTTTAGAGAGAAACGCAAGAGCGAGCGAGGTGAACTAGAACATTTTAGCACTCTGACTCGGATACTAGGTTAAACTGTCGTTGTTATTCTACTAAGAAAATGCAAGAGCGAGCGAAGCGAGCTCGAAAGGAGCATCCTGACTGGGATACTAGGTTAAGCTGTCATTGTGATTTTAATTAAATAACACAAGAGCGACCAAAGCGAGCTCGAAAATTAGAACAGCCTAACTTGGGTAGTTTAGATTTCCTGTGTGATTTTAGTAAATGAATTTACCTTTGTAAATCATAATTAAATTACGTTGACTTCCATATTTTCAGCTCTTATCAATAAGACTTTGATTTTTTGGATAATATTTTACGAATTTTAGTAAAAATTCGTAATATATTATCCAAAAAATCACACACATTGCGTCGGAGGGCCCCTGAAGCTTGGGGTCGGAGTATCATTGATACGGTTGATACGGCGGTAGAAGCTACGCCCCTGGTTGCAAGAATACGCTGGACGCGAGAAGCGGCTGAATGTTGATGACGAACGTAATCCTAAAAGCTAAAAAACACAGAAAAAGATCACACGATACAACTGATGAATGAAGTCTGTACTCTATAGAAGCTGACGATATTTAGGCTGACGCCCCGGGCAACAGACCCGCACAAAGATAGATAAATAATGTGTTTTCGTAGTAACGAAGTTGTATGTTGACTCATCACCTAAAAGCCTAGCGAGTTTACTTTGTGATCACGACACGACTACGATGCGGGGTAGGAAAGTATCCAAACAAAGAATAAACAAGACGTGATATTTCCATATATGTTTCAGGCAGATTGTATAATTCGTCATTTTACAACTGGCCGCCGCGCGTCGTCTGTATATTATACAAACGCTCGCGGTTATGTAATGTAAATCTATTTCTTAAGGTGCTCGCCGGCCGCTGCCACGGCACCGCTCGCTTCGCTCGCTCGACTCGCGCGCAGTTGGTCACAGTTCTAACCTAACCCATTTGGTCGAGGTGTATGGATGTCGAAATTATAAAAATTTAACAAGTTGCCAATTTGCCATAGGCATTTTGCATAACCGCCAGCGTTTATGCAAAATGAAAAACGCCGTTTGTAAAATGACGAATCATACAATCAACCTGCCACAGATACATTACGTTTTCATTGTACAATACATTACATTATCATTTTACATCGTCATTAATTTTAAATGCGGCTATTATTTATTTCAGTTAAATAATCATAATTATGTAATTAAAATGGTAAGATAACTCTCGATGTAATACCAGAAGCCTAATTACGTAACACACTATTGGTAGGAATCGGTTTCATTTTGACAGTTCCACAACATTCATTGCATTATTTACGTTATTGATTAGACACATTTTTCATACTAATAAGATAAGATAAAAAAATCGTTTATTTCTCACCATAATATAGGTCATTAGAGAGAGGTATCAATACAAAGTACATAACAACAATAATTATACTATGGGAGACTGGTGCCTAAACTAGACGTGAGGTCTAATTTCAGGACACCAGGTCTCCGCCCCTTGGGTAATGCTTACATTTAAATTTTTGTGTACAATTATTGGTGCGGTAAGAATTTCCAAAAGCATAGGCTTTTAAGTTTAAAGTTAAAAAAGAAACTGGTATCAGTTATTGATGCTTGGTGTTAGTAGGTATGTTTAGTAGACATGAATGTGTATCTGTGAGTTAGTAAGGTATATGTGTGGGTGAATATGAAGCAATGGTTTAGCAATTTGTTTAAAAATCATTCAGATTGCGATTTGTTTTGTATTACGCAATTAGGGTACAGATACTAAATGCGTATTTCACAAATGAAACCAATCGCGATGAGCACGTATAAATCATAAGTAGTCTAAACTCCTAATCGCGTTCACTTTCGTTCGTGTAATTTGCCCTTAGTCGAATAAAACTTCAGTAGACCATACGTAATGGAAGGTTCAAATTAAAACTAAATCAACATAATTATACTTCACATAAACCTTCATGGGCACTTATGAAACGTCAGAAGCTAGGTGCACGGTTCCAATTGGTTGTTTCCTATGGAGAAGAGCCGGCCTGAAACTCCACGGTTACTCTTTTAAAAATAATTGGATTTTACAATATTTTCAAATAACAGTGTTAATAGATATCAATGGGAGGACAGTGTAGGTGTGTGTCTTTTCCGGGTAACCACTAAAAATCAGCGCTGTGCTGTGGGTCCCTCATAGCACAGCATCATGCTGAGTGGAAGCCTTCTTGTCACAGTCATGACGTGCAGCTGCCGACTATTTTGTTTTGTGCTCGTGATTGGAATGTAGATCTATTTTGTTTATTTTTATTTTTCTGTATACCACGTACTCAAGTTAATTATCTTTTTGTATGCACGTGTTTCTGTGACAAATAAACCTATTTTTCTTTCTTCTTTCTTTCAAAAAGTACCAGTTACTTAGCAAAACAGAAAATGGTCAACAAATCTACAGTCTCACGTTCTCACATTCACAAAATAGATAATATTTTTTTTTTTTTTTCTTTAAAATGTAAACCCATTTATACCAAATGACATTGGTTTGCTATTACAACTAAAACAACAAAGAATAAATATCACCCACAAAAGCTACTAATAATGAGTTGAAATTAGAATTATAGGTACATAATTACAAACTAAGAAAACAGTTGTTATGGTAAACTCGGGACAGACATATCTGCGAAACTTTTCTCTTTATGATATTAGTATACTTACAAACATATCGTATCGTATGCATATCGTTAAAATCGAAGTTCAGTTACTTGTACCAACTCCCGATGTCAAAGTAACTGAGCAAAACGAATTCCAGTTAAACTTGGGTTCAATTTATTTCTTTGATAAAATGTTTCATCATTCTTATAAGCTTGTTACGCGGAACGAACATTTTTAATATCCTCAAATACATCCAAAAGCGATAAGATTAAACATTCTACTGATATACCTAGGCATAATATTTCAAACGTTTTGTTAAGAATGTACCCAAAGATATATTAATAAATTCTACAAACACGGAATCTTAATTTTTTCGCAAAAAAGAGATGCAGAAATATATTTCTTTTTCAGGAAAATACGAGAAAAATCTTCAATAACTCCTTAGATGTGTTCAAGCAAAGAAAGAATGAAGATTAAAATGTACTGTAACACAATTATGGCGACAAACCTGTCTAAAGAATTTTATAACGTCAAAAGGAATTCACAGGAAGACGCAGCAAAAGCTTGTATGAACGAATTAAGAAGGACTGACGCCTTTGCAAGTTTTAAGGCATTCCTACACCAACCTGTTTTATATTTTATCTTTTGCCTGAAAGCGTAAAAAGATTTTAAAGCCATAATTTTCGGATCAAAGAGTTTTGGAGAAACACAAAGCTGAAGCTAGTCCTTGCTTTCATCATGATAGCGAAAATTTGTTCTTTTCGTTGGAAAAATAGATTGTTTTAATGAAAAACCATTTTTGTAGGTTTTGTTAAACTTTTATATGTTATCGACGCGTTTTACTTAATTGGAAAAGGCTTCATGACGTCACGTCCGCCAACTGACGGCGGTCCGCGCAGCAAACGAGCGTTTAGTAAAAGGCGTTTACGAGTTAATCGAGCCCCAGTCTGCATGCAGGGGCCTTACTCCCGAAAATAATTCGAGTTTGATTTTGTTTCCGATTCGAACTCGTTTCGATCCTAACGAATCTTTCGATCGAAGTTAGTTTCACTTCGATCCACCGCAGGATCGTGCGCTAGTGTCGGATTCAAGAGTATGCATCGGCATTTAATTCGAATCCAATTCGATTGATTCAGAACTCGATGCTGTCTGTAAGGCCCTAGTTCTCAACGAGTCCTCAAATGTCTACAAGTATTCACGTACAGTCTGTGAAAAGGGTTAACAAGTAAAAAAGTGTGCATAAGTCTTAACTATTTTGTAATTCCGAAATTCGTTTTATTAGCTAAATTAAAGGAAAATAATTAAATGTGCTGAATATGATGTGTAATGTGATCTTTATGTATTTTGATGTGATCAAAATACATAAAGATAGTGTATGCTAATGCTTATATTAAATGAATATTATATTCATTCATTGTTTTTCGCGACCTTAACATAGATCTAAAGGGTATCCAGCGGGTAAATTTCTAATTCAAAATTAAATAACAAATACACGAATAAGTTAGGAATTTTTATTTTATTTTTAAAATGTAACAAAAGTCTGCGGATTTCACTTGTTAAAAATAATTTCTTCCAAGTGACGTCCTATTCTCGCAATACACTTTTGTAAGCGAACCCTCACATTGGCAAGTACGCGCGAACAAAGCTCTACGGGGATGGCAGCGATTTCACGCCGAATATTTTCTTGTCAGCTTTCATTAATCTGATCAAAATAAAACAAGAATACAGCCTGTATTAAAAATACTAGTCATTTAAAAATCGTGCCTTATAAAAATATAAATACGTGCATTCGTTTAGAACAAGGGCTACTAAAGGGTAAAACGTCAAGCTTTCGGCTTGAACAGGACTGCGGGAATGTGTGTGACATTTACTTACACAATTTTATTGTTCAAAACTCCTGCTATATGAGCATTAAATCATAACATATTTATTTAAGAGCGTTCATCCCGCGCGGGCTGGCAACGTCGCATTTCTAGAGGTTTTTCGTGATTATTTGATTAAATTTAAATCAAAGTACATTTTTTTTTTGCAGCCAAGCTCTAAATCTTTGTTATTTATAAGTATGTGTGCTATTCTTTTTACAGTTATTTTAGTATTTACTCATACAATTGACAAATTTTGTCAATTATTTTCTGTCTGTAGTATTACGACTAAATATTTGTATTTACTATAAAGTAAATGTTAAAAATACAACGACTAAATGCTTGGCTGAAAAGAGAATTGGTCCTAAAGTTTTCAACCTGTGAAGTATCAGTAGAGTTGGGTATAGGTTGATCTGGTGAGACCTTCCAACGCACAGGATACTGCCCCGTGGATAGCGCTAGATCAAAAATGTGATGTACCGGTGATATTATGTGCTCTTTACTTCCTTTTATGATATGCGAAGACAATGCAGATACATATAGTAAAAATACCTATTCTACAATAAGTACAAAGTATTAAAACATAAGGAATGACAGAATTAGACCACACTTTAAAGCAAAAGTTGTGAACAGTCAATGCACCACGGTATCAGGGGTAATCAATCATTAGTCGCGACTCGGGATCGATTCTTACATACCGACTACGACGCGCTCCGTCAGTTACATGGACCAGATTTGTGATTTATTATACTATCAATTATTGAGATTTTGTGAGATAAATACTGTGGAAGTAAATAATAATGAATAATAATATGAATGTAAAAATTAAGAATTTGTCACCATTCTTAGGAAAATTCACTTCCATACTAGGAAAATTCGTCTCGCGAAAGATATGCAAAAGTATGAAAATACCTAGCTTACAAAGTTCATAAAAGAATATTTTTATTAAAGACTTCTTAGAAATTGCGAAGTATTTGTGTATGCATATTTGTTAAAAACGTCAAAATAAAATGGGACGGCAAGAGGAAAATCAACTAAACCTGCCGTGGATTTTCCTCTCTGTCATACATAATATAGTGTCAACGACCGATTGCCAAGCTCCACATTATTTAAAGAAACCACTTTTTCGTCGATTGCGATTTCTACTTAGTCGGTTCTCGTTCTAAGAACCCAAGACACTGCGAAAAAAATGTTATTTCTCTCTGATCCAACCCTTCGCTTGACTTTTTTAAATTTATATAATCATACGTAAAATAATTTGTGGGATATTGTTTTTGAACAGTCGGGGCAATGACGAAAATATTTCCAGACACAAAATAAATAAAACTTAAAACCTTTAAAACTCCGACTTTATTGAAAACAACCAATGAGCAAAAACCTAGTTAATTCATACGAAATAAGTTTATATCATAACCCTTACGTCAGCAGAGGGTTGTCACCACAAGTCTGACCCTTCGTACGTCCGATTACATTTCCTACCCTAATGAGATTATTTTATGATGATATTAAGCCAGATGTATCACCCCTAAATGGATTCCCTTCGTCATGGACGGAATATGTTGTTAGAGCTTTACGAATAATTATATTATCATTTTGGCGATAAGCCAATTTGTGGGTTTTATGTAATAATTACTGTTATAAAATATTTGGTTAGTTTTGCGCCGTTGGTTTGAGGAAATAGTTCGTTATTATAGCGTCTTGTAGGAGACTGAGTAGTGGTATTAATGTTTGTAATAATGACTGCCATCACAAATACAAAGATAATTGCCAAAAGGCTCCATCAATTCCGTAAAAATATTTTGTTTTAAAAGAGTGTTCGTGGAGTTTCTTGCCCGTTCTTCTCCATAGGAACCTATTACGCTTTGAAATGGGCAACTAGCTTCATCTTTCCGACTGACCGACCTCTTGACAATTCAAAAGTGCCTGTAATTGGTTTATTTGAAATAAATGCTTTGAGTTTGAGTCAGATATTTATATATTCACTATCAGAACATGTTTGTGCTATTGCACAGAATAACTTATTCGCCCTGAATATCCTTTTAAAAATTGCCCACTTCTGAGTTTTTAAAGTCATCGGATTTAGAGAAAGCCCACAATTTCTCCATCTGATTTGACTATTTAAGTCATTATGTGGCAGGGCGCACATGATCATATATGAAACAGAAAGGCACTGAAGATGACGTAATTTTTTGCCAACTTTGGAAATCTTAAATTGGACTCCGGACCACGGGGCTCGTATCTAAAACTTTTCAAATATATTTTCAGTGTTTTCTTGTCAAAGTCAAGTCAAATATTAGTAGTCAGTTATTAGTATTTCAAATAGGTATATAAAAGGCACTTTCGAAAATCAAAAATCACAAAAAAAATATTGGTTGTCTGTAAAGTTGGTTTACGGACGTTAATTTTACGTGATAACGTCATAAGAAAACATTGCGTCACAAGCCGAACGCTTAGGCCGATCGTGCCTCTCTATCGCTTGTTCCGCGCTCTCGCTTGCACACTCGGCTCAGGCGGAACGTGACAGTCATGCTTTTTCGTGCGTGCAGCCGGCGTTCATCGATTTATAAGACATTAGCACGTCAAAATTTTTATTAGTTGGCCCTTCCAAAAGGTAGTTACGTACGGAAAATTATGGGCAAGAAACTCCATACTTACACTTTTAAAATGTTAACAATATTTTTATACATTAATCAATAATTATATGGGAGGAGCTCGTGGCTATGTAATAACAGCCGCACGGGTTGATTCGTCAGGTTAAGCTACGCTTGCCGGGGGTGGATGGGTGACCATCTTTACATACGAGACTCCTCCGTGCCTCGGAAAGCACGTTAAGCCGTTGGTCCCGGCTGTCATTCGTAGATCTTTGACAGTCGTTACGGGTCGTCAGAAGCCCAAAAGTCTGACAGCCAGACTTACCAAGGGGTATCGTGTTACCCAGTTACTAGGTTGTGGAGGTCAGATAGGCAGTCGCTCCATATAAAATACTGGTATTCAGCTGCATCCGGTTAGACTGGAAGCCGACCCGAACATAGTTGGGAAAAGGCTAGACAGATTGAATCAATAATTATATGTGAAGAAGATCTACCTAGAATGAAACTACTATACCACAATAGATAAAAAGAATGAAAAGTGAAGTAATGACAGACAAATTAATTATAGATAGATACATAATCATGCCACACTTACTCAGATACCAACTGTTCGCCCTACATATATTATGCTTGCTCGAAAACCCTCTGGGCTCCCCTACCATCAGAGAAGGTCATATCACGAAAACAAACCTGTCATCAAAATGCCAAGGTTGTACCAAACGCACTTAAACATCTTCACTTGGCCTTCATCCCAAGATTTTCAAGTCTAAATACAAAATTTTCAATGGGATGACGAGATATTTATGACAACATGAATGGGGAGTGAAAATGGTGGAGTATGCTGGAGTGTTCACTTTGATACGTACTACCCTCCAGAAGGCTCTTCAGATTGTATACAATTTAAAGGGCCCGTTGACGCACGCTTGATGGGGCAAATGTTGGGACTAGTGGAGGATATTGGTTGTATCTGTGGGAGCTTGTTAATAGCAAAAATAACTGTTTGTCTATACATCTACACAAATCAATAAAATTGAAGTGTCTGTTTGTAATATCAAAATAACAGCTTTTACTAAATGCATATGAAAATATAAACTACTTATACCACAAAAACAAATTTTAAATTGTATGTCTGTCTATCTGTCTGTCTATTTGTTCCGGCTAATCTCCGAAACGGCTGAACCGATTTTTACTGGACTTTCACTGGCATATAGCTAATGTTATAAGGAGTAATTACTTAGGCTTGCTTAGACTTAGGCGAGTAACTTACTTTTATTTTAGAAAAATCCACGCGGGCGAAGCCGCTGGCAGCAGCTGGTACCATACTAATATTATAAATGTGAAAGTAACTCTGTCTGTCTGTATGTTACGTTTTCACATCTAAACCGCTGAACGGATCGTCATGAAATTTGCCTGGGATATGGAGAAGGACATAAGCTACTTTTTTACGCGATAACAGCCATCCACGCGGGCGCAGCCGAGGGCAAAAGCTAGTAAGTCATAAACGAAATATTAGTCTGTAAGATTTCCTAAGTTTTTTTTTATATTGCCCCACAGAATACATTGATGAGTTAATTACACAAATACCTATGCACGATACACGGGATTGACGCATGTGTACACATAACATGCCTGTATTCCCCGAAGGGTTGTGGAAAGGGGTGTGCCCATACTACACCCACATTTCGCCAGTTATGTTTAAGTTCTATGTCATAGGGGACGAGCCTATTTCCATCAACCGAGCACAAATCTAGACTCCGGACTGCTACTGACAAATTCCAGATAGAAAAACCAAATAACACTGCCCTTTATCCCGGGAATCGAACCCGGGACTTCATGCTCAGCAGTACCGTTTGCGACCACTAGGCCAACGAGGTAGTCATATTATAAGTAAAATCGCGACAATCCAAGTCGGATTTGACGTTTCTCATTCTATAAGCCGCGATAACTTTGTATGCACGTCTACGTAAGAAATCGAAAAATTCATATTCATATTCCTAATTAATTCTTTGTTACACTATAACAATGAGTATCATTCGTAATCACCAAGTTTCACAAAAAAATGCACTCAAAAACACAAATTAATCGTTGATTAATATGCCGTTATATAACATGACGTTATTACAATGTCATGTCTGGGTTCGTTGCGGTAGTGCTGTGACCGTTTTAAGCCGTTTTTTACCAAATAAAATCGATGTTCTGAAAAACCGATTCTTCTACAAACATTACATAAAGAAATTTAGTGAATTTATTTATTTATCCAACCAGACCACACTTATTTAATGTAAAAAAAAAATCTTGACTAGCGACCCGCCCCGGCTTTGCACGTGTGAATATCAGTGGCGTGGCTAGGGCTTGCCTCTAGGTACACCACTTGTGCATATGATACAATACAGCGTGTTACGGAAAGGGTATATCCATACAAACGGGGTGAAGAGTGTATCTGGTTCAGAATCTCTGTACAAAATTTCAACTCAAAAGCACTAACTAGAAAATGCTTAATATTTTTTTTATTTCGATAGTTTTTAAATTTAAATCATAACAAACGTGTTACCGCCGTTTCTTTGTGTGTAGTTTATTGACACCGATCAGCTGACTTGCTCTAGTGATGTGTAGAATTCAATTGGAAACATTTGATTTTTATTTAAATGTTTCTTAACATTTTATTTATGTAGGTATAGGTATTAAAAATATTGCCCTATAGTTTGTTATCACCAAAGGAATCCGTGCTTTTGATATGTATATACCCTTTCCGTAACACGCTGTATATGTATACATAAACTTTCCGGAAGAAATCAGTAATCTTTGAAACTCGCCCAAATATAAACTTAGTTAGGATTTATGTTACATATTACAAACTCGTAAGTGTAATAAAACGATATGCCTCGAGAATCAGTTTTAAGCAATTTAGATAAATAGTCGATTAAAAACTGTATGATAAATCGTTATTACTCGAGAATAGAAGTGTCAAATCCGACTTCTTAAAATGTCGCGATTTTAGCTTGGAAACTTGGCTTGAACAAACTTATACTCCATTTACTATAGCATTAGACAAATAACGGCTAAATAACGACAGTTATTGTGTAATATTCTCGAAATTACTGCACTTTAGAGTTATTTTTTTAATGTAAATGGTAAATAGATTATAGTGCTTGGTATTTATCGTGAAATAACGGCGTTTATTAAACGTTTACGTCGAAATAACGAAAGAATGAGAACAGTTATTAGTCTAATGTTATAATAAATGGAGTATAGAAGAGACGAAAGTTCTTGATTTTTATAGGTACTTTCATCATCATTATGATTTTATTTTATTTGGTTTTGTTTTTGATTTGAATCGTTTTTTTTTTTTTTTTTTTGTTTAAATTTATTTGATCATATTTGATCATTTGGTTTTATCTGATGATTGATAATAATTTATGTTTGGCAATGGGTGTTATTTACCTGAAATAAATGAATTTATGATTATTTATTATAATGATATCAAAATCTCGCTTTTCCGTAATCGGGTGATGAAAAAAAGACTCATGGTTTTTGTTACTGTATTCTGGTATTTTTTCCTGATTATGAAGAAATTTAGTACCATACACAATCAGCCGTCAAAGAATATTTAAGTTTAACACAAAGGATCGAAGGATCTGAATCCTGCTCATTTACTGCGAAGGACCTGATAGAAGCTACATACAGTTTTCTACTATACTACATGCCCCGGAATTAACACACACCACCAAACACCCCAATTACAATATTATGTTATAATCATATTACGTACACTGAATTTTTACTATTACGTGTAAAACATTTTTTATTTATTAAATTAATTATACTGATTTTGAGAGAAAATTGTAGTCACATTACAAATCTGCGCACTCACACAGTCGCACACGTATAAGCGTCTAGCGTAGTAGGTATTTCGTCCATTTTGGTTTGTTTTGACTATACAGCAGAATGTGACTAATTTACGTAGATTTAATTATTAAAACAAATATCTATAGGTACAGGAAAATATTTTAACCAGTGCGCAAATTTTTTTTGGTGGTTCAGTGTCAGTAATAGAACACACTTCCATTATTTGTTTAATACTTTCATTTTTTTTTTCCGACTTGAAATCAGCAAATATGGACACAATCTATTTGCAATAATATCAATGGGCACGTGCGCCGGCCGGCTAGGTAGGTGCGGTAATAGATACCTACTACTGCGTTCCGCTTCACTGCACGCGGCACGTGGCGTGTATCCAATAAAGCAGTTTTTTTTTTTAATGAACATCTTTCGTTAACGATAACTTATTTTTTTGCACACACAGCATCATTACGTGGTAACCCCTATATATCCTTTTTTGTAAAATAAGATCAAAATTTTGTTAAATAATAGCAATAATAAATATTATTATTAAATAATTATTAAAATATCTTATTTTTCTTGATTTTTAAATTCTTTCTATATATTATAAAGAAAACACATGTTGTGCCTAGGATTTGAACCTCCAATATTACGCACGGCAAGCGGTCTTGAAATCTCCGGACTACTTAGACGTTGTATATATAAGTCTTCGTAAATGTTAACCTTATTATTGCTTGTCATTATATGCATTAATAAAAGTATTAACTTTTTATTGAATAATCACAATATTTAAAACAGAAAATACTTTTTTATTCACTAAAACAATACATTAATTGTAATAACATGTTTTTGCGAAATACAAAAACCAACTTGGGCCTATCACGGATTTGAACGCACATGTGTGTATGGGGGGGTAAGGACTTAATGGAGCTTTGTGTACTAATATATATCAAAATAAGAAATAGGTGTTTAATAAAACGCGTGTATTTTTCTTTTATTGATTCAGTAAATGATTCTGAACAAACTACTCTCATAATGTGTATTAATTCAGTTACACATTGTATATTCAAGACAACACAACAGTTCTCTCAACAACAACCGAGCACATCAGACGACTCCCCGAATCACATCAGACATTCCACTTACGTCCCCCACAGTAATAAGGATCGTCTCAGACAACAAATCTACATATTTTTCAAAGCGCAGAGGAATTGCAAAACACGTTACGTTTAGAACAAGTACTAGAACACCGAGCTATGAATATGAAAATCTGAGGCATGAGAGTAGATTATACGACAGAGACAGAGCTTTACTACTTCGCTGAGCCGTGAGCTTATTTGGTCGCACTACCTTACAACTGAATATTAACTATATAAGTAGGCTAAAACTACAAAATGTGCAACATTTTACCCCATAGTTTATGCGGCATGAATATAGCGTTCTCTTTCGACACAGGCAGTGGCTGTGGCTATGGTGGACTGTTTGACAATAATTTACACAATGACGCTTTATTAGATACCAGCCTATGTCCCCCAGGATGCCGTCTATCTTCTTGATAAATTTTATCGAAATCCGTTCAGTGGTGTAGGCTTGAAAAGGTACCATACAGACAAACAGAGTTGCTTTGGAATTTATAATATTAGTATGGATTTCACATAACACTTTAAACTCTCCGCCACTGCCACTGCCTCTATAATTAACAACGCATAAGGACGTGTGCGGTGGTCAGACGTCACACTCACATTAGCTATGCTATGTAGAACAGTAGGTAGGTACCTACAGTGCGACACGAATCATACTTAATGAACGTGACAAAGTGAAATTTACTGGATTTAACAGGTTTTGACATCTTCCCTTTACAAAAAGCGCTGCGCAAAGATGTTTGAAGGACAACATATATCGCTTTGTGTGATATTTACTCCTGTATCATGCCGTGCTTACCCCAACATTTACACACTCACCATGATTAACGTGTTATTTAGGACAATGTCCTGCTAAATTATGACGGCTATTTGTTTTAGAGATTGCGCTGCCGTACGGAATTTCCGACGCTCAGAAGCCGTGTGCGAGTCAAAAGTGGGATTATTCCGTTGCGAACTAACTGGCTTATGGTGTAAATGCGTGAAATTTTTCACGCTCTCGTTTAGAATTTAATTAATCCATGTTATGCTGTGGATTTTTGAGTGGTTGAGTAAATTACTAGGTGACATCATTTTTATAAGTATATTAAAGGGTGAAAAATATTATGTGTAACGAAATATAAATACTGACATAATAATTGCATTTAGGCTACCGAACCACGGAAAGTTTTTATACAGCTGATTGTTCATCTATCATCCTTATACTTACTTGGACTGGGACTTATAGATTTCCGTAGGTGTGTCCGTGGCATTATCAGAATACCAGCGCTGCGGTTTTAATTTTTTAAATATCTCAGCAGTATCAAGTCAAGATCACGCTATTTAAAGCGTATTGTCAGGGTCTGTACACGGGTTATCTATGGGTAAGTTATACCAAAAAATCCATGGACACTGCGCGTCCAATACAATAAAATTTTCAGGATGATTTTGGGACTTCCTCGTTTCTGCATTGCCTCCGAGATGTTCGCGCAGGCTCGTACGAACGATTTTCATGCCGTCATTCGGAAAAAAAGTCGTGTTACTTATGAGGTGCGGGGGAGTCACAGCAGCATCCTGAAAACTGTAGTTGAAGATGTGCATGCTCCTGTGTTGAGGCATTTCGTTCGTCTGGTGATCTTTTAGGGAGGAATCTACCTTCCCTATTGGTTATCGTGATGGGACGGGGTGTCTCAGCACAGGGACATTTGTATATAGAATTAGATGATAGTGTTGTTGTTTGTAATTGTATTTAAGAACTAACAATAGTTTCTAAGTTTTTGTATACTTATCTTTGGATCTAGTTGTCCTAAAATTAAAATAAATGAATTTGAATTTGAATTATGCTGAGATAGCGGCCTTTTTTGGCCTCGCACAGGTTTACAATGTAAATTTTGTTAGTTTAAAATGCTCATTTTTTTATTTTTTACTGTTTGTATTTCTTGCGCGTGTCCCAAATTGACGGCACAGTTGGCGCAGTGGTTAAGCTATTGACTGCTGCGCTGCGTGTCGCGAGTTCGATTCCCGCACGGAACAAATATTTGTATGACGTACAAGTAGTTGTTCCGGGTCTGGCTGATGTGTATGTGAGTTTAAATGTTTGTAAACGCAACCACAATACAGGAGAAATTTCTAGTAGTGAGGCAACATTTAAAAAAAAAAATATTTCTTTGTTTCTTTCTATCATCCATTCTAAGTATAATTAATTAATTACATAACAAAATCAGCCCAAAAGGTTCACTCTGCTGGGACACAGAAGTGGGCCGTAATTCACCACACGGGCCCAGTACGCGTTGGTAGATATCACATGTCTTGAAAGTTTTGGTTCCAAGACATGCCGGTTTCCTCACAATGTTTTTCTTTACCTTTTGAGAGCAGTGCTGATGAAATAAATTACACAAAGCTATCTACTCTGACTCGAGCAAAATTTGCGGATGCACTGCAATAACGTGGTAGTCGCAACAGCGCCCCAAAAGCGTTGTTGTATTGAACACGCAACGCTTTGGCAAAACGCAAAGGCCCGTTTGGTACAGCTGATTCATAGAGCGCTCGAGTACAGGGACTATTTAAGTACAATAGTTGTACTATAGGACAATATACGGACAATTTAAGTTTTTAGTAAATTTGATATTCTATTATAATTTCCCTGACCTTACGTCACAACAAGAGATGGTACACAGTGTAACTATCTTCATTCACGGACTATAAGTATTTTCCTTGCAAACATAAATACAAGCATGATCAAACCATAATTCTCAGAAACTTCAAACTTTTCCCATTGTTTGTCTTGCTTTAGTATTTATGTGTATTTATTTGTGCTTATATTTATACATAATTAGGTATATACAAGGTGTTTTTTTGTTATATCCCATAACTCTAGGGTATTAATGAGACCATAGCAAAGAATCAACGAGCACATATATTTTTTTTTTTTTCATTTTCTTCATTTTTCATACAAAATAATTCGACAAAGTCACGATTATTAATGTAAAATACCCTTACGTGAAATATCGGCAACGTGACAAATAACGTGCAATATACGTGTATGATGTGACAACGTCACATTTTCATAGCTTTAAATACCTATGAATGATTGGTTTGAATGAAAATGAATTACTCGTATTTATCAATGCAACTTAGATACCTACACAGATCGAGGGCTTCAGTCTTATCAGTTTGGCAACGTCGCAAAAGTAACAATTTGTCACACGGGTGACAATTTTTGACCTATAATAATATGATTGATGACAATTATCTTCGAAACTAAGCATTTTTGGACCACACATTCAGGACTTTTTGTATTATTTTTACTCATAGTACCCTAGAGTAATGGGATATCAAAAAAAACGGGGCAGTCTTTGGGGACTGCTGATAGAAGTGAAAACTAACTAAGTAACTTGTGAGCGTTCGGTTACGATGACGGGAGTTCCATGATTTTTGTTCACCCAAAAAGTACACATATATACAAAGTATACATATAGCTCATGGAAAGCGTTCGGTGACGATTACGCGAGTTCCATGATTTTTGTTCATCCAAAAAATTCTCAACGCGCCTAACGAAGTTTTCACTTCAAAAACATGTTATATATTATATTTATAGTTTTTAATAGGTAGGTATATGTAGATCCTTATATTTATTTAAATAAATAAACTTGCCTTTCCTTATGCTTCTGTTTTATAAGTACACCGCAATAATTTATCATAAAAATAAACAGCGAATATTTCAAGAAACATTTCCAATTTTCTCAATAAATCCAGTTACGTTGGAAAAACTGAAAACTCCAATAAGTTTTTCCTTCCTTATATAAGTTATTGTGTATAGCCAATCTCCAAGGTTTTAAAAACAGCGATCTGAAATGATTTACAACAACTTCATTTTGCACCGTTTGTAAAACAAATGAAAAGTGACATTTTCAGAATCGATGTTTTGATATTCTGCTGCATGCAGCAGAAAAAAAAAAACAATAGAAAGTGTAAAGTGTAAATTAGGTAAATAAGAAATTAGCAGCAAAGTGTGCCCAGAGCTGCACCAAAAAGGCCCAGTTCAACAAAAGAGCCAGACCCCTAGTGCCTGACGCTGGTTCTCAACTGGACCTCCCTGACGCTGGTTTTCAACTGGACCTTCAGGTCCAGTTCAAAACCTGGCTGGGAAAAAAGCTGCCCACTCGCTACAAGTAGACCTACCAAGGTCCTTTGCTTCCGTAACATGAGTATAAAAGAACATTGCAGTGTAATTAAGCTCTCAACTTACACATAATTCTTGCACATAATGTCTTGTCATTAATTATTATGGTCACCCTATTACCGGGTACATCGTCCTGTGCAGTAGATTACAATTATAAATGCTAACTATTCTATGAATATTATCCCCATCGGTTTCAAATATTAATGTGTTACCCAGAGTTTGGGTTTCAACAATGTTATATTATGTACACAATTATTATTGTTACTTCCGAACTCAATGAAGTTAAGATGGAGATGGGAACTTATGTAGATAATTCCCAATATGATGATTAAAATGTATTGTGCACATTAATAACTTAACAAACTATGACTATATTTCATGACAATATTTTATTTTTGCTACAGTCAGGGAACTTTTTAGCCACATAGACACACAAGGTACGGTTGCCAGCAAATCAAGTTACCAAACTATCAAATTTTCTCGTACGAGTTTGAACTTAATCTTCAACATTTCAAAGTTTAAAATCGTTTAGAAATCTGACAATTTACCCCGTTATAGTTAATCATTTTATATGACTGACAAAGAATGACATTGCAGTGATGTGACTTGATAGTCAATTTGCGTGTCAATCACCTATCAAGATCCACTTTGCAGCCTATAATAATGAGGCAGTAGGATGAATTACCTTCACAGTTTTTCATAAAAAGTATCAAGGAGCCATTAAAGACTATTTGCATCATCATTTCAGAATTCTGAATATCATTCACCCAGCATCCTATTTCAGCCATATTACGCTAACGCAAATCATTGAATAATCCGTCCGTTCCCGTTAGGTACCAGGATAGCAGATGTGCGAGGCAATGTGTAAACACGCGTGAAAGTGCCCAGTCAGCGGCACGCCTGCGGTTTTCGTGGCACTTCAAGATGGCGGCCCGATTTCACAGCTGACGACGAACGAAATGTCAACGCGCTGTTCAAAATGTAATTAAACGTAAATCGATTGATATAGTTCGGGTTTGTTTTGATTTAGACAAACTGTTTCGCGTTTAGTTTGTTTGTAGGTGCTTGTGGACTATTGTAGAGGCGTAGCCGTTAATGAATTGGATGTTTACATTGCGAATTTGTTGGTTTTATCTGTTTATCTAATGTAGACAATTGAACGAACTTCATTTCTGTTTTTAGAGACGTTGCTCTAGGGAGAGCCCCGCTAGACGTACGACGTATACGAGAGAAGCCTAATAACGAACTACATGAGAATTATTCTAAATATAAATTTTATAACATGCAAAGAAACATTGCCTGCCATCTTTACTAAACGTAAGTACGCACAAAAACTCTGGACATAATTCAGTCAAATAAGGCACTAGACTAAAGAAATGAAGACGACTAGACGGCCGACAAATACAACGAAACGATATTAGGCCAAAACCTTACGAACTTTTCCAAACGAAGTAACCTTATAAGGACGTTCGCCGACCATTTAATTCTAAGAAAAAATAAAAATCCACATAAAATGAAGAACAACTCTGAAAGGAAATTTTCAAACCCTGCGACCCGATACTTTTCTAAAGGATTTAGTTGCACACAGAACTTGGTATTTTTATACGGGAAATTCAAGGAAGATTGAATGAGGTGATTCTTTAACTGATTTTGAAGTCGAAACACAAAAAAGTATTAGATATCCTTATCCTGTTGAGATCGAAATTGAGTACCTAAGTTGAGAAATTGAGCTCACTTGCATTTTTTACTCAGTATCAATATATTTAACAGGATGTATTTTTTAGAAGGAGCAGCAAGGGTACAGAAAAACGGTTTCAGGAGGCTGTCCATAATTTTTTGAGAAATTTTGTTCCCTTTTCACAGATTTTGAAAAAAATGAACAGTCAGCAAGAAAATTGACCATTTTCACAAAAAGTTTTATTGTTGCCAATCGATTATGTTTCTTATAAGAAATTAAAAAATCTATCGGACCAACTGAGGTTCGAGTACTAGAAAATTCAGAAATCGCAAAAAACTTTTCCCTTACATTTCGTAGGAAATAAGACTAACTTACTTTTTTATGATGGATAGACTGGCCAGATGATCAATATACAATTTGTAACTGAATTAATGTACGTTATGATAGTAGTTTGTTCAGAATCGTTTACTGAATCGATTTCTGTAATTTTTTAAATAGGTAATATTTTTTCCACAAAAATAATTAAAGCTACGTAAATTACAGTCACACTTCCGCTGTACAGTTAAAACAAACCAAATTGTCGAAGTACCTACTACGCTAGACCCCCATACGTGTGCGACTGTGTCCATGAAAAGATTTGTAATGTGACCACAATTTTCTCCCGCAATCAGTATAACAAATTTAATAAATTTACAATGTTTTATACATTATAGGAAGAATTCAGTGTATGTGCTATGATTATAACGTATTATTCTAATTGGGGTGTTCGGTGGTTGCGTTAATTCCGGGACATGTTGTATTAATTGCATTCCACAATGTAATTTAGGTGATAGTTTTACAAAGATATGTTCATTGTGGACCCTGTCGGGAACCACAAAGTAGGAGGAGAGGTCTTCAGTTCGACAACTAAGGGCGGGTTGTTTCACGTCCACTTGACGCACGCGTATACGTCATAAATGGCGCTAACTATCGTCAAACCAAAAAAAGCTTTGTTTCACAAAATTATGCCCTTAACGTTCGTTAAAAAATAACGATTACAGTAACCCACTGGTTAACGTCATTTTATTCTTCTACATTTGAAGTTTGACGATCGGTTTTTTATGCAGTGACACAACGCTTTGTATTTAACGAACGTTAAACATCATATGTAATCGTTATTATTTGACGTACGTATGTTACGTTAACCAACCGTTTGAAACAACCGGCCCTTAGTAGTTATAATTAATTATTTTATAAAACATGTAATTTAAAATTGTTCATTTAGATATTCACTGATAGGTATTATAGTAGCATTTAAGTAATCCAAATCAAATCAAATAATTTTTATTTCAGGCATTGTTTAAGTAGGTACACAGAAATAAATACAAACACATTTCACCCATAGTGACTACATACATAGTAAACATTAGGTAGGTATTATTATTATTATTGTTAAGTTATAAGTAGGTATTTTAGGTGTTACAAATTACAAATTATAAATCATTATATAAATTGATTTATTTAAATTATTAATATAAATTGTTTTAGTTTATTTATGAATGCATAACGACGCAGGATAGCCTTCACTAGAAGTGGTCAGCGTCGAGGTTCAGCTGCTTCAATATCATCAGGATTGTGCCGGAGTATAGCAGTTCGTCGTCGACGTAGTAGGACAGCGGCTTCTCTGACATCATCATCTGTCTTCAGAAGACAAGCCGCCACGCAACCATCGATGCGACGCTCTGCTAGAGTGATTCTCACCAGCCAGTGTCACTTTTATACGATATTTTCGGTGATTCCAGTAACTTCATAACAAAACGGGGCGGCGTCCGGCGTCACTTGCTGTGCTGTCAAATGTATTGTATTAACATACAAACAAACAAACATAGTAGTGTCAGACAGACACCGATGTCTCTCACAAAGGGGTTCTGTTTTCACCTTTAAACCATTGACCAACATTTTGACTGTATTATCACCCATCAAAACGGGTAAAAAAAACTACCGAAAAAAAAAATACTGTTAGACTCCAAAAAGATTTTTGATAATAACGCATGCCCCGATGTTTAGGCTGATTCCACTATTCCCAACAATACACTTTAAAATACACACGAAAAGTTTAGAATTAGTCAAATGGTTAACTCATGGAATCTGTCTATTTGTGGTTTTGAATTTTGAGTGTACCATTAACATTTTTATATATCCGCATCCTACAAGAACTCTGTCAAATAGAATATCCGTACTAATATTATAAATGTGAAAGTACGTAACTCTGTCTGTATGTTACGTTTTCACGCCTAAACCGCTTAACCGATCGTCCTGAAATTTGGCAGAGATATAGTCTGGGACATGGAGAAGGACATAGGCTACTTTTTTACACGATAACCGACATCCACGCGGGCTGAGCCGCGGGAAAAAGCTACTAGGTAATATTACAAAGTAGGTATAATACTTCATTTATCAACTCAGCCTATCGCAGTCCACTGCTGAACATAGGCCTCTCCCATGCTGCGCCACAATACCCTATCCTCTGCCTTCCGCATCCAGTCTGTCCCAGCCACCTTTTTGAGGTCATCGGTCCATCTAGCTGGGGGGCGTCCCACACTACGCTTGTCGATACGCGCTCTCCACTCCAGGACTCGTCTGCTCCACCGGCCATCGGTCCTTCGACAAACATGGCCAGCCTACTGCCACTTCAGCGTGCTTACTCTGCAAGCTATGTCGGTAACTCCGGTTCTTTTACAGATAATTTCATTCCTGATTTTATCCTTCAAATAAACTCCGAGCATAGCCTGCTCCATAGCGCGCTGTGCGACCTTAAATTTAATAATACTTATAACCCTCCAAATAACGTCTTTTATTGTCGCTACATTACCTTGACATTTTCAATATTCTGAAGATTACTAGCACTTTCCATATTCCTATAAAGGAATAATCGTAGGCAATATACAGGCTACGTTATATTCAATGAACGCAGGAATATCACGTTAAAATTACCTAGCATGTAGGGCGGTGTCAATTTTACGCTCAGTTGAGTTTGCAGCGAAGGATATCATAACCGCGTTGACCATATGTGAAATACTACGAACGGAACAAGGGAGGGATATTAAAACTGAGGACACGAGTTGAATGTGAAATTAGAATAAAATATCATCCTTATCTATAAGTTTATACATTGAATTCACTTTTCGTGTCTGGCTGTGTGACCGCGTTGTTCTTCTAAACTACGGATTTTCATGCAGTTTCACAATTATTTAGATAATTTATTCCGAAAGGCTTGTTTCTATTTATAATAGGTACATTTTTATTAAACTTACATGTCGCAAAATAGGCTGCCACAGTTGACAAACTGTATCGTTACCATTATGGGCTATTTACAAGTTAACATTCATATATATATAAAAGAAAATAAATTCCAAAAAATAATAAGACTAGGTTGAGGTAGTAGTCATCCAAAATATCCGGTGCATCAAGAATTTCAAAAAGAAGAAGACTAAGTTGAGGTACGAGTAGTAGTCATCCAAAATATCAGGTGCATCAAGAATTCCATGGAACTGTATTTTGCGAATGCATGATTCGCATATCTTTGCTAAGTCTTATCGGTGCCACACAACCCTTAAAATCTGCTGAAGAACAACCAGCTGGACAGAAAACTCATCACTAAATACTCAGATGAGCGACGGTGATTGTGAGTTTCTATAACCTCGAGTCCTGTAGATGTGATTGCTGCGTGTGAGGAGCCTCGGGGCTTCAGGTGTGACTGCTGCGCTAGGAGAGCCTCGGGTTCTTTCTTAGCTTTTCTTTCTTTCCTTCAATTACTTAGACTAATTCTTTATTTTTTTTTTAATTATTGTTAACTTACAAATAGCCCCTCAGGTGATTTGTAACGTTACAGTTTGTGGTCGATAAAAATATCGATGTTTTGTTAAGTCGTAAACACCGTGCGTGTACAGTAACACTAAAATCGCCCTTACTGATAAACTCAAAAAAAAAAAACAATTAATCCATTTACAGGCACTTTTGAATTATCAAGGAGTCGGTCAGTAAGAAAGATGAAGTCATACCCAAAGTCTCAAATTCAGATAATTTATGTAAACAAAGGGGATAAAATATCAAAAAAATATCTTCGTAACGGTAATTCACATGAAATGGCGAAAAAAATGGTCCCATTTTTTTATAAGTACCGTATTTAAGAAATAATAATTAAAAAATAATCATACCGTCATTATTTTTATACATTTTCGGTTTTAAACAAAGTTATTAAAAAAAAGGAGATTTTCTGGTATACAATATTTTATGATACTGGTAACAGTGCAGGAGATCCAAACATTTTCACATTTTTTTACATCTTCAACAACACTAATATTTAAACTCTCATAGATTCATATTGTATGTAACATATCTAGCCACATTTTGCATGAAAACGTCTGTAAACTGTTTCGAGTGGAAATCGATTTTGGGAGGCCGTGTCTCCGACACACTACATAAATCATTGTTTGGCAACGGTATTTTGTTTGCATAGTTCTTATAATTAATTCACTTTAATTTCATAGATGATTATTTACAAAAAAAAAAATGATAAAATGTTTTGCACCACTGTCCTGTCATTTTGACAGTGACATTTCTTGACATTACTTTGTTTGCATAAATTATCTGAATTAGAGACTTTGGGTATAGTTGCCCATTTAAAAGCGTAGTAGTTACCTATGGAGAAGGACGGGCAAGAAACTCCACGGACACTCTTTTAAATTAAATTGTTACAAAAATATTTGTTACATTTTTAATGTTGAATTTATAACTGTACATATGTGAGAACGATGTATGAAAAAAAACGTTACGATACTTAGGACCATAGAGATACGACATAAGGCACTGTCAATGTTAAAATGTTACCACTGATGGGCGATTGACTGTACATAAGTCCAACTTAAGCTTAATAGATTGTTGAGAGTAAAACAATTTGTAACTTAGGTCTCAGTAACAGCAATTGCAGTGAAAATTATGTCTAATAATACTGACGCGAAAGAAATCTTACTGATACAAAAAAAACCGTGTCCGATGGGGGACCCCCGTCAGGAATGGAGTTCTTTCTCACGTGCTTATATATATACTCGAAACTTGAGACCTTGAATCTGACTTTTTTTCAAAGTTTCTTTTCGATCACATAGACTGTTTTGACAGACGCGTTTTTCATACAGAGCCATCTTGTATAAGGTTTTAGAATCTCTCTTAGAGTTACCATACACAAGTAACTTTATGAGAGCTTCTAAAAACGTATACCAAATTGGCCCTGTATTTAAAACGCGTATTAAATTCACACTCGCTCTCTCTCTGTGCTCCCTCCAGGCGACTTTCTTTCTATCTATTATAATAGAAAGAGGGAATGAAAGTCGCATGGAGGGAGCATAACGCGTGACTATTTCTACCAGTCAACTCCTACCGCAAATTGCGTTAAAGAACTTCGAATTTTCCACTGAAATATTGCCACTCGAGTAGGTAAACTAAACGGAAATTATATTGGTTTAATTAAGTTACACAAGTGCACTTCAGTAGATATTGAATTGAGCGTCATTGAGCGACGGTACGAAGCAAGATTCAATGTTTGCCTGGAAAAATACACAGTTCAATTATTTTTGCTATATTTCAATATTGTTTGGACTGGTGGTCGCAAGCGCTTTGCAACATAAGGTCCTGAGTTCAATTCCTACGTCGGGCAACAAACCTAATAGGTACTACAAAGGCACATAGCTAAGTACTAGGTATATATACTACCTACTGTACGAAAATTTACCACAAAATATTGTTTACGAAACATATTCGTCAAAATTACCTAAATGTAAGTCTTTTGAACATACTGAATGTAGGTTTCCAGAAGTTTCAACAGTCAAACTACTTTTAATTTCAATAGCCACTAAACGAGCACTAGCGAGTTTTTTAAAGATCTCTTTATGAATATACTGTCTCTGGGATGACAACGCTTATCGACGATGTCTCTGGTATTGCAGAATAGGATGTCCACAAGCGGCTTTGACTGCGCTACATAATAATGATAATAAAAATACGAAGTGCGATTCATACTAATATTATAAATGTGAAAGTAACTCTGTCTGTCTATCCATCTGTCTGTCAGTCTGGATGTCTGTCTGTATGTTACGTTTTCACGCTTAAACCCCAGAACCGATCATCATGAAATTTGGCAGAGATATAGCCTGGGATATCGAGAAGGACATATAGGCTACTTTTTTACGCGATAACCGACATCTACGCGGGCGGAGCCACGGGCAAAAGCTAGTACATAATAATTTGCAGGAATGTAATTATGCAACACTTTCGCCCAATAAGTAGCAATTCGTTTTAAAAAAAAATGCAGAAGAAGAAGTCACATTTCTTCCTCTTTTGCTAATGTATCTCGAAATAGCATGATTTCCTTGTAGTTAATGGATTTTAATTTATTCCTGCTTTTCCTGAGACTTGTACGTACATCGTCTATTTTTGGCCTTTTCAAGTCAAACTTTCGTTCAAATTTGATATAATTTATGCGAAGTAAATGAAAGCACAGTTATGGAGACAGTTCCATGTAAAATAATAATATTGTTCTGCATCTCGTCTAAATAGGTAATAAGGATTTATTTATTTATGGGTCTATCTACAATCGTTAAACTGTTCAATCAACTAACACAAGCCAACTAGGGATTGCAATCCGGCCTCATTTTCAATACGGTCGGGTCCGACCAGATTTCCATCAATCCGACCGGATCCGGAAGGATCCGGCCGGATTGATCTAACCAGGATAACATAACTTTCCTTCATTTAAAAAAAAAACAATTCATATACGAAATCAACTTTATTACCTATGACTAATTTTTTAAAGAGAAAACAAATAAATTTTCAGTGTCAAACCAAATTAAAACTCAAAACAATTAAAATCTTAATAAAAGAAAAACAGTGTCTCTATTTTTAACGTAACGTAACTGGTGGTTCAGTTTTCTTAGTCCGTTTTTAAAGATAAAGTAGAACGAGATCAATATTATTAATCAAAATTATAAAATTATAAACATTACATAATAATTAACCTTAACTGAGATCACAATAATGTCAATAATTCGCTATTTGAGAATGCTATTCAGTTTTATTCTTATATTATATATAACAGACTACCGAATCTATCTAATGAATAGCATAGCACAACACAACAATCACAATAAGTATTCTTTATAATATTTTAACCCTTTAGTTTTTAAACAAATAATTAATTTTTGGTTTTTAAAAACGACCAGTCTCAAAACTCATGCAACAGCAAGGATACTTTGCCAAAATATGCAATCACCGGACCCGGTCACCGGATCCGGTATATTGGTACCGGATCCGGTAAGTGTATATTACCGGATCCGGTTTTCCGGATTGCAATCCCTAAAGCCAAGATACAAGTCAAGTGCACAATGTAAGCGATAGACACAGCGTGCAAAAACAATTTTATAACAAAGAGAAAAAAAATAACAATAAGAACAGAAATAACACATCATTTTTACAGTTTTAACACGCCAATAGTTGACAATAGTTGTGGGATAATCGTGCGTTACATGGTTATCTACTATGGTGGACTTGGTGCATGATTTTTTGTAGTGAAGTGCAACAAATATCAAACCCTACATCGGAACTATTAAGAAGTCTTCAAAATCTTGGAACTGAGGAGTAGACCCTGACAGTTTTGCGGATTGGGGAACGTATTTACGAAACAATATTCTTTTTACCCGACTGCCCCAGAAGGAGGGTAATGTTTTTCGAGAGTATGTATGTATGGATATCTATTTCTTTGGCACGCTTTGTAGCCTAAACGGCTTGATGGATTTTAACATATGAGGTGTCGTTAGATTCGCCTTAATTGTGGGAGTGACATAGGCTATATAATATTTACGTATTTTAACTGCAAATACAAAAAAAAGAGAGGGGAAGGTTTTTTCAAAACAATATACAACAATATTGGTATCAAATAAAAGTTATTAATGAGTCAATTCCAAATATAAATGAATAAAACTAAAAAGCTTGCTATAAAGCAAAATATAAAAAAAAAACCCGTCTGTAAGTAAAAACACAACTAAAAAAAGAGAAAAACAAGCATTATATTTATTATATATAGAATTTTGGTATTGCAAGCCAAACAAAAGTTACACCATATTTCAGGATATTGGTTTGGTCTATGGTAATTTTGGTATCACAGGCGGGGGGGCCTACGATATAGCCCGCCCGAGCCCGCGGTGGGGCTTTTGCCCGCGGCACCGGCCGCGTGGATGTCGGTTATCGCGTAAAAAAGTAGCCTATGTATGTCCTTCTCCATATCCCACGCTTTATCTCTGGCAAATTTCATGACGATCGGTTCAGCGGTTTAGGAGTGAAAATGTAACAGACAGACAGACAGAGTTACTTTCATATTTATAACTAGTTTTTGCCCGCGGCTCCGCTCGCGTGGATGTCGGTTATCGCGTAAAAAGGTAGCCTATGTCCTTCTCCATATCCCAGGCTATATCTCTGGCAAATTTCATGACGATCGGTTCAGCGGTTTAGGCGTGAAAACGTAACATACAGACAGACAGACAGACAAATAGACAGACAGAGTTACTTTCACATTTATAATATTAGTATGGATAATGCTTGTTTTTCTCTTTACAGTTGTGTTTTTTTTTTTTTTTAATCATTTGCTTTATTGAAATGTTCTAATAAGTAGAACTTCTGTCCTGTCTCTGTACACAACCATTTTCATACCTAATGTATATTAATATGGTAATTGTGTTAGGGGGCCCTACTGCTTTTAGTAAGGGAATTGATTTAGTGAAAGTACTAGGGAAGCAGATGTTACCAGTCTGTTGCCGTGTTAATGTGAACGTATGATTTTTGGCGTCCATTTGTTCGATGGAAGGTTCTTTCAGAAGGGGATTTTAGTAGTCGTCGATACCAATTAACGTCATCTTCGTGGTGTTGATGAATTCCACAAGTTTTAATATTTGTGTTCTGCTTCTGTAGCGAATCAGGAATACTTGCTGATGCTCATGTCGATAGCTTCTATGCTACGATGCGAAAACGATGCGCCTCCCTGGTGCACCGGGTATGGGCCAGCCCCAACATTATGCTGCAGTGTATCGCGAGCAGACTGGACTCCTTGTGTGTGAATCGCAGCTGCAAGCTTTCCACATCGGTGTTGAGCTTGTAGCAGGGATAACTCATAACTATAGGGCAGTGCTCAGTTAACTGTGTAAGTTAAGTTTACTAACATAGTTGTTAAGAAATATTGTTTCTAACATATTGAGTCCATTGTTATTTGTAAATCCATACCAATATTATAAATGTGAAAGTATCTCTGTCTGTTACGTTTTCAAGCCTAAACCGCTAAACAGATTGTCATGAAATTTGGCAGAGATATAGCCTGGGATATGGAGAAGGACATAGGTTACTTTGCTACGTGATAACCGATATCCACGCGGGCAAAGCCGCGGCCAAAACCTTGTTAAATATAAATAAATAAATAAATAAACCATAGAATTCAACATTTTAGCAACATCACCAAGGCATCATATGCCATCAATCATCGCATAAGTATGTTTTGTTTATGACTTTCCAAAGTAACTCCAAAGTAACCCCTGATTAGGTTGGGGAAAATTAATGTAAATGGCGATATATTCGATTTATTTTATACTACGCGGGCGGAGCCGCGGGCAAAACCCGCGGCTCCGCCCGCGTGGATGTCGGTTATCGCGTAAAAAGTAGCCTATGTCCTTCGCCATATCCCAGGCTATATCTCTGCCAAATTTCATGACGATCGGTTCAGCGGTTTAGGCGTGAAAACGTAACATACAGACAGACAGACAGACAGACAGAGTTACTTTCACATTTATAATATTAGTATGGATAACACAAAAATACGTACAAAGGTTCTAAAGAAATCTCTTCTAGTATACCTGCGATAGGAAAGTAATAAAGAGATGTAGACAACGTGTGTAAGAGTAGAAGAGATAACAAAATATATAAAATCAAAAAATTATTAACTAATTTATACATAAACATACAATATGAGAATATACTAACATACATACCTACTTCTTAAATAAATATCACTACAATAATATAGTATGATAATGTTATTTAAAATAATAAGTATAACACACATAACAGGCGTCACTTTTTTAAAATCCCCTTCAATTATATTCTGCTGAACGAAGGGCTTCCTGTCATTCCTTACGCATTATAAATATTATAATTTATAATATATATAATAAATGCTGTTAACATTATTGTTTTGGCGCCAGACTTAGATAAGATGGTGGTAGCTAGCCAGGCGGACTTAGAACAAGCCCTACCACCAACCAAACCGAGCAGAATTTTTTGCCCCCGCTGGGAATCAAACCCGGGACCTCTAGATATGAGACAGGTGGTATTACCACTAGACCACAGAGGCGGTCAAATTAATTAATTAATTCTCTTCTCACATCGGAAAATAATTATTGCTCAGTTATTATTAAAGCGCCAATTTCAGGGCACGCTCTTTAACCTACGGGAAATGGCATTACATCTGTGCACAGATAAAATATAAGGCTTATTTTTCTATAGGTTTTTTGGCTGTTGATTTTGCTATCAAATTGTTTCAAACTATACGAACACGTACCTATTCTATTTTGTAAATAAATTCAGATGCTCGGTAATTGGGTACGGAGATTGTTAATTCGATCACTGTTCGATCGCGAGCTTCCTCTATGCTCGATAGATGGCGTTGTACCATTTGGGTATTCCGCTGAATCGCGGTGTTATGACCCTCCGCGAATATTGTATATGTTTTGAACAAAAATAAAAATTGTAGCACTCGCTTGGAATAACTTGTTGTTTTATTTCAATAAATTCCTCGGGCAGTTGTCGAGTGACGAACATTTGGTCCTATCGAGTCGGATCGCGAAAGTGAAATCGCGCCGGCAAGTGAAGTGACAGTTTGTGTCGGGTGGTGAGGCATAGAAACCAGTGGTGGATCGCCCTGAAGTGCCTGTAAAATCCCCGGTGTGTGGTGATCAGCGGTGTACAGCAGCGCAGCAACGAGGTTTGCGGCCGTCTCCGCCAGGGGGCGCCACCAGTATTGAGGCTCACTACATGAGGCAACGGTGACAACATCAGCAGAGACCATTGATGCTCTATGCATCAGCGGCGACATCAAGTGTGACGACACACTCGCAGCGGTATCAGCAGTGACATCACGGGTGACTACGCACTCGCAGCAGCGACGCGACGTGCTTGTGGAGAGGTTTGGCAGACAAAACTGTGAGTTACAATCCCAGTGTTATTATTGTGTAGACTTGTTTTCTCAGTGAATTTTGAAGATCAACTTAGTGCAAATGCAAGTGTTCGAGACTTAAGACTTTAGTAGTAGTGTAAATTGGACTTAGAATAATTACGGATAAGATTTTTCTAAATTCATACGTGCTCTAAACACTTGTAAAATTTTACCGGTTTTGTTCATTGACTTGTAATTTTTCGTCGGTCGCATTAAGATATTCTATTGATTAATTAATTAAAATACCCTGTAGCTTTGTTGTACATAATGGAATCCTTAGGTAAACTGCAATTAAATAATAAAACAATAATAGAAAAAGGTAGAATTAACTATAAAAAATCACCTAAGGATCGCCTTACACTAACTTACATTGAAACAAGATTAGAATCACTAGAGGTACAGTGGAAACAATTTGTTGAAACTCATAGGCGCATCATAGAAAAAGCAACCGACGAAGAATTAACAAAGAATGTTTATTTTAAGGCAGAAACATATGATTTAACTGAAGAGTTGTACATAAATTATAAGACGGAATTAAAAGAGCACTTACTTCAATTTAGTTCATGCGAAAGTGCTAATCTCAGTAGTAATAAACATTCTATTCAAAATAGCTCGAATGTGAAATTGCCACAAATTTCTTTGCCTACGTTCTCGGGGCTCTATTCTGAATGGGTAACGTTTCGTGATTTATTTACGTCACTCATTCATAAAAATGATGCACTGGATGACGTTCAAAAACTCCACTATTTAAAGAGTCACCTATCAGGCGAAGCAGAACAGTTGCTTCGACATATACCTGTGACTGCGTCTAATTATAATGAATGTTGGTCAATTCTAAATAAACGGTTTGACAATAAAAGGTTTTTAGCTAACTGTATGCTCAAACGGCTTGTCTATCAATCGTCGATTACTAAAGAATCGTCAACAAATGTTAAAACGCTGTTAGACACAACTGTAGATTGTTTGCATGGTTTACGCAGTCTAGGTATTGATGTCAGCTCCTGGGATGCCATTATTGTATACTTAGGCTCCGAAAAGTTAGATACCGAGTCCCGTAAATTGTGGGAACTGAGAATTAGTTCTAGTCCTAATGATGATTTACCTACATTTAATGAGTTCAAAACCTTTATGGAGTCTAGGTTTAGAGCCTTAGAGTATTTAGATCCTAAAGCTAATAAACAGAGTAGTGCTCGGGAAAATAACGCCAAATCTTTTCATGTCGCGTCTCAAAACTGTGTATTATGTTCTGGAGAGCATAAATTGTGTCATTGTAAAACCTTTTCCAAGAAAAATTGTGACGAGCGTCGTGAGTTTGCACGAGTCAGTAAGCTATGTTACAACTGTCTCGGAAGTAACCATTCTGTTTATTCTTGTCGTCAACAAACTAAATGTCACCTTTGTAAGAAGAAGCACCACACACTACTTCACCCAAAATCAACTGCCAATTCTGCTGAAATTGTTGATGGTTCAGCAGAAACGAAGGTGGTGGCTGCGAATGTAGCTACCTCTTCCAGTCAAAGTGAGACTAAACCCATTTGTTGTTTTGCGGATGTTCACAACCACGGTCTGTTAGCCACAGCCTTGGTCAACATTGAGTCAAGAACTGGTACTGCTGTTGTTTTAAGGGCTCTGATGGATCAGGGCTCTCAAGTCTCTTTTATAACAGAGGCTGCAGTTCAGTTGCTCGGACTGAAGAAAACACCTGCTCACACCGACATATTGCGACTAGGCGATGACGAGGGAAACTCAATGCCCTCTAAGTGGATAGTTCAATTTAAATTGCAGTCACGTCTAGATCCCACCTTTACCTTATTTGTCGATGCTTATGTTTTGAATAGACTCACATCTCATCTTCCTGAGAAAAAGATTGTTCAGGTATCGGCTTCGTTTTCGTCCTTAAAATTAGCCGACCCGTCCTTTGATACGCCAGGAAAAATTGATTTATTGTTGAGTACGCGGGTGGTCGGAGAAGTTTTATTGGATGGTTTAGTCAAGGGTCCGCCGGGATCTCCAGTCGCCCAGAAAACTAAGTTAGGCTGGATCTTGTCTGGTGAGATCCCATCGTCGTCAATCTCTAGGTCAGTATGTTATCATACTGTAGTACAGTCAGCGGATGTAAATGACCTGTTGCGTAAGTTTTGGGAGTTGGAGTCAGAGCCCTCAGTTTGTAGCGTGATCTTGACTGAAGAAGAACAAAAATGTGAGGATTTCTACTCTAAAACCACCAAACGCGACGGGACCGGGAGGTATGTGGTAAAACTACCATTTAAAACCGATTCGCCCAGTTGCACGTTTGGGGGGTCAGAGGTCATTGCACGTAGACGATTTATCAATCTAGAGAACAGATTATTAAAGGAACCGAAATTTAGGAAACAGTATAGTGCAGTCATTAATGAATACATTCAACTGGGACACGCTGAAGTTGTCCCTGAGAAAGAATTACGTAATGATGCGTTATATCTACCACATCACGCAGTTGTGCGTGAGGATAAAAGCACCACTAAGGTTCGGGTCGTATTCGACGCTTCAAGTTCAGGCCACAACGGTGTATCATTAAATAAGGAATTAATGGTTGGCCCAACCCTTCAACCTGATTTGCGTCAAACTATTATGCGATGGCGTTGTCATCCCATAAGTTTGGTCGCAGATATCGTTAAAATGTACCGTCAGGTCAAGGTTGCAGATGAGGATGCAAACTATCAGCGCATTTTGTGGCGTGACAATCCAGAAGCTGAATTGAAGCATATTCGGTTGTTGCGTGTTACCTTTGGAACATCCTCTGCGCCATACCTAGCAGTCCGGTCTCTACAGCAACTAGCTCGTGACGAAGGAAATGATTTTCCTCTGGTGGCAGACCGAGTCCTTACATCGTTTTATGTAGACGACCTATTGACAGGTTGTCAATCTGTCGCTGAAGGTGAGCAAATTTATCACGACCTAAATGAATTATTAGGTCGTGGGGGCTTTAAGCTTCAAAAGTGGTCCAGCAACAATGACGAATTATTAAACAAAATAAACGAAGATTCTGTTAGGCAGGACAATTTAGAACTTAAAATAGATACACTTACAAAGATTTTAGGGTTAACTTATGATAGAAATTTAGATGAGTTTAGATATACTGTACAACTTCCTCCGCCCGAAACCCCTATAACCAAGAGAAAAGTTATATCTGACATCGCTCGTTTATTTGATCCTCTCGGATGGCTTGCGCCGGTAATAGTAACAGCCAAGGTGTTTATTCAACACCTGTGGTTAGCAGGATCCGAATGGGACGATGAACTCTCAGATCACCTGTTAAAGGAATGGCTTGGTTATAGAAATAACCTTAACCATCTTAGGGATTTCCGTCTACCACGATGGATTCACACGAGTCAACTTGACATCCTACTAGAGTTGCACGGATTCTCTGACGCCTCTAATGTCGCTTACGCAGCCGCTGTCTATGTTCGGTGTATTGACGCCAATGGTCATGTTCATGTTAGTCTAGTTGCAGCTAAGACCAAGGTGGCCCCTGTCAAACAGGTATCCATACCTCGTTTAGAATTATGTGGTGCTGTGCTGCTTTCAAAACTTCTGCGTGAAGTTTCCGACACCTTGGGTATCTGTAAAGACAATATACATGCCTGGACTGACTCGACAGTGGTGCTCGCATGGTTGAGCAGCCACCCCAGCCGCTGGAAGACCTTTGTCGGCAACAGAGTGTCTGAAATACTTACCTTTATGGAGAATAATCAGTGGTCGCACGTCCAGTCCGGTGATAATCCCGCAGACAGCGCGTCGCGTGGCGTGAATCCTTCCGAGTGCGCTGATCTAGAGTTGTGGACACAGGGACCTAGTTGGCTGAAAAATAAAGAAATTAATTATAGTAGAAGGGAAATTAAAGAAACTAACCTAGAGGAGAAAAAATCATTAGTTGCATGTAACACAGTAGTAAAAGAAATAAGTGAGAATTCAATAATATCAAAGTATTCATCTCTAAGAAAACTTACTAGAGTAATAGCTTATTGTAAAAGGTTCTTAAAATTTAAAAATAAAAATTATACTACAAAATTTGATAATTTTCTAACACATTCTGAAATTCAAGGGGCATTACTTACTTGCATAAAATTATGTCAAGGGGAACATTTTAGATTGGAGATGGATAGTTTAACGTTAAAAGGAGAAATAAATAAAAAGGGAGTACTTACCTCGCTCAATCCTTACCTGGATCAGGAACAGATTTTGAGAGTTGGCGGTAGGTTACACAGGGCCAACCTTCAGGAAGACTCGAAGCATCCTACAATCCTTCCTCGTAAGGCACATTTAACTCAGCTTCTAATAGCTGACGCTCATGAGACCACGTTGCATGGCGGGCCGCAGTTAACTCTTAATTACTTGCGATCCAAATATTGGATAATAAATGCAAAGAGTTTAGTTAGGCACTTCGTACGTAAATGTGTTATTTGCATCCGTCATTCCGCTCGGTCTGTACATCCTTTAATGGGGTCATTGCCCTCTGCTAGGGTCAATGCAAGCCGACCTTTCTTTAGAAGTGGCGTGGACTATGCTGGTCCTATTAGCATCCGGCCTACCAAAGGTCGCGGTTATCACTCCACCAAGGGCTACATGTCTTTGTTTGTATGTATGGCAACTCGGGCCATACATTTAGAAGTCGTCAGCGATATGACATCGCAAGCTTTTTTAGCAGCCTTCAAGCGCTTTACAGCGAGGAGAGGCCATTGTGGTGAGATGTGGAGTGATAACGGCACTACTTTCGTGGGAGCTAATAAGGAGTTGAAGGCGTTGTTCAACCACGAAAGGTCCGGCATAGCACCTGATATTGCCGATTGTTTGGCAACCAATGGAACAACTTGGAGCTTTATTCCCCCTCACTCCCCAAACTTTGGGGGGCTGTGGGAGGCTGGAGTGAAGTCCGCAAAACACCACCTTAAACGAGTAATTGGTACAAGTACACTCACTTTTGAGGAGCTAACGACAGTGCTTGCTCAAATTGAAGCCTGTCTGAACTCCAGACCTATTTCCACCATTAGCACTAACCCAGAAGACCCATGCCCATTAACACCTGGTCATTTTCTAGTAGGCGAGCCTTTGCTTCTCGCACCGGAAATTAATTTTGAGAACTCGAATATTACTACATTGAGAAGATGGCAGTTGACTCAACGCATGGTTCAGGACTTCTGGCGTAGGTGGTCCCGTGAATATCTGGTTCAATTTCACCAAAGGAATAAATGGGCGCATCAAACCGTAGAACCGAAATTGGGTGACGTAGTGTTAGTTATGGAAGATGATCTTCCACCGGCAAGATGGCTCTATGGTCTCATTACCGAAAAGCATACTGGCTCGGACAAAATCACAAGAGTGGTTACATTGCGCTGTAAAGGTTCTATGATTAAAAGACCTGTGTCTAAGTTAATTGTGCTTCCGGTCACGTCATAAATACCTAGTACGAGTATGTACTTGTTCCCGTATTTGAATATTAATGTTAGCATTAATTGGTTATTAGTTAAGTTACAATTTAAGATTAAAATTAAGATTTTTTTATGTTCACATACAGTCCACTAACGTTTTCACTTCCCACCGAATCTCTTGTTTGTTTCATGGTGGGCGGTCATTTAGTTTTAAATTTTTATATTTAACTAAGTTCTGGACATTCTGTCCATGGTGGGCGGGATGTTCGATCGCGAGCTTCCTCTATGCTCGATAGATGGCGTTGTACCATTTGGGTATTCCGCTGAATCGCGGTGTTATGACCCTCCGCGAATATTGTATATGTTTTGAACAAAAATAAAAATTGTAGCACTCGCTTGGAATAACTTGTTGTTTTATTTCAATAAATTCCTCGGGCAGTTGTCGAGTGACGAACAATCACTGTTGGTTGATAATCATGCAATGGTAATAGAATATAGAGTTATTTATAAACATTATTATGATATCCCCGATGAGCAGTTCGGTTTTAGAACCCAACATGCCTCGACCCATCAGGTCCACCGTATCGCAGAAGACATCAGCGCTGGTTTCCAGCGCGGTCTTAAGACAGGAGTGATCTTCTTTGACATAGCGAAGGCATTCGACAAAGTCTGGCACAACGGCTTATTATACAAGCTGTACCAACTCGGTGTGCTGGATCGTCTCGTACTCATCTTACGAGACTTTTTGTCGAATCGCACTTTTCGCTATCGCATAGACGGTACTCTCCCCGCCCCCCACCCATTACGCGCAGGCGTCCCTCAGGGCTCTGTGATTTCTCCCCTCGCGTTCACGCTATTCACCAGCGATATCCCGAAGCAAAGACAGGCTCAGTTGGCTCTGTTCGCAGACGATACGGCCATCTATTGCAGAGGGACCAGTCACGATAGGATCTCTAACACTCTCCAGACCTTAGCCAACAAGCTTGGCGAATGGTTTAGAAAGTGGCGTATAGAAGTAAATCCCGATAAAAGTCAAGCGGTTCTCTATACGAAACCGCGCCACCGCCCCCCTAGTATCCGACCGATCACCATGTTCGGCAAGCCTATCCCCTGGGAGAAGCGAGCCAAATATCTAGGTGTGATTCTCGACCACCATCTCTCCTTTTCTGAGCACCTAAAGAAGGTACGCGCTCGCGCAGCCTTCGCTCTCTATAGGCTCCACTCCATCCTAAATGCAAAAAGCAAATTGTCACTCAAGTGCAAATTGCGCATTTACACCGCGTGCATCCATCCCATCATGACCTATGCGAGTCCTGTCTTTGCACACGCCAAACCCCATCTCATCCATAAGATGCAAACCCTACAGAACCGAGTCTTACGTAAAATCACGGGAGCCCCCTGGTTCGTTCGTAACACTAACCTCCACGTTGAACTCAAAATCCCCACGATAGCCCAATTCATGAAGCGCACTTCAAAGCGCTTCTTCGATTCAGCAGCCACTCATCGCAACGCTCTAGTTATGAAAGCCG
Source organism: Dryobota labecula (assembly GCA_947523025.1). Classification (NCBI taxonomy): domain Eukaryota; kingdom Metazoa; phylum Arthropoda; class Insecta; order Lepidoptera; family Noctuidae; genus Dryobota; species Dryobota labecula. The sequence goes on from OX383290.1 coordinate 3,876,516, forward strand.
CAAGTTATGTCCCCTCAAAAATTAGTTCGACCCGCCGTCCAAGGCATGCACTGACCGACCCAGACGACCCCACTACTCTCCTCCGGGAGAGTCGTAGGGAAACTAGTACAGTTCGCAAAATAAGAGCACACAATACACGATCGTCATTCCGACCTCGCCGCCGAGGCCCCGCGCGAAATCCCCGACTAACGAATAGTCCTCCCCGACCCTTGACTGTAAGTGAAGCGCCAGCAAGCGTTTTAGCTGAGCAGCATGTAATCCAAACTCCCCACGATAATAATCAAAACACTGATTTTATCCAGCCACCGTCGGTCCTTTGCCACCCTCCCTCCGACTCATCTGCCCTAAGCCGAGGTTAGTACCCCACAGGGGGTGCCCTTAGCGAGCAGCAGTCGTTTAGTTTATAGTTTTTACGCCCTGGCTGGAGGCATTAAGTTTCGTTAGGAGCTTAAGACAGCCACAGGAAAGTCCGGTTAAAGAGTCGGAACCTTAGTGGTTACACTCTGAGATGCCCTAGATAAAAAAAAATTATAATAATAATCTCGCAGACATTAGGTACTTATACATATTTTAGATACTTAGTAAAACATCTCCACCAGAAACAGTTAATGACAATGAACTCAAACATTTGTAGACACATAAAACAAACCCCAAGCAAACGTCTATTTTAATCAAAATACATTTTGTTCTACATCTAAATACCTAATGAACAACATTCCCAGAAATTGCTCTCATACGAAGCCGTACGGTAACCAATCTTTACAGTAGGTACGCTCCCAAATTCCCAATTATTCAATCACAACGACATGATCGAAATAAATAACAATGAATAAACATAATCCCCCAAAAAGGTTTGCTTCCAAACACAAAATAAACAGACAAAGATCGCGAGAGACTTTTTTTACAAGTCAATCACTCGTGCCTTTGCCCGAACTAATAAACGTTCGAAACGACGACAGAAATCGGTTTCCAAACGAAAAATATGGCGTCGCGTGCTGAGAGGGAATTGAGAAAAGAGAAAAAAAGTATTTAAACGCTATCTAAAATGCATTGGACAATAATAAAGCTTACGCGGTAGACCGATAAAAATCATAAATTCTTAGTTAAACCTTAGAGGAGTTCAGACAGGCTAAATAATATAAAAATTTGCTACAAAATCATGAGAACTGCCGTGATTGGCTGTCGGAAATAATAACAACCAATCACTAACATGATTTTAAATGCGCAGTGCGCTTAAGGAGACGTAAAGAAAATAACATTTTCACTTCTCATACTCTAAAAGTACGCCAATATAACCCTACGAAGCGGGACTAAAGTCACCACTTTAGTCTCTAAGAAGTGAAAAGTAATTAGTTTTTTAATTTTCTTCATGTGACGTAGACAAACTCAAACAGCCAGTAAATATACTAATAAATCTGTGGAGTGTGGACCATCTTCATTGCGCAAAACGTTGAAAGTTTTAGTTCCATGGTTTTTCCGCAAAGAAGGGGGCGCCATGTGTTTTAAATTGTTAATCTGTGACTAGTTTAGAAGAAAAAACAGACCGCGAAAATTTCAGAATTTTTGTCGAGTGTAAATTTGTTCGGTTTCAAATTTTATTAAGAATGTCCAGTGACAGTGAAAAGTTTGACGTCGAGCTAAGAGCCAAAGACATAATAGATATTAAATGTTTTTGTACTAAATTGACTATTTTTCTCGCACTCAAAGTGAAAAGTACAGTTTGCACCTCGAGTTCATTGACTCTCTCGCATGCTCGGGAGTCAAACCACCTCTGGTATATTATGGCTTCATTTAGTTCCTCGATATAAAATATACTAAAATTGCACGTCCGTCATCAGTCTTGAGTCATTCCGAATTTTTTGACATACACGGTTTTCCCACACCGGGAGCATTCGCCTGTAATGTAACAGTTCAGAATCGAGCATTACATTACATCAGTGAGTGAGAATCGAGCATTACAGTGCGTAACATGTAATGATAGCTACAAACTAGCTGCATGCGTTGCAATGCCACGTAAAGTAAAAGAGTGTTTGGTCGAAGTAATATTTATTTTTGGGCCAGAAACCCTCACGGGCGACCTCAGAATACCCTACCAAAGTTTCATCACAATCTGATCAATGATTTAGAAACGCATAGACGACAAACATACAAACATTGATTTTTATTTAGGTATATATAAGGTGTATATTCATACACGAAATATTTTAAGAGGACCATCTATAGGAAGTAAAAAAGCCATAGAAACGATTTTTTTTTTTAATCTAAGTGTTTTATATTTTTACATCATCATCATTTCAGCCGAGAGACGTCCACTGCAGGACATAGGCCTCCCCCAATTGGGGGGGTTTGCCATAATCGCCACGCTTGGCAGGCGTGTTGGCGATCGCAGTATGGTGTTAAAATTGCATAGAGAACGCTGCTGCCCATTCTCTGGTAAATCCCTTAGTCGCCTTTTACGACACCAAGGGAGGAAATGAGGGGGGCTATTCTTTACGTCCGGCACCACACGGAACCGTCCGGCACCACACGGAACATAATTATTATTTTTTTAAATAATAATTATGTTCCGTGTGGTGCCGGACGGTTAAAAATAATTATTATTTACCGTCCAGCACCACACGGAACATAATTATTATTTTTTTAAATAATAATTATGTTCCGTGTGGTGCCGGACGGTTAAAAATAATTATTATTTACCGTCCAGCACCACACGGAACATAATTATTATTTTTTAAAATAATAATTATGTTCCGTGTGGTGCCGGACGGTTCCGTGTGGTGCCGGACGTAAAGAATAGCACCCCCTCATTTCCTCCCTTGGTGTCGTAAAAGGCGACTAAGGGATTTACCAGAGAATGGGCAGCAGCGTTCTAAAATTAAATAATTTAAATAATATACTCAGATTTTAAAAAAATCGCTTCCATGGCTTCTTTACCACCTGCAGGTGTATCTCTTAAAATATTTCGTGTTTGAATAGATATACCCTATACACCTAAATAAAAATCTGTGTTTGTATGTTTGCCTGTGTGTATCTATAGATAGAAGATATATTTATTTATTGCGAGCCGCATTGAAATAGAAATAATATAAAGCAACGACACAGACACATCGTAAATTTTCCAACTTTGACTTTAAACCACGTCCTTTGAGAACGAATATGCAACAGTGAAAAAGGAAAGTAGTAGGTCCGTAACAAAAAAATAATTGGGGCCAAATTCATTGACGTTAAAATACGAGGTCTGTACCAGCTTTTAATACTACCGCTAAAAGCAAATTAACTAAAAGTACAAGGCAGCTCGTTAGTACTCGAAATAACTGGCCTCTCGGCTATATTTTGAAACATATAATTTTTATCAATTCTTTGGAACACATTAACATTACAGAACCCACGTGAGCCCTTTAGCACCCAACTTTGTGCAGAAAGGATGAACAGATTTAATAATGTGACCGTTTCCTGGCTAATGGAAAAGAGTGACACTTTCGAGCCCTCACATTTGCGTCACAAACAAAACAAAAAGTTTTGTGGAGTACGCGGATATAAATAATGAATGCGGATGTGTAGGTATATTATTATTATGTGACATGAAATTAATTCTTCCCCATTTTTTTTTTTGGATTTGTTACTGATCCTAGACCTTTTAGAAGGTAAGGAGAGTAATTACATTTTATAAAGTTAAATTCAAATTCAAAATATCTTTATTGTGGGCATATGTTTGTTACAGGTCTTAACAAAAAAAATCAGTTCCAATATGTCCTGCCTAATTGGCATACAATAATTATGTGTAGGCATTAAGTTTAAAATTATTTTACACGTCAAATTTAGTTATTATAAATGTCAAAATATCAAAATACAGTAAAATTATTATTAGGTCTAAGTTGTTTAAGACTAACGTGTAAAAATAACCGACTTCCTAAAAAAACACTATAAAGTGAAAAATTACTTTAATTTCGGAAGTCGGTGGTAAAACACGAAATTACAAAACTTATGACTCCGATTTCCGAAATTAGGAAGTTTAGTGTTTTTTTTTTTTACGTTTTAGTTGTGGTAGGTGCCTACTTACCCCACACAAATACCACTAACTGGTAAATAACAGTGACAGGAAGTTATTATGACATCATCCACATAGACTAAAACGACAAGCTAGAGATAAAACTCGTAGGAAAGACTTACCTTCCACAATCCAACCAAAATTGAACGTGGCTCATTAGGTACACACGGCCACAAATCAAGCTATACATTTCCAGTTTAGGCTGATCTCGCATTGTATAGGATTTCCGTACAATGAGAGGTCAGCTTATACTGGAAATATATAGCTTGATTTGTGGCCATGTGTACAGTCCCAGAGTTCAATCTGCTTTTTATACACCAAATTTCCAATGGAATTCAAAAGCATAAACAGCACAAACTTATTTAAAAACAAATAAAAATATTTTAATGAGGAAGAGCTATTACAGTATCGATGAGTTCATAGATGACAAATAACAGCCGCGATTAAATGATTTGTGAATAATTATTTGCGTTAATAATAATCTTTTTAAATCATCATTATTATTTATTTAGTCATAATTATCTTTTAAGCGTGCAATTGGAAAGGCCTATGTCCAGCAGTGGACTGCTATAGGCTGATGATGATGATGATGAATCTTTTTATTTATTTTTTTAATATTAGATTAGATAATGAATTTTAAATCTAACTGCAATGTTCATGATTATTTAATTATTTTTACTATATTATTGACATAGTTGTCCAAAGTTGTCGACATAGCTCACAGAATAAGCAAGCTGAAGTGGCAATGGGCCGGCCATATTAGCCGTAGAACCGATGACCGTTGGGGTAGACGTGTTCTTGAGTGGAGACCGCGAATTGGCAAACGTAAGGTAGGACGCCCTCAGGCTAGGTGGAGCGACGATCTTAGCAGGGTGGCTGGTACTCGTAGCAGCTGGATGAGAGTTGCCGAGAATCGAGCTGAATGGCGTGCAATTGGAGAGGCCTATGTCCAGCAGTGGACTGCTATAGGCTGATGATGATGATGATGATGATGATTGACATATAATTATTTATTAGTAAATTATTGATACATTTAAATGCGTAATGAATTTTAAATATGAATGTAATGTTATTTTTTTTTATAATTATTGTATTTATCAACATTGTAATTTATTTATTTGTGTAATATTTTCAACACAATGTATTTTTTTATGAAATAAATAACATGACTTATGACTAAATGGGAAAAATTCGTATTATTGAAGCTAACTCAAAAACTACCCAAGCAAATTTAATAAAATTTATATGGGACCACCGCGCAAGCTTCCTCTACCAAATGAAATAAACCGGCCAAGTGCGTGTTGGACCACGCATAATAAAGGGTTCCGTAGTTGGGATGAATTTATCCCAAGAACAAACTTAACATTGTATATGAAAAACATGTTAAATACAAAAAAATAAAAACATGTAAACATGTAATGAAAGAAAAATTAATAAATGCGATAGGTAAATGGTGCTCACATATTTACAAACATTGTATATGATTATCCAAAAAAAATTAAACATATATAAGTCAGTGTGTGAGTTAAATTTATATTAATCACAGAAAATAAAATTAATATCATAAAAATTATAAATTATACAGTTAAATTAGCAACCAGTTTGATTTTATCTAGACTCTAAATTGTCCTATGGAGCAGGACCAGCATGTTTCCAAGCATTCTTATTTTGGATATAATCCTCTAATTTGTAATATGCTTGTTTACAAAGTGTGCTTTTTATATGTGTTTTAAATTTTCTTTCATTTAATTGTAATATATACCTAGGCTGGCTTTTTTCCTTGTGTTGACTTAGATTCTTAATTTTCTTTAGAGCTCCAAATGGTCGTAGACTTACGTATTTGATATCAACTTGATACCTGGAGGTATCAAGTAAAAAGGACTGGATGGTTGAATAACGATTCTCTAAAAATCGACTTCAACTTAAGAAGAAAACAGATAAGCCAATATAAAACTAAATAAGTGCCAAGCCAAACGGTATAATAAAATCGTGGAGAGCTGAGACAATTCCCTAACCAATCCTGGAACACGGACACCACTGTCTCACTAGTTTATTACTCGTATACGTTACGAGGAACGGTTATTCGTTTCTTTGCTCGTCTCGCGTTATTGTGTCTATAAACTATCTCTGGATATGTCCTCGGAAACCTACAGGATGCGATTGCATGTTGTTTGAGATAAAAGTTGTGTTATTCATACTGTTTTATGTGCTGCTTGCTGTTAGAGTTAGAGGGGTTTTGATTTGATATTTTATCATGTGGAGAATTGGAAAATAACACCTTGTACATTTTCTTGGCGGGCACTGTTCCAAAGCATGAATTGAAAACGTAATTTTTCTAACACAAGAACTTGACTGTAGTTTGCCCGACCTTAGTTGCTATGCTTGACAGCCTCACTTGATACTACTAAACCTGTAGTACCATATTACGATCATCTTCCAAAGAGGGTCACGGCACACAAAAACCTGTTCCGACTTCCGAATGTATGACGTACTAGTTTCTGTTATGTAAGCACTGATTCGCTGTGTCAGCGTGCAGCCATTACCTTCACAACTTTCTCTCTGCCGCGCGCCGGTCAGTTTCAAATGGTCAAACATTCCGCAACGAAAAGCGCGCGAATACATTTGGACGTTGTATTTATTTTATTATTTCCGAATTAACTTACAAATATTTGCAGAATAATCAGTTTTCAAAAATCGAACTCGCTCTAATTTGTTATTTTTTTTTTCCATCTTTGAATTTGTCGTTCATAAAGTTTTTTTCTATAAAGCAGTGATTGCAAAAATAAATACAAAACAAAAGTTTCTCTTGTGATTAAAATAAAATCTCGTGATGTGGTGGCTAATCGTGCTGTTAGTGACGTGCCTCTTCTATTTTTCCCGGAACCGTTTGAGATACTTCTCATCTAGGGGAGTGTGTACACTGCCTCCAGTCCCGTTTTTGGGGAATTTGACAGCTGTCACTCTCGGGCGGGAAAATTTTGTGGAAGCAATCGCGGCTGGATACGACGCATTCAAAGATCAAAGGTAAGTGAATCATTAAAATCGAATGATATGCATTTGAGAGGTCTGTGTGGATTCTCACGGATATTATGTTGTTTCCAACGATGCTTCACTTCGGTAACCGTGTTTAAATTATTCGTTTGAGAAATCGTTTTATGGAATGAGTAACTATTAGGTACTTAGGTACTTTCGTTTTTTATAAAGTAGCTCTCAGCCCTCGTTTCATTTTGCCTGCTACCTATTACATTTTCCTTGCAAACATAATTATTCTACGAATTCTTCGCTTTGATATTGACTGTAAAACATGCTCTAGAAAGAAAATTGGTTAAATAGTTTTAAAATGCAGCGTAAGAATATCGAATATGAACATAGACAATATCGGGCCCTATCAGAATACCAGCGCTGCGGTATTAATTTTTTAAATATCGCAGCATTATGCTGAGATTTTTTGACCTGTACAGGTCTTTTTTTCGGTTTTTATTTTAAGTTTTGTTAGTTTTAAATGGTCCTTTTTAACTGTTTGTATTTCCTGTGCGTGTCCCAAATAAAATACTTTTCTTTCTTGCTTTCTTTATCTATATACAAATAAATTAAAGTGTCTGTTTGTAATGTAAAAATAACAGCTTTTTACTAAATACATAATTTTAATTTTTTTGTCTGTCTGTTTGTTCCGGCTTATCTCCGAAACGGCTGGACCGATTTCGATGGTACTTTCAAAGTCAAATAATTTATTTCAAATGGGCACGAAGATGCACTTTTGAACGTCAAAAATTACATGAATAGTTAATTGATTCTAGTTGCGCCTTCCAAAATGTAGTTATGTACCTATTGAGAAGAATGGGCAAGAAACTCCATACTTACTCTTTTAACATGTTAACAATAGTTTGTATACATTAATTAATATTTATAGGTGAAGACGATGTACCTAGAATAAAAAAATATAAAAAATTATCAAAATTTCTTACCACAATTGGTAAAAAGAATGAAAAGTGAAGTAATAACAGAAAAATTAATAAATGCGATAGGTACATGGTGCTCACATATTTACAAACATTGTATATGATTTCCCAAAAAATAAAAAATAAAACAACATATAATAAGTCAGTGTGTGAGTTAAAATATTAATCACAGAAAATTAAATTAATATTATAAAAATTATAAATTATACAGTTATTTCTTTTACTGGCTTATAGCTGATAAGGAGTAACTTCGGCTACTTTATTTTATAAAAAGCCATGCGGGTGACGCCACGGGCAGCAACGAGTGTAAGGAATAAATAAATTGCAACTTGAACGCTACAATATTAACTGCACTTTATATTTTCAATATATTTTTTTTAAATTGCTTTTAGCAATAATGTTAGCCCACTCACGCTTCGATTCGCCGGAGAGGACTACCTATGTGCAGGGCCTCAAGTCTGCTATTACAATAGTGTCAGAATGGTCTCGCCATTGTGAGTATTTGACAGTGTTTGTATGGCAAATCTGTCAAAAACTTACAATGAAGAGACCATTTTGACACTATTGTAATAGCAGACTTGAGGCCCAGGTATATTGTCGACTACATGTAATAATGTTCCACATACTGCACATGTCCGTGTGGCGCCGGGCGTAAAGAATAGCACCACCCTATTTCCTCCCGTGGGTGTCGTAAAAAGCGACTAAGGGACTTATTAGAGAATGGGCAGCAGCGTTCTCTATGCATTTTTAACACCATACTGCGATCGCAAACACGGCTGCCAAGCGTGGCGATAATAGGCTTATGTCCAGCAGTGGACGTCTTTCGGCTAAAATGATGATGATGACCGCACATGTCCATTCCAATACGCGACTACTGAGCGTGGGGTCCTGGGTTCGATTCCCGGGTCGGGAAAAGTGTTATTGGGTCTCCATTAGGAATTTCTAAGTAACAGCCCGGAGTTTGGAAATAGGCGGTGTGATACCCCCGTGCCTTGGACAGAACGTTAAGCCGTTAGTCAAATGAAATCAAATCAAAATCGTTTATTGCAATCCATAATGTTCAATTACAGGTGGTAAATAATGAAATAATAACAGAAACAATTATGGACCCCGTCGGGCACAGCAAATTTTTAAATAAGTAGAGAGCGGAAGAGCGCTCTATTAATTTCCTTGTTTTCTGTTAGAAATATTTTATATGCATCTATTAATTTATTATTTATTTAGTTATGTTTAGTATTGCTTATTTCTTTACTCGCTTAAAAGTTGTTCATTATTATTAATGTAGTATAATTTTTAAGTACTTATTATGTTATTTATAAGGTATTTTAATTATTTTACTTATTAAAATATATGTTATTCATTGTTATTTATTTTTATTATTAAATTTATCCATTAGAATTATTTTATATTCTACTATCTATGTATTCATATTTCCATTCATATTCTATTAATATTTTATATGCAGGTGTATCTATTCATTTATTATTTATTTAATTATATTTAAAATTGCTTTTCATTACTCGCTTAAAAATTGTTCATTATTATTATTAACTAGCTTTTGCCCGCGGCTTCGCCCGCGTGGATGTCGGTTATCGCAAGAAAAGTACCCTATGTACTTCTCCATATCCCAGGCTATATCTCAAAATTCTAACTTAATATTAATTTTAATGTTTTTAATTCACTATGTGAATAGAAACCGAAACAAATGATTTAATATAAAAAGTAAAAGTACCTATGTTCTGAACGTGAATGAGTCTTTACCTAAAGATAACAAACACAAAATCAAAATACGAAATTTCACTAAGATTCATAAAGCAATCAATTGTACCAAATTACAACACGAAATAAAAGTGCTACACAAATAATAATTTTAAAATAATTCACGTAAGTACCAACAATGTGAAAACAAAACGAAATCCTCCGAAATGTCACATGATACACCGTTTATGCTGATAAAACGCTCGAAATATCTAATGAACACCATTGGTGCATAACTTTTCTCAGGATAATGTTCGCAAGTGGACGAAATATTTGACATTTATTTTGTACTTGCAACACGATCTGGCTGTAGAATTCGATTAATCGACTAATACTTGACCGGTTGACATTTTAGCGGGAACACCACTAAACGAACGAAAAAAAAAAGAAAACAAAATCTGTCAAATCGTCTGTACTCTGTGGTCGTGTGGCGGTGTGGCGCGGTGCTTAATGTAAACATTCATCAAGGTTATACGTGCGTAAAGTAATGGATTTAATGAGAAAACGGTTTAATCTTAGAAGAATCTTATACAGAATTACTGAGAATTAAGTGTAGATTTCGTATTGAGTGTTAGTTTATCGAAAAGTGATAAATATGTCAGTGAAACAGTAACGAAAGTTTTGGAATGCACAAATTTTGATCATAAGGCCGCCGTGTTTAGTAATGTTTTTATGATAAATATTCTTGTATACTGTTTGAAATACACGTAAGTAGCTAGCTTAATTATCTACGAACATAATTTGGCTAATAGCTACTGATATTATAGCGTATTGTTATCGTAATCGTATTTCCAAGAGTAAAATTCGGCAAAAAAATACCTACAATAAGACAATAAAATGGATATAGTATGTTATCCTTAAGAGATAGACATATGCCATCGCGGACTTTTTTGAAGACCTTTATAAGATACATAATTCCACCATACATTATTTTGTTATATCTTAAAGGGTTTAGACAGCGTTTACGTTGAAAGCTCCCAGACGGCTTATTTTTTTCCGACACCTCCAACAAATATCGTTAATTCATACAAAAATGCATACAAAAACTTAACAAATTATATACTAAAACCTTCCTCGAGAACCAAGCTATCCATTGGTGAAAACAGCATGAGAATCGGTGCAGTAGTTTTTCAGTTTATCGCGAACAGACAGACAGACAGACAGACAGACAGACAGACAGACGCGGCGGAGGACTTTGTTTTATAATATGTAGTGATAGTGATAGTGATAGTGATTTATTTTTCAGACAAAGAGCATTTCATTACAATAAATCGGTCACAGTGGGGACTTAGCGGAATTAAAACATGAATTGATATAAAAATCACACATACACAATATACTCAAACATTGAAAACAAATAAATTTAAAATACATACAGATGTTATCCAAAACTAATAAAATAAAACACAACACAAAAATATAACATAAGACGAGGAGAGGCGCTACTATGAAGCTGCATCCACTTCTGTAACAGGGGCAGATCCCACCGCTCAGACAATACCTTCAGGACGCTCTGCAAGCTGTTTTGAAGACGACTTAGTAGCGAAGCGGTCCGTTTCCTTATGATCGCGAAAAAATCATCAGTCGGCGACTCAGCAAACATAGTCGAGGCACTACAACACCTCGGAAACTCTAACAGCATCCTCAAAGCATTTTTATGCTGTACACCCGCTGCGTAAAGTTGGTCCACAGGCTGCACTTGTAAAACGACGTTGTGCTTTCTTTTTTCGAATTAGTAGAGCTCTTTGTAAACTTGAAGGAGCTCGCCCAGGGAAGTACTTCTGCCAAACCTATTTCAGTCGTCAAGCAGCATTGCTCTGGTCTGATTTGAAGGGTGCTAGTATAATTATAGCCCTGAGACATTTCTCCTTTGGTCCTGAGAAAGCAAAGCGTCTGCGATACCTATATAGAGATACGAGAAACAGGGTGTATAGTTCACTCACACTCTAGAGAAAAGGGAGAATCCTGCGACCGATGGGTGTTGTGTCTGGTGGATGACTGCCTGACGGTTGATGACCGGATGTTGTATATTTACCAGTCGCGCGGTAAACTCTGCTTGCGCGATGCAGGATTTGTGTGACGTCAGGTCTTTGATGCGTAGTTCGTATGTGGACTTGTAGATGCTGCCACACCTCTAGTATTATGTCACCCCTTAACATAAAGTGAACCTTCACCTTGATTGGCATAGCACATTATAACACTATAACATACAACATTTGAACATTATACGACAAGGTGGATAGTCCCTTTATTAGGCACTGGGTGCGGAGGCTAGAGCCAACATGTGTTGAGCCACGATGCTATTAGTTTGAAGTTTACTGACATAGTTTTTTAAGTTGTTGTTACTAATACTATATATTATGGATTGTATGTATTTTATGTGTGTTCCGCAATAAATGAGAATAATAATAATAGCTAATAACCTATAGAATATCTGTAGAAAAATTAAGAGCATTTTTTTTATTATTATTTCAGAGGTGTTAAGATTATGGCCTCTTGTCGGCTCTGCAGATCGACGGTCAGTAGCCACATACGACTTCGGTCCCACATACCCTGGCAGTAAGGACAGACTTATCGTAAGTATTTTCATAATAACTAAAAGATTATAATTATTAATAACTGTAACGTAGGTAATATGGCCAAAGATTACTAATTCTAAATGCCGGCGACATTACAATATGCTTCGAAATGGTTCCCATGACCAAAAGTTAAAATGCCCATACTCCGAGGTCTGCCTATATCTTTCTATCACATAAACGTGTCCAAAATATGTAGATACCCGAAGAATAATACTTACAATCAAGTAAAATTATCGACAACGATAATAAACCAACAAACACTTTAGGCTATCAGGGCGCAAATCTCTAACACTTAATTTCAGTGCCTATCTCCACAAATGACTTAGTTTACGTACCAGCGATATTTTTGGGAGTAATAACTTCATTGACGCGTGGTAATAGGTAATTTAGCATCGTAATAGCACCATTGCCCTGGGGGATTCCTTTATTCTGTGTTAATAGATCGTTTACGACATAATAGGGGGAGGAACCTTTACTGAATTCTATTTACATTTTTCGGTGGTTCTGTCTTGATGAGTTAAATTTGAAGATTCTGAATTTTTTGTGACTCTTGTTCGATTATGTAATGAATTTGAGGCATTAATAATACTTATTGATTAAAAACCTCATCCGCATTATGGCACACGTACGGAATTCGAAGTATACAATATCCAAAATGGATTTTAAAAAAACTGAGGGATTGCTAAATAGATATGAATAATAGAATAACCTAAATTATTTCCAAAACTTTATGCGTTATAATAACGATCACGTTCTGCGACATCCAAAATACTCTGACACTTGGGGGTTTATGTAAACGCTGCTTAAAGTTTAGTAGTGATTAGCGGCTGTTTAACCATACATTTTTGGCGTTTGAACGTCACTTAACTTTAAGCAACGTTTATGAATAAACCTCTAAATTTTCTCCCACAGGCCCCTGCAGGTATACATGTCTGGCTTCCAATATACTCGATCCATCGCGACGAGAAGTACTGGCCGGAACCGGACAAGTGCAAACCGGAGCGTTTCTCAAAGGAGAGGAAAGCCGACATAGTTCCTTACACGTACATGCCTTTCGGAAATGGACCCCGACATTGCATCGGTAAGGAATGTTGTTTAGGTGTAGTGGGTATTCGCAATCGGATAGAAATCTTGCTTTTATACAGTCAAAAGTGAATGACGTTATGTTACTACAGTTTCAATTAGGGGTGCGTCCAGATTATGTCATAAAACACATCAACTTTTGTTATACAACAAGTCCACATTATTTAACAATGCTAATCTATCTAGAGAAATATGTTACATAACTACCTAGATTTAATAACGTGTTATTTTTTTGTTTATGAAAACCCCAACGTTTAGTAAGTTTCGGTTTTCGTTTTATTTACCTGGGCGTAAATAAGGCCCATTCTGCGTGACATTATGTGACGTGACAGAACGACACTATAGAAATTCAAACTTTTTCGAAAATTTAACTTGCCATAATATATACCGCAGGTAATAAAGGTATAGGCGAAGTACCTTTACTTACCCCTTAATACATTTATGTATAGGTACTCTCTCTGTAAAAGCTGAAAGACTTGACTTTAAAGAGATCACAGACCTAACTAATATCTTGTTGCCAGGATCCCGTTTTGCAGTACTAGCAGCCAAGGTGTTCCTGGTGAAATTCCTCAGGAGTTACAAAACAAAGGCCGAGCGGGCCTCTCCTCACCTGTCCCCGAGAGCTTTCATACTGAGACCCAAAGATGGATACCGACTAATTGTAGCTTCTAGAAATTAGTGTTAAGATTATTGTTGTAAACAAGTTAGGTAATGTATTTTTTATTTGATGATTTGTCTACATTCCAAAGTGGTTGCAAAGTATTCAGAGTTACATTCGACCTTTAGGTATTTCAGGGCTTATGTCCAGCAGTGGACGTCTTTCGGCTAAAATGATGATGATGACCGCACATGTCCATTCCAATACGCGACTACTGAGCGTGGGGTCCTGGGTTCGATTCCCGGGTCGGGAAAAGTGTTATTGGGTCTCCATTAGGAATTTCTAAGTAACAGCCCGGAGTTTGGAAATAGGCGGTGTGATACCCCCGTGCCTTGGACAGAACGTTAAGCCGTTAGTCAAATGAAATCAAATCAAAATCGTTTATTGCAATCCATAATGTTCAATTACAGGTGGTAAATAATGAAATAATAACAGAAACAATTATGGACCCCGTCGGGCACAGCAAATTTTTAAATAAGTAGAGAGCGGAAGAGCGCTCTATTAATTTCCTTGTTTTCTGTTAGAAATATTTTATATGCATCTATTAATTTATTATTTATTTAGTTATGTTTAGTATTGCTTATTTCTTTACTCGCTTAAAAGTTGTTCATTATTATTAATGTAGTATAATTTTTAAGTACTTATTATGTTATTTATAAGGTATTTTAATTATTTTACTTATTAAAATATATGTTATTCATTGTTATTTATTTTTATTATTAAATTTATCCATTAGAATTATTTTATATTCTACTATCTATGTATTCATATTTCCATTCATATTCTATTAATATTTTATATGCAGGTGTATCTATTCATTTATTATTTATTTAATTATATTTAAAATTGCTTTTCATTACTCGCTTAAAAATTGTTCATTATTATTATTAACTAGCTTTTGCCCGCGGCTTCGCCCGCGTGGATGTCGGTTATCGCAAGAAAAGTACCCTATGTACTTCTCCATATCCCAGGCTATATCTCAAAATTCTAACTTAATATTAATTTTAATGTTTTTAATTCACTATGTGAATAGAAACCGAAACAAATGATTTAATATAAAAAGTAAAAGTACCTATGTTCTGAACGTGAATGAGTCTTTACCTAAAGATAACAAACACAAAATCAAAATACGAAATTTCACTAAGATTCATAAAGCAATCAATTGTACCAAATTACAACACGAAATAAAAGTGCTACACAAATAATAATTTTAAAATAATTCACGTAAGTACCAACAATGTGAAAACAAAACGAAATCCTCCGAAATGTCACATGATACACCGTTTATGCTGATAAAACGCTCGAAATATCTAATGAACACCATTGGTGCATAACTTTTCTCAGGATAATGTTCGCAAGTGGACGAAATATTTGACATTTATTTTGTACTTGCAACACGATCTGGCTGTAGAATTCGATTAATCGACTAATACTTGACCGGTTGACATTTTAGCGGGAACACCACTAAACGAACGAAAAAAAAAAGAAAACAAAATCTGTCAAATCGTCTGTACTCTGTGGTCGTGTGGCGGTGTGGCGCGGTGCTTAATGTAAACATTCATCAAGGTTATACGTGCGTAAAGTAATGGATTTAATGAGAAAACGGTTTAATCTTAGAAGAATCTTATACAGAATTACTGAGAATTAAGTGTAGATTTCGTATTGAGTGTTAGTTTATCGAAAAGTGATAAATATGTCAGTGAAACAGTAACGAAAGTTTTGGAATGCACAAATTTTGATCATAAGGCCGCCGTGTTTAGTAATGTTTTTATGATAAATATTCTTGTATACTGTTTGAAATACACGTAAGTAGCTAGCTTAATTATCTACGAACATAATTTGGCTAATAGCTACTGATATTATAGCGTATTGTTATCGTAATCGTATTTCCAAGAGTAAAATTCGGCAAAAAAATACCTACAATAAGACAATAAAATGGATATAGTATGTTATCCTTAAGAGATAGACATATGCCATCGCGGACTTTTTTGAAGACCTTTATAAGATACATAATTCCACCATACATTATTTTGTTATATCTTAAAGGGTTTAGACAGCGTTTACGTTGAAAGCTCCCAGACGGCTTATTTTTTTCCGACACCTCCAACAAATATCGTTAATTCATACAAAAATGCATACAAAAACTTAACAAATTATATACTAAAACCTTCCTCGAGAACCAAGCTATCCATTGGTGAAAACAGCATGAGAATCGGTGCAGTAGTTTTTCAGTTTATCGCGAACAGACAGACAGACAGACAGACAGACAGACAGACAGACGCGGCGGAGGACTTTGTTTTATAATATGTAGTGATGCAATATAATTATTAAGTAAGTATAATTTATTTTTTACTTATTAAATTATATCTGTTATTCATAGTTATGTATTATTATTATTTAATTTATCCGTTAAATATTCTTGTACTGTGTAATAGCTTTTTTAATCAAGCATTGCTTTAGTTTATTTATAAATATACTGGTTTTATTTTGTTGTTTTATGTCTTCTGGTAATTTATTATATATTTTTATTGACATTGAATATGGGCTAGATGAATGCAGTTTAAGGCGGGAGAGGGGCAAATTTAGTCTATTTTTATGGCGCAACGAATAATTTGATTGTATGTCTCCCCGTGTGCTGTAAGAATTTGGATATTTACGGACTAGTTTACATATGTAGTTCTAAGATATAAATACCAACCAAAGTGAGAACCTTGTGTTTCTGAAAGTAAGGCTTGCAACTATCTGTTGGTTCTATATTGGTAATTATTCGTATTAGCTTTTTTTGGAGGGTAAATAGGGAGGGAGCGTCTGTGCTATTTCCCCTTAAAATGATGCCATATTTAAACCAAGCGTGGGCATACGCGTAGTATGTGACTAGTGTGGTTTGTAGGTTTGTAGTCTTTTTTATTTCACGGAGAGCATACGAAAACTTTGAAATTTTTGATTTTACTGTCTGTTTATGTGTTTTCCAGTTTATATGTGTGTCTATTGTTAAACCTAGGAGAGTGAAATTGTTAACTGCTTCTAATTTATGTTGATTAAAAGTAAAATCTATATTTATTTGTTTTTTCTGGCAGGGGTGAAATGCTATTAATTTGATTTTGGTAAAATTTATTTCGAGATTATGGTCGCTCATCCAGTTTACAATTTTTCCAAGAATAGTCGTAAGTTTTTCATTTAAATTTGCATTTGTTTGGCATGAAGTCAGAATTGAGATATCATTCGCAAAAATTACACATGGCCCGTCTATGGTTTTGGGGAGGTCATTTATGTAAATGAGGAAAAGGAAGCAACCTATAACACTTCCCTGGGGAATTGAAGCATGTATTGATTTAACATCAGATCTAATGAGCTGTGCTTCTTTTGTTTTTAGATTGTAATATTCAATCTCAACTAATTGCTCTCTATCTTTTAAATATGATGCGAACCAGTCATGGGCTTTTCCGCATATTCCTATTCCGTATAGCTTATTTAATAATATTTTAAATTGCACTTTGTCATAGGCCTTGGTCATGTCGAGTAATATCCCTATTGCATATTATTTATTATGTATAATATATAACATTTCTTAGATGTATTTATAAACAGCTAGCGTTGTAGATCTGTTTTTACGAAATCCATTTTGGCAGTCATCGAATATCTTATATTTTTCACAAAAGGAATATACACGATCACACATTGCTCTTTCGAAGACATTGGATGCTGTAGGAAGAAGGGAAATTCGTTCGTTCTCCATTTACTATAGCATTAGACATATAACGGCTAAATAACGATAGTTATTGTGTAATATTGTTGAAATTACTGCACTTTAGAGTTATTTTTTTAATGTAAATGGTAAATAGATTACAGTGCTTTTTGTTCAACGTGAAATAACGGAGTTTATTAAACGTTTACATCGAAATAACGAAAGGGTGAGAACAGTTATTTGTCTAATGTTATAATAAATGGAGTATAGCTTAAAATGCCCATGCATTCCCTAACAAGATTCACTAACAAGATGGACTATGTTGCTGTCCGAAACTGTATAAATAAATAAATTAATAAAATAAAATTCCACAACTTTCCTTGACAAATCCTTTACGGTCCAGGCCGCTCGTTTTTGGAATACATTGCCAGATCCAATAAAACGCGCGCAATCGTTGCCTGTGTTTAAAAGACTCGTGAAGGAACATTACTTGTCGTTGTGATTTTGTTCTCGTTGTTAGCTATGATAATCTATACACTTCATTTTTTTTTCTTTACGTATGTATGTATCTATTATATAGCATATATCTGTGTATATATTATAGGATATTGTGCTGTTATACTTTTTATTTGCACCAATGACAGCCCCATTTTATGTCCAGAAATTCACTATCCATGCCAAGGTTGCCTGGAAGAGATCGCAGTATGCGATAAGGCCGCCCATTGTATATTTTATTGTGTATAAGTTTTCCTTTTCTTTTGTAATGTGTAATCTGATGTACAATAAAGCATATATAAATATATAATCGATCTATTGACTTGATATTTGCAGATACTTCGGCCTCTACCAGTACCTGGTACCGACCCTGATACCGCGGGACCCTGAGCTCATCCGTCAAATCATGGTGCGTGACTTCAACTCCTTCGCTGATAGAGGGGTGCACATCGATGCTGACTGTGATCCGCTGTTTGGACGGAACCTTATCATGTTGACTGGTATAGTACACATACTTGATTGATTTGAACCGTCAATATTCAAAGTCAACGTCAAAGATTTATTTGCAGATAAATATGGTTACAAAAGTTCTTACAATGGTAGTATGTAATAGTAGCTTAACATATTTAATCATAACATAATGACACGCAATTTTTTGATATACAATTAGATCATTTTAATTTAAACTGAAGGAATTATTTTATACTACTCGTATAGAAGGAATTCTCAATTAAACAACTGCTTAAAGCCCTTCTGAAGCGGATCATTGGAAGTTCTTTAATTTGATTAGGAATCTCGTTACAAATCTGTACACACATTGGATGTTAACCGCAATCAATCGCAGTTTTAAATTGTATTTAGTTGTAGTTTTTCGCTTATAAGCTTCTCTTTTACTGGCTGTAGGTACAGTCACGTGCCACCACCTCACATTTCCGTAAGATTCTGAAACGATTTTCTCCTAAAGTATTGATAGGATTTTTTAGGTGTTACGGCCATAGTATTTTTGAAACTATCATCATCATCGTTGTTCGGGACTCTTCAAATGAAACCAATGGTCAAGATACTTCTTCTTTATTGTTGCTTCTTCAAGCGACGGCCGCCGACTGACTGCAGTCTTATTTATTTTTTATTTTTATCTAGGGCATCTCAGAGTGTAACCACTAAGGTTCCGACTCTTTAACCGGACTTTCCTGTGGCTGCCTTAGGCCTGTGTTCACCAACATTCAAACCACCGGTTAGGTATTTAAACAGTTGGTTTATGTCAAATTTCCTTAGAAATTTTGAGTAAACAACTGATTAAATATCTAAACAGTTGATTTAAATGTTGGTGAACACAGGCCTTAAGCTCCTAACGAAACTTAATGCCTCCAGCCAGGGCGTAAAAACTATAAACTAAACGACTGCTGCTCGCTAAGGGCACCCCCTGTGGGGTACGAACCTCGGCTTAGGGCAGCTGAGTCGGAGGGAGGGTGGCAAGGGACCGACGGTGGCTGGATAAAATCAGTGTTTTGATTATTATCGTGGGGAGTTTGGATTACATGCTGCTCAGCTAAAACGCGTGCTGGCGCTTCACTTACAGTCAAGGGTCGGGGAGGACTATTCGTTAGTCGGGGATTTCGCGCGGGGCCTCGGCGGCGAGGTCGGAATGACGATCGTGTATTGTGTGCTCTTATTTTGCGAACTGTACTAGTTTCCCTACGACTCTCCTGGAGGAGAGTAGTGGGGTCGTCTGGGTCGGTCAGTGCATGCCTTGGACGGCGGGTCGAACTAATTCTAGAGAGGACATAACTTGCGGCCTTCACAACTAGAGCGTTGCGATGAGTGGCTGCTGAATCGAAGAAGCGCTTTGAAGTGCGCTTCATGAATTGGGCTACTACTACTATCGTGTGGATTTTGAGTTCAACGTGGAGGTTAGTGTTACGAACGAACCAAGGGGCTCCCGTGATTTTACGTAAGACTCGGTTCTGTAGGGTTTGCATCTTATGGATGAGATGGGGTTTGGCGTGTGCAAAAACTGGACTCGCATAGGTCATGATGGGGCGGATGCACGCGGTGTAAATGCGCAATTTGCACTTGAGTGACAATTTGCTTTTTGCATTTAGGATGGAGTGGAACTAGCGCCCTCTACTGGACACGCCCCTATTACGTAACTTATTATTGACCAATCAGAGCCAAGCAAACAAAATGCGACACTAAGCTTTAGTGCGTCGAAACTTTACCGTAACGAGGCTCTTCTACTTTCTTATTTAATTTTCCCTTGAATTCAGGTACCTCGCTATGGTAAATTCACAAAAACATATGAAAAAATACTAATTACAATCTAACTAGACTAACTACACGTAATGGGATTACATTCCCTTTGAAATGACACTAATTAGACTCTTATAGGTCGTATACAACTAAATTAGAGACACATAAAAACATCGTTCATAATCACTATACTTACATGATTCTAAGTTCTAGTTATTCTAAAATATAGCTCTATTTGAGAGTCTTAACACTTTAAAACACTTATTCACACTCGAATATGTCTCTTAGAAGAGTCTTTCACTTTATAACACTTAACTACACTTATTTACACTGATTAAGCGTCTCTTTAGCACTTTAGCACTGAATGTCCATGTTCACTGATCTCACTACGTTGAGCCTTCGCGGACGGCGTCGCCAACAATCATCAT
Organism: Dryobota labecula; assembly: GCA_947523025.1. Classification (NCBI taxonomy): domain Eukaryota; kingdom Metazoa; phylum Arthropoda; class Insecta; order Lepidoptera; family Noctuidae; genus Dryobota; species Dryobota labecula. The sequence goes on from OX383290.1 coordinate 3,897,459, forward strand.
CATCATCATCATTTCGGCCGAAAGACGTCCACTGCTGGACATAGGCCTCCCCCAATTGGGGGGATTTGCCATAATCGCAACGCTTGGCAGGCGGGTTGGCGATCGCAGTATGGGGTTAAAAATGCATAGAGAACGCTGCTGCCCATTCTCTAGTAAATCCCTTAGTCGCCTTTTACAACACCCACGGGAGGAAATTGGGTACTATATTACTGGGGTAATGGGGTATTGGACTATACTATTATGAAATAGATCTTTTCTCAAAGTAATCTCAAAACATTAATCGATAAGCCACAATTTAGTGTACAAGCGATAGGCCACAATCTGCCGTTTGCTGATAGACTTATCTCATTTGTTGACTGTACGTCTAATATCACGATGGCCTAAGAAGTTCTATAAGCGGTCGACCGTTTTAGAAAATTAACCGCTGTTTTTCCGCACACGGCTTGCACCGAGTCGGCTTTATGCTAAGAGTAAAGAGTTTTTATACCTTCAGTTGAACAAGTTATGCAAATTTGAAACTGCGGGGTAATTGAGTAACACACATAAAATTATTATAAATATATACATATTATTATTAATAAAAAAAATCGCAACCGGCGTGCGTGTATGACCGGATGTATGAACGCAAACGAGGCAAAAGGTATATGTACATACCTTAGGATCGAAGTAAGTGGCGTTCTGTTGTTTCTGCCTAGCCATGGGAAAAAGCGTTAATTTATTTATATATGTTAATGATATGTATATGAGATATGTTGATGCAAAAAATTAGAAAAAGTTTTGAAATATATGTGAAAGTGAATATTAACGAATCATAATCAAAACGTATTTGTGCACATTAATTTTATTAACATGTTCAGGGATAGGTACTTAACGCCCATATGCGTCATAACAATGAAACCCCTGTTATGACTCGTTTAGTGTCCTTGAAGCGTTAATAACAAATAGAAGTATTTTACACTAAATTCCATCTTCTAATGGCAACTTCGGCGTCCAAGATACAGAAAATGAGATCAATTTTTTCAGGCATAATTTTTATTTATTGAATTGATTGATTTTATTGTATTTCCAAAATGAAAGAGCCATGACCCATTCGGTCAGTGTGCTGATTACAAAAATCTCGATCGCTTTATCTTTTACAACCCAACAGGTTCAAGATGGCGGTCCATGCGCGTGTCACTATCTCCCGCGTTTTCCGGCGCGCGCTGTCGCAGCATGGCGCCGCTCATGTCAGAGAGCGCATGCGCCGTGCTCACCTACCTGCGCGGGAAGATAGAGGGCGAGGAAACTATGGATATCAACACTGTAAGTTCAAGTTTGTATTCTAAATAGAAAAATGTACAAAATTTCGTAATTAAAATATTTCTTCGCATCTCCGATTAACTGCCTCGTTGGTCTAGTCATCGCAAGCACACTACTCGATCAGGGATTCTAATTCAGGAGTTACTCCTGAATTAGAATCCCTGATCGAGTAGCGTTATTAGGTTTTTCTTTCAAGAATTTTTCCGTTACAGCACAGAGTCTGGATTTGAAACTGCACCCTAACTGCGTCACACGCTGTCAATCATAATCTGAATGATTTTGAAGGATATTGCTAATCCTTTGATTCATATGTTCGAAAACAAAATCTGCACAACAACGTAAATAACGCAATGAATGCTGTTGAACTGTCAAAATTAAACCCATTCCTACTGTGTTACGTTATTACCCTGCTGGTTATTAACAAAACCTAACTCTTGCATCCAATTCTGGATCTCTACAATTCTGGATTCTGGGTCTGGCTTTTTGTGTATACAGGATAAGATTTAACCAGTGCGCAAATCATTTAATTTTTTTTGTTCCAAGACATATCAAAATAAGAAATAGGTGTATAATAAAACACGTTTAAGTTTAATTTGTCAAAATTTGTGCACTGTTTAAAACTTTTCCTGTATGAGTTTAAATGTTTGTAAAAGCACCCACAATACAGGAGAAATTGATAGTGTGAGGCAACGTTTAAAAAAATAAAAAAAATAATAACAATAAACGTAACTTAAACATAATTGGCGAAAATCGTGGTAAAATTATTCTACACCTGTGCCTCTACGCGCTTCTACCTAGACGTGATGTTATATGTTATTTAAAATATCATTTGAAATAATTCATAACTTGTACTAAATATAACTTTCCTTCACAGATAACCATGTCTTATGTGAATGACGTCATCGCATCGTGTGCATTTGGTTTCGCCGTAGACTCTCTCAAGGACCCCGACAACTGCATCTTCAGGCTTGGAAAGAAAGCAGTAGTACAGGACACCACGCAAGTCATGAAGTTCTTCGGCTATGAAAATATGAAGAGCATTATGAAGGTATGTACTGTCTCACTGTAGGGGCTTGTGGCTAAGTCATAACAGCAGCACGTTTCGATCGATCAGGTTAAGCTACGTTTGTAGCGGTTAGTCCGTGGATGGGTGACCATCTTTACATATCAAGTTATGCCATTGGTCCCGGCTGTTATTTGTAGACCTTTGACAGTTATTACGGATCGTCGGAAGCCTGAAAGTCTGACAATCAGTCTTACCAAGGGGTAACTGGGTTGTGGAGGTCAGATAGGCAGTTGCTCCAGTAAAATACTGGTATTCAGCTGCATTCGGTTAGACTAGAAGCCGAGCCCAACATAGTTGGGAAAAAGCTCGAGGGATGATGATGCATTGTCTCACTGTGGGGCAATGGTTATTTGTGAAACAAGTGAGCAAAGTTGGTTTTTGCTGCGAGTGTTGATTTTGAATCCCGAGTAAGCGTAGGATTCTACACACGAGATGCAAATAACTTTGGTCTCGTGTAACACATACAACTTTTAACCCCAGCTGCGAGATCATAATTATAAGTACATAATTATATTACCTACCTAGAGGGAAAAAATTCCAACATGGTAAAAAATTAAACCGCATCTACATTTGTAAAAAATAACAAGAAGAATAAAAATAGTATATATGCGTCTTATTCAAGAGTTTCATACTATACTTTATACCATGACCACGAGAAAAAGAAAGATTTAAGCGAAAGTAGACATTTAGTGAAGAAAAAATGAAGATTTTAAATAAATTAAAATGCACATTAAAATTGGAACAATTATTAAATTAAGAGTAATTAGGAAAATATATCGGCCGCCCTCTCTTTTATAAACTCAAGTGTTTTAACACATCTTCATCACTTGCATGCATTTTCAATCGATTTATTATTAAGTAACACTTGATGTTCGTTTATCTTACAGTATTCAAAATAGCGCCAATTTACTAATGACAGCAAAGAATACTTATCAGTTTTTATTCTAATGCTAAACTCCTTGTCCAAAATGTCGACAATTTTTGCACAAGGAGTTTGTATGTCGAGTATTCTTTGCACAAGGAGTTTGTATCGATTATTTTTTCGCAAGGAGGTTGTATTAAAGGATTGAGATGGAGGTGAATATATTGTTGTGTTCTAAATTCTTATATAGTTCTAATAAGCTTTTTAGAGGGGGAAGGGTATAAACAATTTTTTTTTTTAACCTTAACAAATTATTTGCAATTTAACGGTTACCGGTATCCGAACGTTTTATTGTTTGTTTCCTTTTTGGGCCTACTAGGTATCGAATTTGAAAATCGATTCGAATCGACTTGTTTCTATCTCTCGCTTTTTTCGTATCGTAGCGAAAGTGACAGAACAAAGTGAACTTCAAATCTTTGGAATTTTGTGAGTAGACCCAGCATTGTTGTTGGCATTTAAAAAAAGTAATTAAAAAGTTTATTTGTCACGCTCGCAGCAAAATCTAATTTTGCTCACGCGACTGTTTTTAAACAGTAAGACCTGCTTGTTTGAAGTGCTGAGGTGAAAAAATCCTTTCTCAGACAGATATTAAAAAAACCAACCGACTGCTATAAGCTGATAGATAGCAAAATCTAATTTTGCTCACGTGACTGTCTTTAAACAGCAAGACCTGCTTGTTTGAGGTGCTGAGGTGAAAAAGTCCTTTCTCAGACAGATATACAAAAACCAACCGACTGCTATAAGCTGATAGAATGGTTCCTAATAAGGTTGTCCTTCAACATTAAGTCAGCAGTCCCCAAGATTTGTAAAAAGCATTTCAAACTTATCTGTAGACACGTATTTCTATCATAATGATCTTTCGTAGCCCCTGTGTTTACAAAGTGGATTTTCATAATCTACTTCGTAAGCACAGGTGCTACGAAAGTACCAAAGACTATTTTTTTTTAATGCCTCAGTTAAATAAAGAACTATACATTTGTTTATTTTTAGCTCCTAAAAGTAAAAATAATCCCGACACAAGACGCGGAACAGTTCTCTCAGCTCTTCAAATCAGCTTTAAAAGCTCGGCGAGAGAATCTGGTGAAACCTAGACCTGACTTCATTCAGATCCTAGTCGACGCTGCCCAGGGTACGTAGCTCTTACGTTTTATAAGCTCCTAGTAGGTACTTTTTTAAGGGAATCATCACTGCGCTGTGAGGCACATGGACTTGCACACGTATCCTAAACATTATCAGCCAAAAGTCACAACCACCTAAGAAAATTGTAGGTATTGCTATAAAGATTTATGTAAGCTCATTGCAACCACCATAACTGGACTCTGCACTCCTTCCATTCTATAAGCTCCTAGTATGTACGTACTTTTGTGAATGTGGTGAAGTTCATATCGGACCTACATACCTATCATAGAAATTTAAATAACAGGTACCTAATAATGGCATTTTTTCCTTAACTCTCTTAAGCCCTTGAAACCTTTATCCCTCGTTTAATACAGTTCACCCGTATCACTACATCTTATAAACCAAAGTCCCCCCGCCGCGTCTGTCTGTCTGAACGCGATAAATTCAAAAAGTATGAACGGACTTTGATAGGGTTTTCACCGATGGACGGAGAGATTCATGAGAAAGGTTTAAGTGTATAATTAATAATGAGGTTTTGTGTAAATTTACTGAAATATGACGATGATTGTTGAAGATGTCGGAAAAAATCGTGCCGTCTGGGAGTTTACTGGCGTGCGCCGAGTAAACCAATAATTATATGCAAACAATTTATAGCGGTATTATACGCTAGCAAGCTATATGTCTATCTGCATTTTTCATTTCTATTTGGACCCAATTCTGAAGTCTTCGCAGACGAAGTCGCGGGCGTAGGCTAGTAACATCATAAAAATGTATACCCAACAGAACAATGTTATGTACAGGCAAACCCAAGGCGGACAGCGATGGCGACGCGAACAACAACGAAGATGTAAAGACTGCTGAGAGTAAGATTAACTTTAATTTGTTTACTCTACACATTATATTGTTAGGTGCTAAACAGTAGACCAAGATTTTTAGCTTCAACAAACAACATACAATTAACATTTTTAAATATTGTATAAAAACTTAAATATATATATAATAAATAAAAAATAGTAGCCCACCGGTATCGGGAACAGGGTCCAAGGTACCGTCGGTCAGAGCTCCTGAGAGAAGAATACACGATACTCCTTACGATACACGCCGTGACCAGAAGTACTGCTTTCTGGATTAAGCCCTCGATTCAGCTGCCTAACGAGAGCCTCCTCAGGTGTTGGACGAGGCTCTTGGCTATTATGCCATTGGTCGTCACGACTATCGGCACAATGACTGCTGTATACACATCCCACATATCGACAACCTCGTGAATTATTACTATAGAAATATAACCCAACTTTATGCATATCTTCTGTAAGGAAGGAGGAAAAGAGAAAGAACGAGAAGAAGGGGAACGAGTTAGAGATTATTAGTCACCCACAAATTGCCAGTCATGTTTAGTTTAAGTCCCAAAACATCTAAGTGTGCGGGAGAGTCTATCATCATTAGCCAGGTACCAGACACCTGGATACTACTGAAATTCCTCATGACATAACATAACAGTACCTGTATTTCCCGAAGGGTTAAGGAGAGGTGCACCCACATTACGACAATTATGTTTAAGTCTTATTCCCATTTAACAGGGCGCGAGCTTATTAAATTTCTAATGAAACTGAACCCATGTGATTTTATAAAGCAAAAAAAAAACAATAAGTATTATATTATTTATCTAAAGGTTGTACAAGAAATTTATATACTTGATGTAGTATTTTTCTTTATTTAAAAAAAAAAAATCTACATTCTTGGATAACTTTTACTTATAAAATAACATAATATTTTTTTATAAAAATTATAGAGAACGTCTGCTCCTTCTAAACTATAAACTTCTAAAATAATTGATGTGGTTTTTTAAAGCAAAATACCGCCGCACCCAATAACACGTTGCCCATCAACTAGTGGTACGATCCTAGAACCTGATTTCAGCAATCAAGGCCTCAAGTCTGCTATTACAATAGTGTCAGAATGGTCTCGCCATTGTGAGTATTTGACAGTGTTTGTATGGCAAATCTGTCAAAAACTCACAATGAAGAGACCATTGCAACGTTTGTACATTAGTAGACTTGGCCCCCAGGTAGGCCGTCAAAACCATGTAATATCGCCATAATTATGGCTAACATCATGGCATGGTTACCCCAAACATTTCACTTTCATTGGCCTCACCAACTTGCCCCACCGTTAATTCAGAACTCTGCCACAGAAAAACCATTGAATTTGATTGACGAGACGCACGCTAAAATTTAATTATGACGTGTTCTGAGCGTGACGTCTCAATTGTGCCAGGATTACACCATTCCTTAGAACCGGAACATATTTGTTTTGCGGATCAAGATTACGCTGTACTGCATAGTAATTTATTTGTGTCGGTTCTTGTTGTAAATATAAATGTAAACCTATGTGCTTCCAAAAGTTACGCGTAACATAAGTAGGTACGTGTTGGGAAGATGAATGGAGAATTTTGGGCGACTTTATTACTTCTTACCTAGCTTCTGACGTTTCATAAGTGCCCAAGTAGGTTTATGTGAAATAAAATATTTTGATCTTGCCTTGGAGAAGAATGGTACAACAAAACGGATGATCGATAACCTGTTTGACATTTGATGATAAACACAGAAATATCATAGGCCTCTGCTTAAGCCTCTAAAATATTCGTCAGTTTGGTCAAATAAATATCCAAAATCTCTATCAAATAATAGGTCTTAAACATACGAAATGTGAGTGTACCAGGCCACCACCTCTGTCTGCCTACCATTTTCTAGGCATTTTCTGCATGATATTGTAGGTAAATCCAAAATCTGACCTCCATTTAATTTTCAATAATGTACCCACAGCCTTCACAGACGATGACCTAGTGGCCCAAGCAGTTCTATTCTACGTTGCTGGGTACGACACTACTGCCAACCTGATCTATTACTTCCTATACGAGATGGCCATCAATCCCAGGGTGCAAGAGAAGCTTCATGAAGAACTGGACGGATTGCCTCCTGATGAGGAGATTACAGACCTGTATGAAGCTGTTCAAAGAATGGAATATTTGGATATGTGTGTCAATGGTAGGTGTTGTTAATTTTTATTAATTCACTAGCTTTTGCCCGCGGCTTCGCCCGCGTGGATGTCGGTTATCGCAAGAAAAGTACCCTATGTACTTCTCCATATCCCAGGCTATATCTCAAAATTCTAACTTAATATTAATTTTAATGTTTTTAATTCACTATGTGAATAGAAACCGAAACAAATGATTTAATATAAAAAGTAAAAGTACCTATGTTCTGAACGTGAATGAGTCTTTACCTAAAGATAACAAACACAAAATCAAAATACGAAATTTCACTAAGATTCATAAAGCAATCAATTGTACCAAATTACAACACGAAATAAAAGTGCTACACAAATAATAATTTTAAAATAATTCACGTAAGTACCAACAATGTGAAAACAAAACGAAATCCTCCGAAATGTCACATGATACACCGTTTATGCTGATAAAACGCTCGAAATATCTAATGAACACCATTGGTGCATAACTTTTCTCAGGATAATGTTCGCAAGTGGACGAAATATTTGACATTTATTTTGTACTTGCAACACGATCTGGCTGTAGAATTCGATTAATCGACTAATACTTGACCGGTTGACATTTTAGCGGGAACACCACTAAACGAACGAAAAAAAAAAGAAAACAAAATCTGTCAAATCGTCTGTACTCTGTGGTCGTGTGGCGGTGTGGCGCGGTGCTTAATGTAAACATTCATCAAGGTTATACGTGCGTAAAGTAATGGATTTAATGAGAAAACGGTTTAATCTTAGAAGAATCTTATACAGAATTACTGAGAATTAAGTGTAGATTTCGTATTGAGTGTTAGTTTATCGAAAAGTGATAAATATGTCAGTGAAACAGTAACGAAAGTTTTGGAATGCACAAATTTTGATCATAAGGCCGCCGTGTTTAGTAATGTTTTTATGATAAATATTCTTGTATACTGTTTGAAATACACGTAAGTAGCTAGCTTAATTATCTACGAACATAATTTGGCTAATAGCTACTGATATTATAGCGTATTGTTATCGTAATCGTATTTCCAAGAGTAAAATTCGGCAAAAAAATACCTACAATAAGACAATAAAATGGATATAGTATGTTATCCTTAAGAGATAGACATATGCCATCGCGGACTTTTTTGAAGACCTTTATAAGATACATAATTCCACCATACATTATTTTGTTATATCTTAAAGGGTTTAGACAGCGTTTACGTTGAAAGCTCCCAGACGGCTTATTTTTTTCCGACACCTCCAACAAATATCGTTAATTCATACAAAAATGCATACAAAAACTTAACAAATTATATACTAAAACCTTCCTCGAGAACCAAGCTATCCATTGGTGAAAACAGCATGAGAATCGGTGCAGTAGTTTTTCAGTTTATCGCGAACAGACAGACAGACAGACAGACAGACAGACAGACAGACGCGGCGGAGGACTTTGTTTTATAATATGTAGTGATAGTGATAGTGATAGTGATTTATTTTTCAGACAAAGAGCATTTCATTACAATAAATCGGTCACAGTGGGGACTTAGCGGAATTAAAACATGAATTGATATAAAAATCACACATACACAATATACTCAAACATTGAAAACAAATAAATTTAAAATACATACAGATGTTATCCAAAACTAATAAAATAAAACACAACACAAAAATATAACATAAGACGAGGAGAGGCGCTACTATGAAGCTGCATCCACTTCTGTAACAGGGGCAGATCCCACCGCTCAGACAATACCTTCAGGACGCTCTGCAAGCTGTTTTGAAGACGACTTAGTAGCGAAGCGGTCCGTTTCCTTATGATCGCGAAAAAATCATCAGTCGGCGACTCAGCAAACATAGTCGAGGCACTACAACACCTCGGAAACTCTAACAGCATCCTCAAAGCATTTTTATGCTGTACACCCGCTGCGTAAAGTTGGTCCACAGGCTGCACTTGTAAAACGACGTTGTGCTTTCTTTTTTCGAATTAGTAGAGCTCTTTGTAAACTTGAAGGAGCTCGCCCAGGGAAGTACTTCTGCCAAACCTATTTCAGTCGTCAAGCAGCATTGCTCTGGTCTGATTTGAAGGGTGCTAGTATAATTATAGCCCTGAGACATTTCTCCTTTGGTCCTGAGAAAGCAAAGCGTCTGCGATACCTATATAGAGATACGAGAAACAGGGTGTATAGTTCACTCACACTCTAGAGAAAAGGGAGAATCCTGCGACCGATGGGTGTTGTGTCTGGTGGATGACTGCCTGACGGTTGATGACCGGATGTTGTATATTTACCAGTCGCGCGGTAAACTCTGCTTGCGCGATGCAGGATTTGTGTGACGTCAGGTCTTTGATGCGTAGTTCGTATGTGGACTTGTAGATGCTGCCACACCTCTAGTATTATGTCACCCCTTAACATAAAGTGAACCTTCACCTTGATTGGCATAGCACATTATAACACTATAACATACAACATTTGAACATTATACGACAAGGTGGATAGTCCCTTTATTAGGCACTGGGTGCGGAGGCTAGAGCCAACATGTGTTGAGCCACGATGCTATTAGTTTGAAGTTTACTGACATAGTTTTTTAAGTTGTTGTTACTAATACTATATATTATGGATTGTATGTATTTTATGTGTGTTCCGCAATAAATGAGAATAATAATAATAGCTAATAACCTATAGAATATCTGTAGAAAAATTAAGAGCATTTTTTTTATTATTATTTCAGAGGTGTTAAGATTATGGCCTCTTGTCGGCTCTGCAGATCGACGGTCAGTAGCCACATACGACTTCGGTCCCACATACCCTGGCAGTAAGGACAGACTTATCGTAAGTATTTTCATAATAACTAAAAGATTATAATTATTAATAACTGTAACGTAGGTAATATGGCCAAAGATTACTAATTCTAAATGCCGGCGACATTACAATATGCTTCGAAATGGTTCCCATGACCAAAAGTTAAAATGCCCATACTCCGAGGTCTGCCTATATCTTTCTATCACATAAACGTGTCCAAAATATGTAGATACCCGAAGAATAATACTTACAATCAAGTAAAATTATCGACAACGATAATAAACCAACAAACACTTTAGGCTATCAGGGCGCAAATCTCTAACACTTAATTTCAGTGCCTATCTCCACAAATGACTTAGTTTACGTACCAGCGATATTTTTGGGAGTAATAACTTCATTGACGCGTGGTAATAGGTAATTTAGCATCGTAATAGCACCATTGCCCTGGGGGATTCCTTTATTCTGTGTTAATAGATCGTTTACGACATAATAGGGGGAGGAACCTTTACTGAATTCTATTTACATTTTTCGGTGGTTCTGTCTTGATGAGTTAAATTTGAAGATTCTGAATTTTTTGTGACTCTTGTTCGATTATGTAATGAATTTGAGGCATTAATAATACTTATTGATTAAAAACCTCATCCGCATTATGGCACACGTACGGAATTCGAAGTATACAATATCCAAAATGGATTTTAAAAAAACTGAGGGATTGCTAAATAGATATGAATAATAGAATAACCTAAATTATTTCCAAAACTTTATGCGTTATAATAACGATCACGTTCTGCGACATCCAAAATACTCTGACACTTGGGGGTTTATGTAAACGCTGCTTAAAGTTTAGTAGTGATTAGCGGCTGTTTAACCATACATTTTTGGCGTTTGAACGTCACTTAACTTTAAGCAACGTTTATGAATAAACCTCTAAATTTTCTCCCACAGGCCCCTGCAGGTATACATGTCTGGCTTCCAATATACTCGATCCATCGCGACGAGAAGTACTGGCCGGAACCGGACAAGTGCAAACCGGAGCGTTTCTCAAAGGAGAGGAAAGCCGACATAGTTCCTTACACGTACATGCCTTTCGGAAATGGACCCCGACATTGCATCGGTAAGGAATGTTGTTTAGGTGTAGTGGGTATTCGCAATCGGATAGAAATCTTGCTTTTATACAGTCAAAAGTGAATGACGTTATGTTACTACAGTTTCAATTAGGGGTGCGTCCAGATTATGTCATAAAACACATCAACTTTTGTTATACAACAAGTCCACATTATTTAACAATGCTAATCTATCTAGAGAAATATGTTACATAACTACCTAGATTTAATAACGTGTTATTTTTTTGTTTATGAAAACCCCAACGTTTAGTAAGTTTCGGTTTTCGTTTTATTTACCTGGGCGTAAATAAGGCCCATTCTGCGTGACATTATGTGACGTGACAGAACGACACTATAGAAATTCAAACTTTTTCGAAAATTTAACTTGCCATAATATATACCGCAGGTAATAAAGGTATAGGCGAAGTACCTTTACTTACCCCTTAATACATTTATGTATAGGTACTCTCTCTGTAAAAGCTGAAAGACTTGACTTTAAAGAGATCACAGACCTAACTAATATCTTGTTGCCAGGATCCCGTTTTGCAGTACTAGCAGCCAAGGTGTTCCTGGTGAAATTCCTCAGGAGTTACAAAACAAAGGCCGAGCGGGCCTCTCCTCACCTGTCCCCGAGAGCTTTCATACTGAGACCCAAAGATGGATACCGACTAATTGTAGCTTCTAGAAATTAGTGTTAAGATTATTGTTGTAAACAAGTTAGGTAATGTATTTTTTATTTGATGATTTGTCTACATTCCAAAGTGGTTGCAAAGTATTCAGAGTTACATTCGACCTTTAGGTATTTCAGGTCATTGCTACAACGCAGTGATTTTCTGGCGCCCAACGTGGTACATGACATTGATGTTTTGGCGCCCAACGTGGGACAGGAATGAGGATAGGTTTACAAGTAGAAATTTACTTACAATTCACTACAAATTGGATGATCTGCCAAAAGGTTGACGAAAAACAGCTCTAGACAGGAATAAGTGGAGGGAGGCTTATGTCGCAAGACAGCCTGACGTGGTAGCTGGTAATACCTAATCTACCAATATAGGGGTTAACAAGCAGAAATTTTAATATAATATTAAATGTACTGTTATTAGTTTATAAGAACTTGTTTATGTACAAAGAGACAAAAGAAATAAAGGCTATTTTTATTATTTTTATTTATTTATTTCACTACAAATTAAAGTATATTCCAAAACGATACACTTAAAATACTTATCACATCCAACTATGAATAATTAGAAATAAAGTATAACCCGAACCAATTAGCTTATAAATAGACATTAGGTACAATAATTTGGAAACGTGATTTTCCGCGTTGGAAATTTACCAGCTTTGTGCTTTTAAATACGAGGATAGTGTTGCCATAACATGCTGTTTTGAACACGACAGGCCACTATTAAAAGCCACGTTATTTACGTTTTGTTGATAATTGAATTCTATACAAATGGCATGAAACAAAACAGAATGTTGGTTTTAATATTGCGAACAATGAAATTTGAAACAGAGAATCAGTTTTGTATAAATGTTGTGCATTTTACAATGAAATGTCGAGCTATTCAGTCAAAAAAATGTGGGTGTTGCAAAGGATCCTATTTTTAGCACTTGTAAAGAAAATAACAAATATTGTAAAGAACAAACTTTCAAGTTTAATGAAGGGCCTGCAGGAAATTATAAAATAATTTTTGAAATTAAGTGCTCAACTACCTACTTATATAGTGGCCTTGTAATAGAAACCTAGTTATGTACTTAAAACGGTTTAACGTTTCGCGAAAGTTTTTGCCAGTTTTTTTTTTTTTTTTTGTCGTCCATGTGGATTTCGAAAACTCAGGCAATCAGGTGATTTTACAGTCCAGCTGCAGATAAATCTCACACCCTAGCAATGAATAAATACAGGCTGGCCAATTAAGATGTATACAACTTTTTTAGCCTCCCTATTCTGATTTAAAGTCAAATTTTGCAGTTGTTTGATGTTTTTTTAAGGGGTTATCCAAAGGGCCGTGTCGTGGTTAATCTTGATTACAAAAAGCAGAATATTTGTGACTTTGTTAGTGGGATAACTAGCAAAGTATGCGAAAATTTAATGAAAAACACAATGAAAAGCGATCGCATTTTTGAGTATAAAAAAGGAGGAGATTACGCTGATCTTATTCTCGTATAAAATTGCCAAGCCTGAGTAAAATAATTATAGAAAAATATCCTGTAATTTTCGTTTGTAATAAAAATAATGAAAATTTAAAGTTGTACACTTCCAAATTGGCCACCCTGTACATTGCTATGGAGTGAGATTTATCTGCATCTGACCGTACATCCGTTGCATAACACAATAGGCAGGGTAGGTACCTACCTACTTATCAAAAAGTAACATCTACCTAATAATATTATTACCAATCAAAGATTTTTCAGTAAACAAAGTAAACAGCTAAAACAAAACACGATTTAAAAAAAATACAGCTCCCACAAACAGTTTACGGATCCCCACACTCATTCGCGGTGCAACGAAGTATGAACCAGAGACAATAGACTCGCGTCAAGCCCAGAGGCAGGGAACTTGCCTGTTACTGTATACAGTAATGGCACAGACAATGCGTTCATTATTCCATTTAAATAATGAGCCTAGTGTTGTTATAAATGACTTTGGATAATAGGTAGGTAACCAAGTAAAATTAAAATGTTGTTAGAAGATCTTTGGGAGGGTACAATGTTTCGAACTTCTTAAGTAGGTTTGTATTTTGTACCTTGTCGCACAGTTCCTAGACTAGATGTTAACAAGTATCTACCTAGCTCAAAAGTTAACATTTCTGGGCCTGAATGTAAAGACACACGATGACACGATCCATTACGGGGTATACTCCGATTCAAACTTTATGGTGGCTCGGAACATAATGCGAGTCGTTACGCAATAACAAATTCACGTGTCAGCGGGATGAGGGATGCGGTACTGCGCAGCGAGTAGCGCACTTCAGAGCCGCGATAATGTTTGAAGGCTCATACAAACGGGCGCGACACGCGACACGACACAAAGGCACCGCGAGTCGCGCGACGAGTGTTGCCTTTATGTCGCGTCGCGTGTCGCGCCTGTTTGTAGGAGCCTTGACGCGTACACGATAACGAACACCATATTTCATTAATCGTAGTTTAAGTAAGATTGTAGGCCATCTGCCTAATCTAAACTTCCCTCCCGCTACACCCCCATCCTCCAAAAGAGATCTACGCAAACATTACTTTTGATCTCATCGTACAAAAATTAATTAATTAAACATCATCTACGTCTGGATTCCGTCAAAAACTACCTGCGTCAATTAATAATTTTTTCCACGTTTGATTCAGGTGTGGCTGCGAATTGAGCTTGCAAGTCTATAGTGTGGTATGAAATTCAGTCGAAAGCCGATATGCAGCCTATACCACGCACTGCAGCGAACCAGTTTTTAATTAACTGTCAATCTTTATATTTTGCGATGATTGCATGTCAGATTCACAGGTTTCGATTTAAAAATACTGGCGTTGACTACCTTTTGGCTGTGCTGTGTTTCTGATATCATTATGATGATAATTATTTACTTGTCACACGTGTACACAAAGTACACACATGGAATTATTAAGTACCTACTGGGTACCTACAACTAAATATTGAACGTCCTGCGAACTACTTGTTAGGTACATCGGCAGTACCTGTAGGTAGGTATAGATACTAAAGGCGAGGCGGTTGGAAAATAGTTCTGACGCATTCTTAACTTGGTAACATGGGGGTTTGACATAACGTGAGAACTGCTTCGACCACTACCAACTTGTACGGGCAACCGCACTTGAATAGCAACACTTGAACTACAAAACTACATTGTGATCTTACTAAGAGAATGCAAGAGCGAGCGAAGCGAGTTGGGAAATTGGATCATCCTGACTAGATCCGTCACCGTCCACGTAAACAACAGATCCGTTATTTAACAACTGAATAAGCGACTTATGACTTAAGAGCGTTGTCACCGGGCCACTAGCGCCACTCCTTTAAAAACATAATTATCTCGTGACTGAGAAGGAATTATGAAAAACGGTTCAATCAACTACCTCGGTAAGTGTGTCTAGAATTTTCTCTAGATCGTATTTTGTTGCTTCGTGTCTCAATATGAAACTTTATAAAAGGTATTAGAAAATTAACGGATCTGTTGTTTACGTGGACGGCCACGTAAACAACAGATCCGTTATTTAACAACTGAATAAGCGACTTATGACTTAAGAGCGTTGTCACCGGGCCACTAGCGCCACTCCTTTAAAAACATAATTATCTCGTGACTGAGAAGGAATTATGAAAAACGGCTCAATCAACTACCTCGGTAAGTGTGTCTAGAATTTTCTCTAGATCGTATTTTGTTGCTTCGTGTCTCAATATGAAACTTTATAAAAGGTATTAGAAAATTCTAGACACACTTACCGAGGTAGCTGATTGAGACAATGTGCAATGGTGCCGATTCTCTTGTCACAAAATTCTCTAAACTAGACTAAATCACCATCACCAAAGTTTAGTTTATTCCTGTCAAACGACCATTTCCTATTCTGAAATTGACTAAAGTGACACACACAACTTAACTTTAATTTAGTTTGACAGCTCTAAGATGGTACTGAGTTTTTAAATTTAGTGAAAATGGCAATTGTGCTATTCTGAATTTGACGTTTTTAAACTAAAATTTAGATTTTCTAACTAAATCTGACTATTTTTAATCGCGATTAAAAAGGTGTGGAATAATTTTTTTTTTCATGAATTAAAATTCACACCAATCACCTCGACTTCTGGTGCAAAACCAGTACTGTATATAAGGTGTATCTATTCATACACGAAATATTTTAAGAGAAACATCTATATGTCGTAAAAAAGCCACAGCAGCGAATTTTTTTTTTTATCTATGTGTATTATATTTTTACATAGTTATAATAATTTTAAAATTGCTTGAGACATTTTGCGAAAAAATCCTTTATTTACTTATTCTATATTCTATGAATGACCCGCCTCGACGCGGTGACGCCAAACGGTGCGGTGGGGAGGCGGCACGAGCGCGGTGAATTTTGATAATTAATCATCATATCAAGTAATTTTAAATTATTAAATTTTTTAAATAATATACTCAGAATAAAAAAAGAAAATTATTTCCATGGCTTCTTTACCACCTATAGGTGTATCACTTAAAATAGTTCGTGTTTATCCCTATATTTTTTTTTTCTTTTCTTTTGCTTATACCTCCAAAATGGTGCGTCCTATCGCAAAAATAATGAAAATTTCGACCCCCTTTCAGAAACGCTTAACCACTATTACTCTACATGTAGGTAATCTTTTTTTTTATTTTCCACACAAAAAGTGAAAAATTACATAAAAAACACGTCGCGGCTTATGCGCGCCTCCGGCTCTAAAAAAAATCATAGGCAAACAAGTACATCGTTGCGAAGCCAAAAAAAAAAATACCACGTGGAGTCACGATTGTCAAATTCGATTTAGTTGTGTCAAACTTATTTTTAAATTTAGAGAATTTTGTTTGCAGAATAGCTTTAAGATTCTCATAGCCAAAAGTCAGGAATTTTAGTGATAGTTTAGTTAGTTTCGTTCGGTGTACAGACGCCAGCAGGTCAAGCTAAGCAGCTAAGCCGAAACTGTCACATTTTCGCAATCAACCTTGAACCTTATACTGTAGTGATAAAGTTGAAAATCTAGTAAAGAAATTTGACAGATTGTAGTAGCTTGATGTGCTGGCGTCTGTACAAGAGAATCGGCACCATTATCAGATATTATTATTTAAGTATCTATCCCATTTTATTCTTTGAAACTCCTTGCTACTAAACTTTTTAAATTGACTTATTTTAAAACTCAACTGAAAAAGTAATGATCGAGCTCGTAAAAAAAGTCACGACCGCGTAACAGAAAGATGCCTATGCAAGATATTTAATTTTCGAATCATAATTGAGGCTGTTAGCGCAAAAGCGGCCTAACCCTCAATTAAAGTGGCCTATACTCCATTTATAATAGCATTAGACAGAAGTTAAAAAAGGTTATTTTTGATGCACACTTTATAAAAAAAGTACAATAAACTTGTTATAGTTACGATTGACGCCAAATCGATTAAAATGAATTTATATATCAGCTATCTCACTTAATTGTATTCATTTAAAAAAACAACCATATGAAATTAAGTGGCTTTCATTTAGATATATTATTTCATTCCAATTTAAAATTACAGTGCCTATGCTAAAAACCTAAAAGAAGCAGGAGTCAACAATACTGCAACGCTTTTTGTTTCACTATAATCCTACCAAATCTAAAATGTTACTTAATCCCTTCATAAGCTGTGACAGCCGGTGATTTCTAATTTTACTGGTTTATGTCGTCTGTGAAATTGACTTGACAATGTTCTAAGATTGTCATGTATGTCATTTACTTGTGAATACTTTGTTTGTTATTGTTTAATTTTCGTGATTTTGTTGTTATTTATTAAAATAATAAATAATATTTAGTTATTTCTTTGTTATTGTATTGTTATCAGTGTTGTCATTGGGTTGTTTGTACAAAACGTAACTTTTTTTTTGAGCTATGAGTGATCCCGGTGCGGGGGCCGAGTGGCTTACAACATATAAGTGCTGAGTCTGACCAAAGCCAACGGCGAAAAAAACGTGGTCCAAAAGTTGACTCCGACGAAATAATAATGTCTCCCAAAAAAAAGAGAACGCTGCGTGCTGTAGAAAAACAACCTGTGATAAATATTTTTAAGCAATTGGAGTCCTGGCCTGCAGATACTCCTCATTATAAGACTGAGATGATAAACAAAATCGCAGAAGTTGCCGGTAAGGATAATTCATAAAATTATTACTATAAAAATATTTGAAACTAACATGCATTGTGATAAAATGTATTATATTTTAGAAACTCCGCACATGATTTTATTATTTACAGGCGTATCTCTGGCTACTCTGTCCAATATTCTCAAAGAGTACAACATAAAAAGTCGCCTGCAATCTCCCCCTCCCCAACAGAAGCACATGAAACGTGATGGTTTTGATGACATCACATTTAGTGGAATATGCAGGAAAATTCATTCCTTCTTCTTTAATAATGAGTTGCCCACCTTGGACAAGATGCTGAAAGCAGTTAACAGTGACGAGTCTCTGCCAGATTTAAAAAAAAAGCAGTCTGTATAAAATAATTAAATAAACATTAAAGTTCACATAAATGAAACGGAGCAGAAAAAGTGCACTCATAGAAGTCATAGACAAGCAGGAGATCGTCCTTTGGAGACTAAAATATCTTCATGAAATAAAAAGGCTAAGGAATAAAGGAAGGAAAATATATTATTATTTAGATGACACTTGGCTAAATGAAGGTACAGTGCTTCTAAATTTCTTAACAGCTATTTATGCACTAAGCAGTGTATGACCTCTTGCATTCAATAACATTATAATTAATTATACAGTTAAACATAATTTCATAAAATTGGTTCGTGAAATGAATGGTATTTATATTAATAACCTTTTATCATACAAACATGTCACACGAAAAGCCTAATATGGCATGACACTAATAATAAGTCTTCAAAAGAAGCACATTGGGAAGGTCTATCTGCTGGTTTAAAAAATCCAACTTATAATCGGTCATACTCGTACTGGTATGTATTTTATGGACTGTCCTCGCCATGAAAAAATGAACACCCCATTGTTATTGACTATTAATTAAGTAATACATATTATATTGTATTATGAATTAACGCATGCAAAGCGAACTTTTAAAGTTATAAATTTTGTTATAGTATTTATCTATGACCTATTTCCAGCAGTGAAATTATATAGGGGGTACGGAATAATTGACTTGTATTAATTTTATTTCACAGGGTTTGTGAAGGGTTTTTAATGGATGCTGCATTAATATTTGATGCAAAGAAAGGTGATGAAGATGACCACTCCGAAATGGACGCCTTCAACTTTAATAATAATAATAATTTATTTATTTACACTTCAAGACACAATCATCTGTGTAGCCCTGACTCTTGTACTAGGATTTCCTGTTTCATAAGAGCCAGACCTCTCAATTTATAGGGAATATGTTATAGAAGCGCGATAGACTAAAGTGAAAATGGTTCAAGTTAATTTTGTCAAAAATTGAGAGTGGCGCTGTAATTGTTATGGACAATGCGCTATACCACTCAAGGACATTGGAGAAGCTGCCAACCACAGCTACACGAAAGGCAGATACAGGAATGGTTTAAAAGAAAAAATATTCCTTTTGAGGAAAAAGATCTTAGGGCAACTTTATTAGAAAAAGCAAAAATACAAAGACATTTATACCAAAAGTTTGTTGTAGATGAGATGGCTAGAGAGAAGGGTATTTCAGTATTGCGCCTCCCACCGTACCACTGCGAGTTCAACCCTATAGAATTAATATGGGCTCAAATGATGGGGTATGTGGCTCAACATAACAAAACGTTCAAGTTAGACAAGGAGAAACAATTACTCCCACAAGATCTGGATAGTATTACGCTAGAACGATGGCAGTCTTGCGTTGCTCATGCAATTAAAGAAGAGGAAAAGTTAAAGCATAATGGATGATGTGGTAGAAAGATTTATTATTAGGTAACGTCGGTGAAACTTCTTCATCTTTATTCTCTGATGATAGTGACTAAATTATAAGATGAAGTCGAAGAAGTTACACCAACTATTGTGTGTTGAAAGTTGTTGTTTTAAATAAAATATTGTAAAAAAAAAAGACTTTTATTTCCTTTAATCTTAATTAAATTTAAATCATCACGACGTAATCGTTTGTTTCATTCATTCGTTTCGTTGTAAGTAATGTGTGATGAAGATGTTATTACGACCTATTTATCAAAGTTATGTTAAAACATTTTTAGTTTAATTGTTTAAACTTTTAACTTTGAATAAAATGTTTCGCACTCCTGCTTCTACGAGCCTCTTTTTTCTAATGCTATAGTAAATGGAGTATAAGCGGTTTAGGCTATTTTTGATTTATTATCGAAGAACTTTGGCAACGCCATCTGTTGACGATTGGTTAATCAAGTGATAATCCGGTTTTGCATTAAATTTTAGCATGTTTTAAATAATTATTCGTAGATAAGTCAGATTATGAAAAATTTAGGGTTAGGCCGCTTTTGCGCTGACAGCCTCAATTATAGCCTCTGAAAGTACGCCATGTTTAACAACTTTAGTGGAAAAACATTTTTTACGTTTGTGCTGCTAGTGCCACTAGTACACTGTATTAGACATATAATACATTGTCATTTGTAATCTTATCTTGTGTTTATAACCTTTTATAAAATCAAGACCAGCGGCACAGGTCAGACAAAATAAAAATAAAAGGTATTAAGGCATTATATTTTACGAAAATTTTGTCGTAAAAACGATAGCTTCGACGTGGAGATATTATTTTGAATTTTTGGGCTGCATTCCGAATTGCACTGTAATAGATTGGAGCGTGCTTATACGCGTACCGAATTGGCGTGAGCGCGACAACGATGTCCCGTGAATCGTCTTAGATGACGTCATGACATGCCGACCATAACATAAAGGCCGCTTTCCGAATTAGCTATCATCGCTCACAGCGCTCACATCGTCTCACATGCGTTCCGATTTAGATATTACGATTATGACAGCAAGGACTGTCAACAACTCGGAACGCTCGTGAACGCGCTCACGGTGCTCACGCAATGTCAAAACGATATTAAAGTATTTCTCTGTGTATACACCAAAAATTTGTTCTTCTTAGGTTAGGTAGCAACTGTAGCCAGAAGAACAATTTTGAAAATGCCACGATACGATAAGATGCGACTCAAAACAAAACAGCACACTGTCATTTTTGACAGCGCTCACGGCGATATTAGTAAAAGGCATGGTCGGCGTTATCGCACGATGGCGAATGTCATGACGTCATCTATGACGTTTCACGGGACATCGTTATCGCGCTCACGCTAATTCGGTACGGGTTTTAGCACGCGAATATCGATATTATCGCAACTCGGAACGCAGGGTATGTAATATCACCGTGAGGGCTGTCAAACAGCTCTCAACTGTAATAACCGTGATATTCTAAATCGGAACGCAAATTCATGTATGAGCAATTACGGGTTAACTCGGAATGTAGCCTTGGAGTTGGCAACACTTGACATGACATTGACAGTCCAAGAATGAACAAAATATTGTGGCGCCAAATCGCACCGTCTGATCCGCATTGCTTCATTTGCTTCTAAAATACTTTTTTCGTTAACGTGGTAATCGTGGCTCATTTTTCGTCTGATGAAATCGAAGGCTGTGTAAGGTTGCATGCACAAATTGTAGACGTTGTCGTCGGCCAACACGGCGACGTTTAGAGTGAGTCAATCTGTGCCTGTACCGACCTGCCTTCAGCGGTTTGGTTTCTTAAACCAAATACAATAAAAGCAAATCGAATACTTAATTAGAATCAGTGTTATAGTGAATACAAAACCTTGAAATATGTCAAATATGAAGACTATTTCTAACGCGGCGCGAGCGATACACAAGAGACCTTTCAGAGTATCCATTGAAGGAAACATTGGCTCCGGAAAGTCGACTTGCATCCAGTTCTTTGACAAGTATCCCAATGTTGAGAAACATGGGGTAAGTTCAAAAAAATACAATGATAATATTGAGCCTGTTAAAGTAACCTTTTTCCATGACTCAAGGGTTTAAATTATTTTAACTAGCAGGTTAATTTCTTCTACCTAACAATCTATAATGATCCACTGCTTGAGATAACCTTAACACTGTCCAGGACAGTGAATGAGACACAATATAAGGTTATTGTTATGACGTCTATGGGTCTTTTAGTGTCCTGGTGTTGAAAGTGTTGAATGCTTTTGGTACTCCTTTTCTCCACTCTCAAAGAAAGTTAAATCTTTACTTTTCCTACATAGTGGGGAGTCCCTCAATTTTAGTTGAATTTCTCTTTAAATCAAACATGATAAATTTCTCGCCAACTGGACACTTCACGTGACCAAAAGGCTAGCTCGTTTTTTGGCCAAAGTATTAGCATTGGGCACGTTTCCGGATGACAGCGATGCGGATGAGCACTTTGACGCCTAAGTCTCCTTTTGTTTTTTTGTGTGTATTTAGTTAATAAGTAATTTATTTTAGTACCTAGTGTATATAGTTAGTTGCATCATAATATATATTGTATATAATCATTTTAATGTGTTTGAAAAAACCCAAATAATAATTCATACATGTTTATATCTAGATCACGATGCATAATCTACCCTATGAACAATGCCTCAAAGACCTTGTTCTTATCACACTGGAGCAGCGAGACAAAGCGGTAGGCTCATTGAGACGTAGAAGATACTTACAAAACACTATGAAATGCCCCGCCTTCAAAACCCTTACACATTGAATGCCAACAAACAATTATATGGACATTCCCTAAAACTGGAAAAAATCGTCAAAGAAAAAGCCTTTGAAGAAATTCTTGCCTAACAAAGTTGTGACAGTATGGAATAGGCTCCCGGAAAATGTTGTGATGGCTTCTTCCACACTAAACTGCTTCAAGAACCGATTGGACAGATTAAATATCTCCAAGCTATTTGAAACACCAGCTAAAGTGTCTAACGGGCCTCTGCAAGATGGCTTCGGCAAAATACAAAACTAAAAATCATAGAACACTCACGATTATAACTATAACTAACATTCTCAAATAACCTGTATTCCAGGAACCCTTACATGAGTGGCGCAACGTCAGCGGTCACAACCTACTTGGTCTACTTTATGGTGACATGAACAAATGGACCTTCCCATTCCAACACTACGTACATCTCACCCGACTAAAGATACAGACCAGCCAGCCTTGCAACTCCAAAATTACTGTGAAGATGTTTGAAAGGTAATTTTTCTTTGATTTTTGCCCTATCAGCAGATCCAGCAACTGATGGACATGTGGCGGTATCTACAACAAACTACGCATCAAAGACCTGATGTCACAAATCCTGCATCGCGCAAGCAGAGTTAACCGCGCGATTGGCATATATACAACATCCCAAGATCCTTGGGCAGTTGCCCACCATACAACACCCGTCTGGGCGGAGGATACTCCCTTTTCAATAGAGAATGAGTGAACTTTACACCCTGTTCCTCATACACACATAATGGCATCATTTTTCAGTAATATAAACTTTTTAATAATTATCATTTCAGCCTGAGCCAGAAAACATTAATTTTGGGCATGGTCCTGGTAAAACAGACATGATAATCATCATCATAAGCTAAGCAAACTTGTTCCACCCACAGCTAAGTATAGGCCGCCTTCCAGGGGAGTAGCTACCGCCATATCACGCGTTGTGCATAAGCATAAACTCAAAATGCAGGGCCAGTTTCGGACTATCTACGCCACTGCCTCCTCCTTTTTGTGCAATGTGCAAGAACCAGGGAATGGTTCAGGAATTTCATTACAACAGGCATGATCGCCATTCTCTTGCCCTTAGGGCCGAGTCTCACCGAAATGGCAGCGGCCCCCAATGTCGCCGCTAGGCCTAGCGACCTTTTCAGGCTTTTCAAGCGATACTGGTCTTTTAAGTATGTAGATGAAGTTTAAAATTATTTCACACTGAAAGTGCTCGCCGCGTTGCTGCCGGCCGCTGCCATACCGGTGCACAGATATTAAGATTATATTTTCATACTAGCTACTGCCCGCGGCTTCGCCCGCATAAAAGTCCCGTCAAAACTGATCCAGCAGTTTCGGAGATTAGCCGGAAAAGACAGACAAAAATTTAAAAAATTGTTTTTTTATTTTATTAGTACAGTCTATACTTTCATATGCATTTAGTAAAAACCTGTTATTTTGATATTACATACACACTACAATGTTATTTATTTGTATATACGAAACTATCCTCATTTCAGATCTGTGCAGAACAGTAGGCACTGTTTTGTGGAGAATGCCAAGAAGCAGAACTTTCTTGAAGACCCTGAATACCAAACATTGATAGCTTGGTTTGACTGCTCTGAGAAATGCCTGGATATCAGTCTGGATCTCATAGGTGAGCCTTTGTAGGTATATCATTTTGTGCACCACAGTCACAAATAGATGTCAAGTTTAGCTGAGCATACCATTATCATGACTAAAACAGATTAGATTTTGCATTTAGTTGCTAAATAGCTTCTGCCCGCCACTTGATGGGTGAAATTTATTGTTTGCCCATTCCTCGATCCGTTCTTGAGATATCATCAAAAAATCCGTCCCATACAAAATGTAAGAGAAAATTAATTAACTTAATAAATCAATTTTTTTTTTACAAATTAATAAATCAAAGATCATACAAATCGGTCCAGCCGTTCTTGAGTTATAAATGGTGTAACTAACCCGACTTTATTTTTGCATATTTACCGTCTTATTCATCATAAAGTTATCTGCTTCATAAACCTATTTTAGTTATCAAACTGATTTGTCCCTTTCAGTCAAACTTCATTTTAACTTTTTTTTTTTTTTTTACTACGGCACGGTTGGCGCAGTGGTTAAGCGATTGACTGCTGCGCTGCGTGTCGCGGGTTCGATTCCCGCACGGAACAAATATTTGTATGACCTACAATTAGATGTTCCGAGTCTGGCTGTTTGTGTATGTGAGATTAAATGTTTGTAAACGCACCCACAACCCAGGAGAAATTCCTAGTGTGGGGCAACGTTTAAAAAAAAAAAAAAAAACACTACTGAAAAGATTCACATGGTGCATACTCATAGATTGCATTACTCGTATTTAAATATTATACCTGTTTAATTTTACAGTTTATCTAAGAACAACTCCAGAGATAGTATGGGAGAGGATGATGAAACGTGGCAGGGCTGAGGAGTCTGAAGTGCCTTTAGAGTATTTGAAACAGGTCAGTTGTTTACAAGTTTTTTTTTTTTTTTCTTCTTGCTATCTTCAGCTTGAGCTTGACTCCTACCAAAAGGACTGGCCTGGCTTAATAGATAACATAATATTAGGTCTGTGGAAAAGAGTGGGAGAAGCACAGTATCACCCATAGATATGAAGTCTAATAAAAACCAAACAAACAACCGAACAAACTTAACATTGTAGTTGAAAAACAAGTTCTCCCATACATTCCAACTGCAAATGTAAATTTTTATGCACAATATTGAGAGTTTACTATGTTATATTAAGACCATAGACTTATAGGTTTTCCTGTAATGTATAAGTAAAGAACTATTTTCTTTAATAAAAAATAGGATCTATAGTTTCGGAGATAAGGTTTTCTATGTAATGATAAATTTTAATCTATTTTCTTAAATAACTTAAAAATTATTTGTATTAAAATTCATTTGATTCACGATTCAAATTTCCTAATTTGCCCCCCACAGTGACCCAAAATTCTTTTTTTTACGTTACACGTCTGTGTTTGAGACACAGAAGTTCATAAATGTGTCCCAAATCTCAACTTCATCGGTCCAGTAGATTCGGAGGAAATTAGCTGTGACAGACGGACAGAAATAAACACGAGTGATCCTATACTGGTCCGTTGTTTCTTTTTGCTAAAAACTAAGAAACTATGTGCGAAACGAGTACTGTCAACTTTAAAACCATTCTAATTTTCGTTACGTTTGCTCTGCGCGTGTTTGCTAGGCCCACAGGTAGAAGAAAATGTACCTCTTCTTATAATCTGTATTATTTCTTCAGGTCCATGAATCATATGAGAACTGGTTGAGTTCGCCAGATGTAGGCTGTGAGGTGCTGACGATTGACGCCGATAGAGGCCTCGACTGTGTCAAGGAAGATTTAGAAAGATATTCCTATAAAATACTTGGTGGTAATCACACTAATTAAATTAATTATTATGGTTATTATTGAATGTATGCATCAATCATAGTTTATAAAATTAATTAATTTAGTAAGAGCTGTGTCCAAAACAGGGCTTTAAATACCGGTAAATTTTCATAAAGTTAGGTACCTTGTATTGACAGAGTTAACGTTAATATTAAAATAACGGTAATCGATTTAACGTTATTTATTCGACTATTAATTTTGTCGTTATTTTAAACGGGTGAGATGTAAGTAGTGGGGCCTAAGGCGTGCGGCGCGGCGGAAGCCCGCCCTCGATGCTCTGATGCCGTGCCGATCAAAACTTTGCCTGAATCTGCCCGATTATTACCCACAGAACGGCAACGTAGCTAAATTAACGTTAGTTATCGTATTTTTGTTAATGTTAATTAACGTTATATTACTGGTAATGTTATCAAGTAACGTTAAATTTTTGTAACGTTAGTAGGTATAACATTGAAATTTAACGTTACGTAACGGTTATTATTTTGTTATTTGGTAACGTTAACAAGCCCTGGTCCAAAACATGTAAAGAACATTTGACAGGCTTTGCCTAAAGACATTAAATGATGTTATTAAACTAACCGCTGCCCGCGGCATCGCCCGCGTGGGTTTTTCTAAAATATATGTACCGTAGAACGGGGCTATTTGGATTTTCGGGGGTTTCCGTTTCCGTTTCGTATGTTAGCCGGAACAAACGGACAGACAAAAATGGTAACATTGTTTTTTTGTTATAAGTAAGTACCGTATATACTTTCAAAAGCATTTAGTAAAAAGCTGTTATTTTGACATTACAGACACTCCCAATTTTATTTATTTGTATAAACTTATTGTGTAAGGATAGGTACAAGTGACTGATAAAATTAGATAATTAAAATGAATATTGTGTATTATTGTTTAATTAGTTATTTTAATTTATTATTTGATTGCGTTTTTTCTTAATTAAAACACGATGATTAACTGAGAATATGTTTTAATTATCACAAAAAAAAATATAATTTAACATAACATCACACCTGTTTTCCCCGAAGGGTTAAGCAGAGGTAGGTATGCTATCGCGGCCTCGGACATCGAACCACGGTAAAGACTATTCCTGCTTGCAGCACTCGGCTGCTATGGTAACGCTTTCCTACGCTCATCAACCAATAGCATCGCAGCATCAGATTTTTGCTGAGCCCCTTGTTTTTACAAATGAAAAAAGAGACCGTAAAAAAACCAGCCGAGGTGGTCAGACATGTGTGATCATTGTAACAAAGCCTGAGCAAATTTGTCTTTTAACCGCCCCGGTCGGATTAATACGACAAATGTTTTCGTGACCGTGCCGCCTCAGTCGTATTTATACGACAGAACGGTTTATTCCCGGTCGTTCCCACTCCTATGTTCGTTTTGTGCTTTTTATATCAACGCTTTTTTATTTTTGTTATCGTCATTGCACGACCATATTTGTCGTAGATATTTATTTGGCAATTGATTTAAAACCAAGCGGTCAATAGGTTTTTATTGGTCGTCGCGAAAAGGGGCGGTTAACAGAATGATGTGGTCAACGTGTGCACGGGATATTGTTTTCAGATGGATGGTTAGATTTTCGTGCCCGCGATAGCACGAGTACACCGACATTAAAAAAAAAGAAAAAATATAATTTAATATTCCTAATTCTAAGGCCTATTTTGTGCATGTTCTTCTATAAAGCCGAATTTACATTACGAAACTAGTTGCGCAACTGTTGCTTGCTAATTGTTCAATGATTGTTTCACATGTAAATAGATAATTTAATAATTTACCCAAATAGTTTTTGCGCACATGTTCCCGCAACATGATTTTGAGTTGCCGAATTCGTATTAACTGCGAAACAAAGTTGCGCAGCATTGCTTCCAGGAAATTTTTATGTATAAGCCGCGTCGTAACAGCAAGCGGCGGTCGCGCTTAGACGCGAACGTATTCGTACGATGAAATCAATTAAGTCACGTTTATACGTCATAATTCATGTAAATTGTAGCGCGACAGTCGCTCGCGGTTAGGACACGGGGTTAGCATATGTTGAGCAACAGTTGTGAAGTTTCACAATGGCAGCGTAAGAGATTTATGACTACGTTATATAAACCATTACAAAATAGGTCTCAGAAATTCTATTTACACTAGCGTTTTTATTTGTTCAACGGTAAAGATGGTCGGCTCTGATGTTGGTTGCGATCTCGCTCTCCCACTTGTCACCGTTTGACAGAAGTTTCTCCTTGTTGTACAGCAGCTCTTCGTGAGTTTCTGTTGAGAACTCGAAGTTCGGACCTTCTACGATAGCGTCCACGGGGCACGCTTCCTGTAAACGTAACGAAATATTATGTTATTGATAACTGAAACTAAGTTGGCATGCTACTTTTAGCATTGGCAACAAGCCATTTAGTCTCTGTTCGGAGCCAGATACAGTCAGCAAAACATGATGTTGTATCGAAGCCATATACTAAAACGCACAATGTTGTATAGTCGCGTTCTATTAAGAAGCGATCGTCGCGTGCATGTTTTACTTTTATTTCGGTTACATCGCTTTTGAATAGGACGCGGGGTATCGAAGCCATAACTGAAACGCGCTATTTGACTCATCATCATCTATTTTAGCGCTATACGTTTTATTAACCACCGCTACTCGAAACCTATCCTTCTGCAGCGAGGTGTGAGACAGGGAGACTGTTCTGGACTGGAAAGAGGTTGGTATCAACATCAAAGGCCAGTACATCACTCACCTTCGATTTGCAGACGATATAGTTGTCAAGGTCGAGACTATGGAAGACCTCAGTACAATGCTCGATGACCTCAGTAGGGCTTCCGAAAGAGTGGGTCTTAGAATGAACATGGACAAGACAAAAGTCATGTCAAATGCCCATGTAACATCCACTCTCATGAAGATCAGAGACGCTACACTCGAAGTTGTGGACGAGTATGTTTACCTAAGACAAACTGTCCAATTAGGTAGGTCCAACTTCGAGAAATAGGTCAATCATCGAATCCGACTCGGCTGGGCAGAGTTCGGGAAGCTTCGCAATATCTTCGCGTCTCACATACCGCAGTGTCTCAAGACGAAAGTTTTTGACCAGTGCGTGTTGCCAGTGATGACCTATGGCACTGAAACGTGGTCGCTTACATTTGGAAGGCTAAAAGTCACCCAAAGGGCAGTGGAGAGAGCTATGCTTGGAGTTTCCCTGCGTGATCGAATCAGAAATGAAGAGATCCGCAGGAGAACCAAGGTGAACACACGTTCTATTACATTTCTATCACATTTTAATAAAGAGCAAACATACCTGACAGAAGCCGCAATAGATACACTTGGTCATGTCAATGTCGTAACGGGTGGTTCGTCGTGAGCCGTCCTTACGCTCCTCAGCTTCGATTGTGATGGCCTGAAATATGAGTAAATAAGGATTAGTTTTGCGTATAGTTAAGTAGAGAAAATGAGAGGTTACTCGTAGTATTGATTATCCGGAACAATTTTTTTTTTCGGCCGAAAACGGAATTCGGTTGGACTTTAATATTATTTTAGCCTAATTTTGGGGGTCAATGTTGATGTGATATTGTGAAAGCGGATGTCAAAAAATTAAGGCGATACATTGAGTTCAAATGTGGCATGACGTCACTCTGTGCTAGATTTTATACGTAGTTTGTTAGAATTGTAATGTAACGAGCCCCCACTCAACTTTTAATGTGTTTTATCCAAGTCATTTTTTATTAATATGATAACGCAAAAAATACGTTTCTAATATTTTTTTATTACCTGACTGACGGACTAAACAGATGTTTATGAAGTGAAAACTTTGAAGTGATAATTATTGATAAATGATTTTATTTCTGTAAGGTTTGTACAAACACTTTTACACGTCAATCATATTTTAAAACTAGACGAGGTCGGCGTTTCGTATCTGACTACTCTGAGAAGAAAGACCGAAACAAACTCAGAGGTCACAGTCTCAAGACCATGTAGGTCTTTTGAGGAAAGAACCACACAGATAGAGTGGACCTGTCCAGTCAGTGCACGCATTTGTCAGTAATCGATAAATTACCTGGGCAGGGCAGATGGCTTCGCAGAGCTTGCAAGCAATACACCTCTCCTCACCAGATGGGTACCGCCGGAGGGCGTGCTCTCCTCTGAAGCGGGGTGAAAGAGGTCCTTTCTCAAATGGGTAGTTGATAGTAGCGGGTTCCTGAAAAAATGTATGGAGAAAATTGTTATAATAAATACTTATTGTAGTGGTTGGGAGGTTGGCTTGTAATTGGAGGTTGTTGGTTAAAGCAATAGAGGGGCTAGTGGCTTAATAATAACAGCCGCAGGGGTTGATCGTTCAGGTTAAGCTCCGCTTGCTGCGGTTGGTCCGTGGATGGGTGACCATCTTTACATACCAAGACCTCTCCGTGCCTCGGAAAGTACGTTAAGCCGTTGGTCCCGGCTGTCATTCGTGGATGACAGTCGCTACGGGTTGTCCTTGTCAGAAGCCCGAAAGTCTGATAACCAGTCTTACCAAGGGGTATCGTATTACCCAGTAACTGGGTTGTGGAGGTCAGATAGGTAGTCGCTCCATATAAACTACTAGTATTCAGCTGCATCCGGTTACAGTGGAAGCCGACCCCAAGACAGTAAACAGTAGGCAGATGATGATTGGTTGAAGCAATATTATTTATATTATTTGAATTTTATTTATTAATTGGCTTCCTAACTACGAGTATATTACTTATTGTTAACTGAATTTTTATGTTAGTATAATTATATTCGTTTCATTTTGTGAACCAACAAAAAACATTGAAGTACGGTGACCAGTACATCAAGTTACCACAATCTGTCAAATTTTCTCGTTCGATTTTGAACTTAATCATCAATATTTTAAAGTTAAAAATCGTTTGGAGAAATTTGACCGTTTCGTGTAGCTTGATGTGCTGGCCACTGTACATTAGTACTGTTAAGGAGATTGTAGAAAGGTCCTACAAGAATAATAAGGAAAGACTCCGACGACATAAAAATGAGCAGCGCTAAGGTAGCCCGCGAAATTCAAAATTTCTTACGATTTTTGCAAGTTGCAGCTCATCGTCTGGATATATGTCGTTTAAAGTATGATTACCAACCGTAACGTAAGTTTATGATTATAATTCTATAAATAAATATTTGATACGGCCGTGAATCATATTTAGGTCAACATACAACCTGATACTGACCTGCAAATTGCAAAAAACGTAAGAACATTTGAATTTCGCGGGCTACCCTGATGCTTTCGCCTTAAGTCCTCAGAGGCTCAGACTCTACCTACAGACTTAAAAGAGAATTAATAGCCTCAATCTAACCAACACTAATAAATCTAATAACGAGATGACGCATCGCAGAATGTGAATCTCAATGAAAAAGAAGAAAACCTTAATTTGAGCCTAGTTCTGCGCGTCTAAAAGGGCTGCTTTGGCAAAATCATAATATGTCAATATTAAGAATCATTTAAAAAATGTAAAATGGTCCCAAACTGACAATTATTATTCATAATTATTATCTGCGTACAATTCACGCAATTCATCTGTTTGACAGTTTTGTATGGAGATTCGTAAAATGGTTCACAAATTATGAATTGCTTTAATGAAGTTTAATGTCAAATAGCAGAATCTTATGCAGTTAGTCATGAGCAACATCTTACAAACCATATTGTGGATTTTGTGAATAAATATTGCAATAATGGCAGATTTAGCCCTTTATGAAAATTTCCTTAAGCACGCGCGTATTATGGAGACCATTTTATATGCTCTTCAGAAAATGAATATAGCTTTTGAAATGCCGGACCTCGAGTTCGTTGGTTTATAAAGGCTAAATAAAAGTGTTTGTCGAGAGTGACGTGACCTCATCCATGAGCTGGAGCCATACATATGTACCCGCCGCGAAGGAATTAATTTATACACAAGTAAAAAAAAAATACTGTACAAAGGTGGACTTAATGCCTGAGGCATTTTCTACCAGTCAACCTTAGGGTGATACAGAGACAAAACATGGCAAGTGCAACATAGGGGATAGATAACCCGAAAAATAATAAATACTAATACATACATATATACAGAATAAACATTGTCAAGAGAAATAGCGATAGGTAGAGGAGAAAACGAATCCAGCACATCAGGACTGGGATGATTCTGCCAACTTCTTACGAATATGTTCACCTGCCTTCACCTTAAAAGTTAATTCCAAAGCATTCCAAAGGAAGACCGCCTGGACAAAGAATGAAGAATGAATAAAGCCAGAACGGTGAGAAGGAGATCGTAGAAGACGATTGTTGGTGGAACGAAGATTTTTACTATGGGCAGAGCGTAAGTATTGTATTTGGGAAGTCAGGTAAGAAGGAAAAGTGGGTTTGTCGAGAATAGAGAACAACGTAGACAGAGCCCTCAATTCTCCGCGCTGACGAATGTGTAACCATTTTAAAAGCAGTCGGTACGCGGATCACAATTACGAAGATTTAAAACGAATCGAATGCAGTTATTGAGAAGGCGGTCAAGTTTATTGAGATCTGCATTCAGGTCATAGTAACACACATCAATAGACCCATAGTCAATTATGGGAAAGATTAGGGACTGTACAAGCATTGCCTGATGGTAATTGGTTTTTCAACCGATAGAGCGACCGCAACGTTCCGGTGACTTTTTTACTGACAATCGTGACCTGCTTTCGCCAGTCAAGACAAGTGTCGACATGTAGACCAGGATTCTTAACATCTCGAAGATTACAGGTGGCACAGTTAAAACATTCAGCTTTCTCATACTGAAGGGGCTTCGTACTATGATAGCCTGACACTTGGTTGGGTTAACCGCCACCCCAAATCGATTAGACCAGTTTATAACGACATCTAAGTCCCGGATTAGCTCCTCAATCGCATCGGATATGTTGTCAACACTTGCCGGGCAGTAAATTGCAAATCGTCAGCATAAAGATGATACGCAGTCCGAAGCTCGGTAGTAATGAGGTTAATAAAAATGGAGAATAAAAGAGGAGATAATATACCGCCTTGAGGGACGCCAGCTGCAAGATCACACCAACGCATGGGTAGGTACTAACCACTAAGGCAAGTAAAATAATTGCGATACAGTAGTGTCAGATAGACACTGGTGCCGATTCCCTTGTACACAAGCTAAACTAAATTTAAGTTCAGTGCATCTTTTTATTTCTATTTCATTAGGAAAAGGACAGAAGATAAATTTTAGTTTAGTCCTGTCAGATTAAACAGCGCCTGTCACTACTCCATACAAGTTTAGATGTGATTAAAAACTTGGCGACTAAAATTACGTCAATTTACGTCAAGCGCTGATTAATTTGACAGGACTAAACTAAAATTTATCTTCTGTCCTTTACTTAATGAAATAGAAAGAAAAAGATGCACTGAACTTAAATTTAGTTTAGTTTGTGAACAAGGGCATCGGCACCACTATCATCTATTATAGATGTTTACCCTGTACTCCCTTGATGAAATCCTAAATGACAACTACCAATGCTTACTACAATCTTTTATTCACATTTTAGGTGCTGAGTACACTTACCTCCTTACTAATAAACGTTGTATAGCGTCTGTATAGTTACACACCGATTTCTCTCTTTCACTCGTCAGTAATTTGACTTTCGAAAGAAGAAGACAAAGCGTTGTGTAACTATACAGACGCTATACAACGTTTATTAGTAAGGAGGTTAGTTTTTACGCATCTGCATCATACCAGGTGGTATATGTATATAGAAGCTAGTGCATACTATAAGATGCACCAAGTTAGTTTATTTAACTGTATGAAAGCTGTGACACTCGCTCTTAATAATAACCATATCCGGAAGAAATATATACATTTCCCGCAAACGCAATCAATCAGAACGGAAAACCATCAAAACTGGGCAAGTAAGAATAAATGTATTAAATTATTTATTTATTATACGATACCTACATTAGGAAAACTATAAATTATTGAACTAGGATACGCAGCTCCTCCGTTGGTTACTATAGAA
The DNA here is from genome assembly GCA_947523025.1 of Dryobota labecula. NCBI lineage: Eukaryota > Metazoa > Arthropoda > Insecta > Lepidoptera > Noctuidae > Dryobota > Dryobota labecula. Next base: position 3,931,593 of record OX383290.1, read on the forward strand.
GGAACCTATCATGCAGGACTATAAGTGGCTGCACACATCCTATCCTACTAATATTATAAACGCGAAAGTTTGTGAGGATGGATGGATGTTAACAAACATCCATCCACAACAAACTTTCGAGAACACACTAACAACACACGTTTACTTTTGTAACAACTCAATCACTAAAAAAACAGCAGAACGGATTTAGATAAAATTTGGCACACAATTTAGTTTATAACCTGGATTAACACATAGGATTCTTTTTATCCCGATATTCCCACGGAATCGAGACTTATGCGGTTGAAACCGCGGGGCGCAGCTAGTCTATTATAAACAAAGGGAACATAACATTAACAGTTTTATATTTTCAGGTTTTACCTGAATTTTAGAATGCCTGCCTGGTGTTTTGGGCTGTATTGATGGCACTCACATTGCTATTGTTAGGCCTGCAAAATATAAGGAGAGGTTTTTTAACCAGTAACAATATCACTCTATAAATGCTCAAATTATGAGTACCTACCCCGTACAATTTTTTGCGGACATTGTATATTTAATGTTATCTTACTTCCTACATGGGACATAGGACTTACAAAATAACTGGCGAAATATGAGTGTACTTGGTACACCTCTGCCTCACCCTTCGGAGATATATAGGTGTGATATTTAATATGTCATGTTATCTCACTTAACGTGTACTTCAATTTTATTAGGTAGTAGGTAGGTACCTATAAAAGAGGACATACGTTTAACTTATTACTAAAATAAAACAACATTGGTAGGAAAAATATTTTACTAAATTAACAATTCTAATCTTACATTATTTAAAAAATCTAGCAATGATCAACTAATGAAAGTAACGAAACATAATAGATAGATAGATAGAATACTCTTTATTGCACACTATAAAAATTACAGATTAATAATATGTAGAAATTTTACAAGGGGTGACACAATGGGCGGTCTTATCGCTATAAGCGATATTTTAAAGACAACCTTTGGATGGATTAAGGGGGAAGGAGAAACAATGCTGCAGGTAGTCTGTGAGGTACCATTTACATATTATACAACTAGCTTTTGCCCGCGGCTCCGCCCGCGTGGATGTCGGTTATCGCGTAAAAAAGTACCCTATAGATTAATTTGACAGGACTAAACTAAAATTGAGTCGCTTAACTTCAAACTCGGGTAAATCCACTTTACCCTCTTGGGAGATATTTAAAAAAAGTGATAACAGTCTTAATTCCATGAATTAAAAGGCGGTTTTTTATTTATTATGTCAACAATACTGAAGGTAACGATCTTTTATAGAAAATTTAGTATTATAACCATACATTCTTTCAAAAATGTAAAATTAAGATTGGATTTACCTTCATTCGATCTAATGGAATGCAATTTATCTTTCTTTGAAAAAACTCGGTGTGGATTTTTATATTAGGCCGCTTGCGGGCATTGCTCGGTGTAACTATTTTAATGGCATTATCCATGGGAACTGTCTATGATTAAAAAGAAACAATAAAAAACGGGAGCGTACGGTGTTAATGTCGCAGAGTTGACGTCGACTGACCGCCATCTTGAACAAACGCGGTTAGCTGATTGGCTCTCATGGACTTAATGCATTTGAATAAAAATGTCTCATGGATCTATCGGAATTAGATAAAATTTTATGATTTTAACGGTTTTTTCTCAAGAACTATGCGGATTTATATACAACTGATAAAATTGTTTTAAAAATCTGTTTTTGGCCTTTAATTAGGTACCAAAATCTTAAAAATTCTCAAAATTGGATTTACCCGTGTTTGAAGTTAAGCGACACAATTTATCTTCTGTCCTTTTCTTAATGAAATAGAAAGAAAAAGAGGCCCTGAACTTTAGTTTAGTTTGTGAACAAAGGAATCGGCACCTTTATCTCTTTTTGAATTTCATGACGATCGATTCAGCGTTTTAGGCGTGAAAACGTAACAGACAGACAGACAAAGTTACTTTCACATTTATAATATTAGTAGGTATGTATAAATACATACATAAAACGTGTTATACTTATCTATATAAATATATACAATAATAATAATGAAACAAGTACAAAGAGCAAATAAAAATGGTTAAGGAGAGTGTTTTATCATAATTAAAAAAATGGACAAAGATTGAGCAAGTTATCGACACAGGCAAGGGGGATTACATAACCGCACTGCTTGAACTGAAAAAGATTTATCATAGAAACTGGTGGAATGCATCGGCATCTCCTAGTCTCAAGTGGAAGGTGAAGGAACTTAAAACATTCTTTAAGATAAGAGGGGGTTGTAGGATTGAACAGAATACTATAGAGCTGAAACAAGATGTGATAATTTCGGCGAAGACGTATGGGAAGCCACTTGAGCTTTGTACGAAATTCAGAAATGTGATAATATTTGCGCAAGCCAAATATAAATCTTAGCAAACGTTTTGAAGTCGCTCAAGTTTATCTAGTTGTGCTTCAGTGAAATCGAGATAACTGACATCAGGGTAGCCAAGGATGGGAAGTATAAAAAGAGATTGTGCAAGTGCAGTCTTAGTGGCAGTTGGAAGAAATTTCCGCAATTGTCTCAATAATTATTCAATCTTTTTTTTTTTAGTTTACATTTGCAACTCTGATTTCAATATTTTAAATGTTGATACTGCCACGGAGGAGAAAACCATGACTCCTTTGTATGGAATCACCATGCACTTGGAACAAAACCACCTGGCTGAAAACGAAAAGTCAAATCATCAGTCAATAAATGAACATACCTTTTAAATAAAACGAAACTGAAAACATTAGATAGATAGAATACTCTTTATTATGTACACCATAAAAATTACAGATATAAATGTAAAACTGTTACATAGGGTTTCACCAGCCCAAAAAACAAAACAAATTAAACATTATTTTTTAATTTGAGTGTTACAACAATATGTTTCAGATGAGTCTGGTTATCCCCTAAGATCAACACTGATGACACCAGAATAGTGGACACAGTCAAATACTTTTATTGCCTTTATTTTCAGTGAATATACTTAAATTTTTTTATTGCATGTACAAAAAATTCATACTTTACCTCTATGAAACACCAATATGGGATAAATATCTTTCGACTGCATCAGCAAGGTATCCCAAGGTTCTGCGCTATTTATTGGTTCACACGAGCAGTTATATCCATATCAACTGCAGCAAATTGCATCTCCACCTGAGATAAAACTCTCCGAGCCTTATCTAGTGGAGCCAGAGGATGAACTAAAATATGTTATATAAATAACATAATCGTTTTAAATAGTCATTATAAGTCTAGACTGCAATATGAATAGCTGTAGGGTAAGAAAATGCCACTCACTACGGTATTTTGCTACCATTTTTGACAAGGCAGAAAGTTGACCAATGTTCCATTGTGTTTCAGGCATTATAGCTGCATGCCTTGCCATTCCTAAAAAATATTATGTACACTTAAAACAAATGGCACAGCGACAAAATTAAATATTAATCTAAGATAAATAAGTATGCACTTACTTTGTATCAAAAACTAACCAACTGGCACCAAATATTTAGTTAATAAAAGTTTTTAATTACCCACGTCTAGTTGAAGTTGACATAACTCAAGGGATAAATTAAAACTCCTTTGTATGTGTTGCCAGCCTGTAAAGTTTTTATTGTTTCTAATTTCCCTTTTCACGGTTTAACTGCGGTCTTTTTAACAGTATTATTATATTAAAATTTAATAACAAATAAAAAAAGAAATGAAAAGTAAAGAAAAATTAACCAGTAAAATGTCAGTCTTTATTTTTTTTCATGCGGCAATATTTTCACCAAATATGATTCTAATATGAAATTAAATGAGTATGATTCAGCTAATAGGTGCCACCATTTTACGAATATTAGAGCAGGAAATTAATTGCTGTTAGAGGAATTGCTTAATGTAGCCTTTTTGGCCCCCTGATCAGTGTGTCCCTCATTGTGTTGGGGTTTTTTTCTCCATTCATAGAGAGTTGAAAGCTATGCCTATCACTGTATTATATCCACCTAATTAAAATAACTCATTCGCAAGCCAAAAGCTTAGCTGTCTGTTTGTGACAGTTATTTCCTTACAATCCATATTAATATATTTTATATCTTATATGACTTAAGTCTTGCCCAAACATACCTTGAAGATATGAGCCAGGGTGACAGCAAATCCTCTAGCAAGTTCTGTCCAGAACAGTGTTTGGGCTGCCCTATTTGACATCTCCTTCATGCTCATATCGGGGTCCTCAGCGTTCACATACTTGTAGCCAGGCAGGCTGGGCGGGTACACCTTCGACGTCTTCCCTTCTGTACTGTACTGAACATGCCTTACAAGCAAGCTACTGGCCCCAGTAGCTCGAACTATAAGCGAAAGTAACATTTAAAGATTTTGTCTTAAACACTTATTTGTAGTATTTGTTTCACATACATAATTATGAATTGATGGAATATTTTTTTGAATTACAATATGGGTTTTATTCGAATCTTCTAAAAATAACTCGAGCTTTTGTAAATATATACGTGATATAGGTTATAAACAACAATTGCGTAACAAATTAATTACTTATTTTCTGCAGATACTAAACATAGGAATTGTAAGAAAGGGAAAGGAGCATTACCTCGAGAGGATACCGAAAATATTTTAGCTAAAGACATTTTCTATTCACAAAATAAATGCCTTTCGTTTCAATACTGATTGCGTTTTGCAACTTACAAAGACGCAAGTGAAAATAAAAGCGAAATGTCAAACTCAGAATGTCAATGTCAAATAATCGGACTTTCGAAGTCAAAATAAACTTACTCTTGGCCATGGTATTAGTATGTACGGTGGCCAGCACATCAAGTTACCACAAAGACAAACTGTCTTTTGACAGTTTGATGAACTAAGTTTTAGGGCACGTATACCTCGCAAAATTTCGAGTCGAACGACGCGTCGCACCTGTTTGTAAACCCTTTATTAAAGCGATCGATGCGCGAACACGCGATCGTCGCGTGCATGTCACTTTTTGTAGTTTTTGTTCGTAACACCGGAAAACGCCCTCTGTCGGCGCGACCACGCGTTCAGATTCACCGAACAAAAACTGACATAAGAGTCTAATGTCATTAGAATGTTCTAATGTAAGAGCGGACATAGAGCGGGGTCGAAATTAATCAAACAGAAATAATAATTATGAATTTAGCAGATTACGAACTTTTAGCAAATTGACAATGGGATCGTGTTGGAGTGACGAATTTGTAAAAATAGCAGACTTGGGCCCCTGCACATCAAGCTAGACAAAACTGTCAAATTTCTCCAAATGATTTTAAACTTTCGACGTTGTAGATTAAATTCAAATTCGAACGAGAAAATTTGACAGCTTGTGGTAACTTGATGTTCTGGCCACCGTACGTCTGCGGTTGTAACTAAAATCATCCCATAACTCAAAAACTATTTGCATGAATAGAAAAGTCACTTAGAAACACCATAATCTTTTAAATTGGGATCCAACGATAATAATTCACGCTTCAGTTAGGTGTATTTTTCTTTCGTAATGTCACTACACTACTTATTACACCTTATTTTCATCATTTCATCGATAGTCAAATGGATGACACAAAGTCTTCCGAAAGGACGTACAGATGAATAGATGGATGGAATTGAAAGGGTTCCGTTACCATAACAAATATGGCTTTACAGAATTATAATAATTGGAATCAGCAATATAACTCTCTATCTTAGAGTGAGCGGCCTACCCTTATAAGTACTTTTTTCCTTCTGATTGTGCAAATTGTTCGTTCGCCCAAAATATTATTTCTGCTATAGACACCACTCAGTGGTAAAATTCCTTATAAAATTCATTTCGCCGCTGTGTCAGATCGCGATTACATTAATGTTACTGCTACTTACTGTCCTCCAAATCTATTTAATTTTGATATTCAATATCTTTTATGTAGGCATTTTTTGATATTTCGAATTATTTTGTGAGCTCAATCAAAACAATCAAATATCAGTAATTTAAATTAGAATAATTTATTAGAAGTGAATTCGTGTAACCTACGCTTATAGTATCTATTTTTGTTTATGAATGTACACTACACCCGCTACCCACGTCAAAACATTGGAATTGAAGTGACGTTTACACATTTTTATGTCGGTGCTGTAATTTTGCGAATAAATCGCCACGCAGCATGGGAGATGCATCGGTTTCTGACGCGGATTCCAATAAACCTAGCCCTGGAAGTGAGGTCCCACCTGAACAGGTAAAACATCCTCCTTCATGTTCCTGATAGGTATGTTAGTTTTGTAGTAAGTCAGGATCCTAATTTTGACGCTTGTGCAGGACCGGCGTCCTTTCGGCGATTTGGAGTTCCAAGTTTCTGAAGTAGTAGGCCGTTTAGAGGCGGGTGTAAACGCTCAGGATGTCCAAGATGAAGAAAAAAAGCCAGAGCCGCGAAAGATCAGCGCTGGTTTCTTTGAGCCGGAAGAAACGTCAATGGATGAAATTCTGAAGGTTTTGGAGGACCTGGTGTTGAAGACTGACCCTAGTTGTGAGAGCGTGGAGCCACCCCTGTTGCCGACGGACCCTGTGACGCGGGCGGCTATACTGTCTCATAGTATAGCGGCTTTGTTTGGAAGACTGGAGAGGGGTCATGCTGCCAGACTTGGTGCTCATATTGCTAGTGAGACGACAAGGTGGATGGCGCATATGTTCAGGTATGAAACTTTTATTCTCTAATCCTTAAATTGTAGAAATTACTGTAGGTGTGTATTATTATTTGTTTTAAGTGAAAGGAATCTAATGAGATGCAACTGGCCAAATATTTGTGCAATGTTTATTGAATGTGTGTTTACATTGTAGTACAAAACAGCACCAGATGCCTCACACATAACATTGTGATAAAGGTATGTAAAATACAAAAGTTCTTTGTTTGATCATTGAATGCCTGTTAGTTGGCATTGACACATACTGACTTAATTGATAATGAAACTTGAGTACTCATTAGAAGTACCTGTTATTCATCATTCATCTTGTATGACTGTATTTAAGTTTGTGGTGTTAAATAATGTATATTTACCGGGTAAAAAAATATTGGTACTTGCATGACTCTATCACTTAGGAAGTTTTATAAAATCGTCGTATTGGAGGGTAATGGAGCTATTACACAGAACTACAACAGTTATTTTAACTTATATCAGTGTCTTTAGCATTTAAAAAAAACCTGCTGACAGTCATGATATCTGTTAGATTTATTGACTAATATAAACTATGGCACTTTTTCAACACGTTAATGCATTTAACTCTATTCTGCAAACATTGTGGCTTAGCTCCATTGTCCTCCAAGGCGACGAAATAAGTGATTGCATTTTCAAAGCTGCTGACTTTTATAATTATATATTTTAGATTTTACTGGATAAAATTGTATGTTTCCATTAAAATAAAAGAAAAAAAAAACACCCAACTGCATTCAGAAAACATTACATGTCTAACATAACATCACGTCTCGTTTCCCCGAAAGGTTAGGCATAGGTGTACCTATAGTAGGTACACCCACATTTCGCCAGTTATGTTTAAGTCAAGGCAAGCCTATTACCTATCAAAGTCAAAGTCAAATAATTTATTTCAAATAGGCACATAAAAGGCACTTTTGAACATCAAAATTTGCAACAATAATTAATTGATTCTAGTCCCCCTTCCAAGAGGTAGTTACATATAGAGAAGATTTATTTTTATTTTTATTGTCCTCTTTTTATCTACAATCGGCTGTTTAGCCATAATTAGATGTGATCTGGGGTGGGATTTTATGGAGAAGAATGGGCAAGAAACTCCATACTTACTCTTTTAAAATGTTAACAATATTTTGTATACATTTATTATTAATTATATGTGAAGACGATGTACTTACCTAGAATAAAATTACTATACCACAATAGGTACAGCATAATTATTGGAAAAATTATCTTCTAAAGCATTGCTAATGTTTGCATGTAACTCTGTAATCAATGTTTTATTTTGAATCTAATAATAGGTCATCGACACTTTAGATGGCTAAATAATGGCACATTGAAGATAAAAAAGTTTTTTTTTTTTCATCGTCTTCATTTGAGTTGTTCTGCACGATTACTGAAAAATACGTGCATTGACTGGACAGGTCCACTCAATTTGTGTAGTTCTTTCATCAAAAGCCCATTTCAGATACCAATCTACATGGTCTTCACATGATTTGACCAAGATTATGTTTGGGCTTTAAAAGTAAAAGAGACTGTGACCTCTAAGTTTGTTTCGGCCTTTCTTCTCAGAGTAGTCATATAGGAAACGCCGATTATGATAATGATTGACATGTAAAAGTATTTTGTACAAACAAACCTACTTAGAAATAAAATCTTTTATCATTTAAACTTTTAGACAAAACAATGTATCCATTAAAAGACCAATTCCTCAAATCCTGAACCATAAACACATTTGTTTATTTTTATCATTATTGTAATCTACACATCTTTCCAATTTAAAGCATAGATCTAAAACTGATAAATTAACGAGTAATGTAATAATTTTACGTTACCGTGTTATCAGTAGCCTTGAAAACTAATTGAAAGCGGATAAGACTAATAACTATGGTTTTTAAGGGCTGCTATAACTGGCTGTTAATTTGATAATGTTTGCTTCCTTATCTATTCTCTTACTTCAAAAGTATTTTGTGGTTTTGGGTGTTGGTATTTCAATTAAGTCCTCAATTATTTATTTATGTACACACAAAATACTTGACAGGACAATATATTAACATAGAAGAATATATATATACATATATTATATTAACAAATGCCTGAAATTGGCACCATAAAATCTTGTTAGAATATTTAGAAAAAATCAACGGTCTTCCACTGTACTGTCGTTTTTTCAATTCTTTACCAATACTTAACAAACATATTCTTTGTGTTGAGGTACTCCGATCCAGCTAACCCTGTAGAAGTCATCATCATCTGCCTTGCCTTTTCCCAACTATGTTGGCTTCCAGCCTAACCGTAAGCAGCTGAATACCCAGTGGCGTAATTACAGGGTGGCAAGTCGGCAAAATGCCCCGGGTCAGTGGAGAATCCATTAAAAAAGATAGTATCTCGTTTTCCAAGGAAATTCTCAGTTTTCGATCCTCTTTTAGACACGAAATAGAAAGTCATCTTCTATAAGAAAACTTGCTGACTTATTAATAATAAAGAATCATTTTATATCTTCAAGCTTTCCTGAAGTGTGCACTGCATTTCTGTTATTTCTCACCATTCCTGTGACTAGGGCTAGTGCCGAGCGATCATTTCCAAAACTGAAATTGATAAAAACTTATTTAAGAAATTCTGTTGGACAAGAAAGATTAAGCAACTTGGCTATCCATCGAAAATTCTATGGCCCGAAATTTGAACTTTGATGATGTCATTAACACTTTTGCTGAACAGAATAGACAGAAGAACATCCGATGAATTTGCCACGGGCCTCGAACGGTATAGTTACGCCACTGTGAATACCGGTATTTTACATGGAGCAACTGCCTATCTGACCTCCACAACCCAGTAACTGGGTAATACGGTACCCCTTGGTGAGACTGGTTGTCAGACTTTCGGGCTTCTGACGACCCGTAACGACTGAAAGATCCACGTATGACAGCCGGAACCAACGGCTTAACGTGCTTTCCGAGGCACGGAGGGGTGTTGGTATGTAAAGATCAACATCCAAGGACCAACCGCGGCAAACGTAGCTTAACCTGATCGATCGAGCCGTGCGGTTGTTATTGCTTAGCCACAAGCCCCAAGTAGAAGTTTTTAACTTGTGGCGGCATCTACAACGCCACATGTGAACAACGCATCAGACCTGACGTCACACAAATCCTGCATCGCGCAAGCAGTTTATCGCGCGACTGGCTTATATACATACAACATCCCGACATCAACCGTCGGCCCGCCCCCTACCCTTGTTCGAGCCAGCCCGTGCCGCTAAGCCTGTAGCTTTAAATTCGTCCCTAAATAATCAAAATCCGATCCAGCCTGTCCTTTACTAGCCTCTCCCAGCGACGCCCTAAGCCGAGGTCCATACCCCCGCAGGGGGGTGCCCTAAGAGTAGTCGCTTAGTTTTTTAGTGTTATGCCCTGGCTGGGGACCTTAATTTATTGAGGCACCCACAGGAATGTCCGGTTAAGCAGTAGACAACCTCGTAGGCTGAACTGCGAGAAGCCATTAAAAAAAAAAACAACCATTTTCGGGCAGTTGCCCACCAGACACAACACCCGTCTGGTCAGAAGATCCTCCTTTTCCTATGGAGGATGAGTGAACTTTACACCCTGTTCCTCAACCATACTAATATTATAAATGTGAAAGTAACTGTCTGTCTGTCTGTATGTTACGTTTTCACGCCTAAACCGCTAAACCGATCGTCATGAAATTTGGCAGAGATATAGCCTGGGATATGGAGAAGGTCATACATAGGCTACTTTTTACGCGATAACCGACATCCACGCGGGCGGAGCCGCGGGCAACAGCTAGTACCTATATAAACTAAATAAAATCCAAAACAATAATACAAAAAAAATACTATTACAATAGCTAGATCATTTCTCCATCAAGCTACAGGTAGGTGGTCACCTTTCTAATAGGTACTGCAAAAGGTGGCTAAGTATTTAAAAGAAGACCAAAACCAAAAAGGTGTTGCAATTACCCATTGCCTAATAGTTGGGAAAGTGTCAACCCTATTAAACTGACCTAATTATTATTAGATTGATAAACGGGAAGTTTGAACTACATATATAACATTTATATTTAGCTGTTTGTCCTGGTCGGAACAATAATGGTGTAAAGGCAGACTTATGCCAGTGAAATAAGGTTCAAACTGATTGCATCCCCAACTAGACATGCAACTTTTTAAATGTCCCATCATCATCTGTTTAGCCTTTCCCAACTATTTGGGAAAGGCCCAATTGGCCCAGTCTAAACGGATGCAGCTGAATACCCTTACAAAATGTCCCATTAAGTGTTATGGCGCACTGTCTCACTATGCAAAACAGTCAGAATCACAATGCTTAATGGGACATTGAGTTATTAACAGAGTTTGGTGAACTTTTCCCTAAACTTATTATTCTAATTTCTTTAGGAAGGCAAGACTACCATTGTATTTTTTTTTGCTGTTTGTATTTCAAGTCTGTGATAAGGCCTGTCGTATTGTATGGATCGGAATGCTGGGCCGTGAAGAGGACGGATGAAAAAAGATTGCATGTAGCGGAGATGAGAATGTTGAGATGGATGTGTGGAGTGACGAGAATGGATAAAGTCAGAAATTAGTATATAAGGGGAAGTTTGAAAGTGGCGGCGGTGACAGAAAAGTTGAAAGGAAGTTGTTTGGCATGGTATGGGCATGTGATGAGGAGGGAGAAAACGCATGTGACGAGGAGATTGATGAATATAAATGTGGATAGATGGAGAGGGAGAGGAAGGCCAAAAAAAAATGGATGTAGTGTGTGAAGAATGATATGAAAGAGAAAGGAGTGAATGATAGCGTGACGGTTGACAGGGAAGAATGGAAAAAGAAAACGTGTTGCGCCGACCCCAAGTAACATGGGACAAGGGCAGGAAGATGATGATGACCTAATTACCTGACTGCCTCGTAGGTCTAGTGGTCGCAAGCGCTTCTGCTGAGCGTGAGGTCCTGGGTTCGATTCCCAGGTCGGGCAAGTTATTGGGTTTTTCTACCAGGAATTTCTCACTAGCATTCCTGTGTCTGGATTTGTGCCCGGTTGATGGCAATAGACTCGCCCCCTATTTCATGGAACTTAAACGTATCTGGCGAAATGTGGTTGTACTTTAGGTTGGCTTGCCATAACTTTCAAGACAAAGAAAAAAAAACACGTAAATTTTTTGGCCCAGTAATTTTTTGAGCTTGATTTTACTTTTGTAATGATCTCGTTTTCTTTTTAATATAAGTAATCCTATGATTGCACTGGGCGCATGTCATTTTCAAATTGTAATAATAAATCAATATGGGTTCAATGGTCTCTACCGACAACCTGTTTCTTTCGTCCGTCCATTGAGCCGTCCGTCATCAACGAAAATATCCATTTTTTTTTCGAAATTATTAATATACTGGACAATTACTGGACGTGTAGCAATACGGGACGTATGGCAACCCTAACTATAGGTATACCTCTGCCAAACCCTTCAGGGAATACAGGCGTGATGTTATGTTAATTACCCCATTAATACTTCTCGGATTAAATCATTTTAATGGTAATTTTCCAGCGTTTTTACAAAACTGATAAGGATTCGTTTTGGTTGCCCAACTACTTTAGAATAATAGAACGGAAACATTTCGCGCATATGGATCAATGTGTATCGTGTGAACATAAAAACAACGATAGGCGTTACTTGCAATCTAAATCGATTATGGAAGTATTTCATCATGACTAATCTAGCTTTTTATGTACTCATATCATTCCTTTGTTCTTTATTGAAGAGTTCCTACGGAATGTTATTGGCATCTTCTATATAATAAAATTCTTCAATTCATTCCTTCGTTCACTGACAACCAACGCCTGAACTGCTGGGTCTAGAAGCATGAAATTTTGCACACGAGTTCCATATGATTATAACGAAAGTGAGCACTTGCAATCTAAATCGACTATGGAAGTATTTCATCATGACTAATTTGGCTTTTTATGTTCTCATATCATTCCTTTGTTTATTGGAGAGGTCTTACGGAATGATATTGGCATCTTCTGTTTAATAAAATTCTTCAATTAATTTCTTCGTTCACTGACAAACAACGCCTTAACTGCTGGGTCTAGAAGCATGAAATTTTGCACACGAGTTCCATATAATTATAACGAAAGTGAGCACTTGCAATCTAAATCGACTATGGAAGTATTTCATCATGACTAATCCTATCTATAGGACTTATGACTTGTAAAAAAGTCGGTAAAATACGCGATTACGCATAACTAAAACAATACGCAGCATGACCCGACAAAGACCGCGCGCGCTTAGTAGTTTTTTTGAGTCCATGGGAAACATACAAAGCAGTGTTTTGAAATTCTGATAAAAAAAAATATTATTAAGGATCTGGCGGACATGCAATCGCTTTTAATAACACGATTAGATTAACTTCGCTGAATAAAAAAATTCCCACAGTTGCCCCTATTCGTATTGTTTAATCAATCTCATAACTATATATCAGACTTTTTTTTCTATTTTTTTATATAAATAAAAAGGTAATAAGATTGTTTAGCACAATTCGCTGAGTTTGTCTTGATAAAATGATTAAAATAATTACTATGTTTAAATATCTACCAAATGCGCGAGGCAACCACTCGGTTTCGCGAGCCTTCTTTACTCGACTCATAGTGATTTAACGCAATCCGTCCTGACTCTTTTGATGTATTCTGCACAGTGACGGATTAAGTCTACTTGATGCCCTAAGCAATCCACGCCTGTGGGCCCCCCTATCCGTATGTCAACTAGAATCGGTCTTTAAACCTTTACCGCCTAAAAACATTAGTTTTTTGTAAAATATCTTAGAAGATGTAACGTACCTTAGAAGTGGAGTAGGTGCGACAACAATAAAAATCAAAGCGTAATTTATTTATTTATTGAAATGCGCCTTGCGGCTTTCTCGGGCATTGAATTCACGCAAGATAGTATTAACGTCTAACGTTTTTAAAATATCGGACTCTATGTATAATATCGATAAATTATCGAGCCTTTCTTGTATCATCTTTGTCCTTTTTTTCATATTTTTAATTTTGAAAAGAACGTTCCGCTGAGCAATTTGTAATCATAAGCGATAAAAATATATGCAGGGCTGTTTCCACATTAGGGAAAGCTGATTCAATTTTATCATCATGTATTATTTTATACAATTGTGCGTGAGTTTGTGCTTCTTCTGGTGCCCCCCCAGACGTGATGCCCTAGGCAATTGCTTAATTTGATTAAGGGTTAATCCGTCACTGATTCTGCATTGCCCTATTGTGTTATATGGATTAGGAAATATTAACAACCCATACTCAGAAGCATTCAAGACTAAATGAGCAAAGTAAAAAAGTCGAGAAAAGTTAAGTGTGAATGTTTATGGCTATAAGAAAAAGGCAAACCAAAAAAGATGGATAGGTTATGTAAATCGACTCCTGCTGAACACAGGCCTCACCCCAGGCTGCACAACGAATACTATTAGCAACTAGCTTCAACTTTCTGTCTAACTAGCCGATTCTTTGACAGTTCAAAAGTGTCTATAAATGGTTAAATTGAAATAAATGCTTTTAGTTTCGGTTTAAAGATATTGATTTCTCAAAATAACATACATAGTTCACCTAAATATGAGAAACTTAACAAAATATATTAAGTAATAAACATAATAATTATTGTCGTTCGATCTATCGAGTACATACAGTGAGTAAGGATTATTTTTTTTTAGCCAAATACAACTTTAACCTTTTCTTAAAAATGTTACTTGAAGAAGAATAAGTGTTGAGTTTGAGTTTGACACCCTGTCTTCCGATAGACATAGTGTGAAATGGGCTTATATAGATAGAAAGACTTATTGCGCTGACCCCCCGAATACATTGGAATAAGGCAAACATGCTAAAAGTATTCAGACTTAAAAAAAAAATGCAATGGACCAAACCCTGTCTGTACCTACTAAAAATAAGTAAGATGAATTTAGGTTTTTAAGATATTTGGACGATATACTTCCAATAATGTAGAATGCTGGCTAATATCCATTTAGTAGAGTCCGCAACCACACGAGAAGTTGCGTGTTGCGCCAAACCGTACTTGATGCATAAATTATGAAGGCCACCACTAATGTATGGCCTTTAGAAGCTATTGTCAGAAATCTGGCCATGACTGCAGGTGACCAACAAACAACGAACAAAATCAAGTCATTTATTCAAATTAGGTTGAGAATCAGCACTTTTCGAACGTCAAAATTACATAAGACAGTCCCCCAAAACGCCCGTCCTTCACCACTTCTTAGTGCTTTACCTGGGAAGATGAAGTGATGCAACAGACTCCCCAGCAGCAAAGCTGTCTGTTTAGTTAGAAAAACTTGATTTGATGATTGAACAAGCATCAAGGCTCGTTTTGTTTCACAAAATCAGCACATTTTACCTAAAACTAGGACACCCAATTTTGTTCAGGTTATGAACTCGCTTGTAACCTTAGGGACTTCGATTCTCTCCAGTCGAAACATTAGATAAAATCTAAAACACCCGAAATCATTCATAGTTAATCAAAATTAAGCTTTAAATGATCTATGTTAAGGCGAAAGCGTCAGTGTAGCCCGCGAAATTCAAATTTTCTTACGTGTTTTGCAAAATATTTTTATTTGTAACTTTTTCTATCAAAATATTATTAAATAGTTACACTATCCGTAATTAACTTTGATTCTCCATAAAACTTACAAATTCACTATTTGCATTTTTCCTAAAATATTTTTTGTTAATAAATTTTAAACAGTGCAGCAGTGGTGATGTTTTGTTATTTTGGGAGGGCTAGACCAAAGTTATCACCACCACTGTAGGTGGTGGTGATAGCTTGTGCGTGTCGGGCGATTTCTGGGACAACCTGTATATAAAAATATATACCGGATGACTTTTTTTACCGTCTCGAAAAAAATTGGGTATACTAGGTGAACGGAGTAGAAGCCTATGGCATAGCAATTTTTTTTTTTTTTTTTTTTTTCAGAAATAAAACTAAAATAAAAGATAAAAATATTGAAATTTGGGTGCGTATGATTTAAATTTAAATATTATTTATCGTATTTATTTATTGTATTATGTTTTTGTTAAATTTCTGTGTTTATTGTTATAGTATGATAAGTTTACTTCAAATGTGTGGTATTTATCCATAGATCAATTTCTTTCTAGGTTAAAGAAAAAATAATAAAAACTATGCCATAGGCTTCTACTCCGTTCACCTAGTATACCCAAATTTTTACGAGACGGTAAAAAAAGTCATCCGGTATATGCATGATACAAGTAAAGCTTGACCGAAAGGTGTTTAACCTTTACATTCCCCGACTTCATATTATAAAATTTTAAATCATGGTTGGTAAACGCAGACATGCCTCTCTCTCATAAAGAATGCAAAGTTACCTAGGAAACGTCATTGAAACATGTTGAATGCATGTAAAATAAACCAACAAGCTCAAGTGGTTATATTAAAATTTGAAAAATCCACACGGGCTATGTCGCGGGCTGCAGTTAGTAGTTAATAATTGGGTCGCTCTCTACGACTGGCTGCTAAAGCTACTTGTTTGCACACATTTTTCGACGACAGTCTACGGCACGCCGACTGCACCATTTGTATCAACAAACTTCCATTATTGATTCATATGTCAATGATGGCCGTGTGTTGACGCCACCAATAAACCGTAGATAAAGTGTGTGAGGAAATAAAAGCCATTTCACTTTATGAAATAGTTTCCTGTCCCTGAAGAAATATTTGATGATATCGTCAAAGTCTCGGGTAACATCTGGATGAGGGATGCCGGAACTGAGAAGTATCGCGGAAATTTAATTTAATTTGCAGACATACTCTCAACTGCCATGCTCTTTTAAGTCAACATACATCATAATAACATAATAAACGGCTCCATGGTACTCACATTTACAAAATTGCAAAATGCTTCTAAATTATACAAAACTATAGTAAGTTCGCAATGTATTCGAGATTAGGACTTGCATTAGGTACTGACGGTTATTGGCTACGTTAAAATAATTATAATACTAGCCTATTATTGTCCCACTGCAGAGGGCAAAGATCTCTTCTCATTCAGAAAAGGCATGAGCATTGATCACCACCCTTGCTCAAGGCGGGGCGCTCTTCCTCTCTCCTACTTATTTAGAACTAGCTTTTGCCCGCGGCTTCGCCCCGCGTGGATGTCGGTTATCGCTTAAAAAAGTAGCCTATGTCCTTCTCCATATCCCAGGCTATATCTCTGCCAAATTTCATGACGATCGATTCAGTGGCGTGAAAACGTAACAGACAGACAGAGTTATTTTCACATTTATAATATTAAGTATGGATTTTGCTGTGCCTGACAGGGTCCATAATTGTTTCTATTTATTAATACTTACCACCTGTATGTTTACATTATTGATTGGAATAAAAATGAATTGAATAGGATTGCGGAGCCGCTTGTTAATTTTAAAACCTGTTTTATGTTGCAGACTAGCAGATTACAATGCTTACTACCATCAGGAGCAGCTGGAAGGTCTCGTCAGGGTCACCCGGATGTTGCTGCATCACAGATACCCTCGGTACTTGGAAGATGGAGGTGTGTTTCATATTTTTCGATTTTTCAGAACTGGTCCCGTAGTAAGTTGTCCATATTCATGAGTACTGTGAACCAGGACGTTTTACTACAAGACTAGTTACAAATTACAAAAAGAATACCTAAACTTAACATTGTAGTTGAAAAACATGTTCTTCTCCCTTAATAGGAGATTTACCATGTTATTTTAAGACCGTAGACTTCTTACAGGTTTTCCTATAATCTATAAGTATAGAACTATTTTCTGTGTTTAGACATCATGTTAGCTTGCGCGTACGCTTATTTGTTTGTACAATGGCGTGTGCGCAACCAACGTGTGGATAGCGCTCGTTCTTGCTTCCTGGAATATCGGTTTATCTTCATTTTCTAAAACAAAGCCGATGACGTCACTCTATCAGTAAGTCACATGAATGGAATATTCGCAGCAATCATTTAGCAGTTCGCGCGACACGAGGGCGTTGACCTCATGATCAGCTGCTGTAATTGCTTGGAATTATGTTTTTAGAACACGTAACATCTATGTTCTATGTTAGAGGGTTTCCGCTTTGGTCCACCAAAGGGACTACTTTCAGGTGGACCATAGTACGTGCGCCATGGTGGCTGTCGTTGGATATTCCAACCAACCAACCTCTCTCCAGAAGTTAATTACGTATCCTGGTCTGTTTAGAACATCTGTTCTAATCTGGGTGACGCCTGTGCATTCAAAGAGCACATGTGAGTATTATGTTGAGCTTTTGAAAGTAGTGTAGTTTCGGGGCTTTGTCGCAGGGTGTTGCCATCATTGGTTCTTGTTTGATCGCATCTTCCTTTATGCGTATGTGCTTGACTCTAGAGTCTTTGCTCAGGGGCTATCGCTTTCCGCACGATGAGATGTAAAGGTGGCAGTCCAAGCATTGTCCGTGGGTGCTGTTCTCATACAGCTAGTGATTGCTGCACAAGCGAACCGCTCCAGTTTTTGAGATTTCTTTGGACTGTGCTCAGGTCTGTCCTGGGCCACCAGACTAGTGAGCCGTATGTGATAATTGGTCGGATGACTGGTGTATAGCCATAGAGCTATACCTCAATTCATGCCGAGCAGTCGCCTGCACTGCCACAGGGATATGCTGGCCTTTGTAGTGATGTAGTTGGTATGCTTTCCCCAATTCAGTTGTCCACAAAGATGACCAGGTATTTGGATTCAGTTGATTGGCTTGGGTTAGTTCCAAAGAATCGTGGTGTTGTTGTGTCGATAATTTCCTCTTTTTAAACTCCACATGCGAACTACGCATCAAGGACCTGACGTCACACAAATCCTGCATAGCGCAATCAAAGTTTACCGCGAGACTAGCATTATACAACCTCCCGACATCAACCGTCGGGCAGTTGCCCACCAGACACAACACCTGTATGTTTGGAGGATCCTCCCTTTTTTTATGGAGAATTAGTGAACTTAACACCCTGTTCCTCATACCTCATAAAAGAACCAGTTTGGTTTTTGTAGGGTTCACTGATAGTTGATGTGTATTGCACCTGTCCTCTGCTATTTTCAAAGCTTGGCGTTAATAAGGTTGCATAGGGTATTTTCGTGGGTGCCATTTATTATTATGGTTGTCATCGGCGTAGCCTACGATGAAGTAGGCTACGCCGAAGCCTAAAAGTAGCCTAAGTTACGCTTTATAACATCAGCTATTTACCCGTGAAAATCCGTCAATAGCGGTCCAGCAGTCTCGGAGATAAGCCGGACAGACAGCAGCAATTTTTTAAAATCTTTTTGTTATAAGTACCGTATATACTTTCGTATGCATTTAGTAAAACAAGTTAGTTTAGTTACATAACAAACATACACTTCAATTTGTTTATTAGTATAGACAAACAAACAGGCACACACCAAATTCTGAAAAATTAAAAGCAAAATGTATTTGTGTGTGGTAGTTCTAATCATCACTACAGTTATTTCTGTTCAATGCAGAATGTATTGAGTAAATAAAATCACAGTTATCTTTAATAGAAAAAATTTGTTTCAGCAATCGCATTCACAAACCGCCTGCCATGCATATATAGCTGTGTGGCCAGTCCACTCGGCGTCGTCCAACATTTGTGCAGACAACTCGGCCTGCCTCTAGCCTGCGTCAGACCTGTGCCTGTGAACCCATCAGGTAACTACCATAGATAATGAAAACATCATGAGGAAACCGACATACCTGAGAAATGTTTCTCGACGGCACCGACGTATTTATGACTTGGCAGTATGAAGTACCCAAGTCGAATGACACATGTTCAAAATGAAAAATACTGTTTTATACTCTATGCCTGTTTCATTTTCTCGCAATCGAAGTGAAAAGCAGAGTGTATAACTCTGGCATAAACGAGCCATTTTACCCCTCGACTTAACTATCAACCCTCGCCTACGGCTCGGGTCGGGGTAAAATGGCTTCTTTTATGCACTAGCCGTGCAATCTACTATTATAATTAGAAAATTGTTACAGTAAAAAAAGAAAAGTTAACTTTAGTAGTAGCTGTGCCGTCGTTTTTAACGGTCGATGACAGCCAACTCGAAGAGAATGGCTAGTACGTTTGTTCCATTAGCTTCTGTTTTACTCACCGATATATAACATACCTACATGAATTTTGTTTGTAAACAATTTACCTGGTGACTGTCGGATTCACTGTAACGTCAGCTGACGAAGATCCACACGTGATACGTTCAGTTATTGTTGTTGATGGCATCATGAATTCCTGATTCAATTGCTGATTTGTTAGCCGGGATCAATTAATGAAGTATTTGGGTTATGACTGACTGGGTAGTCAGTCTAGCTGTGAACCTTGATGATTGCAGAACTATTTACCACGTTATGATCTAATATCTTGGGAGAGCGGCTTATGACTGGGGAGGGGCTCGTGGCTAGGTAATAACAGCCGCATGGGGCCATTCAAGTATTACGTAAGCAGAATTTTAGTAATTTTGAACCCCCATTTCCCCCTTGTCAGCAAAAGTAAGCAAATCAACATTGGTATTTTTTTAAATCTATTCAGTTTTCTTTATTGTTATTCATGAGTCTAGAAATAAAGAATTTATAGACTATAAAGTAAATTGAATGTCCATTTTAGTAATGTCCCTACTTCGGTTCTTTCTAATCATAAAAAAACGCTTGAGAGCGAGTAAGGAATATCATTTATTTTGGGGAATCCTTGAACATGGGGTTGCCATCTTTGTTCAAAACAAAATCAACAAAAAAAATCTGAAAAATCGAATAAGTTAACAAATATATATTGCTGACTTAATCACCATCTAGAACCCCCCGTCCACCATGTCATCAAAAATAATCAAAGCAAGCCCCCTCCTCCCAATGACCCCTATGGGTCAATCGATCAGGTTAAGCTATGCTTGCCGCAGTTGGTCTACAGATGACCATCTTTACATACCGAGACCGCTCTGCGCCTCGGAAAGCACGTTAAGCTGTTGGTCCCGGCTGCCATTCGTGGATCTTTGACAGTCATTACGGGTCGTCAAAAGCCCGAAAGTCTGACAACCAGTCTTACCAAGGGGTATCGTATTACCCAGTAAATGGGTTGTGGAGGTCAAATAGGTAGCCGCTCCATGTAAAATACTGGTATTCGATTGCATCTGGTTAGACTGGAAGCAGACCTCTACATAGTTGGGAATAGACTATTCAGATGGTGATGATCTAATATCTTACAGCTCGAAAGAAGTAGAATAATTCTATAATTTAATACAATTCAGGGCGAGGCATGGACCTAGAAGCATTAGAAAAGCTATGCGACGAAGATGTGAACGCCAACAGAACCCCCCTGCTAGTATTGGGGGAGGTGGGGGCCCCGCCATTGGGTTGGGGGACGCCGCTGGCGAGGTTGGGGGAGTTTTGCTCCCAGAGGAACTTACACCTGCATGTTAGGGGGCATGCGCTGGCGCTGCCTGGTGCTACGGGAAAGGATGAAGTAAGTAATAATTACTTCAATAATATACAGTATGTCCCGGAATTCACGCACTCCACCAAACACCCCAATTAGAATATTATGTTGTAATCATAATACGTACACTGAATTTTTTCTTTTATGTGAAAAAATATTATTTATTAAATTAGTTGTACTGATTGTGGGAGAAATTTGTGGTCACATTACAAATCTACGCACGCACACAGTCGCACTAGTATAATGGTTAAGGGTAGGTACTTCGTCCATTATGGTTTGTATTGACTGTACAGCGGAAGTGTGACTGGAATATAGGTAGTTTTAATAATTTTTGTAACAAAAATTTGCCTATATAAAAAATGACAGAAAATAATTCAGTAAACGATTCTGAACAAACTACATTGATAATATGCATTCATTCAGTGACACATTGATACATGAAAAGTTTTAAGTTTTAATCAGTGCGCAAATTTTAACAAATTAAACATTGTTTTATTATACACCTATTTCTTATTTTGATATGTCTAAGTACAAAAAAATGAAGTTATCGTTAACGAAAGATGTTTATTTTGAAACTGGTATAATGGATACTCGTCGCACAACGCGTCTGCCGCAGCGGCGCGGTCTGTGAAGCGGAACGCAGTAGTAGGTACCTATCAGCTGTGCGCTCGCCCTTTGATATTATTACGAATAGATTGTATCCATATTTTGCTGATATCAAATAGGACAAAAAAAAAAAGTTTGAACAAATAATGGAAATGTGTTCTATTACTGATACTGAACACCAAAAAAAAAAAATTTCTCACTGGTTAAAAACTTATCCTGTATTGTAAATATAAAAACTATAACAAAATTTTAAGGAATCAAGTATTTGTCTAAGTTAATAAATATGACTGCTTCGTTGGTCTAACAGTGCGACTATTGAGCATGGGTTCCTGGGTTTGAACCCCAGGTCAGGCAGCGTTATTTGGTTTTTCCATTTGAAAGTAGCAGTAGCAGCCTGTAGTCTGTATATCTGTCCGATTGATGGCAATACGCTCAGTACACTCGGAATTCTACTATTACACACGGCTATATATCAAGCTATACATTTCCAGTATTAGCTGATCTCGCATTGTATAGGATTTCCGTACAGTGAGGTCAGCTTATACTGGACATGTATAGCTTGATATTATGTAGCCGTGTGTACTATGCAAGCTTACCTCTTGCTTGCCTGTCTGTGAATGCAGGCGTGATGTTATGTAAATAAATATTATTTTATTTTTCAGTCATTTAGCATACCAGATTCAGTGACTCTCACACCTGGACCGTGGTTCGGTGTTCCAGGGCTGCCGACTGTTGTATCCTTTATAATAAAACACGTGTATTGGGTATAAATATTTTTTATACAAAAGTAGTGAAGAAACTTAATAGTTTTATTTTTATGGTAAAATTACGCTGAAGGCCCGCGCTTGGTTTTATGTTAACTAATGAAAATGCTTATTATTTTATTTTACTTTATTTGGAAAACAAACTGACGCAGTAACATACTAAAGAATAAAATATAATAATATAGTTAAAACAGAATCAAGAGTTTTACATTAAACTTTCCTTAATATTGTGTCAGACGTTTTATAAAATACCAGAAGCCATTACAGCTAACGACCAATCAAAAGTAGTCAGTGCGGTAAGTGTTTTTATTTAATTTTTAAACATAT
Source organism: Dryobota labecula (assembly GCA_947523025.1). Classification (NCBI taxonomy): domain Eukaryota; kingdom Metazoa; phylum Arthropoda; class Insecta; order Lepidoptera; family Noctuidae; genus Dryobota; species Dryobota labecula. The sequence continues at coordinate 3,954,464 of OX383290.1, forward strand.
TTTATCATGAATGGTGGATAATTATTTAGTGTTATTAATATGGCGTGCGGTGATATTACGTATTTATTATTCGCGGTTGTATTATTACCTACGTAATGTGTTCGGAATGAGCGACCGTCGTTGAGGACCCCCTTGGCCGCAGGTGGGCAGCAGAGAAGGCGCGCTGGCCGCCCTGGCGGGGCTGACGGGCGGCGGCGCGCGCATCCCGGCGCTGCCGCTGTGGACGTGCGTGCGCGCGGCGGGCGCGCGCGCGCTGCAGGCGCGACTCACGGCCGCCTTCCGCTCCGCGCGCGCCGTGCACGCCGTGGTCGCCAACGCGGGCTTGAGGCTGCTGGTTTGTATTCACGTACATACTCACGCCTTCGTCCCATAGCGGTAGGCAGAAACCATACAACGCCACCCGCTACGCTCCTTTACTCCCTTTGCTTCGTTTACGTTCATACATATGGTCACACACGCACGCCGGTTGCGAGTACTATGCACTTGAAGAACATCATCAATTAGGTCACTATATGTCACCTAGGGCATATCTGCGTTGTAAATGCCTTTTGTTAGTTGCCTTTCATTCATCCTCTCAACTTGACCAAACCGTCTAAGCATACTCTTTTCAATTTATTTTAACCCATTTCCACAGCATTCTACTTTCATGCTTCTTTTGCCACACCCAACATTCACTTCCATACATAAGCGTAGACGCAAGCACACTATTGTGAACAACCAGTCAAACCTTTTTGAGTGGCTAGTCACATTTGTAGGTATTCACTTTATTTCCCACATTTACTCTCCTTACACATCTTCACCAATCTTTCCATCCCTTGTAAACTGACTCCCCAAATATCCAAACTCACTTACTTACACATAATTTACTTGTTTGTATTTATATTATAAATATTGTGCCCATAACATATACGAGGTGTAAGGGTGAGGCCAAACAAACGTAATTTTGAGCGTTTTCGTGTTTTTTGTCGCGAAATTCACGCTGCATTCGGTTCATGACATCAAGAGTTGTCTGTTTGTTGAATTTCATAAATTTGACCACATCCTAAGAAGATTTTGGACTTGTCTTTGATATGAAAAACCACTGCTCTTGGTGAACAAGAATGATCAACCCAATAATGATGTTGCTTTTAATTTTTAGAGCGACCGACCTGGCGGCGACGAACCACCAAATGTAGGGATTGTGGTGAGTGCATTACATTTATTCGTTTTATAAAACAGATTTCTTGCCACTGACATCCAAATCTGAATTAATTTTACTTTTTGAAGGTACTTTTCGATTAGTTCTTTTGAACTAGGTGGAAGGAGGTTGGTTTCTTTTGTGTATTTTTTTTAATTATCTTTGTTTCGTTGACAGGCAGCAGTAAGCCACGCGTCGGCTTGCGTAGCTTTTCAGTTCGCGCCGCCCGGCATAGAGAAACCGCCGCCTTATTACGATAAACTCAACTCTTGGCTGGGACAAGTGCTGCAGAGAGAGGCTGAAATGGTAAGAAAAGAACTATCCCGCGTTCGCAACTAGTTTGGTAAAAATAACTTTTCACACTAACCCGAAATCGCCTTAGCGTGACAATAGCGGTCATTAACCCACCTACATTTTCTAGCATTCTTTATTACGCAGCGCAGCAGACAATAGCTTAACCATTGCGCCAACCGTGCCGCCAACTACACGTGCCAACACTACAGATTTTTATGACTGCCGTTATAATATGACGGAACCGCTCTTCTAGGAAATCGTAACGTTGTCAATCATTTAACCGCACTCTGAATAAAGTTTATAGTATAGTAGAATAACGTTCTCAGAGGTTTGGGCTTCGACTAAAGTTAAAACATGTTTTGTGTTAAAGTTTGACCGATACCACGGAATATATCTATAATAACCATAGGAATGCGCGGCGAGGCGGGGGCCGGGACGCCGTGAGCATTGACGAATGAGCACCCTGCACTGCCCCTCCGTAAACCGCGAACATACTTAAGGCGCGGTACAGCGGTATCGGTCAAACTACAAGACAGTATGTGTTTTCCTCCATTGCACAGATAAGCATAGAAGTATGTGAAACCGAAGCGCAAGGCGTGGTCCTCCGCTACTGCCCGCTGGAGGGCGCGGGCGGCGCGGCGGGCCCCGCGGGCGCGGAGGGCTGGGCCGCGCTGCTGGACGCGCAGCTGCACGTGCTACATGCGACCGTGGCGCTGCGGGAGCCCTTCCAGGCGCGGCTCGCGGACCATGCTAGTCTGCAGCTGGTACATGTTCCTGGCTGGGCAGGTTTGTTTTTCATCCTAGCATATTGGGCTCCCTAAACGGAGGAAGCCGAGAGTGTAATGATCAATGCACACGCGTTTAATACGACGTTTTTCAACACACTTGCGAGGAAAAAACAGACTTGTATTGTTATTAACTTTATGGAAAATGGCGCTGGTTTTGTTTTTCTGCGTGCCGCGCTAGCGATGCGCACGCAGGTGTACATACATAAAAGGCACTGACAAAACCGCTAAAGAACCTATATAAAAAAAAAAAAAACAAAATAATGTTTAGACTGATCAGTGTTGTCGTATGTCAAATTGTAGTTTAGTTAGTATGGAATTAGAAAGTACTATTGGCAAATATACATTTGTTCAGTGAGAATCCGCAATAATAGAACACCAGTCAGGCTCTTTTTTGTTTGGTTCCGGTAGGAACCACAGACAATTTAAGGTAAATTTTTAGTTCATTTTGGGACCAAGGACAATTCAGACTATTAAAAAAAAGTGAAATATGACATTATGGAAGTCTCTTTGATGAGATTAAAAAAATCGCAATTATCCGACTAGTAAATACTTAGTTATACGTACGCGTTTTTAATACACTGCATTATGGACCTAAAAGCGGTTCATTAAGAGCCACTTTACGAGCAAGTGTGTTGAAAAGCTGTGTACGAACTCCTCCGTCCTAAGAGGCCCCGACATGAGCACGTTATGTGGTAAAATGTGTGGCAAAAATTTAAAAGTTTAACTCTCAATGGAAGCCTTTTCGATAACCTGACCCACTCCGACCACACGTTTCAATAGTAACAGGGTTATATTGGTCAGGTCTGGGCGGCGTGCGCTACGTGCCGCCGGGCTGGCAGGGCGCGTCGCCGGACGAGCTCAACGCGCTCAACAGGCAACTGGTCGACACTCTGCGCGCCACGGACGGAGCCTTCTCCTGCGGGGATGCGGATGACGGCATGGCTTGCGTCAGGTTAGCACATTCGAAAGTGCCTCTAATGACCTGATTCAAATAAATCATTATTTATTTCAACTTCATGTACAGTATTGGTTCATAGGCGGACTTAATGCTGCAAAGCCTATACTCAGCAGTGGCTGGAACAAGGCTGCTAATGATTTATTATCATGATCATCAATGGCGGTCTTGGTCCAGCCAGCGAGGAATGCTGCAAGGCATTTTCTAACAGACAAAAAATAAGGGAATGATTTGACTTTTGACAACACAGATTGGTGGATAATTAGTATTATTAATATTGCGGGCGGTGATACTTAGGTACTTGTTATTTGGTGTTTTATTATTACCTACGTAATGCGTTCGTGGTTGAGGAAGGGGAGGCTATGGACTAACCTGGACTGGGTCCTGCTTTGCTGGTTGAGATCCCTAGCTCGGGAATGTCTTCTGCTGAGATGACAGGACTTCACTCCCAGTTAGCATTCACTAAAAGTATAGCGGTTATAAAAGTTTCTAGAATCGAAGGCGTACACGTAAGTAATATGAGTTAATTCAGCGGCAGTCGTAGCGAAGTCCATTGCGTAAATGGCGGCCAGCGCATTACACACAACTGTCATCAGACGCTTGCCGGAGTTTCTCGAAGTCCATCTTATCTCTCATTCAATGCGATCGGGTTATAGGAGTGACAGGGATATGATCAAGGATCAAAAACAGAGGCTCAACGCAACGATAATTTTAAACATCTTCATAAATAATGACTTTGTGAGTCAAATTATTTTATACTACTTTTTTTTTTGGCGTTAACACAGAAAAATATCTATACCTGTATTGTGCACACAATTCCCAAAACTTATTGTTTTGTAGATTTGGCATGGTGACTGAAGACACGGATGTAGATGAACTGCTTGATCTGGTGATATCAGCCGGCAAGGAGGTCGAAGAGAGCAGCCGAGCACTTACGAACATGACCGAAGTGTTAAAGAAAGGTAAGTGAATGACGACCCATTTTAAATCTTACACAGGCGCTCAAGATCAAGAAGACAGGCCACCCGAAGATGTGCACGCCACAATTGTGGCGTTAAGTCCCCTTTTTGAGGAGTGGCTAGAGCGGCGCCATGGCGTCCTCACCTTCCGCCTGACACAGGTCCTTCAGGTTCCTGTTTTGAATTAGGCAGGTGGAAACGCCCGGGTTACCACTGTGTGGATCGCCGGGAGGACACGGTGGAAGTCTGCCCGGCTTGGGCAGAGTACCGCCGTGTCCTCACGGAGGCGATTGGCAGCGGCGATCTCTCGCGTCCGGCCCTAGTCCAGGCCATGGTCCGGAGTGAGAGTGCATGGGAAGCCGTCGCGAAGGAGGAGGTGGAACGCGTGTGGAAGCGGCAGTCTGTGCGCCCTCACGCCCCTAGTGGCCGCACGAGACGCCCTGGGCGGCGGAAATCGGTAGCCGATTACCGGCCACCGTAGACGCGTGCTTGCGGACGGCGAGCTATGGGCAGCTCGCCGTCCGGTAAGGACCAGGCCCGAGTCGACGGCTCTTTATGTTCCACGCGCGCCTCAAAGAGATGACAGCACGCACTGACGGGGTCTGCTAGGACCGGTGCCTGGCAGGATTGCGGGTTTGTCCGAAAGGGATACCGTGGCCCTGGCACACAGACAACTGATGAAATACTGTTGGGTTTTAGGCAGTAAAAGTGTGACACGCCCCCTCCCGCTCCGCCCAGAGCAGGAGAAGTTATTTGATAATTTCTCACCCAAAAAAAAAGCCCACCCAAAAAGCGAAGTAAATTGTGGTAAGAGAGGTACAACCTCAAGACTTCGTAAAGCCCCAAACACACCTGTCTCCCGGTCGTGAAATTCAGTGGCCTATTTGGAAAGCTCTGAATCGAATGCGTACTCAAGCAGGTCGCTGAAAACAATAATTATGGCGAGTGGGGTATAATCGATTCACCCAACGGCATTGCGTCGGCATAATGCTCTTAAGGAGGCACGGACCACATCTATCTCATATCAGGCTTTGGACTGGATATGAGATAGATGTGGTCACCCAAACCCCTGGAAGTTCACCCTTTGCACAACAAGCATATCTGTAAGATACGTGTTCATGACAGTTTGACCGAATTATTGATCTGATATGAAGAATACAACATTCAAGAATCTCTACTAATATTATAAAGCTAAAGAGTTTGTTTGTTTGAACGCGATAATCTCAGGAACTACTGGTTCGAATTGAAAAATTACTTTTTGGAAGGCTATAGGCTATACAGTGTGAGTCTTTATAATGTGCACATATCGAAATGAGGGAATCTATGCTTAATTTTATCTACGGAAAAAATACAAAAAAAAACTTTTTTTTTAATGGAATTTTTATTTTTTAATTTTTATTTTGGGGTAAAAACTACCCCTCAATTGAACAGAAACATGTATTTTTTTAGCAAAAATCTGTTTTGAGGGGTAGTTTTTTCCCCAATTTTTATGAGGACGCCTAATGATTCCCAATCATTATGGAGTTTGTTTCATCGTGATAGATCATTTAGTTTAAAAGTAACACCGTTTTGTTTACACTGGGAACAATTTTTTTTCAAAATTCCATAAAAAAATAAATAAAATATTTAGATTTTTTTATTATTTTTTGCCGTAGATAAAGTTAAGCATAGATTCCCTCATTTCGATATGTGTACATTATAAAGACTCACACTGTATAACATGACGCTATGATCCTTAGAAGCCAAGCGAAAAGAACAAAAGTCAGAAAGAACGCTAAGCAATAACGAAGTTATAGCGCGGGCGAGCGACGGGATGCGACGCGATGGGTGGGCCGTAATTTCACGCAGACGAAGTCGCGGACAGAAGCTAGTTACTAGATAATAGAATAATTGAGAATCGAAACTCAAGAATCATTATTTAATAGTGTTTTTAGATAATCTCTCTTAAAGCCCTAATATTGGTTGGAGGCAAAGAAATGAAATATCTCTGCTAATCCAGAGGATAAAGCTGAGTATAATAAAAATATAAAATTTGTGAGTTTGTATGTAGAGTTTAATCTTCGGAACTACTGATCCGATTCGGAAAATATTTTCACGAATGGGAAGCTACAGTATTGCCGAGTGTCGTAGAAGCTAGTGTTTACTGAACAAGCTTATTCGACACCCCGAAGGTATCGAAGAGGCCCAGGCGGACATAGAGCGCGAGAACGCCGAGCGCCTGTGGCAGGAGGGCCTGCTGCGCCGAGTGCCCGTCGTGGGCCGCGTCGTGGAGTGGTGGGCCCCGGCCGCCGTGCCGCCGCCCTCGGGCCGGCGCCTGCACCTCGCGCTCGGCACGCTGCAGACGACCGACGACGTCATCAGGTAACAGGGACCCGGCACGTCCCGAGACAACACAGGCTCATTCGCTTCAAATAAGGCCCCGATTACTAGTTGCTAAGGTATTCGCTTGCTAAAGTAATAAACAAATTTTTATTTTTCATTCAGTCAGCTTTTAGGGTACCGAGTGCCATGCTAGTCACGATACTTTTATTGGCGATTAGCGAATTCTTCGCTTATCAGATCATGATACAGTAACTGAGCTCTAAAACCGCCCACTTTTAAGCACTTCAAATATAGAAAAATTTATGTATAACATTAAAATTTCGTCCTTCAATCAATGCCGTGTCCAAAATTTTCTGTCGTGTATCTTAGGTCAGTCTCCTTGCCTTAGATATTTTATTTGGTGGTAATTTGATCAAAATAGAGGTCTCTGTGATACCACTAGCGTGAGAGAACAATTATATGATGTCTAACAATACTAATCTAAATTAATCTTTCATACAGGAACGTCCAAAACAAAAGCAATTCGGAGCCTGCGCGCGCGCACTCACCCACGAGACAAACGCAGAACGCACTTCAATAGCTATTCTAGTAAGTTTGTATCTGTATACGCTATGCCAACGTTGGCCCAATGATGTCGACACGTGCCCAACATGGCTACTAGGCAAGTTTTGTAGCTCAACCGAAATGTTGGCCAAACGTTTGCTGATTCGACACACGTCCAAAGTTCGCTGTAAGATTGCTCGACATAACTCTGCAATCGAACACGAAAACTCTGCAATCTAAGTTACTAACTCTGCAAAGTCAGTATAACTGACTTTATACCAAAGATTGCGTAGTGGTTTACGGGCAATAAGAAAAACTTTAGTAAAACAACTATTATTATTTATGTACCAATGTATTTGTATTGTAAATTGCTGCAGATCTCAAAATTACACAAAAATATTTGTATTATTGTAGAAATTGTTGACGCATTGCAGAGTTATTACAGCAACTCTGCAAGTTGAATAAGTATTATCGTAAACAATCGAACGGCTATAGCCAGAAAGTGTTCAGTCAGTTAATATTGAAATTCAAAACGGCATGAAATATAATATGAAAATATTCGAACTTATTAAGTTAGTTTCTAGTATTAAGGACCTTATAAGGGCAAAACTACATGCATGTATAAACGCCTTAATCTTAGTAATCTGTAAATGTAAAAATTCACAATTGATAGATTGGATCGTATTGATATAATTGGTACGATAAGGATTAGCGAGAAAAACCTTAGAAATGCGTTATCAATTATGAACAGTGATCGGAAGTATGTGAGCTAATATACCTAAAGTTCAAAGACGGAGACGTTCTCACGACTAAAATAGTTTTTCGGGACTTATGTCTGGTTTTCGGGACATCACTTAAGAACGATACCCAGTACATCAAGTTAGCACAAATCGATCGATCTATTTTGAACTTAATCTTCAACATTTTAAAGTTTAAAACGGTTTGGATTTGACAGTTTCGTGTAGCTTGAGGTGCTGGCCACTGTACATTTAATATTAATGTTATTAATGGAGTAAACTAATCGAATTCATTTTCCTTTTTAATCAACTTCAAAAACAAGGAGAACGTTCTCTAAAAACCAGTACATACGTTTTCTATTGTTATTAATTCAGGTAAAGAACTAGGTCCGCCTCATATTTTCGTTTCCCAGAATAGCCAAAACTTGCTGTCTCTTTCTATCTTTTGTTTGTCATTGGTAAAAAATGACAGAAGGGTTGAGGAGTAGAGGGGTGTTGCGAATTCCAAGCGTCGTCGTGCGCGTATTACATAACGTATTACACTCTTGCAGGCACTATTAAAGCTGGTATGTAAATAACGTTAGCTTCCGCGCTTACTTATATCGTTCAAACGAAGATGAGGAGATTACCTTAATTTTTTTTTAAACAATAAAAATCGTGCATACTCTTTTTTTTTAAACAGTAACAGGAAATGATTTCGATAGTTGTTATAATTTATTAATTTAAATAATTAAGTAATGTTCCGAAATCCGGGACATTTATTCCCGAAAAAATATTCTGTCGTAAGGCATCTCCACTTTGTCTCTGTTCTTTTTCGAACTATAGGTATTTTAGCTCACCTTTTTCCGATCACTGATGACTGGGTGTATCAGAAAGGTGTGGTCAAAAAGGGTGTGCCTCAACAATTTTCTCCATGGAACCAACATCGTAAAATCAAATAATCAGCCGTACATTTGAGTCGAGTAGGTATTTATTTATTTATTCATTAGGCCCTTACACAAAGCCCTTCTACTTTACAATCTATACAAGTGTACATTGCGAAATTAAGTCTAAGCGCCTCATTACTTATAGAAAAGCACATCATGCATTAGATTATGCGCAGTTAATAACACAATCAATTAATTAACCAAAACAAGTGATACATAGTTTAGATAAAAAATAAATAATTAAATGCTACATAGATTACAATAAATTACATAAAAAAAATTAGATTCGATTTTTGATAATTTTTATACAATGTCGTCTCCACCTTGTAAGATGAGGTTAATATTTGACTCATAAGTTGGGAGGACGAACTCAAATTAACAGTGGATTGTTACTGACAGGAGTTGCAAAGGACAGAAGACAGTGGAAATAGTTAGAGGAGGCCTTTTTATTCAAGTTTTGTACGGGACAGCTGATAATTTTTCTCGAATACGATATTGGTCTCGTGGCGAAAGTTGTAGTTTTTTTTTTTTTGATTGTCTGTTCCGTCATCATTTGCCTTCCAGTCTAACCGGATGCAGCTGAATACCAGTATTTTACATGGAGCGACTGCTTATCTGACCCTTGATGTTCAGATAGGCAGAGTACCACACACTTAAATTTTACCACACCTATCTGATACAGCGTATAAATACGTGTGACGAGTTCATTTGCAGTTCGCCAGATCACACAGTCTTGAATAACGTTTAATACGGTCCGATCTATTGGAAAACTAGTATTTATAATGCGTCAGTCATTAATTAATGTTCAAACCGGTTTTGGCGCCTTTTAGTCTGGACTGAATTGATAAAGCTTGATAGAGAAAATAATGTAAGAGATATAATGAAAACTAATCGTTTGGGCTAGAAGAAAAATGAATGTCAGGTGACAATTGTATGGTGATCAGGATTTTTCTTTACCGCTTTTCATCATTATTCATGGAAGCGCCGGACTTCTCGCTCTAACAAATGACGCCTCTAAGCGCAAGAAAGAGATAGAAATACCGAAAAAGTCTGATCAGCGGGGAAATTGCGTAACACACTAACAGTAGCAATGGGTTTCATTTTGATAGTTCAACAATATTCATTGCGTTATTTACGTTGTCGAGCAAACAAATTTTTCGAACATATGAAGCAATGGATTAGCAATATCCTTGAAAGTGTGTTACGCAATTCGGAAGCCGTTCGTATGATTTCACCCATAATCCACAACAATACATAGATATTATTAGAAAAGAAAGAAAATACGGAAAGAACAAGTTGGGGAAAATATGCGTCATATCCACACAAAATGGCCATCGCTCAGCATAATGCTGCGACCCTATGCGAGACAGAGCCCCAGCAGTTATTTTCGCATCAAGCTTCATCGTAAAGCTGTAATAAATTGTAGCTTTTCTATAAATAGTTATAACATTAATTGTACCTATTAGTATGTAATGTATTACAACGGTCCAGTAGCTGATCCTAGGTTAAAATTTATGGCAATATTAGGTCAGGGCAGACATGTACAGAGGTCGAAATTAAATTAAACTTAAAATTAAGCCTTACTTTGTTTAAGTTGGTTTATCATTTGTCAAGAAAGATTGTAACTCTAAACAATAGCTTAGTAGATCCAGCATGCCGTCAATTTCGAGAGTCAATTCCAAAGCAGCTTTTTATAAATAAAAAAACAATATTTTAAATAACACTTCACAAATCCACTTCGGTATTTATTTCAATTTAAAGCCACTTCGGTATTTATTTAAATTTAAATCCATTTCGGTATTTATTTAAATTTAAATTCTAAGTTATTCATTTGCAAAATCGCTTAAGATACCTTTCATAGAGAAGGATAAGATATTTTAATATCACAATAGTAATATAAGAACTAGAAAAGTTAAAATATTGCCCAGTGAATGTAATGGGGTATACACACAAACAATCAATATGCCTAGCCTTTTCGGGCTGCTTCTAGTCTGACCGGATGGAGCTGACTACCAGTATTTTAAATGGAGCTACTGCCTATCTGACCTCCACAATCTAGTTACTTAGTAACACGGTGTCCCTTGGTAAGACTGGTTGTCAGTCTTAACGTGCTTTCCGAGGCACGGAAGGGTCTCGGTATGTTACGATGGTCACCCTTCCATAGATTGACCGCGGCAAAGGTAACTTAACCCTGATCGATCGACCCGTGCGGCTGTTATTACTTAGCTACGAGCCTCATACCACAGATAATATAATACTACGTACAGATACCCAATCCCATACAAAGAAATGACACCTCCCTAAGTATGGCTAGCTGGTTATTTTTCTTCCTCCATTTTTTAACAGATGGAAGCATCAGACTAGTTTTACAACGCCATCTAGAAGTCGGCCTCAGATATGACTGCATAAGAATTGACATTGACAGACAAAATAGCTACCTACTTTTAAAACGTTTCGTGCAAGCCTTAAGTATAGAATGATAGTTTTGTAGTTCCAGGTTCAGTAAAAAAAAAGAAGATAATGTACCAAAGATAAGTTACTAGAATTCTTTTCAATTCTTTGACAAATTGAGTAAAACGCCATCTATTGCAAAGTGCATTAAACAAAATGATTGACTTTATCATTCTGTTGGTTCGAATTGAAGTAAAAAAGGGTTCATTTATCTATTTTGTTGAAAATTTGTGATTTATAAGTAAATAAATAAATCAACATAAGGAAGTTTTGATTTTTATTAATCTTACTTCAGCCAAAATGTAACGATTGCTGGTGATAGTTAATTTCATAATTGTTTCCTTCGTTGTCGTCAACTATGAATTTTCTTCAAGAATAATTATAATTTGTTCGAGTTGAGATCCCATGCCCATACATACATACAAACACGAAGACACTATGACGTAAAAACGTGTCAAATAAATACCCCTATAACCTACTGACATTATCAGATCGGCTAACAAAGTAGGTACCGACTACCGATAGAAATTCTTAAGTTTGTAAACCCCTTTACGACACGGCAAAAATTAATGAGATCGGATGACCCGATGGTTTAATATTTTATTCCTAGATTATGCCAGTTTTATTTAAGTTCCAGATTATTTAAAATGGCTGCAGGTTTTTTTTTTTTTAATAAACTGAACGTACGTAGTGACATATAAATGACGTTGAAGTCACCCAGGGCTATGTTTTTTACCCGACTGCGCGACATTAAAGGCAGGGTTATATTTTTAGGGGTTTAGTACTGTAACACCAGTGCTGCAGTGGCGCCAAGGCGATAAAAAGATTTGGATAAGCTCTGAAAATACAGAAAAAACGACCAAATGATATCCCGATGGATATGCTAGATGTTTATTGCCATATTTAGTCGTCTCTTTTAACCTGTGGCTGTAAGGTATGCTTTCGATAGCAGGTAGTCTGCGGTCCGCAATCGCCATCGAAATCCATCCTTTAATAATTCTGATCGTAATTATTGATCATTATAAAATTACAAAGATAAAATTGTATACCCAATTATTTTACAGTTTTAGTCTATGACCCTCAGTTTTGAGAGCCTATTAATTAGCTGATCAGTATATTGGCGGGCAAGACGGCAAGTCCAATGTCAGCTGTTGTAGTTGCTAAAATAACAAGAATAGCTAGCGGCCGAGTTATCATTTTGTATTTATTCAAGACCCTAAGCAGTGTGTCACCATATACAGTGTGTCTGGTCACCGATGTCCGACCCGTTAAGGCGAAGCAACAATTTTATCGACAAATCCACCATAATATTTCGCATATTTTTAGTTATTATCTTAGTGCACCTAAAAAGTAAAAAAAAAAAGAATGTTAACAGTATAGTTTAAATAAAAACTTTTAATAAGTTAAAAAAAACAACCAAATTTCACACAAGATTTTAACACATTGACTGCCACTGCGGTCACCGGTGACCGCTAACAATAGATTTTCTATTGTGTCTGTTGTCTGGCAGTCAAAGCCTTAAAGGGAGTTTTTGATGAAACCTTTTAGTATTAACTTATCGCCTACTTTTGTAGCTGTCGAACAAAACCACTTTTATGCCTGTATGACCTCTACATCGGTAGATATTGCAAAATAAATGAACCCAACCGAAAACAGTAAAAAAAAAAGGCGGCCTTTTCAAAACAGTAGGGGCAGAATGCCTTACTATTGTGGAATTGTCGATAAAATTGATCATATTGCTGCGCCTTAAGGCTGCAGTCTCGCAAAATTCACTCGCGGTGAGTTATTTGCGCAACTTTGTATTTTTTTTTAAACAAATTAAAGAAATAACATGAAATATTGTTATTGCACAGAAATCAACATAATATAAGTAATAGCTAGTATTTTTTTTTAGTACATCGAGGTGGATTATGTTAGGTAAATCAAGCGTTGAATACAGCTCTTTCTGCCCAACAACATTTCGAGGTATGTTTGTGCTCCTACTTTAGGGTAATTAAGAATTATTTTCAAAATCTGTTTCATTCATTTTCTTATTTAGGAAATCACAAAGTCATCAAAATTCTCTGTTTTTATCTCTTAATAAACGGTTTGTTTCTTATATAAAATGAATCGTATATATGTAATAATTAAATTATTTTAATGCCAAGAGTACAACGAAACAAATACAAAAAAAAAATTGCACCTAAATCAACTTACTCTGACTATAATAATAATCTAAAAAGACCTAAAAATCTTCTAGTGCGCAATGTAAGAATCGCGTGCGGTGCGCCGAGCATCTTTTTGGGTATTTTGAGATCGTTGATGTTGATTGTTGTTATTTCTATAATTTGTTAAAAAAAAATATATAAAGTTGCGCAAATAACTCACCGCGAGTGAATTTTGCGAGACTGCAGCCTTAACGGGTCGGACACCGGTGACCAGACACATTATATGTATTTACTTAAGACCTATTAAAAAAAAAAGAAGTTTATTTCAATTAACATACTTGGCTTGCATTACATGATTTGAAGATTCCTTTTAAGCAAGGAAATGCTCGTGTTAGGAGGAAATATTTGTCACCATATATTACCGCGAATCATATTTAGATCAATATACAACCTGATACTGACTTGCAAAGTACTTAAGAAAATTTCAATTTCGCGGGCTACCCTTTCGCCTTAAACTTGATGAATCTTTAAAAAATCTACCTGTATCAACATATTACAGCAGATTTCCTGATCAGACTAAAATAGGCTTTTAAAAGCCAAGGGTTATTATATTATTATATGTATAATTACCTAAAACGCACATTAAGTTTATTGCCATATTTAATATAGTAGGATAAGAATAAAATCAAACCACATTTTTTTTGTAATAAAAATAAAAACAATAAAGGTAAGTGCACACTGAGTATTTAGATCTTTGTTAAACTGCATTTTCGACTGTCACTGGCTAATTTTCAATACATTATTGTATCGCATATTTATATTTTTTTTTACTTACATTTAACTTAATAATTTAGTTTCTGTATTTTAAATACTAAACTTGTAGGCATCTAAAATATTCTGTGTCTGGTTTCACGATATCATTCCAAACAGTTTTTCACTGAATTAAGTATTTATAGATACTTATTTACTTACTGCATTTTTATCTTATTTTCCTATTCGATTCTGGTGGGCTACTGATGTTTTATGCGACTATGTTTCTCATTTACAGGTAAGTTATATTTAGGCGAATTACCATGTAATATGTGTGGAGTAATTTTGTATAAATTCAGAATAAAACTACGGGCTTACTAGCAGATTATCTGAGTTGGTTCCTTAATACTTAATACTTATTCCCGGACTCCTAAATCGAGACACCGTGCATTTCCATTTACGGCATCAAGGCCTAAAACATCAATATAATGATGAGTCAAAGAAAAAGGTTTACAGTTTTGAAGCTAGACATACTGGCGATCATTTCGGTGTCATTATTGTTCCAAATTTAAATTCATAACCATTTAAAAAGTCAGAAACAATGCAGGGTGGCTCGATTTAGGCGACCGCGAGAGTACAGTCTTTGCACAGTTATGTTACCTCTGATTTTGCATCACTGCGAAAATCATAGTGATCTTTATAATCGTTACAATAAGGTTGCTGTTGGATTGCCGCTGTCAGAGGTTGTGCAGTGCACAGTCACGCATGTTCTCGATTATGATTAATTTGGCAGAGATGGTAACTTAAGTATTCCTTTTTACTCGTATAGAACATCAGTATGTTTCATACAAAAATAATACGTACCTATGCGGTGATACTAATGATTATTTTGGTACAAATATTATTTTAATTATGTATATTATTTTAGTTAGTTGTAATGTGTAAAGTATCTTCCAAAGTGAAATGATTTTATTGGAACAATTTTGAAACAAAACACAAATGTTATGGCTTAGCCATGTCATCGTAATTAGAGAGATAATTTTTTTTTTTTTCTTCAATTATAAAATGTAAGACGTATCTAATCGTCAATGGTATTCTGTTATGTTATTATGAACTTTGAGTTTCAATAAATGATAAATCTTATTCTGGGAGTTTTTATGCATATCTCCGAGATTTCCCCGAGTTTAATTGGAAATAATTTCAATTGGAAACAAGGATTTGGAATAGTATCACGTAAGTAAATACTCGTATCTAAAGGCGTCCCCTCACCGGGAGTATGTATTTGCCTGTAATGTTACAGTTCAGATAGTAATGCTCAAAGTATTACATCAATGAGAGGAGAACCGAACATTACAGTGCGCAACCTGTAATGATAAAAAATTTAACATTCAAAATTCAAATCAAATCATTTATTTATTTGAAAACATGGATATAGTACATACGTGTTTTTATAATAAAGTTCTCCATATTTTACCGTCACATGGGCATGCTAAGGTTTACAATTGCTAATCAAAATCAAAAATAAGTAGCAGATCATTAGAATATTTTTTATTATGAAATATTGTTGTGACTACGCAGCAATAAAAAATAAAATAAGACTACATTTATAAAACAAACGGAAATAAAAAGTAAGTGAAACCAGGATCACAATAATTATGTCAGTCAGAGTAACAGTATGTTAACAGTAAGTAGTAACAATCAGTTATTGAATCATCATTAATTAAGAAAATCGTCAATCCATAATTAAAATTTATTTAGCTCCCTTTTAAATTTTTATGTAGTCATATTTTTTATAATACTTATTAGCTAGTCTATTAGGTTTAAATGATTCATTGGGATCATTCGCCTGTACCTAATATTACATTAATGAGTGTGAGCACCCGCGATATTATCTGAACATGAACGGGAATGTTATTGAATCTTGGATTGTTGCATTACAGGCGAATGCTAGTCAGTCAGTGAGGCAGTATTGTAACTTAATGGTCACAATCGAACCCTGGAATGTTACATTACGGGCGAATGCTCCGGTGAGCGAGCGCCTCATCATATCCAAATCGAGTAAGCGGCACCTGGTGAACGGTACCTATTTAGAATTCCTACACTTAGGGCTGAGTTACGTCGCACAATTCCAAATAGTTCGCAATATTCCGGCCTCAATCACTAGAAAAACAGGATATTGAAATATTGTTACGGATACGTCCGAAATACCTAACTAATGAGTATCCTCCACGAAGGTATTGTCCAATTTCAATATTTTAAAATGTTCAACGACTGTCATTTGTTTGTTTTACAAATAAGATACAAAATACAAACATGGAATTTCTTGTCAGATTTTCTTGACAATTATGAAAGCGGATCCACACCGAATTATTGTTGTTTTTTACGTGCACGTCACGTACCTACATACGTCAGAAGTTTATTTAAGTAGGTAGTATTTTATTTAGTTTAAACTTTAGGTATTTCCTAAAGTTACATGAAGTTAAACAAATTGAAAGTGTTCAGATATCTATCTGCTCCATGACCGGAACCAAAGAAAATGTGTAGGTACTATGCGTAAACTATTTATATAACAAGTTCATGCCTATATTTTACTACACAACAATAACATTAACAGCAATATTTATAGTAATATTAATATTACTAATATGTAAAGAACAATGCGTCGTTAAAAATAGTAATTTACCATGTTATTACTCTCAAAAGGGGGTTGTGTTGCTATCGGCGGAAGACCAGAGCTTTTCTCCGAAGCAAAATCGATATTCTTCCACGAGACTTCATGTCGCAGTGGCTGAATGTCCGCCAGGCTTGTGTAGTGGAAGCAGCTGCCAGAGCTCATCCGAAGCGAGAGATCTACGTGCTGTTCAGCGCACCTTAGTGACTACGAGCTGAAGACTGGCTGGCTGAACTGGCGTCTGATATCTCACCTTTGTAATATATGTTATATCCTTAAAAATGATTCAGTAATTATTTGTAATGATTTTTCGTAAGAATTGATCTGATAAACCATGAAAACGACACTAAGACGATTTTTTTTAAATCTAGCATCCGCCATATTGGATAGGTGGTAAAACCAAATTTGTGTTTGACTCGCATTTAAAAATAGAAAAAGGTCCACCATCCCATCTGGCGGCCAACACTACCACCGCGCGCTCATTGGTCAAATCAAATAGCGCGCGCTTCCCGGCTTCCTGATACACGCTTCCGTTCCTTTTCACGAAATCACTCCCACAGAAAGCGAGAGGAAAGATGTTACACATCAAAAAGCCGGGTATTGTCTACGTAAAGGCGCTCCCTCACCGGTAGTGTTGCCAGGTCCGATTTGTTGTAAATCGGTACATAAGGTCAAAAAAATCGGGATTTAGGGTTGCAGATCGGAAGAGTAAACAAAAAAAAAACAAGGGGTTTTAAGTCTATTTAATCTTACATAACAAGTAATCAGTCTTGCTAGACTAGTAGAAATTATAAAATAAAATCGTACTTTAAATGTAATTGACGCACTTCAGAAGAATAAAGTACCTAAGTATTAATGTAAATTATTTGTTTTTATTAAATTATATTTTTATTGGACTTTGCCGCCTTTAGAATGGCCTTGTTTTTTATAACATAGTTATAAAATTCATTAAATTTGAATTTCTGCTTTCACATGCTCGAGTACCTGATCGGGACATTTAGCGTCCCGATCAGGTACAAATCGGGACGCGTCCCCAGACCCCTGAAAATCGGGACGTCCCGCTCAAATCGGGACACCGGCAACACTACCTACTGGGAGCATCCTTTACCCGCGACCTAGCCGTGTTAGTTCTATCTATTTATTAAGTATATCTAGTAACCTATCCTGCTGGTTTCAATAACCTCTCTACACTACCTAGCAGTTGATGGCCTGCGCAGTCTACTTGTAAAATCCTAGCCGTTACCTACAGCGGAATCTTGGGTTGTTACATTACAGACGAATGCTCCTTGGTGAGCGCCTTTAAAGGCAACACGGACTTTCCTACAAGAATATACCCCAAAACTGCGGTCGGTATATTACAAAATCCTTAACATACCTACGTATGTATTTTTTAAATTAAAGTCAGGGGAATTAATTGGTAAGCAAATTGACTACTAATTTAAATTGTTCGTATATTCAAATCATAACTGCTATTCTTTGATTGTTGTATGAAACGGCTATAGCACGGAAAATAGACATAGGGTGTCAATTTGCTAAACAATTAATTTCCCTGTCCGTATCTGCATATTAACAATAAAGACATTTATTATTATTATTTATTAAAAACAAAGTTTATAAAAATCTTACCTTAAGAACCCCCGAAAAACCGCTTTCACGGTTTTTTTGTCATTTGTGATAACATTTTTAATACGCCACGCAGAGAGCTCGGTAGTACACTTCCGCATGTACACTCACCTGCAAAATTGCATGGATACCTTAGTGTCTATTTTCCAGTGAACGTTTGAGTTCAAATTTTCGAAAATAGAACTAGCTTTCGCTTTTCGCTTCACACGATTTTGTTTCTGTACTGTCCATGGATTTTTGAAGTCGACCGTACCTACTACACTCACGTCACGACAAGCACAAAAGCCTACCTTTTTTGACATTTGGAAATGTTCTTGGATGAGATGAGAGAGACGGCATCTGTCATCTGCTAAGTAAGGGAGCCCTACTGATGCCGTCTCTTTAGCAATTTCTTTGTGACAGGTCTTACTGCCGTTATTGGGGAGTGCCCTGAGTGCAAAGTGTATCCCTAATTTACAAGATTTACCCAGATCCATAATTAATTTCGAAAGTAAGAATAACTGACAATATACCTAATCTCCTGTTCAATTTCAATATTTTTAAACTTACGAGCGCATTTTGTTTGTTATACGTAACAAGATATAAAACATATACAATATGGAATTCCTCTTGATAAACTCAAAGCGGATTCACACCGAATCATTCTTGTATCCCACGTGCGCGGTGCGCACCGGCCGTTTATTTTTATTGAATTTAAAAACTTTAATGTGCTAAAGATTTGCGAAGAAAAATTATATGGAAAGTGTTCAGCTATCTTTAACTCAAATACTGAGAGCCAGAGCCAGAGTGTATGGGTACTATGCAAAAGTCATTTATAACAAGACCATGCCAATATTTTACTGGCACAGCAATATTTATAGTAATATTAATATTACTATTGTATAGAGAACAATGCGTCGTTGAAAAAAGTAATTTACCATGTTATTACTCTCAGACGGGGGATGCGTTGCCATCGGCGGAGGACCAGAGCTTTTCTCCGAAAACAAAATCGATATTCTTCCACGAGACTTCATGTCGCAGTGGACTGACTGTCCGCCAGGCTTGTGCAGTGGAAGCAGCTGCCAGAGCTCATCCGAAGCGAGAGATCTACGTGCTGTTCAGCGCACCTGTTACCGACTACGAGCTTAAGACTAGCTGCCTCGCAAAGCTCCACCAATTCCTCAATGTGAAATTCCTGAGAGTGCATGCAGCTGAATATTCAAGAGGAACAGCCGTACAGTCAATGTTACTCAACGATGTGATACATAGTAGATTTCGGATACAGCATACCGCAGATATACTGAGAATTTTGACCCTCAACAAATGGGGTGGTATATATTTGGACACTGATATGATAGTCACTAGATCATTAGAGAACCTGCCACCAAATTTTGTTGCTAAAGAAAGCGACGATGAAATCGCATCAGCGATCCTGTCCTTTGCTAAAGACGAAATTGGAACCAACATAACAAATGAAGTCATCAAGTAGGATTTTTTTGTTTTTTTATTAAGTTTCTTTTAGTCCATCTGATTAATTCATTCTTATTCGCTTGCATCTTATAAGGGCTACACCAGTTACACACGATGAGGACAGCCCAGATGAATATGTACTGGAAGTGTAGCCCTATTCGGTCGGAGGTGTGAGTAGTTTCGGGATTTTTTGCTACACAAACGACGGATTGGATTGGGATAGACGTATTTGATAGTACAGTCTTCCATCTTTTTAGTCTGATAGTCTTTATTACAAAGTCAGTTCTCGAAAGAAACAAAGTTTGTGTGCACCATAAGTATTGCTTCCGGCCGTTAAACAAACGCAGATCAAAATATTTTGTGGATATTACAAATTTTGAAGTACCTAGTCTTTAAATTACGTGACGAAGGATGCATAGAAATTCAAGACCACGCCAAAACAACATGATGACACGATGGCGTTGCATGTGTGTTTATCACACTTAATTAGGTTTCAACTATAAAAATATAATTATCATCCTTATTTCTTGTTAACAGAGGGATTAGTAAAGAGTACGACCCGTCACTTTGGTCAGCTATAGGCGCAAACGCCATTGATGATGTGTTGCGGAGAAATTGTCCAAAAGTGGTGCATTCTCCAGCTTACCAGACGAAACCCATCAATAAATGTAAAGGTATGAGCCTAGTTAGTTTAGTTGGTGTTGCTTTTGAAACAATCGTGCTTCGCCAGGTTTTTCATCGGAAGGCGAAGAATAATATATATAATATATAGGTGCTATAGGCGCTAAAGCTGTAGAAGTGTTACGAAGATTATGTCCAAAAGTAGTGCGTTCCGGAGATTTCTTGACGAAATCCACCAATAACTGTAAAGGTATTATGTGTTGTTGTTGTATCGTGTTTCGACACGTTTACCATCCGAAGGCGAAGAATGGCTCAGTGGCTTCCACAGGGGAACACCCAAATACTCCGAAACATTTTATTCCGAATTTCGATGTTCCAATGTTCAAAAGTCCGATTTCATAATACCTAAGAACTATAATGGTGCCGATTCTCTTGTCACAAAATTCTCTAAACTAGACTAAAAATCACCAAAATTTAGTTTATTCCTGTCAAACGACCATTTCCTATTCTGAAATTGACTAAAGTGACACAACTTAACTATATTTTAGTTTGACAGCTCTAAAATGGTACTGAGTTTTTAATTTAGTGAAAATGGCAATTTTGCTATTCTGAATTTGACGTTTTTAAACTAAAATTTAGATTTTCTAACTAAATCTGACTATTTTTAATCGCGATTAAAAAGGTGTGGAATAAAATTAGTTTTCATGAACTAAAATTCACACCAATCACCTCGACTTCTGGTGGAAAACCAGTACTTTATAGAAGGAGTATCTATTCATACACGAAATATTTTAAGATAAACATCTTTAGGTCGTAAAAAAGCCATATCAGCGAATTTTTTTTTTAATCTAAGTGTTTTATATTTTTACATAATTATTATAATTCTAAAATTGCTTATGACATTTTGCGAAAAAAACAATAATTTACTTATTCTATGAATGACACGCCTCGACGCGGTGACGCCGAATGGTGCGGTGGGGTGGCGGTATGGGCGCGGTGAATTTTGATAATTAATCATCATATCAAGTAATTTTAAACTATTTAATTTTTTGAATAATATACTCACATAAAAAAAAAATCATTTCCATGGCCTCTTTACCACCTATAGGTGTACCACTTAAAATATTTCGTGTTTATCCCTATATATTTTTTTTTCTTTTCTTTTGCTTATATCTGGAAAATGGTGTGTCCTATCGCAAAAATAATGAAAATTTCGACCCCCTTTTAGAAGCCCTTAAACCCCTATTACTCTACATGCAGGTAATCTTTTTTTTCATTTTCCACACAAAAAGTGAAAAATTCCTTAAAAAACACGTCACGCGGGCAGCGTGACGTGTTTTTGCCCATGCGCGCCTCCGGCTCTAAAAAAAATCATGGGCAAACAAGTACAACATTACGAAGACAAAAGAAAAAAAAAATACCACGTGGAGTCACGATTGTCAATTTCGATTTAGTTGTGTCAAACTTATTTTTAAATTTAGAGAATTTTGTGTGCAGAATAGCTTTAAGATTCTCATAGCCAAAAGTAAGGAATTTTAGTGATAGTTTAGTTAGTTTAGTTCGGTGTACAAGAGAATCGGCACCAATGTCTATTATTAACAATCACGACATTTATTTTACCGAAAGTCGTAAATGCGATTAATTGATTTCCGATTTTCATACGTTCGAAGAATCAATTGCTCGATGGGTTCTCGGTCCGAAAAACGACTTTCCGATTTTCAGTACTCCGAATAAACTGCTAAAATGCTGCAGATCCCCTCTATTGTTGGTGAATCATTTGGGTTAGGTTAGGTTAGAACTGTGACCATTAAAGCGCGATGGCGAGCGAGCGTAACGAGCGTGCCGCGGCAGCGGCCGCCGAGCGCCAGACCCCCTCTATTATTGGGGAATCACAAGGTTTTACAAGACGTTTTTATTTCGGAATTCTAATTAATCGGTACTTTAATAATCGGAATTTGTATTTTTGATGTTTCGAATTATCATTAAGTCGGACTTATTGTTATTCGATCTATTGAAACTCGGTATTTTGAGAATAATAATTATAAACGTTAGGAATATTGAAATTTTGAAATTATAAAAATAGGATGAATGATAAATCGGAGTTGTTATATTAGGAATTTTGAACCATTCGGAAATATGAAAACCGGTATTTTGAAATTCGTATTTGTGACTGTCGGATTAAAGTTTTTCGTATTAATGTAGTATACCACAGGGTCCACAGGTAACCACACTTGAATTTTCCCACCCATTGAGCATCACGCACCCATGCCTCGTTTTTCCGCTCTGCACTATGTCGCTACGTAGGTTTCATGGGCGTACGATATATGAACATTTTAAATCTTTTTTTTTTCTTCTTAAAGCGACCGGTTACGTGCTCACTATTCAAGAACCGCCCATCCTTCGTATCTTCATATTCTACTTATCCTTCCTTCACGTGCCACTTAAGTTTAGTATTTCAGCATAGCACATAAGTGCTATGCTGAAATACTAAACTTAAGTGATTAAGTAATTAAGTGGTTAAGTAATTTATTTAAATAAATTATGTCTAACGATACTGTATTTAATTTTCAGGAGTTATGATCTTCGGCTACGAGCTATTCTACCCCCAGTATTATGTGGACATTGATGTCATTTTTAACCCTGCGCCGAAAACATTTGATTTGGGTCGCCCTTACACGTATCACATGTGGGATTCTTTAAGCCATAATAGAACAATTAGAAGCGGCACAGTTTATGAGTTAGTTGCTAGAGCCTTCTGTCCGACTATTCATAGCCAGTATTCTTATGAGTTTTCCGCTGTAACTAACGAGCCGTCAACTCAAGAAACACCTATACTAAGAACCTAGTGTAGACCAACTTGTGAACTTGTTTCTGTACAATAATCTTACTATATTGACCGTAAAGACAAATTTATATAAGTAGACTAGCTGACCCGACAGACTTCGTTCTGTCAAAAGCTATTTGACTGTGGCAGTTTCTCTACGCTCAAAGGAAATATAATATAAACTCCACTAGGTACTCTACTCTACCCTACCCTACCCTACCTACCTACCTACCCTACCCTACCCTACCCTACCCTACCTACGTAAAACATTTTTTTTTTTTTTTGATACAAACCTATTCTCAGACCTACCAAATGATGTCTGACACGTTATGTCAAACGCCATACATTAGAAAAGTAAATATGGTCGTTTTCTTACATTTTCATTTTTTTTTAACTTTCTTAATTTTTTCTTACATAAGAACCTTCTCCTGACAATATAAACACAACAAAAAAATTATTAGCGAAATCGGTCCAGCCGTTCACAAATTATTGTTGTTTTTTTTTTCATGTTTTCTCACCGTTTAAACCTTCCCTGGACTACGACAAACATTTCAAAACCAAAATCAGCTAAATCGGCCCAGCCGTTCCCGAGCTTTAGCGAGACTAACGAACAGCAATTGATTTTTATATATATAGATAATAAAAGGATGCGATAGCGAGTTCTAACTGACCATTTAAATTAACTTTTATCTCAGGACATTGTGTAATTGTCTTAGGTACGCGTCTCGGCCAAAGCCTTGTCCTATCCCACACAATCACAAAACATAAAAAGTACAACAAAAAAAAACATTTTTACTCTGAAACCTTTGGTGTTGTCTACCTAAAAGTGTTAGCCGTAGTATCCTGCCGAGCGAACATTTTATTCAGAGCAAACTTTTGCTGTTCTGCCAATGTTCACTCAAAACAGAAAACATCTGTTTTCACTACCCTGCCGAGCGAACATTTTGTTTTGTGTAAATGTTTGCTGTTCTACCGATGTACGCCCAAAACAGAAAACACCTGTTTTTAGTACAACGAGAAAACGAACACTAGTTCTAAACAAAAGCTGGTACTGAGCAGTTCATTCTTCTGCTCCTGAGAATAAGAAGAAAAAAAAAATGAAGATTTTCAATCATCTTTACGCTGAAACTGAGATTTAGATCTATATCCGCTCATTTGTCCAATGCAATCTACTGGCGCTGAGCGAAAACGCTGAAATGTCCAATGCCACGAGAGTGGACTTGAATTTTTTGCGCGAATTTTATGCAGACAGCGCACCCTGTTTTATTTTTTGTGAATTTATTTAATGCAGCTACAGCTTTCGTTCTTGTATTAAAAGAAAGCCATTGAAAATCCTGATATTTTCGTTGAAAAATTAGTAGGAATTAGTTGGTTGATATGGGCATAACAAAATAATTATTGTATAAGTAGGTAGTTGAAGTGGCGGCGCGGCGCGTTGGGGTCGCCACGGTTAGGTGGTTTGTACCGAGTTATTTGTTTCTATTTCTAAACTTTGTATGAAAAATGGTTACTACATTATGTAATTTTGAATCAAATGAAATCATAATGTAGTAACCATTTTTATTAAAAAAAGGCGAATATAGTCTGAATCGACTATATTAGCCTTTTTTAAGTAAAAAAAAAAAAACAAGGTTATCGCTTTAGATTTTGAAATAATATTCTTTATTTAAATAAATTGGCGTGTTAAACTAACATAAACAAAAAAGTCATTTAAAGCTACAAAACAAGTTGTGTAATGAAGCCTGGTCTGTGCACTTGAGGAAACAGTCATTAGTTTACTATCAGTTCATAAAAACTTTTTGTTTAAAAGCCATGTTCATGTAACCCGACACCACGCCGCGCGGCGATAAAAAATGGTCAGGGTCACTTGACTCAGCGCGACGCGCGGGTGTCGGACACAAGAGTGTATGAGATTAGTGAAAACACGGGTTAATAGGTTAATTGGACGTAGTTTAACGAAAAGGATCCAATCCACACAAAGTCCTTAATAGGTAAGAGCTATTGATATTTGAAGTTTAGAAGATATAACATATTTTGTATTTCCGTGCATGTGGGCTGGTTCTGAGGTTGATAAAAATGATAAACTATTGCTTGGATCTATTTTACTCGCCTATAGTATCGATATTTTAGACTCGGTTTGGTACACTTAACTCATTTTTGACCATGTTGTGGATTGGATCCTTTTCGTTTAACTAAGTACGTCCAATTATGAAACCCTGCATCCTAGCAAAAAGCAAGGCATTGTGACGTACAAACGCGACTTGATTGATCAGGATCACGCGAGAAAGTCATAATCCATACAAATATTAAAACCGGCCAAGTGCGTGTCGGACCACGCACTGTGAAGGGTTCCGATTTCCGAAGTTGGGATAAATTTATCCAAGAACAAACTTAACCGCCGAAAGGGAGAGGTTACTCGCAGGACCGACAGCCGTGACAAGGCCTCAGCACTGCTCATGCAATGCTTAGGCTCGGCGTTCCTCCAATGTGTTCTGCGCCGTGTAATCGAAGCAGTTGGTATTTTGTTTGTTAAACGTAACAAGATTCAAAACAAACATAACATCGGATTCTCGATAGTCGCGAAAGTGGATCCACACCAAATTATTCTTGTAGGTGTCGCACGTGCGCACCGGCCGTTTATTATATTTTATTTTATTTAACGCGTAAGTATATGCGTAAGCCATTCATATCAAGATCACGCCGACATTTTACTGGCACAGCAATAATTATAGTAATAATATTAATATATATTTTATACAAAGGATTGAATATAATAAAAAACAAATATTTGTGCCATGTCATGACTCTGAGACGGGGATTGCATTGCCAACGACGGAGGACCCAAGCTTTTCTCCGAAAGCAAAACCGATATTCTTCCACGAGTCTTCATGCCGCAGTGGCCTCATACGGAACGAGAGATCTACTTACGTGCTGTTCAGCGCACCTGTTAGCGACTACGAACTTCAGACTAGCTGCCTAGCAAAGATCCATCAATTCCCCAATGTGAAATTCTTGAGAGTGCATGCCGCTGAATATTCAAGAGGAACAGCCGTACAGTCAATGTTATACTCAACACTCAAATCTTTTTATTGCATTCCACAATTTATATGAATAGATGGTAGTGTTTGTGTGTGTATATAGATTCTCTGGCGTAAAAAGAAAAAAAAAATATGAGAAGATTTTGGATGCGACCAAGTCGCAACGCAATAGGCGTGATGATCCCAGAATTCTTGAAGAACACAGAATGGATGACTAAACCGAAGAACTCTACGTTCGAAATTTGAAATGTTACCGAAGGTTTTTATCCGGACTTATGATATCGAAAACTAATACTTATTGGAGAAATGCTATACCAGATCAAGTTCGGTTAACTTTTAGATACCTTGCTACAGGAGAGTCATTTTTTTACAAGCAAGATGGCACGCACATGTCTTCTCCGTTAAATGTCACAAATGTGGATACAGCTTTCGATGAGTTCCGTGTCACGTATGAATGTGCAAGGAGACGTTACCTAGATGACTTTGGCAAAATAATTGGCAAAAATAAAATAGTAACAATGTAATTCGCTTAACATTGTGCTTAAATCTTGTTGTCGCCGCATTTTCAATGCATTTCCATAAACAATCTTAAGTTTGTGTTTGACATAACGGATAGAAAACACTTATAACCCACCACATTTTGTTTACAGTTCATAAAAAAACGCGGGAAATTGACAAAAAAAAACAATAAATATTTTGAATGAAAACAAACAATTTTCCTACAGTTGACAATTCGAGTCACTCATGAACATGATAAAATTCAGTTAATCGAAGCGCAAAACGTAACATTTACTCAGAAAATAACCAAAAATGAAATATACACGAAAAACGAAACGAGGTTTAGGTTTCGCTTGTTTATCAATGTGTGTACTAATATTCCTCAAAGAACTGTACACGATCACTTACTGGAATAATTTCGACGCGTTGCCATCAGCTGAAGATCCGAGCTTTGCTCCGAAAGTGAATAATTCAATATTCTTCCATGAGACGTCGTATAAGGGCAAACTAACTGCTCGAAAAGCTTGTGCAGTGGAAGCAGCTGCCAGAGCTCATCCAAAGCGAGAGATTTACGTGCTGTTCATCGCACCTGTTACCGACTACGAGCTAAAGACTGGCTGTATCGCAAAACTCCTCCACTTCCCCAATGTGAAATTTTTGAGAGTGCATGTTGCTGAATATTCAAAAGAAACAGTCGTACAGTCAATATTGCTCAACGATTTGAAGAAAAGTAGATTTCCAATACAGCATACCGCGGACATAATGAAAATGTTGACCCTTAACAAATGGGGTGGCATATGTTTGGACACCGATATGATAGTTGTCAAACCACTGGAGGATTTGCCACTAAACTGGATTGTGAAACAAGGCGGGAAGTTCGTCGCACCAGGGATATTGTCATTTGGTAAAGACGTAACTGGAAGTAATATAACTAGTTCTATTCTCACGTAAGTGTCGTATCCGTTCTTCTTGAATGTATCACAGCAAGACACGAAGCTCCGTTATACATAGTGTTACCTGTGTGTCCTAAACATTTTTCAGAGAAATATTTCAGACCTACAACCCTAACGACCGATCTGTAACTGGTCGGAGAGCTATTCAGAACGTGGTTCAACGTATGTGTCCTGTAAGAATGCGTTGGGATAGCTGTCATGGTAAGACCATTTGAACCAGAGGGAAGAAAAAGACGGAAAGTTTAAAAGCTGTTTCGCCATAATCTGTTGAGCTGTAGGTAAAAGTCTTTCTAGAATCTAAGGTTTGGTGACATTGGGTTTTTACATGACATTTAATTATACTTTAACTAACAGAGTATGGCAAAACTGACTCAAGTTAAATAATGTTTTGTTTCGTTTCTTCCTTTTTTTTTTTCTTAACTCATTAAAATATATTTTACATTATGTTCCAGATATCGCAATCTACAAATATCAGTTGTTCTACCCTATTGATAAAATATTATGGAATGCAGACTATAAAGTGACAAACAACCAAGCTTCTTTCTCGTTTCGATGGAACTTCATCAGCCCTAGTAGAAGTCCTTATAATATATACATACCTAACGAGAAGCTTGCTAAAAGATACTGTCCTTCAATATTTAAGTCGTACCGAGAAGAGTTACTTGGTGTTTGACGATTGAATCATTCAAGACCGTCTAAAGTAGATGATGATAATTGTACTACATAATGCAAAATAGAAAAGAAGGAAATATTATTTCTAAATATTTTAAAGATCGTTTCAAGGTTCATGAAAAGCCAGCTGATCATTAACAATTGATTGCAATTGCAAATAAATTGTACCCAAAGAGGAAGGCCTGATATCTCAGGCACCACACTCTTTTTTTATATTATGCAAATAACTTATACATACCTAACACTAATTCACCACGCTTGCTCAAGGCGGATTGGCGATTACAGATTTGTAGTCAAGACAAATCAGGAACCGGAACAGGCCCGTTTTGCATGACAAAGCCGGATAAGTTTCACATAGTAGGTAGGAATGTTAATCATCTGCCTCGCCTTTTTTCCAACCATGTCGGCATTGGCTTCCAGTCTAACCGGATGAAGTTGTATATTACATGAACCGATTGCCTATCTGACCTCCACAACCCAGTTACTGGGCAACACCCCTAGGTAAGACTGGTCGTCAGACTTTCGGGCTTCTGGTTAACCGTAACGAATGTCAATGATCTACGAATGACAGCCTGGACCAACGGCTGAAATGTTGGGATAGCACGTAAATAAGGAGAATCGAGCCCCAGACCACAACCTACACGTCCACCACCGCCGATAATTTGAGAGTGTTCTCAGTCACTTCAGGTTCAGTGATCCTTGTCGAACTGCCCGTGCGCCCAACGATGTTTGCTCTGGGATTCCTTGTGCCGCTTCTTCTTTCTTACTATAGGTACCTACCTATTTTATGTGTCATGATTAATTTGTTTATTTTAGAAGATTAGTTAGTTCCATATACCAAATCTCTTGCATTTTACTAATACTTAAAATAATATAATTTAATAGCTATTTAACTTAACTTAGACATTCATATTAATTACTTAAGAAATAAATTAAATATTCACAAACTGAAAAAAAAAACCATCAACAAGCTGACAGTCATTTATTCTTCCAGTTATTAATTACATTATTTAATCAAATATGCAGGACACACACAAACATATAATATTATGAACATTTTATTTAATATATTTTACATATTTTAAAAGCTAACGGTCTTAAAATAATAACAATTTTATTATATGTACAGACGCCAGCACATCAAGCTACTACAATCTGTCAAATTTCTTTAATAGATTTTCAACTTTATCACTACAGTATAAGGTTCAAGGTTCATTGCGAAAATTTGACAGTTTCGGGTAGCTTGACCTGCTGGCGTCTGTACAAGTATATAAAAAGGAGGGGAAATAATCATAGGGCATAAAAAAATCATCATCGGAAAACCTCAAACGGCGCAAATACTCCAATCTTATTGGGACTTATATGTTCGAGCCGTTTGGGGTTGAAACACTAGGGCCATGGGGTCAAACTCAAACTCAAACTCAAATCATTTATTTAAATTAAACCATTTACAGGGACTTTTGAATTGTCAAGGAGTCGGTCAGTAAGAAAAATGAAGCTACATTCCCATTCCAAGCGTAGGTACCTATGGAGAAGAACGGGCAAGAAACTCCATAGACACTCTTTTAAATTAAATTTGTTACAAAAATATTAGTTACACATATAATGTTGAATTTATAACATAATGTGAGAACGATGTAAAAATAAAAACGTACACGTTAAAAGCGTCCAGAGTAGGTACACCAAATAGAAACAAAAAAAAAAAAAAAAAAACTATTCAAAAATAAAACAATTAAAATAAGCCATGGCAGCTAATAGATGACCAGTCCCAACTGACAGCGCCCGTTCACGAACATGACGCATGGATTAGCACCATTCAGCTCAACCATTTTGAAGGGAGCTAAATGATCCAACACACGCGCCACCATCAGCGAGACATCTAAGTGAGCATGACATACTCTCAGCCGCCAGGGCACATTCAAGTCAATGAAGGATATATTACCCGGTCAATGGTAGCTCTATAGTACATAGTACTCACACCTGTGCTATGCAATTATATAATACGAAGGAGATTGAGTTTATAAAATGCAAAGATAGTCTTACAATCTTCAGCATTATTTTCAAATGTTAATCAATTACCTAGTTGAGGTTGTGGAGCAGGACCAGCACTCAGCCAAGCATTTTTATCGGTGATATAATCCCCCAACTTATAATATGCCTGCCTGCATAGTGTGCGTTTTATACCTACAAGATTTAAATTTAGTCTCATTCAGTTGAAGTATGTGGGGAGGAATTTTATTATAACATTTTAAACAGTACCCCATGAAAGATGAGTCTACTTTAGCCAGTCTGAAACCTGGTTTAACTAATAGGTCCAAGTGCCCTTAGCTTTTCGAGACATCGCCAAGCGGTTGCTTGACTCTTCACGTGACTTGAGGGCTGGCCTATTTTTAGGGGAAAAGAAGAAAAAAAAAAGAATGAGAGAATAAAAAGAGAGAAAAAACAGAAAAAGAAAAAGAGAGAGAGAATTTTAACACTGCGGTGTAGAATATTGCAGTTTTAGGTCATCGCCATCTCTTGACAGATAAAGGAACTAATATAAATTTTGTTGATTTCTGAAAAAGTGTGCTATTTAAAGACGTAGTTTTATTTTTCCTGTAATCTTTACTTAAGCTTTTTGATCTTTCTCTATGCCATTACCGACTGCTGAGGCTGTTCACGATATGATGTGAACTTTTTATAAAATATTTATCTTTGGTTTTTTATTGGGTTTTTATTGTTTATTATTGATACGTGGTTGTTTTTTGCACTATCTGTCAATATACTTATAATTCTATACCGAATGGCTGTGACTTCGGAGATAAGGCGGGAACGGTATTTTTTTTTAATTTTTCTTCAAATGTCAAAAACTATGCGGACTAAAGAAAAAAATATTTTTTTGAGAATGTGCAAAGAGCGTTCTTTCATATGATACCCCACATGCCCTAGTAGCCGCATTTCGAATTTTTAAGACCACCTTTGCTTTTCTTATTTGTTTTCTTTTTCTAAATTTCAAAATGATAGCATCAGTAGTTTTTGAGATATTCAGCTGTGACAGACAGACAGACAGACTGAGTCACAACATAAGGGTTCCTTTATAGCATTTTGGTACGGAACCCTTATGAAGCTGGCGCACTGACATGAACTAAGTATTAATGAAAAAAAAAAAAAATGCTCTTTCAGTGGACACGCGGTTACCTACATAGAAAATTATTCAATAGAAAGGTTAGAATTTAAAACAATCTTTCCACGCTAGCGGATAAAATGCAGTTTTGCACTCAGATTTCGAATGATAAACAGAATCTTTCCGAGATTGTGAGGTGAAAAAGTTCTTTATAGTCGGGTTTTATCCTTGTTAAGATCCAAATTCTTCTCCATACATCTCGTATATTGTTGGACAAAAATTTTGTGCCATTTTTTCATATGGAGAATCCTTTTCGATTTTCATATCATAGGTTAATTTATTCCAAAAATGGTGAGTGTAGGCGTTTTCAAAGTTCTTCAATTCACCAGGTATGAAGTATTCGTTTTTTCTGGAATAATGTACCGGGTAGAAATACTCTGGGCCATATACTTCGAGTCCTGAAAATATATAAAATATAGGATAAGTTTTTTTTTAAGAGTAGTCCCAAGTGATCAATAAACGAAATCCTGTGACCTAGACACGGTTTTCCTAACACATGGCTGCTGAAAAAAAATCTCACCATCGGTCTTCCTTTTAAATAAATTATAGTTTAAAAAACTAAAAGTTGTCAAAAATATTTCATTGGAAAGTTTTCTAAAAGTAGAGTTCGTATGAAAATATAATACAAAGCACCCCACGCTTTTTGAACTGAAAACTTCTTTAGACGCGTTGAGCGATTTTTGGTAGGGGAAAAACTTATGGGTTCGCGATCGTCACCGAACGCTTTCCATGAGCTATATGTATACTGTGTATATATGTGTACTTTTTGGATGAACAAAAATCATGAAACTCGCGTCATCGTCACCGAACGCTTTCCATGAGCTATATGTATAAAAGAACAGTTATTCCAAAATTTTGTGTTTTCACTTGTGTCGGCAGTCCTTATGACTGCCAATTTTTTTTACAATAACTTTAGTTTTCTCGTTAATTATTTTATTCTTTACTAAAATATATTTTTTGTTTTTTAGTTCAGTTTACCATTAAAGCGTGTTTTTTTGTTTTTTTAAACCATAGTTGTTTTTTTCTTTTAGCGCCGGTTCATCGTTAAAGCGTGTTTTTTTTTTTGTTTTTTAAACTATTATTTGTTTAATTTTTTTTTGAAATATATTTCTAATCATTGAATATTCATCGGCCCTTGATAAGTGTGCAGTTTCAGTTAAATCTTAAGTTTTTAAGTGGGTGAAAATCGCATTCATAGATTCCATTACAACCAGTAGGTGGAACTAATACTAGAATCCAGTGCATGCGTCTGGAACCTGCATGAAAAGAAGTACACTTTACTTTTAGAAAAGGTACAAAAGGCTATCTTAGGTATCTGTATAAACGTTTTAATGTACCCTTCGAACTTTCTTTTAGGCTGTTTAGGGTACAATTCTCTCGAGGTTAGAAGAAAAAATTACCAAATCTATATATATACTACTAATATATAAAGCTGAAGAGTTTGTTTGTTTGTTTGTTTGAACGCGCTAATCTCAGGAAGTGCTGGTTGGAATTGAAAAATTCTTTTTGTGTTGGATAGTACATTTATTGAGGAATATTATAGGCTATATTACATCACGCTACGACTAATAGGAGCGGAGCATAAATGAAAAATGTTGTAAAAACGGGAAAAAATATTCCTTTTTGGGAGCTTCCGTTGCGTGCGCTGCATAAACGGTTTAAGTTACGCAAATATCATGTATTATGGAATTGTTCCTCTTTAAATGTTCTAAAAAAAAGTCCGCGACAGCATATGTCTATCTTTTAAGATTGACTCACTATAACCTTTTTTTATGATAATCAATGTTTTTCGAAATTAATTCATTATTTGCGAAGGAGTTTGGTCAACATAATATTAATCCTTATCCAAATAAATATGTTATTAATCACAAGTATTTAAATGTTAACAAAATTGTCCTTGACATCACTTGATTTCAATCAACATCTTAGGAGATATCATAATTTTAAAATAGAGAAGGAATTATGAAAACCGGCTCAATCATCTGCCTCGGTAAGAGTGTCTAGAATTTTCTAATACCTTTTGTAAAGTTTCATATTGAGACACGAAGCAACAAAATACGAAACAAAATACAAAATACCTGTACACTTCAAGTCATTATATAATTTAAATCAGTTTAAGCAGCAGTTAAAATCATTTTTGATAGAAAAGTGCTATTACACCCTTGATGAGCTTCTCTGTGACACATACAACTAGACTTTAATTATACTTATACTATTTTTATTGACATGATAGATTTTATTTTTTATTTTTGACATTGTGTAATGAATGAATCTTTTTTAATTTGTTTTTATTTTCTTTATTTGACATATCATTTATAACATCACTATTTTTATTGACATTAGATTATATTCTTGTCATATGTAATAGTGAAATCTTTAGTTTATTTGTTTTGATATTATTCTTATTTTTTTTTTTTGACATTTAACGTAATAACAGGGAATCGCAAATGTTTTACTTTCTAATTTCTTATTTGGTTAATGTAATGATAATGATTTATATTGTAATTCTTTAAATTTTTAATCTCATAAAATGTTGTGTAAAATTTCGATACAATGTAAAAATTGTTACAGAAATAAATAAATAAATAAACGATCTAGAGGAATGTGGCCGTTTTTCTTTAGATCGGATTTTGTTGCTACGTGTCTCAATATGAAACTTTATAAAAGGTATTAGAAAATTCTAGACTCACTTACCGAGGGAGCTGATTGAGCCGTTTTTCATAATTCCTCCTCATTCACGAGATAATATTTTTTAACGGAGTGGCGCTAGTGGACCCGAGACAGCCCTCTTAAAAGGTGCAACTTTGCTTCAACTTTATGGAATACCACAGCCAATAAAATCGCACCATATAAATGAGGCTTTAGTCAAGATTTACAGCAACAGATCCCCGTCTCTGCATACCCAATAGGGTAATTATAGGCGTGAAGACATCAGTTATGTTGATGACTTAGTACTAACCTTGACATGTGTTAGAGGACCACTCTATCAGGTTGGACGTCTCGCACATTTTGTGCAGTACTCTCGTTATGGCGCCAGGTCCGTTATGTATCCAAATATCAGGTCTATACGTTGTTTTAACTTCACTGGAAATAAATACAAAAATATTAAACAAGTTTGCTAAAAGAAAACATGTCACATTGATGAGAAAGATAAATTTAATCGCTCAATTCAATTATCTTTATCTGGTGAACATGGAATTACTAATACCTATTCAGCAAACATAAGTATGATAGTATGTACAAGTAGATAATTATATATTATCTGTATCATCAGTATTTAGTTATTGTATTGTTTTAACAGTGTTTCGAATTAACACACTCAACATAAAGATGCGTCCACATTTGTGGCAATACCTACTGCGTTTCCTACACATTTCCAGTATATTATAAGCTGTTTACTCACTGCACGGAAATCAGCGAGATCAGCTTATACTGGAAATATATAGCGTGATATGTAACCGTGTGTACAATGCGACGCTAGGCTCTGCTTAGTAGTCCCAGCCAGGGTTTTGGTTTGTCCGAAAGGGATACCGTGGCTCTGGCACACAGGCAACTGAAGGAACACGGCTGGGTTTCAGTCAGTAAAAGTCTGACACCACCCACTCCGCCCAGTGCGGGAAAGGCTCCTTAGTCACGCTTACACTTGTAATGTTGGGAATCGCCAACTGCATCGCACAGGAAGATCACGTCTAAACGAAGAGTGTGAATAATATGGAAAATGTATATGTTAAATTAGAGCAATTTCTTAATAACTTAATATATGAATATTTTAGATTATGTTTATATTACACAGTGAAAATAATTTTTAAAGTTATGTCTAACGCGGATAAAAAACAGAGTAGGTATCACGCAAAATCTATCAAGCGTATTTTGCTGAAACCTTCACCTTATTAAAGATAATTTAAATATTGATCTTTTAGTATACGTGTTTCATTAAAATACTTTTTGTTTTATGTATAACTAGCTTTTGCCCGCAGCTCCACCCGCGTGGATGTCGGTTATCGCGTAAAAAAGTAGCCAATGTCCTTCACCATATCCCAGGCAAATGTCTCTGACAAATTTCTTGACGATCGGTTCAGCGGTTTAGGCGTGAAAACGTAACATACAGAAAGACAGACAGAGTTACTTTCACATTAATACATATTTGGGACAGCGCTCCTGGATGGGCGAGTCCTATTACTGGCTGGACATACGACGCGTTCCGTGAGCTCAGTACAGGACACGCAAGCTAACCACTCATGGTCGCTGGCATATATCTGGGCCTTAATAGAATTATGTCATAAAAACCGGCCAAGTACGTGCGGACCATAGACAATGAAAGGTTACGTAGTTGGGATGAATTTATCCCAAGAACAAACTTAACATTGTAGTTATTATTATTATTAGTTGAAATTCAAGTTATCCCATCCATTCCATATTGAGAGATTTACCATGTTTTACTAAGACCATAGACTTCTTATAGGTTTTCCTGTAATGTATATGTAAAGAACTATTTTCTGTAATTTTTTCAAAATTGTAGGATAAGTAGTTTCGGAGATAGGGGAGATAAGGGGGATGGTCAATTTTCATCAATTTTCTCAAATAACTTTAAAAGTATTCGTTATAAAATTAATAAAAAATATATATCTAAAATCCTTGCAATAAGCCCTTTCATTTGAAATGGGTACAAAACAAGTTCGCAAAACTTATTTTTTTTTTTTCAGAGGTAAGGACAGACAGACAAACAGATACACGATCGAGTGATCCTATAAGAGTTACATTTTTTCCTTTTGAGGTACAGAACCCTAAAAACGAGTGCACACGGCTACATATCAGGCTATACATTTCCATATGCTGATCTCGCATTGTATAGAATTTCCGTAGAATGAGAGGTCAGCCGTGTGTAGGTACTCGTTGCGATAAAAGTGTTAAAAAGTCAAGTGCAGTTTAAGTATGTAGGTAGGTATGTGAACATGTGAGTAAGCGGCCATTGTATCGATCGATAGCGATAGTTGTGTGTCTGGATAAACACTTGAAGAGGGACTTATTTCGCGACTGAGGTCATGGACATGATTTAGAAAAAATACAGGACTTATTTCATAACATAAGACAATTCAAGTGCAGAGTCATATAAACGCGAACGTTACTTTGCACGAAATATACTTGCGCGAAAGCCATTTGCGTGAAAAATATTTGCGCGAAAAGATTCTTGCGTGAAAGTGACAAAATTTTGCAATGCTACGACTGCTACGGGTTAGGTGTACGGGAATCAAAACTCTTTGATTTTCGGTAAAACTACAGATTACAGGTAGAATACATAGCTTATTATTATTTTATACTAGCTGACCCGACAGACTTCGTTCTGTCAAAAGCTATTTGACTGTGGCAGTTTGTCTACGCGCAAAGGAAACTACCTACCTACCCTACCCCACCTTACCCTATCCTACCCTACCTACCTATCTACCCTACCCTACCATACCTACCTACCCTACCCTATTCTACCCTACCCTACCCTACCCTACCCTACTCTACCCACCTACCTACCCTACCCTACCAACCCTACCTACCCTACCCTACCTAACTAAAACCTTCAATTTTTTTTTTTTTTTCATGATATAATCTAGTCTCAGACCTACCAAATGATGACTGACACGTTATGTCAAACGCCATAAAGTTACATTAGAAGTTAGAGTTACCTACTTATTATTACAATAAAAATGTAAATATGGTCGTTTTCTTACAATTTTTTTTTTTTAACTTTCTTAAATTTTTCTTACATAAGAACCTTCTCCTGACAATAACAAACACAACAAAAAAATAATTAGCGAAATCGGTCCAGCCGTTCACGCGTGATGCCGTGACCAAGGGAAATAGGGATTCATTTTTATATATATAGATGTATGAGTATGACTTATTGTAATAATTTAGGCGTGAAAACGTAACATACAGACAGACAGACAGAGTTACTTTCACATTTATAATATTATAGTATGGATAGAAATGATATTGTGTGTGAAGGATATGGCTTCACAATAGGTACGTACTTGATGACGGCCTCAGCAAGTTTTCTGCCTAGGTGATCCATAGAAATAGCGATGGCTGCAGCATTCACCAAGCCGTTGTCTTCCTTCGCTACCCAGTTGTGTCCCAGAGGCGTCAGAGACTTGACGACCAGCATATCCGTGTCCAGATAAACCCCTCCCCACTTGTATAAAGTTAAATATCGCAGGACATCAGAAGTATGTTCGACACGCCACTTGCTTTTATTAAAAGGTTCGCCTGCCACCATAGATTCCAAAGGAGTGTTTTTAGCGTAATCAGTTATGTGAACCCTAGCGAACCTGACGTTATGGAAGCGTCGTAATTTCGCGATGCAACTCCTTTGATACACGACGTCACTGACAGGTGCACTGAACATCACATTAATTTGTCGCCTTGGGTGGGCTCTCGCCGCAGACTCGATGGCACATGCCTGACGGGAGTCTAGCCCTCCACGACAGGAGGTCTCGTGAAAGAATATTGAGTTGGGTTTCGGCAAAAAGTTCCTGTCTTCAGCTGACGGCAGTGCATCGTTCTCATCTACGTAATGACACGAAATATTATTATCCGCGTTGTCCAAATGCATGATAAACGGTTGTAAGGTTGACACATTTTGCGCGTTGATATAGTAAATAATAAGACCACTGAAAACTACACAAGTTATGAATATGTACACATGTTTTCTTAAGACGAAAATTTTTTTCTTTGGTGTTTTTAACGTGTACATATTTGAACTTTTCCTACGATAACAATGACTCGAGAAGGCTAAAACGCAAACATTTTAACGACACATTATCAAAATCAGATACAATCATAGAAATATAAAAAAACACGAACGCTTTTTAGTTCTAACATGAGATTTCGATACAGATTGTTACGATCACGTCTAAACGAACACTATTGTAGGATAATGTTTCACATTTGTTTTGTAACAGATAACTAACAATTTTATACGGTCTATATTTTCCTTTTGCTTCCCAAGTCATAAGCGATTTGTCTGCCGACACATCTGTCGGCAGACAAATCGCTTATAACTTGGGAAGCACAAGGAAAATATAGACCGTATATTGTTATACACGGTCTATACTTTGCTTCCCAAAAAAAAAAAAACAAGGCAAAACTGTAAAGAACATGGTTTCTAACCGATATAATCACAATCAATCAATAATATAACATAATAATAATAACATGCTATTATTTATTAATAATAATAACAATAACCCCACCACCGCGCCGTATCTCTACGTTGTCGTGGTGGGGCTTGCTCTGGGTCTGTGCCTGTAGAGTTTACTTTGCCGGAACATGTCTAGGAGCCAGATCAAGAGAGATACAGAAACCCGCAAGGCAGTACGTGGCGAGCTGTTGAGCAGTAGCGACCCCACGGACCCTATCTTCGGGAGAAGTCATGCATCTCATCTCTGGCTTGCCTTTATTGGCCGGCTCGAGTGGACAATCTCAAGAGCAAACGTGCTCGGAGGAAGGAAGTATTCCAGTAAGTGCTGGTAGGGATCTTGATCATCTTCCGGGCTCTGGGATTGTTCTGATAGTCGAGGAATATCTAACTCTCCAGTCATCAAGCACCTCAGGATATGTTGCCTCCTTGTTGCTACGCCACTAATTACTAGCGACCGTTTCCGGGGGTCAATTATTGAGTGTGCAAGTCACCCCCTGCCATTACATTCGTGTTCAATAAAACATGGATCAGGCAGGGACCATAGTCTTCCGTATTTTTCGGTAACCAGTCCATTTTAACCACCCAAAACTAATATCTTTGGATCCATATCCTGCAATAGTCTTACACCAACTGGGGGTTGTCCTTGGATGCACTATGCATCAGGGATAATCGTCGGTTGGTGCCTCATTTAATTAAAAAGCGTCTAACGGGCCTCTGCGAGTTGGCTTCGGCCCCTCGTGCACCTTCAAAAGGTCCGGAATCCATGTCAAAGATACTTTAAATAATAATAATATAGGTAATTTCTTTATTGTCAAACGGTCATCAACAACAAGCTGATTTTAACGCTGTTGATACGAACATTATAGGTGCGGAGAAATCTGAGCTATTGCAAATTTTAAATCGATTTTCACATTATTTTATTACCGATAAAATAATACGAAAAATAAATAAATACATTAATAATAATTAATATAAATTTTAGTACGCGAATTAATACGGGTGGGCTTAAAATATGAAATGATCTGCTCCGCAATTCTGTTAAAATCTCACCGTGAAAACTTA
This sequence comes from Dryobota labecula, assembly GCA_947523025.1. NCBI lineage: Eukaryota > Metazoa > Arthropoda > Insecta > Lepidoptera > Noctuidae > Dryobota > Dryobota labecula. Next base: position 3,994,279 of record OX383290.1, read on the forward strand.
GGTAAAGTGAGCTCGAAGTGAGCTGTCAATAGCGTCAGTCACTTGCATGCATCAGGTGGAATGACAGCCGGTCGATTCTGTCAAAATCTCACCGTGAAAATATAGGTGAAGTGAGCTTGAAGTGAACTGTCATCCTACCTGACGCTAGGGAGTTTAGAGATTGACAGCTCACTTTGAACTCACTTCACCTAACTTTTCACGGTGAGATTTTTACAGAATAGACCGGCTGAACCGTATAGTGCAGCTGCGACCATATAGGATGTCCGCGGATAAACAAAGAGTATATGACTGTGTTCGGAAGATGCCCGTAGGCCAAGTACTAATTGAGATTGTAGACGAAATAGATGATGAGTTGGCATCAATTTAGTTTGTGTAAACAGGTCTTCGGTTCAGTGGGTCGGAGGCTATACAGTAGATAATCGTAACCGTAGCCCGATGGAAACCTGCTAAATGAGTATTCACGCGGTAAGCGGTAGGTATAGTAGGGTTTTGCCCGACTAAACTGCTGAATGATAATGATTAAACCGCTTTCCTAGGAAACGTTAGCTTAGGCCATTAATGAACCCCCCCCGGTGGGTTCCCGCATTGTCGAGGCGGGGGGGCTCAATAGCCGTGGCTTGGAGGGCCACGGTGAAGCTAAGAGGAACCCGAGGAGGGGGCCGCTCGTCAGGGCTTTTGCGGCTAAGCCGACGACGACGTAGCGGCCGTAGGTTGCGGTGCCGCTTTGACGACATCGCAACTGAGGCGGGCCGCGATGTCGAATGGGCGGCATCGCGGCTGAGTGTGGGAGGCCGCGGCGGGAGAGGAGTGCCGGTAAAACGGTGAGCCGCTCTCCCTACCTTCCGCGGCCTTGACGGGGTCGCCACCGTTGAATGGCGGACGCGGTGGGGCCGCAGAGGAAGAGGAGTGTCGGTATTGCGTTGGCCGCTCTCCCTATCCTCTGCGGCCAAAAAGTGGTAGGCGGCGGGGCCACTAACCTGACCCGTCGCGGGGGGACCAGGGGCGCCTGGACGCGGGGTCGTCTGGCGCGAGGTCCCAAGTGGAGGCCAGCAGGCAACGGGTGCGGGGGCACCCTTGCTTGTATTGCACAGGCCTCCACTAGTGTTGGACGGGAATGGCCAGGTGTTCCCGGTCATTCCCATATCGCCCCCAGGCTGAGGGGCATGCGGGGCCCGCCAGCTAGGCGGGCATGCGCCGGGAGGGTTGTGGACGTAAAGGCTGTGCCGGTTTCCCATGACCCTCCCATCAAGGCGATGAGGGAACTCCGCTGAGTTTTAGTGGGTATACTGCCATTTTGGCAGGGAGTCCCACATACCTCGTCTCGCCCCCGACGAGCGGGCATGCGTAATGCATTTCTCAGCGTCTAAAAAAAAAAAAAGGCCATTAATGAAGAGTTGAAGTAGTTATTGGTGGGAGTACAGTAGTACCGCGTGTTTTTTTTCTAAAATAAAATAAGCCTAAGTTACTCATAACATCAGCTATCATCCAGTGAAAATCCCGTCAAAATCGGTCCCGCCGTTTTGGAGATTAGCTGGAACAAACAAAAAAACTGACAAAATATTAAAAATTGTTTGTTTGTTGTAAGTACCGTATACCTTTATTTGTTATTTTGACATTACAAACAGACACTTCAATTTTATTTATTTGTATAGAAGATGTCCGTATATAATTTAAAATTATTCGTATTGTATATCAGTCGTGATTACCGCGTTTCAGAATAATAAGCACAATCATGTTGACCGCATAGTAGAGGAATATAATGAGTATTAAACAACAACTGATACAGAGTGCCCGGTGTGTCCGATTGATGGCAAAAGGCTCGCCCATGAAAGTTGCATGCAGCATGGGTGCCACCAGAATGGGGATGACTCCCGACCGAGAAAAAAAAATACACAAACTATCACGTTTTTCAACGATAAATAAATTAGGCTTGAAGCCATTTCAACCCAGTTATCCAAATATAAATAATTAAATTTATCGATTGTGATAATTTATAAATGCACGTATTAAGTAGATTTATGAAATAAATAATGGTAACAAGAAATTGTTAAGGTGGTATGACCCGACAGAGACCACGCTTATTAGTTTTTAATCGATGGGAAACATAATATATTTCCCATCGATTAAAAAATTTAAAACTTGGCCGGTGTTTTATTGAAACACCGGCCAAGTGCGTGTTAAAAATAGGCTTTATATACCAACACGGGTAGGCCTACAAAATTGCTGCTTGAATGAGAAAAATATATTTAGAAGAATCTAATAATGAGAAAAAAAAAGGTTGGAAGTAAATAGAAAGAAAATTTGATTAACACGTTCACAGGAGAGTTTAGATCAGCGCGTGGTAAGACTGTCGAAGATGAGAAGCTACATTAACGATAGATTATCGCAAGAAGGTGATAAGCAGCGCGCTCTTCGTTTAGGTCTGGTAAGAGAGCGACTTTCAAATGAAACTGAAGACGAACATTTGCTGCGTTTGGATGCTGCTCAGATGAGTCTCGTGAAGTTGCTACCTATAATATGGAAAGAGACCTTCAGATAATGTTGTTCCAAAAGATGTGAACAATTGTGGTGGACTTTTATCTGAGGTAAAATTAGCTATCGAATCCCGTGTGATGTTGAGACGTAACATATTAGTATCTGACGGCCTCGTCAATGGTGTTATGGGTATTGTAAAAACAATAAAATGGCCATCACTACACAGGGATCAACTAGAGGAACGGGAAATACCGGACTGCATATTAGTAAAATTTGACGATGAAAGCATAGGAAGCAGACTAAAAGATAGCGATGGTTGTGTCGCCATACCTCCAGTGGTTGCAACTTTTCAAGGTACGAAGGGTTATGGCAACATTGAGCGCAGGATGTTGCCGATAATTTTATGCTGGGCCGTCACGGTACACAAATTGCAAGGTACGACCGTACGACCTTTGATGAAGCTGTAATCGACCTCGGAAAGAAAGTGTTTGCCAAAGGGCAGGCATATGTGGCACTGAGTAGAGTAAAAACACTTGAGGGTATTGCTTTATCAGATCTAGAAACAAATAAGGTATTACACAAACCTCACGATGAACGAGCTTTAGCAGAAATGCAGAGACTGAGAGGTCTACAAACAAGAGACTGACAGGTCTAAAGCTCACTCGTCGTGAGGTTTTTTTTTTTTTAATACAAAAATCAGCATTAAAATCTGTGAGTGAACAATAAATCACCCCTATTTTCCCACCCTTAGGGTGGTATTTTTATTTCCAAATTTATACAGAACCAACTTCGAGGTATACGGTATAAGAATTATCAAAATCGGACTACTCTGTAAAAAGTTATGCGTGGTCAACAGCCGGTCGATTCTGTAAAATCTCACCGTGAAAATGTAGCTGAAGTGAGCTGCCAATCTCCATTGATGCTAGGGATTGACACTGTGTATTGGTGCTCACTTCACCTGAGTTTTCACGGTGAGATTTTTACAGAATAGATAAACAGAAGGAATGACAACTCACTTCACCTACGTTTTCACGGTGAGACGTTAACAGAATCGACCGACAGGTCACACATTACAATCAGTGCGTGAACAATCAATCATCCCCTGCTTTCCTCGGAGCAGAGAACTTCGGAGTATACCCTTCCAATAAAAAAAGAATTATCAAAATCGGACTACTCTGTAAAAAGCTGCGTGATCATACATAAAAAAAAAAAATACGCTTTGACTTGATAACCTCCTCCGTTTTTTTTAGTCGGTTATAAAAAATACCGTTCCCATCCCTTATCTTCGAAGTTTGCATAGATAAAAAAAATCTGAAATTATTCTATGTGATAGAAATGTACAAAAAGATTACAGGGAAAATAAAACGATTTCTCTAAATAACACACTTTTTCAGAAATCATCAATAATACTTACATTAGTTCCACTATCGGTCAAGATACGGCGCTGACCTAAAACTGCAATATTCTACACCGCAGTGTTAAAATTCTCTGACGAATATAAGCCTCGCCGATGAAAATTTAAAAACATTTCACGGTTCAAAACCTACCTACCTACCTACGTACGCAGGTTGCTTTGGGTGAAGCACAGTTGTAGTTTTTTCTGGGCACAGAACTATTTACGTAAGTACTTATACGAATGAAGTTATTTTCCTCGAACTATCACAATTACGGTAAAAAAATGTAAAAAAAACCGCTCAAGGGCAAGTCAGACTCGCGTACCGAGGGTTCCGTACCATATAGCGGGAGGGCGTGTCAGACTTTTACTGATTACAACCCACCCGTGTTACTTCAGTTGCCTTTGTGCCAGGGCCAAGGTATCCCTTTCGGACAAACCCGCAACCCTGACAGGCATCGGTCCTAGCGGACCCCGTCAGTTCGTGCTGACATCTCTTTGAGGCGCGCGTGGAAAACAACGCGCCGTCGACTCGGGCCTGGTCCTTACCGGACGGCGAGCAGCCCATTGCTTGCCATCCGCAAGCCTGCGCCTACGGTGGCCGGGAATCGCCAATTGATTCCCGCCGCCCAGGGCGTCTCCTGAGGTGACTAGGGGCATGAGGGCGCACAGACTACCTCTCCCTCACGCGTTCCGCCTCCTCCTTCGCGCGCATTACTGCTTCGCAGAATCCTATGCACTCTCGCTCCATACCATTGCCTGGACCAGGGCCGGACGCGAGAGATCGTCGCCACCGATCGCCTACGTGAGGACACGATGGTGCTCTACCCAAGCCGGGCAGACCTCCACCGTATGCTCCACCGTGTCCTCCGGGCGATCCACACAGTGGTAACACCCGGGCGTTTCCACCGGCCTTATCCTGAACAGGAACCTCCCGAAACAACCATGTCCGGTGAGGACTCTGTAGCTACTCCTCAAAGGGGGGACTTAAACTTGACTTCCCTTGTGTTTACAATTGCAATGTACTGTTATATTATATTAGTGATAGCTGTTCGTCAGGAATAATCTCTAAGAATGACAATGAGAAACATTCAATGTATCAGTGTTGTGCCATTAGTGTCTAAGCACGAACACAGGCCTTGAATAATTCACTAGAAAAGAGCTGGTGGACCTCGATACCGACCTGCAGACAATCCAGGGAGGCTATGCCATTCTTAGATGGTAATCTAACCAGGCCGTTATTGCTCCTGGACAGGACCGATCTGCACCTGGTGACGGGGACCATCACGGGACACTGCTCACTAAACAAACACTTCCACACAATATGCATATCAGACAATCCTCTGTGCAGGGTGCATGGAGGCTGAGGAAACCGTCGTGCATGTACTATTTGAATGCACAGGCGTCACCCAGATAAGAACAGGAAACCCTCGGGGCACCCAGATCTTTCACAGATGTTCTAAACAGACCGGGAGACGTAATTATCTTCTGGAGGGAGGTGGGCTGGTTAGAATAACCACTGATGGCCGCCATGGCCCATGTACAATGGTCCACCTGAACCACCATAGAACATGGAACTGTACGTCGTTGCTCTCGCGTCACCAGTCCTGACTCTCTGTATATTTTGACTGCTGTGACCAAAACTACAAACGTAGTATTCAGAAAAGTTTTATTAAAATGTGGCTGGTATTTTAGTATATTGTGTCGTCTTACGACTTCCACGCGAACGAAGTCGCGGGCAGAAGCTACTTTGTAATAATTAAATAAAATCATACTTTACGTTTATCGGATGTTTATTAATTTTAACAGTTTTTATTCTAGGGTGACACCACAATTATGCGCACCGGGTGCCACCCATGCTAGCTACGCCACTGCGAAACAAGCCCGTTTTGCATGACAAAACTCGCGTGTTGACACACGATAGGACCGGATACCTTTCACATAGTAGGTAGGAATGTTGGTCATCATCTGTCTAGCCTTTTTCCAACCATGTTGGCGTCAGCTTCCAGTCAATTACTGGGTAACACGATACCTGTTGGTTAAACTGGTCGTCAGAATTTTGGGCTTCTAACTAATCATCAATGATTTACGAATGACAGCCTGGACCAACGGCTTAAATGTTGGGACAGTACGTAAATAAGGAGAATCGAGCCCCAGACCACACCCAACACGTCCACCACTGCCGATAATTTGAGAGTGTTCTCAGTCACTTCAGGTTCAATGATTCTTGTCGAACTGCCAGTGCGCCCAACGATGTGTGCGCTGGAATTCGTTGTGGCGCTTCTTCTTTCTTACTGTAGGTACCTCCCTATTTTATGTGTCATGATTTATTTATTTATTTTAAAATATTAGTTAGTTCCACACTTGCATTTTACTAAAATTTAATAGCTATTAAAGTTAACTCAGACATTCATATTAATTATTTAGGAATAAAATCAAATATTCAAAAAGAGAAAAAAAAAAAACAATATCCTTCACAAAGCTGACGGTCACCAGTTATTAATTAAATTATTTAATCACATACTGATTAAAACAGCTCTGGGCTTTATTAGACCGAGTATTAAAATGTTTTTTATAGGGGGGTATATTTTCAGGGGGTGGTTAAGACCCAAATTCTTCTCCATACATCTTGTATATCGTTGGACAAAACTTTTGAGCCATCTTTTCATATGGGGAATCCTCTTCTATTTTCAGATCACGGGTCATTTTATTCCAAAAATGGTGAGTGTAGGCATTTTCAGCGTTCTCCAATTTTCCAGGTTTGAAGTATTTGGTGTCACTGGAATGATGTACCGGGTAAAAGTACTCTGGGCCATACACTTCGAGTCCTGGAAATCATATTTTTAATGTTAGCTTATACTATTGAGTAGGTACTTTAAAAGAGTAGTTCCAGTCTATCAATAAATGAAATACTGTGAACTGAATTCCTGGTTTTCCTAACCCAGGGCTACTGCCTAATGCTGAAAAAACCTCATCATGGCTATTCCTTTTAATAGAAACTAGTACTTGCCACTGACGTGGCACGGTTGCCGTTGTAAAAAGGTCTAACCTAGGAGTTACCTTTCACCCTTATGGAAGGCAGATCATATTTTAGACGGTGTCATGCAATTTTGTAGCATGTGCTGATGTGCGATTTAACTGTTACCTGTCACCTTGTTTGACCTACCTCGCACATATTCTGGCCTGCAAAAGATTATGGTTCCATGGCCTATAGCAGCTTGTGTTAAGGTGCATTTTTTTTTGGTGGTATTGTGCATAAAGGGTACCTCTGCGAACCCCGAACTTGGCGTGAAGAACTAACTATGACCGGCTCACTACGCGTGCTCGCCGCCGTGCGCCGTGATGAAATTAAAATAATAAGAAACTAAATAATTTGTGTGTCATTTGTGTTATTAACTTATTATTGACTCCAAAGCTAAAGGACAATGGAATGAAGAAATGATACTCGGCTAAGCAAGATAAGCAAGAACGGTGTTCGGACTAGGGAATGCAATCCGCAATCCAGATAATCCGTAATCCGAAAAATCCGAATATCCACACATTTTTACTCGAATAAGAAATTGTAACAAAAAAATCGAAACGAGCGAGTTTCTCGCGCTAGTCGATAGATCGCGATATTCGCGCGTACCGCGATTGCCGAGTCTCTCGGTTCTGGGGGTCTACTCCCTAAGCACGAAGTCCGTCGTTTCGGGCTTCGTTTCGGGCGTTTCCTACTCCGTATCACCAACGGACGAACGTTTCGTTCGGGGCCCGACGATTTGACAATTGTCCCTACTCCCGATGCGTTTTTGCCCGTCCGAAAAGTTGAACTTGACGCTTGTTTTGACGGAACCTTATGTTAGTTGATACGACATCAAAATAGTTATCGTTCTGTCGACGAACGATTACAATTGTTTATACTATTTAGAGACAAAGTAGGGAATTCCTAAGTATGGCTGCTTTTTTATTGCTTGACAAAGCTAAAGGAAGAGCGGAGGCAACGTCGACAATATTTACGCCAAGAATTTAGGTTGGCGAGTATTCCCGACGTTACTGACTTATCTTAAGCTATTTGGCAATTTTGCTATTCTGAATTTGACGTTTTTAAACTAAAATTTAGATTTTCTAACTAAATCTGACTATTATTAATCGTGATTAAAAAGATGTAGAATAAAATCAATTAGTTGTCATGAACTAAACTTCACACCAACATCTCGACTACTGGTACAAAATCAGTACTGTTACTGTATATATTTTTTTTCTTTTCTTTTGCTTATATCTCGAAAATGGTGCGTCCTATCGCAAAAATAATGAAAATTTCGACCCTCTTTTAGAAACCCCAAGCCCCTAAAACTCAACATTATAGTATTTTTTTTTTTCCCCACACCAAAAGTGAAAAATTCTATATAAAGTACTTTGTGGCTGCCCAGCTCCTGCGCGCCTCCGGCCAGAGTCCGTGTCCGTGAGTTTCTGCAGCGGTTGGGGCCATTTTACGAAATGAATAAGAAAGAAACTAAAATAAAATAATTTTCAAACTTCCCGGCTAGTATCGTTGAATTAATTTGAAAATTTCCGTCAAAATGTCAAAAAGGAAAAAGGCAAAGGTATCAACAGGGTTTCCGGACAAAAATGTCAAAAATAATTCTAATCTTTATAATAAAAAGTATATTGTTAAAAATGTAGTCATTTTCTAAAGAAAAAATATTGATTTTTGTTTATTTAGCTTGAAAACCACAAAATAATTAAACCGGTAATCGACCGGTAAAATAGCACAACTCTATTGTCATCAATCGCCATGCGTCTTTCGTTCACGAATATTGTCTACGATTCCGTTGGAAACTGATGAATCCCCGTCGCTCTCCCCTGGGGCTGGGAAGAGCGACGGGGCGCGGGATGCGGGTCGAGATCACATCCATTGCACGCCACGCCACTTTACCCGGTCTAGGGCCCTTCCCGCATTCAAGTATTGCCTGCTTCTTTGACCGGGTCGTCGATTTACCCGGCCGGTGGCCTGTCTACGCTCCTATGGTCAGTTCGGGGTCTCCGCTCCAACATGTTACCCCATCTACCACCTGGTCTGCAGCATTATGTGGCCTGCCCATTTCCACTTCTTTCGCGCTACCGGCAGGGCTATGTCGATTAGCTTCTTTTTTTTTAGGAACTCTATTTCTGTTATGATCACGAAGAGAATTCCCCAAGAATTGCCCTTTTGTTGAGTTTAGTGATTGCCTTACTAAGTGAGACATCATTTTCAACCATGACGGGGTGGACACATTGTTCAAAAGTTCGTCGCTTCAGATTCCGTGGTGTTCCCTTGAGCACATCGAACAACTTGCCAAAAGCCCTGTCAGACCCGCTGTATTCGGTGCTTCAGTTCGCGTTCCGGGCTGTTGTTGTCCAAGCTGATGACGTATTTTATACACTGGCCCTCAACTTCGATGCAGTCTACGCTGGCATTGTTTTCGAAGTGTTAATCTTCAAGCCCACCTTTAGCGACTCATCGTACAGCTCTTCGATCATGTATTTGAGATTTCCAACAATGTCAACAAGCACAATGTTATACATGAGATAGAGAATGACGTGTGACTCCTGCTAACGAAAACCGGAAAAAATCGATATCGGTATCTTTGTTTATACCTATTTAGTTGGCGTTTTTATCGTAGTTGGGTTTAAGTTATTACAATCTTTTATTTAACTTGCAATGTTTGTTTGTTAGTTTGTTTAGGTCAAATCTTGCAAGCTGAATTAAAACCACTTCCTCTTTTTCTCCGGAGTTGACATTTTATTATTTTAGTTCAGTTCCAAAGACATTTTTATGATAAGCATGACCTGATTCTCTACACCCAGGATTGGCTTCAGATGAAGGAATCTCTCAATGATCAAAATTTTATATACGATTTAATTAATAATCGTCCGTTCTAAAGTCTACCATGATCTGGCTGCTGCACCCATGATTGTCTTCAGACGATCGAACTTCTGAACAATCGGTCACGTTGATATACGCTTTAATTATGATAATCCGTTCTAGATTCCACCATGACCTGACTGCTGCACCCAGGATTGGCTTCAGACAATGGAACTTGGAAAAACTTTAAATATATTATCTCGTACCGTGCCTGAGAAGGAATTATGAATTAGGCTCAATAAGGAACCTCGGCAAGTTTGTCTAGAATTTTCTAATAACTTTTATAAAGTTTCATATTGAGACACGACGCAACAAAATTCGATCTAAAGAAAACCAGCCACATTCCTCTAGATCGTATTGTTGGGACATCACGCCCGACCTCGTGGAACAGACGTATGTGTACGTACCAAAAGTAACAGCTATCCTATTTTGGTTAAAAATGTCAGGATCGTTGCGGCCTATTCGATTGTAATAAACCAGAATGTGGAGGTTTTTCCCCGTACAGTCTGGCTTATCTCTGCTTATACTATAAGGAAACATAGGCTTGATATTGTACATTATATTGATGATATTGTTGCTAAGTAAGCTAAGTACAGCACGAACCTTGACAAGTTTTAGACGACCATTCTTCCAGGTTGGATGTCTCGCACATTCTGTGAAGTACTCTCGTTATGACTCCAGGTCCCGGTCCGTTATGTGACCAAATATCAGGTGAATACGTTGTATTAACTTCACTGGAAATTAAATCAATCAATCTCAATCAATCTCAATCTTTGTCCACTTTTAAAATTCTGGTTAAAAATCACTTCCTCTCTCCTTAAACATCATCATTACTTAAAGTTCCTTGCTCTTGTATCTTGTTTATTATTGTATGTATATATATATATATATATATACATATATATTTATATGGATAAGTATCTATATGCTTTGTGTATGTGTATTTATTGTATATATGTAAGTGGTACACCACTGACTACCTGCAGTATTGTCTCTCCTTCTACTTTTTGATCCATCCAAAGGTTGTCTGTAAAAGATCGCTTTTAGCGATAAGACCGCCCATTGTGACACCCTATGTAACAGTTCTACATTTATATCTGTAATTTTTATGGTGTACATAATAAAGAGTATTCTATCTATCTAATATAAAAAAAATATATATATCAAAATATAATTAGAGTTTGCTAAATGAAAACATGATACATTTATGAGAAAGATAAAGTTAATCGTTTAATTTAATTATTTGTTGAACATAGGAATTACAAATACTTATTCAGCAAACATAAGTATGATAGGATGTACCTACTTACAAGTAGATAATAAACTATATCTGTATCATCAGTATTTATTTATTGAATTGTTTTAACGGTGTTTTGAAGTCGATGAAGTTCATTGAAAGTCAACTCGGGCAGCAACTGTCTACACAGCAGTAATCAGCAAGGTCACCTCTACAGTAAGGCTTGTGGATGATCACATATATCAGGTGAATCAGCGGCCATTGTCTTGTATCGATCGATTGTTGTTTGTGTGTGTGGACAATGGTCTGATAGCCAAGTGCCTGGACAAACACCTGATGAGGTGCTTATGTTGGGCGGCTGAGGTCATGGACTTGATTTAGAAAGCATACAGGTTTCTTTCTAAACCTCGTGCACATACAGTGCAAACCCTACATTTTGACGAATTGACAACATATTTAGCATACGAGTACAGGGATGGTAGCAGGACACTTGCGTTCACTTTCTTTTGTGTTCCACAAGAAAGAGATTTGCGCGAAAAATCAAATCAAAAATCAAAGTCAACATTTTAAAAGATTCTTGAAAACCTTTTGCAATGCTATTACGAGTAAGAAGCAAAACAAAACTCGATTTTCGGTAAAACTACATATTACATATATTATAGGTAAAGAAATTGTATTATGTGTGACGAAAATCGCTTAACGATGGGTACATACTTGATGAAAGCCTCGGCAAGTTTTCTGCCTAGGTGATCCATGGAAATAGCGATGGCTGCGGCAGCCACCAAATTGTCGTCTTGCTTCGCTACCCAGTTGTGTCCCAGAGGCGTCAGAGACTTGATGACCAGCATATCCGTGTCCAGATAAACCCCTCCCCACTTGTACAAAGTTAAATATCGCAGGACATCAGAAGTATGTTCGACACGCCACTCGCTTTGGTTAAAAGGATCGCCTGTCACCATAGCTTCCAAAGGAGTGTTTTTAGCGTAATCAGTTATGTGAACCCTAGCGAAAAAGATGTTTGGGAGGCGCCGTAATATCGCGATACAACTCCTTTGATACACAGCGTCACTAACGGGTGAACTGAACATCACATAAACTTGTCGTTCTGGGTGGGCTCTCGACGCAGACTCGATGGCACATGCCTGACGGGAGTCAAGCCCTCCACGGCAGGATGTCTCGTGAAAGAATATTGAGTTGGTTTCCGGAAAAAAGTACCTGTCTTCAGCTGACGGCAGCGCATCGTTCTCATCTACGTAATGACACGAAATATTATTATCCGCGTTGTCCAAATGCATGATAAACGGTTGTAAGGTTAACACGGTTCAAGAGAAACTAGAATTCGTCGATAAAACTGTTTTCCTGGGGATCACGCTGGATTCAAGACTACAATGGGGTCCTCATTTAACATCTCTTGCAGGACGGCTAAGTTCAGCAGCATATGCTGTCAGAAAAATCCGTCAATTTACTGATGTAGATACCGCGAGGCTAGTCTATTTCAGTTACTTCCATAGTATAATGTCTTACGGTATTTTACTTTGGGGACGGGCTGCAGACATCGAGTCTATTTTTATTCTGCAGAAAAGAGCCATCAGAGCCATATATAATCTCCGCAGGCGCGATTCTCTAAGGGAACTGTTTAAGGATATTAACATCATGACGGTACCTTGTCAATATATCTACGAAAACATCATGTACGTAAGGAAAAATTTACATCTTTTTAGAAAAAGAGGTGAAAGACATAATTATAGTACTAGAAATAGGGACCTATTAGCTCAACCAGGTTTCAGACTGGCTAAAGTAGACTCATCTTTCATGGGGTACTGTTTAAAATGTTACAATAAAATTCCTCCCCACATACTTCAACTGAATGAGACTAAATTTAAATCTTTTATAAAACGCACACTATGCAGGCAGGCATATTATAAGTTGGGGGATTACATCGCTGATAAAAATGCTTGGCTGAATGCTAGTCCTGCTCCACAACCTCAGCTAGTTAATTAACATTTGACAATCATGTTGGAGCTGCTGAAGATTGTAAACTATTTTTGCATTGTATAAACTCAATGTCCTTGAATTATATAATTGCATAGCACAGGTGTGAGTACTATGTACTATAGAGCTACCATTTACCGGGTAATATGTCTTTTATTGACTTGAATGTGCCCTGGCGGCTGAGAGTATGTCATGCTCACTCAAATGTCTCGCTGGTGGTGGCGTGTGTGTTGGATCATTAAGTTCCCTTCAAAATGGTTGAGCTAAATGGTGCTGATCCATGCGTCATGTTCGTGAACGGGCGCCGTCAGTTGGGACTGGTCATCTCTTAGCTGCCACGGCTTATTTTAATTTTTGAATTGTTTCTATTACGGACGCTTCTAACGTGCACGTCTTTCTACATTGTTCTCACATGTATAACTTCAACATGAATGATGTAACCCATATTTTGTAACAATATTTTGTTTTAAAAGAGTGTCCATGGAGTTTCTTGTCCGTTCTTCTCCATAGGAACCTACTACGCTTTGGAATGGGCAACTAGCTTCATCTTTCTGACTGACCGACCCCTTGACAATTCAAAAGTGCCTGTAATTGGTTTATTTGAAATAAATGCTTTGAGTTTGAGTTTGAGTTTGACACATTTTGCGCGTTGATAAAGTAAATAATAAGACTACTGAAAACTATACAAGTTATGATTTTGACTACATGTTTTCTTAATACGAAAAATATTACGTTTGGTGTTTTTAACGAGTACATATTTGAACTTTTCCTACGATATCAATAACTCGAGAAAGCGAAATATTGTAGAATAATGTTGCACAACATCTGTTTTGTCACAGAAAACGTACGACCATATACCTATATTTTCTTTATGCTTCCCAAGTTATAAGCGTCAAGTCCAAGTTATAGCGACAAATGTCTGCCAACAGTTAAAAATCAAAACCAAACTGTAACGAACTCAAAATACATTACAAGCTTTAGTGCGTGCGAGTGTAGTGTGCTTCATATACCTACTCCATTTGAAATAAGATTAGACATTTAAATAAACCTTTTTTACAGTACGTTCAACCGATTTTGACTTCTCTGATTTGATTTTGATTCTCAAACATTTTACTTTTTTTGTAGGCCGCATAGTTGTCGACTTCTGACGAAAAATCTGAAATTATTCTATGTGATAGAAGTTTATGTAAAGATTACAGAAAAAATAAAACGATGTCTCTAAATAGCATACTTTTTTCTAATATTGCAGTTTTTGGTCAGCGCCATCTTTTGACCGATAGTGGAAATAATGTAATATTTTTTTTGATTATTTAATTTTATGGAACCCTCGGTTCGCAAGTCCAACTCGCTCTTGACCGGTTTTTTTTCTTTTGAGGTACGGAACCCTATAAAGAGTGTGTCAGTACCCTTTTAAACAATTATCACAATGTGAAACTTGCAAGAGTTCTTCTTGGAGATTATGTGCAAATGGAACACCTATTGCATCAAGGGTTTATCACATGCCCAGTGAGGACATTAACATCATATATTATGTCGAAAATAATGATATTCTTGACTTTATACAAGTATAAGCTTTTGCCCGCGGCTCCGCCCGTCGGTTATCGCGAAAAAAGTAGCCTATGTCCTTCTCCATATCCCAGGCTATATCTCTGCCAAATTTCATGATGATCGGTTCAGTGGTTTAGGCGTGAAAACGTAACATACAGACAGACAGAGTTACTTTCACATTTATAATATTAGTATGGATTATATGGATAGTGGGATATAGGTATTTGAGTTAGGACGTGATTGTAGAGCTCGGAAGTTTGATTTGTGGAAGAACTGGGCTGTAAAAGAATCGCTTCATATGTTGTCTTCGGATATGTTTGCGTTTTCGAAAAACAAAGCCGTAAGGAAGCTGGTTCAATACGAGTATGCTTTGAGTGGGTACCTTTTATTCTTACCTTAGTATTTTTGTTTTCAGACTAGCATGTGTTAACCAAGTGTTATGGCACTTTTTGAAAGCTACTGACGTTTTCACGATGGTAATAAAAGGTGAAATAAGAAGCTGAAAGTAGGTAGCCTTCATGTTTTTTGTATGTACCTGCGAGAGGAGCGAGAGGCGATCTCTGGAGATACAGAAGTCCATCAGTGATAGAACACTTGCTGGAATACTGATGCTCCGGCAAGGAAGTGGAGCATATTGAACTCTCAAAATGTAACGATCAGTAGGTAAAGTGATTCCTGATTAGTTTAATTGATTTAAAATTAAATCCAATACCGTTTCACGACAGAAAAGAATATTTCCAAATAGTAGACGGAGAATTGGAGAGACAAGTTGATATTTACCTACTTTGTATGGCATAGGTTTATTAGATATAACCTCGTCACACCTGGGTCTCTTTATGGGAGAACAGCTAACGAGTACTGTCCGATGAACTATCAACATCATAGCGACGAATCTGGGGTTTGGTACCAACCAGGGTGGGGCATTGGACTGAATAGGAAGTATAGCTGTGTTCCTAGTCCTAGTACATATAATAGTGCGGAAAGCATGGCTAAAGTGATTGGGCGTGTGTGTAGAAAGGCAGTAGGCACCTACACTTTTTCCAGGTTACCATTACGGTTCTACAGTCAGTTCACTATTTTAACTCTGGCAGCAGCAACCCAATAGCAACCTTATATCCAGAACAATAAAAATCTGTGTGATTTTGACAACGATGCAAAATCAGAGGTGAAATATAAGAACTACTTCTTCCTCTGTCATTTTTATCTGTTAAACGTGCCAAACTTCTTGTCTTAAACTTAGAAAGAGTGTAAATGGCTCAGCTTATGACTTATACCACAAATAATCATATTCAATATCTTTATTTGCATTCCATAATGTTAATAAGATGTTCAAAGTCAAAGTCAAAGTAAAAATATTTATTTGTACAACATAATATGTGGCTGTAAAAACAGGTGTTGTAAATAAAAATTTAAATCAATATGTTTTGCCTTTAACGGCACACAAATATCAATAAACTAAGTAGGTAACTAAAATTACAGTTAGTATCAGAATAACCATTATTATAATAGATACAGTAGGTAACAGAATTAAAATTCGTTTAATAACATAATCTATCAACGTTAAATTACGTACCTACACATAACCTAATAGTTTAATACAAAGTTATCAATTTGGCATTTTGGTTACACATTTATGAATTTTTGTGACCCAAACACGGACATACAACGTAGGTACCTAAGTAAATTAATTTTGGATATGCGGGTCGCTTTAATTTGGGGGACAAAGTAGAAAATTTTAAAAATTGTTTTGCAAGCTGGACTGTGCGACATCCATATTTATACATAATATTAATAATATAAAGAGGAAACACTGAAAGAAATAATTAGCCGAACTAATTAGGTTACTTCAAAAATAACTCAACTTTAGTTATAAGGAAATAAACTTTAATGATTTTGTAGTGTGCAAAACAGGGTTTTGTAACTGATAACATCTAGTTCGCATGTCTCAATTTTTGTGTAAACAGTAACCAAAACTTTTGTTACAGTTATGCAAATTTTTCTTTCAGTGATGCTTTGTATTTTTGTATGATTGTAATAAACTCAAAAACTACGGAACCGATTTAAAAAATTCTGTCACCATTAAAAGTAGCCTATGTCACTCAGGAATAATGTAGCAACATTATTCCTGAGTGACATAGGCTACTTTTAATCGCGGGAAAATGCCTTTTCCTACGGAAAAAATTATTTATCGCGGGCGAAGCTGCGGACGGAATGCTAGTATCAAATAAAAGCGCTTATTGTAATGTAAGCATTTCAGAGTTTTTTTGTTATAATTTTAAAATAAATACTTTTAAACTTATTTAAGAAAATATATGAAAATATGTAATAAACACCACCCGTTATCCCCGAAACAACTGACCTTAATATTTTGAAAAAAAAAATATAAAAAATTGTTCTTTACTTATAGATTACAGGAAAACCTATAAGAAGTCTATGGTCTAAAAATAACATGGTAAATCTCTCAATATTGTGCGTACAAGCTTATACATTTGCAGTTGGAATGTATACTCGTATGGGAGAACTTGTTTTTTAACTGCAAAGTTGTTTGTTTTTGGGATAAATTCATCCCAACTAACAATTTGTTTGGATTTCTTGAACTAGCAGTCGGATTTACAAAATTCCTTTTGTATTTGATAGCCCAATTCTTCAGGAAGCTTATAACCTATTTAACATCATCACGCTACGAGCCTAAGGGACTGAGCAAAAAGTCAGAAAGAACGCTAAACGAAAACGAAGTAATTTATAAATAATCCGGTTTCTTTCAAATTAAACTGCGGGTGAAACCGTGGTGGCACAGCTAGTAATTTATAATTATTCGTATTGTATGTCAGTCGTGATTACAAAGTGTTTAGGGTTCCGTACGTCCGAATAAAAAAACGGAACCCCTATGCAGGGATCACCGATATTGTAACGGAAAGCACCATAATTCGAGCTTAAAATGAATTATATATGTCGTCAAATCATTGAAATGTATCGATTGTTCCGTGGAGACGAATATTCTAATATAAATTGCTTAAATAGCATTATATACTAACGAAAATGATCGATATCTCAGAACTGTAAAGAGATAGCGTAATTTGAACACTGCCATTAGCTTAGTTGGAGCATTTACCCCCTAATTACCTATTTTATATAACAGTATATACCCCCGGGGTACCGATTAAAGTAAAATCCATTGTGTCGGAAAGTAAACAGTGTTATGTACCATTTTCATACTGCGTAGAACCACGTCTCCCGTACCCCTCCTACGTCTAAGGAGAGCTAACTGCGCAATACCCCGCAGACACCCGTTCCCCTTCAACACCCCCTCATCAGGTAGGAATGTTTGTAACTGGTGAGTTTCATTGAATATACGACCAAGAGTCACCCGCAACTTGTGATCATGGGTAAAACCTATAAAGGGAACCCGAGCAAGTTGATTTTTGTAGTACATCGGTAGTACATCAGTAATACATCAAGTAAATCTCTCAATAGCAATAATCTCTCCGTACGATTCAGTTGCTCTCCACATATATTCGAGAATTAGTCGCTCCGCGCTTAGATAGTTTTAATAAAGTCAGTTTAAGTTAGCCAATAATTTCAGTTTAAGGTAGTTTCTAGATATTCTATTAGTTCGTAAGTGCTGATTTATATATTGTGACTCTATTTTTGTTGACTGTAATTATCGTGTGTTATTTTATTGATTATACAAGTGTTTAATCTGACAGTGTGGTTTTTCACTGGTTACGAGTAAGTGCGTTGGTAACCTTTCGACACCCCCGCCTACAACACCTGACTCCCCGAATATCTTACATTTTGGTCCTTACGAGCCGGATAAGGTTTACAAGTAACCATGAGTCAGAGGAGCACCATCACCACACGCAGCAGGCTGCGAAAGCTGGCTGAAGAGCAGAGCGCACGCAGAATTGATGACCCAGTATCGGACTCCGGGTTGCAGTCTGAAAGGGCACCGGGTTCACCGTCTGTCGCACCGACCACGGCGTCAACGTCTGCCCTCAACATCCCCCTGACGGGTGGTCGAGTAATCGACTACAGTGCTGGAAGTACGTCAGAGGGACCCCAGGGAGGACAGGCAGCAGCAAGAGGTCGCCATACGTCGCCGCGAAGCAGAACGTCATCAAAAGCTAGCCGCAAGAGCGTCGAGTATATCAGGAAACGCATAGAGTATGAAGCTGAAAAGGAGCTAGTACAGCTGAAAGAAAACCTTCTCAAGAAAAGGATGGAAGCTGATATTGCAGAGATAGAAGCAGCTGCCGAGAGTGACGACTCAAATACGGAAGCAGGGACGGCACAGCGCGTAGAGCAGTGGATAGACACAACGCCTCAGGTAACGCAACAACAAACAGTGTTGCACCAGTCAGGCCCAGTGTTGTGTCAATCGGATGCAGTGTCGTGTACCCCGTCTGCAGCGCGCGCGCCTACGGAAATGGCCGCGCCCCGTAATCCACCCGTGAGTCAAAGGCAGCTCAATGTAAGTACGCTTGAAAGTAATATAAATGTATACCGTGATAATGTGTCGCATGTAATAGGTCCGTCTGTGTCAGTACCGTTTTCGAATCTAACGGTACCTATGGCCCAGACGCATACGCCAGTGTCTCAGGATAGAGTAACGTTCCATTTACCTGACAGGTATCCCGTCTTTACCACCCCGGTCGCAAGTGTACCTCGAGTTTCGATACCCGAGTCGGATACACGGCGGCAGAAGAATTACGGGGCGGATGATAAAGAAAGACGAAGGGAAATGTCGGGCGATAGGGACAGCAAGATAGACAGATTGGCAGAGGCTATTACTAGTATGTCGCGACCGCGTCCGGTACCTAGACAGGCGTACGAGCTACCCCATTTTAGCGGTGACCCAGCTGAATGGATTTCTTATAAGAATATGTATTGGGACACAGCCGAACAGTATAATTTCAGAACGCATGAAAACTTAGCCCGGCTTAAGACGTCATTGCATGGCGACGCGAAGACCTCAGTTGAGGACCTACTACGGTCAGGTACAGATCCTTCCGAAATAATGCGAGCACTAGATGAGGAGTTCGGTCATCCGACGTTAATATTACAAAGTGCACTCAAGAAAATTAGGGATCTACCTAGGATAACTGAGAGTGGCCGTGAGTTAAGGCGGTTCACGTCTACAATAAGGAATGTTGTGTCCCTACTTAAAAACATTAGAGCCGACGGGTATATAAATAATCCGCAATTAGTTAGTGAGATAGTTAACAAATTAACTCCAATACAGCGCGCGCAATACGGCGATTTTGCTATGGGTATAGATAGCTCACAGGGGGTGGACCTAAGAGTGTCACCGGACCTAGAATTAATGTCACACTTCTTAAAACATTTAACTCGCTCGACTTCATATTACGTTCAAGCCAGTATGTTCGAAGCTAGTCCAGCCAAGCCACCTGTGAGGCAACAAAAGCAAGCCGCGCGCTCAAGTAATAATAAAGTACCGCCGGCTCAGCGGGTACATACGCATAGTGACGAGTCTAGTGTACCTAAAGAATGCCTAATTTGCAAAAAGGAACATGCCATTGAACACTGCGACGCATTCGGTAAATTAAGCGTGCAACAACGATGGGACATTATTAAAGAGAAAAATACATGTTTCAAATGTTTAGTTAGTAAACACCCTAAGAGGTTTTGCCGTGCCAAAAGGTGCGAGAAATGTGGCTACAGCCATCATATTTTATTGCATGCAGATAAACAGAACAAAGACAGCAATAAACCGGAGGCCGGCAAAACAGTTAGTGAAAAAACGGAAAGCGTCACTAACATAGGGGAATGGCGAGCTACGGCTCTATTAAAGATAATTCCAATTGGAATAACCAATAGCAATGGAACGCATCATAAATGTTACGCGCTACTAGACGACGGGGCAACAGTATCACTGATCGACAGCGCTATAGCTTCAGACCTAGCGGGCCCCCGCATACCTCTTACATTAAAAACAGCGGGTGGCTACGGAGTCACTGATTTAACTTCGCGAGCGGTACAAGCACGGATCACAGGGCCAAACGGACAACAACATGAAATCAAATGCCGTACCATGGTCAACATGAATTTGCCAATACAAACTGTGTCCGCTGCTATGCTGAACGATAACGCTCACCTCCGTGACTTGGGTTGCGTGGAGATGAGGGGCGCTAAGCCGATGTTGTTGCTTGGGCAGGATAACTGGCAGCTTTTGGTCAGTCAGGACATCCGACATGGACGATCCGGTAAACCAGTTGCCTCCCTCACGAAGCTAGGTTGGGTAGTACACGGACCATTCGATAGTGCTAACGATGTTAACGATCAGTCAGTAAATTTTGTGACAGTTCCCCTGCCTGATCTGCATGACCTAGTCAAAGCTCAGTTCGAGCTAGAAGCTATAGGTATTTCGCAAAACGCTCGTAAAAATAAAAATAATGAAAGAGCGTTAGAAATCCTAGATAATACTAGCCGCCGCGTACCTAATAGTTCACAATGGGAAGTAGGGCTATTAAGGAAACATGATGATGTGGAATTGCCTAATAATTATAATCAGGCTGTCATGGTAATAGGGAAAGCGCGTGTAGCACCTCAAAAGGTGATATCTATCCCTAGGCTCGAGCTACAAGCGGCCTTGTTAGCCTGCCGACTAGCAGATACGGCCGAGAAAGAGCTAGGGTTATCAATAAAACGTAAATTTTACTGGACAGACAGTAAAACGGTTCTGAGATGGATAAACTCTGACGCCCATGAGTTTCAGAGATTCTTATCACATAGACTAGCCGAGATTGATAAATTATCGGACCGAGGCAATTGGCGCTGGGTGCCATCGGAGGATAACCCTGCTGACAGAGCGACCAGATTGTCTTGGCCCGATAACCATGCGGTGTGGCTTTCTGGCCCCCCTTTTCTATGTGATCCACAGGAGCGGTGGCCGGTGTGTCATGAGGCTGAAGCGGCGGAAGCGGACCTCGAGCGCATTCAGCGGGTCCACGCTACATCAGCGCCGATGGCGCCACTCCTTCTCTACGAGCGCTATTCTTCGTGGACGCGCATACAGCGCGTTATGTCACGCGTGCTAATATTCATCGGCCGATGTCGTAAGCATCGGTCAACAGCAGAGCTACAGCGTCCCGACCTGGAAGAAGCTCACAACTGCCTTATGCGGTTGTGCCAAGAAGACAGCTTCCGGGATGAGCGGGCCGCCATACTAGAAGGCCTGCCCGTCCCCAACAACAGCAGCATCAAGGCCCTAGACCCGATGATAACCGAGGACGGCTTGCTTCGGGTGAGGGGACGCCTGAGTGCCTGCGAGGTGCTCACCTTCGGGGAAAGGCACCCGATAATATTAGAGGGACGCCACCCTCTAACGCGAAAGTTGATCGCATTTTACCATGGGATGGCTTTACACGCCAACCATGAGACCGTCGTCAACAACCTTCGTGAAAAGTACTGGATCACAAGGGTAAGAACCTCAGTAAAAGCGGTGGTTGCCCAGTGTCAATTATGTCGTGTTTCCAGAGCTAAACCAGCCCCGCCCAAGATGGGCGATCTTCCGCTGGCGAGAGTCGAGACCTCGCGACGAGCCTTCGTCCGAGTGGGCGTCGACTACTTCGGCCCGATGGAGGTAGCAATTGGGCGGCGCCGCGAAAAGCGGTGGGGTGCATTGTTCACCTGCCTCACCACACGCGCCGTCCACCTCGAGTTGGCCGCCTCATTGAGCGCCGACTCCGCCATACTAGCCTTGTGGCGCCTTATTGCGCGCCGCGGGCAACCAGCGCATCTGTACTCAGATCAGGGTACCAATTTCATTGGAGCCAACACCGAACTACGAGCAGCCCTGAAGGACCTTAACCACGGTCTAGTCAGGGCCGAAGCCATCAACCGAGGCATCGAGTGGCACTTCAATCCCCCGGCAGCCCCACACATGGGCGGCTGCTGGGAGCGCCTGGTGCGTTCTATAAAAAACGCACTCCGAAGCACGCTCAAGGAACGTGCTCCCCGAGAGGAGGTGTTGTATACCCTCCTCACCGAGGCCGAGCTGATTGTAAACAGCCGGCCTCTAACTTATGTCTACGACGACCACGACCAGCCTGTGGTCCTGACACCTAACCATCTACTCCTGGGCACTGCGTCCGGGAGTACTCCGTTCCTGCCGGGAGACTTCGAGGACGTCGATTCGCGCCGGCAATGGCGGCGCGTGAACGCGCTCGCCGACATGTTCTGGCGGCGCTGGCTACGAGAGTACCTCCCAACGCTGCAACGTCGTGACAAATGGATTAACAACGTACCCAATGTGCGGGTCAACGACGTAGTTGTGATTATAGACAATAATAAGGACAGGAATGTATGGACAAAAGGTGTAATTAAGAATGTATATTACGGCAATGACGGTATTGTTCGTGTAGTCGACATTAGGACGTTAAATGGGGTCCTGCGTCGGCCCGTAGCAAAGATTATCGTGCTTCCCACCGACCAAATATGATGTAATGCGGTTGAACCCTTTTACAGGGGGTGGAATGTAACGGAAAGCACCATAATTCGAGCTTAAAATGAATTATATATGTCGTCAAATCATTGAAATGTATCGATTGTTCCGTGGAGACGAATATTCTAATATAAATTGCTTAAATAGCATTATATACTAACGAAAATGATCGATATCTCAGAACTGTAAAGAGATAGCGTAATTTGAACACTGCCATTAGCTTAGTTGGAGCATTTACCCCCTAATTACCTATTTTATATAACAGTATATACCCCCGGGGTACCGATTAAAGTAAAATCCATTGTGTCGGAAAGTAAACAGTGTTATGTACCATTTTCATACTGCGTAGAACCACGTCTCCCGTACCCCTCCTACGTCTAAGGAGAGCTAACTGCGCAATACCCCGCAGACACCCGTTCCCCTTCAACACCCCCTCATCAGGTAGGAATGTTTGTAACTGGTGAGTTTCATTGAATATACGACCAAGAGTCACCCGCAACTTGTGATCATGGGTAAAACCTATAAAGGGAACCCGAGCAAGTTGATTTTTGTAGTACATCGGTAGTACATCAGTAATACATCAAGTAAATCTCTCAATAGCAATAATCTCTCCGTACGATTCAGTTGCTCTCCACATATATTCGAGAATTAGTCGCTCCGCGCTTAGATAGTTTTAATAAAGTCAGTTTAAGTTAGCCAATAATTTCAGTTTAAGGTAGTTTCTAGATATTCTATTAGTTCGTAAGTGCTGATTTATATATTGTGACTCTATTTTTGTTGACTGTAATTATCGTGTGTTATTTTATTGATTATACAAGTGTTTAATCTGACAGTGTGGTTTTTCACTGGTTACGAGTAAGTGCGTTGGTAACCTTTCGACACCCCCGCCTACAACACCTGACTCCCCGAATATCTTACAGATATGTTTCATTGGGGTCCGCACAGTGTGAATAATGACCTTAAAAGCGGTCATCCTCTTTTTATTTGTTTAATGAATACTACAAACTATTTCAATTGTCAGAGTAGAACTCCCGAAGCGCAGATGTACTTAGAAACGAAGGCGATTTTTACTTTTCCATAGAATTTCGAACAAATCTAAAATTATGTGTTTAAAAAACATATTTTCATTTTTCCACTACTATAGCCACATAGCAATGATTTTTTGGCCCATATTAGACATAACAATATAAAAAATACTTTTAATAGAAGACGTAAAAAAAATTTTTTGTATTTCTTTTTATTTATTTTTTATTTACTTAATCTTTGCGAATATGGATTTTATATTAATACGACATATTCTACAGAACTATATGTATTATTTAAAAAAATCTCGAATCTTTATCTTACAAGATTTTGCAGTAAATGCTTCTAAAGTTTCATATTTATTTCTATGGTTTTTGGGTGCTCAACTGCTCAATACCAAATATTTTTATTATTATTTTTGTATGCGATAGAGATATCGTTGTTCATATTACATACCTATCATATAATAGTTCAATAATCTAAAACACATTTATTTTAAAAAAATCCGAGAACTTGAACATTTTTATCGTACTTCCAGGACTTCACCACCTATCGAAAGGGTGCGGTGTGGGAAAGTATTAAATTAATTTACACAATAATAAAAGAGTTTTAGATATAACGATATAATACACAATGGAATGACCAAATTTTGTACTGAGTTTATTGTACACAAATTCTATTTACATTGATTTTGGGGAGTTACAATAATACGAGTATACTCGTAGTTACACATTCTCAGGAGAGTTAAACTTATATGTACATAAATAATTATAGTACATACTTATACTATATTTTATAAGTTTTTTTTTTTTCAAACCTTTGTTAAAAAAAAAACATCATTTTTCTTTTCTTTTTTTTTTTCTTGGCATATCTGATATCCTCTGGAATAATTTAATTAAATACCTAAGTATATTCTGTACATTGGATTTATCGTACACATATCTATTTACATATTTTGGTAGAACCATAATATTTAGGTTTACACATTCTATGAAAAATTATAATTCTATGTAGATATTATTATTCAATAATTGTATTTACAAATATATAACCCAAAGTCTCTAATTCAGATAATTTATGTAAACAAAGTAATGTCAAGAAATGTCACTGTCAAATTGACAGGACAGTGGTGCAAAACATTATATAATTTTTTTATTTTTTTTTTTGTAAATATTCATCTATGAAATTAAAGTGAATTTATTATAAGAACTATGCAAACAAAATACCGTTGCCAAAAATGTTTTATGTAGTGTGTCGGAGACTCGGCCTATAATCGTTATAATCAGCCCTTTTAAGTCTACTGCTAGACGTGCCTCCTCCCAAAATCGATTTCCACTCGAAACAGTTTATAGCCGTTTTCATCCAAAATGTGGCTAGATAAGCTACATACTCGTACAATATGAATCTATGAATATAATATATATAATATTAATATTATATATATTATATTAATATTATTAAAATAATATTCCTCAATAAATGGACTATCCAATATAAAAATATTTTTCAATTCCAACCAGCAGTTCCTGAGATTAGCGCGTTCAAACAAACAAACTCTTCAGCTTTATATTAGTATATAGATTACTGAAGTTAACTCAAAAACTACTCTTGCAAAGTTAATAAAATGTATAAGGGTCTAAGGGAACACCGCGCAAGCTTCTTCTACCAAATGAAAGAATTATAAAATCGGTTCATAAACAAATAAGTTATGCCCGAACATATACAGGGTGTTTGGCGCATGGACGGACACAATTTTTACAGGGATTTGGGGCGCCATTAGCTGGGTTCTACGGTTCTACCCATACACCCTATGTCCCAAGTGTCACGGTTGTTTAAATATGTATTTTATTTTTATTTCCCAAAATCTTTCTTTTAATTCGAAATAGCTTTTTCGTTTCTGGGTGTACCTAATAGCACAAATTAAATTTTGTTGTATTCTCCAATGTCTTTGTAACCTAAATAAATAATTATTTAATACAACTGGTTCCAAGAAAATTTCTTCTCTTTATGTGCTTCCAAAATCTTATCAATATTGAAATGTATTAAAAATTACAAATTCTAAATTCATTATAAAAAAAACTAAAAGCCATTTTGAACTTAATTTTATTTTTCAATGTTTTTTAGCTTACACCCTTTCTAAAGGTATGCTACATGTCATAGAAATCATTTGTAAAAATAAGGGATACTTCTTTGCCACGGCCGATTTATTCTGGATACAGTCGCCGAAGATCAAAGAGTATATAATCCGAAGATGGCGACTTTAAAAAAAGAATTTTGTGGGGAGATCAATCCAATTTTTAACCCACGACGGAAAAAGAGATGTGTTATAAGTTTAACGTATGCATCTGTGTATCTGTACATCTATAAATCTGTGTACATGTGACATCAGGTCAGGGTCTGTCCGGCAAAGAGCTAGCCCTAGTAGTATTTTTTGTTGGCATTTA
The DNA here is from genome assembly GCA_947523025.1 of Dryobota labecula. Lineage (NCBI taxonomy): Eukaryota > Metazoa > Arthropoda > Insecta > Lepidoptera > Noctuidae > Dryobota > Dryobota labecula. The sequence goes on from OX383290.1 coordinate 4,020,739, forward strand.
GTTGGGCCACTTACATACCTCTGGTTAGTTGGCAAATGCATACAATTGGCGGGCAGTTTGCGGGTTGGGCCAACAAATGATGGCCTACGTGGATTTGCCTACGAAGGCCCAACCTGCGATGGGGCCAACGTACATTGCCTTACGAAGGCCCGACGAAAACGTGTTATGGGTAGGCCCAACGAGTTAAGTTTATTTATTTATGGAGAACTAGCTTTTGCCTGTGGATGTCGGCTATCGCGTAAAAAAGTAACCTATGTCCTTCTCCTTATCCCAAGCTATAACTCTGCCAAACATGACGATCGGTTCTGCGGTTTAGGCGTGAAAACGTTACATACAAACAGACAGACAGAGTTACATTCACATTTATAGTATTGGTATGGATTATGATGTTGAACACTGGTTGAAAGAACATGAAGTAGGTAGTGTTTATTAATGACGATCATTTTACAGTACACACAGCCAAAAATCAAGCTATATATTCCAGTTTAGGCTGATCTCGCATTGTATAGGATTTCCGTACAATGAGAGGTCAGCTTATACGGGAAATTTATAGCTTGATTTGTGGCCGTGTGTACAAAGTGCATTTGTAAGAAAAAGTGCTATTAGCGGTGGATCTTTAGTTCTTGTTACAAACAAGTTGAAAAGTAAAAAACGTGATCAGCCTAATTAAAAAAAAAAAGATCATTAAAATTATCAATACAATTCTCTATTTTCATATTACCATAAGTTCGACTAAAGTAACAATAATTTTATTCTAATAATAAGTTAATTATAATGATATATAAATAAAATCGATATAATATCAATATGATTATAATAAAATCTTTAATCTTTCTTTTTATTTTTTCTTTGCTTTTGATTTAATTTGATCAAACGATTTCAGTCAAACCATTCTTTATGTTTACCCGAATGGTTTTAAGGTTTGTCAAACATTGGTGCCGATTCTCTTGTACACCGAACTAAGGCCTGTGTTTACCAACATTTAAATCAACTGTTTAGATATTTAATCAGTTGTTTACTCACAATTTCTTAGGCCTGTGTTCACCAACATTTTAATCAACTGTTTAGATATTTAATCAGTTGTTTACTCAAAATTTCTTAGGCCTGTGTTCACCAACATTCAAACCACCGGTTAGGTATTTAAACAGTTGATTTATGTCAAATTTCCTAAGTAAAGAACTGATTAAATATCTAAACAGTTGATTTAAATGTTGGTGAACACAGGCCTTAGGCCTGTGTTCACCAACATTTAAATCAACTGTTTAGATATTTAATCAGTTGTTTACTCAAAATTTCATAGGAAATTTGACATAAACCAACTGTTTAAATACCTAACCGGTGGTTTGAACGTTGGTGAACACAGGCCTTGGGAAATTTGACATAAACCAACTGTTTAAATACCTAACCGGTGGTTTGAATGTTGGTGAACACAGGCCTTAGGAAATTTGACATAAATCAACTGTTTAAATACCTAACCGGTGGTTTGAATGTTGGTGAACACAGGCCTAAACTAACTAAACAATCATTAAAAATCCTTACTTTTGGCTATGAGAATCTTAAAGCTATTCTGCAAACAAAATTCTCTAAATTTAAAAATAAGTTTGACACAACTAAACCGAATTTGACAATCAGGACTCCACGTGGTATTTTTTTTTTGGCTTCGCTACGTTGTACTTGTTTGCTTAAGATTTTTTTTAGAGCCGGAGGGCGCATGGGGTGCCCCCCCATGCGCACCTCCGGCTCTAAAAAAAATCCGCCGCGACGTGTTTTTTATGGAATTTTTCACTTTTTGTGTGGAAAATAAAAAAAAGATTACCTACATGTAGAGTAATAGTGGTTTGAGTGTTTCTAAAAGGGGGTCGAAATTTTCATTATTTTTGCGATAGGTCGCACCATTTTGGAGATATAAGCAAAAGAAAAGAAAAAAAATATATATAGGGATAAACACGAAATATTTTAAGTGATACACCTATAGGTGGTAAAGAAGCCATGGAAATGATTTTCTTTTTTATTCTGAGTATATTACTTAAAAAATTAAATAATTTAAAATTACTTGATATGATGATTAATTATCAAAATTCACCGCGCTCGTGCCGCCACCCCACCGCACCGTTCGGCGTCACCGCGTCGAGGCGGGACATCCATAGAATAAGTAAATAAAGGATTTTTTCGCAAAATGTCTCAAGCAATTTTAAAATTATAATAATTATGTAAAAATATAAAACACTTAGATAAAAAAAAAAATTCGCTGCTGTGGCTTTTTTACGACATAAAGATGTTTCTCTTAAAATATTTCGTGTATGAATAGATACACCTTATCTTATACAGTACTGGTTTTGCACCAGAAGTCGAGGTGATTGGTGTGAATAAAAAACTAATTTTATTCCACACCTTTTTAATCGCGATTAAAAATAGTCAGATTTAGTTAGAAAATCTAAATTTTAGTTTAAAAACGTCAAATTCAGAATAGCTAAATTGCCATTTTCATTATATTTAAAAACTCAGTACCATCTTAGAGCTGTCAAACTAAAATATAGTTAAGTTGTGTCACTTTAGTCAATTTCAGAATAGGAAACGGTCGTTTGACAGGAATAAACTAAATTTTGGTGATTTTTAGTCTAGTTTAGAGAATTTTGTGACAAGAGAATCGGCACCATTCACGGATTTGAAGCTGGTTTGATGGAATTTTATATTTTTGTGGTATCTGACGCGTTATTATCGTTTCTACGCACAAAGAGAAAATATATTATTATTACTAATATTATTTTATTATTATTATTTTATAAATAAATAAACGAGTAAATAATTAATAAAAATAATTAAAAAAAACTACACAGGGGTGCGTTTAAGTCAATTATCCAGTTTAAAATTTAAACTGACTAAACGTCAAACACCCCGTTCAAGCACACAGCGAGGTGAAAAATTAAACTGACTAAAATTTAATCTGCCCCGTTCACGGTCGTCCGCTGGTATAAGTTTTCGCCTGACTAGGATAAATTTTAGCGACCTTTTTACCTCGCTAAATTTTATTCTGCTGTCAGATTGATGTTGACATTGAGCTGTTTGTTGTTTTATTTGCTCGATTCGCGCCTTGAAAGCGAATATTTCAAACGAGTACTAAATTCCTCATCTCCGTCAATTTTATTTGGGGATCATCATGGATAATAATTTCAGCGTGCCACATTTTTTGGAGGTTTTGCATCGCCAACTGAAATATTATACCGCTAAATTGATTTCTCATGTTCCGATCCATTTTTACTGTGTAATAATTTCGAGATCACAAGCAAAATCGAGATTACAATTTGAGTTGAATTGATAGTTGTTATTACTTTTGTTTGACAAGCTGAGCTGTCAATTGAATTTGACAGTTAACATTGATTTAGACCTATGACTCCGTTCAGCGAACACTCGCTAGTTTAATTTTTATCCGGCGAAAATTTCGCCGGCTTACTTAAACGCACCCCAGATAAATTGATAACCTCCTGCTTTGACAGCTGAGCGCTGTTTGACAGCACTCACGGCAGTCACAAACTCGCAACTCAGTTGCCTGTCAGCTGTCAGCAGTGATGCCAGAACGTCCCAAAAGGGACGATTTTTGTCCGTTTAGACATCTTTACGTCCCTTCGATGTCCGTTCTTATATTCAGTCCCTTTTCTGTCCCTTTTCAAATAGCCAACTACAATCATTTACTTTCTTATTGCAAAAATGCGTTTAAAATGCAAATAATAAAACGCAGTTTTAAAAATTACAAAATGCGTAAAACTTTAAGTAAAAACGAAACGCGCGGCATGTGAATGCAATTTCAGACCACTGCTGGTGCAGGTGCTGGCGAATATCACCAGCCATCCTTTTTTCACGCGCAGTGATCAGTATCGCTTGTCTGTATCTTCCATGCACACAAACAACCACAATCATTCGGTTATTCAGCTGAATTCATTACGTACGAGAGTCACTACGATGCTCGTCGGTATTTAATTTGAAATTGAGTTTTCATTTTGCGAGTTTCCGAGTTCAGGAATTAAGGATGTCGTGAAGATTGAGCCGACCAAAGACATGCAAAAAACAAAATTAAAATCTTGAACATCTTAATTTTTTTTATTTCACTTTTTATGTGTCCTAAAAATATAACAGTACTCACACAAATTAATATTTCTCTAGCCGTCCTTTTTGTCCAAAAATCGTCCCATTTCAGATAGTGGATCGTCCGAAAGTCGATGCAGGTACTGGCAACACTGGCTGTCAGTGTTACAGTCACCTGTCACATCTGTTTGTTGTGAGTTGTGTTTTGAATACTTTGTAATAGAAAACTTTAAAATAACTAAATGGCTTCTACTATATTGATCCAAAAACTTGTGTCAGTAAAGTTAAGCAAGAGCGAATTCGACAAAATAAGATGGCTTAGAGCAAACAACACGGCGAAAATATATAAAGCAATCTCGTAAGTTGACACTTTTATTTTTGGTAAGATTGTGGGATATTTCTTAAAATATAATTTTGCTGATTTTAAGGTAGTACCAACAATTGTATTTATTAGCCTGTAAAGTCCCACTGCAACGTAAAGTCCTCTTCTCATACAAAGAAGTAAGTATTCAATGAAAAAGTCAATGAAACTGTAAATTCACTATTAGTTGGCGTTGCCGAGGATTAACAGAAATTAAATAATATCGTGAATAGTCAGATTTGTAAAGACAACCTTTAGGGCTACCACATTAAGGCGCTGTCAAAGTTAAATGATTGCCTTGAACCAGCATTTGACCGTAGGGCTTGTAGAACGTGCCAGTTTCTAAACCAGAGCCAATTGTTCTTAAAGTGCAACTTGGTTTACATCAAACTATAAAGATATTTCATATTTAAAACTTCATAAAAAGTTGACTGCTGATAACTTATTACAGATCTCTGAAGAAGGTACTAGAAAATCAAGAGCATGAAAAAACTTGCAGACTGTGCCTTAAGCCTGGCTACAGGAAGATATTTGATAATCATGACTTTGATATTGTCGCTGGGATCAAACAAATATTGCACATACAGGTACATTTTTAAAAGTTTGAAATTTTTTATATACAGGATGGATTTTTGAAACTGGGCAGTGAGGGCAGATGCCTTAATAATCCAACCTGTAAATTAAGGAATTTAACTAAATGAAAGAAACACTGAGCGATGGAGCGCAGTAAATATTCTAGGCGTCAAATTGACAGACCATATTCTCAACACCACACTGTACTCCAGAACACAGATTACTGACATTGCTCAAAAAATTGTTAAAATCGGTCCAGTAGTTTCGGAGCTTATTCGATACAAACAAACAAAAAATTCTTTCGTTTTTATAATATTAGTATAGATAACCTACCTATTTTATGTATTTGAAGGTGACTGAAAATGATGGTAAACCACAGCACATATGCAAATCATGTGAGGTAGTGTTGAGAAATGCCGAGCTACTGCGGCAAACTGCTGAGGTCACACAGTGGAGGTTGCAGCAGGAACTTGAAATGAGTATGTATTTTTAGTATCTACATTATATAACACGCCTTGTTTCCCCGAAGGGTTAGGCAAAGCTATACCTATATAATTGTACACCCACTATTATGTCTTCAATAAAACACCAAATATTGTAATTTGTGTATTGAGCTAAGTAGCCTAGAAATACAAGTGGATAAATCATTAGAGTAGGGTAGGAACTACAACATGATGGAGGGTAGACTCAAAACCCAATAAACATAAACTTATAAACTAGGAAGTATGTAGGTAGGTACCTATATATACAACACCCACATTTCGCCAGTTATGTTAAAGTCCCATGTAACAAGGGGCGAGCTGATTGCCATTAGCCAGGCACAAATCTAGACTTTGGGCAGCTACTGAGAAATGCCAGATAGAAAAACCGAATAACACTTTACCAGACCTTGGGAATCGAACCCAAGACCTAATTCTTAGCAGTAGCACACATGAGTATAAAAAATGAAGATACTTACAGAATTAAAGAATATAGGTGAGAATGTTTATTCACTTTTGCATATAAATATCCCAAGGGCGAAACTCAAACACACAGTAGGTACCAAAATATCACTTTGACAAAGGTCTGATTTACTACTGCTTAATTAAGCAGTGCTTACTTGAGATTGGCTTAAAAATACTTTTTTCAATATTGTTTTTGCTCTTTTCCCAGTCACCCAATTCACTATCATTCACTCCCTTTTCATTCATATCATCCTTCACATAATACATATTTTCTTTGGTCTTCCCTTAGAAAAAAATACATGACAATTATGATAAAGTTTAATTATTGAGAGATTTACCATGTTATATTAAGACCATAGACTTCTTATAGGTTTTCCTGTAATCTTTATTTTGTAAAGAATTATTTTCAAATTTTAGGATCACTAAAAAATATAAAGATACAAAAATTTAAAAATAAATAAGCCGAAAATAGCCATATATCTATGGCTATTTTCTAAAATAACTTTAAAAATAATTGTTTTAAAATTTAAAAAAATATTTCTGAAATCCTTACAATAAGTCTTTCATTTGATATATCCCATGGTACAGTTCAAAGATTTTTTTCTAGTTTCAAAACATATAGGTATTTTCTTAAATAACTTTAAAATGTTTTTTTAGCTAGCTAATTTTTAATTTGATTTTAATTAGCCCCCAGAAGTGACCAAAATTAATTTGATCATTTTCATCTCATCATCATTTTTTCATGTGTTAATTTTTTTTTTGTGATTCAAAATTATTTTATTTACTTTACTCGTCCGTGTTTCGGTCAAAGAAGTTCATATGTGTATCTTTCGGCTCAGTAGATTTGGAACAAATCGGCGGGACAGACGGACGGACGCACAGACAGACAGACAGACACGAGTGATTCTATATGGGTTCCGTCTTTTCCTTTTGAGGTACGAAACAGTAAAAAGAAAAATAAAAAAAATAAAAATAATTATTTAATCTTTACAGTGACATCTGTGGCCACAGACTATGAAACAAAAGAAACCAGTCACCATGGTGGGTACTTCGTGAGACGGGGCACGAGAGTTGTGAGGGAATGGGCTTGTGGCAAATGTCGACAGACGTTTTATAGCCAGGTACTTATGACCATCTAATACCACATTTTCACTGTGACACAGTCGCACTAATGATAACAACACGCAAAGTCAAAAGTCAAAGTCAAATCATTTATTTCAATGAGTCACCTAAAAAGCACTATTGAGCATCAAAATTTACAAGAAATCGGCCAAGTGTGTGTCGGACCACACACAATGGCAGGTTCCGCAGTTGGTATGAATTTATACCAAGAACAAACTTAACATTGTAGTTGAAAAACAAGTTCTCTCATACATTCCAATTGCAAATGTAAGTTTGTACGTATAATATTGAGAGATTTACCATGTTATTTTAAAAACATACAGTTAATAAAGGTTTTTCTATAATCTCTATGTATAGAACAATGCTCTGTATTTAAAAAAAAAAAAAAAATTTGGCTCATTAGTTTCGGAGATAAGGATAAATTTTCATATATTCTCTTAAATAACTTTAAAACTATTTAAAATCACTTTTATAATTTAAAAAAAATGAGGACCTCACTGTGAGCCTTTTCATTTGATATGTCACACGGTGCAGCTGCTTGCAAAACTTTTATTTATTTATTAATGTTCTAGTTCCGTGTGGCGCCGGACGTAAAGAATAGCACCATCCCATTTCCTCCCGCGGGTGTCGTAAAAGGCGACTAAGGGACTTTCTAGAGAATGGGCAGCAGCGTTCTCTCTGCATTTTTAACACCATACTGCGATCGCGAACCCGCCTGCCAAGCGTGGCGATTATGGCAAACCCCCCCCAATTGGGGGAGGCCTATGTCCAGCAGTGGATGTCTTTCGGCTGTTATGATGATGATAAATGTTCTAGTTTGCCGAATGTTTAAGTTCATAATATGACGTGTACACACGGCTACATATCAAGCTATACATTTCCAGTATATGCTTACCTCTCATTATACGGAAATCCTATACTTTAATAGCATATAGCTCATAGCACAACAATATCGCGCACCATACATTGTTATGGATACGTTCACACTGTACTTTACTATATATTATTGGTATGTATGGAGCGCGATATTGTTGTGCTATGAGCTATATACTATATGCTATTATAGCGTAGTCTGAAAGCAGCTTTATACTGGAAATGTATAGCTTGATGTGTAGCCGTGTGTACCAAATTTAAACATAATCGGCCCAGTAATTCGGAACAAATTGACTGTGACAGACGGACAGACAGACACACAAGTGATCTTCATGTGGGTTCCGTTTTTTTCCTTTTGAAGTACGGAACCCAAAAAATGGAATTGATTCTAGTTGCCCTTCCCAAAAGATAGTTTCATGTAAAGATTTTTTACAATATATAGGTAGCCATACTTATATGTGAAGACGATCTACCTATAATAGGATAAGATTACTATTAGTGTGTACTACAATAGGTACAATGCACAGATCATCATAGAATACTACAATGTTAATGTTTCGTTTCCATGGTAAATACAAGAATATCTCGCAACATAAAAATTTTGCTGGCGACAATGTTGCAAACAATTGTTTCCAATGTATTCGGTACTTTACTCTCCTACAGTATATTGGTCAGCCCAGTGAATAGTAAAGGTTCTTAGTATGATCTATTCGGTGCAAACAAAGTTGAACTATCAGTCACACCCTAGACTTGAATTACGAAAACCGTCATTACCTACATACTGCTATGAAATAAAGGCGCTTTTGTTCAAATTTTTATTAAGAACATGTAATCACATGAACATGTATCTTTGTAATTTTAACTTATTTTCTGATACATTTTAGGAGGAGTTTACGGCACATGAGGGTTTGCCGACATGTCGCAGTAGTAACAAGTTTTTTGTATGTGAGACTTGTGGACTAGAACTGAAATCTATTACCAGGTTAAAAAGACACAGGTAAAGAACCTGCCTCCCTTTCCATATATTATGCTCGCTCGTCACTTGGCATATTTGCCGATTTCACGATATTTTAGGCAAACAAAATGGTGTGTTTCGATGGCGCGGCGAATGGTGATGCGTTTGATAGAAGAAAGGCTATAGCTTGACTCTACTGAACTGACGATTGCGAATGCCATACACGGCGGCTTGGTCAAGCCAAAATAATTGAATTTCGATTGTTCCGTCAAGTATAACTGTCATGCCAATTCACGCCTACACACGGTGAATTTTACGATCCACTCGATCCAATTTGCCGATCAATTTGGATTTTGTGATCCAATCGGCAGCGTCATGCCGACTGGACGATAGGCAGCATGGTGTATGGCCACCATTATAGCTCATGAAATATAAACCTAGGGTTTTTTGTTGTATTTTTAAAGAAATTAACAAATTCGAGTTTGGGTTTTACGTCTGCGATGCTTTTTCAGCGGAATATCGGCGGTAACATGTTTTTCACAATTTTAATGGCGTGGCCATGGGGTTTTAGCCGTACAGCTCCTAAAATATAAACCTAGGATTTTATTCTATATTTTTACAATTTCAATCTGTTAATGGTGCCGATTCCCTTGTTCACAAACTAAACTAAATATAAGTTCAGTGCATCTTTTTCTTTCTATTTTATTATGAAAAGGACAGAAGATAAATTTTAGTTTAGTCCTGTCAAATTAATCAACGCTTGACGTAAATTGACGTAATTTTAGTAGGCAAGTTTTTAATCACGTCTAAACTTATATGGAGTAGTGACAGGCGCTGATTAATTTGACAGGACTAAACTAAAATTTATCTTCTGTCCTTTTCATAATGAAATAGAAAGAAAAAGATGCACTGAACTTAAATTTAGTTTAGTTTGTGAACAAGGGAATCGGCACCAATATTTACCTAAACTTTAGGTTCAGGTCTCTGCAACGCTTAGTTTTAAAGATCTCCGTGGCCGCGCGGTTCTCCGTGTTTCAATGGCGCGGCCACGTTCAAACCCTTAAGTACCTTTGACTTTTTATCCCTAGCTTTTACAAAATGGTTTTGGGAATCACCTTTTACAAATATTTACAAAATCTTGGCAGTTTTTTTTTTAATTATCGCGTTGGCCGCGCTATTGTATCGCACATAACAAAATGTAAGATCATTTTTCAAAAGCGAAATAATTAAAATATTTAATTTTATTCAAATCCGCCACAGTGCCATCAGCAGACCCAAGGGGTCAGACAGTCGACTGTTCATCTACAGTCCTTTACATATGAACGTAACCCATAAACTTACCACATTAATTAAGGCTGATCATTTTTAAGGCTGATACACACTGGAGAGCTCCACTACCCATGCACTCAATGCCCTTATCGTGCGCGCACGAAGTACGCATTGCTGGTTCATGAGCGTGCACACAGTGGCGTACGGCCGCTGGCCTGTCCACATTGCCCGGCCACCTTCCTCAACTCTTCGAACCTCGCGTCGCATAAGCGAAGGCATCTGCCGCCGGCTTACCATTGCCAGAGTTGTGATAAGGGCTTTAGATTCAAGGAGGTAAGGGATTTATTTCTATGAAATAAAGACGCTCTCAAAGGTTAATTGCACCCTCCTTTCGCTGTGGTAAACTCTTACTATGGACATGTGATATGGCCGACTTTACTTTCCCTCCTTGAGTCAAGGTATATTAAAGGCCTCCGCACACCGGGACGAAATGGCAGAGGATTTTGCTACCGGTCGGCGCACACTTGCCGCTTAGATACTGTAGTATTCCGGCGGCTTATCAAGACATTCCGCGCCACGTCGTGCTAAATACGTGCGAGGTGAGTAGCGGCGCAGGCGCAAATGTGGTGTGCACGTACCTCCGCTTGCATTGCCTCACCTCGCGGCATGACCTTCGGCGTGCCGTTGCATACCGCAGTGCACTGCGGAATCCCTTAAGGTCTCTGCACACAGCGGGCGCGGCGCGGCGAGACGGGACGCCGACGAGACGCGGAGCAGTTGTAATGTACTAGATATTACGGACGACGCCACACAGAGCCGTCCGGCTCGACGCGACGCTCTGTATGGCGTCGTTCATAATATCTAGTACATTACAACTGTTCTGCGTCGCGCTGGCGTCCCGACCCGCCGCGCCGCGCTCGCTGTGTGCAGAGACCTTTAGCGCGCTCTCCAATGCCGTGTCAAGAAATCCCTTTCGATGCCGCGGAATCAATTTAAAACATAGGTATTTATTTCATATTCCTACTTAGTAATAAATTTAACTCTGCCATTCCGACCCAGTGTGCATAGGCCTTTAAGAGGGTTGTCACCGTTCCACTAGTGCTACTCCTTTAAAAACATATTATTATCTCGTGACTGAGAAGGAATTATGAAAAACGGCTCAATCAACTATCTCGGTGTCTAGAATTTTCTAATTTTAAAGTTTCATATTGAGACATGAAGCAACAAAATTTGATCTAAATAAAAATGGCCACATTCCTCTAGATCGTATTTTGTTGCTTCGTGTCTCAATATGAAACTTTGGAGTGGCGCTAGTGGACCGGTGACAACGCTCTTAAGCATCTATTGTAGAATCAAGATCCGAACTTCACTCGGCCAATACCTTCTTGCTTAATAAGTATAACTTTTATTATTAATTTACATTTGCTGCCCAGTTCAAAAATATTTTTTTCTTGTAAGCCATAGTTTGGCAAATTTACATACTTAGATTTGGTGTCACTAGTCCTGGGCATGAACAGAAGTCATCTATAGCGACTGCTCGATTGCGGGTTGTAGGCACACGAACGAATTATTTTTTGACATATATGCTGGGTGCTGGGCAGCGAATGGGTTAAAATCATTCCACAATGTGATGATTCCATGTTCATGGAAGATGACCAGTTTTTTACTTTTCACAGGCACTTCAGAACCACTTAGCAACACAACACAGCACTGCAAAGCCCCATATTTGTAATTCATGTGGAAAATCATTTTCAACTAGGTAAGTGTGTGATGATTTCTATGCAAAAGTAGTTACCGTCCATTGGGGTTGGCCCAGCTTTAGATGGCAATAAAACAACTAACAAAAGGAGGATGTACTTTAGACTTCTGCCTACCCCTACATGAAAAACAGGCATATCATTAACCCCTTTATTTATATAGATCGAAAATGTATTGACATAAACATTTATAAATAAACCCCCACGATAAGTGCCTGTTACTTTAAAATCGAAATGTTCTGTCTTTTCAGAAAGATGATATGCCGACATGAGCGGAGAGTTCACAATCGACCGAGACTGCGATCTGGGATAGTGCCCACATACTTACGACAGCAGCAGGAGCACTTGACATAGAATTAAGATAAAATCAGCATATTGCAGTCCACTGCTGGATATTGACTTCTCCAATCGCATGCCGATATCTTGATCTTGAGCTACTCACATACAACTGCTACCAGGCACCATGTGAAGATTATTGCTCCACCTAAACCCTAATGGCGTTCTACTTTGTTTGCTGTTACACAGGCTACACTCAAGAATGTGTCAAAGTATAATATCAGGCTGTAATCTTTCAGTCAGATCATTGCACTGTGTGGCATTCATAACGAAAGTTGCTCAGGTTTTAGTAAATTATTATTTGACATAAATCCACTATTAGAAATGGAATCGTTGGCTATGGCCACAACTGTTAACGTAATAATTCACAACTCAGTGGATAGGAATGGTGATCCACTGAAGTTCTTGTCTCTTCATGGAAGATTGTAATTGCAAAAAGAAATATGATAATGTTTACATTTAATTTAATAAGATGTCTTAAAATGTATAGGTTAAGTTGGAATAAACATTCTCATCAATCATTGAACAGACTGACAATTTGTTTTCTTTTCCAAAATTTAAGTTTTCAGAACTGAAATTAGTTATAGATACTTTCAACTCTACAGGTATTATTCTATTTATCAACTATTAGCATATCATTGGTTGCTAACACTGAAATATAAAAGCTAACCTCATGATGCAAAATGTCACTCAAGTTTCAGCACTGGATTTAAAATTAAACAAAAACAAAAGTTTTTTTGGAATTTATTATTAACTTACAGTCCTAAGTCACATCACTTCTTGGCGGCCGCGCCTACCTTTGATTTCTTGGTACCACGCACCTTCTTCATCCTGTTCTTGCGTTCCTTACGCTGCTTGCGTGTGGGCCTCTTCTTCTCGTACAGGCCGTGGCGGGCTAGTCTGTGCTTAGGCTCGAACTTCTTAGCCAGGTCCAGCGTGTCGTAGATCAGGGCGAAGCCGGTAGACTTGCCACCACCGAAGTTGGTCTTGAAGCCGAACACGAACACAACATCAGGCGTCACCTTGTACATCTTTGCCAGCTTCTCGCGGATCTCAGTTTTACTGACGGTCGGCTTGCCTGGATGGAGGACATCGCATACCATCTGCTTGCGCGCCAACAATCTACAAAAATATCAAAAACGTTGTCACACATAACCTGTCATGGCGAGGCAACAATTTTTCGCAACGATTTTAACTCGCACCACTTCGAAACCATAAGATTTCCACATTTACCTGTTGGTCATGAATTTGCGCGTGCGAATTGTTGCTGTTCCTTCAGTCATTTTGAATTATTTTAGAGATTTCGTCGTAAACGACGCACGTGTCTCAAACACTCAGAGAAAAAGAACGGCGCTCCAATGTTGCCAGTGTTAAAAGAGGAATTGCCTACTAACCAAACTTGACAGGGAACATTAGAAATACAAATATAAAAAATATATTTTATTGCGTTTATGCATTTATTCATAAACAATGCGACCAAAGAAACTAAAATTATACACATTTTCAAATTACGAATTTGTTCGTGAATATTTTTTTTTTAGCTGTGTATAAAAAATTTAGATTTTTTAAATTGGTAACATTTTTAAAAATAACGCGTTCACCAAGACTTTATTTGCGTTCAATGCGTTCTAAATTCAATTTTAATATTTTCAATGGAAGACTAGTAGGATAAAAATAAATAATGTTTATTTATGATTTATCGTTATTAGGTCATGCTTAATGTGTTTATAGGTTTAATTTAACATAATTTGGTTCATGATTTTCTTTTACCACTTTGTCTCTACTTGTAAGTCGATGGTCATTGCCGCATTAATTATCATTTCCATGGCTTTAGGTAATAAACCTTGACCTTTGATGAATGTTCGGCATACCATTTTCTTTCACTAAGGAAATTCACTAAAGCACTTTTATTTTGGGGGAAACTGAAGTCAATAAATTAATAAGTTCACGTTGAATGGTAGTTTTGTAGGCTCGATTACACAGCTGTTTACCGAATTAATAAGAACGTCTAGCTTCATAAAAACCGCATTAATGAATTTTAAACTAACCAGTACTTGTTCGTTATTTAGCTCCTCATAACATAACTTGGATTTGTCTACTTAAAATATCAATATTTACGCTTCTCACTGTCTTATACGTAGAAATGCCGAAATATTTTATACCTACATTATTCTACTCACATTCTTAAAATTTTATAATGTTGATGATGTTGTTCTTACCTCTAACACGACCTCTTTTGACTAAAACGCTTGCCTATTTCGGAAGAGAACTGGGGAATAGAGTGGGACATAAAAAAAACACGTCCAAGGAATTCACGGCATAGAGATAATGTCAATGATAGAAGATAAATGAGGTACTTAACCTATTACTATAATGGATGTTAGAAATTCCCAAATTGCGAAAGTATAATTATTTTTTGTTCCATTTGTTTCTTGGCGCCTGAGAGTTTTTCTATAGCAATCACATTGTTGGGTATATTTTGCAGTTGGTTATAGATAATAATATATTTTACTTACATTTATGTAGGTAATCACATCATAATAAGCTTGACTTCAGTAAGTGTGACTAACTTGACTAGGTAGATGAGCCCCTTATCACTAGATTTAGAAAGCGTTTTACTAGCAAAAATTGATACCAAATCCATGAAAATATTATTTTCTTCTTATCTATCCACTGCCAAACTACCTACTATGGCGTAATAAGAACAACAAAACAAGTGTGGCCCTTAGTTGTCTGTGTTAACGTCATAGGTTTAGAAAGTCATGTCCTATCAAGCGGGACTTTTCCATCAGGCACCCCATTATAACAAAACAATGTATGTTTGCTTCGTATGTTGACAGACCATTAAGTAAATCACCCTCGAGGGATCAGTCTTCTTTTGCGTCAAAGTGTGTACCATAACAAGGAGCAAAGAATAAAATAGAATTATTAATTGCAGTGTTTAAAAGAGCAAAACCTGAAAAAGTTGAGGAGTTTAAATTAAAATAAACGTATTTGCTCAATGTTTTCCTACAGGCTCTTTAATTAAGACATTTTCTAATTTAAATGGAAAATAATCAATTTCTTGGAACCATATAAGCAACAACGTTAACGTAAAATTATATGTTGAAGGTGAAAGTTGATGAAATACATAGCAAAGCTCATTGCTTTGTTAATTAGTAGCTATTTTTATAATTTAGGTAGGTATGCCGCTTTTCCGACAACTGACGTTTCTATGACGCACTAAACTAATAAATTACTAATCACCATATAAACCATGCTAAACTTTTCATAAAACAGCGGTCCACCTTCTTGCACAGTAACGCAATAAATTTCTACGCGACGTCACGGCTACGTAACGAGCCTTCAGCCAGACATGTCTAGTTCAAACAGACCTCTGACCTACTAAACAAAATCCCTTGAGCATTGTACGTTGGTAGGCGTAGAGAAGGGTGAAGGGGGTCAGGGCTCCTGGTGGACTCTATGGAGGCGCCACCCTGGCCACCCCATATTGATCGTCGTCTCATGCCGGTCGTATATAGACCGGGGATACCGTTATGAGTGCTCGTCTGTCCTACAATTATTTTCCTTGAAGGTTTTATGCAGGTTAGTGAAGACTATGGTTTTTTATCCGACTCTGTGGCTTGCTATGCGGATTTAAATTTGAATTTTGATTTTAAATTTTAAAATTGGAAGAAAATTGTACCTTCAGTGTTGTGTGTCAGCTGTTGTTTCCCGCGCCCGTGAAAATGATTGTTTTTATTTTTTTCGTATTCTTGTCCGAGCTTTGTACAGAAACATTTAAAAAATATTGAAGTTTAAATTTTGTATTTAATTGTAATATAGTATTCTCATTTTATAAATTGTTACAATTTGGTAGACACAGGTCGACATGTTTATGGAAAAAATGCGATTGTTTGCGTTTTGATTGATTTGATTTTCTGCTTTTCCTTTTTACTGAGGGTTCTGAGGTATTTTCTCAAGTACCGTAGATAGAGGAAGGCATTGATCACGAATCTTATTTTACGAGTAGTCCAGGCATTCTGTCAACGTTTGATTTGACGATTTGAGCTTGACGAGAAAAGCTCATACGGTACCGAAATCAGGCAATCAGATAGGCTACGGCTGGTGGCTGTAGCTGGTGGCTGGTTTCAGTAGCGGCGTTAGGGCAGGGCTCGGTTGTGCGACCGCCCAAGGGCACCAGGCATGAAAGGGCGCCCAAGGCCCTTCATGTCTGGTTTCCCGTCTCGTCCTTGCATTGAGAATATTGGAATATTGTAACGGTAGCGAGTGGGGAAAGGAGTTTTTCTAAGCAAGCTGATAAACCTATCTTCGATCGACTATCTCAATCGAGATTGGCAACTTTGTCAATCGAAAATGTAATTGCAGAAAACTTAAGACTTCGATGCCTTAATAAGAGAGTTTGCCGATTGAAAGTCTAGAAAAGAATTTTGAAATTGAAAAAGTTCTTTTTTTTGTGATTTGGAGAATAGAAAGGGGGTGCCATAGAAATCTCGCCCAGGGCCAATGCTAAAACCGACACTGGCTGGTGTCGACTAATAGGTTTTAGGTATACTTATTGCTGTTGGTGACCCTCTGGTTGCTAGTAAATGATAATTTATTTGATATATCGTGTAGGTACCTAATACGTTGGCGCCAAAATGATATATGTAGTAGGAGTTAAATAACCAAAGTTTATATCTTTGCACTCAAAGGTCACCGTGCTATTGTTAATGCGATAATTATCTCAATTTTTTTGTTAAGGTTATCATGCTTTGTGAGGAAGCTTGATTTGCAAGCTTCTAAAGTAGGTAGGCTGTGGAATCTACAACGCCACATGCAAACTATGCATCAAAGACCTGACGTCAGACAAATCCTGCATCGCGCAATCAGAGTTTACCGCGCGACTATACTCCATTTATAATAGCATTAGACAGAAGTTAAAAAAGGTTATTTTTGATGCACACTTTATAACAAACGTACAATAAACTTGTTATAGTTACGATTGACGCCAAATCGATTAAAATGAATTTATATATCAGCTATCACACTTGATTGTAATAATTTAAAAAAACAACCATATGAAATTAAGTGGCTTTCATTTAAATATATTATTTCATTCCAATTTAAAATTACAGTGCCTATGCTAAACACCTAAAAGAAGCAGGAGTCAACAATACTGCAACGCTTTTTGTTTCACTATAATCCTACCAAATCTAAAATGTTACTTAATCCCTTCATAAGCTGTGACAGCCGGGGATTTCTAATTTTACTGGTTTATGTCGTCTGTGAAATTGACTTGACAATGTTCTAAGATTGTCATGTATGTCATTTACTTGTAAATACTTTGTTTGTTATTGTTTAATTTTCGTGATTTTGTTGTTATTTATTAAAATAATAAATAATATTTAGTTATTTCTTTGTTATTGTATTGTTATCAGTGTTGTCATTGGGTTGTTTGTACAAAACGTTACTTTTTTTTTTTGAGCTATGAGTGATCCCGGTGCGGGACCGAGTGGCTTACAACATATAAGTGCTGAGTCTGACCAAAGCCAACGGCGAAAAAAACGTGGTCCAAAAGTTGACTCCGACGAAATAATAATGTCTCCCAAAAAAAAGAGAACGCTGCGTGCTGTAGAAAAACAACCTGTGATAAATATTTTTAAGCAATTGGAGTCCTGGCCTGCAGGTACTCCTTATTATAAGACTGAGATGATAAACAAAATCGCAGAAGTTGCCGGTAAGGATGATTCATAAAATTATTACTATAAAAATATTTGAAACTAACATGCATTGTGATAAAATGTATTATATTTTAGAAACTCCGCACATGATTTTATTATTTACAGGCGTATCTCGGGCTACTCTGTCCAATATTCTCAAAGAGTACAACATAAAAAGTCGCCTGCAATCTCCCCCTCCCCAACAGAAGCACATGAAACGTGATGATTTTGATGACATCACATTTAGTGGAATATGCAGGAAAATTCATTCCTTCTTCTTTAATAATGAGTTGCCCACCTTGGACAAGATGCTGGAAGCAGTTAACAGTGACGAGTCTCTGCCAGATTTAAAAAAAAGCAGTCTGTCTAAAATAATTAAATAAACATTAAAGTTCACATAAATCAAACGGAGCAGAAAAAGTGCACTCATAGAAGTCATAGACAAGCAGGAGATCGTCCTTTGGAGACTAAAATATCTTCATGAAATAAAAAGGCTAAGGAATAAAGGAAGGAAAATATATTATTATTTAGATGGCACTTGGCTAAATGAAGGTACAGTGCTTCTAAATTTCTTAACAGCTATTTATGCACTAAGCAGTGTATGACCTCTTGCATTCAATAACATTATAATTAATTATACAGTTAAACATAATTTCATAAAATTGGTTCGTGAAATGAATGGTATTTATATTAATAACCTTTTATCATACAAACAGGTCACACGAAAAGCCTAATATGGCATGACACTAATAATAAGTCTTCAAAAGAAGCACATTGGGAAGGTCTATCTGCTGGTTTAAAAAATCCAACTTATAATCGGTCATACTGGTATGTATTTTATGGACTGTCCTCGCCATAAAAAAATGAAAACCCCATTGTTATTGACTATTAATTAAGTAATACATATTATATTGTATTATGGATTAACGCATGCAAAGCGAACATTTTGTTATAGTATTTATCTATGACCTATTTCCAGCAGTGAAATTATATAGGGGGTACGGAATAATTGACTTGTATTAATTTTATTTCACAGGGTTTGTGAAGGGTTTTTAATGGATGCTGCATTAATATTTGATGCAAAGAAAGGTGATGAAGATGACCACTCCGAAATGGACCCCTTCAACTTTAATAATAATAATAATTTATTTATTTACACTTCAAGACACAATCATCTGTGTAGCCCTGACTCGTGTACTAGGATTTCCTGTTTCATAAGAGCCAGATCTCTCAATTTACAGGGAATATGTTATAGAAGCGCGATAGACAAAAGTGAAAATGGTTCAAGTTAATTTTGTCAAAAATTGAGAATGGCGCTGTAATTGTTATGGACAATGCGCTATACCACTCAAGGGCATTGGAGAAGCTGCCAACCACAGCTACACGAAAGGCAGATATACAGGAATGGTTTAAAAGCAAAAATATTCCTTTTGAGGAAAAAGATCTTAGGGCAACTTTATTAGAAAAAGCAAAAATACAAAGACATTTATACCAAAAGTTTGTTGTAGATGAGATGGCTAGAGAGAAGGGTATTTCAGTATTGCGCCTCCCACCCTACCACTGCGAGTTCAACCCTATAGAATTAATATGGGCTCAAATGATGGGGTATGTGGCTCAACATAACAAAACGTTCAAATTAGACAAGGAGAAACAATTACTCCCACAAGATCTGGATAGTATTACGCTAGAACGATGGCAGTCTTGCGTTGCTCATGCAATTAAAGAAGAGGAAAAGTTAAAGCATAATGGATGATGTGGTAGAAAGATTTATTATTAGGTAACGTCGGTGAAACTTCTTCATCTTTATTTTCTGATGATAGTGACTAAATTATATGATGAAGACGAAGAAGTTACACCAACTATTGTGTGTTGAAAGTTGTTGTTTTAAATAAAATATTGTAAAAAAAAAGACTTTTATTTCCTTTAATCTTAATTAAATTTAAATCATCACGACGTAATCGTTTGTTTCATTCATTCGTTTCGTTGTAAGTAATGTGTGATGAAGATGTTATTACGACCTATTTATCAAAGTTATGTTAAAACATTTTTAGTTTAATTGTTTAAACTTTTAACTTTGAATAAAATGTTTCGCACTCCTGCTTCTACGAGCCTCTTTTTTCTAATGCTATAGTAAATGGAGTATAGCATATATAGAACATCCCGACATCAACCGTCGGGCAGTAGCCCACCAGACACAACACCCGTCTGGTCGGGGGATCCTCCCTTTTCAATAGAGTATGAGTGAACTTTACACCCTGTTCCTCATACCTCTATAGTACTTATGGGAATATTAGTGTCTAACCACCTTGATCAAAGTGTAAGTACAGTTGTCCATTGTTGGGCAAACGACTTTCGTATAGATTTGTATTGATCAAGCAGCCCTACCATAATCATTTATAGGGCAGTTGATGTGCAGGGCAGCTGCATCTGGTTAGGTGCCTACACATGACATTTCACTTTATGTCCAAACTTTTACCTGCTAAAGAGTGTCTCGTAACCCCACTGTTACCTACTGATTGTGAATTGCTTGTTTTCATTAGGTTCTTAATATCAACTATTCTGTTGCCCGCCATTTCACTCGTATCCTAGACATTTCTCGAAGTGCCCGGACGAAAATATCCTTTGTTTTAATCCAGGTCACGGTCTATCTGTTTGCCAAATGTCCGTCTAGTCAGTACCCTAATGGCTTTACACACTATCAATCACAATCTGAATGATTTTGAAGGATATTGCTATTCCATTGCTTCTTGAGTTCGAAAATTTTATCTGCACAACAACGTAAATAACGCAATAAATGTTGTTGAACTGTCAAAATTAAACCCATTGCTACTGTAAATGTGTTACGTAATTACCCCGCTGTTTATACGTGACCGAGTTTCAATCATCTTCAGATACTTTAACATTATATCTGTGGTATAATGTGTTAGTTTGTGCTATTTCTATAGTTAGGTAAAGTAGGTAGGTATTAGTATAGGTTTAATATATTTCGCTGTGACCTCCGCGAGACGTAAACAAACCTCACCCCCTATTCACTTAAATAGATTAGGTTTAGATAGTCGTTAACTCTATAATATATTATAATGATATTATAGTATACTCAACACTAAAGGCTCGATCACAGTGAGCCTTTAGTGTTGAGTTCTATAATAAGCGCGATATTGCGGGCGCGTTAAGGGTCGCGCTTTCTGTTGCGTCTGCGATATCGCGCCAGTCTGCGCGAGCCTTAACACAATAATGAAATACATGGATGAGATTCGACAGACGGGCAACATTTTAAACTTAGACCTTACCTAGAGACTTAGACCTACGGTACTGGAGAAGGGCAAGAGGTTGATGATGACTTACTAAACGGTAATCTTCGAAGATAGATAGCTAGATAGATACAACACCTTTTATTATGTACACCATAAAAATTTAAATGTTACATAGGGTGACACAATGGGCGGTCTTATCGCTAAATGCGAACCAAAAATTAAAACCAAAAATTAGAAGACATCTGACATATACCAACCCGCACTGGGACCACCTGGTGGATTACGGCCCTCTCCCTCTCACCGGAGGACCGTGTCGCAGCAGTGAGAACATTATATATGTTGGTTATGCCTATGTCTAAGATTTGTCGGAATCTGATGAAATAACTTAAATCGAGCACCTTTTAATTGTTTTTTTTTTTTACTTTGCAGATGAAAATATAACTAAACCCAGAGGTTCGCGTCTAACAAGTTGCCTTATTGTGGCGCAACATCGCGCCACTCGCCGTCAACACGTGTGCATGGAGGACGTCACTGAGCAGACGATCCTACCCTGGTTCTTAATGGTGGCCGGTCAAAACAAACCAAACACTTTGAAACTCAACAGTGTGGCCCGGCAAGCCAGTCGATACTCAGCCCGGGACCCGAGATTAAGAACCTAAATCAAACCAACCAAAACTATAAACTGCCAGTATTTTTTCCAAGGTATTATTTGTAGTACAAAATTAAAAATGGAACTAGATTGGGAACCAGTTATTTTGAGATCTACCAGGACTCCAAGGAACAGGGAGGTAGTAAGGGAAAGCGCAGTGAGAGAATCTTTACTTTCTGAATCCACATCAGGAATATGTAAAGGCGAGGAAGATGATACTTCTAGTGTTGGTACTGCTTCGTTCTCAAGCCCTGACTTTGAATTTAGCACCCGAGAACGGCTTGCAACAGTCCAATTGAAGAAAAATCCAGCTAACCTCAATGAAGAATTTACTGCTTTACTGAACAAGCCGAAGGCTAATCATGTTAAAATAACAGAGAATCCTGCTGATCGAGATATCGATATTAAGAAATACCATGATGAAAAAGTTGTTAAAGATAAAATTAAAATTCCTGACGGTGGCTGGGGATGGGTGGTTGTACTATCATCTTTCGTAATATCCATGATCGCAGACGGAATTAGCTTCTCTTTTGGCTTGCTCTACATTGAGTTTTTAGAAGAATTTCAAGCCAGTAAATCAACTACTGCCTGGATCGGCAGTTTGTTCATTGCTGTCCCACTTCTCTCTGGACCGGTGATGAGTGCTTTAGTAGACAGATACGGTTGTCGAAGCATGACAATACTTGGCGGCATTATTTCAACGTTGGGTTTCGTTCTAGCATCTATTTCAACAACCCTAGAAATGATGATGATTACATTTGGAGTTATTGCTGGTTTGGGTCTCGGGCTTGTATATGTTACAGCTGTAGTGTCTATAGCCTACTGGTTTGAAAAGAAAAGAAATTTGGCAGTGGGATTGGGAGCTTGTGGCACAGGAGTCGGAACATTCGTGTATGCGCCTATGACTCAATATTTCATTGAAGAATACGGATGGAGAGGTACAATTCTCTTGCTATCTGGAACACTTTTGAACCTATGTGTGTGTGGATGCGTTATGAGAGACCCTGAATGGTGGACACTAGAACAGAAAAGGCAAAGGAGTAGCAGAGATGAGGGTAAACTTAAGAAAGAAGAAGATAAGTCCAAACATTCTAGTTCAGCCTCTATATCCAATCCTTATGTATTTGATTTTGATGCTCCGACTAGAGGCAAGAGTATGGGTGGGTTGATCAAAAGAGGAGTATCTCCAGAAAAAGTGATCAGTCAAGAAGCAGAGACTATACGCCGTCATCAGGACATTATGAAGCTTAAGAAGTGTAAACGTGAAAAACTGAAGTCACAATCTGTGGAGAACCTTCCAACTTACCTCACTTATAGCGAAAAGGTATGTACTTTTCGGAGGGTAACTGTAGGAAGATACCATCATCATTTCCGCTGGACTGGACATAACATAACTAAATTAAAATTTTCTTATTTCAGCTATCCATGGGAACGTTAGACACCTTAGTAAAGAAGACGAGCAGAGAATACGGAATCGAGGTGAAGTATCCATCATTCGCTATAAACCGAACCAAGAAACCACCGCCGAAGGAACCGAGCAACGAATCAAACGACCCTCCCATGGTTAAATACACGAAACATCCCATACAAAGAACGAATTCAGAAAAATACGACAACACAAATAAACCATCAGACAAGTATGAACTAAAGAATCCCCAGAAAAAGGTTCTGAGAAAGGCTAAGTCAGAAACTAGGGACGACAAAGCATTGATAAAGCAAGATAGTAAAGAAAATAGGAAAGATTGGCTGAAGAAACAGTTGTCAGTAAACCACCATTACTTGAAGGACTTGAAGATGCCTTTGAACTCTATAAGTCATAGGAATGCGATGCTTAATATAAAGAGGTACCGGCTAAAAGCGTCGTCATGTCCGGATATATTTAAGAATTCTATGATAACTATTAATGAGAAGGAAGAGGTAAGAATTTTTATCAAATAAGTAATATTGTTAGACACAATAATGTCTTAGCGTTACAAAATGCCTCCCGTACTGGAGGAGGAATAATACTTAGACTTGGAATTCTGAGCTGACAATCTTTAATTTCTTATAAATATCCGAAGGCATTAAAATACATACTTATATGTACATAACATAACATCACGCTTGTAATCCCCGAAGAGTTAGGCAGTGGTGTTCCCATAGTACAGTGTACACCCATAATTATATTATGTACAGACGCCAGCACATCAAGCTACTACAATCTGTCAAATTTCTTTAATCGATTTTCAACTTTATCACTACATTATAAGGTACAAGGTTGATTGCGAAAATTTGACAGTTTCGGGTAGCTTGACCTGCTGGCGTCTGTACATATTATAATAATACATTTTGCATATCCTTCAAGTCTAACATTGTCAACGCATCCATTGGCGCAACTACATAGTGCTGGCAACTAGTGACAATCACTTCCATCAAATGGGTCATCATCATTATGAACAACTACAAATTAAACCTAATGCACTGTTTTTTTCTTCTAGAAATGGTATGACGATTGCGTCAGCTGCCTCGCCGACATGTTCAATGTGAATCTCTTTAAGCGAATGACCTTCAACCTTCTGTGCTTGGGTACCATTCTTCTGTTCATCTGGTTCATTGTGCCTTACTTCTATCTCGCTGAACACATGATCCACAAGGGATACAGTGAAGATGATGGAGCTGTCATGCTGAGCTTGATAGGAGTCACTAATACAATTGGAATGGTAAGTGTTACTCAGTTCCTATATTCTATCGGCCTTTGACGGATGGTTTCTAAAAGATTGATCAAGTTTATGAGTTTAAATCTGCTGTCAAATCTCATGTTGTGATAGTTGACCAAAACAATAACTATCTATATCTATTTTATCTAGTATTTCTATTAAAATTCCTAGATTCTGCCAAAAACTTGGGGATATAATTATGTTAAATAATATAATGTGCCTAATTCATTGGCATGTCGCCTAGTTCGTCTGTAGTAGGGGCTGTTGTGTCCCAATAAAGTCCTCAATTTTGGACTGTCGCCAGCGATGGAGAAAATTTCCAAAGCGTTTTTAATTACGTATTACTCTGATTGGATGCCACAAATCCATTAGGGCATCAATCCAACACCACCATTTTTCTAAGTAAAATTTAATTGTCAACAACTCCGAATATTGTTTGCTAGCTGTTGCCCCCGTGGCTATTTCCAAAATAAAAGTAGCCTACGTTAGGTACTCCTTTTAACATCAGCTAGCTATATGCCAGTGAAAGTCCCGTCAGCGGTCCAGCCGTTTCGGAGATTAGCTGGAACTAACAGACGAACAGGTTTTTTGTTATAAGTACGTATATACTTTCATATGCATTTGGTAAAAAGTGGTATTTTCACATTACAAACAGACACTCAAATTTTAATTATTTGTATAGACGGTGCGGCAGGTCGTGTCTCCCTAGAGTATTATAATAATATATGTTCTGTGGGCCGTGTTCAGTAAACCTAGTTGTCTGGTGTGAATTGTGATATTGCGTAGGTATACCTACGCAATATCACAATTAATTAATGAAGTAATAAATTGGTGAAGTAATTTCCGAGATATATCTCGGAAATTACTTCACCTTCATAATTATGTTAGAGTTAGAGCAGTGACGGCCCAGTGCTGTGGTGACCCAGTGGTAACGCCCCTGACTTACCACTTGCAGGTCATGGGTTCGAACCCAAGCAGATGCTTTGCTTTGTGTAAACAATTTCATCATCACTGCTCTCAAAACAGTGAAAGAAAACATCGTGAGAAAACATGGCATGTCCAAGAAACAAAAATTCGAAGACATGTGACATCTACCAACCCTCACTGGGCCCGAGTGGTAGATAGGTTATAGCCCACTCCCCCTCGAAGAGCGGAGGCCTGAGTCCCAGCAGAGGGAACTTTATAGGCTGATTATGCATCATAAGTTTGTTTTCAAAATGAAGTGGGGTTAACAGTGTTAAAATCAAAATCAAAATATTTTATTTCACATAAACCTACATGGGCACTTATAGGTGCGTCCAGACCTGGCGAATGCGCCGCTCGCGAGCCGCCCGCGCGCGCAGCTCATGCGCACATACGCGTAAACTATGAGCCTCAAATGTGAATTTGCTTCGCGCACCTCCTGCGCCGCTCGAATACGGCGCGTAGCTTGCGCGCGGTCTGCGCTGGGGCTGCGTACGAACATGAAATGCACGCGCGCAGTTCGCAAGCGGCTGGCGAGCGGCGCAATCGCGGCGCATTCGCCAGGTCTGGGCCCACCTTTATGGAACATCAGAAGCTAGGTGCATAACAGGTTACATAACATGGGTCAGCCAACGACGCAGGAGCAATAAAATAGATAGCTGGTAACATAGGTACTTAATCTCTACATTTTAGGGATTATTTGATGATCGAAGACAGGAAATAACAAAAGAAGACGGGAGGTCTTGTTCAGAAATTACTTAGTTGTGTTTCCACACTTTTATATAATATTACGCTTATGTATGGAAGTGAATGTTAGGTGTGGCAAAAGAAGCATGAAAGATTGAAAGTAGAATAAATGCTGTGGAAATGCGTTCCTGGCGAAGCATGTGTGGCGTGACTGTGAATGATAGGTTGAAATATGATGGGATAAGGCAACGGTGTGTTAAGAAGATGTAGTGACAAAAAATGAAAAGAGTATGCTTTGATGGTTTGGTCATGTTGAGAGGATGAATGAAAGGTGACTAACAAAAGGTATTTACAAGGCAGATGTGAGTACAAACGCCGGGAGGGGATGCCCTAGGAGAACATATAGTGACCTAATTGGTGATGTTCTTCAGAAAGGTCAGGTGCGTAGTACTCGGAACCGGCGTGCATGTATGACCAGATGTATGGATGTAAACGAAGCAAAACTAGTATGTAAGGAGCGTAGCAGGTGGCGATCTGTAGTTTCTGCCTACCCCCATGGGAAAAAGGCATACGTATGTATATAATCCAACATGTCCATTGGTTCTAGAGGGTGACAAAAATTATTCAAGGGCTTTTGGCAAACCGATTTGGTAGTCCCAGACTTTAATATTGAATGTCTTCCCTTTTAAGTTATTCATGTCTACCTTCCCACGAATCACAAGACCGATCTCAATCTGTTTTCACTCCAAGGTCCACAAAATCCGAGGTGATTTGACATAACTGCGGACCAAAATAGATAGCTATCCCGTTTCCAAATGTTTTGGGACGTCGCCGGTGCCAAATTCTGGCCGTGGCGAATTTCTAAATGTATTTCGTTATTTACGTAAAGTGTGGAACCCATGTTATTTTACATTATTGTTTGCAGACAAAAGTTTTCAAGGATTTTGACGAGTCTTGTTCAGGGCAGGTCAAGGTTACAGTAACAGTTGGCACACATGGCACCTACAAAATCGCAAGACTGTTTACTTTTCGTCTAATATTGATTTGCCGGCCTATTCTGTAAAATTCCCCGTGAAAACTTAGATTATGTGAGCTGAATTGACACTGTTGACAGCTTAGTTCACCTAATTTTTCACAGTAAAATGTGTACTGGATGGGGGCTAACGTTTTTAAGCTCACCAGTTGGCGCCACTGTTGAGTAAGGTCCTTTCAGTACTTTTATTTTATATGCTTTGGATATGTACTCATCCATACTAATATATATAAATGTAAAAGTAACTCTGTCTGTCTGTCTGTTACGTTTTCACGCCGAAACCGCGGAACCGATTATCATAAAATTTGGCAGAGATATAGCCTGGGATATGGAGAAGGACATAGGCTACTTTTTTACGCGATAACATCCACGCGGGCGGAGCCGCGGGCAAAAGCTAGTTACTTCATAAAATGTTTATTTTATTACATTTTAAAATATCAAATGAATATTAACATTATAATATTCCTAAAATTGGCACGCATTGGCAGCAGAACAATATTTATTTATTTAATACTTTAAGTACACAAAATGTACAGAGGCGGACTTAATGTCATAGGCATTTTCTACCAGTCAACCTTTGGGTGATGCAGAGTCAAACAGTAGTAGGTGCAATAGCGAGAATTGAGGAATAAATATTAATTTAAATATAAAGTTACACATATATCTATTAAAAACTATAAATCTATACTATATTTATATATTATTAATATTATAAAGCTGAAGAGTTTGTTTGTTTGTTTGAACGCGCTAATCTCAGGAACTACTGGTTGGAATTGAAAAATTATTTTTGTGTTGGATAGTCCATTTATTGAGGAAACATATAGGCTATATAACATCACGCTACGACCAACAGGAGCGCAGCATAAATGAAAAATGTTGCAAAAACGGGAAAAAATATTCCTTTTTGAAAGCTTCTGTTGCGTGCGCTGCGTAAACGGTTTAAGTTACGCAAATATCATGTATGATGGAATTGTTCCTCTTTAAATGGTCTAAAAAAAAGTCCGCGACAGCATATGTCTATCTTTTAAGATTGACTCACTATAACCTTTTTTTATGGTAACCAAGTTTGTTCGAAATTAATGCATTATTTGCGAAGGAGTTTTCATAAACATGGTATTAATCCTTATCCAAATAAATACGTTATTCATCACAAGTATTTAATTTTGAACAAAGTTGCCCTTACATCATTTAATTTCAATGAATATCTTAGGAGATATAACTGTTTTATAATAACTCCGCAGCAAAATAATGATCAACTCTGCGAGGTAGTCTATTCCAAAGCTGAAGAGTTAGTTTTTAGAGTTCCGTACCCAAAGGGTAAAATGGGACCCTATTACTAAAACTCCGCTGTCCGTCTGTCTGTCTGTCTGTCTGTCTGTCTGTCTGTCTGTCCGTCTGTCACCAGGCTGTATCTCATGAACCGTGATAGTTAGACAGTTGAAATTTTCACAGATGATGTATTTCTGTTGCCGCTATAACAACAAATACAAAAAAATCAGAAAAAAATAATATTTAAGGGGGGCTCCCATACAACGGACATAATTTTTTTGCCGTTTTTATAGATAACTAGCTTTTGCCCGCGGCTCCGCCCGCGTGGATGTCGGTTATCGCGTAAAAAGTAGCCTATGTCCGTCTCCATATCCCAAGCTATATCTCTGCCAAATTTTATGACGATCGGTTCAGCGGTTTAGGCGTGAAAACGTAACATACAGACAGACAGACAGACAGACAGAGTTACTTTCACATTTATAATATTAAGTATGGATGGTAAGGAACCCTTAGTGCGCGAGTCCGATTCGCACTTGGCAGGTTTTTTTGTTTTTGAACGCGCTAATCTCTGGAACTGAGTTGGATTTGAAAAAATCTTTTTTGCATTTTACAGCCCAATTCTTGAGGAAGAAATATATTCCTATTAACTAGGATATTTTTTTTTTAAATTAAAGTTTAAGCGAAAATGAAGTAAAAGCTCGGGCAGGCAATACGATGCGAGGGGATGGGTCGGGGGAACAAGAAATTTCACGCGGACGAAGTCGCGGGCAGAAGCTAGTTTAATATATACTTACATCTTATTAAAATAAATAAATACACATAAATATGTATACTAAAACAAATAAGACAAACAATGGGAAAACATTACCGTTGTGATGATATTGCCAGCTTCTTGCGAATGTACTCGCGAACTTTTAGATAATCTAATCTTAAGATAATCGGTTGGTTGCCATTCTCATTTCCTGGGGGAGCGCATTCCACAGATAGATAGACTGTATGAAGAAGGAAGAGTGAATGAAGTCTGTGCGGTGAGTGGGACATGGAAGAAGACGATTGATCGATTGATTGATTTTTCGATATTATTATTCTTCCTCCAAGTGCTACAAAATTCATCCATTTCCATTTCCTCATTCTACACTAGCGCCTCTAGCGGCGAATTCAAGCGCGATAGTCGTCATTGCCTACGATTTCTATGCTTAACACCCTTCTGTAATCATTCATTTAGGTAGGTATTCTTTCTTTTCCAGGTCGGTCTGGGTTGGATAGGAGACTTCCCTCAAGTATCCATCGGAGGCCTTTACGCGGTATGCTTAGTCCTTTGCGGTGCGTCCGTAGCTGCCATTCCACCGGCTGCAGCCACCAATTACTGGATTTTAGCCTCTGCGGCTGCAGCTTTTGGGTTGTTTTTCGCAGCATCTTACACGTTTACACCCAGTTTGTTGGTGAAGCTGGTGTCTTTGGATGACTTTACTTCGGCGTATGGGTTAGTGTTGCTCGCTCAGGGGATAGGACATCTCATTGGACCACCGTTATCAGGTAACAAAATTTCAATTTTCAAATCACCACGTTAAATTCCGTGCCACAGGCAGATATGGTTTTGCACTGCATTATAATTATTAAGCAACTGAAAATAAAATGTATGAAAAGAGTGCTTATAATACTGAAAAGGAATGGGCTTTGATGATCACTTTTGCTCACTGCCTCTTATTAGTTTATAGTGGTTGATAACGCGATTGCTGAATTTGGGGTTTAACCTGGGTTCGATCCCCAAAGTGTTTGGGTTTTACCATCTGGAATTTCGGTTCGGATGGCAATTTGCTTACAGTATTTTTATCTTAAGAAGCGACGCGCGCTTTACTTGTAGTAACACGCTGTGAGTGTGTGGGTGAAGACGAGTAGCGTCAGCATATAGCACACACATACGCACACTACCGTCATCGCCATGTTTCAGACGATACCGAGAGTTCCTGCGCTTACATAATTATATTCACAGCGTGTTTGTACATTTGGTAACCACAAGTAAACGCGTTTCTTCGAGAGATAAAAATTCTGTACCTCCAGGATCTACAGGATAACTGGCAAAATGTAGGTTATTACCTACGTTTACTTCATAACTGTATTCTAAAATATGTACAGTGCTATGTCCTTAATTCCAGGCTTTATTTTCGACGTGACATTTTCCTGGGAGTTGTCGTTCTACCTGGCTGGCGGGTGGATTGTGGTGGCTGGCATGCTGATCTCCCTCATACAGCCAGTCAGGACCTACCAGCTTCGTCGTGATGCTCTGGATGAGATTAGCATGGCCTAATGTAAGAGGATGTACCTATAGTTAAACGTTTAATGTACAGACAGGGAAATGTATTGTTTAGCAAATTGACACATTACGTTTTGCCGGTTTATTGCGGGATGAATGTTACCGTATACAGGTTGTAAGGGACAGCCCTCCGCAAACTGATAGGGTGAATTCAGTATATCATACTAAGAAGACCGGTACATGAAATTATTTCAGGAACATTATGGGAATCCAATAAAACTGACTTGTTTTATTACCTCACACGCAATGTATCGTTACCGTGGCAAAACGGAGGTAGCGAACGGCAGCGCAGCGAGTGAGTTCGATGAACTCTGTAGCTAGGCAGAAAGTGAACAGCTCATTTCGTGCGTCGTTTGTAAGAGTATTTCCACATCCATTGCTGTTTTTTTTATTTTAGCTGTTTTATTTACATAAATAGAGTGCTTCGTACAGGAAATGTTATTTTACATTAAAATAATGGAATCGTAACTGAAAAAACGATAAAGAAAATGTAAATTTTCAGTGGAATATGATTCAAAGTAAAGAGCTGAATGCACCCTGTTAGTTTGCGGAGGGCTGTCCCTTTACACCCTATATGTAGTGGCGTATACATTGAGTATCGACCCGTTCACACGTCGTTTGTACTACTGATAAGGAACGACAGTTGAGATTTTCAATTTACGGGCAGTTAATTTGCTAAATAGTTCGTTTCCTTGGCTGTACCTGCAGTCGAGAGATTATAGTACACACAAATTAAAAAGTTAAACATCGTTTCTCTAAGAATTTGACTATTGCGCACACGCACAACACAACAAGGTTTAAAATATGGATAATTTTGTAATCTAAAGCCATTCACAAGCTGCAGTATTTTTGCTTCTCTGATAAACTGCGTGCTGAAAAGCCAAAAAAATTGTGCGTAAAGATAGTCAATGATGATCACCTAACGCAAGTCTGATTGGTCAAAGCTGCTTAGCTGTGGCCTGTAGCCATTGATTTTTCAACATCATGTTCTGCTACTGCCTGATTGGCTGATGCAGCAGGCTTCGGAGTTCGAAAGGTACTACGTACTAATGTAGATGGAAAGAAAATTGCCTAGTCTAAGAGGTCTAAGAGCTAGCACTTCTTGAATATAATCACCTAAATGGCACAGATTATATTATTAACGGTTCCCATAATATTGTATAAATATAAAGTTAGTATTTTAAGAATATTTACCCCTCTAGTTATGTATGTAAACATACGAGTAAGTATATTTAATTTTTGATAAGTAATTGATCTTCCTGAACGAAGTTGTTATGTTTTTTGTAGGAATTTAATTATTTAGTATGAAATTTTAGGCCAATAGTTTTTAGTCTTGTGAGTTTGTGACCTTTCGTGTTGCAAACGATACTTTTATTCCTATAAATTGAATTAGATTAGGCTAGTAATTTGTGGTATTTTTTTTACTTATTGAAATACACGACCACTTTTTCCCATTTTTAATCATAGTAAATTTTTGACTATGTTATAGTCTTAATTAATACTTAGATCCAATATATTAGTTTATAGTTATTTGAATCGAATATTAACAATATTGTGTCGTTGCCTTATTTTAGGTAGGCGTTTTTAAATCTTTTCTATTTGTCAGTCAATTGAAGGCGCGACTGTCAATTGGGCCATTTATTTTAATTAAACACCAATTTAAAGCAATTAAGATAATCCGCCTTGTAATGTCGAACGCGTGTTTAAGCAACGAGTCATCTTCGTAGGATGACATTATTTGAATTGTGATAATTTTCTTACATTCTTAAATGCTTTGGTTTGGTTATTAAAATCCGTCACTTTTAGCAAGTAACTTTTCTCTTGTTATTTTAAATAGTTTTCCTTCAGGTTTTGGCTTAACAATTCGATTTACAGACAGTTGCCATATTACAAGTAGGAAAACAATGATTATTTTAATTTTATGTGTAATTTGAGGTAAAAAAAATGTGATGCCAATTGGTTAAGTTATCGTTGCTTTCCATGGGGTAGAATTTAATTAATTATGTATTTAGAGATAATAATGATTTACCATGTACGGAGGTCGTTTGTCTAGCGACAATTTCACTTAAATTATCTATTAATTTAATTTAATAATTTTTATGGCTGAGGTTTTAATCCTGTGCTTTCTATTTGAATAGTAAAATTAGTATGTACCTATGTACCTACCTAATAATTTCTTACTGTACTTGTAAAGAAACTTTTAATTTTACTAAAGAAAGTGTCATTCAAGTGTTTGTTGGAAATATTGTGCCATTAACTGTAAAAGTAATTCAATCATTTAAATAATTCCATTTTACCGTACATTTTGACCAATATCTACTTGATATTAATATTTAAACATTATAGTTATAATTATTGCCAACCCATACGATGCCATAATTTTATTATGATGATGATTCTGTAAAGCCGGACGCTAGCTCTGGGTCTAAGATTATAGAATAATTGAATTATGTAGAAAGTGCACAATATAGTGTCAAGTTCTTCTAGTTTTAAACAAATTATACCTATTTCTTGTATTTAACACGTTTATATGCACAACATTTTGGAAAGACATTGTAAT
The DNA here is from genome assembly GCA_947523025.1 of Dryobota labecula. Lineage (NCBI taxonomy): Eukaryota > Metazoa > Arthropoda > Insecta > Lepidoptera > Noctuidae > Dryobota > Dryobota labecula. The sequence goes on from OX383290.1 coordinate 4,054,136, forward strand.
ATTGAATATTAATGTCTACCTCATACATAAGTTAATTAAGATAATATTACTGGACTTATGCATAAAACGAAATCACGAGTTTTGAACATGTTAATTATTATTACATTGTATACTTATGTAATCGAATGTTATTAAAATTATTTATTGGATTCTTTGTTTCTATTTGTACATAAAACTGACGCTTACAAACAAGAAACCTAAAGGAAGGATGATAAATATGATATGAGGTTTATTCCCTAACATATCAAATCCTAGATTTGAAATAACTCGATTGAAAACAATTATCATCTATACTATCATCTAAAATTATTTAAAAAAAAAAAAATTAAAAACCTCATAACAAGTCCTTTCATTTGATATGTCACACGGTAGTTTTTTTTTAATTTTCGAATTTTTCCCCCAAAATACCTTTATTCAGAATTCATTTATTTTCTTTTTTTTTTTACATTTATTTCAACTTAATTAGTCCAATAGATTTGGAGTAAATTGGCTGTTGTGACAGACGGGCAGACAGGCAGACAGAAACATGAGTTAACGTTAACGTTGACGTTACTGTAATCATTATTTTTTAACGAACGTTAAGGGCATAATTTTGTGAAACAACGCTTTTTTTTGGTTTGACGACAGTTAACGCCATTTATGACGTACCTTACTCTTTTAAAATGTTCACAATATTTTGTATACATTCGACCATTTCGACTGCGTTCTCAAGTAGGCCGCTGCAAACATAACCTGGCGAAATGGGGCATAGTCGATTCGCCTAACACTCAATGCGAGTGCGGTGCAGCTGAACAGACTATGTCCCATCTGCTGGAGTGAGTGTCCCAATTGTCCGTTCGCCTGCACCCTTAACGATCTGAACAACGCCTCTGACACCGCAATAAATGTGGCCACCTACTGGGCCCAAACAGTATAGATTTACCGTCGCGCGTCGAAACGAAAAGAACAAGACCTAGAATAATAAATTACTATAGGTACCACATTATAGGTTAAAATAATGAAAAGTGAAGTAAAACAAAATATAAAAAATAAAAAAAACCCAAAACAATTAAAACAACGTACGGTTTTAGTAAAACATTTAGTACTCGTAATTAGTATTGTGAATTTATTTTATTTTTTATCTCATTGTATGCTGCACCGGTCGACGTTATCGGCTTATTCCACAAATCCCCCCTGAAAATCCCCCTTAGGAGGAAAAGTGGAATCTATAAATCAGTCTAGAATTCACCCCTGATGATCCCGCTTAGGGGGGAAAACTAGAATTGAAAAATAAAAAATAAACTTGTTCCAAGATCCCCTGAAAGTGATTTTTTACATTAGGGTTCAGTTTTCCTCACTGAGGGGGATTCTCTCAGGGGGGATTAGTGGAATAAGCCAACGTCATCACGACAACGTCGGCTGTCGCTGAAAACCAGCACTGGGGCTCTGTTTCGCAGGGTCGCAGCATTATGCTGAGCGGTGGCCGTTTTGCGTGGATGTGACGCATATTTTCCCCCAACTTGTTTTTTTTTTGTTTGTGTTTTTTTTTTGTGTTGTGTTCTTTTTTCTGCGTCATGTTTACCGCAAATAAACTTTTTTTTCTTTTTTTTTTTAAGTAATGAGTTTGACAGACAAACTAATTATGCGATAGAAACTGTGGCTAAGTTATAACAGCGGCACGAGTCGATCGATCAGGCTATGCTACTTGCCGCGGTTGGTCCGTGGATGGCTGACCATACCAAGATCCCTCGGTGCCTCAGAAAGCACGTTAAGCCATTGGTCCCGGCTGTCATTCGTGAATTTTTGACAGTCGTTACGGGTCGTCAGAAGCCCGAAAGCCTGACAAACAGTCTTACCAAGGGGTGTCGTATTACCCAGTGACTGGGTTGTGGAGGTTAGATAGGTAGTCGCTCCATGTATTCAGCTCATTGATTCAACTGCATTTGGTTAGACTGGGAGCCGACCCCAACATATTCAAACTCAAACTCTTATATTGTCAAAAAGGCGGTCAGTCAGAAAAATGAAGCTGTTGCCCATTCCAGAGCGTAGCAAGCTCCTATGGCCTATGGAGAAGAACGGGCAATAAACTCCCGTAGGTCTAAACTCTGAACAGACGGCAATGGCGATGTAGGCAGCTACTCTGACTCTGACTCTCTGGCTCTGACTCTCTGGCTCTTACTCTCTGGCTCTGACTCTGGCTCTGACTCTTTGGCTCTTACTCTCTGGCTCTGACTCTCTGGCTCTGACTCTCTGAGTTAACTCTCTGACTCCGACTCTCTGTCTCTCAGCTGTCTACTAACTATCTACAAACCTTTTTGAACTTTTAAATTACCATCTAGTAAGAGCAAGAGAACAGAAGAGGCAACATTCTTAATCAAGAAAGCCACTCAACAAATGTGTCGCTGTCGCAATGTCTACATAGGTATTAAATAACAAACATCGACTCAAAAATTTCACAACAGCATTACGCTGAATGAATCGCACATCAAACTACAAACGGTTCAGACTCAAGTTACAAACAGTTCGAAGAAACAGTCACCTCCGTGTGAATACATAATTATGTAGGGTCGGTCCATTAATTTCGCAATGTTACCTACACAATGTTAGCGAAGTTGACAATCGTTCTGGGAAAGAGGAGTCTGCAGAGTCCTCCAGAGCTAATTTCGGCCATGGCGACCAATCTCAGCGGAGAGCACTCTTCGGCGCGAGAGATATAGTGCAGAAGTGTGTGCGCAGACACAGGTACACTGTCTCTTCCCTCACTCTCACAGTCCAATGGGACGGCAAGCCTACACGACCGGAGGGAGATCAGGCGTAGGGCCAACGGCTTAACGCGCTTTTCGAGGCACGGGGGTATCACACTGCCAACTTCCAAACGCCGAGCTGTTACGATTCGTAATGGAAAAGCCCAATAACATTTTGTTCAATCTGGGTATCGACCCCACCTACACCCCACCCCACGCTCAGCTCTGCACGAGACCAACAATGGGGCAGTATGAACCACCTTTTCCTGAATGATTATATAACTTTTCTTACGTCATTATCGACATCAAAATATCACTTTGACAGCCGCTCAGTTTTCTTCCGTGCGCCAATCACAACCCCAGCTCGACATCGGAATTCCTTGAAATTATTCCGAAAACATGACCTGCTGTCGTGATCGGCGTTTGTTGCATTGTGTAGCTTAGCTACACACATAGGCGATTCATTTACGCAAGGAGAGGGATTGCAAGGAATGCGTCGAGCCGGCCGCCGCGACGGCGACGGTGCGCAGTCGCTTGTGTTATGTAAGTTTTTCCTTTTTGTGCAAAATCGGTATTGAAGTATATACAGGTATGAGGAACAGGGTATAAAGTTCACTCATACTCTATTGAAAAAGGGAGGATCCTCCGACCAGACGGGTGTTGTATCTGGTGGGCAACGGTGGATGTCGGGATGTTGTATTTATGGTAGTCGCGCGGTGAACTCTGATTGCGCGATGCAGGATTTATGACGTCAGGTCTTTGATACGTAGCTCGCATGTGGCGTTGTATAAGCTGCCACAAGTATAAATAAAAAATTAAACACTCTTTTTTATTTTTTGTTAGCTATAAAAATAAATGGGTTATTCTAGCATATACATAAGCAGCAAATGCATAACTTTTTTTTTTAATAATAAAGAATTTACAACAATGCCGTAAATGGCACAGGCGTGTAATGGCGTACGTAGGAACGCGCATTACAAAATTGCTTGGCTTTCAAAATGTTAAGCCAAAGCTGGACACAGCCTCCTCAATTGCACTCACTAATGGTTGAATATAGGAGGTACTGTGGCCAGCATATCAAGTTACTCTTACCACAAACTGTAAAATTTTCTCGTTCGATTTTGAGCTTAAGCATCAACATTTTAAAATTTAAAATCGTTTGGAGTTTGACAGTTTCGTGTAGCTTGATGTGCTGGCCACTGAACCTATTCCAAAACATCACGCTTTATTTTCCAATGGGGAAGACAGAGAAAAAACGATGAGGGCGCCACTATGCGCTCGGCGCAGTCTTAACCTGTCATTAATATACAAGTGTGATAGTAGGTGTGTAGTAGATAATTACGGGAGTGTTTAATTAGTACAAAACGATTGTCAGTGCAAACACGAATGGTACGTGGCTTGATGAACGTGACCATTGAGCTCTTACTGACACAATATTATCAATTACTGTATGTAGTAGATACACTCAGGGAAATGCATCGTTGCTGGAAATATGCAACCATTTATAGCAGATTCCCACTACGTTAATTTGCTGTGTTGTATATAGCCATTTCATAGGACTGGTTTAAGGCTTCTACAAACAGGCGCGACACGCGACGCTACACAAAGGCACCGCGATTCGCACGACGAGCGGCGCCTTTGTGTCGCATCTCGTGTCGCGCCTGTTTGTAGAAGCCTTAAGACTTTCAGTTATGGTTTTGCAAAACTTTGGTAAGCAACTTGAAAAATCACAATTCACTTTCATCATTTATCAGTCACATGTATCATGATTTCCAAATATTAATAAGATTTGTAGTGATTTTAAATACTATTGAAAGTATGTGATTGCCTCAATTGACTTTTGTATCAGCGTAGTCATGAAGTTTCTCATTTGACTCTTACTGGTTTTTTCTAATGGATACATGATGTTTCGCCGTTCACGTTGGTTTGTGCAAAAAGTTAGTACTTTTCGAGCCTCAAAATCTAAAGGTTGTCTTCAAGAAGTCTCAAGTATCCTAATTAAGTAGTTTGTCAAAATATTACTATATACTTACCAAGTTTGTAAATGTGCAAGAATATAAATACAGAAATTTTCGTACTAAAAAGGTATTTCATTTCATGAATCTTGGCTTTAGATTCATCATCATCATTTCAGCCGAAAGACGTCCACTGCTGGACATAAGCCTCCCCCAATCGGGGGGGTTTTGCCATAATCGCCACACTTGGCAGGCGGGTTGGTGATCACAATATGGTGTTAAAAATGCAGAAGCTCAAGAAGAAGATTACTTTTTCCTAACTGTTCATTATTTTGTGTACGAAATGCTTGATAGCTGCGATGTCTTCTCTTTGTATATGGCACAGTAAGATAGTTGAAGCAGTGATATAGTTATATCCCTATAGGGATATAGCTATAAACCGTAATATAGTTAAGTATATGAAAGCGGACATAACTGTCTTGCTAGGAATATATCTATATGCAAATCAAAGAAAGTACCTATATACTTTTTTTTTTTGAACATACGTAGCAATGGATTAGCAATCTGCTTCAAAATCATTTAGATTGCGATTGATTGTGTGAGATTACAATTAGGGTGCTGTTTGTACATCTGGTTACACACGCTCGCCGGTTGCGAGTACTAAAATAACTAAATACTAAATTTTAAAAGCAATATAAGAGCTAGGTTTTTTTTTTTTTTTTTATTCTTTCCATCAGGAATGTCTCAGTAATAGGCTCGCCCCATGTTACATGGGTGGGAATCAAAACATATCTGGCGAAATGAGTATAGGTATACAACAGGTACACCTCTGCCCAACCTTTCGGGGATTATAGGGTTGATGTTATGTTGTGGTATATCATCATCATCATTTCAGCCGAAAGACGTCCACTGCTGGACATAGGCCTCCCCCAATTGGGGGGGGTTTGCCATAATCGCCACGCTTGGCAGGCAGGTTGGCGATCGCAGTATGGTGTAAAAAATGCATAGAGAACGCTGCTGCCCATTCCCTAGTAAGTCCCTTAGTCGCCTTTTAGGACACCCACGGGAGGAAATGGGATGGTGCTATTCTTTACGTCCGGCGCCACACGGTTATGGTATAATTTTGTTATAATTTTTTCATAACTATTATTTACAGGGACAGTTCATGGGTCAAGTTTGTCCATAAATGATTAAGTTGACATAATGGCGTATGCGATAATTTGTTTTTTATAAGTGGCCCACTTTTAGTGGCATGAAGTGTACAGACAGACAGAAAACAAGACAGAACACTACACAGATTCGAGATATGTATTTGTTATAGACCAAGTTAGTGATTATTAGGACATTATAAAAAAATGCCCGGGCAGTTTGAAATATGTCCAAATAGAGAGGGCAGTGTGATACTGATAACAACTATTGAAATAATCAAATCAACCGGGCATTTTTTATAACGCTAGTCACTTATGGGGCAGCACAATTGAAACCAGGTTTACATAAATGTGATGCATTCTAGCGGAAATAATGTTTCCAAGACCTTTTTAAAATGTGATGGAAACCTAAAACGAGGTGGAAAATTAAATTTAAAACCTACATATGTTAACCTTGACGGACTGACAAAGTCATTGTCCCGTAACACACTGAAGTTTTAAGAAAAAAAGTATTATTTGCATATTAACAAAAATTATTACGTAAAATTCCACTGTTATCTATCTGGATTGTTAAAGTTAAATAAGCGTTTATATCTGTTACTGTGTAAACAATATAATTAACGTTAATGATAGCATTCGAAGTGGGAACGCCGAAGTGAGAGGGCGCATTTTGAGTGCGAAAAGGGAATTTTTTTGGGAGCGATTTTCTTTTAGTGTTATAAAAATGCGGTGTTGTGGTTAGAGGCGCGGCAGTCCCGCGTCTCGACTCGAACGGCGACCTAAACTAACTGTCCAGATGTGTATTGCCTGTCAAGCCGGCCGCACGTGCTTGCCTTATTTACTAAAATATTGTGTGAATTTTTCGCATTGTGAACAGCTGATTGTGTGTACTTAGTGTTACAACCCATAAGGAGGTAAGTACAGTTATTTTGTAACTTAAAATAAGTGGAATAGGTGCTAAATCGTGAGTTTCATTTATGTTTTTGAACGCACTTGCGTCATGGAATTCATGAATGAACGTCTGAGCGTTTGTACATTTTAGCATAATTCGAATGTTTGAGGTTCAATTTTATGCAATTTACTCAGATATTGTGGTTGAATTGATGTCAATTGCTTGTGTGCGATACTAGTTATCTCCATAGCGTGGTGTTGTGTTTTTGCACTGACTTGTACGGGAGCATTTGAACTTATTGGTGAGGTCATTGTCCCTTGTAAAGTAAAAATATAAGTCAGTGAGTCAGGGCCCCGGTAATCTGTAATTTGAGTGATGCCAGTGACGCGTTGACCGGAATAAGTTTTGTAAACATCGAACGACTATTTAATTGTACAGCTTACTAAGGTGTATTTCACAATTTAAAGCAAAATCTGTCAGTAAATGTATCTTAGTCTATCTATATCTTAATTAAAACCAATTACTTGATAAGCATAATTGCCTCCATTATCATCTTAGTATTTACACTCACCAATGACATGCAAACAGTCTGAGAGAGAGATTTAAAAAAAATATTTCCTATCTCGCTCTGAAACTTGCATTGCACAGAATTTTATGGTTTTCAAGAAATCGCTCTTAAAATCACTCTCGTGACTCATCTTAACACGACTTTGAATCATGAAATATTCCGTGCAATCAATTGTATTTTCTCTCACTAAGATGCTATGGAAAATTAACGAGAAATCCGAGAGCAAGTTATTATGAGCAAGATGTCTTGCAGTATCTTTCGTCCTCATTTCGATCATCTCTTTAATAAGTTGTCTTGTGAAGTACCTATTAATTAATTTAATTTAAAACAGGTAGATATAGATACCTACAATAACAAAAAATCGATTCATGAGAAAGTTCCTTTGAAATGTACAGTCAGCGATTTAGCATTGGAACTAAGTGGTCATAGTAATACGTTTAAGATTAAATATTTTTTATACAGGGTGGCCCAAGAATAGATGTCCAGAATTTTGTACGTCTAAACATGGGCTATCCAGTAAATATAACATTTTGTCGATGTAGGAACATAATTTCTTGGGAAATTGAATTAAATTATCTTCTTGGAATGAGAGGAAGCTAGTTATGTATGTAAGTACTTTGCTTAGGTTATCCGTCCAAAGTCCACACGCTATCGCCATCGCTTTCGCCAGTTCGTCGGCGTCGTTAAACCGGCTTATTCCACTAATCCCCCCTGAGAGAATCCCCCTCAGTGGAAAAAACTGAACCCTAATGTAAAAAAAATCACTTTCAGGGGATCTTGGAATAAGTTATTTTTTGTTTTTTCAATTCTAGTTTTCCCCCCTTAGCGGGATTATCAGGGGTGTAATTTTAGACTGTTTCCAGATTCCACTTTTCCTCCTAAGAGGGATTTTCAGGGGGGATTTGTGGAATAAGCCGTTAAACCATAATACTGATTGATAGATTGTGTTTTATACTGTTCCCGTGATATGATTATTTTGATTGTTCCCTTGGGAGTAGAAATCCAAAAGTCGTTTAGTAGCTTCCAAGGATCGAACACTTAGCAAGGACTCAGACGCCCTTAGCTCTTAGCGAAAAACCTTGAGCATTCGCTCCTTTTCTGTCCCGCTCCCTACGCACTCCGAATTTTTGGAGATAATTTTGATAAAAAAAAAAACAAAATTCAAAAGTCATTATTTTATTCAAATTAGGCTGAGAATCAGTACTTTTCGAACGTCAAAATTACATAAGACAGTCCCCCAAAACGCCTACCCTTCACCACTTCCTAGTGTTTTCGCTGGGAAGAAGAAGTGGCGCAACGAACTCCCTAGCAGCACAGTGCACAGCTGTCTGTTCAGATAGAAAAACTTGATTCTGTATAACATTTGGTATGCAAAGTAATTAACATTACGAGAGACAGATCAGTAAATAATAATTTTTGCCCTACGTCAAAAAAAAAAAACAAAAGAAATGCGACTTTTAAAATAAAATTAAATGTGACTTATTTAGATTTATTTATTTAAATCCAAATCCTTGTCTTTACGAGTATCTATCCTCGTCTACTCCTCAAAATAATAGAACGTCACCTTTAGCAAAAGATGCATGCAATCAATAAATTTTAGTCATTTACTTACAAGGAGATTTTAAATGTATTTAGAACACATGGAAACAAAATATGAGAACGTGCAATGTGATGATAGGATATCGAATATTAATATTATGCTTTAAGATGTAGTTTATTTCTCAATTTATGAGTATCTCGTGGCTACGTAATACCAGCCGCACGGGTCGATCCTGCCGGGGATGGGTGACCATCTTTACATACCGAGACTTCTCCGTGCTTCTGAAAGCACGTTAAGCCGTTGGTCCCGGCTGTCATTCGTGGATCTTTAGCAGTCGTTACGGGTTGTCAGAAGCCCGAACGTCTGACATATAACCAGTCTATTCATCTGCATCCGATTAGACTGGAAGCCGACCCCAACTAGAAAAGCCTATAATAGGAATAGATTAATTTATCAAGACTCTGAAAAACGTACTTATCGCAAGGTTTTGCTCGGGGTAGCGCCTTAAAACAGACATATCATTTGTACGTATTGCCTGCCTCGTTGGTGATCGAGTGGTCGCAAACCTGACTGCTAAGTACGAGTTCGATCCCCTGATGGGGCAGTGTTATTGGGTCTTCCGTTTGGAACTTCTTTGTAGCCCAAAGTTCAATTTTTTGCCTGATTAGTGACTATCGGGCTGCCCCTTATAACACCCATGTTATGAGGGGCAGCCCGATAGTCATTAATCAGGCAAAAAATTGAACTTTAACTTTACTTTAATTTGGTCAGTTATAACTAGTTATAAGTCCCAACTTATAACTAGTTATAACTGACCAAATGCACTCAGGCTCCTCTTCGGAAAAGCCCTACCTTTCGGAAAATAAAAACGTTGAGCTGATGATGTTATAATATTATAATCTTCTACAATGCTTGGTGCTCAATCCCCTGATGACGTCTACACCAGTCATCCCATAAAACCCAGTAAAGATGCACACACGATAAAAACAGCGGGCGTATTAAGTGGTATCACAAAAACAATACTAGATTAGATAGCGTTATCATCACTGATAACGTGAAATCCAGAGCTATAATGTGCTCTGTGTGCAGTTAGATCGTTAGCTCTGGATGAATGTGAACTTGCAGTTTGTCATGTTCAAGGATCGGCAGCAGCTTTTTGTGTGGCAAAACAAATGAAGGGTACAGGGAAAGAAAGATTCATTGTCATAATGTACATAATCATTTTGGGGAAAACGTATTTTAAAAAAACTTTGTAAAGGAATTTATTTAAACATATCTGTACTCTACATGAAGAAGCCAATATGATAACTACAGGGGCCTAAGTCTACAATTTACAAACGAATTTACAATTTATTTCAATAGTCTTTCCACTATGGCATTCCTCAGTATCTCCCTTTGTGCCCAGAATCTAGACTAGAGTCGCCCTGCATTACTTAAGTGTGTGGCAATGATTTAATCCGGGTCATTGTCTATCTGAGCGTTAAACATCCAAATCCGTGCAGCTAGATGTTCAATAAAAAATCCCAAATATATTCACAAACTTTCACTTCATAGTTCACTTAGAATAACTGCGATTTGATATTACATTGATTTAAAAAACTACTGCCACATAATGTCAACTCCGAAAGTTTTGATCCCTCTCTCAGCCTAAAGTATGGAATGGGATTTTTAAAGCTACCCACTGCCACACAATTTCAAACAACAAACCCTAAACTTTTTATCCCGCACATCATATTTTACGGTATAACCAGTCTACCGAAGGACCTCAGCCTTCTTGAACAAAGGAAACCTTTAGCGCTTCATGCAATGTTATTGCCTTCTCGAAGTTTCCATAGCTACCTGTACACAAAGTTTATTCACTGCGAGCTGCGCCCGCGTCGGTCTGTCCTGTGTCTGCTTTCAAACTTGTTCGATATTGCGGTGAAGTATGTTATTGATACACGAGACAGTTTGTTGTTTATGGTTTAGCGATTTAGGCCTTGTTCTCTAGAGCTAGACTGTGGTCGAATATAAATCTCGATTTGAATCTCAGCTAACTAAGATTTGTATGAGAATCTGACAGTTTGAAGATGGAGATAAATTGGTAATTATTGTTGTGTTATGGAATCTGGCTCCGAATTGATGATGTAAAACAGGTGCACTGGGCCTCAAGTCTGCTATTACAATAGTGTCAGAATGGTCTCTTCATTGTGAGTTTTTGACAGATTTGCCATACAAACACTGTCAAATACTCACAATGGCGAGACCATTCTGACACTATTGTAATAGCAGACTTGAGGCCCAGCTAGATCAAAATTCGTTTGATACGTGAATTTAGAAATCAAATAAAATTTAACACTTTTCACGTGGTATTTATTTTGCTGTTTTGCCATCGTTAGCAAGCTTCATAGAGTTTTTTTACTTATATTATTCGTAAAAGTCTAACAGACGTGACCTTTCGTTTAAAGATGATTTTTGTATGTCTCATGCTGTTACGGTATATAGGGGCAGCTGCCCAGTAATTGAAAGGGATAATGCCCATTTGACCTTTTAAAAGTTCTTTGTTAAAAGTTGAGGATTAGGGTGAGTTTTAAATAGATGAATGTCCCCACATGTGGTCTTTATTCAACTCTTTATAATTACACATGTTAAGATTTTTTCCGTTATTAAAACTTAAAGTTCAACTATTTTAAGCTGTAACTTCTTTTGCACACTATCTTCGTGTCCTGAAGTCGATATTAAGTTACGAAAAATATTATTAGTACCGTAAACAATTAGTTTCACCGTGTGAAACCCATAAATATAAATATTTTACATAAAATAGGATCTTTTTCAAGGATTTAGTTAATTTATCACTAAATGCATCTTGGCAAAGTATCAGGGTTTCATGAAGGTAAGGTTTCTTGCTGCCCTTATTCCCATTTACTTAGAGGGTCAGTGCAATAAGTATTTTTCTTACATCTCTATCGGCCGGTATGTCAGTGTTTACCTCCTTTCTAACCTTAAATAATTTTCTACATTTACTCCAAATCGGATATTTTAACTTCGACAATCATTATCATCATTACAGCCCGATTCGAACTTTATGGCGGTTCGGAACATGTAGCGACGAGTCGCTGCTCAGTAACAAATTCACGTGTCAAATGGGGGTGAGGGCTGTGGTACTGCGTAGCGAGTAGCGCCCTTCAAAGCCATCAAGTTTGGATCGAGCTGTGCCAGTTGCAGTCTCTCAGTCAGTCTTTCAGTTGACTGGTTCTCTGCCTCTCCAATCGCTCGTTATTTAACTCGTTCCTCAGCTACTCTCTTTCACACTGACCGACCCAGACGACCCCACAACTCTCCTCCAGGAGAGCAGTAGGGAAACAAGTACAGCAGCTCGCAAACATAATACACGATCGTCGTTCCGACCTCGCCGCCGAGGCCCATCGCGAAATCCCCGACTAAATAGTCCTCCCCGACCCTTGCTCGTAAGCGAAGCGCCAGCCCGCGCTATAGCTGAGCCTGTAGCTTTAAATTCCCCTGATAATAATCATAACCCTGATTTTATCCAGCCACCGGCGGTCCCTTGCCATCCTCCCTCTGACTTTGCCCTAAGCCGAGGTTCGTACCCCACAGAGGGTGCCCTTAGCGCGCAGTCGTTTAGTTTATAAGTTTTTGCGCCCTGGCTCGAGGCTTCAAGTTTTTAGGAGCTTAAGGCAACCATAGGAAAGACCGGTTCTTTGACTCTTTAGTCTCAGCCTCTCAAGGTTAACTCTGAGATGTCCTAGCGAAAAAGAAAAAAAAAACTCTTTCAGCTGCTACCAGCCACTCTGCGAAGATCGTCGTATGTGTTTGGTATTTTGCTTATATGTAATATGCCACCATTGCGCTAACGTCAGAACCGCAGCAATGGCGATGCAGATGTTAACTCAGTAATTAATTGCCGTGTTGTTAGGAGAAGTTTACTGCGAGAATTAAAGCTAATAAACTGCTCATCTTCCTTATTTATAGATGTAGATATGAATCTTTCTATAGGAAACATCTTTCGCAAAAAGAAATCCCGTATCAAAAGATTGTTATATTATGCAGATTGCGGATATTATAATTAATACTTCATTTAAACTATTTCATTTATAAAGCCCTCTTGAAGGTATTTTTAATGTCTCTGCCTCGCCTTTTCCCAACAATGTTGGGGTCGGCTTCTAGTCTAACCAGATGCAGCTGAATATCCGTATTTTACATGGAATGACTGCCTATCTGACTTCCACAACCCAGTTATTGGGTAACGTGATACTCCTTGGTAAGACTGGTTGTCAGACTTTTGGGCTTCAAACTACCCCTAACAACTGTCTAATATTTAAGAATGGCAGCTGGGACCAACGGCTTAACGTGCTATCCGAGGCACTGACTCATTGAGGGGTCTCGATATGTAATGGATGGTCTCGAATTTTCGATATATATGATTAGATAGACATCCACAATTGGAGTAAAGATAGAAAACCAGACAAAGATTTACGTAACAACTCTTATGATTAAGATCTTTCATCACCGGACAATTCTTTTTATAAATATCTGTGTATTTTATTGTCTCGTTACTCGAAACTAGTTTCTAGTATTCTCCGTTTATTTTTGATTCCGTATGACGTCAGTATAGACGCGGTCGGGGTGTTTAGTTTGTATATTTAGACATAGCAGGAGGTTACTAGTGGTGAGCGATTGTAGCAATAATTATTGGTTTAATCGGATGTTCTCTTGAGAATTCTAATAAATTGGTTGTATTCGAATGGTTGTTTAGAATATGATTCGTATTTTACGACCACTGCCTTGCATTTCTTATCTTGTCTATGTTGTTAATAGTTAGTTAATCACCTTTTTATACTTCCGATTTTATTTTTATTCATCTTTCACAATCGAATAAGTCTGTCGTCTACTGTTCCAATTACAATTCGAATAAACGTTATAATAATTTCGCCCATGTCCAACTTTGTGCAGGATCAGGTTTGTTCGTCCAAAATGAAACGATTTGTAGTTTTTACGGTGTATATTTTTATATAGTTTTCGTTTAATATATTCGCTTGACTGTGGCAGTTCGAAACAGAAAAAGAAAACATTTTTAAATATTGTCGGAGGATCTAATTAAAAAAGAGATCTAATATGTTGCCGCCTCCAAGCCTCTTGCAGATGGCGTGGACAAGCTTGTACCATTTTTTTACTATTGTTTTGTAGTTCAGCTTCAGCGTCAGTTTACTGGAGACTTTTGTATTTGTGAGTTTGTTTCTGTGTATGTAGGCCAGGAATTTTGTCTGTAGCACTCTGTAGTAAATCTATATTAGGCTTTTTGTGTTGATGTAAAGTTTACAGCACGTGGAGGATTTGTTTATTTGTTGTTTCAATAGTAAATGCGGAGCGCCAGCTAAAGTCTCTATCTCTCTACATATATTATTTAAACTAGCAATAGGCTCCGGCTTTTCGACATTACATGTAAAGACGGTATTCTGATCACGACTCACGACACCGTAACCTAACAAAAAGTATTAGGCTTGCACGAATTCAAGATAGTATTTCATTAGTATCATTGAGTACTTCTTGTTGTATAAATTCTCATATTATATAGTCTATCATAATGTCCATCTGGAATATTGTACCTTTCAAATGGCGAATTAATTTTTCAAATAAGAGCTGTGTTTCCGGAGATTACCCTCCACATATACACAAATTTCACTCTCTCTCACTATATAGATTGCGGGCAAACTTTTGTTTTATGTCGTTGTGCTATGTGCTAAGGAAGCACATTCATGATCAAATTTGAATGACGTAAAATCATTAGTAAACCTTTGCAATGTAATTCTTATCTTATTGTAATACAGTATAAATTAGAATGATTGCCGTGACTTTGATAAAAAACTCGTTGCAATCATTCTAATTTATACCGTACGGTACCGAGATAAGAGTTACATTGCAATGACTTACCTAACAGTTTTACGTCGATTTAGAATGTCTTACTCCTGTCTTTCATTCATTCAGAAAAAAAAAGAACTTTAAAACATGTTTTTTTTTTTTTTCAAGGTATATCATAATTTAATTCATTGCAGTAGCTAATATTTGGGAGTTAACTGTGGATAGATGCAGGAACTTGTCTACAAAAGTAATCGTGGGCGTTCCTAGGGTTAATATATTTTCTTCTAAAAACTGTAATACTAATTTAATTTAGGTATTTTGAAACTTGACAAAGTGATAAATGTCGGAGTGACTTGTTGGCTGCCAAATGGCTTCGGATTTCAGGAAATTACGATGTTTGCTAGATCCGATTACTGATGACTTGCTGCAGTATATTGTTTGCCAAAGTATAGTGGAGTATTATCGGCTGAGACGTACGAATATGTGCAATGAATCTATCTACATGAAGAACGGCGAATCAAACTTTTCCATATAAACACACACATACCTCGACAAGCCACATATTTAAAATACATAAACAAACATAATTTAGCAGTAAATATCCGGAATGAGTCATAAGTGCACACTCTCCAGACCCATAATATTGAAATATGACTTGGAGTGCGTTTCCGTAGCGTAAAGCTGTTAGAGCTGGTTCACATTAGGTCGGACCGACAACAGTTTCACTGTTGACCGACTGTCGGGTGTTGCTGTTCACACTAAAGCCGTCGTCAGTCGTTTTACCACTGCCCGGGTCGCCACAAAGCGGTTGTGAGGTGGCTTTTTTATACGATGGACGACGACGCCGAAGCGAGTGCCGAGAACGGGGAACGTGCGGGTGCGGGGCGCGGTGCTATACATGCCAGTACGCCAATATTATGTCCGATCCGACAGAAATCGTGGCTGAACGTCCGCTATGTGTCGTCTCCGTTAGTTTTATCAGGTCGCCCTAATGTGAATGTCGCTATTGGTGCCGATTCCCTTGTTCACAAACTAAACTAAATTTAAGTTCAGTGCGTCTTTTTCTTTCTATTTCATTAAGAAAAGGACAAAAGATAAATTTTAGTTTAGTCCTGTCAAATTAATCAGCGCCTGTCACTACTCCATACAAGTTTAGACGTGATTAAAAACTTGCCGACTAAAATTACGTCAATTTACGTCAAGCGCTGATTAATTTGACAGGACTAAACTAAAATTTATCTTCTGTCCTTTTCTTAATGAAATAGAAAGAAAAAGACGCACTGAACTTAAATTTAGTTTAGTTTGTGAACAAGGGAATCGGCACTAATGAAATACATAAGCCAATATGCATCCGACACGTTTGTCGGTCCGATAAAACTGCCGGTCCGACCTAATGTGAACCAGCTCTTAGTATAACATAACATGAAGCTATTCCCTGAAGGGAGAGTTTGAGGAGTATAGTATACCTTTCGCTAGTTATGTTTTAAGGGGGATGAGCTAAGGCCCGCGAAATACAAATATTCTTATGTTTTCTGCAATTTGCTGGTCAGTGTCAGATTGTATGTTGAATAAAATATGATTCGTGACCGTAACAAATATGGCTTTACATAATTATAATCACTAGAATTAGCAATACAACTCCTTGTTAGAATTGTCCTCAAATATCATGATTTCATGAAATAGTCATTCAATAGGATTATATGAACTTAGAGAGTTGTATTGATGATTTTTATGATTATCCATACTAATATTATAAATGTGAAAGTAACTCTGTCTGTCTGTCTGTCTGTATGTTACGTTTTCACGCCTAAACCGCTGAACCGATCGTCATGAAATTTGGCAGAGATTTAGCCTGGGATATGGAGAAGGACATAGGCTTTTTTACGCGATAACCGACATCCACGCTGGCGGAGCCGCGGGCAAAAGCTAGTAATTCTATAAATAAATAGTTCATAAGGCTGCGAATCATAATTATCTATATTCTGTCCACCGAGAGAATGATTTTTTGACACCTGTCAGCTGTACAAGATTTGGAACTAATGTATTTAGAACATTGTCGGAATAAAGATCGAAATTTAAAAATGTCTCGATGGTTTAAACCTGGTTCTAAAGATAAACCTTGTTTTGTAATGAGGCCAATAAAGTTTAAATTCGTAAGACACATATTCGTATGTATGAAACGGACAGGTGTCAAAAAAGCATTCTCTCAGTGGACGGAACACACCTAGATCCACATACAACCTGATACTTACTGGACCTGCAAATTCCAAAAAAACTTAAGAATAATTGAATTTCGCGAGCTACCCTGTAACCGTGAAATGCGGAATATAGTTAGACCCTGAATCTATTAGGTATTACTATTGTTGATCAAAGGTACCTAATGTCCAAATTCAGTAATAGAAAACTACCGGCGCGCGGCGGGGTAAATACGCAACACAACTACAGTAGCAATGGGCTTAACTTTGACAGTTCAACAACATTCATTGCGTTATTTACGTTGATAAGAAGACAATTTTTTCGAACATTATAAAGCAATGGATTAGCAATATCCTTCAAAATCGTTCAGATTTTGATTGATTTGAAGTTTTCCCATCAACTTCTAATAGATCCTCCTTGTCTTTTACGAGGTGGAACAACTTAGCAGTATAAAGTTTGTATGAAGGTGGTGTAAACTAGGGATGTCTCGATACGCTTTTTTGCCAATACGATACCGATACCGATGCTCTTATAAAAATATCGTAGATACCGATACCGATACGCTTATTGAATTAAAAAATGAAGATAAAATAAATAAAACACAAGTCAGGTTATTTTTTTAATTAATGTAAAAATAACATGACAAACTAAATAAAACCGTTTAAAAGTATAGACAGGTAGAGATTAGTTAATAGTTTTAGTAATTAAAATTAACATTTATGAGAAAAGTATCGTTGAATCGGCCATAAAAATGTTGCCGATGCCGATATATCGGCAAACTTCGAGTATCGCCGATATATCGGCATCGATATATCGGTATCGGATGCATCCCTAGTATAAACCAGTTCTATTCAGTCTTGCTTTTCCGACCATGGACCGAGTCAACTAATTCTAGTAACACAAGTATTATAGCTGCGCTTGTAGAGCTTCGGTTGCCTTCCCAAGACCGACTTGCATTTGCATGTGTTCGTAGATGTAGCACATCTAAGTAAATCAGCATAAAACTTGTAGTGAACTCTAGCCCCCTTATCCATACTAATATTACACATGTGAAAGAAACTGTCTGTCTGTTACGTTTTCACGCCTAAACCGCTGAACCGATCGTCATGAAATTTGGCAGAGATATACCCTGGGATATGGAAAGGACATAAGGCTAATTTACACGATAACCGACATCCACGCGGGCGGAGCCGCGGGCAAATCTAGTTATTCTATAAAAAACCGGCCAAATGCGTGTCGGACTACTCACAATGAAGGATTCCGTATTTGAGATGAATTTATCCCAAGAACGAACTTAACATTGCTTGTAGTTGAAAAACAAGTTATCCCATACATTCCAACAAAAAATGCTTTGTACGCACAATATTGAGAGATTTACCATAATATACTATACAGCCTTCTTATAGACTTTCCTGTATTCTTTAAAAAATAATCATAAAAATAGTAAAATAAAAATAGTCATAATTTTAGGATCAGTAGTTTCGGAAATAAGGGAATGGTCAATTTTAATATATGTTGTTACATAACATTAAAAGTATTTGTTTTAAAATTATAATATAAAATATATCTGAAATCCATACAATAAGCCCTTTCATTTGATATGTCATACGGTACAGTTCGCAGACTTTTTTGTAGTGAAAACTTCTTTAGGCGCGTTGACAATTTTTTGTGTTAAGACTGCGCCGAGTGCACAGTGGCGCCATCATCGTTATTTCGGTGATTTCTTTTATTTTAGAATGAAAATGCAGAAAGTAAGCTCGTCAAGTTGTGCTTCACAAGATTACGTTATTATTACTACAAACAGTAGTTTTAAATTGTTATGTTTTATTGTAATCATTAAAACGGAGCTTAGTGGCCACTATTTTCCGTTTTAATGATTACAAAAAACTCCAAAAAATATAAAAGAACTCCAAAGTTTTGTGTTTTCCTTTTCACTTCTGTCAGAAGTCCTTATGACTGCCAATTTTTTTTTATTTGCCCCCCTAATAGTGACCCCATATTCAAAATTAATTTATTTACGTTACACGTCCGTGTTTGGGTCTCAGCCTCTTAGAAGTTCATATTATTATGTGTAGCCAACTTAAGACTGCGCCGAGCAAAAAGGGAAAAAGGTCAGTTACGGTTAGGTTGATATTAACGAAAATAGTTTATTTACACAATTAAAATCGACATAATTATTACAAAGGTTAATGTGTTTACAATGTTTGCGAGACAAACATACGAAATATGGTCTAGTTTTTTTAATGGACTTTTATGAAGTTGAGCAAAAACGCGTGCTGGCATTCAGTGGATTTCATGTATTATACTTTTTCATAGAAATATTCTGTAGATATTAATTCAACCAAATCTATAATATATAATCTTAAAATTTTGCGTCTTATATCTATATATCGGCCCAGTTGATTCGGAGCAAATCTGTTGTGAGGGTGTGACAGAGGGACGAACAGACAGACAGACACACGAGTGATCTAAGTAATAAGGGTTTCGTTTTTTACTTTTAAGGTACGGAACCCTAAAAATAAACAAAATTGAAGTATCTGTTTGTAATATCGAAATAAAAGCTTTTGACTAAATCTTGACTAAATGCTTAAGAAAGTATAAACACGGTACTTAATTACTATGTGTCGTTCCGAAGTGTGGAGAATATAAGTAGGTACTTACATCGCCAGGAAACCCACATCTCCGGCGATAAAAATAATTGGCTTCGTGTTTTGATAAACATGCTGGGTTCACATCTGAATTCGCGACATGATATCGTCAGCGGGTGACGTCATATTTTCCCGTGGACGTTTGAAAGAAA
Source organism: Dryobota labecula (assembly GCA_947523025.1). Classification (NCBI taxonomy): domain Eukaryota; kingdom Metazoa; phylum Arthropoda; class Insecta; order Lepidoptera; family Noctuidae; genus Dryobota; species Dryobota labecula. The sequence goes on from OX383290.1 coordinate 4,073,814, forward strand.
GAATTTAAAAAATAAACGTGTTATTAATAAAACGAGACAAAGAAAAAAAGTATTTACAAGAGGCCGGCAAACTACAGACTATACTGGTATCAAGGTGGATCGATGACCTGGTGAAGGTCGCGGGAATCTGCTGGATATCGAAGAAGGTCGCGGAAATCGAGAAGCATTCACGCAGTGGAGATGCTTTGGAGAAACCTGTCTGTCTACAGGAAGTGGACGTTTTTCGGCGAAGTAATCATGATGAAGAAACATGGTCTGGACTGCAATTTTCCTTAGTACTTACCTAATTATAGAGAATATTTTCGCTTGCAGTATGATCAAGAGTCTACGAAGAAGCAAAAATAATAAAAACCAGGGTTCGAAAAAATCAGATTTTTATAATAAATATAAAAAAATACGATTTTTTATATATATCGGATATATATCCAGGCCAAGAAAAAGAAGCGAATTTCATTCTATAAGGGGATTAAACACTTAAAAATGTGAAAGGAATTTGTAAAATAATATGTGTCAAATTACCACACTTTTTTAATTAAAAAAAGTAACAAAAGAATTAGTGTTTATTTGAGTTTTTTTTTTTATGAACACTTAAAAAAACAAGTACCTACCTATTATTATAATAATCTTCATTTTGTTTGTGAGATAAATCAACTAATTTTAATAATAATTTATAATCATAAAAAGTAAAAAGTAAATTATTTGGAATTGTAGTTTTTCGCTACGTGATGCCAGGGTAAACAAAATCTCCAAAATTTTTACTTCAGAAGACAGGAAAAAATCAATTGATATATATCAAGATAAAATCAATTGATATATATCGTGATATATATCATGATATATATCCGCTGATAATATCAGCGAACCCTGATAAAAACTTTATACAGGGGACTTCGTGTATAATTTTTTTATTATTTTTATTATACAGGTTGATTAAATGACAGTCCCTTAAAAGTAGCACCTGTATCTAAACTGTCAAAGAATGAATAAATAGGCATTTTAAGTGCACTACAGTGTATCGTAGACAAAACAATGTCACGACACTCACGACAACAAATTAATTTAATTCACGTACCTAGAGCAGATTAATATGCCAGTCATTCGAGTCATGTCGCAGAAAAATATGTCGGACACACGGTGCACGATTTGCTCACTCGAATGAAGAATGTCGTGATTTTAAAAGACATGTTAACTTTTGGAATAAAATGTAATTTTGACAATACGATTGAGTTCAAAAGTAAACTCCATTACACGGGCTACTAAATTGCGCAATTCAACAACGACGTCCTGGCAATACTGAACAATATATACAAATAAATAAAATTTAAGTGTCTGTTTGTAATGTCAAATTAACCGTTTTTTTACTAAATGCATACATACATACATACGGTACTTATGACAAAAAAAAAACAATTTTTAAAATTGGTGTCCTTCTGTCTGTCTGTTTGTCCCGACTAATCTCCGAAATGGCTGGACCGATTCTGACAATAAGTTGTAACTCACTGGCAGATGTTACAATAAGGAGTAACTTATGCTACGTTGTGTTTATTTTAGAAAAAGCCACGCGTGCGCTCTCGACGCCGCAGGCAGCAGTAAATTAAGGCCCAGATATATGCCAGTGACCTTGAATGGTTAGCTTGCGTGTTCTATACTGGGCTCACGTAACACGTCGTACGTCCAGCCAGTAATAGGACTTGCCCATCCAGGAGCGCTGTACCAAATAAGACGCATTTTTATTTTATTACACATAAAACAAAAGGTATTTTAATGAAACATGTATATACTAAAAGGTCAATAATTAAATTATCTTTAAAAAGCTAAGGAAAAATGCGCTTGAGAGATTTTGTTTAGTTCTCAGTTTTTTATCCGCGGAAGATATAACTTTACAAATTAATTTCACTATGTAATATAAATATACTCTAAAATATTCACATATTAAGTTATTAAGAAAATACTCTAATTTAACATTATATTTTTCCTAAATCATTAACACTACTCGTTTAGACGTGATCTTCAGTACAAAATCATTACAAGTCGGTTAAATAATAAATCAGCAATATTATTAAATGCTCCTCTGACCTTATGGCTATTGATGCCGGAGTTCCTCAGGGATCTGTTCTCTCTGCAACTCTTTTCCTGCTGCACATCAAAGACCTGCTTCTGCCTGGTATTGGTGGGTACGCGGATGACAGTACCGTTTCTGAGAGTTACTTGTCCAGCCCAAAAACCAGCGGGGCTGAACTTCGTTCCCTGAGAGAGGCCATGGTTGAGCGGACTGATTTGACCTTGAGCCTTGTCTCCCAATGGGGTGATGACAATCTGGTCTCTTTTAATGCCACCAAAACACAGGCGTGTCTCTTTACCGCTAAAAGGATTCGTTTTAATGAAACTCCTACTTTTCGGGGTACATCTGTTCCTGTAACTGATCGGCTCGAGCTCCTGGGCATGGAGTTGACATCTGGTCTCAACTTCGGCTTCACCATCGAGTGCAAAGCTCAAACTGCGGTCCAGAAACTGGGCGTCCTAAATAGGGTGAAGCGATACTTTACGCCTGGACAGCTTTTAACCCTTTACAAAGCACAAGTCCGTTCCTGTATGGAGTATTGCAGCCACCTTTGGGATGGCTCAACAAAGTACCAACTTGCTGCGCTTGACTCGGTGGAACGCAGAGCTAAGAGGCTCATTGGCGACGTAAAACTGGTGGATGCCAAGCTTCACAGCTTGGCTCATCGCCGCAAGGTTGCCTGCTTGTCGGTCTTCTACAGATTGTACTTCGGCGAGTGTGTCCATGAACTCCACGACCTCATTCCACCGGCCCCCTTCTACCATCGGACATCTAGACGCACTGCAAGTTACCACCCCTACCTAGTTGATATTCCACCAACTCGCACTAAGCGTTTTCAAACGTCTTTTATAATGCGCACAGAAAAGGAGTGGAACTCTCTGCCTGCGTCTGTGTTTCCGAACGCATACAAGCCTAATGAATTCAAAGTGAGAGTGAACAGGCTTCTTCTGGGTAAGCTCACTCGATCGTAGACTTTGTCTCTGTCATCCAGACCTAAAGTCAAGAGCAAACTCATAGTAGAATTAAAAAAAAAATATATATATATAATTAAATGGATTTAAAAAAAAATAACTAAACATGTTTTATTTGCATTTATAACTCAATATTTTAATCGGGGTGTCTGAGGTCTTGCGCTTATTCTGGTCCGTTGCATAATTTTAACGTTTGCCATTAGACACATCGATAAACTCGGTTCTACTACATAATCTAACATAATAGGTTAGTAATGTAGTATTTATATGAACGTGATTAAACATACGCACGTGCTGCCTTATCTGGGAGCTATAATGCCTATCTTGCTCTTTGGTCGCAAATGGCACAACTTATTGACAGACAATTATCGACCTTAAATTTACCTAGTAGAGTTCAAAGTTAAATTACGCGAACACATGCTACTTTTTTCAACGGTGCCGGTATTTTATTATTTTTAATCAATTTGAACCTTGTGTTATGAAGTTAAGGTTGAATATCGTATGTAAAAGAAGACGAGACGTTTACTCAGATGTGTAGTTAAGAGGCCGTGCACGAAATCGACTGATTTTGATCAATTTTGTTCATTGTTTGTGAGAAAGAGAAAAATAATTTAAACAAAATTATTTGAGATTTGAAAAGTCGTGTTCTTTGTTTTGCATGTAGCTGAAAGGGATTTTTCAAATAAATTAAGGATTCACGGTAAATCACTAATATTTGCAACAAGTTTTCCGAAAAGTGACGCGAGACTGATATTTGATCATCATTCTACAAGAAACTACTTTTGATTTTGAACATTAAAAAATATCATCAACATCATTATATGCTCTTCTTGCATGTGACGGAACCACTTTTTTCAACTTCCATACAAAATATAGCAGAAAAATAATACTGAAAAAACCTTTTTTTGTTTTAAACCTCGTCAGAAATATATATTTTTCCTATTATTTAGCAAATCATATCAAGAAATTTAAAAATCACAAATTAGTCTTCAGCTATCTTTAAAATATAATCAAAATTTTATTTATTGATTATACAATATCTTCATTAAGTAAATCAATGGCGAAATAAACTATATTTTGGAGAGCACAAAAATGATGAAACTATTAAAAGCTGCTGTGACTGACACGAATGGTTTAGCACCATGAAAACTGTACTTTTATAGTTACACAGAGTTAATGTTTCGATTATTTCAAGTTTTCTCACAATTAGATAAGAAATTGCCAAAAGAGAGTTTTTTTCGTGCACGGACCCTTAAGTGCAATTCGTCAATCTGTTAATTGATCTATTGTGGCGATTGAAGAAAACTGGTTGTCTATTAGAAAAATTATGTTAATAAATAGCACTTTGCCAGCGACTTCGTACTCGTAGAGGTCGGTCTTTCCCTTTTCCAACTTTCATCGCTTTCTGGGTAGAATTATGAATCTTGAAACACGCATTTCATACCTATCGCAAAGTAACTGTAAATGTACATATATAGCATTCATTGATTTTACTTTTAAAAATACCGGCCAAGTGAGTGTCGGACCACGCACAATGAAAGGTTCCGTAGTTGGTATGAATTTATCCCAAGAACAAACTTAACATTATAGTTGAAAAACATGTTCATTCCGAAAATTGAAAATGTAAGTTTGTACGCACAATATTTTAGTGATTTACCATGTAATTTTAAGACCATAGATTTCTTATATGTTTCCTGTAATCTATAAGTATAAAACAATTTTCTGTATTAAAAAAAAAAAACAGCAGTTTCGGAGATAAATGCTTTTTCGACTTTTTTGTTTAATAACTTTAAAAATAATTATTTAAAAGAAAAAAATATATATATACATAAATATATTTGAAATCCTCATAACAAGATTTGATATGTCACACGGTATTGTTCGAATTTTTTTTTTTTTTTCTAATTTGTCGCCCGAAAGTGACCCCCATATTCAAAATTCGTTATTTACGTCCGTGTTTGGGTCACAGAAATTCTTATGCGTAGCAAATTTCAATTCGAAGAAAATTGGCTGTGATCTACGGACAGACAGGCGGATAGACAGACAAACAGACACACGAGTGATCCTATAAGGGTTCCGTTTCTTTCTTTTGAGGTACGAAACCCTAAAAATAAGGATTTCAATACAATTTCTCATTTTCTATTAGAACCTGTTAGGGCCACTATTCCAAAAAACCTGAAATTCATGTTCCATAGTTTGGAACCAAAATACAAATTTTCATTGATTTTAGCCTTTTGAGTTTTGACTGTGTTATTCGATTTGTGACCTTTAAAAGTCTTTCGCGCTCATTAATCGCCACTATTTGAAAAACTTAAGTTAACAATTGTGTTATCTACAGCTTGTTTAGAAAAACATAGCTAATGAATGAATGACAAAGTTCAACAGAAAGGGTGAAAGAGCCCATTGCCTAGGTCTTTAACCCTTTCACAGTTTAGGGATCACGAATTACTCACAGCGAGTGTTTAACTACAGTGTTTGCTTCGCGGAAATTGAAATTGAAAGTGTTAATTTTGATACCTACCTCATGCAGCATGACCATGACGTATGTCAATGTCAGACTCGACCAACCATCCTTTACTTGTCGAAAGTATAATCGCCAGCACATCAAATTACCACTAACTGTCAAATTTTCTCATTCCATTTTGAACTTAACCAGAAACGTTTTACGGTTTAAAATCGTTTGGAGAAATTTGACGGTTTCGTATAACTTGTTGTGCTGGCGACTGTATTATGTATAGTGCAGCACATTGACATATGTAGATAGAGAATGGACTGAGCGTTAGCCTCACAAAAGTGATCACTCTCTAGAAAGAGACAAAGCGACTGTGCAATACCTGTCGCTTTTCTGAAAGCCTATAAAAGTTTTTTTTTTTTGACAAATTGTCAAATTTAATAGTCTATTCAAATCAGAAAGAGACAACTACTGACCGCACATTCGCTTTGTCTCTCTCGTACTTTTCGGTCTGTATTCACTGCACAACTGAATACGGAAAGCTCAGTTCATTCTCTGTGTCTATGGTCCCCGCAAAACATCTGATGCTATTCACGGTCAAACAAGTTCCACATTCAAACAAGCAATTTCCCATAAACAAAAAAAAAAAAACACTTTCGACCTCGGAACCAATTATATGCACGCCAACAACTTGGAACCAAGCGGTCCAACTGGCTAAGGTCGTTGACCCATCTGTGATGTAATGCAACAGAGTGGAAAAGTACTGAGGGCAAGTCCTTGACGCACTGGTATTCTGCACACGTTTATGTACAGTACAGGTTTTAGCAAGGCTTGTACATACATGCGGTTCCTTTGTTTATTTTCGTCGATCGCCGATTGTTGTTTTGTTCTGAGATTGATCATTGGATGATGCTGGAATTTCAGGGTTAACTCTACTGAATCATTCAATATCGTCTATGGATACTTTTTTTATTTATTCCTGCATCTTTCTTCACACCTAGACTAGGCCTTTGCCCAGCAGTACAGGAACATGACGGGCTAAATAGATACATAGATTGAACTTCTTAAAACATTCCAACGTTATATTGTGATTGAACAGTGTTTCATTTCGACTTACCAGTTTTTTTCAGTAAGATTTCTTTTGCAAGCATTGTACATGCGGTTTCTTTGTGTATTTGCATCGATAGCTGATTGATGTTTTGTTCTGAGAATGATCTTTGGATGATGCTGTAATTTCAAGGTTAAAGGCTCCTACAAACAAGCGCGACACGCGACGCGTCACAAAAGCACCTCGTGTCGCGTGACGATCGGTGTCTTTGTGTCGTGTCACGCCTGTTTGTAGGAGCCTTAATTCTACTGAATCATTCAATATCGGCTATGAATACTTTTTTTTTGCATCTTTCTTCACACCTAATGGAGGGATTGGCTCGAAATGGCAGAAGACAGACGTTTGTGAAAAAGGGAAAGGGAGGCCTCTGCCCTGCAGTACAGGATGTCCCTGTCCTACTGCCTAAACAGATAGATTTCCATTATTGCCAAGTGACTTTTTATGATTGAACAGTGTTTCATTACGACTTACCACTTTTAGGGTTCCGTACCTCAAGAGGAAAAAAACGGAACCCTTATAGAATCACTCGTATGTCTGTCTGTCCGTCTGTCACAGCCAATTTGCTCCGAATCTACTAGACCGATTAAATTGAAATTTAGTACACATATGAACTATCGTGACACGGACGTGTAATGAAAATAATTAATTTTCAGGGGGTCATTTTAGAGGGATAAACTAGAAAATAAAAAAATGAGTTTTGCAAACTGTACCTACCGTCATACCGTGTGACATATCAAATGAAAGGGCTTATTGTAAGGATTTCTGATATATATATTTTTTATAATTTTATAATAAAATCTTTAAAAGTTGTTTAAGAAAATAGATGGAAATGGACCATTCCACCCCGTTATCTCCGAAACTACTAATTATGGAAAAACAGAAAATTGTTCTATACGATTACAGAAAAATTAATAAGAAGTCGGTCTTAATATAACATGGTAAATCTCTCAATATTGTGCGTACAAATTTACATTTTCAGTTGGAATGTATGGGAGAACATGTAGGTTTTTCAACTACAGTGTTAGGTTTATTCTTGAGATAAATTCATTCCAACTACGGACCCTTCATTGTGCGTGGTCCGACACGCACTTGGCCGATTTTTGTCAGTAGGAATGATAATGCAAGAATCTTGAATGATTCTTTTCGCCTGTTTATTATGTATGACTTACTGCCTTTTGCCTATATGCTTATCACGCAAGCATAAAACGTAAATATTAGAGAACAATTAGTTATTGTAGTCATTAGTGAGCAATATCACTATTTACACCTCATTATTTTATACGTAGGTACTAACGACGATAAACATACGTAGGTAGTCGTAGGTAGGTAGATATATATGTGTCGTATTTGCAATGACATGCTTTTATTAAATTTATTCTCGTCCTTTTTTGCAGGACCATTCTGGTTGTGTTCCTGAGAGCTGGGACATTAGGTAAGTTGAAATCTATGCTGATATTATAAATTTTGAATTTTGTGTATATGTGGAAACCAATGGCAGAACCACAGCTCCTATAAAAAAAAAAAACACCTACTATTTGCAAGGTAACATGACGCCAGCTGAACAGATGCTACAAATTAAGTTAAAAAAAAAAAAATACTATCTTGCGAAGCCGAGGCGAGTCGCTAGTTAACTAATAAAGTCAAGCGTCATTGTGGACCATATAGTCACTTACCACCACATAACTTTTTCGGGCTATACTGCCCAAAAAAGTTCTATGTGGACATACAATATTTTGTCTACAATTTGACACAAAATACAGTACGCTCACATAGAACTTTTTTATTTTACATTAACATACGACTTACGACGTTTTGTTACAGAAAATCAAATGACAAAATGGTGGTTTAAATTACTTGTTAATAAAAGACGAAATAAATTTTTAACTTAATCATAATTATTATTCTCCCGCCCCTATCCCAATTTATTTGGGTTCGGCGCAACATGTTTTTTCTTCTATACCTCTCTATTAGTCGTCTCATCTTTCAAACAGTATATCCATCTTTTCTTTGATCTTCTCCTACTCTTATAGCCATCCACATTTATACTCAAAACTTGCGTCACGAGTTCAAGATATTTCAAATTATTCATTACTAGCTTTTGCCCGCGGCTTCGCCCGCGTGAATGTCGGAAATTCTCCCACGGAAATATACTACCGGGATAAAAAGGATAAGTATGTTCCAACTCCCTAAAGTCAACTAATACCTACAAAAAGACAATAAAATGGATATAGTATGTTATCCTTAAGAGATAGACATATGCCATCGCGGACTTTTCTGTAAACCTATTTAAGATACACAATTCCACCATACATTATTTTGTTATATCTCAAAGGGTTTAGACAGCGTTTTCGTTGAAAGCTCCCAGACGGCTTATTTTTTTCCGACACCACTAACAAATATCGTTCATGTATACAAAATGTACACAAAAACTTAATCCATACTAATATTATAAATGTGAAAGTAACTCTGTCTGTCTGTCTGTCTGTCTGTATGTTACGTTTTCACGCCTAAACCGCTGAACCGATCGTCATGAAATTTGGCATAGATATAGCCTGGGATATGGAGAAGGACATAGGCTACTTTTTTACGCGATAACTGACATCCACGCGGGCGGAGCCGCGGGCAAAAGCTAGTAAATTATATACTAAAACCTTCCTCGAGAACCACGCTATCCATTGGTGAAAACAGCATGAAAATCGGTGCAGTCGTTTTTGAGTTTATCGCGAACAGACAGACAGACAGACGCGGCGAAGGACTTTGTTTTATAATATGTATGTAGTGATATTCATAAATGAGGAAAAAATCTATAAATATAAATGAGCATGGCAAAAAACATAAATTTTAATATTGTTATTGTGTCGCTTACACTTTTCCTCTTGGGGATAAATCGAGCTGTTATTAATTCCAAGAGAAGGCAAATAATGTACAGTGGCCAGCACAAGCTACACGAAACTGTCAAATTTCTCCAAACGATTTTAAACTTTAAAATGTTGACGATTAAGTTCAAAATCGAACGAGAAAATTTTACAGTTTGTGGTAACTGGATGTGCTGGCCACTGTACTACGAAATAGGTTTCATGGAATAAATCTATACTTCGTGCATTTTAGGATGGCAAGAACGGTCATTGACCCACGTACATTTATTTACAGTGTTACAGACACTATTGACAGGATTACACGAATGAAAAAACCGTAGGTAGTTTGCTTGGATTCTTTTGAAGAGATAGGTATTAGGGAAAGGGGAATGATCGCTTTTGCCACGATTAAACGGACTAACTATACGATCTTCACTTTCTTTGGTGTTAGTACAAGAAAGCTCATGCTGTGGTAAAAAAATAAGCTAGGCACAAAGATATCCGACAGAATCCGACTGTTGGTATCTATAGTGGAGCCGTCTGGCCACTCCCAGAGGATGCGCTGCAGCGTTTTCCATGTTGTTGTCTCCACACTGTATACATATAATATATCCATACTAATATTATAAATGTGAAAGTAACTCTGTCTGTCTTTCTGTCTGTATGTTACGTTTTCACGCCTAAACCGCTGAATCGATCGTCATGAAATTTGGCAGAGATATAGCCTGGGATATGGAGAAGGACATAGGCTACTTTTTTACGCGATAACCGACATCTACGCGGGCGGAGCCGCGGGCAAAAGCTAATCGTTTATAATTAAAAAAAAAAAATAGTTGTTATTTTTTCGCGATTACGATGTTAGTCCCATGGAGAAAGTTGTTCAGTTTCATGGTCTGTGCTGTACCACACCCTTAAATACGACTACACCTTTCTGAAAGATATTGCATACCTACGTTATTTATTTATACCAATACCTTGATCCCTAATTTACCGCGTAAGGCAGTAGGTAGCTCAGATGATGATACGATTCCATTTTTATGGTCTATAAAAGCGCTTATTTAATGGCTATAGTTCATTCTCATCCATCAACGGCTAATCGGTGCCTTTAGGAGTGGCAGCCTTAGGTGGTTATTGGAAGTCGCGAGCCAATTACGAAGTTTTATAGGTATACGTGAAGGCCGCAGTAAAAAGGTTATTCGGAAGCGTCTTTTATAATCTGTTATAGTAATCCATTAGGAGACTTCCTTGTTGTTTCCGAGGTTACTTTACTTTTGACAGCACGGTTGGCGCAGTGGCTTAAGCGATTGACTGCTGCGCTGCGTGTCGCGGGATTGATTCCCGTACGGAACAAATATTTGTATGACCTACAATTAGTGGTTCCGGGTTTGGCTGTTTATGTGAGAATAAATGTTCGTAAACGCACCCACAATACAGGAGAAATTCCTACTGGGGGGAAATTAAAAAAAAAAAAAAACTTCGTCTCATAAATTTGTGTGTAATAAAATATATTAAAATTAAAATAATATGTTCGTAAAAAACAACTTATACCTAATCTATACATTTATATTTTAATAAAAAATCGTAGCGGAGTTAAAACAGTACCTACATTAATTAATAAAAATAACAAAATTGTATCCTAACTTAACTAAAACTATTCACAAACTAATATATGGCGTCGAAAAAACTTTTAAACAAAAAAAAAAACAACCGACTTTCAAAAAAAAAAAAACACTAAAAAGTGAAAAATTACTTTAATTTCGGAAGTCGGTGGCAAAAAAAGAAAATACAGAACCAAGGACACAAAAGTATAAAGTTTTTTATTTTTCACTTTTTAGTTATGATACCATACCTATCCCGCAACAATTTGATTACTACTACTTGCTATACCGCACAAACAAGAGTGACACAAGAAACCTATACGACGTAGATTAAATACAAATTAAACAACTCAAAAACTACCCAAGCTAATAAAAATCGGTTAATAACCATTTATAGCCCGAGTGCATCTCATGACAATTACAATAAGCCCAAACACGGCTAGGATACATTGTTTTACTACGGAGTTCCGGTGCATACCTTCCGGCTTCATCTTCAGATCAGTTCGATGGTACCATTTTCATCAGAATTATTTATTTAAACTTGCTTCATAGTCGCTTAACAATCTTAATCGAGATATCTTATCGCCACCCGTGAAATACTTATCATTGAGGAGTTCCGGTGGCCATTTGTGGTCTTCTTGATCAGTTATCACTTCATCAAATGATCCTTCTGAATGCAAATGCTTGAGTTGTTGATGAAAATACAAAAATCGCTATATGTTTGCCTATAAAATTTGAGGAGTTCCCTCAATTCCTCATGGATCCCATCATCAGAACTGGATTTTGATGGGACTAATCTGGAAGTATATCCTTTCAAATAAAAAAAGAATTTTTCAAATCGGTTCATAAACGCCGGAGAACTGAGGTAACAAAGGTTAAAAAAAAAAAAAAAACAACCGAATTGAGAACCTCCTCCTTTTTGGAAAGTCGGTTAAAAAATCATCCGCATCGCTGTCGACTGGTAATGTACCCAAGAGAATGGCGGCATTGCCACGTTGTATGGCAATGCTTAGCCTCTGGCCAAAGTAAAAGCCAGCCCTTGGGTCATGGTGCTGTTTCGAGATTTCATTAAAGAGATCATGAGCACTCGGACTTCATGGCCCGAGAGTTTCTACCAGAAACGACCAGAAACGGGTTGAAAATATAATTACCGATCAAGTTATTATACTTATGTTTATTCTTCGTCTTATTCTCGTGTCGATCGTACTTTGCTTTTATATTGTTTGAGCCCAGCAAGTGGACACGCTGACTGCAGCATCAGTTACTTTATTTCCATAGAATCGACCATTACTTTTTCGAAAGAATGCAATTTCACTGGTTAAGTACTTTGCCTATATCTAACTTGTGGATTGAACCATTATTTTTGTCTACCCCGTTCTCAATTTTTAGTTCGGTAGAAGCTTACACTTCTAATGGACTTTTTCTCAAGAGTAAGAAGTCTCAACTCCGTGGTCAACGTTTTTGTAGGTATATTTTTAAGCAAAGCATGCAACATGTTAATTTAGTCACACGCAGTGTTACTAGCGAACACAAAGCTTTTTCACGCTACCGAACTAAATTGAAAAGATTGTCCGCCGTCATCGCCAGTCGTAACTCTTCATGCAGTCTGACACTAATGTGAAGATGGACAAGTGTTATTGTCAGTTTTTATCTGGAGCTGTCAAACCCTGCAGTAATCGGAAGATGTATGACTGTCCATTGTTTATTTTATTGTCTGTTTTATCTCTGTGTTGGTTTCCTTTTTAGAAGGTCAAAGAATGTTACGTCATAAAAAACAAAACATATAGCTTGAGGTAGACTTTTAATTGTTTCGATTGTATTGGCTCTTTTGAGCACTGTTGATGCTAAACTATATATTATTATGATGGCTAAAATTGGCTGTTCTTACTTCAGCCAGCCAATCACCATTTTATATGAGTGTTGAAATCAAATCAAACCTTTATTTGCCAGAAATACATTGTTTTGGTAAAGGCGAGATCTAATAACCTTAGTGTCATTGTATATATTCTGCCTGTCAGCGGGCGCACTGAGATTCTGGCGCTAATTAATGAAAGGGGAAGCGATGGCTTATTCCACAAATCCCCCCTGAAAATCCCCCTTAGGAGGAAAAGTGGAATCTATAAAAACAGTCTAGAATTCACCCCTGATAATCCCGCTTAGGGGGGAAAACTAGAATTGGAAAAAAAACAACTTATTCCAAGACTGATGTGTGATGTGAATTTGTGTTTTTTTTTACATTAGGGTTCAGTTTTCCCCACTGTGGGGGATTCTCTGGGGGAATAGTGAAATAAGCAGGGGTGAATACTAGACTGGTTTTTATATATTCTACTTTTCCTCCTAAGGGGGATTTTTCAGGGGGGATTTGTGGAATAAGCCGAAGCGATGCGGCTTTGGCAAATTTAGGTATTTCGTTCGTATTATTAAAAAAAAAAAAAAAAAAGACGTGTGGCACTCGGGGACTGCCGCGGTAAAGCTATTGCATAGCATTTTGTATCAACTTATGCAATTATAATTATTTATTTATTTTATTTATTATTCAGTATTTCTTTTTCTTTGATATTTTTTTTTTTTTTTTTTTCGTTACGGAATTTCTGGATTCGGTCCCCGCGCTCAAGGCCCGCGATAGAAGCTATGCAATAGCTTAAAAACAAAATAAATAAGTGCTGAACGTCGTAAAAGTGTATAACTACGTAAACAAAGTCAAATACTATTCAAATATAAGCATAATAACAACTTTAAAATAGACGAAAGTGTTGAACCTAAAGTAATTTTAAATAAAAAAAGAGTGACAAACTGTTTTGACAGCGAAGAAATTCCATGTACATGAGTCATTTCCAACCGTCTAGTCAAGTTTAAAAATTGTTCAACTGGAATGGTATCAACTATTTGGCAAGCTTTAATTAAGTCATTGTAGCCTTGCGGTGCAACAGGGGAACTGAATGAACTCGTAATCGACTGGTCGCGAGTTCAAACCCCACTATCAACAATCACTTTTTGTGAAGATCATAATTTTATAAACTAATATTTATAAGAATAAAATACGCAGTACACAGAAAAAAGAACTGCCAGAAATTAGTAGTAAAACCGTCGGAGTGGGTGGGGAGCGTGAGGTTTTTTCGTTACGGAATTTCTGGATTCGGTCCCCGCGCTCAAGGCCCGCGATAGAAGCTATGCAATAGCTTAAAAACACATTTTGAAAATTTAAAATGTATACGATATGGAAAACATGTAGTTTAGTTATTACTTATTAAAAAACTGATGACCTTCCGTGAAGTGTTTACGCCGTAATAAGGGTTATTTCGTTTTTTATTTAGAGATTACTTTGGATTTTTTTCTTTATAGGAAACTACAAGTAATCGTATTTCTAAAGTATACGATTTATAGAGTGAATCCTTGAATATCTTACATAATAATTGCTTATCTAAAGGTTAAGTAATAACGATGCAGCAAGGGATCAAACGAACGCAATTGTTTCCTCAGTACGCTCTTAAGTTTACGTACATTGATTAATAACCTTTTATAAACTAAGTGCATTACTTGTAGGTGTGTACAAGACATGTGATATTTATTCAGAAAGTTCTGGAAAGTAATCGTAGTACCGTTAATTGAATGGAGTTGGATCAATTCCGTCTGGCTGGATCACTTTGCGCGCCAACAAACGTTTATTGTTACCATTACAATTTAGGGATGGCACGCGAACGTAACTTGACTTGTCATTGTTTACATAGGAGACATTGGATCGGTATTTATGTGAATAAAAACATTACGCCTGTATTCCCCAAAGGATTAGGCAGAGGTGACCTTTACCATCCACATTTCGCCAGTTAGGTTTGAGTCCATATAATAGGGGGCGAGTCTATTGCCATCAACCGGGCACAAATCCAGACACCGGGCTGCTACTGAGAAATTCCAGATGGAAAAACCCAATAACACTTTGCCCGACCTGGGAATCGAACCCAGGACCTCTTGCTCAGCGGTAGAGTCAGCGACCACTAAACCAATGATTTTATATGCGAAAAAACAGTCCTACATTGCTTAATGAAAAACGCATGGTCACTACATAGACATAGATAGATAATCTCGTCTTGCATAAAATTGAACTTAATTTTTAACCTTAAAATGTTGGTAGTTAAGTTCAAAATCGAATGAGAAAATTTGTCAGTTTGTGATAACTTGATGTTCTGGCGACTGTACAAAAAAATGCAGGTGTTGATATATTTAGTTGACTTAAAAAACTAGTTTCAAAGTCTTAAATAGCCTTTTAATTATAATATTTAGGTACAAAAATATAAATAATTATGCAGTTGTAAAACACAGCCCTATAAAATGTATTCTAATTGAACAATTGGTAGAGGCAGTGAAATGGACGCCTTTGCCTCATAAAAATAGAATAACATCTGATCGTATACATATGTTGGGCTTCATTTCTCAGAATGTGTTGTCTATGGTTTAACCTCTTATTTATGTTTCGAAGAAGTGAATAATTGTACCCGTCCAACTTATCTTGTGTTTAGGTATAATAAACCGGTCTGTTAGAAAAAACATGTCTTCAAGAATCACGGTGATACATGGAAACAATTATTTTTTCTGTCATCTGTCAGACAGGATAACACATTTTTTTTTCCGTTTTTATAAATTTTAATGTATTTATTTGAATAAATTCATTGATTTTCAAAAAACATGCGTAATATGAATAAAAAAATACAAATTTATGATTTAAGTAGCTTATATCCTCTACGATCGGCTATCAGCACTGGTCCAGCATAATCAAGCCCTATAATCAAAAAAGTACTCGTATACTCTCGACGAGTCCTATCGGTTGGTACTCAACATATATGTAGTCCTTCGAGCCGGATTCAAGTAAATACAGTATTTGTGTTAACTTCAAATCGGAAAGAAAAGAAAGAAAAATGCGTTTATTGGTGTTACAGCAAAATGCATAAAATTCATGTAATGTCAATTTCATTTGTCATCTTCTCAAATGTCAAAGCGCAATGAGAGCAAATTCCGGAGAGGTGATAACTTATGTGCGCCGCCTAGTATAACTTAAAGCCGCAGCTCAAAAGCGTATAAATTTTAAAACAATATTGCAGCCTTTCTCTGCAATTTGTAGCTAAAAGAATGAGCTATTCTAAGCCATAATGAGTTGCCCGGTTTTACGACACAAGAAAGAGTGAGGTGACCTAATTTTCTACCGGAGATTGCGCGTGAAACAGTCGTAACTCACAGAATGAGAAACATAATCGTTTGTATAATTTTATAATTTCTTTCTCGGAAGATCGTGAATTCGTGACGTGTCATTAGCATAGCTTAGTCTTCAGTCTAACATAGTTGTCTCATGAATACGGTTACTGTATTAAGAAAATGAATAAACTGGTGAGTAATAATCTGCGAATAGTTACTTCACCCACCTGATTGAATCCTGAATCTAAATGATTTTGAAGGATATTGCTAATCCATTGCTTCATATGTTTGAAAAATTTGTCAACTCAACAACGTAAATAACGCAATGAATGTTGTTGAACTGTCAAAATGAAACCCATTGCTACTGTGTGTTATACAATTACCCCGCAGCTTTCCAGTAATCACAATGTTATGCAAATATCTGTGTTGAAGTAAAATCAAGTAGATAGTTGTATAAAAAAGGAAGATTAGGTACTCGCTCCTCAACGTGGACCGCATAAGTTATGCCGGCGGGCACAAGTGAACTTAGTCACAATTGAACTGGCGTATGTGTAGCACGTTAAGTAAAATTACAGTAATCGTCTAAATAAGCAGCAACAATCGTGTGTTTTTAAAATGTGCACAAATAAAATTCACAAACCAAAAACAAGTTCCACAGGATTACTTTCCACTCGTAAGTCACAAAAACTTATTTTCTCTAAAATTCTCCTAAATAATATTGCTTTCTAGGTTTACTGAGTTGTTATGGGTACGTAAAAGTGACAATTATTGCTATCTCGTTCCCGCTACAGCCCGCGTCATATCTCTTCGGTATCTTCGGTTGTTGATACATGACGCTCGACATCGGGAAATGTAGTTGTGTGGGTGTTTTTACATGTAACTGTTTCTAGTCCAGTAATGATTACGTGACATTAGAGCAGTGCCTTATCTTCCTTTTTTATACATCAATGGTTATAGTAGTATTCGTCAATCGCTAAGGGAAATTAGAGATTGCTGCAAAGTAGAAAACTGCTTACCACAAACCATAAATGCCCCTTTATAGTTTTGTGGTTACCAGTTTACTACTTATATAAATAAGGTAGGTATTTATTTATCATTTTTATACTTTTGAAACAATGAAACGAACCTAACTTACCTCGTTAAGTTACGAGTAACGATGTTATTGTGATGTCGACATTTTCATCTGAAAATAAGTACACACATATCAAGCTATATATTTCCTGTATAAGCTGACCTCTTATTGCACGGAAGTCCTATAGGTATAATGCGAGATTAGCTTATACTGGAACTATATAGCTTGATGTGTAGCCGTGTGTACATATTTGTAATTGGTCCCTCCTTTTCAACTCATTCTTAAATAGGTTAAATTCAAAGCTTGTAGAATACGACGGAAATGAGAGAAAACTAGCTCTTATTACCTTTTGTATGCGTTTTGAATAGAATGAATAGGAAAATCTGCGTCTTCACGATCTTTAAATTGGTAACAAGTTAACAACCCCTTTTCATGAAGGAACTAACCATGATTATGACACTGTATAGTGATTTACTTGACAAGCTCAACTTCAACCCTTGATTAGTGGCTTTGCTGAAGATTCACGACAATTTTATGGACTACTACTTACCTACTTGTATAGGTTTGACGATAGACCATCAAATAAAAGAGTTTATTCAGGGAGACGAACTTGACAAACTCATTATGAGCATTTCTGGAAGGGAAAAAGATCTCCAACGACTTTTATTGCCTTAAGCGTCAAGAGCCAACGTATACAACGCCATCAAACACCAACGCGGCAACGTCATCACTGGACAAGAACACCGAAATAACCATATCAAAAGTCAACCTCATAATATTCTGCCGCATAAACGCGCGGCAACCGCGTAAATCATCGTAACTACGTAAAGCCCTGCACAGACCAACATTTTTGGATCATCTGGCGCAAGCCGTCTCAAGGAGACTGTGGAAATAGCTGAGACGCGACAGGTGACGTCATTTGGCACTGCCTGTTCCAGTAAACATGAGCAGATACTGCACGTGAGAGGAAACATGCGATGCCAATTTGTAACGGTCGTACGAAAGTTTTATGTTTCAATGTTGATTTGTTGGTTCGTAAATGTGTCGGTTTTATGTTATTTGTGAGGGAAAATCTTGCGTTTAGATTGTACACTGTTTTTTTTTTGCATCGGCTGAGGCTCATGGCAAATAATAAATGATCTTCAAGGTTAAGCAACGCTTTGCGAGGGGTCGGTACGTGGATGAGTGACGATCAATTACATACAACACGTAAAGCCATTGGTCCCGGCTGTCATTTCCTGATCTTTGACAGTCGTTACTAGTAGTCAGAAGCTAAAAAGTGACAATCAGTCCTAACAAGGTATATTAATTTATAGGCAGTCGCTCCATATAAAATACCGGTTTTCAGCTTCATCCAATTAGACTGGAAGTCGACGTCAACATAGTTGGGAAAGGACTAGCAAATGACAGTGTTTTGCATGTGGCCAAAGCAGTCCGGTGGAAATTGACAAGAAAATACTTGGAGCCATTGATATATTAAAAGGAGGAAGATATGGTACGCGCTAACATCGCAATCAGTAAACCTGGGCCTCAAGTCTCCTATTACAATAGTGTCAGAATGGTCTCGCCATTGTGAGTATTTGACAGTTTTTGTATGGTAAATCTGTCAAAAACTCACAATGAAGAGACCATTCTGACACTATTGTAATAGCAGACTTGAGGCCCTGGGCTCGGCGCGCGACTACATGCACCTAAACTCACAAATCTGTGATCAGTGTGAACAGAGTTATGAGACGTCGCTGTCGTGCGAGCGAAATCGCGTTAGCTGCCGAATGTTGGCCGAATGTTTACGATTATGAATGACATTGCATGTGGCAGAACAAACATGGCGAAGCAAACGTTAAACATTATTATAACTTTCAACAAATTAGCATTTTTGGCTGTACTTACGAGTGGTAATTAATCCCGTGTGTCTTATTTTTCTTTCTTGTATTATTAAAACACTGTTTAGCTGCACAAGAAGTCATTTTGATGCGTATTTATAATAAAAAAAAACTGTAATTATGGAGCTGTTTGATCAACGATATCCCGTGCGGGACTGAGTGCCAACTAGGGGCAATCTCTCACTTTGATAGGACCAGGCGCTATTACTAAGTCCCGTATCTACGCTTTTAATATATCAATGCTTGGAGCCTTGTCCTTTGTCGTCATGGTAACATTTTTTTTGCATGTTATTTGAATGTTATCACATCTTATCTACAAAACATGTTTTGATTTCATAGATTCTTGATTGATCGATTGTTTTATTTTTGGGATGAAATTGCGATGGCATTTCATAATATTATCATCAGTTATTGTGAAAGATTAAGGTATTTAAATATTTTTCACTACCGGATAGGTTTTTTAGGGTTCCGTTGTCAACAAGGAACCCTTATAGTTTCGCCATGTCCGTGTCCGTCTATCTGTCTGTTTATCTGTGTGTCCACGGCTTAGCACAGAGACTCTTATTAGGTACTAAGAGTCCCTATATCCCTATGTGCAGTGCAGCATTCTATTAGGTACTAGAAAGCTGCATGTAATTTGGTATGAGTATACATATTAATCACGCCGACAAGGTAGTAAAATAAAATCTGGAAAAATTAATTTATTTTGGGTACCTCCCGTACACGTAAAGTAGGGATGATATTTTGTTTTCTCGTCTATCCCATGGTGTGGGGTATCGTTGGATAGGCCGTTCAAAAAGATTACGAATTTGTACATACAATTTTTCGATTCAGGAATCCGTTTGCGTAATATTAAGCTTTAAAGTGCAAATTTTGAGTAATATTTAGCTGGCAGGGGTGCCAGCTAAATGGCTGTATTTGGATATGTGAAAAAATTCACAGCAGTAGTATATATAACGAAGTTAAAAGGAAAACTATCACAGCTAAGTAGGCTTTACAAGTTACCGAGTAGTAGTCGATCAACTTAAAGTTGCAATTGAAAAACATGTTAAGTATCCCATACATTTTGTATCGGAGAACATGTTTACTACTACAGTTTGTTTTTGGGATCAATTCATCCCGTCTACGGAACCCTTCATTGTGTGTCCGACACGCACTTGGTGGGTTTATTTTTTTATTTTGTGCTGACATCTTTTTTTTTTCATTATGTTAGGTATTCATTTGGAAATAATAAGTTGGAATTTTATGTATTTATTTATACAAATAATTAAAATTGATCTGTTTGTAATAATATCTACAAATATGTATATGAAATTGAAGCGTCTGTTTGTGATATTCAAAATAACAGTTTTTTACTAAATGCAAATGAAAGTATTTAGGTACTGTACTTATAATAAAAAATGAAATTTGAAAAAAAAATATCTGTCTTTTTGTATCGGCTAATCTCCGAAACGCCTGCGCCGATTTTGACAGGACTTTTACTGGCAGATAGCTGATGTTATAAGGAGTAAGTACTTAGGCTACTTTTATTCTAGAAAACGCCACGCGGGCAAAGTCACGGGGAACAGCTAGTAGGTGTATCATAACTTCATAAGATTGTGTTGATAACATTTACAATGCGAGTTTCTCTTTGTAGTTTAGTCATATTTTAAAATAAAACAATTATCTGAGAACTGAGTATGGAAATTCCACCAAAAAACTAATCCGTAACGAGCAGCCTATTTTAATATTTTTATCTATCCTACAATCGCTAGACATAAGTCACCGATAGTTTAGGCACGATCAAGTAGGTACAGTCAACCGCATCCCATAGAAATAATTTGACTTTGACAGCGTCTTTATTTTGTCGAATTTCGCTTGTTTTCGTTTTTCAAATGATGCTATTGACGTGAAGTTGGCTGTACATACAAAAAACAGGCAAAAATATGTGGAAAAAGAAAACGGTTTTTCTGACTTGTCTGGTAGCCGGCTGCGCGACGCTCAGTGAATTCTTTTATGTTTAAAAATAGAATCAGTAGCTGTTATACAGGCAAGGCAAAAGTAGTATGGTATTATTTATTTACAATATTTTTTCGGTCTTGTACTTAGATGTTTTCAATGTGTATCTCTAGCTAGTTTAGAATGGACTTTATTCTTCTAATAATAAGGTCTACCTTTTTGTCTTTGGAAAACTGTAAATGTCTCGCTGATGGTGGCGCGTGTGTTGGATCATTCGGTTCCCTACAAAATGGTTGAGCTGGATGGTGCTGATTCATGCGTCATGTTCGTGAACGGGCGCCGTCAGTTGGGACTGGTCATCTCTTGACTGCCAGGGCTTATTTTTAATTTGTAATTTTATATTTTGAATTGTTTTATTAGTTTTTACATTGTCTCACATATAGAAGCAACAAGAATAATGTACCCAGGATTATGTAATATCTTGATTTAAAAGAGTGTCCTTGGAGTTTCTTGTCTGTTCTTCTCCATAGTGATCTACTATTGGAATGGGCATCTAGCTTCAACTTTCTGACTAACTGACCGTCTCTTTGACAATTCAAAAGTGCCTGTAAATGGTTTAATTGAAATAAATGCTTTGAGTTTTTTTGAGTTTTGAGAGTTTTGTAATTTTGCTGTAGGAAAATTAAGTAGGAATTTAAGGAAATTACAAATCTAAAGAGCTTATGATTATGATTATGCTGATTATGATTATTATTTAGCTTTTGATTATGCTGAGATAGGAGCATATTAATTTGGCCTCGCACAGGTCTTCTTTTCTTTTTTTTCCATATTTTTTTAGTTTTAATGTCCTTTTTAGGGTTCCGTACCCAAAGGGTAAAACGGGACCCTATTACAAAGACTCCGCTGGCCGTCCGTCCGTCTGTCACCAGGCTGTATCTCATGAACCGTGATAGTTAGACAATTGAAATTTTCACAGATGATGTATTTCTATTGCCGCTATAACAACAAATACTAAAAAACAGAATAAAATAAATATACAAGGGGGCTCCCATACAAAAATCGTGTTTTTTTCTCGTTTTCGCTTGATATTGATAACGGCAACAGGTAGACGCTTAAAATTTTTACAGAATATTTAGTTATATATTCACTTTAAAAATAAATAGTTAAATTAACATAAAACAAATATTTAAGGAGGGCTCCCATACAACAAACGTGATTATTGGCCGTTTTTATAGATAATGGTATGGAACCCTTCGTGCGCGAGTCGGACTCGCAATTGGCCGGTTTTTTTATTTTTGTTTTTCCTGTGCGTGTCCCAAATAAAATAATTACACGGGCGAAGCTGCGGGCAGCAGTTAGTAGGTAATATAGCAAATAATGATTCTGCAGTGCTAAGCCAGCTGTTCTAAACACTAAATAAGAACTAATTCACGTTGAAGGCTAAAATGGAAATTAAATACAGTTTTATTGAAAGGAAAAACAATCCATAAAATGTTAACTAGTCAACTATTAGATAAAAATAAGCTTGATCTAAAATACTAGTGATGTCAATCATAAATCAAGCGGATTTTTTGCACCATATTTTTTTGGGGACGCGAATATTTTTTGGTGTGATTTTTTGTGCCAATAACGGCTACTGACGAGATTATTTATAAACGTTTAAAGGCTCGTACAGACTAGTGCGATATCGCGGCCGCGACAGGCACCGACAAAGAAATTGTGCTACTAGTTTCGCGTCGCGCTCGCGATATCGCACGAGTCTGTACGAGCCTTTATGGTTTTCGTTTAAAACAAAAGACAATCCAGTGTCTTTTAAGAAAAAGAATGACCACAAAAATCTCTAAAATCGTTAAGAGGCCTATTATTACATTTCGATCGTGACTTTTGCGTTAAATAATTTTGGCGTTCTTATTCTGAGAAACTGAAAGACTTCGACAACTTTTACTTATTAAGTGGACGAGAATAGTAATTATTAGTTTAGTTTAGAGCGGTCTTTCTTTCCCAATTTTTTTCTTATCTAATTGTATAAAGCCAAAATTCCGAAGCAAGTTTTTCTATTTTATTTTTACACTCTAAATTAAGGTTACAAAATACTATTACTTCAGCTTTTATGAGATTAATACTGGCCCTATTGCGATCATCTCGTCATTTGTTATTGAAATAAAAACATAGTAGTTTCGCCTACTATATTTTTTCTTTAGAAATATAGTATTTAGGCCTCTAATATAGCAGGATACTATATTATATAGTAGGGTTGGCAACCCTAGTATAGGTTACCTATGCTTAGTTCATTTTCCTAGGACCTAGCTACCCAGTGCGTTGCTTTGGCTTTTGTTGACACAAAAGGCGCATTTTTTAATGTTCATTCGTAGAACTACTAAACCAAGGGTCTAAAGTAGGTAAGTAAGTTACTGCTTAAACTTTTAATTATGTTCCACATTCAATTCTTACGATAAACAACTCGTTGTTTATTTTTAGAATTTTTAATTCATTGTATTGAATTTTTAATCCATTAGTAAGAAACCGATTAACAACTGTAGGTATTTAAATCGAGGTCAGAATACAGTTTTCCTAGTTAGGGCCGGCGCCCGCGAAAACCTAGCGACGCGCCGCGCCGCGCCACACCGTGCACCGTCGCGCCACACCGTGCACCGTCGCGCAGAGCGATTTTTACTGCCATGCA
The DNA here is from genome assembly GCA_947523025.1 of Dryobota labecula. Lineage (NCBI taxonomy): Eukaryota > Metazoa > Arthropoda > Insecta > Lepidoptera > Noctuidae > Dryobota > Dryobota labecula. The sequence continues at coordinate 4,097,620 of OX383290.1, forward strand.
AATATCAACATTGTATATAGGCTCGTACAGACTCGCGCGATATCGCGGGCGCGACAGGCACCGACAAAGAAATTGTGCTAGTAGTGTCGCGTCGCGCCCGCGATATCGCACTAGTCTGTATGAGCCTTATATCGTAAAATAACGTCAAAAATAAATAACCTCAGACACGCTCCTCTGTCCGCTTACACGCGCTCTCGGACTAAATAAAGTGTATCTATTTTCAACTTTATTTGTACAGATGCAAGGTCGATATTTGTTTGGCAGTGAAAACCACGCTGCCCTGCGCTTCACCAGGTTTGCGCCCGCAGCCCTTAGGTAGTTAATTGAACTAAAGGCTCGTACAGACTCGCGCGATATCGCGGCTGCGACAGGCACCGACAAAGAAATTGTGCTACTAGTGTCGCGTCGCGCCCGCGATATCGCACTAGTCTCAGTCTGTACGAGTCTTAAAACGGGTCCTTTGTAAGGTCAGCAGAAAATGATACTTACCTAATAATTTATCGTTATCGTTTGTCTACGTACACACGGCTCCATAACATAATTATCAATAACACAACATATACATTTCCAATCTAAGCTGGCTTCTCATTATACGGAAATCCTATACAATGCGAGATCAGCATATACTGGAAATGTATGGCTTGATATGAAGCCGTGTGTACAGTCAGCTGCAGAGAAATCTCACCCCTTAGCAATCAAAATCAAAATATTTTATTTCACATAAACCTACATGGGCACTTATGAAACGTCAGAAGCTAGGTGCACGGTTCGAGTTAGTCGTTTCCTATGGAGAAGAGCCGGCAAGAAACTCCACGGTTACTCTTTTAAAAATAATGTATTTAATGTATTTATTCATTGCTAGGGGGTGAGATTTCTCTGCAGCTGACCGTACTAGCAGTCTCGTTTTACTTAGGCGTCCGTATTCTGCAATAATGATAAATAATTTAACAATATTTATAAAGGTTATTGTAAAAATATATCTACTTGATACAAAATATGAAGTACACAAAGTGTAGATATTTTTCTTCGTATAAAAGATTTCGGATATATCTCTACAAATCTGATACCTACGCAGGACACCTTTCGAAAAACCAAAGTTTATTTTATTTAATAGGTTTTAATTAAATTGGAAATACCATTTTTAGCATAGGTAGTACCTACTTGGATTCAAAATTGTTATACCTATACAGAAACTTAGCTCATACACAAAAAGTGCGGATATTTTTTTCGTCTAAAAAATTTCGGATATCTCTACTAAATCTGATTCACAGTAGACATCTCTAGATAAACAGGTGTTTTTTTTATTTTATTAATAAATTTTAAATTGGATATACCAGTTTTAGCGTAGTATCTACTTGGATTCAAAACTGTTACATTGATACTAATTGTTTAATCAAACACAAAATGAAATAAGCGTCTTTACCTATTCCAAAATTAGCAATTCTTGTAATTTCACACATTATCCATTTGTCTACATTTATGATGTTTATGGTAAATATCCGTTTCGTGTTTATAAATATCTCTTGGTAGGTATCTCTATCTATATGTAGAACGTATGTTTATATATGTGCATAACTTGCTGTGCTCGTTTCTTCCGCCTGGAAGTTGGAAAACAACATTGGAGCAAACTATAAAGATACTTATTCTATACCGAGTGGTTTACTGCAAGAACTCATTGATGGCAAACTTGACGAATTTTATATAATGCATAAACTCATTTTGATTATTTTTTCTTTAACATAATCATAATGAAGATGATATAGGGCAATCAATATAACTAAAATTTATTAATTGCTTATTTCAAAGTTTTGACTATGTCACTTAAGACGCAGATATATGCCAGTGACCTTGAGTGGTTAAACGATCGCGCTATTATAAATGTGAGTAACTCTGTCTTTCTCTCTGTCTGTTACGTTTTCACGCCTAAACCGATGGTGAACCGATCGTGATGAAATTTGGCAGAGATATAGCCTGGGATATGGAGAAGGACATAGGCTACATTTTTACGCGATAACCGACATCTAGCTAATAGCTAAAGCTAGTTAAAAATAAATTTGTGTTTCCATATAACAGTTAAAAAAAAAATGGTAATTTAGGGTAACATAGGGAGAAAAAATATTTTTCTTAAATTTCATTTATGATAATGTAATGAGTGCTCCGATAAGACTACCACTTCTATGTAGTTTAAATGCAACCAAAATTTTGATTTTAAACATTATTTTCCCAATATTCCTAGTAATTTACAGAGTAAGTTTCGAGAAACTTTCTGGGTATTTTGTTAGTATTCCTATCAAGTTACATAATAAATTTCTTGACAAGTTTCTGTCTGGGAATATAAATGGTAAGCTTCAAGTTTGCAAGGTAAAAAAAAAAAAAAAAAATTGTCTAAACGCATTAGTTATATCGGAACGTTTCAGTATTAATAATTATATCTAGAATTTTTGAGATCACAAAAGTGTTTTCAGACATAATCATAATCACAGTAAGTCAAAGTATATTAAAAAAAAATCTAAACGTCTATTATAATCAACTATGATATACAATAACAGGTTTATCATAGTTTTCTGTAATGATTTACAACAGTACCTTCTTAGATAAACACAGTCACAGCTAAACTTAATAACAAAAAATAACAAATCTTAACGACAACCTAACAATATAGAGGTTATAAAGAAAAGCGAGCTAGCAACAGATGCGCACTTAAAGAATTCAACAAGACGATATTAATAATATTACCAGCGTTAGGGAATATTACCGTTAGTAATATAAACTTACTGGGAATATTTCCGTATGGTAAAATACTGGTTATGGAAAAATGGCACATCACTATTCGTGAGTACCCAATGACATAAACAGACCCCGTCCACTGTGTCTTTCAAAATTCCCATTGCCTTTCCAAAGACTTTACTTAAACTGTGTAATCTGATTATATCAAGATATTTTGTTTAATAACAATCTCAAGTAGGTAGATGGTCTCGAACATTCATCTTATCAGGTCATGCTGTAAGTAAACAATATACATATCGGTACTCAGTAGCCTAATCAGTCATACCTTTAATATCTGATATCCATCGATTGCTATTATTCGTATCGAATTATCGATGTATTTACTTATATCTTATAAAGCTACATAAATCTAAAACGCAAGTGCTTTATCTTTTATATTGTTTATCAAGTTGTCAATCGAAATAACATTTTGTTTACAGTACAGGATGCTTCGTGCGGATGTAGTTTTGGTTTTTATCAAAATCAGTCTTGAGAGTCCTCCGAATATTTTTTGTTTTTGATGTGAAATCTCTATTGCGCATCTTGGGAGTAAAATGGACTCGAGTGCCGTGACGGAAAAAGGCATGACGCTCTTTTTCTATTGCGCATCTTGGGAGTAAAACGGACTCGAGTGCCGTGACGGCAAAAGGCATGACGCTCTCTCTTATTTTACACTGTGGGGGAGTGGTGTTGCGACATCAAATTACGGCTAGATACCACATCACAGGCCTATGTCCAGCAGTGGACGTCTTTCGGCTGAAATTATGATGATGATGATGATGACCACATCACTAGTGCCCAGAACTGGCAACACAGTTCGGCGCCTAACGTAGCCGAAGGTCATAGACTACTATCCGCACGTGGGCAGACTTTGTACTTACTGTAACAAATACACTATTCAATATAGAGTTAAAGGTGATACAGATGTTTTATTTACACCGTCACCCTCCTCACCATGATACCCCAAAGTCTATATTTAAAATATTGATTTGTCTTGTATTTATATTCTGTTGTGTTCATTCTAATAAGAATTATAAGAAAAATATATTAAAAAAATCTCCGTATTTATTTATTCGTTTTCTTTAAATATAAATTATTTTAATAACCATCAATTTCGATGTTTCACATCTGCCGGGCGTCCCGTGACAGCCAATTCTTTTTTTCTTTTATGTATGTACGGTGGCCAGCACATCAAGTTACCACAAACTGTCAAATTTTCCCGATCGATTTTGAACTTAATCATCAATATTTTAAAGTTTAAAATCGTTTAGGGAGACAGTTTCGTGTAGCTTGATGTGCTGGCCACTGTACTTACTCGTATTTGGTTTCGCATTTGACTTTTCTCTTCCTCCTTTTTCTTCTTCCCAGCTAAATTACTACGAAGTTGTGAAGGGCTGGCGTTTTGGGGGACTGTCTTATGTAATTTTAACGTTCAAAAAGTGCTGTTATCCAGTCTAATTTGAATAAATGACTTTTGATTTTGATTTTGACCATCCACGTCCACGCTTGTCTCTACACTACTTCCGTACGTAATAAAATAAGTGTAATATGAAATATCTAATAGCTCAGTAGGAAACGATGTTTAGTTAGGAATTCGTGTCAATAGTCAATGACGTATATTGCTAGCCAAGTGGCAAGTGGCTACTGGTCAGCGACGGCAAAAACTGGATAGGTTCACCGCAGGTCGTATCTGTTACAGATCGTTTCGTACGAATGTACCTACTTCCTCTTTATACCATCATTTGGTAAATAGCTGTCATATAGAAGAAACTGACCCTTTAAATTTATAAGCTTTACATTCAGTCTCGGCCATACTTGCACCCTTTTCTGTACTTATGGTATGATCCTTACATGATCCCTTTAATTTTTGAGACAACTTCCAAATTACTGCTAAAATCCTTTCAGATTCTTGTACCAAACTAATAATTCGTAAATACTTATACAGTTCTTTTCAGAACCTTCCCTACTTGTGGTATGAATAATATTGTTGTTTTTTCTGGCACCACCTAGCTCTATCAATAAACCTAACCTACACAACACACCGGTAAGTGTGTTGTGTTGGGCTAGGTTAAGGAAGTCAACACGACCGGCACACAGCTGGTCTGACGTCGTCCTCAGGTGAATAAAGTATAAAAGTCGAATACACTGCGGTTTAAACTGCGCAGGAATCGTGTGGAATATTCCATAGCGCGGGGCGTAAAACTTGAATGCGTATAAAAAGCTATGTTCAAACAAACTTGAAATGATCGGTCTTTCTGATGCGATGTCTTTTTGTTATATTTTTATATTCAGACATTATTTTGTTTTTATTTGTGGATTTTTGAATTCGGATATTTATCCGACGGTTTCCCTTTACTACTTCTTTCCATATTAGAAATGTCTTTGACTGCTTATGGTTATGTTCTTAAACTGTTTTCAGCTTGTAATGTTCTCATTGCTAATCTACCAGAGTTTGGAAGAAGACCAAGAGAATAATGATCGAGAAGAAAGTAGTACAGCATACTTATTTTTAAAATTCTTTGTAAAGAGTTCTCATTTGACCCATTTACCACCAAAACCTATTCTGCACGCACTCAGCTGAGCGGTGACTTTTTTAAAGTGCGTATTGCTTACTGTACCTTATATATATGTATATATATATATATATATATATATATATATATATGTATATTCTTTTCTATCGTGCTTGTTAGTGATCCCAAGATTTCTACTACTTTTTTTGTTTTTAGCCGTGAGAACCTGTAATTGGCTTGGCTCTATGTTTCTTATACAATTGTTATCCATCTGTTATAGCTGTTGGTTCTCCTATAAATAATTAAATTACCTAGTATACTTTTCATACCGGAAAAATAAAAGTAAGTTTTCTCGCGTTGTATCTTTCACCAGACCATTTGCTCGCTTCTCGCAGTTGCGATACATTAAAACTCCGTTTCCGGCGACGATAACCGACTTTTAATGATTTTATACTGAAGATCACGTCTAAACGAGTAGAGTTAATTATTTGTAAAAAAATATATGTTAAATTAGAGCATCTGCCTAATAACTTAATATATGAATATTTTAGATTATGTTTATATTACATAGTGAAATTAATTTGTAAAGTTATGTCTAACGCGGATAAAAAACTAAGAATCACGCAAAATTTATCAAGCGTATTTTTCTGAAACCATCACCTATTTAAACATAATTTAATTATTTATCTTTTAGTATAGGTGTTTTATTAAAATACCTTTAGTTTTATGTATAATAAATTAATAATGCGTCTTATTTGGGACAGCTCTCCTGGATGGGCGAGTCCTAATAATTACTGGCTGGACGGACGATGCGTTGAGTGAGCTCAGTACAGAACACGCAAGCTAACCAATCAAGGTCACTGGCATATATCTGCGTCTTAAGATGCGTCTCTGGACGTAAATTTAGTATGGTTATCACGTTTCACCCATAAAACCCAGTAAGTACTAAGTACTAAAAGTTGCACATTGCTATTATCGAGTGATGCAGTCACCCCCATTGTCTTTTTGTGTCCCGACGTCAGTGTCAACTACACTTAACTTTACGATGCCATTGATGACCATATTATTGACGACGTATAATTATATCCTCTTGTTAATGATTATAAATTAAGGCTTGATTATTATTGAAATGATTATAGGTAAATAAACAAGCGACCCGCCCCGCGCCCCTGCTTGGTACGGATGCTTTAGCGACATTTCACAACATAGAGATTTATGTACTATATCTAGAAAAATTGTACACATAAACCTTACGGAATAAATCGTCGTCTTGGAGGGCAATGGAGCTAAGCATTGATACATAAAAAAAGGAAGATTAGGTACGCGCTCCTCGACGTGGATCGCATAATCTATGCCGACCGGCACAACTGACCTTAGTCACAATCGAACTGGCGTTTGTGTAGCACATGTGCAAGACGTTAAGTAAAAACTACCGTAATCGCCTAAATAAGCACCAGCAATGCCTTCCTGTGTTTTCAAAATGTGCACAAATAATTTACAAAAACAAGTTCCACAGGATTACTTTCCACTCGTAAGTACGGTGGACAGCACATCACGTTACCACAAACTATCAAATTTTCTCGTTCATTTTTGAACTTAATCAGCAACGTTATAAAGTTTAAAATCGTTTGGAGAAATTTTACAGTTTCGTTTAGCTTGATGACATCAAAACTTATTTTCTTTAAAAATCTCCTGAATAATCCTCCTGATATAATAAGAATCTCCTGCTTTCTAGGTCGCCATTTGTTTCTGAGTTGATAGGGGTACGTAACAGTGACAATTATTGCTATCTCGTTCCCGCTACAGCGCGCTTTTTCGGTTGTTGATGCATGACACACGACATCGGGAAATGTAGTTGTGTGGGTTTTGTTGTGTTTACTTGTACCTAATTGTTTCTTGTCCAATAATGTTTACAGGACAATAGAGCGGAGCCATAACTTCCTTTTTTATAAGTACATCAATGGAGTCAAGCCACAATTTTTGCGAAATGGAATGCATTAACGTGTTGAAAAAGAGCCATAGTTTATATTAGTCAATAAATCTAACAGATATCATGACTGTAACTAGGTTTTTTTTGAATGTGCCAATAAATAGGTTAGTTTCAATAAGAGTAAAAAGTTATATGCCGCTTAAATTCATTGTGATTACAATGACACCATAATATTTTTTGTTATGTATGACGCTGAATTATGTTACTATTAAAAGTGGTCTGTAACTTAGAAGTGTAGTTCTATGGAATAGCTCTAATAAAAGGCGATGAAATGCTCTAAATTACGGTGAAGGCCGCAGGAAAATCCATCGTGGATGTAGTTTACGATATCTAAGCGATCACACAGTCAGACAAAAAAGTGACTGGTTTATACTATGTAGATAATTAGGAAGTATACCTACCTAGATAAACGCTTGATAATTATTTAAATCGTTATAAATAAAAGCTAAGCTAAAAACAATTATTTCCTGATGCTTAGGGTGCGGAAATTCTAACGTGCAGTTGCCACTATTGACGGAAACAGTCCTAGCACAAGGAAAACTAGACATATCACGTAATGCATTCTCTATTGCTAGAAATCTATATAATATCACATCTGTTTCCGGAAAGGGCAGGCAGTTGTGTATGAAATGAGCACATTTTTCCTAAGTTGTTTTAAGTCCCATGTAATAATAGGGGGGGGGGGGTCTATTAACCATCAAACGGGCACAAACCGAGACTTCGGGCTGCTGCTAGAAAAATATCGTAATGGAATAATCCCATAACAATTTTTTCTGACCTGTGGTCGAATCCGGGAAGTAGGCGCTCCACCAAATGTTCAGTTGTCGACCACGACTACTGCACCAACGAGCCAGTCAATCTATACATCATTATAGGTCGTTATTATGTATGTGGATCTACACACAGTCTTGTATTGTGTCTGTTGTCGTGAATTACAGACAGTCACGATTATCTATCTTAATCTAGTCTGGCAATTCTGAGAATAAATATCTTGTCCATTGGATACTAATGTAAGTCTGGAGATGAGACGAATCTATGATCAGGGATAAACCCAACTAGTGCGTCCCATGGGAAAACATCGAATGCGCCAAGGAGACGCGACGGTCTGGACGCAGGGCGCATAATTGGTGCACCATGCATTAGTTATAAGGAACGACGGCCGGATCTTGTGAAAGATGATGAAATCCCTCTTAAAGGTATTTTTAATGTCTTTTGATTAGAAAAAGTAGCAATTTTATAGTGTTGAGTGTATGAGTATGGTGATGACAAGGAATGAGGAACATGTCGTGGGGAAAGTTAAGAGTTTGAGAGAAGGCTTTAAGAGTAGAGGAAGACTTATGGGTAGAAATTTGACGGCTAATAGAGTTGTATGGAAAAAGAAGACATGCTGGCGCGCCGATAAGGGGTAGAGAATAATAATGATTATGCATAGATAAAAGAAAAGATGGATGGATTCTTTGAAAGATGATTTGTCTAAAAATAGGGTAACTATGACTATGATGACCGTCAATAAAAATGTGTGGAAGAAGCTGCACCAATCTACATATTTAAACAATATTATTTAGTGGGACGAACGGCACCAATCTAAGATCATAATTATTCCCATTCGTCCCCCTAAAATCCCGAGTGAGACGATCGGGAAAAAAAATAACGAATTCCCGTTCGTCCCACTATGTGGACGAAGTCGGGGGGACGAACGGGAATACACGCACAGACTAGTTTCTTTTCTTGTACCATATTCTTTTAAAATTCTGGATATTCGCCAATAATTTGATATTATTTTTACTTTACCGCGATTTTTCATTGTCGGATAAACTACGAGTATTCAAATACGTTGGACGGATGTCGTTGCTTTAAATAAATCATTCGTTGTTTTTATGATTTAATGAAAACTAAAGTAAATGAAACTGAAAGATATAGCTATTGTCATTTTAAAGTTTTTAAGCTATTGCATAGCTTCTATCGCGGGCCTTGAGCGCGGGGACCGAATCCAGAAATTCCGTAACGAAAAACCTCACGCTCCCCACTCCGACGGGCACGGAGGTGTGGCTTGAAGGCCGTGCATCGTCTAACGTCGTTTCAGTTCGGCAGTCTTCGACACGGCGTTGTGTGCGTGCGATTAGACGTATTGTACGACTCTACGAAACTCTGTGGTGGATTTACTGCGCAACGCAACGCCATCTAGTAATCGCAGGTAGAACTAACTAAATAGAGGTGACATTGGCGTGGCTTGTGATTCGTAATCGAGACAAGCGTTGCTCTGTTGGTGGTCTCAGTTGTGTTTTGTTGTCGGTTTTATCCACTAGATGGCAGGCATCGTAATTCAAAAGTTTTTGAAAGGTTGTTGAGGTATGTGAGCAATTTATTTATAAATCAATAATTTTACTCGTGTTTATGATTCTCCTAGCTATAATTAACATTAAACATTAACGTTCTTCATAGCTTATAAAAACCACTTTTAAACGGTTCTCCAAAGTTCTGGGCCGATTATGGATTGACTTTACTTTCTTATCGGTCACCACGCTCAATAAGTGTAACTTGAATTAATATCAAAGAAAAAGAAATACTGCATAAATAAAATAAATAAATAATTATAATTGCATAAGTTGATACAAAATGCTATGCAATAGCTTTACCGCGGCAGTCCCCGAGTGCCACACGTCTTTTTTCTTGTTTTTTTTTGTTTGTCATATTTGGTACCTGTAATGCGGTAACAAGCAACTATGTACATAGTTTCACCTACATTCATCATCATTACAGCCGAAAGGCGTCCACTGCTGGACATAGGCCTCTCCCAAAAGGGGGGAATTTGCCATAATCGCCACGCTTGGCAGGCAGGTTGGCGATCGCAGTATGGTGTTTAAAGTGCATAGAGAACGCTGCTGCCCATTCTCTAGTAAGTCCCTTAGTCGCCTTTTACGACACCCACGGGAGGAAATGGGGTGGTGCTATTCTTTACGTCCGGCACCACACGGTACACACCTACCTACATTTACAGGGTTTTTTTTACGTACTATAAATTCAATTATAAATTTTAATGCAATGTTGGTGATTATTTAACTATTGTTGCTGAATTAATAACATATAATTATTTATTAGTGAATTATTGATACATTTTAAATGCGTTATGATTTTTTTAATATAAATTATAAACGTAATAGTTTTTTTTTATTATTGTATTTATAATCACTTTAATATTTTCAAACAAAATGTGTTTTGTTATGAAATAAATGATTTATGACCAGATATTGTAATAGGTAGAGTTCATTTACCTAATCTTCATAATAAAATCCCGGAATAATTATAATGACGTTTAAATCCCGGGATTTAAAAACCGGCCAAGTGCGAGTCGGACTCGCGCACGAAGAGTTCCGTACCATTATCTATAAAAACGGCAAAAAAATCACGTTTGTTGTGTGGGAGCCCCCTTAAATATATTTTATTTTTATTTTGTTAGTATATGTTGTTATAGCGGCAACAGAAATACATCATGTGTGAAAATTTCAACTTTCCATCACGGTTCATGAGGTACAGCCTGGGGTCAGACGGACAGACAGACAGACGGACAACGGAGTCTTAGTAATAGGGTCCCATTTTACCCTTTGGGTACGGAACCCTAAAAACCACAAATTATTTATTGGACTTTATTTATACCTACTTAGTTTACAAATGATTGATTTTAAGAATCTTAATAAACATTTTCTAAGGTTCTGTACTAAAACGATTAAATTAAAGAGCTTTGTTTTACATAAATATAGGAAAATAAATTCTTGAAAAGTTGGCTGGTTATTTTGTGTATAATGCGATAAAAAGGGTATTATTCACTCTTTATGTTCTTCCTTCCTCGAAGTTTAGGTAAAAAAACTCTAGGTACCTATTCCGTTCAGTTTATGTCTTTGCATAGAAATTTATAGTTGCAAAGTACGTTAATACTCGGGTAGGTAGTTACAATCTATTCTCCGATACCATTCAAAAGAATTCAATTGACACGTTTTTGCATCAACCGCATGCGCATCCAATGACGTGCTGTACGAAGAATTGAAACGACTGATTGATTCTATTACCAATTCGATTTCTCGAGAAACCGTGTAATGAAAAACAATTGAAGATACGCCAATAAAGTACCTACTGACAATCAATTGCAATACCTACTGCATTTTATATCAGGCACTAGCTTTTTCCCGCGACTCCATCCGCGTGGAAGCAAACGGCTTATTCCACTAATCCCCCTGAGAGAATCCCCCTCAGTGGGAAAAACTGAACCCTAATGTAAAAAAATCACTTTCAGGGGGATCTTGGAATAAGTTTTTTTTTTTCAATTGTTTTCCCCCCTAAGCAGGATTATCAGGGGTGAATTCTAGACTGTTTTTTATAGATTCCACTTTTACTCCTAAGGGGGATTTTCAGGGGGATTTGTGGAATAAGCCGAAGCAAACTTATGTAATAAAATATATCGCATGGCACTCGGCAGTAGTGTAGCTTTCATTCAGTGAATGAATTTTTAAAATCGATTTCGGAGATTACCTCCTACATCCAAACGTATAAACTTTACCTCTTTATAATATTAGTATCTATATAGAAGGTAGGTACAGTCGCCAGCACATCAGGTTATACGAAACTTTAAAATTTCTCCAAACGATTTTAAACCTTAAACGTTGATAGTTAAGTTCAAAATCGTATGAGAAAATTTGACAATTTGTGGTAACTTGATTTGCTGACGACTGTCTGTACCTACATACATACATATCTACGCCATTTTTTTTTTTCAATTTGAACTAGTAAGTGTCACGTCCTGCTTAAGGCGACGATAACCGACTTTTAATGATTTTATACTGAAGATCACGTCAAAACGTGAATCACGTGAACGTGATTTGGAAAATATATATGTTAAATTAGATTATTTTCTTAATAACTTAATATGATATGAGATTGTACTTCGGAGAGTGTGCCCATGAACTCCACGACCTCATTCCACCGGCCCCCTTCTACCATCGGACATCTAGACGCACTGCAAGTTACCACCCCTACCTAGTTGATATTCCACCAACTCGCACTAAGCGTTTCCAAACGTCTTTTATAATGCGCACAGCAAAGGAGTGGAACTCTCTGCCTGCGTCTGTGTTTCCGAACGCATACAACCCTAATCAATTCAAAGTGCGAGTTAATATGCTTCTTCTGGGTAAGCTCACTCCATCGTAGACTTTGTCTCTGTCATCCAGACCTAGACTAAAGTCAAGAGCAAACTCATAGTAGAATAAAAAAATAAAATAAAATGTGAATATTTTAGATTATGTTTATATTATATATAGTAGTAGTATATTATACATAGTGAAATTAATTTGTAAATTTATGTCTAACGCGGTTAAAAAACTGAGAATCACGCAAAATCTATCAAACGTATTTTTCTGAAACCTTCACCTTTTTATAGATAATTTAATTATTGATCTTTTAGTATACGTGTTTTAAATACTGTTTGTTTTATGTATAATAAATTAATAATGCGTCTTATTTGGGACAACGCTCCTGGATGGGTATGTCCTATTACTGGCTGTACGTACGACGCGTTGCGTGAGCTCAGTACAGAACACGCAAGCTAACTTTAATTTGGCAACAATTCCTTCTGCACATGTGGCTTCCCTGGTACCTCATAAAAATCATAACTATGTAAATGTCTATTAACTGCTCCCAACTAACGATGTTTATATAGATTTTTTAAGTTTTTTTTTTTTTTACATTCTTCCTTGACATAATCTTTTCATTATTTGACATTATTTACCTACAAATTGAATTCCAATTCTTTATTAGAGGCTTTTGTGGACATGATATTTATTCAGATATGTTACTGTAGTTGTAATTGCAATCATGTCATTCATCTTTTATATACTTAGATTATTTTCTATTTTGTGAATGTGAGAAAGTTGTAGGCCTAGTAGAGTGTAGATTTGTTGGCAGTTTTCTATTTTGTTAAGTACCTGGTAATTGTTGAAAGGCCTACACTGTCCTCCCATACCTATTATCACTGTTATTTGATAATAATGTAAAGCCAATTATTTTTAACCGACTAAATATAATTATATAATATAATTGAAACGACTAATTGGAACCGTGCACCTAGCATCTGACGTTTCATAAATGCCCATGTAGGTTTATGTGAAATAAAATAATTTGATTTTGATTTTAACCACTCAAGGTCACTGGCATATATCTGCGCCTTAATATTGGTTGACGGAACTATACAGTCATACATATTGATATCAAATAATTAATGACAGCAATCTTTTTTATACTCCTTTGGGAAAATCGATATCAACATAGCGTGTCAACGAATAAGCACATTTTATATGGCGGCTACCTGAAAGCTTGTTATAATTATGCGCATGGGCACACAAACTGTCGTGGTTATCACAACATGTAATGTACTACCAGGATATTTTACAAAATGTATGACATCATTCTGTTAAGGTCTCTACGCATTGAGTTGTTTATGAGACAGCGATTTGTACTGTCTCATAAACAACTCAATGCGTAGAGACCTTAACAGAATGATGTCATACATTTTGTGAAATAACATAACATAAATAGAATGTAACTTACTAAATTATTCATAAGCTACTCGTAAAAGAATTAAGTGTCGGATTGGAAAATGTTGTTATTATTTCCCCTAGGTATGCGTAGATCCGTGCTTAGTTTATTTTGGGAGTCGCGATTCGTGGGCCGTGGGTGGCATTAATGAATCGATTGGCCTTGACCTTTCAATGCCGAACATCAGCTGTTAGAACATAATCGGGACATTTACCTGGTATATCGACATCTCTTATCTTTTCTGCGTAATGATATACTTTAAATAATAATATATAATATACTTTATACATTGGTATACAATTTTATACTTAATACTTATGTATGTACTTACATAATTAAAAAGGGAACATTGTTCTATTTGCTTTGCTTACGAAACAATTTCCACAATAGGAGTTTGGATGCGGTTGGAAATGTTTGATTACAAAACAACTCGATCCAAAATCCAAGTATTAGAACAATTTAAATCTTAAGTGACTGATGCTCAATTTAATAGATTTGTTACGCTATAATGCATGATTACCTTTATGTTCATACAAAAATATAGTTGTAGTGGAAATATACCGCCGTTATTTTATGTTATGTAGGTATATCTATAATTGTCTATTAATAAACGCTTGTTATTACTTGTTAAACATATTGTGCAGTATCAACTCTGACCTGGCAATAAATGATGTGCATACGTTTACAGAATATAAGTATGTACTCAATATAACAATATATTATACTGAGTGAATTTTCCCATCTGTGCGTGGATGACCAAAATCAAAGGATAGGAATCATAGATATAAGAATATTTCAAGAAGTCTCACAGGTCCGATTTTGATAAAAAATATGATAGATAGTAAAATATGAATTTTGAAAATTTTATTTTCCTAATCTGTAGTAGACTGCCTAGATGATCGCCAACGTAACAACTGAGCATGACGTCCTAGATTCTTCCATCAAGAATTTCTCAGTAGTAGCCCAAAGCTGGACTTGAGCCCGGTTGATGGCAATAGGGTCGCTCTCTGTAAGGTACTTACATGGCACTTTAACATAACTGGCGAAATGTGGTTGTACACACGGCCAGGGCCGCGCCGACCCCCCACAGCGCCTGTGTGCGAAACCTATGAAGCGCCTCTTTTTTTCACGAATCTTCTACGCCCTGGCTGGAGGCATTAAGTTTCGTTAGGAGCTTAAGGCAGCCACAGGAAAGTCTGGTTAAAGAGTCGGAACCTTAGTGGTTACACTCTGAGATGCCCTAGATAAAAAAAAAAAAAACAAATCTTCATGTTTGAACTTATGTTTTTTTAATTTGTTAATTTGGACCGAAATAAATGTTCTCCAGTTTTATATACTTAGATAATATTTTCCTAAATAGGTAAAACCAGTTCGCTTCCGCTTGCCAATTACTGCGAAAAATAAAACACGAATTTAATTTTTACATACTTTATTTATGATGTTATATCTAATTGTATACTTAGATATTAATAACAAAATAGCTGACTTTTCTAAAAATACTGATCTAACTATTACGTATGCTGTGTTTAAAAAAAAACAACAAGAATCTAAAATATCTAAGAATTTATAAACATATTTAAATTATATTATTTCCACTCTTCTCGCTTTTCTGTTTGCGAAATCCTTAATAATCTCGTGTATGTCTATATGGTCTAATATGGCCTCCTCTATGGATATTGTTGCTAAATTTATTAATCTTTCCTGGCTCATTGTTGAGCGCAGGTAATTTTTTATAAGTTTGAATTTAGAAAAGGACCTTTCCGCGCTTGCTACGGTAACTTGCATAGTTAGCAAAATTCGTAATGCTATGGTGATGTTAGGGCAAACAGCTGTCAAATTGTTTAAGTATATAAATTCAACTTTGAACCTTATTCTGTAGTGATAAAGTTGAAAATCTATTAAAGAAATTTGACAGATTGTAGTAGCTTGATGTGATAGCGTCTGTACAATGATGAACACAGACAACAAACAGATGTATTGTAGACTAAATCCGGGAAATTCCCTGAACATCTATGGTCATGACGTCCATTTACGGTGTTACCATAACTTGTTATCCAAAATATACCCAAAAATACTGCCTTCGCTCAATATACCTACAAAAATACTCACGTTCAAAAATATCGTTAGAATATACTGAAAAAGTATTAAAATACTGAATCTGGTCACACTGGTTTTGGCACTCTCGTTCCTTAAAGTCGGGGAATCCTCGTGACCCCACCCCGCTTGCGTCGCACGCATCGCATCGGGTTACGTTCTTAATTCATTCAAACAAACTCACGGCGGTTCTTTTGATTTTAACGCTGAGCTCGTAACTAATGTTAACTAAAACCCAAAGCGTAAAATTAAACCACACATGTGAATATTATCTTAGAAGACTTGTACAATAAACACATTATGTTTTGTTATTTACAAGGCATATGTTGCGCCTATTGTACCTACTTACTTATCGATACTCCACTACAAAGAATATGTTGTTGGGTAAGTGTAACAAAAATAATTTCGATGGCGGCGCCTCTATTGTCTTGGCGCCTGTGTGCGCCGCACACTTCGCACACAGGGGCGGCGCGGCCCTGCACACGGCTACATATTAAGCTATACCAAACTAGTTTACGCTGGTCTCGCATTGTATAGGATTTCTGTATAATGAGAGATCAGCTTATACTGGAAATTTATAGCTTGATATGTAGCCGTGTGTACTACAGGTATACCTCTGCCCTTCGGGGATTACAGGCTTGATGTTTTATGTAATTTTCTTAAGGTGAAAGCTTCAGGGTAGCCCACGAAATTTTTATTTATTATTAAAAAAAAAATATATATTAAATGTAGGTCAGTCTTAGCTTGCATGTTGATAAAATATGATTCGCGGCCGTATGAAATATTTATTAAAAAAATTATAATCATATAAATCATCAATACAACTCGCTAAGTTCATATATCCTATTGAATGACTATTTCATGAAATCTTGACTTTTAGGATTATACTAACTCAGTGTTTTTCAACCTTTTTCATGGTGTGGCCCCCTTAGTATGGAAAAATATTTCACGTCCCCCTACCCTCCGCGGTTTTTAACTTGGAATTCATGTCTGTCACTTTGGTTACTTTTTGGTTAAGCAGAAAACCAGAATACCCACAATTAACCACAGAAGCTTCGAAGTGTTTGATTCCATATGGAACCTCCTACATGCGCGAGATAACGTCTTCATCGATGATTCCATTAAAAGGCAAATAGAGAAATCGCCGAAGAGTAGAGAACGAGTTAATCGAATGTGTAAAAAAAAAATTGGTCAGCGAGAAACAGGAGCAACCATCACAATAATGTGGATGGGTGGGTGCGTATGTTCAACTTCAAAGTCATAGTCAAAGTTCTTCACATTAATAATTCATGTGACTACTAGGTATTTGTTGATTTGTGTTAAACAATTTTGAACTAATATGATTTTATATTTATTAGCTTTAAATTTTAAAGTAACGGCGACCCCCTTAAAGAGGCTTGGCGACCCCCGGGGGTCGCGACCCACACGTTGAAAAACACTGTACTTTAAGGAGGTGTATTACTGATTCTAATGATTATAATTATGTAAATACATATTTGTTTCGATCGCGAACCATACTTTAATCAACATACATCCAGACAATGAGCTGCAAATTGCAAAAATCGTAATAAAATTTGAATTCCGCGGCTTCATTAGCGCTTCCCTTTAATCACTCCACGCTCATTTGGAAAATTCACCCTGTATACATACCGATGCAATATTTTAATATTGAATATCAGTGTTCTCACGACACCCTTTGCTATAGGATGATGGGCCAAATGATTCGCATGCTGCATTATTCATGAGCTTTGAATCAAAACCTCATAATGGCTGATTTAATCATATGGTATTGATGGAATCTGCAGTAAATTAATTGTTGATCCTTATCAAGATATTTACTTGGGCGGCCATTAATGACATGAGCTCAAAATTGGGAAGGGTCCAGCAAAATCTCATCAAATCTCATTGCAAGGGAGCGGGGGAGTCAATGAAAATCTCACGTCAACTTTTTAATTTAGAGAATAAACGTTATTATACAGATAATAAAATAAAATAAAAGCTTACCTAGCCTAGGCAACATTAAATAATAATATATTTACTATGCCCGGGATATGATACAATAGATTTTATGATAATAAATATAATAATTCTGTAAATACATATTTGTTACGATCGCGAATAAAATTTAGATGAACCTTATACTGACGTGCAAAAGCATAAAACTATTATATAAACTATTATTAACTAATAACTATTAACTATTTTATTAACATATTATTATTATATTAACTATTATATATCTGTGTATCTATTATAGGATATTGTACTGTTATACTTTTTATATTTGCACCAATGACAACCCCATTTTATGTCCATAAATTCACTGTCCATGCCAAGGTTGCCTGGAAGAGATCGCAGTATGCGATAAGGCCGCCCATTGTATATTTTATAGTGTATAAGTTTTCTTTTCTTTTGTTATGTGTAATCTGATGTACAATAAAGTATATATAAATATAAATATAAATAAATATAAGACTTAAGAAAATTTGAATTCCGGGGCTACCCTGACGCTTTCCCCTTAAACAAACAACGGTCAAAGCCAAAAAATGGTATACATATATCCTACTCAGTAAAGGCTTGTGCAGACTGGCGCGATATCGCGGTCGCGACATCGCGGGCCCGACAGGAAGCGCGACCCTTGTCGCGCCCGCGATATCGCGCCAATCTGCGGGCGTTAGAATGGCACATCGAGAGATTATACAGAGACGAGATATTAGGTATATATGCTCTACAATCTACAACCCGAGCTTTTTCTTATGTACCACAGGTACAGTGTATTAGTTCCCGTTCCGTGACTCCACCTCATAACGTGAAGGTCTAATGTGTCGCCTCGGGGAATCCCATCAATCTGGTCTCAACTAGTCAACTGGCCTCATTAGTGTACGTCCTGAAGGGAGTTCGCGTGATCCACCAGCTTATTTGCGATGGGCAATTTAATGTAATGATTTTTTTTTTTCTGAGTGGATTTTTGTTAGGTACCAGATATTTAGCACTACCCCATTTCCTCCCGTGGGTGTCGTTAAAAGCGACTAAGGGACTTACTAGATAATGGGCAGCAGTGTTCTCTATGCATTTTTAACACCATACTGCGATCGCCAACCCGCCTGCCAAGCGTGGCGATTATGGCAAATTCCCCCCCTTTTGGGGGAGGCCTATGTCCAGCAGTGGACGTCTTTCGGCTGAAATGATGACCAGATGTTTTCCTTCACCGTTTTGACAGCAGTGGTGATAAAACAATTAACACGAAGTAAAGCGCTTGTCTGGGTTCGAACCTCCGACCGGGTAAAGGGCTCGTACAGACTCGCGCGATATCACGGGCGCGACAGGCAGCGACAAAGAAATTGTGCTACTGGTGTCGTCGCGCCTGCGATATTGCACTAGTCTGTACGAGCTTTAACAGCCGTGATTTACTCGTAAGTCACGGCCGTTATTCCTGGGCCATCACTGCACTCAAATGTAGAAGGTAATATCTAATATATAGTATTCAATTAATCACCAGTGTGAGTAAAATGTCACTGTTTATGTACAGACGCCAGCAGGTGAACCTACCCGAAACTGTCAAATTTTCGCAATCAACCTTGAACCTTATACTGTAGTGATAAAGTTGAAAATCTATTGAAGAAATTTGACAGATTGTAGTATCTTGATGTGCTGCTGTACTATCACGGTTTGGACATCGGACCAACGTAAGGACTATTTTTGCTGGCAGCGTTCGGCCGCTATAATAACGCTTACCTACACTCATCAACCATCGCAGGATCAGATTTTAGCTGAGCCCCTTAATTTTGTAAATAAAAAAATAATTACCGTAAAAATACCAGTCAAGTAGGTCAGACATCTGAGATCATTGTAACAGAGCTTGATAAATTTATTTAAACAATAGTAGATTGTTGCATCGAGCGCAAAGTGAGTTATTAATGCACAAGTGTTATGTTGGTGCACAGGATTTTGTTTTCAAAGTGGTTAGATTTCTGTGACCGCAATAGTAATAGTGTACTGCAACTACTTGATACTAGGTCAAGTGCCTCTGAAACCCTTTATGGAAACTACCGACGTATATAGCCACTTGTATGCCTATTGTAAATGATGACGAGGGTCCTATGACTTCACTTGATAAATATGCATGTGCTAGAGTAATGAATTTAATAACAGACGCCTAGAAGGTACAAATAAAATAAATGGAACCCATTTGTTCTGTAAATTGGATACCTATTTATATAACCTTAACACTTCAGTGTTTAGACCATAAATATAAGAAAATATTAGCTTTTGCCCGCGTGGATGTCGGTTATCGCGTAAAAAAGTAGCCTATGTCCTTCTCCATATCCCAGGCTATATCTCTGCCGAATTTTATGATGATCGGTTTAGCGGTTTAGCCGTGAAAACGTAACATACAGACAGACAGAGTTACTTTCACATTTATTATATAACTAGCTTTTGCCCGCGGCTCCGCCCGCGTAGATGTCGGTTATCGCGTAAAAAAGTAGCCTATGTCCTTTTCCATATCCCAGGCTATATCTCTGCCAAATTTCATGACGATCGGTTCAGCGGTTTAGGCGTGAAAAGGTAACATACAGACCACGGATTTACTTTCACATTTATAATATTAATATGGATTTCTATGGTTTCTCTAGTGCTCCATACAAAACGTTGTTTAAAGATAACGTAGTCGTAGTCTTGTTGGTGTTACAATTACAATTAATAGGTGTCTTATTAACCTCGCTGGCTAGTTGACTTATTTTCCTAGAACTTTGAGGGCTCTTTTTAAAATTGCACCTATCGTTGTTTGTCAGTTCTGCATCACCAAAAGGTTGACTGGTAGAAAATACCTCTGTATATTTGTTTACTTAATTAAGGACAAAGATACAATTATCACGAATTTGATGTACTTGAAATACATCATGAGAATAAGGATGATTCCTGGGTAAAAAAAAAGAAAAACTGTTTAGTCCGTCAATCAGATATTAAAAAAAATATTAGACACGTATTTTTTGCCTTATCATATTCGGGCATTCCTATCATATGTCACAGCTGGGCCCGTTATGTCACAGCTACGTATAAAATCTACTGCGAAGTGACGTCATGCCACATTTGAACTCAATGTATCGCCGTAATGTTTTGATTACGTAAAAAAAGAAAAAATACGTGTCCAATATTTTTTAATAATGTACATGACGGACAAAACATTTTTTCAGTCATCATCCCTATTTCAGCGTTTCTACAGCCAGCCAGGGCCTCAAGTCTGCTATTACAATAGTGTCAGAATAGTCTCGCCATTGTTACACGACAGTGTTTGTATGGCAAATCTGTCAAAAACTCACAATGAAGAGACCATTCTGACACTATTGTAATAGCAGACTTGAGGCCCAGACGTGCTGACATTCGTTATCTCTGAATCATGCGTCATTGATGTGTGCAGTTCATACAAATATCATTATCAGACGAGATAACGTTAGGTCCCGTCGATTACATGCTGTCGTGTACTTAGTATTATTTGTACTTCATTTCTGTTTGCGTTCCATCATTTGTGTCGATAAAATTAAAATGTTGGAGTTGTCATTGATCAAGGTTGATTGCACGAATTTAATTTTAATAATAATAATATTTTTATTTTTTTTAATTAATAATGGTGGATTGTTGACTAAATTGAGTCGGTAACTCCGTAGTTCGTGCAACGTCTGTGTCATAAAGGCATATCGAAAGACTGTTAAAAATCGGGTCAATAGTGACAATTGTCATGACTGTAAGCGACCACTTTCTGTGGGGCGTTTAACACGATCGATACGCCTTGGTTAGACTATTGTCAGACTTTCGGGCTTCAGACGACCCGTAACAACTGTCAAAAATCTAGAAATGACAGCCGGGACCAACGGCTTAACGTGCTTTCCGGGGCACGGAGGGGTTTCGGTATGTAAAGATGGTCACCCATCTATGGACCAACCGCGGCAAGCCGCCCCATAGGGACCTACACATACGAGTAATATAAAAATAGTTAGGTACGTACCTAACCTTCCTCTGTTACACAAGAGAGATCTATCGAGTTATATCCAGGTTTGGAAGTGTCAATTACTCCTATTGACTGAAATTAGTCTCGTTTCGCCGTGCCTTCGTTTACCTGAATGTGATGATTGCCTTCGTGTAATGACACCATTATTTGTTAAGTGGGTTAGTGAGGAAATTGCTTGGAAAATACGACACCGCGTTTCGAATCCGGTTTTTTCTATGTGTAGGAACCTGCTGTATATCTACTGAGTACATAATGTGGTTATTTTGATACAGTTCTGATGAGCTATAATAAGAAAAAAAAGTTTCATATTAAATACAAACACTGATTACTGACGTTGCTCAACAAGCCGCTAATCTGAAGTGGGACTTGGGCTGGCCACGTCTATCGTATGCCCAATGAGCTGTGAGCCAAAATTACCACTATATGGAGCTCTGACATAGCCAGAAGGCGTCGCGGGAGCTGTAGAAAATAAACGACCAGTGGTCCACACTAGCCCTGGATCGAAAGAGCTGGAAGTCATGGAGAGGCCTTTGCCCAGCAGTGGGATGATACAGGGTAACAGTAAAGGCTCCTAAAAACAGGCGCGACACGCGACGCGACAAAAAGGCTCCGCTCGTCGCGGGACACGCGGTGTCTTTACGTCGCGTGTTGCGCCTGTTTGTAGGAGCCTTAACAGTAACAGTATTAGATACAAATCCATACTATACTAATATTATAAATGTGAAAGTAACTCTGTCTGTCTGTCTATCTGTCTGTCTGTCTGTCTGTATGTTACGTTTTCACGCCTAAACCGCGGAACCAATCGTCATGAAATTTGGCAGAGATATAGCCTGGGATACGGAGAAGGACATAGGCTACTTTTTTACGCGATAACCGACATCCACGCGGGCGGAGCCGCGGGCAAAAGCTAGTAGTAAATAAAGACTTTATTTACTTCAGGTAAAACACGATACAATCTTATAAAACTAGTAACAGATTACATAGGAGCCTTAGTTGCTAGATTTTTACAATGAGGGACTTTCTTTTTCTTTTTTTTAAACTCTTCCCTAGTCGCTGGATAGATGGCGATGAACATAATTTTTTGATTATTTCACTTGAATGTAATTTTGAGATCGTAAAACGAAACGTACATAAAAAAGTAATTAATGACGTGACGCAATTCTTTTTTTTCCAAGCGTTTTGGCTTTGGCACCTAGTAACGTAGTCAGTTCAACGCCATCTACAGAGTTCTTGGAAACTATGTTAATTTTAAATACAAAAAAAAAAAACCTCTGATTAATCTGGACCCCACACTAAGATACCCTGTGTCGTGGGGTCCAGTTATGTGTTTTATAGTAAAAGCTGTCCATAGCCATAGTTATAGTAATTTATTGGAAAGGGATTCTTACAAGTCACATCACGCCTATAATAGCCTATAATATTCCCACTGCTGGGACAAAGGCCTTCTCTCTTCGAGAGGGAGTGGGCCGTAATCCACCACGCGGGCTCAGTGCGGGTTGGTAGATGTCACATGTCTTTGAGTATTTGGTTCTAGGACATGGCGGTTTCCTCACGATGTTTTCCTTCACCGTTTTGAGAGCAGTGGTGATGAAATAATTTTACACAAAGTAAAGAGCCTGCTTGGGTTCGAATCCGAACCCACGACCTACAACTCGTAAGTCGGGGCCTTTACCACTTGCTGCTCACATTTAGATACAAGGCAAACAATTAAACAAAATAAACAAAATTAAATTAAAATTATGTTTATTTATCTCCACAAATTATATTCATAAACTAGTTATACATTAAAATTGACAGGTATTTAGACAAAATTTTGTAATTTGTGGGAGATATCTGGAGTCTAAACTAAGCCTAGCCTAGCTCTATTTAATTTGTGTTCTATTTTTCTTTTATTTATATTCTACTCGTGGTGGCCAGTTCGATTTTCGAACAATTTATTTTTTAGTGCAGATCTAATGGTGAATGCTTGGAATTAGTATGTACCTACTACCTATCGTAAATGTTCGTATGCGATTTCTACTTTATTGTTCCAAATTCAAATCACATTAATGACCAGCGGGTCATAATGAAATTCAGTACAATATTAATGCCCTGCTAGACCTCAGGCTTCGATCAATAATAGTGCTATTATTGATCGAAGCCCTCAGGTCTTAAATGACTTACTTTAGGTTAGGTTTGCATCACATATAATTTGACATTGTCGAGCAGGTGGTGTGAAAAGTCATTTTTTAAACATAAGAAGTCAAAATAATAAACAACCAGACAATAAATAACTAAATTCGATTAGGTGTCGCAATCGTCAGAGAGTAGGAATTTTTCACTAAGTAGTACCTTGAGTACCTTTATAGACATGGCTTTCACACAAGGTACGTAGATACCGGCACACATTTTCATGTGACCTCCATTTCAGTACACTTACGTGAAGCCAGACACATAATTCACCTAATAATAAATCTTCTTTTAAGGTTAACGTGTAATTAATTAAACATCATGTGTCTGGGTGCGGTGACATTATGTGTTTTATTCGTGTGCAACAAAATGATTTTAAGCCCAGATTCTTAAAAAAAAAGACGTGTGGCACTCGGGGACTGCCGCGGTAAAGCTATTGCATAGCATTTTGTATCAACTTATGCAATTATAATTATTTATTTATTTTATTTATGCAGTATAAGCATAATAACAACTTTAAAATAGACGAAAGTGTTGAACCTAAAGTAATTTTAAATAAAAAAAGAGTGACAAACTGTTTTGACAGCGAAAAAATTCCATGTACATGAGTCATTTCCAACCGTCTAGTCAAGTTTAAAAATTGTTCAACTGGAATGGTATCAACTATTTGGCAAGCTTTAATTAAGTCATTGTAGCCTTGCGGTGCAACAGGGGAACTGAATGTACTCATAATCGACTGGTCGTGAGTTCTAACCCCACTATCAACAATCACTTTTTGTGAAGATCATAATTTTATAAACTAATATTTATAAGAATAAAATACGCAGTACACAGAAAAAGGAACTGCCAGAAATTATTAGATCACTAGAGGGTACTGGTGTAGTAAAATAACCGTCGGAGTGGGGAGCGTGAGGTTTTTTCGTTACGGAATTTCTGGATTCGGTCCCCGCGCTCAAGGCCCGCGATAGAAGCTATGCAATAGCTTAATACAAAAGCGCCAGGATAGCCCGCGGAATTAAAATGTTCATACGTTTCTTGCAATTTGCAGTACCTATCAAGTTGTATGTTGATCTATGATTCGCGGCCGTATCAAATATTTATATAATTCTAATAAAAATCATCAATACAACTATCTAAGTTCATAATTATTACCCTATTGAATTACTATTTCATAAATCATGACATTTGAGGCCAATTCTAACTTAAGGAGTACCTATTGCTTTATTCTAAAGATTTATTGTTATGTAAAGCCATAGATAATTTTTACGGTCGCGAATCATATTTTAATCAACATACAACCTGACACTGACCTGCAAATTGCAAAAAAATATAAGTAAATTTGAATTTCGCGGGCTGCTTTGCATCCCCTTAATGAAGCAGTTACCTAAAATTGGGTGAAGGTTTTGCTGGTGATCATAAGTACCTACCTAACCTTTTCCCTGACTGAACCCTACGACCAATGCCTACGACAGTAAATTAACTTTACTGTCCAGGGTTCAGTCTGGGAAATGTACCTAATGTTCAGTTAATATTATATTTAAACGATTATACGACTGCAAGCTATGATTCGATTTTACCTACGCACAGTTAATTATTATTCAATATTTACCAAAATACAATTTTCGCAACTAACAGCCGGTTGAGAGGAAATCCGCAAAACTAGAATAATAATCATTGTTTTTTTTTGCTTCGCAGTTTGTGCATTAACCAGTGTCATAATTATTGGTTGGTTGGTGCTACTGCGAAGCATTAAAAAGTTGCCAGATAATTTGTCAAATTTAAAAAAAACGTTGGGTTGAGTTGCCATGTTTTAAACTTATTTTCCCATATATTTAACATGTTTTTCTTTTGTTGCAGATTCAACCCTGTCTTCGACGAAATTGAAATGTTGCAAAGATTTCAAGTTTTAAAACTTTAATTAATGTCAAGAAGGTACACGACGTTCACGGGACGAACGTGTGACAATATAGAAAGTGAATTTTTCAAAAGTGTGAGATCGAGGACTAGCCGGTCCTTGATGTACTCGACAAGCTACAACCCTTGCGCCCTAACGCTTTGTATATCGAAGAGACTTTGCCGCTATTCGGCTAGAGACCCAAGATTAAGACACTGGTCGAGAGAACTAACGATTTCTTCAACGTAGAAGAATTTTCTCTAATTGGATTATTAATCCAATTCTGGTAGTTTTCACGACGTCCGTTAGAGGACCGGATTAGAGACCACAAAGTACATACTTAGTACTGTACTTAAGAAGAGATCGTCTAAAAGACTAATGGAATCACAACGAGCGTTTGCAAATGGAATTCCAGGCAAAGATCCTTCTAGCAAGTATGAACATAAAGTACCGTCTGAAGAGGAGAAGACTTCGTCTCCGCTCCTTCAGAGGACTAATGATATCAAGTATATAGATGGAGTGAATGATGATAAAAATGAAATGATAGATATGGGAAAGCCTAAAGATGATTTGGATACTGTAAATTCTATGAAAACGGAACCGAATAATACTAAAGATAACCATCTTTCTGTAGGTTATCATAAAGACTCAAAAAGTGATGATGATGCCGTTTCAACGAATGAGGGTGTTAAGTTTTTTGGCCTTGGGGACACTGACAGTATTTGTTCTAGTAAGCCACCACTAGAAGATTCATCGCCTCCGATCCCGGATGGAGGGTGGGGATGGGTAGTCGTAGCCGCATCATTCCTCATCGCTACTGTGGCCGATGGGTTAGCTTTTTCCTATGGCTTGATGCATGACAAGTTTGTCATCTTTTTTGAAACCAGTGAAGCCAAAACTTCTTTGATTGGAAGTCTGTTTATATCCGTACCATTAATAGCTGGACCTATTATGAGCGCTTTGGTAGATCGTTATGGATGCAGAAGTATGACAATAGTTGGCGGTGTAGCTTCGACTATAGGATTTGTTGCTGCTTCATACAGCAATTCTGTTGAAGTTTTGTATGTTACATATGGTATTATGGCTGGCCTCGGGACAGGATTGTTGTACGTTACTGCTGTGGTATCCATCGCTTACTGGTTTGAGAAACGACGCAATTTGGCTGTTGGATTAGGTTCTTGTGGAGTTGGTTTCGGAACTTTCATATATTCTCCCCTAACCACATATTTACTGGAAGAATTTGGTTGGAGAGGTACCTTATTACTGTTAGCTGGTACTGTACTTAATGTGTGCGTGTGTGGTGCTGTAATGAGAGATCCTGAATGGTTGATAATTGAGCAGAAAAAGCAAAGAACTTTGAATAAGTCGAAGAGAGCATCTAGTATTATGTCTATATCTGCGAAATCTGGGGGTGGAGAATCTGTTTATCCTGGAGCAGAAGAGTTAAAGACATTGATGAAGAGCGGCGAAACACCTGAATATATACTCACAACATTAGTAGCTTCTATTGCTGAAGCTGAGGATTTGGAGGCAGCAACTAAAAGAAATGCTGACATGTCACAATACCATAAAGTTAGTTCAGTAATCAATCTGCCTACGTTCTTGAGACAAAGTGAAAAGGTAACATTCATTTTCGTTTACTCCATCATACGTAACGTTTCTAGTTTTGAAAATATATTAAATTAATAATTTTATGTTTTTTAGGTGCCTGCTGAAGTATTAGATCAACTCCAATCCAACAAGAAACTCTACAATATTATTTTACAAAACTATCCATCGCTGCTAGCACTAAGAAGTACATCAGAGCAGAAGTTGAACGTAGAACCTTCAGAAGGTTCAAAATCTAAGCCAATAAAGATGTCAATGAAGTTGAAACTCAATAAGAAAGAGAAAGAGAAAAAGAAAGAGTTTGAGACCAAACTGGATCAAGTCAGAACAAAGTTATTGCAGCCTATACCGGAGAACAAGCCTGCAGTGATTGTACAGCGAGAGCGTCAGGACTGGTGGACTAAGCAGTTCGTTACTGATCATCATTACTTGAGAGGTATACGAGTTCATCGTAACTCGATCATGCATCGTGGTGCCATGATGAATATTGCCAAGTACAAACTGCGAGCGTCTTCGTGTCCCGATATTTATAGGAATTCGATGTGGTCCGTGGAGGAAGAAGCTGTCAGTATCTTTGTTTGTTTTTTTGTCTTGTTTTGCCTTTTGCTATAATATTGTATTAATTACGAGGTAAACTTATATGCCTCAGCCATTATTCTATCATGAAAATGTTCATAAAAAAATTTTTTTTGGTTTTCAGACCTGGGGCAGACGTTTACTGGACACAATCAACAAAACTTTCGACTTCAACATGTTCACCGAGTTCCATTTCCTGATGATGAATCTGTCAACTTTAGTGCTGTTCATTTGGTTCATCGTGCCTTACTTCTACATCTCAAACTTCATGCTCATGAGTGGATACTCTGAGGTTCACGGCTCTTGGATGTTGAGTGTGTTCGGAATTGCTACTATTATCGGCATTGTGAGTATTAATGATTTATAAAATTCCCTTTAGTCCACGTGTATATAGGGTGTATCTATTCAAACACGAAATATTTTAAGAGGTACACTTATAGGTGGAAAAGAAGCCATGGAAACGATATTTTTTTTAATCTGGGTATATTATAAAAAAAATCAAATAATTTAAAATTACTTGATACGATGATTAATTATCAAAAGGCACCGCGCTCGTGCCACCACAGTCACCGCGTCCGGGCTGGTAATTCATAGAATAAAAAAAGGTTTATTTGCAAAATGTCTCAAGAATTTTAAAATTATAATAATTATGTAAAGATATAAAACACCTAGATAAAAATAAAAATAAATTCGCTGCTATGGGTTTTTTACCACCTATATAGATGTTTCTCTTAAAATATTTCGATCTTATATAAATATATGGCAAAAGTGAAGCTATGGCAATATTAACCGCTGGCTGTTAAAATGTCGTAATTGTAATGTTCAACTCCTATTAAGTTTGAAAATGGTCCTTTTCCTGACAAACATTTTGCAAACCGCTATTACTTTCTTGTTTTCCCATAATAAATGTGTTTAAGACTAAACTAAATAATATTGTTCTCGTGTTTCAGGTTGGCCTGGGTTGGATGGGCGATCTGCCTTGGGTGAATGTAACTAAGACATACGCATTATGTCTTATATTATGCGGCATAACCATTATCTTGTTCCCTGTGCTTATTCGTGTGATGGACCCAGAAGCCCCGTACAGTTTCTATATATTAGCATTAAATGCCGTCATGTTCGGACTGATGTTTTCAAGCTCATATTCGTATACGCCGAGCATTTTGGTGGAATTGATCGCCTTGGAAAGATTCACAATGGCATACGGCTTGGTGTTGTTGAGTCAGGGTATTGGCCATCTTATTGGACCGCCTATGGCTGGTGAGTAAATGCATCTCGTCCATTTAAATTCGGAATCACTGGCATAGCATCCCATTATAAATAAAAAAGTAATTTAACACAAGGTTCTGCAGAATTCAAAGAGACTGAAATCAGATGTCATCGCTACGTAGCAATGCTCAGAAACCAGTGCTTAATAATAATCTCAATAACAGTGAACAAGTCGCAACAAACAGTGTTGGCCCATTGTTTTTTAAACACTAGAATCGAGTTACCCAAGTTGAATCACACAAATTGAGCGAAATGATCAACAAACGATACCTAATTTGTTTTTTTTTTTCAAATATTTTCGCCTCATAGGTATGTGCTAATAACTTTGTCATAACCGTATCAAGAGCTGTCTTTCAATATGTTTCAAATCTGAGGAAAAATATGGCGGTTCTTATCGTAAAAGTTGCGGTAACTCCAATCGTAAAATTAAGTGTGAACATTCATAATCATAAACCTAGCAATAATGTGCACTGTTTATGAATACAAAGGTTGTTTGCATAACTTTAGCTCTTTGCATGTCAATGTCTCACAAGGTTTACTTCCAGCCTTTACAAATGTTTTTAATTTTATTGTTTTCTTCTTCAGAATATTAAAGAGCACTGCTTTACAATGGGCCAGGATTATCTCAGTTTGTGTGTACTTTTATATAGTTAACACTGTAAGACTGCAAGAACAATCTAAGTCATTGGCCTCATTGATACGCTTTGCTATTGCTATTATTAACGGGGTATTTAAACCTCATAAATTAGTTTTCTAATACATTACAACTGGGTTCTAACCACAAGCAATTCATCTACTTTAAGTTTGCTATCCCAGCTATGTTTGCCTATAGCCTCAAATTCTATTATTTTCCAGTAAGTAAATAAAAGCTCGAATTTTGAAATTTTCTAGGAGAGAGAATGCAGAAAATGTCATGCGAATTTTCGCATTCCATACTTATTTTTATATTAGGTATCTACATATTATTCCGTTTTCAATTTCAGGTGCGCTGAGAGACGTCACTGGACACTGGGATGCAGCATTTTACGTTGCTGGCTTGTGGGTCATTATTTCTGGGTTTTTGGTTGGCGTTATACCGTTCACTGAAAACTTCCGTATTTGTGGTAACGCACCCCTCGCTAAAGATGTCGCGGGCGAACCCGATCCAGGCGTGAAAATCATCATTGCCCACTAAAAAATACCCATTAAATTAATAATTTAGATGTGACAACGGAAAAGTAAACATGTGTTTTTTTGGTGTTATTTCATAGTGAAAAACATGTTTACTTTTCCTATCTTGATTGGGAAGCTTATCTTATACCTACATTTTTAGATGTTTTTCTTATGCTTTGTTTTAAAGGAGTAATAATATTCTCGATTATGTGAATTACTGAGATATTTGATATAATTTGTATGACTTTAACGATGTGAAATCAATATACACGTAGTTTTAAACAATAATTTAGAATAAATACGTCATGTTCTGAATTTCATTAGTAATGTGCTTATTTGTAGAATATCTAACTAAACCTATTTAAATAGGGAGTGTACCTTCATCTGCTTGCATAACATTTTGATTGTAGTAAAATATAAATAGAATATCAAACAAATCGTACCTTGATTATGTAGCAAGTGTGTGTTTGTGGCGAGTTAAACTAGAAAATGTAATCATATTAACATAGTATATACCTTTGCACTCGTATGTTATTTATTTGATTGCTTTAAAAAGTCTCCTAAGGAGATATAGTATTCCTTTATACTTTAGGGGTTAAAAATATTGTGTGCCTTTATGTAGTTTACATAATATCCATATAATTACTATCTATAAGCAGGCATTATAAAATGCCTTAAGTATCGATTTTGTATCCCCGAAAATAAATGGTATGATAGTTTGTAAAAGACCCTAGCTGGTTATAATCGTTTTTTTTTTTTAAGAAATCGTGTGTTTTCTAGATAATCTCTATTATAATGATTAAATATACATTTTATAAAAGTGCCTGGTACTTTCGTCTGAAATATACTTGCCATTTAAAACACCGATCAAGGTAATAATGAATTTATTTTTTACATGAAATTTTGGAAGTATTTTAGGTGATAAGTTTGTCTACTTACTTAGAATTTAAACTCGTTACGTATACCTTGTATTATGTATGAGCTATTAAAATTAAACTTTGCTATTTTAGATCATGTGTTTGATTTTTCTTCATGAAATTCCTTATCCTTTTACACACCTAGTTCTTTCAGACCTCTAAATTGATTAAAATAAATATATTCACGCAAAGTCAAGGCATAACATTGCCAAATCTTCAGTCTGTTTATGTCGCAG